>CM056052.1:52181349-53625994 GCA_029574335.1 Rana kukunoris
TCAACAATAAAAATCTGATTTTATGGCTTGTTTAAACAGTAGATTTGCTTTCAGTGGTGGAAGTTTTTGGCACCTGGCTTCTGGCGATAGAAGAAAGTGAAAAACACCAACATTCCCCCAATCACCCTTAGATCATACACTTAATGCTTCCCCTACCTGAACTCTGACTCTGAAAATATTACTTTAAAGTGTAAGTTCACCTTTACAGAAAATCTGTAAGGTGAACTTACACTGGACCCCCTCTATATCCCCCCCCCTCCTCTGTCCTGCTGTACCTGAAGTTGGTCATCACCTGCTAGGCCGCGTACACACGATGCGACCGGTCCGATGAAACTGGCCTTAAGGCCAGTTTCATCGGACCAAATTGATTGTGTGTACAGCCCATCGGACCGTTGTCCATCGGACCAAAGTTTTAAAACTTGCTATAAAATCTGTCCGATGGACGCCTGACCGTTGGACCAAAACGATGGTTAGTACACAAAAGCATCGGACCAAAAACCTGCGCATGCTCAGAATCAAATCGACGCATGCTTGGAAGCATTGAACTTCCTTTTTTCAGCACGTCGTTGTGTTCTACGTCACCGAGTTCTGACCCGATCGGATTTTGGACTGATGGTGTGTAAGCACATCAGACCATTAGGCCACTTCAGCGGTGACCCGATGAAAACGGTCCGTCGGACCATTCTCTTCGGACCGGTCTGATCATGTGTACAGGGCCCTAGGAGACATTGGGTCGCCGCTTCACCGGTCTGGGGATTTGAAATTCAGGTACTGCGGGACCGGGGGGGTCCAGTGTAAAGTCACATTACAGATTTTCTATAAAGGTGAAATTATAAATTACTCTTTAACTAGTTACCGACAGCCCTCCGGAGTGGGTAAAAAAAATCACAATACGTGTATATTGATTGGTTTGCGCAAAAGTTATATCGTCTACAAAATAGGGGATAGCTGTATGGCATTTTTATTATTATATTTTTTTTTTACTAGTTATGGCGACGATCTGTGATTTTTATCGTAACTGCGACTTTATGGCGGACAAATCTGACACTTTTGATACATTTTTGGAACCATTGTTTTTTTTACAGCGATCAGTGCTTTAAAAATGCACTGATTACTGTGAAAATGACACTGGCAGTGAATGGGTTAACCACTAGTTGGCACTGAAGGGGTTAAGTGTGTCCTAGGGAGTGATTATAACTGTTAGGGGGAGGAGCTACCAGTGACACATCACTGATCACTGTTCCCGATCACTCACTGGGCAGAACAGGGGAATGCCTTGTTTACAAAGGCATCACCCTCTTCTGCCTTTGCCGGCCGCAATCGCGGGCCACCCGGGAGCATCGAGTTCCCGGGACCCGTGAGTGCACTCACAAGGCACACAGCGGTCGCGCGCCTCTGGCGGCAAATTTAAAAGGATGTACAGGTACGCCCGTTTGCCTGCCCGTGCCATTGTGTTGACCTAAAGTGCGCGCAGCAGTCGCTATGTGGTTAAATACCACCAAAGGAAAGCTCTGTTTGTGTGAAAAAATATATAAATGTTTCTTATGGGTACAGTGTTGTGCTCTCCATCCTAAAACAATGGGAGGAAGGGGGAGCAAGGGAGCACATGGGGGACCCGGGCAACAGAAGAAAGAGGAACAGGGAAAAGAGGGGTGACATATATTAGCACTGATCCCCTATATTTTCCTCCTGTGGCAGCTGAATATTGACAAAGAGAGAGGAGGAGAAGCCAACTTTCAGCTGCTGCAGGAGGAAAATACAGATCGGTTACACTAAATGCCACCCCCGACGCCTCTCCTGTCCAGGTTCTAAGGACCGGCAAGGAAGGATTGCGGTTTACCTGTCACCTGCCCACCATTGACAAGTTACTAACCCCAGGATTAGGGTGTGCCCAGGCGTACCTGGCACACCCCTTGCGCACGCCTATGGGTGATAGTAAGAGGCTGGTTTAAAGGAATTGCACTTCCACAATTGAATTTTTTAATGTTGTTTTTAGTAATCAAAGGGTTACCAGGGTGTGGTCTGGGACTATACTCAGTCATAAAACGAGTCCGTATTTTGTACATATAATTTGTTAGCCACTATATTTTCTGCACAAACCGCTTGCCGCCAATCCGCCTTTTATTTGTTCTGGTCCAGTATTTACGCTGTCACTCATTTCACATCCAACTGTGTTAATACATTAACTCTCACAAAGTCTATCACCGGCGCACTCCTGCCGTTCTATTATTGCTCCAAGGGTTATGGACAGAATCGTATTGCTTTACATTACGCAGCGGTATTTCTCGAGTGAGACATGAAGATGTTTCAGATAATGTGCACTGGTTCAAGGAAAATCCAATGTTTTATGATTGCCTACCAAAACACGGTGATTGGTATTCCTGTTCATGCTACCTGGGAAAATTGTATCCAACTGTGAAACAAATAGCTCCAGCCAAAGATTCTACTGCTCGTTTTATTAAATCAGTAAATATAGTGCGAGAGAGATTATTATCCTAATGTATCACTGGGAAATAGCTTGTGAGAAAATGTCTGTTTGAAAGAGGTCCTGGAACAAATCTGAATTTAAAGTAAACCTTTCCCAATCCTGGGGATTTAGAATTATGTTTTTGAAAATGCATAAACAAAGAATATAATGTGGAAAACCACATGAGGAAACCATGAGTGGAGCTACAGATGTAGTTTAAGTTTTGATAGATGTCAAGCTTGCCCCCCTATACGGTGGTTGAACAGAAAAAAGAGAGTTTGGTCAGCGAGACTTTAAATGAGGCCAATCACCATGCGGAGTAAGCATATAAGGTATACAGTATTGCTTAATTGGGTTCCAACACAAAAGGGGGGAGTTAGTTCGGGACTTGGAATGAGAGATGTATAACAAAGAGCAGTCTTAGCAAAGAGCATTTTATTATGCCTTATGATATAATATAAAGCATACTGAATGACAAAAATTGCATCCACAAAATCGCATAAACATGCTATAAATTACATATGCATAATAACACCATGGTACTTGGCATATCGTGGAGTAAGTACAAGTCCTGCACAACATGAACCACTGGAGGGGCTTGATAGTATAATGAGAATCTAGGAGTAAAACAGTATAAAATCATCTGTATAAACATCATATGTATGTATTCCCGACGCGTTTCTTTGGGATATACCAACTCTTCAGGGGCGAATGCAATGGTGATCTATAAAGAGACATAACCATATGGTATAATTTTGAAGTAGAATAATTTACATATACCAAACAAGATAAATAACCCTGTAAATACTCACATCAACTGTATAGATGTGAGCACAGGACCAGAGCCATTAAAATTGTCTGGCATGGGAGCTGAGGTAAAGACACGTGGACAAACAGGGAGCACTGTGGATTCCCCAATGTGTGAATGTGGAAGACAGTGGGCCAACACTCTCTCTCTCTCTTCCCTCCCCCTCTCTCTCTCTTCTCCCCTCTCTCTCCCCCTCTCTCTCTCCCCCTCTCTCTCTCCCCCCCCTCTCTCTCTCCCCCTTTCTCTCTCTCTCCACCCTCTCTCTCACCCTCTTTCTCTCTCTCTCTCCCCCCTCTCTCCTTACCCCTCTCTCTCTCTTCCCCTCTCTCTCTCTTCCCCCCTCTCTCTCTCCCCACCTCTCTCTTTCTTCCCCCCTCTCTCTATCTCTCTCTTCCCCCCCTCTCTCTCTCTCTTCCCCCTCTCTCTCTCTTTCCCCTCTCTTTCTTCTCCCCCTCTTTCTCTCTCTCTCTTCCGCCTAGGGCGTCAAAAATCCTTGCACCAGCCCTGCGAGCGGCGTGCTGACGTCACCTTCCTGGACTGCTCATGTTTCCTAGATGGACGGGTCTGTCTGCTTGCATCCGGCCGGTGAAGCAGACTCAAGGCAATTCTGTCACTGCAAAATTGTAAGTGCAATGTATGTACTTTTTTATTTGATTAAAGTCAAGAGGTTTTACACTATCCAAGGCACTTTTTTTTTCATATCTTCACGCCATTTGGTATTCACCGTCATGGAGTGTGTAGATGACTATTAGTACAGTCTTTGGAGTGATATAGCCCAGCAGTTCTCATACTTGTACGTTTCCCTGGGTCCCTCATAATAAGGGGCCACCGGGTTCTGGTAAGCAGATCTGTGTGCCTTATTGGTGGTGGATATCACTGAACTGGTTGCAATTCTCACTATTGACGCACTGGGGGTGGAACACCTTTATGTGGACAGCAATAAGGACTTGTTCACTTTTTGGTTTTTCAATGGACTTTTATTCTAATTTATTCTTTGAATAGTAACTAATGATTTATATCAGAGAATCTGTCCACACTTATACCAGTTATTATTTAAGGACTGTCATTTCCTTTAAACTGTTTCTGGATTATGCACATGTTTGTTTTGAACAATCTCACATACTGTAGTTTAGCGTGACTTTATATTTTTTCCTCCCAGCAAGTTAGCCTCCTTTACTGAATGAAGGCCCCATGTATATTATGCACCTTTTTTTTATGTCTTCTGGTCTGTCACGTAATGCCGGGAGTCCTCCTTCTTTTCTGATTCTTTCTGTTGGTGGGTGGTCATTAGTGATACAGAGGGTGGTGTTGTAGTGTTAACATGATGATGTCAGTACTATCTTCAGCTCAAAGTTAGATACATAGGGCCAGATTCAGGTAGATGGGAGCATCTTTGCTCTGGAGTAACGTTTCTCATTTACGTTACTCTGGCGAAATTTTAGGAGCAAGTGCTGTTATTCATGAAGCACTTGCTCCTAAAGTTGCGGCAGCGTATCGAAAATGAGCCGGCGGAATTCAAATTGGGCGGGTACGGGGCGTGTATTATTTAAACTAAGCGTGATCCCGTACTGCGCATGCGTCGACTGTCAATGCATCCCAGTGCGCATGCTCCAAATTCTGTCAGTGAACGTCAATGACGTCAAATCCCCATTCATGGACGTTTTACGCAAGCGACGCAATTTTTTTTTTTTTCGACGCGATGACGACGGCTATACTTAACATAGGATACTCCACTAGGGGCCAGATTCAGGTAGATGGGAGCATCTTTAATCTGGAGTAACGTTTCTCATTTACGTTACTCTGGCGAAATTTTAGGAGCAAGTGCTGTTATTCATGAAGCACTTGCTCCTAAAGTTGCGGCAGCGTATCGAAAATGAGCCGGCGGAATTCAAATTGGGCGGGTACGGGGCGTGTATTATTTAAACTAAGCGCGATCCCGCGGCGAACGTACTGCGCATGCGTCGACTGTCAATGCATCCCAGTGCGCATGCTCCAAATTCTGTCAGTGAACGTCAATGACGTCAAATCCCCATTCATGGACGTTTTACGCAAGCGACGCAAATTTTTTTTTTTTCGACGCGATGACGACGGCTATACTTAACATAGGATACTCCACTAGGGGGCTGCTTTATCTTTACGCCGCGTATCTCTTACGGAAACGTCGGAAAGTCACTGCGTCACGCCCGAATACGATCGTGAATTGCCGATTCCCGCTGATTAACATATTTTTTCGGCGTAAATCAGCGGGAACGCCCCCAGCGCCATTTTTAAATTAAAGTTGCGATGCGATGGCGAAATTCAATAACGCCGCTCGCATCGGAACTCCAACCCGGCGTTTCTTGTTTTCTGGTTACAGAAAACAGAAACGCCGGCTTAAAGTGACAGTTAGGCTGGAGTATCACTGATACTCCAGCCTAACTCTACCTGAATCTGGCCCATAGCTGGATGATTTCAAGAAATGACTTCCCCCAAGGGCATACACTTGTATGTATCTTCCCTGGGGCATATGTGTGTACCTGTGTTTCTGACAGTCCTGGGTATTGCCCTACCGATCGGGAGCTGGGAGGAGCAGCTCTCAGTCAAGTGAGCCTGTGATTGGCTAGATTGATCAGTAACTGTAAAACCCACCCCTGTACTCTTTCTCCTCTTGAATGGAGAAAAAAAACAATAATTATAACATAACTTTCAAAATAAAATAGCTGGTTTAATAGTGTTTAATGTAGGTCCTAGCCAGGATTCGGGTCAATGTTAGGGCCAAAGGTCATGATTAAGGAAGAAGTTCAGGGTCAGTGTGTTTTAGATTTTTTTAGACATTTTTATTTTTGATGTCAGTGTTTTTTAGGTTAGGGTAAAAGAAAAAAGCACAGTATTGTTTCTACACCCTACTATGGGTACAAACAACAAATAATGTACAGTATATGCTATGATTATTAGCAGTAGCAGAATTTTCTTGGGGGTTGTGATTGGGTGGTGGGTAATAGCAATATATATACAGTAACATTTCAAAAATATTTTTTTCTTTACTATTTTGGGCCAGGTAAACCTAGCTATCCTTAAGCCTCGTGCACATGATTGGATTTCCATCGGACAAATACGTGGATTTTTGTCCGAAGGACGTTGGCCTTGAACTTGTTCTGCATACAGATGGCAGAACTTTTTCAGCCAACATACACAAAATTATGCAGTTTTTCAGCTCTTTAGCGCCACCCTTTGAGCAACTTCTGCTAATGTTGTCTGATGGTTAGCATTGGTTTTGATGCATGGGTGTTTGTACTTTGGATTTTAGTCCGACGGACTTGTGTACACACGATCAGATAATCCGACGGAACACATTTGTTGTCCAATTTGAGAGCATGCACAGCCAACATTTGTTATCGGAAATTCAGATAACAATTATCGGATGAAGCATACAGAAGGTTGGGTGATCCGACAAAACCATTCCATCACACAATTGTTGTCGGAATATCCGATTGTGTGTACGGGCCTTTAGACAGCACAGGGAGATTGGACAAAGCACTGTGTGTACTTTTTCCTCTGGGGAAGACAACACAAAAATAAAAATTTAAGTGAAACTATGTCGTTAACTATTCTCAAGTCTATCTAACAGAAAGTTAGTTTTGACTTTGTACTTTAAAACTTCTTATACATAGACTTATTCCTTAATGTCGTGGTTATAACTCTGCATGTAAAACAGCATACTTTGTAAATAATGCAGAATTTTACCATTTCAGTGTTTGTGTATATTTAATTCTACCGAAAAAACATTAACATTAGGAAAACAAATGCTGTGATGGCATGCCATTTGAAATTTTTTTAAGAATTATGTATAGGTAGGCGTATGTTGCCATTTAAGTATTCATACTTTTAGAGACAACTGGTTAACCCCTTAAGTGTTTTGCCCTAAAGGAACACATGAAATGTTAATTATAACCACATGGGACAAGCCCCGGGAGAAGCTTGGCAGCATTAAACTGCTACCATCGGAGCCCGCTGCTTGGAGGTCTTTACATAAACACCATGTACCAAAAAAGCTACTGTCTCCTTGAATGATTTTTCAGATGGTAAAACGCGATGGGAAGTTCTTAGCTCAGAAGAAGGGTGACTGCTCAACATTACCAACTCAGACAGCAAGACTTGTTCTGGAAAATGACAAGAATTAGAGGAAAGGGCACTTTAATGGCAATGACCTGTAAGCATCATTTAGAGAACATATGGAGGGCATGACTATCTAATTAAGATGGAATAAATAATTATATTGAAAAAGTCTTAGGGCACTCAAAACAGCAGATTATAGTAGACGGTTGGAGCAGTCATGGGTGATATGGCAATTTTTACATTTTCAATTTCAAGAAAAAAATAAAGGCAGTATATATATATATATCCTTTTATTCCTGTACAGAACTTTATCTTTATGGGAAGGCCATGTAGGTCCTGGCATATGGTGATAACATTTTAGGGGGTAAACAGACTGCTTCTTGTTTTATTTTCTTATTACATTTTGTTTTACTATGTGTGATATCGATATTATTCTACAATTCAAATTTATTTACAGTAAAAAAACAATTTTTCTACAATTTTCGTCCTTTTTTGCATCATGGTGCTCAGTGGTGGCTGGTGCTCACATTTTTTGGGGGGCACAAACAAACGAAAAAAAAATCAATTGCCGATACTGTGCCCATCAATTGCCGCTACTGTGCCCATCAAATGCAGCCACTGTGCCCATCAAACGCAGCCACTGTGCCATAAAATTGTCCCCACTGTGCCATAAAATTGTCCCCACTGTGCCATGCCATCAATTGTTGCCACTGTGCCAATCAATTGCCGCCAGTTTTCCCCGTAAAATGCCGCCAGATTGCCCCCCCGCCCGGCACTTACCTTTCTCGGTCAGCCATCCTCCTTCACAATCCCTTGATGTCTTCTCTCACCCTCGATATCCCTAAACAGACTGCTTCTTGTTTTATTTTCTTATTACATTTTGTTTTACTAATGTGTGATATCGATATTATTCTACAATTGAAATTTATTTACAGTAAAAAAACAATTTTTCTACAATTTTCATCCTTTTTCGCATCATGGTGCTCAGTGGTGGCTGGTGCTCAAAATTTTTGGGGGGCGCAAACAAATGAAAAAAAAATCAATTGCCGATACTGTGCCCATCCATTTGCCGTTACTGTGCCCATCAACTGCCGCTACTGTGCCCATCAATCGCAGCCACTGTGCCCATCAAACGCAGCCACTGTGCCATAAAATTGTCCCCACTGTGCCATAAAATTGTCCCCACTGTGTCATGCCATTAATTGTTGCCACTGTGCCAATCAATTGCCGCCAGTTTTCCCCGTAAAATGCCGCCAGATTGCCCCCCCCCTCCCCGCTCGGCACTTACCTTTCTCGGTCAGCCATCCTCCTCCACAATCCCTCGATGTCTTCTCTCACCCTCGATATCACTTCAGCCAATCAGGTTACCGGTAACCAGATCTGGTGAACCATGATGAAAGGCAACTTTTTAATCTGGCGGGCTTATACAGTTTATGGTGAACAATTATGCTATAGATATGATATAGATATGATAAGCCATTTAGGAAAAAAATGTCAGTTAGATGTGTCCATTATTTTGAAATCCAAGACAGCAACCTTTGAATGTTGGATATGTGCCCTCACTGTCCTTTATCTCTTTCGATATTGACCAAACTGTGTTCAAGCCTGAGTGTTCCACCTATAGTGGGGTCTATTGTTGTTTTGAAAAGAGAAAGCAGTCAGGTGCCAAGCACAGTTCAAAAGTAAAGTAGAGCATGTTGTTACCTAGAGGACACCAGTGAGCGTAACAAGAATGTTTAGATTTCTACCCCGCTCAAAAAGGAGACCACCTCCCCCTTCATCAGTATGAAATCAGTTTGTGGATTCATTTTACCCCTGGGAACCCTCCATGGTTGATCATTTAAAATCAGCACATCAACTAAAACTGATAGTGGTGAAAAATGTACTCAACTCAAAGAGGTTGAGTTAGAAAGCAGGACTTTCCCATTTCTTCTCCTCATAATCCTAGTGTATCCCCACTTGGGGACCCTGCAAAGTACAGTTTTTTATATTATATAATGTTTACTTGCTTCATTGAATGGGTCGGCCCAAAATCTTTCAGGTACTGTGTCCTTGCTGCATTATACATGAAGTGCTACCCCTGCAGGAGCTGCATGGTAGATTGGGTTATCCGTTCTTCTGCCTCAATTCTGAGAACAACCTTAGACCCACTGACACACCAGGATACTGCACTGCTACTAGGAGAACACAAATCAGCAATACTTGATGGCATTAGAAAGCAGTCACAGCAATGATAATCAATACTGAGATAACTTCTCTGTAAGCAGTAGACTAAATCCTCTTTAGAGTGAATGGCATATGAATGGCAGCAATTAAATGTTAGGCCGCGTACACACGAGGGGATATGTCCGCTGAAAACGGTCCGATGGACCGTTTCAGCAGACATCTCCGCTCGTGTGTATGGGCTAGCGGACAGATTTCTCCACCCGACAGATTTCAAAGCAAGCTTTGAAATCTATCCGGTGGGAATCTGTCCGCCCGACATGTCTGCTGGTTAGTACACTCACCAGCAGACATGTCGGCCCCCACCGCCGCCGCGCCGCTGCCGAATGGATTCGGCGCATGCGCGGAAGTGTTTTACTTCCTGGTGCGGTGACGTGGCGGTGACGCGGCGGCGTCAACGTCACCGCCGCGTCACCGCCACGTCACCGCGCCGTCCGGCGGCTGGGAATTTGATCCGATGGTGTGTACACGCCATCGGATCAAACTCCCGATCGGACATATCCGATGGAAATGGTCCGCGGACCGTTTTCATCGGATATGTCCGATCGTGTGTATGGGGCCTAAGACTCCCTAAAGAGGTATCTTTAAGGCCACGTACACACGACTAAACAAATCCGATGAAAACAGTCGGACAGACCGTTTTCTTCGGATATGTCTGCTGGGCTATTTTGGTTTGATCAGTGTACACACGATCAAACCAAAATCCCCGCGGACAGACAGCGCGGTGACGTGGCGGTGACGGTGACGCCGCCACGTCACCACTCCAGGAAGTATGCGTCGAATCCATTCGGCACATGCGGGAGATTTTTGTCCACTGGTTAGGCGTACTAACCAGTGGACATGTTGGACGGACGGGTTTCCAGCAGACAAGTTTTAAAGAATACTTTAAAACTTGTCTGCTGGAAAAACCTGTCTGCTCACCCGTACACACGATCGGATTTGTCTGCTGAAACGGTCCATCGGATAAATTTGATCGCGTGTATGCGGCCTTACTATGGACAATAGGCAAAGTTCTTCTGAAGTAGCCATTAGCCCTAGTTCTTCAGCCGGCTAGCGTTGGTGCCAAGTCTTTATGGTGGTGCACATAAGTGCATCCCAGTAAAGTCTGCACGCAGTAAATAATGCTGCTATTTAGATGGCCAGTCTCTATGTCCTCAGTTTCTGCTAGCAGCAACAGGCTAATGATAACAGTATCCCCTCACAAGTCCCAGCAATACAGCAACAAGGGTCTTACTGTTTAGATGTCAGTTCACTTCTGGATCTGTCTGGAGCGACTATGGTTTTCAGCACATGGCCACAGGCCTGTGGCAGGTTAATGGGTACACAGGAGCTTCAATGTGCACATCTCAGGCTTCTCACAGCAAAGAGGAAATTCCTCAATGTCCAGCCTGTTAAAAGACGACCCTCTCTCTCTTTATTCCAAACTTGCATTGGGAATTGTAGTTCTATAGTCCATTATCTTCCATTGCATATTTCCCCTGCACTACCTATGATTAAGTGCTGCCCACAACCAAATCTCTTGAGCTTCCTCTGCTTGTCAGCTCCGCCTGGTGGATTGAAGTGAAGTGGGTGAGGTGTTAACCCATACTAAGCTTACTCACATTTTGACTCTTATGGGTCATTTAGCATGCTGAGTGATGCCAATAGGCAGAGTACTTTACATACATCTAACTTAGGCCACAAAAAAGTGTCCTCCACCCACTATTCTGTTTTTATCACTAACCCCTGTGGAAAAAAATGGAAGTCTGGTTGTCCCTTGTATATCTGCAATGGAGATAGTTCTTAACTTTGCCTTGGGGTTTATATCCGTGTTGATACATGTAATTTTGCCATCTTTTCCAAGGGGGGTGGTGCGCTACTCCCTGGCCAGGTCTCATGGGCCCAGTCAGACATTAACCTAACACTATTCAGTCACCAAAATTCAGTTGACTGCAATGCCCTAAGGTGGCAATCAGACACCTAAAATATAAATGTGCCACACCCTACATAATCTGAGAATATTGTAATTGGGAAAAATTTACTTTGTATGCACTTATAGAAAAATATAACACATTTTTAATAGTTCATATAAAATACATACATATACAACACATGATTTATAAAACAAAATATGGGGCCCAATGGTTTTTCCTGGAGGAAATACTATATATGATTTGCTCGCTCTACATTATTCGCGACCTGAAATGACGCTTCTTCAGGAGCTTCAATGCTATAATTAATAATACAATATACAATATAAATGTTGAGGTACACAGGTGCATATGCATATACAATATACATATACACATAGTAAAATAATAATAAAAATAATGATAAAAATCATCAAAAGTCTTTATCAATAAAATACAGCAGCGCTAGTGATCAGGGCACAGTTCAAATTCGATCACTCATTCACATTCAAAGAGATAAATGAAAGTAAGACAGTTCTCCAGAGCTCAGAGGGTGCACAAATATTCTGTGACAAAGAAGGGGTGCTCTACAAGACAATTTCAACTGTCCATGATTGGTGACATCACTCGTGAGCCGAACAAAGCATGCGAAGATCCTGTGACAATGTCCCCTCAAGGATGTCTACTCACCAGATTGATGTTATAACAGGCTTTGAACAGTAATGTCATCGGATTCCCTCTTCCTCATGGAGATGATATTCCAGCAGCATGCAGTACTCCTAATGTACTCCTAATGACCATCCGGTGTCAGGGCACATAAAAAAAGCGCGATATGGTGTGATACCATTTAAAAAACTTTTATTTTAACATGCTGTTAAAAATCATGCATACAAACAGCAACAAAAAAAGCTCCACAGTGCAGTAACTGATACAAGGTGTAATGCCTTTCAGCCGGTCATCAGCTCACAGAGGGTGATAGATAGTTTGTGGATGCGAGCGTTTGCCGCTAGCACACTAGATCACTCTCCTAACTGGAGCACAGCTGAACCACAGCGTCAGGCGTACATGTATCAAAATATCGCGAGATCAGGCCCTTAATATACAATATACATCTAAATAAAAGTGCTTTAACACAGAGTTTCAACGCTTACCCATACCCAGGATTCGTAACCGTTGGTAATCATGTTCAAATTGCGTTGTTTTTGCATTTCTGGTTCTTAAACCAGAAGTTAAAGGCCTTGTCAATGTCATTGTAGATGCCCTTTCTCAGTTCCAATGGGAATGCCTCCAGACTCTGGCCTCTCAGGTGGAGAGAGAAGGGTACATTCTTATGGGACCTTGCACTTATAAAAATCATTCTGTTGGCTTGTAATTTTAAAATATATTTTTTTATAATTTTCCACATAAAAACAAATGTTAATTATTTTAATTTGATATTTTTATTTTTATCTTTATTTTTATTAGTTCTTAAAGGATCACTAAAGGAATTTTTTTTTTTTGTAGCTAAATAGCTTCCTTTACCTTACTGCAGTACTGGTTTCATGTCCTTATTGTTCGTTTTTGCTTTGAAGTTGCTGTAATTCTGATCTGATCTCCACACTTCCTGCTTGTCTGTTTCCTTATAACCACCATACTGGGAGCTTTCTCACAATGGTTTAAGCTGTCATTACTGTGTGTCGGTTTTACTGACAATTGCGCGGTCGTGCGATGTCAAGAAAAAGTATGTCATTTTTTTCTCACAAATAGAGCTTTCTTTTAGTGGTATTTGATCACCCCTACGGTTTTTATTTTTTGCGCTATAAACAAAAATAGAGCGACAATTAAAAAAAAAAAATTCAATATTTTTTAACTTTTTGCTATAAACCCCCCCCCCCAAAAAAAAAAAAAAACGATGGGCCAGATTCACAGAGTGATTACTCCTGTCTATCTCGCGTTAGACTGGAGTACTTTCGAATTACGTGCGTTTTTTCACTACTCTGAAACCTCAAACCATAAAATTACGGCTGCGGGCTTCAATCCGACTGGTTTACGTGTTCGTACGCCTTCGGATCTACGCTGCAATAAAATTGCGGCCGCTGGGTGGAGTTCCCGTCGTTTTCCGCTTCGGGGTATGCAAATGAGCTTTTGCCGACTATCCACGAAATTACGAACGTCTATCGCAATCTCTTATGGCATCTTTAGTCATCTTTTTGCTGCGTAAAACTATACCAGCTTTTTGCTGGTCTAATATTAGACAGCCAATGTTAAGTATGGCCGTCGTTCCCGCGTTGAATATCAACGTTTTCCGACGTCTTTTTTTATTTTTGACATAAAACGTCTGGGAATAGGAATGTCCGTAAACGACGCTACTCAAACAACGAATGACGTATCGACGTTATTTCGCGCAATGCACGGCGGTAAATTTCTGAACGGAGCATGCGCAGTTCGATCGCCGCGGGGACGCGCCTAATTTAAATGCCTCATGCCCCTTAATCGCGTATTTCGATTACGCGGCGAGAAATACACTACGTCGCCGTACCGTAAGGGACAAAATCTACCAGGATTCGTCGTACAGCCTGGTAAAATACGGCAGCGTAGTGTATCTCTGATACTCTGCGCCAATGTATTTGTATCTGAATCTGGCCCAATATATATATATATATATATATATATATATATATATATATATATATATATATATACATTCCTCAGTTTAGGTGGGTACGTATCTTCTACATATTTTTGGTAACAAAAAACGCAATAAGTGTTTATTGATCGATTTGCGCAAAAGTTATAGGTAAGGAAAAGGGTAAATACTGCGCTAGTGGTTCTTATATGACAAAATTAAACTAAGTGAATAATAAGCTGCGACATAAAACATGTGATAATCATGTGGAAACAACTGTGCAATGGAAATAGTCGCGCTAAAGTAACATTTAAAGTGTGTATAGAAAAAGTCCAGGTGCTTATTGAAATATGAAATGGAAATATTCTAATAAAATATATGTTAAACAAGTGCATACAGTATAACTGCTACACAGACAAGTGACATACAGTGAAGAGCACCAAATGTATATAAACGCAAAATACATTGAAATTCGAACCATCACACAGATCCCTTCTGCGTGAAACAAAAATCTGTGAATAAAGATGGCAAATGTTCATGCGTATAAAAAAATGGAATAATACAATGTAACATATATTGAAATAAAAAATATGACAAAAAAAAAAAAATATAGCCAATATCTAAAAAGAAGAAAGAAAATTGCAGTGCCACAATGGAAAATCCATATGCGTTAAAATTGAAGAAAGAGAGGGATAAAATGGCTGTTCACCACCACCAAGATGTATTCCTCCTCCTACGGTACCCGCAGGTAAAAAATGGAACCTTACCAGATAAAGTGGACCTTCCTAGGGCAAGGTCATAGAGGCTTGCAGATGAACCTCTGCGGGGTCTTAGTACTCCTCCACAATGTTGGGATTATCCGACTCCTGTAGTCCTTCTCGTCTCCACTCATAGAGTTGCCAATTGGAAAAAAGTGGGCATCCCTCTCTCCAAGGAGGCAAATCCCATACGTGGAACAGAGGGGTGAGAATTTGGAGCATTTATTATAAAACGAATGGTACATAAAGATTTTAAAAACAGGAAGGTTAAAAAGCTGGCAAAAGCTAAGAAAATAAATGTACGCCCGTGCTTCCGGGGTTGTAAAGGGTCGTGGTGACGACAATACATAGCACCACCCTGGCCAGTTTCGTCAAATCTGACATTCTCAAAAGGCAAAAGTTATAGCGTCTACAAAATAGGGGATAGTTTTATGGCATTTTTATTATTATTTTTTTTACTAGTAAAGGTGGCAATCAGCGATTTTTATCATGACCGTGACATTACGGCAGACACATCGGACACCTTTGACACATTTTTGGGACCATTGTCATTTTTACAGTGATCGGTGCTATGAACTGGCTATGAAGGGGTTAACCACTAGGTGGCGCTGTAGAGGTTAAGTGTGCCCTAGTGAGTGACTCTTACTGTAGGGGGGATGGGCTAAATGTAACAAGACAGTGATCACCACTTCGGATTACAGGAAGCCGTGATCACTGTCATTGTCACTAGGCAGAGCAGGGGGGTTGCTTGTTTACATCAGAATCTCCCCATTCTTCCTTACCGTGAGCCAATCACGGGTATCCCCACGGTCGGGCTCACGAAACTTGTGTGCACTCCCACATTGCGTTCAAAATGCCCTGGGTGTGTGATCTCCTGCGGGTGTATATATATTTTTCAAAGGACACCTCTAACGCAGATCACAATCACAGTGCGTTTGCCTGCCCCTGATTTCATGGTAATGCAGTAACATTCAATTTGGTGCAGTACGTTTTTGAAAAAGTAGCGCATGCATTACATTTTTGTGCGATCCAGAATAATTTCAGCAATTTAAATGAATAAGCTGAAAATCACACCACATGGAGTTGCACAGGAATCCAGCAAGAACGTGGAGCAGGTATGTGTACGATTCAGGTGTAAACCGGCCATACACCTAATTTAAAATATTATGTTCTAAATATGCTATTGACAAATTTTCAATAAACCAGTATGGGGGGCAGTTTGGCATTTTTGCCCTGGGCACCAGAAGTTCTTGTCCTATTGCTGGTCAGGACCGATACCCCCAGGCGCCCCACCCCCCTGACTGTAACTTACATACTTTTTGCTACTTATATCACACTAGTGGTATGAAGGGTTCTGTTCACAATCCCTGATCACCACTAGAGGGGGCATTTTCAAAGCTGCTTTGGAACAACAACAAGCAAAATATGTAACAGCAAGTAAGTAAAGTCACATCAGAAAATATAAATCACTGCAGTCCAATCACTGAATCACCATTTAAACTAAAAGCGGTGAGTTAGTACATCAGTGGGTGGTGGTGGACACAGCAACCTTCCCCTTCCCCTTTATCACACCAGCTCAGGGCAGCTCAGGTGACTTGGCGGTGGACACCATGCCAACCCATACCCCCTACCCCCTTATCATAAGCTCACCTCGACGGCAGAGACTCAGCCTCAGGTATACCCAGGCGTGGATGGAGAATAGTGACAGGCCTGGCTTGGTAGTGCAGCAGTGGTGGAAGAAGCAAGGGGGAAAACACAGACAAGACCAGGCTAGCGCGGTCGTGGCCCCGGGGATGTTCCGGCTGAAAAATGAAACTGCCAAATGGAGCAGGCAGGGCTCTTGCCTACCTCGGGATGGTGTCTCCTCCTCCGTTGGTATGCTCCTGGACAGGTATGATTCCCAGATTTTGAGGAATTTGGCATGAAATTTGTTGTGGATGCTTGACATCTGTTTGCATCTAGACAGTCATGTGATCTTTTACCCACTGGAAGGGGACCAATGTTTTTTTCCAGGCTTGGGCAATTCCTCTTTTTTCTGACATAAATAAAAAGAAAGCGAGCTTCTGCTGATAAGCGAACAGGCCTGGAATTTAACAATATAATTAGGCAAGCTAACAACCCCGGCAATCTGTCACAGAAAAATCCACAAAGATTTTAGTTCATCCACTTGTGAAACCCTTATTAGCATATATCTGGTAATAGAAACATGTTTCGGCCAATCCTATCTTTACAGCTGCGAATAAGGCTTCAACGAAGGCCAGGGTTAGTTGAAACGCATTAATGGGACAGCTTTCTGTCACCTGATATTTGCTAATAGAGGTTTTACAAGTGGATGGGTTGCTGGATTCCAGAGAAGGAAATACAGGAAATAGAACAGAGGGCTGACATGACAGAGGAAATAGTGGGACAGGAGCAGGGAAGGTTAGAACGCTCCTGATTGGGTGGTAGCTGGAGGAGAAGGAGTCAGCAAAAGGTTAGTGGAATAGACGGTCCCTCCCCAGTGCCAGTGTCAGCGGGAGGAGAGAGCTTCCCACCCATTCTCCCTGGTTCTGGTAAGTATTGTGGTTGTCTCTCGTTTAACCAATTTTCTTTCACAGAGTGTTTGGATCTTTGGATGTCATGGCAGTTGGCGGGATAAGGAAGAGTTTGGGACCCATCTGTGGTATGGGTCCTGCTGGTGGTATTTCAGATAACAACAAGACCTGGGGAATGCCCAGGAAAAAAAAAAACAAGCCTACTTACCGACCAGCTCGCAGACAACCAATTAACCTGTCTAACAGTATGCTTTAACCACTTAAGGACCCCCGCACGCACATTTACGGCCACAACATGGCTCGTACAGGCACAAGGGCGTAAATTTACGTCCCCGCCTTCGTGCGGTTCGGGGGTCCCATCGGGACCCCCTCCGCGGCGTGCGGGGGTCCCCCTGGCTCTGGGAGCGATCGCCGACGAGCGGGCGGATGTCCGTGTTTTCCGCCCCCCCCCGCGATCGCTCCCAGCCAATGGGAGCGCTCCCCCTTCGTTTCAGTTCCTCCTCCTGTGTTTACACAGGAAGGAGGAAATGATGTCACCTCTCATCGCAGCGGTGTTTCCCACCGCTGCTAATGAGAGAAGACATCCACAGTAAGTGTGCACCAACACAACACTGACACACACTCACATAGGCACATTAACCCCTTGTGATCGCCCCCCCCCCCCCCCCCCTGTCACAGTGTCACTGAATGCAGTGATCTAATCACTGCATTTAGTGTCAGTGTGACAGGCAGTGTAAAAGTCAGTTAGTGTTAGGTCCAGGATAGCCCCCCCACCCCCCCTAATAAAGTTTTAACCCCCTGATCACTGCCCTAGTTAACCCTTTCACTCCCTATTGCCAGCATCACTAAGCGATCATTTTTCTGATCGCTGTATTAGTGTCGCTGTTCCCGCTAGGTAGCTATTTTTTTTATTGCGTTTTTTTTTTTTTTACTAAAGACATGTGGCTGAATTAATTTTGGCCTAAATGTTTTACTAAAATTTAGTTTATTTGATTTTTTTTATAACAAAAAGTAAAAAAATAGTGATTTTTTTCAAAATTGTCGCTCTATTTTAGTTTATAGCGCAAAAAATAAAAATCGCAGAGGCGATCAAATACCACCGAAAGAAAGTTCTATTTGTGGTAAGAAAAGGACGCAAATTTTGTTTGGGAGCCACGTCGCACGACCGCGCAATTGTCTGTTAAAGCGATGCAGCGCCGAATTGTCAAAACACCTTGGGTCATTTAGCAGCGTATGTGTCCGGGTCTTAAGTGGTTAAAAACAGGGGTTTTGTCCGCACGCATTTGCAAATGCATGCGTGAGCCACAGAGCCACGCTAAGGCACCCTGTTATCTGTGATCCTAACACTAAACAATGAGTGTCCCCACAATGGAGTCACATGCATTCTAATGGATAGATGAGGGCAGGCGGACTGAAGGGGGGCCACCTCTCCTTAAAGGTGCAGGAGCACACCAAACACCCAGCATGTAGCAAAATGGCTGCAAAGGTGGTAAAAGGTGGTATTTCAGCTAACGTTGGTTTAGCTGAAACTTGGTTAAAGGGTGCACTGCGGTCAGTGGTTTGTTTGTCTTTGAGCTAGTATGTAAGCTTGAGGCCTATTTCAGTTAAAGGTACCGCAGTGCATTATTATGATTGCATGGAAATGATGGGCGTTTCCTGCAAAGACCAATGCGACTATTTGACTGACAGGTGGTGGGTGTAACAGATGTTTTTATACAGTTATGTTAATTTGATTTGAGTTGTTAATAAAGAGGCTGCTACGGTCAATATTTACTCCAGATTGGTGTGGTCTCCATTAATGGGGGTAAGGGGAATGGAGTTGGGTTGGTCTGGCAGATATGTGGGAAGTATTGATCATCTATTATACAATGGTCTTGGATTCTTCTGAGCTACTGTACTGTATATTTTTTCTGAGCTACTGTACTGTGCTTTGGGAAGAATGCTACTGAGCACTGGCTGTTGCTTCAGGGGCAATAATGGCTGCCAGATGAGCTGATCACGCATTTCTTCCCATTAATCTGTAACTCAACCAGACTCGAAAAAGTCAAATAAGTCATGAAAATGATGAGGTCAATCCACATTTATTTATTCTTATTTTACCTTATTTTCTAGGGTGCACAAATACAAAATTTACATAAACTTGATGCGATCTCAAGGAGTTACCCTCACAAACCAATTCATCTTTCGTTTTCCCAGTGCAACATTATCAAACATTTGATTTTATCCACCTTATTACATTTATTATACACCTTATGTGCCATTTTCATACTGAAAAACAAATTTGCAGTGTTTAATAACTCTTTTCTTGAAAGTCTATGTTATCTTTGATCTAGATTTCCATTTGTGATCATTTTCATACCCATCAATAATGAAGCAAACAAGATACAATTGCAGCTTGTGCCATTGAAGGATCTGACTTATTGTAATTGAATTTCAATTGTCACTCACTACCACCTTGAGATGACACTTTGGGGAATGGAATGTGTCAGTAAATTTGCAGGTAATGCAGAGCTAGTCAAAGGTAGACGCAAGGAGGAAAGGATTATTTTTTAACTAGCCATGCATAATTAATATCTGTTGCTAATGAAAGCTGAGCCATTTTATAAAAATAATGCATGTATAATTTCCTAAAATACACCCTGTCTTTTTGAAACCATACCAAATGGTTTTAGACATACATAATGAATTATTTATATTATTCATGAAATCCAATTTAATCGGATGTCTAATTTTCAGATTCATTCCCCTCTTAAAATCGTTGCATCATTTCCTTCTGTGTCTTGACCAGGGAGCACTCGGAATAATGACCTGTCAAGTGAATCCTGGTCTTCCTCTTTTAAACAGGATATGACACATTTAATTCTTGTTTAATAGCATTATCATCATTGCATTAATTGTGATAGACTGTCAAAATGTTACTATATATTAACTGTATTGAATGGGTAGTTAAGACAGAGATATTCCCCAAATAACTCTCTAAGAATGACACTGTGACGTTCACAATTAAATATCTGGTGAATAATATATTTTAATATTTCATAGATTTTTTTCTCCATAGGATCTATATTAAGATAATATTTTTCCCAGGGATATTTTAAAGCTCTGCCATTAATAATTGGTAAACAATAAGGTGTCCGGTATTAAGCCACAAGTGTACACAAGTAGCTTTTGCATTCTTGCTAACTAGAGGCATTAATGCCATCCATGTCACATATTGTATATTTATTTAGTACTTAAAGCAACCCAGTCAAACTGAAATCTTCTGTAACTCACACCTGGAATAGAATAGGCTTTATACACAATTGAAGGCAGGTGCAGTCTATTCATTCCACTGCAGGTGGCGCTCATCCATAGCGTTAATGCAGGTGCAGGAGGAAGTTTAGAGGAGCCTCATTCCTCTATGTGCTCGTCGGTCACAGGGAGGCAGCATCCAATGTGATGTTGCCATCCCATGTGACTTTGGTAGGCCATCTTACCATTGGGTAAGGCAAAGTCTATTTAAGCCCCTGGCTCCAGAATTTGCTGCACATTTCGCTTGTGGCTAGAGTAGGGACATGTCACCCATCTGTCAATGACAGTGCTTAGCATCAGGGAGAGGTTCCATGAGTAGGGAAAATTCTGGGACAAGCCATTTTTGCTGGAAGCCTCGTAATTGGGTACCGAATGGCCAGGCCACATTCCACCCCTCAAGACACACCTTAGACCTACCTCTACTACTTATCGCTCATTCTTCCTGCCAGACTTATTGTGCATTACTGAACTTCATTTTAAATACAATTTTTGCATTTGGATTCTGAGGGTTTACTGCAGCGGCACCACATTTGCAGCTCCTCACACACTGAACACAACTTTTGTAAAAGTGGGGAGTGTTGTGGCTCTCACTAATATAACAATAAATAATCAATAAGAATAAATTACTAAATATAATTAATAAATACAAATGTGCAAATATGCGAATGTGCAAAAAACACTAGTGCAAATTCCGGTAAAATCTCAATGTGAAAATTTCATAATATTGTCCAAAAGTGCAAAATTGATGAATATTCTTCTAAATGCAAGTTCAAGTCTCATGCAATAATTATAAGGTGCAGCTGTGAATCTCTATGTAGTACAGTTTCTAATGTCCAATAACATGCAGAATAATCCACCATCCACAAAATGAACCAACATGTGCAGGTGCTCCAATCCAAGTGACCCTATTTCCCCCAGCCTCTCACCTTGGCTGGCTTGCAATCAAGCCTTATAACTCCCGGATAGACAGAAGCAACTCCTGAGCAACAATCATCACCTAAAACCCGTGGTGGTGGCTCTCAATGGCAGATAGCTAACAAAATGGACTCCATAGTGTGATCATGTTTCAATAGACTTTAATAGATAAACATCAATCACTTACAGTTAGACGATATACAGTTGTGTTCAAAATTATTCAACCCCCCAATACTGTAAAGGGTTTTAGGGAATTTAGTGTACATTTGTAATTGTATTCAGAATGAAATCCTACAATGACTTCTTAAAGAACCATATGCAACTAAAATGACATCAATTGGTTTTGTAATACAGTAGTAAATGTTTCTTTTGTGAATTCTTCATTTACACAATTATTCAACCCCTTAAAGACTACCACTCTGAAGAACAGAGGTTCATTGAAGTGTTTTCAATCAGGTATTGCAAACACCTGTGGATGTCAGGGAGCAGCAATAAAGCCTAATAAGCACCAATTAGGCAGCTTTAAAATGACTGTGATACTCTGCTCCTTCTAGACCTTTACTGGTGTGGTTACAAACATGGTGAAGTCAAGAGAATGGTCCAGGAAGACAAGAAAAGAGGTGATTACTCTTCACAGGAAGGGCAATGGCTATAAGAAGATTGCAAAGACGTTAAACATACCAAGAGACACCGTAGGAAGCATCATTCGCAAATTCAAGGCAAAGGGCACTGTTGAAACGCTACCTGGTCGTGGCAGAAAGAAGATGCTGACTTTGACTGCTGTGCGCTACCTGAAGCGTAGAGTGGAGAAAAGTCCCCGTGTGACTGCTGAGGAACTGAGAAAAGATTTGTCAGATGTGGGTACTGAAGTTTCTGCTCAGACAATACGGCGCACACTGCATAATGAAGGCCTCCATGCCAGAACTCCCAGGCGCACCCCCTTGCTGTCTCCAAAGAATAAGAAGAGTTGACTGCAGTATGCCAAATGTCATGTGGACAAGCCACAGAAGTTTTGGGATTGTGTTCTGTGGACTGATGAAACAAAATTAGAACTGTTTGGGCCCATGGATCAACGCTATGTTTGGAGGAGGAAGAACAAGGCTTATGATGAAAAGAACACCTTGCCTACAGTGAAGCATGGCGCAGGGTCAATCATGCTTTGGGGCTGTTTTGCTTCTGCAGGTATAGGGAAGCTTCAGCGTGTGCAAGGTACCATGAATTCTCTTCAGTACCAGGAGATATTGGATGACAATGTGATGCAGTCCGTCACAAACCTGATACTTGGGAGACATTGGACCTTTCAACAGGACAATGATCCCAAGCATACCTCCAAGTCCACTAGAGAATGGTTGCAGATTAAAGGCTGGAACATTTTGGAGTGGCCATCGCAGTCACCAGACTTAAATCCGATTGAGAACCTCTGGTGGGACTTAAAGAAAGCAGTTGCAGTGCGCAAGCCTAAGAATGTGACTGAACTGGAGGCTTTTGCCCATGACGAATGAGCGAAGATACCTGTAGATCGCTGCAAGACACTTGTGTCAAGCTATGCTTCACGTTTAAAAGCTGTTATAACTGTAAAAGGATGTTGTACTACAGTAAGTACTAAGATTGAATGTCACTTGGGGGTTGAATAAAACTGATAATAATGTGAGCACAGAAAAGACATTTGTGGTTATTTCATTATAAATGTTATGTTATATTTGTCTGACCTACACGTGCTTCTTTGATTCAATTGTAAGCAGGATGACTGAATGATCAAAATCAATGTCAAACTGGCCAAAACAATCAATTTCAGTGGGGGTTGAATAATTTTGAATACAACTGTAACAAGCGCATATAACCATTTCAAGAAAACACTGGCACTTCTGCTCTTGGCCGCGAGCGGAGATGACGTCACCACTGGCTTTCCTCCCCAAACTCCCTTACGCATTACGTGGCTGTTCACGCCACTTAATCATAGGGTATCAGTAGCACTCTTCCCTCAAAGTCTGCTGCAAAACTGACTCTTCTGGGAATGTCCATCTACATGGGCACCCACAGCTATCACTGGTTAATTTCTCTAAACGCCATACATTATAGGAAAGAGTCAATTAAAAACATGGAGGTCAGAGTGAGGAACTTGTAAGAGCTTCAGGGTACCGCAGGGATGGACCCCAGGGCCCCGGATGGCAACCCCCCTTTTTTTATTTATTTTTTATAAGAAAAAAATATATTTTTCAATATATATGTATTTATTAAAAGGCCTAGAGGTCCCCAGGGCCCCGGGTGACAACCCCCCCCCCTTTTTTATGAATAAAAATATGCTTATTTTTTATATATATATATATATATTTGTTTTTATATATTTATTATTATTATTTCTTATATATATGTATAATATATAATATATAATATATATGTATATATTATTAACCACTTAAGACCCGGACCAAAATGCAGGTAAATGACCAGGCCCCTTTTTGCGATTCGGCACTGCGTCGCTTTAACTGACAATTGCGCGGTCGTGCGACGTGGCTCCCAAACAAAATTTGCGTCCTTTTCTTCCCACAAATAGAGCTTTCTTTTGGTGGTATTTGATCGCCTCTGCGATTTTTATTTTTTGCGCTATATACAAAAATAGAGCGACATTTTTGAAAAAAATCTATATTTTTTTCTTTTTGTTATAAAAAAAATAAAATAAACTAAATTTTAGTCAAACATTTAGGCCAAAATTTATTTAGCCACATGTCTTTAGTAAAAAAAATCGCAATAAATAAAAAATAGTTATCTAGCGGGAACAGCGACACTAATACAGCAATCAGAAAAATGATCGCTTAGTGACGCTGGCAATAGGGAGTGAAAGGGTTAACTAGGGCGGTGATCAATCGCGATCGGGGGGGTTAAATGTGCCTATGTGTACTGGTGTCAGTGTAGTGTTGTGCAGACTTACTGTGCGATGTGATCTCTCCTCATCGGTGGTCGAAAAAAACGCAGAGGGAGCGATCACATCACTTCCTCCTTCCTGTGTTTACACAGGAGGAGGAAGTGCAGAGTGGGGGGAGCGCGCGCATTGGCTGAGAGCGATCCTGAGGGGGCAGACAAAAACGAACCGCCGCCCCCTCTGCACGGATCGCTCGGCCAGGTAACCGGACCGCCGCATGTACGGGGGGGTCCGATCGGACCCCCGAACCCCCTCAAGGCACCAACGTATATATATTGTTTTTATATGTGTTTTGTCAGTATATATACGTTGATGTGCCTGTCGGTGCTATTCTGCCGACGTAAATGTACATGCGGCGGTCCGCAAGCAGTTAAGGACCGGACCAATATGCTGCTAAATGCCCAGAGGCCCACTTCACTGCCAGTGTCATTTTCACAGTACACAGTGCATTTTTATAGCTGATCGCTGTAAAAATGACAATGGTCCCAAAAATGTGTCAAAGGTGTCCGATGTGTCCGCAATAAAGTCATAGTCATGATAAAAATCGCAGATCGCCGCCATTACTAGTAAAAAAAAAATAATAATAATAAAAATGCCATAAAACTATCCCCTATTTTGTAGACTCTATAACTTTTGCACAAACCAATCAATATACATTTATTGCAATTTTTTTACTAACAATATGTAGAAGAATATATATCGGCCAAAACTGAGAAAAAAATAGTTTTTTTTTAAATAAATAGGGATATTTATTATAGCAAAAAGTACAAAATATTGCCTTTTTTCCAATTCGATTTTTTGTTTATAGCGCAAAAGATAAAAACCGCAGAGGTGATAAAATGCAGAAATAATATTTGTGAATAAATAAATAAATATTTGTGGAAATAAAAGGACGTGAATTTTGTTTGGGAGCCACGTCACACGACCGTGCAGTTGTCAGTTAAAGCGAATGGCAAAAGGTGCTCTGGTCTTTGGCCAGCCAAATGGTCCGGGGCTGAAGTGGTTAACAGACTTCTTATTTTATTGGGCTGACTGTGAATTTAGTTCCAGCCCTCCAAAAGTAGAAGATTTTAGGTATTCTCTAGCAATGTTCTAAGGGTTACTTTGTATGCATGATAAAAATATTGGGAAAAAGGGAATAAAGAGATTTTAATAGGATCCTACAAGATAAGTAGCAGACAGCGAACAGTAATGCATTGCTTGGTCCAAAACCGAAAATTAAAAAAGACCAGGGTGAGAAGCGGGGCTTTATCTAACACCCAGAGGGGAAATGCTTCTGCGGCTAACACCCTGGGACTTGAGCTATGATATCACAGTGTATGTAAATGATTCTCTCCTAAATCACTAATGATAGTTTTGGAAGATTGGCTGAGTTCCAGACAGGCCAACTAGCTCAGCAAAAAAAAAAAAAGAAACTGAGATTTTATCGGGTGACATTTTATTTAACCATTGTATAGGGTGGAAGTTAATAATATAAAAATTATTATCTCTAGTAGCCACTGACATAAGAAAGTGAAACTGTCTCTTCAAACCAGAATATACCATTGAAGCTTCCCAAATATGCATGTAATTACTTTAACTATATCACTTTATTTAACTACACGCTTTTTCTGTTTAAAATAAAAGGTACACTGTGGTTAAAATAATAAATAAATAAAAATAGGCCTTCAAAATCCATACAGGATGCTGGATCATAATCAAAGGTAAAAGAGTAATGTATGATCTAAGCGACTCCTTAAGCCGTGTACACACGATCAGTTTGTCTGATTAAAACAAACCGATTCATCAGTGTAACGGAACGTCCCACACTCCGCTTGAGTGCCTCCGTCATATACCGATTCCTATCAGTCTGGATATAGATATCGGATATTCCAGCTGCTATCAACACACAACAAGACGAGACTTGTCTGTGTGCTAAACATGGAGGGCCAGATTCACAGAGCCCTTACTCCGCTATCTATCTCGCGTTAGACCGGAGTACTTTCAAATTACGCGTGTCGTTTCATTAGTCTGAAGCCTTAAACCATGAAACGACGGCTTTGGCTTCAATCCGACTGGCTTACGTGTTCGTACGCCTTCGGATCTACGCTGCAATAATTTTGCGGCCGCTGGGTGGAGTTCCCGTCGTTTTCCGCGTCGGGGTATGCAAATGAGCATTTTCTGAAGATCCACGAAGTTACGAGCGTCGTTCGCAATCTCTTACGGCATCTGTAGTCATCTTTTTGTCGCGTAAAGTTATTCCACCTTTTATCTGGTCTAGTTTTAGACAGCCCATGTTAAGTATGGCCGGCGTTCACGCGTCGAATTTCAACGTCTTTTTTTATTTTTTACGTAAGTCGTCCGGGAATAGGAATGTACGTAAACGACGCTACTCAAACAAAAAATGACGTAACAACGTTATTTTGCGCAATGCACGGCGGGAAATTTCTGAATGGAGCATGCGCAGTTCGATCGCCGCGGGGACGCGCCTAATTTAAATGCTTCACGCCCCCTAATCGCGTATATTGGGATTCCGCCACAAGAAATACACTACGTCGCCGTACCTTACGGGCCGTAATCTACCTGAATTTGTCGTAGAGCCAGGTAAAATATGGCAGCGTAGTGTATCTCTGATACTCTGTGCCAATGTAATTGTACCTGAATCTGGCCCGGAGTCTTTAACGACTTGCTTATTGGGCACATATACCCCCTTCCTGCCCAGGCTAAATTTCATCTTTCGGCACTGCGTCGCTTTAACTGACCATTGCGCGGTCGTGCGACGTGGCTCCCAAACAAAACTGGCGTTCATTTTTTCCCACAAATAGAGCTTTCTTTTGGTGGTATTTGATCACCTCTGCGGTTTTTAGTTTTTGCGCTATAAACAAAAATAGAGCATATTGCATAGAATGTTTTACTTTTTGCTATAATAAATATCCAGTATAATAATAATAATAATAATAATAATAATAATAATAATAATAATTTTTCTCAGTTTAGTTTGATACGTATTCTTTTGCATATTTTTGGTAGTAATAAAAAATCGCAATAAGCGTATAGTGATTAGTTTGCGCAAATGTTATAGCGTCTACAAAATAGGGGATAGAACAATGATATAATTATGCACTGATTACTGTATAAATGTGACTGGCAGCGAAGAGGTTAACACTAAGGGGGCAGGGAAGGGGTTAATGTGAGCCCTAAATAGTGATTCTTACTGTGGGGGGAGGGGGGTGACTGAGGGAGGTGACCGATGGTTGTCCCTATGTACAAGTGACACACCATCAGTCGCCTCTGCCTGACAGGACATGGAGCTCTGTGTTTACACACAGAGCTCCACGTCCCTGTCTCCATGACCGCCGTACGCTGGTGCCTGGCGGACATCGCGGCCGACAGGCACGCGCATCGGGACCCGCCTGATGTGGCAGGCATGCGCGCGCCCTGCCGGTCCCGCTTTTGCACCCCCCAGTGGCCTGGAGGCCGTATAAAGACGGCCTCACGGCAATTCAGAGCCACAATGTGGCCGTATAAATTCACCGTGCGGGCAGGAAGTCATTAATAGAACCAAGAATGCAGCCTTATATACAGTTTAAAGAGGAGGTAACCAGAACATATATTAACATGAGCTAGTTAACTAATCATTTACACAGACAAGGTGACTCCGAGATATGACCTGTGATGCCGCGTACACACGATCACTTTTTGCGATGAAAAAAAACGACGTTTTATTTCATGAAAAAAAACGACGTTTTTCAAACTTCATTTTCCAAAACGACGTTGCGTACACACCATCGTTTTTCCCAAAAAGTCTAGCAAAGCGCCGTGACGTCCATCACGTACGACGGAACTATAAAGGGTCATTTCCATGCGGAAGACGGCCTCTTTTGCTGATATCGTGTTGCTGCGTGTTAGTAAAAGTTTGGTGAGAGACGATTCGCGCTTTTCAGTCTTCGTGCTTTAATATCGTTTACTGTCGTACAGTTTGTGCTTTTGGGGTCGTATTTGTGATACAGTGCTTGTTTTCCGATCGTATCTGTTTTGGCAGTGCGTTCTTGTCTACACGTTCCTGTTTTGCAGGTCCGTTCTTCAAAGGCATTTCTGTACTTCAGAGCGGTGTTTTAGTGCGATCTGATTTGACGACCGTTTTCTAGCCATGTTGCGGGTACGTTCTCGTCGCCGAGATCGTGCTGTGCTTCTTGTTAGGATGTGTGCTGCATCCCGGCTCCGGTCCTTGAGGAGGGCGAGAAGGACTTTGTGGGCCAAGGACTGGTTTCTTCGCAGGGACCAGTTCTCTCATATGCCTCTGCTGCGGGAGATCCGAGAAAATAACCCTGATGATTTCAGGAATTTTCTTCGGATGTCTGACCCCGTATTCCAGCAGCTTTTGGCTTCGGTGTCGCCTTATATCACCAGGCAGGACACCGTTATGCGGGAAGCCATCACTGCTGAGCAGCGGCTAGTTGCCACCTTGCGGTACCTGGCAACAGGGAGAAGTCTGCAGGACTTGAAGTTCTCGACGGGCATCTCCCCCCAGGCTCTGGGCCTCATAATTCCCCAGACCTGTTCTGCCATCATTCATGTTCTGCAGGAGGACTATATTAAGGTAAGTGGTGCCCTTTAAATGCACAAACTATGTTTTATTTAGGCTTTTGTATTTGTTTCAATTTGTTTGGTTTTAAACAGTCCCTAATTAACCTGTGTGTGATCTGCTGGGAATGTTCCCTTTCATCTCCATGCATGCTGTATTCATTTTATATTTGCTCCTACATGCATCTTTTGTTTTGCCAACCTGTCCAGGTTTTTTTTTTTTTTTGTGTCCCAAACCCACCTAGCCTAGTCCCCCTATATTTTGTCCTATATTGTAGTGCTGTCTATAGAAGTCCCTATATCCCCCTATATTTTGTCCTATATTGTAGTGCACGCACAACCCCCCCCCCTCTTTTTTTTGTAATTGTATAAATTAACATTTATTTTGTATTTAATTTTGTTTAGAGGTCTCAAACTCATTTTGGGCCTCCACTCCCCTTATTTTTTGTAGGATTGTGACCATCAGAGGGTGTGATTAATCTGCTTTAGTGATCCCTTCTTATTTTTCCAATTTTTAACCACTTCCCTGCGGCCGTACGACTATATGCGGCCGCAGGGTGGTTCTAAATCTCTGGTCTGCCGTTTTTTCACGGCAGCCTCTTTCTGTGTTCCCAGCGTGCGCTCCAGAGCGCGCAGCGGGGAACTTGTGTACTGGCCGTGTCCCTTGGACACAGCCAATCACAGCTCGCCGCGAACGGCCAATCAGAGTGGCCGTTTGCAATGCGATCTGTGCAGCCAATGAGAGATGATCTCATATGTAAACATATGAGATCATTTCTCATTGCCGGCTCTCACAATGACAGCGTCCTGTCACTGGAGAGAGCAGACCGATCAGTGTTCCTTATACATGGGGACACAGATCGGTCACCCCCCCCTCCCCCCACAGTTAGAACACAATGCAGGATACACATTAACCCCTTCCTCACCCCCTAGTGTTAACCCCTTCCCTGCCAGTCACATTTATACAGTAATTAGTGCATATTTCTAGCACTGATTGCAGTATAAATGTGAATGTTGCCAAAAAGGTGTCAAAAGTGTCCGATGTGTCCGCCATGTTGTCGCAGTCGCAATAAAAATTGCAGATCGCCACCATTACTAGTAAAAAAATTAATAACAAATAATAATTCTGTCCCTTATTTTGTAGGTGCTATAGCTTTTGCACAAACCAGTCGCTTATTGCGATTTTTTTTTTTTTAACCAAAAATATGTAGAAGAATATGTATCGCCCTAAAATGAATTTTTTATTTTATAGCAACAAGTAAAAAATATTGTTTATTTTTACAAAATAGTCGTCGTTTTTGGTTTATAGCGCCAAAAATATAAATCGCAGAGGTGACCAAATACCAGCCAAAAGAAAGCTCTATTTGTGGGGAAAAAAGGACGCCAATTTTGTTTGGGAGCCATATCGCACGACCGCGCAATTGTCAGTTAAAGCGACGCAGTGCCGCAAGCTGAAATTTCACATGGTCAGGAAGGGGGTTTACATGCCCAGTAAGGAAGTGGTTAATAATACTTCAAATTAATGTTTGTTTTTTTGGTATCAAAAAATGTTTTGGGATGTTCTTTTAGGAATGTTTGTTTGATATTTTTATATTTTTTTGGTATCTACAGTTCCCCACCACGCCACAGGAATGGCAGACTGTGGCAGCGGACTTCTCCCGGCGATGGAATTTTCCAAACTGCGGAGGAGCTATTGACGGCAAGCACGTCCGCATCGTGCCACCACCCCATAGTGGATCCCATTATTATAACTACAAGGGGTTCCACAGTGTTGTTCTGATGGCGGTGGTGTCTGCCAATTACGAGTTCTTGTATCTTGATGTTGGGAAAAATGGGCGGATGTCGGACGGTGGTGTCTTTGCCGAGACGGAGTTCGCCCAACGGCTTCTTTCCGAGGACCTGGGATTGCCGCCTGCGGAGGATAATGAAGAGGGTCTGCCCTTCGTTTTTGTTGCAGATGAGGCTTTCGCCTTGGGTCCTCACCTCATGAGGCCATTTCCCCAACGCGCCCTCACCCCTGAGAGGAGGGTGTTTAATTACAGGCTGGCCAGAGCCAGACGGGTGGTGGAAAACGCCTTTGGCATCATGGCCAGCCGTTTCCGGCTATTTCTTACTGCCATAAACATGGCCGAATACAAGTTGAATTATCTAATTACATGCTGCTGCATTTTACACAACTATTTAAAAAGACATTCTTCTTCCTACCTAACCCTTTTGCCTGATGACCCTGTTGACATTCCAGAGGCAGCTCGTGACGCTGCCCATCCCCAATTGGCCCCCCGAAACGCACGTGCTGTGCGTCAGGCATATGTGGACTACTTTATGGGTAGGGGGGCCATTCCAATGCCAGATCTTGGATGAATAATTAAATTTATTTTTTGCCTGAAACAGTCTTTTCTTTGTTCTTTAATTAATTTTTAAGGTTTGTGTTTTTATTTTATCTCCTAGGTCAGTGATGGCGACCTTGTCACCCCAGATGTTTTGGAACTACATTTCCCATGATGCTCATGCATTCTGCAGTATAGTGGAGCATCAAGGGAAATGTAGTTTCAAAACATCTGGAGTGCCAAGGTTCGCCATCACGGTCCTAGGTTATCATAGTGCCATGTGTTTGTGATGGACTGAAATAACTATCCCTCATTGTTTAATGTTCTCAGCATACATTTTTTTTAGGTATTTTCTAGGGTTGTCCCGATACCACTTTTTTAGGACCGAGTACAAGTACGGATACTTTTTTTCAAGTAGTCGCCGATCCCGAATACCGATACTTTTTTTTAAATGTGTCCCCAAATGCAGCCAAGTCCCCCACATATGCAGCCATGTATGTCCCCCATATTGCAGCGATGCGTCCCTCATACCTTTTTAGATATGCTGATGCCGCCTCTGCCGCATACCGCCGTATCCCCCTGCACAATCGCGTAGCGCAGGGGTCTCCAAACTATGGCCCTCCAGTTGTTCAGGAACTACAATTCCCATAATGCTTAGTCGTGTCTGTGAATGTCAGAGTTTTACAATGCCTCATGGGAAATGTAGTTCCGAAACAGCTGGAGGGCCGTAGTTTGGAGATCCTTGGCGTAGCGCATTACAAGCTTTCATTCTAAAAACTTGTAAATGGCCGCGCTTCGTGTTTTAAAACTCCCCTTCTCCGGATGGAGGGATCCGTCCAATCCGGAGAGGGGAGTGTCAATACACGGCCATTTACAAGTATTCAGAATGAATGCTTGTAATGTAAGCTATGCGATTGTGCAGGGGGATAAGGCGGTATGCGGCGGCGTCAGCATATCTAAAAAGGTATGAGGGACGCATCGCTGCAATATGGGGGGGGAAGTATTCTATTTAGGTATCGGGGGTATTTGCGGGAGTACAAGTACTCCCGCAAATACTCGGCATCGGTATCGGGACAACCCTAGTATTTTATATTAATCATTGAGCTTAAATAACAAGACACATATTTTACTGTAAATTTTTTAATTTTTGCATCTTGAAAAACATAACTTTTTGACATAACATTTTTTAAAAACATTTTTTTAAGTTACAAAACAAATATTTTTTTTTTTATATAACATTCCAAAACTAAAATCACTTTTTTTTTTTTTTTACATTATTCAAAAAATAAAATCACTTTTTTTTATATATTTTTTTTTTTACATTATTCAAAATCTAAAATCACAATTTTAGTTACAAAACAAATATTTTTTTTTTTTTATAACATTCCAAAACTAAAATCACTTTTTTTTTTTTTTTACATTATTCAAAAAATAAAATCACTTTTTTTTATATATTTTTTTTTTTTACATTATTCAAAATCTAAAATCACAATTTTTTTTTTTTTTTTTTTTTTCATTATTCAAAAAATAAAATCACATTTTTGTTTACATTCAAAAACTAAAATCACTTTTTTTTTTTTTTTACATTATTCAAAAAATAAAATCACATTTTTTTTTTTTTATTATAAACCAAACCTTTTTTCTATTACAAAATAAACACTAAATAAATCAAAACCTACCCAAATAATCTATTAAATTTTTAATTTGTGTCTCCAGCCCTTTTGATTTTTCTACCACTTCTCGTGCAGTGTCCTGGATGTCCTCTAATTGTTCCCTGAAGGACCATATTTCGGACAGCACAAATTTGGCAGTATCCCTGTCCATTGTCGCTGCACGACTTGCTCCTGAAATGTGGGAACAAAAAAGGTATTAAAATTCGCAAAACCTACATGTAGATCATGGGTCTTCAAACTACGGCCCTCCAGTTGTTCAGGAACTACAATTCCCATCATGCCTAGTCATGTCTGTGAATGTCAGTGTGTTACAATGAATGCCTCATGGGATGTGTAGTTCCACAACAGCTGGAGGGCCGTAGTTTGAGGATCCCTGATCTAGATTACCTGGGTATGAGTGTTGTGTAGGAAATTTACCGGATGTGGTGGCAGCGTCATCATCCCTCGGGGGTGGGGCTTCGGAAGTTCCATCCTGCCTTGCTGCTTCACTGCGCCCTACGAGATTGAAGATAGGGAAAAAAGAAAGGTAAAAGATTATAAAGAGATATGAGTGAGAACTAAAAATACAAGTACAGAGTATATAAACATGTGCAGAATCCACTGCTGAGCAGACTCTCCTTTTTCTGTTTATTGGTCATATTTACTAAGCTTTTCACATCGACTTTAATTTAGGTACAAATCTACATTATAAAAGATCACAAGTGAAGTCACATTACAACAAAAATGGCAAGATTCCTGTTTGGGGACACATGAATTGGTCGTAGGAGTCGTCGTTTGTTCAAATAATAACAAATACAAAGACGTTTTTTGGGAATGATATAGTGTTTATACACTCCTTTTTGTCCATGCGAACTAGGCGCATGATGATATTTAGCACGAAGATTGTCGTTTAGTAGGTCGAAAAACAACGTATAAACGACGACTTCTCCGACCACTTTTTGTGCCCACAAACATACAGTACAACCTGAAATTAAAATCACATGGCACAATTAACAAACACCACAAATGTGTCAAAAATTAAAAAAACTTACTTTTTCCCCGAATCAGCCTCTTGATATGCTGGAGTTGTTCAGGCTCTCTGTTTTTGAGGTCTGACCACCTCTTTCTCAATTGTTCCCGAGTCCTGCGTTGGCCAAATTTTTGATGCAGCCTCCTGATCACCTTCTCCATGATGTCGGCCTTCACCCTGTTTGGATGCAGGTAAGGGCCATGCTTCCCGTCATAATCCTCCCTTTGTAAGATGGTGACCATCTCCACCATCTCTTGGAAGGCCATGTTTGAGGCCTTGTACCTCCGCCGGGATCGTCCGGTTGGCTGGGCCTGGCCTGCCTGATGGCTTGAGCTTGCCATGTTTCTCTCCATCTTGTTCTTGCCTAAAACACACCCACAAAGAAAGATCGAGAAAGGGGCGTGGAAAAGACGAGACCGAACGTCAGGGGCGGGATCTCGTGCATCGCGTCACACGCTCGCGCCGTTTAAAGGGATCCACGCCATTGCAAGCGCCGTTCACAACCTGCGGAACAAGGCGGAAGAGACGATCGGATCATAAGACGGTATGTATCTGGATTATGGACATTACAAATATTGGGGAACAGTGGATTATTGTGTGGGCTAGAAGATATGGGGGGTTCATTGCAAGCGCCGTTCACAACCTGAGGAACAAGGCGGAAGAGACGATCGGATCATAAGACGGTATGTATCTGGATTATGGACATTACAAATATTGGGGAACAGTGGATTATTGTGTGGGCTAGAAGATATGGGGGGTTCATTGCAAGCGCCGTTCACAACCTGAGGAACAAGGCGGAAGAGACGATCGGATCATAAGACGGTATGTATCTGGATTATGGACATTACAAATATTAGGGAACAGTGGATTATTGTGTGGGCTAGAAGATATGGGGGGTGATTTACTTAAAGGAAAAGACACTTTGCACTACAAGTGCACTTGTAAATGCAGTCGCTGGAGATCTTGAGGAGGACATGCAAGGATAAATTTAGAAATAGCATTTTAGCATGCACATCATTGTCTGATACAATCAGCAGAGCTTCCCCTCATTTCTGATCTACCCCTCTCAGATTTATACAAGGATTGCACTTCCAAGTGCACTTTCAGTGCAATTGAAGTGCAGAGTGTATTTTCCTTTCATAAATAACCCCCATGGTGTTTAAAAGCTAATTAGTAGTAGTGGCTTGACTGACACTAGGCTTTGTTTTTTGTTTTGTACATGCAGAACTAATGGAGGCCTTTAAGGATCCGGAATTTCTGACAGAATTTATCCAGAGATGGAAGGATCATCCAGTTCTCTGGCAATCCAAAAGCAAAATTAATAAAAACAAAGATGCCCGGAAGAAAGCAAAGGAGGCCCTGCTTGAATATGTAAAAACAAGGGTCCCCAACGCTACATTGGAGACTGTTAAGGCTAAAATCAATTCGCTTCGGGGCACCTACAGGACCCAACGGTCACAAGTCCTGGCCTCAATGAGGTCTGGGGCTGCAGCTGACAGCGTCTACAAGCCTAACCTGTGGTATTATGGTCAGCTGCAGTTCCTGGATGATCACATAGAGTCCAGGCCATCCATGTCTAGCCTTCCCCCAAGGAGACAGTCCAGTGTTCCCTGCAGTCAGCCCTCCAGTGTTCCCTGCAGGCAAGAGCAGGCAAGCTCAGAGGAAGAGCCTGAGTTCATGGAGGAGGCAGATTGTGACCCATGGAGCCAGGTATTGCATTTTCAGATTCATTTTTGTAATGCAAAGTATAATAATGATGAGTAATTTATGTTACAAGTGATTGAAATTATATAAATGTTTGGCCAAAAAATTTGGAACATATCACTAAGCAATAGTGGCAAAACAGAATGGGGACAAGATGCATAAATGCAGAGGTCATAATGAATGTGTGTCATTTTCTTGTACGCCATTAGGTACACCATACAGTGGCCGCAGATGTTAAACACCCTTTTTGCCCATTAACATTTTGTCCACCCTAAAGTAAAAAAACGGTTGGGTAAAGGCCCCCTACTTTGGAATTTCAGTCAACATCAACCCCCCCCCGCCCCCAGCTCCAGGGGGCACATATCTAAAGCTGTGTAAGGGGCCACAGAATTAGGGATGGAGGGCCTGTGATAAATATATTTTAGCATTCAATTATGATATGTCATTAAGTTAGAAATGTGTGTGATGAATGAAGCCAAAAAATAAAATATGTCCCTTTTTTATTATACACAGGCAGAGCAAAGCCAGGAGGAGGCAGGCCACGCAGGGAGCCAGGGGGAGGCAGGCCACGCAGGGAGCCAGGGGGAGGCAGGCCACGCAGGGAGCCAGGGGGAGGCAGGCCACGCAGGGAGCCAGGGGGAGGCAGGCCACGCAGGGAGCCAGGAGGAGGCAGGCCCCACTGGGAGCCAGGAGGAGGCAGGCCCCAGTGGGAGACAGGAGTCACGCCAGCGTGATTGTATCTCCCAAATCCCTCCTATCCGGAACCCAGCAAAAAGGGCCAGAAGGCTCATGCAGATGGAGGAGGAGACCCAGGCCATGCTCCGTGAAGCAACTTTGGCCATCAGAGAGCAGCCCAGTGAGGAAGAGGGATTCGCTGCGCTGATGGCTGCCAAGCTTAAAAATCTAGAGCTGGGCCAGCGTGTGCGCTGCGAATCCCTTATGTTCCAGGTCATGAGCATGGCCACACTGGGACAGCTCAATGACGATATTGGCATTGGGCTGATTCGCACTCCTGTCCTTACTGCGCTTCCTGGTCCTGCTCCATCTCCAGCCCCTGCTCCTGCTCCATCTCCAGCCCCTGCTCCTGCTCCATCTCCAGCCCCTGCTCCTGCTCCTTCTCCTGCTCCTCCTCTTCCTGAGCCTGCTCTGGCTCCTGGCACGTCGGCTCCAGAAACACAGCCCCTGAGGACTCGGCCTGCAGGGAAGGCTGCAGGGAAGGCTGCAGGGAAGGCTGCAGGGAAGACTGCAGGGAAGGCTGCAGGGAAGGCTGCAGGGAAGAAGAAGAAGTGAGGAGATGGTGCCCCGAAGCGAATTTTTTTTGGCCTTCACAGCCTTCATTGTTTTCTTGGTGGACCCTTGTGTTTACAACTTCAAGCAGGGTCTCCTTTGTTTTTATCCAGGCTTCTTTGTTTTTATTTGGTTTTGCTTTTGGATTGCCAGATGGTTGTACTTTTTATTTATTTCCCTTTTTAACCTGAATAAAGGTATATTTTGGTTGGTTTGCAAATTTTGACCATGTGTATTTTTTTACAAACAAATATAGAGATTGTTATAGTGAGTAGGCAGACACATTTTAAAAATTAAAACAACATTAAACAAGGAACAACAACCTCCTTGTGGGTAAATTAAACCACAAAAAATAAGCTGCTGTGGTCCACTTCACACCCTCCAAAATCCTTAAAAAAAATTTTTAGTTCAAAACATCTGTTAAAAGATATTACCCCAAAAAAATTACGTGTCCCAAAAAAAAAAAAAAAAAAAAAAAAAAAAGGGCCCAAAAAAATAAAAAAGTCAAAAGGTTGACAGAAATATGTCAAACAAGATGAGCCACAACAAACTACAGTGCAGAAAATAAGTATTTGAACACCCTGCTATTTTGCAAGTTCTCCCACTTAGAAATCATGGAGGGGTCTGAAATTGTTATCGTAGGTGCATGTCCACTGTGAGAGACATAATCAAAAATAAAAATTCCAGAAATCACAATGTATGATTTTTTTAACTATTTATTTGTATGATACAGCTGCAAAGAAGTATTTGAACACCTGAGAAAATCAATGTTAATATTTGGTACAGTAGCCTTTGTTTGCAATTACAGAGGTCAAACGTTTCTTGTAGTTTTTCACCAGGTTTGCACACACTGAAGGAGGGATTTTGGCCCACTCCTCCACACAGATCTTCTCTAGATCAGTCAGGTTTCTGGGCTGTCGCTGAGAAACACGGAGTTTGAGCTCCCTCCAAAGATTCTCTATTGGGTTTAGGTCTGGAGACTGGCTAGGCCACGCCAGAACCTTGATATGCTTCTTACAGAGCCACTCCTTGGTTATCCTGGCTGTGTGCTTCGGGTCATTGTCATGTTGGAAGACCCAGCCTCGACCCATCTTCAAAGCTCTAACTGAGGGAAGGAGGTTGTTGCCCAAAATCTCGCAATACATGGCCCCGGTCATCCTCTCCTTAATACAGTGCAGTCGCCCTGTCCCATGTGCAGAAAAACACCCCCAAAGCATGATGCTACCACCCCCATGCTTCACAGTAGGGATGGTGATCTTGGGATGGTACTCATCATTCTTCTTCCTCCAAACACGGTTAGTGGAATTATGACCAAAAAGTTATATTTTGGTCTCATCTGACCACATGACTTTCTCCCATGACTCCTCTGGATCATCCAAATGGTCATTGGCAAACTTAAGACGGGCCTTGACATGTGCTGGTTTAAGCAGGGGAACCTTCCGTGCCATGCATGATTTCAAACCATGACGTCTTAGTGTATTACCAACAGTAACCTTGGAAACGGTGGTCCCAGCTCTTTTCAGGTCATTGACCAGCTCCTCCCGTGTAGTCCTGGGCTGATTTCTCACCTTTCTTAGGATCATTGAGACCCCACGAGGTGAGATTTTGCATGGAGCCCCAGTCCGAGGGAGATTGACAGTCATGTTTAGCTTCTTCCATTTTCTAATGATTGCTCCAACAGTGGACCTTTTTTCACCAAGCTGCTTGGCAATTTCCCCGTAGCCCTTTCCAGCCTTGTGGAGGTGTACAATTTTGTCTCTAGTGTCTTTGGACAGCTTTTTGGTCTTGGCCATGTTAGTAGTTGGATTCTTACTGATTGTATGGGGTGGACAGATGTCTTTATGCAGCTAATGACCTCAAACAGGTGCATCTAATTTAGGATAATAAATGGAGTGGAGGTGGACATTTTAAAGGCAGACTAACAGGTCTTTGAGGGTGAGAATTCTAGCTGATAGACAGGTGTTCAAATACTTCTTTGCAGCTGTATCATACAAATAAATAGTTAAAAATTCAGAAATTGTGATTTCTGGAATTTTTCTTTTTGATTATGTCTCTCACAGTGGACATGCACCTACGATGACAATTTCAGACCCCTCCATGATTTCCAAGTGGGAGAACTTGCAAAATAGCAGGGTGTACAAATACTTATTTTCTGCACTGTAGGAGTTTAGGGTAGCTTGGAAATGGTTTAAAAAGCATTGTGGCAAATACAGCGCATTGTTTTCTTCATTAGATTTAAAATAACGAATGTGCTTAATCCATTCTAAACAGTAGTTTTACCAGAACGAGCTCTCCCATCTCAGAAATTGCTTCTGAGCACGCGCGGGTTTAAAACGTCATTTTCTATGTCGTTTTGCCCACACACGATCATTTTTTATGACACAAAAAACGACGTTTTGAAAAACGACACAAAAAATTCAAGCATGTTGGAATTTTTTTTTGGTCGTTTTTTTGAAGACAAAAAACGACGTTTTGCCCACACACGATCAATTTAAATGACGTTTTAAAAAACGTCGTTTTTTTTCATCGCAAAAAACGACCGTGTGTACGCGGCATGAGAGTAGAAGTCCCGTCTCCGCGCACCTGTTCTACAATACACATTATCATAAGTGTAAACACAGGACATCTTCACACAATTACAGGGTCAATTAGCACAGAGAACAGACAGATGGCTGGAGGTGATGGCATTAGCATCTAACAGTATGAATGAGTCACTCTTACAATTAACCCGTTGAGTTCAGAATCAACAACCAGCAAATAGTTCTATACAGATATCCTGAAATATATTGTGGATAATAATTACATAATAATCCCATCTCAGGTAGTCCAAGATATCATTTCTCAGTGGACATAGGATGATTTTAGACATAAGAGGGTCCGGTGATATCCCTGGTGAGTCTGTCACAATCGTACAAACCGATCGCGCGTGGGCCCCATCGTTTTGTTTTCCATCGGTGAAAGAAAAATAGAACATGTTTTAAAATTCTCCTATGGATAAAAAAACTATAGAAAAAAAACGATCGTCTGTGTGGAAGTTCATCGTTCAAAAATCCACGCATGCTCAGAATCAAGTCGACGCATGGTCGGAAGCATTGAACTTAATTTTTCTCAGCACGTTGTAGTGTTATACATCACCACGTTGGACACGGTCGGATTTTTGACTGATGGTGTGTATGCAAGACTGACGAAAGTCAGCTTCATCAGATATCCGACGAAAAAATCCATCGGATTAGATTCCATCAGATATCCGATTGTGTGTACAGGGCTTTAGAGTTTCCAGTAGACAAACTAAATAAAAGAGCCCATCTGTATCTGAATGGCAAATATAAGTTATTGATACTTAGTTTGCTTGAGCTTCATTCATCCTTATACTATAGTAAAGCAGCCTTTTAACCTCTTCCGGACCAGCCGCCGATGCTACCTTACGTTGCTTTGCCCTTTGGCAACATGGGGGTGCGTGCACGCTTGCTGCTTGCCGCGGGGACCGATGCAAGTGTCGGCGGGCGCGATGACCACCGGATACCCGCAATCGCTCGTGACAGAGTGAGAACCGGGATCTGTGTGTATAAATACACAGATTCTTGTTATGTGAGGGGAAAGGAGAGAGATTGTATGTTCATACGAAGTATGAACACTGATCTGTCATCTCTCCTAGCCAGCCCCACCCCCCCTACAGTTAGAACACACACTAGGGAACACAGTTAACCCCTTGATTGCCCCTTAGTGTTAATCCCTTCCCTGCCAGTGACATTTATACAGTAACAGTGCATTTTTATAGCACTGATCGTTGTATAATTGTCACTGGTCCCAAAAATGTGTCAAAAGTGTCCAATCTGCAATATCGCAGTCCCAATATCGCAGTTCCAATAAAAATCTCTGATCCCCGCCATTACTAGTAAAAAAAAATAATAATAATAAAAATGCAATACATCTATCCCCTATATTGTAGACGCTATGGGCCAGATTCACAGAGCGATTACGCCTGCGTAACAGGAGATGCGCGGTGTAAGTCTAAATGTGCGCGTGCGTTTCGATGCACGGCATCCCCAAAACGAGATACGCAAGAAATCTACTTTTTTTGTCCAGCGTAATTTCGTTAGACAGGCGCATGCGTCCGCGCAGACCATTGGTTTGCTAGTCAAATATGCTAATGAGGGACTTACGGGGATCCACAAAAGAACGTTGGGGCAGCGCAGGCTACGCAGTGTGTGCAACAGCAAAATGTCCTGTCTAAAATTAGACCATATAAAACTGGTCTAAAAAGAGAAAAATTGTCTACATGTCAGATAAAGCAACACTGTTAGGGAGGAGCTGAGCAGTCACACGTGTTGCACAACAATCTGTATGCCAACATGCCAGGGGCATCGTCGCGCATAGCTATACTACTGACTTTAGATGAGCAAAGAAGGAGGAGGGCACGGAGGATGGCACGAGAGAGGATATACCTCACACGCATAGACCTGTTTGGCATGAGTGATTGTGAGGTGTATCGCATTTTCAGATTCAGCCCTCATGCCATCCTGGAAATAACCACAACCCTGCAGGAGGACATCACCAGCCCAACACAGCGCTCACATGCAGTGCAGCCACTGGTCAAGGTCATGGCAACACTCCATTTCCTTGCCAGTGGCTCTTTTCAAAGAACAAGTGGAGTGGAGGCTGGGATGTCACAATCCTCCATGAGCAGATGTGTGCACCAGGTTGTCCCTGCAATCCTCTGACCCATGGCCAACCAAATCATCAAACCAACCACTGAGGACCTGCGGCTGAAGGCAATGACAGATTTCTACAGAATTGCCAGATTCTCACGCACCGTGGGGGCCATTGATTGCACACATGTGGCACTCCAGCCCCCCCAGGAGACAGAGCACATGTACCGCAATCGGAAGCATTGGCAGTCCATCAACGTACAGGTGATAGTCGATGCCCAAGGCCTCATATGGCACGTCCGTGCCAAACACCCAGGGTCCAGCCATGACAGCTACATATACAATCAGAGCCCCATCCAAATGGAATTCGATCAGAACGTGTATGGGGACACCTGGCTGGATGGTGAGTGACATGGGTGGCAGGCATGACTGTCCCCCCCCATGGCACACATCACAAGGGGCACATGCATGACTAACATGACTAACATGCATGACTAACATCCTTCTCCCTTACAGGTGACTCTGCATATCCACTGGCACCCCATCTCATGACTCCTATCCGGAACCCCCAAACCCCAGGAGAGGAAAGATACAATCAAGCCCACGGCCAAACACGTGCAGTGGTGGAGCGCACCTTTGGCCTCCTGAAGTCACGTTTCCGATGCCTGGATAAGTCTGGGGGGACCCTGTTGTATTCCCCAAACTTTGTGTGCCATATCATCGGTGCCTGTTGCCTGCTGCACAACTTCGCAGTGAGAAAGGGCCTGCAGATTGACCTACGTGATGACCTGACCCCTGAACCAGACAATCCCCCCCTAACCGAGGATACCCCGTCTTCTGAGGAAAGAGCAGTCAGGAGACAGCTCACATTGGGCATCTTTGCACGTTAAACACACACATTAATCATGGCACAATGAGAATGCATGCATGCACACCACTGTGGTCCCAAGCACACACACCCCACATCCTCATCAAATTGGATTGGCACCAGTTCACCATGCAGGACTTGTGAGCAGCAACGCCACGCCAAGGCTCCAATTATGTCACTGTACATTCATACACCATTCACACGGACCTGGGGATCACTTCTCCCTGGTCCTGGGGAACCCTTCTCCACCAAAATTGAGGGTGACACCCCTTTTCCGGCAGGAATGTCACCCTCAAAAAGCATTCACAACCCAAAAAAAAAAAATACCAGCAAAATCAAAAAATTTCCAGCAAAAAAAAAAAGGCCCAAAAAAAAGGGGAAAAACAAATTAGTGCCCTTGACGTGAGCCACGCCTGGGGCGCCCCCGGCCATGGCCCCGGCTCCTCTGGGGAGACTCATGGGGGAGGGGGTAAACCAGGGAAGGAGGAGCAGCCCCTGGTCTCTGCCCACCTGGCGGCCTGCCCTCCAAGGCCACGGCAATTCTGTCCAGAGCAGCACCTATTGTTGCCATGTTGGCCTGGATAGCCTGGGTAAGGGCCCTTACATCCTGCCCAACGCCTGCTGATGTAGTCTGCAGGTCGTTAAGGCAGTTTCTGAAAGCCCGGGAGTGGCAGTCCAGGTTCCCAAGCGTATCCTTGATGGAGGACAGGCTCTCCTCCATCCGCACCAATGTCTGGCTGACCTGTCCCAGATGGCGGGTCTGGAGGAACTGGTCCCTTCTCAGAGTGGCGGGCAGGAGATCGGCCACCCCCTGGTCTTCTGGGTTGCCTTCCTGCCTCCAGCTGATGCTTGTGGCCGGGGAGAAGGGGAACCCCTTGGGAGGGGAGCCATGTTGCCAGCCAGAGGGGAAGAGTCATCCAAAAACAATAGGCCAGTGCCTGACATGGACTCCTCCTCCTCCTCCTCCTCCTCAACCTCCTCCTCTTCAACCTCCTCCGCGGACTCCGGCCTTGTCGGGGGGGCCTCATTAGGCTGCTGTCCTGGGGATGGTGCGGTCAGGCCAGATGGCCCAGCACCCTCCTGCACATCTGTGGATGACACAAAACATTCACAGGTTGGAGGATCCACACACTTGCCACATATTTCCTTTCACCCCCTCCCCCACACATGCTACACACCTGATAGAAAAAAAAACCTTACCTGGCATCACGCCTTCATGACTTGAGTCATAGCCGGGCAGGCCCTCCACTTCTTGCCTATAAAAAGGTCTGTGCCACCGCACGCTCCTCCGCTGTCAGCCTAACAGGGCATGGTGGGCCCCCTCCTGTGCCCCTGGCATGGGCAAGCATTCTGGCCAGCTTCTTTTTGACCAGATGCCGGAGGTCATTTATATTTTTATCAATCCCAGACCAGTTCCGTGTCTCCCCCTCCCCCGCTGAATTCACCTGGTCAGTGATCATGTCCAAAATCTCTCTCCTCCTGGCCGGGGTTAGTTGGCACTGTCCGGGCCGTGGAGGAAACGCCCATAGTCAGAAATGGCCCGGGCAAGAATTTGTTTCTGCCTCAAAGAAAAATTTAATTTCCTCTTCCTCTCAGTCATACTCTGACCAAAAATCACTCCCAGTCAACAAAAATCACTCACAAAAACAAGCACGACCAATCAAGCAAGAAAACAAACAAACAGAAAACTAACAAACAAAAAATCTCACAAACTCTTAGAAAAAATCACTTTCAAATATCTTCTAACAAACACTAGATCACACAGTACACAAATCTGACAAATACAAATTTACAACGCAACTAACAACGGAACAAAAGCACTTTGCTATATGGGAAGGGAAACAAAGGGATGTACTTTTGCAATGGAAGTGCGTTTGTGTGTGTCTATTTATGCTGTCTGCGTAGTTCATGATTTTGCCATAGTCCATTTCCAATTTCACTGATTGCGCCGTTCCCGAGTTGTGAGCATGCGCACAGAGGTGCTGACATGGTCTGCTTCAAGCGCGCATGCGTGAGCCGGCCGTCCCTTTATTTGCATGGGGTCACGGCTCATTTCAATGTAACACACCCACGTCCTTCCCAATTTGTATTACTCCGCCTTGCGCCCCAGAAATAACGTTGCGCAGGCGCTATTTTCTGCGTAAAAGCGACGAGAATAGGGTGATTGCGCGGCTACATTACGCAAGTCTAACGTAAAGGCTTTGCGCTACGCTGGTCTAATAATGTGCAGATGTACCTGAATCTGTCCCAATAACTTTTTTGCAAACCAATCAATATATTGGGATTTATTTTACCAAAAATATGTAGCAGTATACATATTGGCCAAAATTATTGAAGAAATTCGATTTTTTTTATATAATATTTTATTGAAAGAATATGCTTCCATATACAAAAAGAGCATATATAGGGTCATCTGTACATAGACACAATATATAGCCCGGAGGCAATACAGAGATAAACCACAAAACATGAACTTTTAATTTTTTCCAAAGAGAAAAGAAAAGAGAAAATATGAGGAAAGTGATAAGCAAGAGGGGTGGGGGCGAGCAGGTAACAAGAAGAGAAGGAAGATAATATAAATAGCATCAATAAAGACATGACCAGGGAGGTGGATAGTGCTAGATGGAGAAGAGAAGAACTGAAATGGAGATAAAAGAGGGGAAAAGGGGGCCGAGAGGGGACCGCCAATCACCATCCCCTCACGGCAGCCCACAATAGAAGACTTCCATATCAACAAAAGGCCTATGTTGAAACCCAAGCAAATCTGTGATCCCAATAGCCTGAGCAGGGTAGCCAAGTATATAGGTAAAATAAAACAAAAACGAGTCATACATATCAAGTGACAGAAGATTTACTCCGAAGTTTGATCGGAAGGGGCAAACTCTTCCATAAACAAGAAGGTAGAAGACTGAAAACAAGACCGTTCCGATGATGTCAGGCAAAGGTTAATAAAAGGGGACCATTTATTATCAAATTTGTTACAAAGCCGTGTAGGGTGAGATCCAGCATCCAGCTTTTCTCGAAAAAGTAAAGACTTCTGATTTCTGACTGTTCCAGATAGGGACGGGGGAGTAGAGAATATCCATTGGAATAAGATGTTCCTACAAGCCACAAGTAGAATAAGAAGTATCCACTGAAGGAAATCTTGAGGAATTCTTTTAAAAGATGTCGGGGGATTCCTGCTTTGTGGAGGGGAGCCAAATAGTAGAAGCATAGGTTCTTTGTCGGGCAGGAAACCCGTAACCCTTTGTATAAATTGGAGGATCGATGTTCAGTATGATTCAATTCACGGACAGGACCAGAGACAATGGAATAGAGACGGCTTATATAATGAGCACCACGGACAATTAGGACCCATACTGGATGGGTGGCGCGACGAAAATGCATAATAGGCTCTATGCAGAATTTTGAACTGTGTTTCCCTCCAGAGTTCACACGGGGTGATACTAGTGGTCATTTGGTAACCTGCAAGTATGTCGTCCAAGTCAGCATGGACTGGGAGATCTTTGAGCCAAGAGGACATTGAAGTTCCGTGTAAGGGTTTTAAAAAATTTCCGTTAAGTGGACGATAGATATCTGAAATGTAGTAGCGATTAGTGTTGCTCACGAATATTCGCATTGCGAATATTCGCTACGAATATTGCATATTCGAGTATTCGCGAATAACACGAATATCGCGGCGAATATTCGCTATTTCGAATATTCGAATTTTTTCAATTTTTTTTTTAGAACTGATCACATCCTAGAGATCCCCATCGACGTCTAAAAGCATTGCTGGTATGATTAGAGACCTTGGGCCGAGTAGCTGCAGCGCTCATTTTATATTGCCGAAAAATCGCAATGCGATTATTCGGCAATAGCGATATCGCGCGATTATTTTATATTGTAATATATCACGAATATTCTGAGCCAATCAGAGTGCTCCATTCCGCATTTCTCGAATATTCGCAATTATTTTATATTGTAATATATCACGAATATTCTGAGCCAATCAGAGTGCTCCTTCCGCATTTCTCGAATATTCACAATTATTGTGTATTGTAATATATCACGAATATTCTGAGCCAATCAGAGTGCTCCTTCCGCATTTCTCGAATATTCGCAATTATTTTATATTGTAATATATCACGAATATTCTGAGCCAATCAGAGTGCTCCATTCCGCATTTCTCGAATATTTGCAATTATTGTGTATTGTAATATATCACGAATATTCTGAGCCAATCAGAGTGCTCCATTCCGCATTTCTCGAATATTCGCAATTATTGTGTATTGTAATATATCACGAATATTCTGAGCCAATCAGAGTGCTCCTTTCCGCATTTCTCGAAATTTCGCATTCGCAATTCGCAATTCGCATTCGCATTCGCAATAGCGAAAAATTCGCAATAGCGAAAATTCGCAATATTTTCATTTCCAAAAAATATCACGAATATTCGTATTTAGCGAATATATCTCGAATATTCGACTATATATTCGAGATATATCGCGAAATCGAATATGGCATATTCTGCTCAACACTAGTAGCGATTCTCAGCAATAAGCTTGTCAATGAATGAGGGTTGAAATCGTATGGCCCTCTTCGGGCAGGGTTTGTTGATGAAGTCCGTAACTTGCATAACATGGGAAAAGTGATGAGGGGGCAGGTTGAATTCTTCCATTAGAAGTGTAAAAGGCTTAAGATCAAATGTTTATGTGTACAGGAAAGAGGCCTTTATCAAACCTTTGCCTCTCCACTTGGAAAACGGTTCATATTGTAGACCAGGTGGGAACATAGGGTTACCATAAATCGGTAGGAAGTTGGATATGAAAAGCGACAAACCCAGTTTTTTTCCTGACCTCTCTCCAGGCAACAATCGTGTCTCTAAAAAGTAAACTCTGTTTGATGTGACCTGGGATATTTTGCAGCGAACTATGCAAAAGAGCAGATAAACTGAAGGGTCTGACCATAGATGATTCTAGGACATAGTTGGAAAAGTGTGAAGATTGCATTACCCAATCCACAGCTATTCTCATCAGGCAAGCTAAATTGTAGACCCTGATATTTGGGAGACCAGTACCGCCCTCGCTTTTCGGAAGAAACAATTTGGTCAATGCCACTCTCGGTTTGCCCTTTTTCCATAGAAAATTTGTAATTGCTCTATGTAAAATCTGTATATCTTTGTGTTTCAGTAGCAGCGGTAGTGTTTGTAATGGATATAGACGGCGGGCAAAACAGACCATTTTGAAAAGTGCACACCTCCCGAAAAGCAACAGCGGCAGACCGAACCACATCTCCAACTCATCCACAATTTTAGAGATCAGAGGAGGATAATTGAGAGAGTAGAGAGAAGAGGGGTTCCTGCCAATCTTTATACCCAAATAGGTGGTGTGTTTTTCATTAATGCGAAAAGAGGAGGATGGCAACCAGAATCTTGAAGGTTGCAAACCAAGAGGGAGAATCTCACACTTAGCAAAGTTTATCCTCAAGCCAGAGCATTTTCGAAAAGAGTCAAAACTGGATTGAAACACAGGGATGTCAGACCGGGGGGCAGAGGAGAAAATCAGTATATCATCTGCGAAGAGAACGACCTTGATGTCTTCCTGACCAAAAGGGATTCCGTGTAAAGAAGGTGTAGCGCTGAGAAATCTCGAAAGGGGTTCGATGGCCAAGTTAAAAAGTAAAGGGGATAGGGGGCATCCCTGACTTGTGCCCTTAAATAGTCTTTTAGGGCTGGATTGCAAACCCGCAGCGATGACCATGGCTGAAGGGGCAGAGTATAAATTTTGAATGAAATGAAAGAAGGGGCCTGACATACCAAATGTATCCATTACCAGAGAAAGCCATTGAAAACTTATGTTGTCGAAAGCTTTTTCAGCATCGAGAGTAATTATTTCTATATTTTCCATGGGATGTTGTTTAGAATACTCAAGAGCGGCCAGAACTTTCCCCTTAAATTTGAGGAGGCAGATCTACCCTTGGTGAAACCAGATTAAGCATGGTGTATAAGGAAAACCATGATTTTCGCTAGTCGGGAAGCAATAATCTTAGAAAGGATTTTAGAATCTACATTTAGAAGAGATATTGGACGATATGAAACGGGATCTTTCGGATCTTTTCCTTTTTTGGCTATTAGTTTAATGTTGGCCTGATGTCCAGTTGGGAGGTAGGGACCTCCGTCCCATACAAAATGATATACATCTAGTAAGGAGTGAACAACTTCCTCACGCATCATTTTATAAAATTCCGGGGTATGCCCGTCTGGGCCCGGGGCTTTACCATTTGAAAGACCTTTAATAGCAATCACAAGTTCTTGCTCTGTAATCAGAGCGTTCAGCTCTATTAAGTGTTCAGGGTCAATATGGGGTAGCACAGAAGAATCCAGCCAACTAGAGGCTGCCGCCATGTCTATCGGATCCTGTGCGTAAAGATTTTTGTAAAAAATTTCTAGGATCTTGTTAATATCTTTGGGGGATGTAGCTAGTAGTGATGAGCGGAATACGCCATATTCGATTTCGCGATATTTCACGAATATATAGAAGAATATTCGCAAAATATTCGTTAATATCGAAGATTCGTGATATTTTATCAAAAAAATAAAAATTTGCGAAGTTTCGCTAATGCGAAATTTCACTAATGCGAATGAGAAATTTCGCTAATGCGAATGCGAAATTGATTGTGAAATTCTCGTCAACACGCGAAAACGGAGATCATTTCCTGGATTACTAAACTAATATGCACTAAACAGTAACTCTACTTACACAAACTTATATGACTAAACTAAAGCTATTTTTTTTTTTTTTAATACACAAAACACAGAAGGGCAGAGAAAGTATTCGCGAATATTCGTAATACGAATATTCACATTGCGAATTTTCAGCAATATAAAAGGATCGCCTCAGCTACTCGGCCCAGGGTCTCTAATCATACCAGCAATGCTTTTAGACGTCGATGGAGATCACTAGGATGTGATCTGTTTTAAAAATAAATTTGAAAAAATACGAATATTCACCACGATATTCGATTTATTCGCGAATACTCGAATATGCAATATTCGTAACGAATATTCGCAATGCTAATATTCGTGAGCAACACTAGTAGCTAGGGAACCATCCAGATTATATAGAGCCGGTATGTGTGTGGGAAGAAATGCACCCCTGGTAAGATTGACCAAGAGCCTCCCTGCCTTGTTCCCAAACTTGTGGTAACGTAATTTTGCGGAAGAGAATCTCATCTGTTCTAACCTTTCTGCCCATGTATAAAAAAAGGTCCTTAGCTTCCAGAGTGGGTAGAGAATAAGTAGTCGAGTCTAGCAGAGGAGTGATGAACAGGGGAAAAAAAAGTTAATTCTTTGTCAAGAGGATGATGCAACCTCCACACGTCTACAATACTTAGGGCCTGAGAGAAGCGGTGAAGGTGAGTGTGGCGGTCTATTCTCCCAGACAATAAACACATATACTGCGCTAAATGGTGACAATAATAAAATAATGCAACAATGTGAATACAAAATCAATGTATATACAAAGGTTAAGGCAGCCAGCACACCAGTGGATAACAGGTGAAGCAAAAAGAAAAAAAGTCGTTTGTTAAGACCTCCACATCTTCACATAGACATTTCTTGGCATATAAGTGAATGTATGCCAAGGAATGTCTATGTGAAGATGTGGAGGTCCTAACAAAAGGAAAATTTGGAATTCTGATGACACTCACAAGAATCTAAGGAATATTCACTTATTTCAATTCTTTTATGGGACTTCAACTTATATCACTTTATCTGCTAGACTCATTATCTAGCCTGATTACACACCATACATTCATTTTTTCCTTTTACTAACAATTTTCTGGTGAATAGACGCGGATCTATTCCTTATGTGATTGCACTATTGATAGACCCACCTGTCCTAGGTGGATCCTTTTCCATTTTGTCCGTGTCCATTTTGGCGCTGCACTACTTTTTTTCTATTCTCCCAGACGTCAGAGAAGAGTGGGGACTGGATCTGTCCTCCTGGTCACTAAGGGTCGAGTTAAAGTCCCCCCCAAGAGGTGGGGGACATTACTATCGCTCGCTAGTTTGGACGTTAAGTCAGAGAAGAAAGATTGGTCAGGGGAATTGGGAGCATAAACGTTATTCAACCTAACGTTGCCTGTTGGAAATTTAAGGTGTATGGACACAAATCTACCTTCCTCATCCCTGTCTACTGAAACAAGATCGCAAGTCACGTTCTTATGCAAGAGTATAAGGGTGCCTGCCTTGCGTCCTCGGGAAGCTGAACCTATCATCTGCCCCACCCAAAGCCTTTTCATGCGGGAAAAGTCACTATCTGCCAGATGCGATTCCTGAATCAAAGCTATGTCAGATTTCAACCTTTTGAGATACCTGAGAACCTTCATACGTTTAACCGGGAGACGTAGCCCCTTAACATTCCAGGATATTACCCGAATGTCTTGCATTGAAAAATATGTGAGGGGTAAGATGTATGGGATCGCAGAGTCAAATTACCTGCTAAGAGGAGATCAAGGGCTGGGTAAGATGCAGAAGAATGCATCCGATGGTGTGTACACACCGCCAGACCAAAATCCTGCAGGAGACATGTCCGATGAAAACGGCCCGCTGACCGTTTTCATCGGACATGTCTCCTCGTGTGTATGCGGCCTCAGACTTAAGTCTGAACAAGTAGGAAAACCTGGATGTACAGAAACTCAGAGCCCTGAGATGACATTTTATACAAAGCATACATGCCAATCCAAGAACTTAATCAAGAAATTAAAAATAAAACAAAAAGAAAACAAAATCATAATAAGGCAATACATCTAAGGTCAGTCAATCCTGAAGTCTATACAAGAACCAAGGGTTCCATTTAGCATCATAAACTGGGATAGAGTCCCATAAGTTATGAAATATTTTTTCTGACACCATCATTTGATCTACACGTAAAATTACCTGAGCGAACAGGACCGATGCTTTTTCCAATGTAGTGTGATACAGATTGAATGAATCAGCCTCATAAGGGGTCTGGGAGTGTCAGGCAGGGTTTGGAATAGAAGACAATGCTTGAATGTCAAGGAAACTGGCTCCCCAGATAATTTATCTATCAACCCCAGGACCTCATTCCAGGAAAGCTGTAGTTTTTACAATCCCAGAATAAATGGAGGAACAAACCCTGGTGAGGGCAACCCCTAAAACAGGAAGGGGAAGTCTGTGGGTAGATTTTGTTTAAGCGGAGGGGAGTGTAATACCACCTAGTCAACAGTTTAATGGCGTTTTCCCTAACTTTCAAAGATTTAGTACTCTTGCGCATGTTCTTTCAATTTTTCTCCCAGTCCATCCTCTCCCAGATTAAGCTCATTTTGCCATTGTGCTCTGTACTTCAATTTGGATGTCTCACTAACGAATTCCATTAATTTATAGACCCCCGAGATGAGGCCCTTTTGTCTGGGGGTTGAATAGTATATATTTTCAAAGAGAGTATTTGAGTCAGCCACCGGGGAGGAGTAGTGCTGTTGGAAGAAGTGTCAGATTTGAAGAAAGTGGTAAAATTCCTTCACTGGGATAGGATGAAGCGATTGTAGATGGGAGAGTCACAAATTTTGAATCTAGGAAAAAATCATCCAACTTTGTCAATTTACAGTCCACCCAAACCTTGAAAGAGTCTGGTTGACTATAAGCAGGGGGGAATCTAGTGTCACCCAAATAAGAGGCACCCCGAGGGGTCTGCGACACAAGCTGAAATTTTCCTTTATAATCTTCCCACAGCTTTAATTCAACAGCCACTATAGTGTTCTTAGAGCTCAAACCAGACATAGAGTGATTCGAGGACCATAAAAGTCCCGGAAGATAAAAATGAGAAATAGAGTCTTGTTCAAATCTGACCCAGGGAACCTTAGGCCACGTACACACAATCAGACTGGTCCGATGAAACTTGTCAGACGGACCGTTTTCATCGGACCGCGCTGAAGTGGTTTGATGGTCTGATGTGCGTACACACCATCGGAGCAAAAATCCGATCAGACCAGAACGTGGTGACATAGAACACAATGACGTGATGAAAAAACGAAGTTCAATGCTTCCAAGCATGCATCGACTTGATTCTGAGCATGCGCGGGTTTTTGATCCGATGCTTTTCTGTACTAACCATCGAATCTGTCCGACGGACAGATTTTAAAGCAGGTGTTAAAACTTTGGTCCGACGGTCAACGGTCCGATGGGCCGTACACACCATCAAATCTTTCTGATGAAACTGGTCTTCAGACAAGTTTCATCGGACCGGTCTGATCGTGTGTACGTGGCCTTAGAGTTAACTATATTCCACTGAGCCTGCTGAGTAAATCTACTGGCCAAATTATAAAGCCAAATTTGGGGTACCCCCAGACCACCTCTGGCGGCAGAGTAGTATAGAATGTCTCTAGCAAATCTCGGGGGTCTATTTCGCCAAACAAATCTGTTAAAGTGAGATTAAAGATCCATTGATCGGCAGAGAGCGGAACAGGAAAAGAAGCTTGGGGAGAACTGTCATTTTAAGTGCTGTAATCCTTTCCAAAAAATAAAAATTAAGTGGGGACCAGAGTTTCAGCAACTGTTTTAATTTAGATATCATCTTAGGATAATTAGCTTCTTATATCGTTTTTTTAACCATCAGATAATTTTAAAACAAGTTCCTAGTTTTTTAACCAATGGATTAAAAACCGATGGGGGGGGGTGTGGCCTGGACGGAGACCTTGATGGCAGCTTAAACTGTGAGCTCCTGCAACCCAGGGACTGTTTTAAGCCTTTTTGGGGAACCTACACCCGACTTCAGACCATGAGCAGAACCACCCGGAGCTAGTCAACGTCCCGAGTGACCGGTGACTCAGGATCTCACTCCAGCAGGAGTATCCCGGACTTATTTAGGTCCCAACGCATGGCGACCCACGCGGCCACGCAGGCCCAGGCCTCAAACTTGCCTGATATGGAGCCTGAACTCCCGCCACTGGACTCTGCCACGGGGCGCTCTCTCCCCCCTAGCCTCTTTGACCTGGATGCTATGGCTGCCGACATCAAGAATGCCGTCTCGGCGGCGGTGGCTGATCTCAAGATGGAGATCCACGCGGTCTCCCATCGGATTGACGCGGTGGAGCAAACCACCCAGACGCACGCGGCGGCCATCCGCCAGGTACAGACCACCTATGACTCCCAACTCGCTCATCTCTTAGAGCTCCACAGACACGTCGAGGAACTCGACAATCATGGAAGAAGGCACAATATTCGGGTACGGGGAGTCCCTGAAACTGAAGACCCGGAGACCCTACAGCACACCCTCTGCTCGATCTTTAATGATCTGATGGGGCGCCCTGCCGACTCCCCGGTGGACATGGAGAGGGCCCATCGAGCATTATGCCCGCAGCCCCAGGCTAATGAACCCCCCAGGGACGTGATTTGCTGTGTGGTCAACTTCCAACTTAAGGAAGAAATCCTGCGCAAGGCAAGAGAAAGAGGCCGCATTCTACATAATGGCGCGGAGGTTAAACTTTTTCAGGACTTATCACAAATAACACTCCAGAATAGGCGCGCCTTACGCCCCCTGCTGGTCAATCTACAAACCAGAAACATTCGTTACCGTTGGAAGTTTCCATTTGGGCTGTCGGCTTCCAACAGGGGGCGCTCCGCCCTCCTACGCACGCCGGAGGACCTCCGTTCCTTTTGCGAACAACTGGACGTCCCGCTCGTTGAGCTCCCGGAGTGGTATGCCTTCTATTTCCCCTCCGAACCGTGGCTTCCGGTTTCCCTGAACCCGTCGCCGAAGGCCCAACGCCACAGGTCACGCAGACAACGATGGGGCCTGTCCTCACCGGGCGGTCACGCTTCCCGTCGGGATGGGCACCACAACGACCCAGGCCCCCTCTCGACACCACCCAGGGGTAGAGATCGGATGGATGCTTGACTCCATGTGATCCCTTCAGTCAAGTGTCGCTCCTCTACATTTACCATCTAAGCCACCTGCGGCTCCGACTTGCCTACCGATCTTGCGGACTCTACATGCTCCAAGTGACTTGCCGACGCAGACCCCGTGGACATGGATCTGCTTACCCCGCCTGACTGATCGCCCTGCTGCGTGTGCCCCCAGCCCCCATGGCATCTGGACCGACAGAAGTACGAGACTGCCTAGCTCTACCTCTCTCCCTCTGCTAAGGACTGCCACCCACTCCTACACTACGCGGTCCCAGCGCCTTGCAACGAACCATTGGACTCTCGATTACCTGCCCAGATGGATGCGGTAAGATGCCACCCAACCTGGGATGGCACATCGTTCCCCCCCCCCGCCACGCACCCGAAGACTTCCTCTGCTTCTCCCTCCCAGAGTGAACTTGTGACACTGCCTAACCCTGCTACACTTGAGCCGAGGCTGTGTATGTTCCTTTAGCTGGTTGAACAGATCCTCTGTGACTCTCCTCGACCCCCCCCCTCTCTCCCCGCCTCTCCTTCTCCTCCCCAACCCCCCCCCCCTCCTCCCCTCTCCCCCTCCCCCCTCCTCCCCTCTCCTCCTCTCCCCCTCCCCCCTCTCCCCCTCTCCCCCTCAACCTCCCTCTCCCCCCCAATCCCCCCTCCCTCTCCCCCCAACCCTCCCCTCCTCCCTCTCCCCCCCCTCCCTCTCCCCCCCAACCCTCTCTCCCCCCCACACCCCACCCTTTTCTTCCCCCCCAATCCCCCTCCCCCTTGGTTTTCATCACCTGCTCTTGCATCACGCGATCCCAGCCCTCCACACAGCACCGCTGGAATCTCGGTTGATCGCTTAGCCATGCTTACACCGGTATGCTGAATGTAACTTTAATTAGCTGGGCAGATCCTCCGTGTCTCCCCTTTTACTTCTCCCCTCTCCACTTCCCCTCATCCCCTCCCCCCCCCCCCTTACTTCTCTCTTGGGATCTCATATGTGTGCCTTTACTGCCTACGTGATCCATAGCTTATGTGCAATACTGATCTCAGTGGTGGGGCGACTGCCTGCACTGCTGATGCTTAGGACGTGACTTGGGGGCTCCCGATGGATCATCTTGGGCACCCAGGCCACCTCACACCGTTGATTGAGTGCCCAGATTGACTACATTTAAAACTGTGAATGTATATTGCATAACTTAAAGGTGGGGGTTACCTCTGCAGAGGGGCGTATGTCCACATTGTGGGTCTCTAGAGGGCGCTTCGAGTGCTCCGGATGTGTCATTCGGGGCACTCGAACCACCTCTTGCTATCAGTTATGCACTCATACCGCCACTAGGGGGGTTGTGGTTTTTCCCTTTTGATCTTTTTTTTTCTGATGCAACCTTACCCACTTTCTCTTATTATGTTCATTTATGTAACCCCCTGCTGACGCACGCCTGATTGGACTGTACTGGAGCGAGATGTGCTGGCACTTGACGGATCCTGGTAATTTTGTTTACACCTGGTTTTGCTGTTGACACTATTTTGGTTTGTATGTTATGCATGTAACCGGGTGTACCCCCTGACATTCCTTCCCATTTGTTTCTTGTACATGCTTAGTGGCTCTCTCACATTTCCTGCCTCTCAACCCTGTAGGTTCCCCACTGTACTCACCTTATCTTTTGCCAATTGTATATCTCAGTCCCTGGGTCGATCCCTCTCTATTTTTATTTTTCATTTCCCCTTTTGTGTGTTGTTTTTTTTTTTTTTGGGGGGGTCTCCGTCCCTTGTTTCGTTCCCACACGGCGACCCTATTGGGTTTTTTTTTTGCCGAACCCCAGACCTTTCCCCTTCTAGGTGATCTAGCAGGTCTATTATCACCTCTGGTTTGAAGCTTTTCTCCATCTTCTGCTCTCCCTCTCTTTGACTTGATCTCTCTTCTAACTTGTATTTTTTTTCCTCCCTCTTACTCTCTCCCCCCCCTTCCTTCCTTTACCCCCCGCTTCTTTTTGCCCTCCTCCCGGGCTCCTGCCCACTTCTTCGACTGGGTCCGCTCCACGTTCCCTCCCTGGTTTGCCCGCCGCACCCCCTCAGTCTCGCTACTCCCATAAAACACAGGACCCCCACTACCCGGCTCCTGCATCAGGTCTTGCAGTGTTGACCATTGACCATGCTTCCCCTGTCCTTGAAGTGTCTTTCTCTTAACGTAAAAGGCCTTAATCTGCCTGAGAAGAGGTCCCAAGTCCTATCCTCCCTTACTAAACATAAAGCTCATTTTATTTTCCTCCAGGAAACCCACTTCCGATCGGATGCGATCCCCAAACTTTCTAACCACATTTACCGGACCGCTTTCCATGCTACTAACCCCTCCTCTAAGACAAAGGGCGTCTCTATCCTAGTGTCTAAACATGCAAACTTCCAATTGTCTGACTCCCTCATTGACCCAGAGGGTAGGTTTGTTTTCCTGAAGGGCTCCTACGAATCTAGGCCGATCACACTTGCTAATATTTACTGCCCCAATGAACGTCAAGTGGCTTTCTTCAAGTCGATCTGTGACCTCCTAGCCTCCTTCCGGTCGGGTGTTTTGCTCCTGGGGGGGGACTTTAATGTCCCCTTGAACCCTCTGCTGGACTCCTCAACGGGGACCTCTGCCCTGCCATACAAGGTATTGAGACAGATCAGCCCCCTTCTCCAATCCCTGGCCCTACATGACACCTGGCGTACTCTTTCCCCCTCAGTCAAGGACTACACTTTCTTTTCGGCCCCACACCAAAAGTACTCAAGGATCGATTACTTTTTCCTATCCCAATCAGATCTTCACCTTCTCCAACAGTCCACAATAGAACCTATGTTCCTGTCGGATCACCATCCGATCAGTGTCACCCTTACCTTCCCTGAAGTGTCTTCTAGAACAAAGATGTGGCGCCTGAACCCCTCCTTACTTAAGGACCCATCTGTGATCACTCACATACGTACGCGCATTCAACAATACTTCACAGAAAACTCATGCTCGGAAATATCGCCGGTATCCCTATGGGAAGCCCATAAGTGCGTGATCCGCGGGGAACTGATAGCCCTGGCGGCGAAAGCCAAAAGACTGAATCAAGACTATATCAACTCTCTAATTGAGAAAATCAAACTCCTCGAGACTTCTCACAAACAGTCCCGAGCACAGGCCACCCTTCAGGACTTGTTGCGCACTCGGGTGTCTCTTATGGAGGAATTGGGCAAGCGCTCTAGGAGACGCTACATCCTTGGACAGAGGATCTTCTATGAGCAGGGTAACAAATGCGGGCGTTTGTTGGCGCGCACGGTGCAAAACTCTAAACCCACGTCCACAATTCACCATTTACAGGGTTCGGGTGGCGTCCGCCTGGTGAGGAATGGGGACATCGCCAAGGAATTTGAGAATTTCTACTCCAAACTGTATAATCTCCATCCCCTTGATCCTTCCCAGTCCAAAACTGCCTTACGGTCTGACCAATTAAGGCATTTCTTGCCCAGTACTGCCCCAAGCCAATTTCCCCTCAACAATCTTTGGATTTAGATGGCCCCATACTAGCGTCAGAAGTAGATCTGGCAATCAAACAGATGAAGGCGGGGAAGGCCCCGGGTCCGGACGGCTTTTCCCTCCAATATTACAAGTCATTTAAGGATACACTAGCAACGAGACTCCTGGCCATATTTAATGCCCTCGCTGATCCCAAAAATAAACCCGATGCTATGCTGGCGGCTCACATCGCGGTGATCCCTAAGGAGGGCAAAGACCCCTCCTCGGTGGCTAACTACCGCCCGATATCACTCTTAAATGTGGATATCAAGATATACGCTAAAGTTCTTGCTAATAGGTTGGCCCCTTTGGTTCCCCGTCTTGTCTCGGGGGACGAGGTTGGCTTTGTCCCTGGGCGTGAGGCCAGGGACAACACCATTCGCACCCTGAATCTACATCATTGGCTCACGACCTCCAAAACGCAAGGCTTCCTCCTCTCACTAGATGCTGAGAAGGCGTTCTACAGAGTGGCCTGGGACTACATGCAGGAGGTACTCAGGGCCCTGGGCTTAGGTGCCCGTATGCTGTCACATATCTTAGCCCTGTATGCTGGTCCCGCGGCCGCGGTTAGAGTCAATGGCCACCTGTCGGACGCCTTTCCCATCAGCAATGGCACTCGCCAGGGATGCCCCCTGTCACCCCTGATATACATCCTCTCTCTGGAGCCCCTCCTCAACAGGTTAAGAGATAACCCGGATATCCCGGGAATTAGTGTAGGGGGTAGGGAATATAAAGTCGCCGCCTTTGCGGATGATGTTCTCCTCTCCTTGCGGCTCCCCAGGATCTCCTTACCCAACCTTCTCAAAGACCTTGACCATTTTGGCACCCTTTCAAACCTCAAAATAAACCACTCGAAGTCTCAGGCGTTGAACGTCTCCCTTCCCCCCCAGGAAGTGACACACTGCCAGGCTTCTTTCCCTTTTAAGTGGGCGCAAGACTCGCTAACCTATCTGGGCATTCGAATCCCTTCCAACCTAGCACACCTATACTCCAAAAATTTCCATCCTGCCCTCCAGCAGGCGCAGAAAAGCTTTAAAGATTGGATGGGCTTGAATGTATCCTGGTTCGGCAGGTCGGCCCTGGTTAAAATGATAATCCTACCCCGCTTACTCTATCTAATGCAATCGGTACCCATTTCCTTACCCCCGGGTTTCTTTACATCATTTAGGAGAGCCTGCTCCACTTTCCTTTGGAGAGGTTCTCAGCCCCACATAAAGTTCTCCCGCCTTACCTTACCTAAATCTGGTGGTGGCATTGGCCTTCCAGATCTTCAAAAGTACTATAACGCTTGCCATCTCACGAGGATTGCGGATTGGAACATACACTCTTCTAAGAAACTATGGGTCCTCCTCGAGATGAGTTTCTCGCAAAGCCCCCTTCACTTGCTTCCATGGTGGTCTTCTAAGAATTGGCCTCACTCTCTGTTAGCCCACCCACTCATTTACCCCTCACTCCTCGCATTTAAAAAGGCCTCGGCGCTGGGCCATCCGTCTCCCCACCCGAACCCCCTTACGTCCTTGCGGGGAAGCCCGGACTTTCAACCAGGCTTATCGGCGGACTTTTTAGGCCAGGAGTGGCCCTTCGGGGACGTGCTGGCCTTTCAGTTCTACTCCTCTGGTCGGCTTTTGTCCTTTGAAGCGGTACAATCTCTCTCTAAGACGGCCTCCTTACCATTCTGGACTTACAGGCAGATCCGGCACTTCCTCACGTTCACTCCCGATCAATCACTTTGGTCGCGGCAACTTACGCCCTTTCAATCCCTGTGCCATCGTAAAAAAACACAAAGGCATTTGATTTCACTTCTGTACACCCTTTTAGCGGGCGGTCCTCCACGCATCCCCATTCCGACACAAACTTCGTGGAATAGGGATCTTCAAACAGACTTGTCAGGGGAGGACTGGCACACCATTTGTGAATACGCCCACAAGGGTTCCTTGAACGTGGCCATCCAAGAGAATGGCTACAAAGTAATCACTAAATGGTACAGGACCCCGTCGCGCGTACACAAATTCTCCCCTAATATTCCTGACACCTGCTGGAGATGCGGCAGGGGCGTGGGAACTATGCTTCATGTGTGGTGGGAGTGTGGGGCTCTCCAGCCTTTCTGGAGGGAGGTTCATGACCTCATTTCACATGTTACGACCTATGTATTAGACTACACCCCATCTCAGTACCTACTCCACCACACGTCACTCCCTAAAAGAGACTATTTTAAGTCCCTGGCCATGCACATGGTCAACGCTGCTAGACTTTGCATTCCCAGACACTGGCGCTCCACCACCGCTCCTACTGTTAGAGAGTGGCTTGCACAAATTTCCTCAATAAAAGAAATGGAAGAACTGATTTACATTTCACAAGACAGAATCCATACATTTTCCTTTACTTGGGCCTGTTGGAACCACTTTGTAACCACTGACTGCTACCATCAGTGGATCCCCTGAGCCATCAGGGGCGGCGGCTTCTCATCCGTACATTATGGGGGGGCCCTTGGGGGGAGCGGATCCACTCTTGTCCCCCTCTATCCTCCCTTCTCAGTATGCCTGCTCGTTCTTCCCCTCCTCCCCCCCTCCCCTCTCTCTCCCCTATCCCCCCCCATCCCTCCCTCTCCTTCCTTTTACCCCATATCTCTCTCCCCCTGTTTTACTCTCCCTCCTATTTTTTCTTAATCTCTCTTCCTCTCTCTCTCTCTTTTCTCCCCTTCTCTCTCTCTTCTCTCCTTCCTCTTTTGTTGAGTGACCATAGGCTTGCCATGATACACTATCTCTTGCTTATATGACCTTGATCGGTACCCTGCTCCTTTCTCCCCCCTCGCACCAGAGTGGGGAGGGGGATTTGGGGGGAGGGGAAAACTGCAATCACGATCCTCCGCCCTCTGTCGATTCATTGCACTACGTGTACCTTAGTTCGGGTCTGGAAATTTCATTGATTGTTATGTTACACTGTATCATGTAGCGTACCTTTTTTGTAACCTTGTGTCACTCCTTGTTATGTGATAATTCCTATGTCGTTTTTCTTCTTTGTATACTGCATCTTGACTCAATAAAACTTTTATGGAAAAAAAAAAAACGATGGGGCCCACACACTATCGGTTTGTCTGATGAAAACGGTCCATCATAAAGCAATGCAGTGCCGTATCACAAAAAAATGGCCTGGTCAAGAAGGAGGTAAAACGTTCCCGGATCTGAGGTGGTTAAAGTACAATAATAAAAAATTATACATTTATTTAAATATAGTGCCTGGGGGGTCCCCTTAGTCGTCCTGTAAAGTGGCACATCTGTAGCATGTATAGGACATGCTGCAGCAAAAAAAAGAGTCAAGTCTCATTTAAATTGACTCTCGGTTGCAAATGCCAGGACCCGACTATTTAATAAAATAAAGAAAAAATGGCATGGTCTGGAGTGGGGTTCCCCCAATCAGGGCACAGAATGCAGTGTGCAGCATGCAGTGCATTGCAGGGTTTTCAGCAGAGCAAACACTCAGCAAAACCCTTGCAAATTCAGGTGTTCCCCGAACGGGGTGAGCAGCCAATGTTCTGCCCAAACTCATACTTGGGCTGAACCATTCGCCCAACACTACTGATTCCCAAACCAAACTCCAATTGGTCTCAAACTCCCCTTGAACTGATCTAAAACTAAATTGCAGCTGATCATAAAAGCAAACTTGTTTTCTGCATTTTACTTTCTTTTAATCCTGAGGCCTGTGTCTACTATCTTAAGTGATGCTTAGTTTCATTGTGCCTAATAGCTCTGTTTAAATATATCATTTTAGTCTTTGACCATTATTAATGACCAATTATTTTCAAATGTGTTTTTGTCCATTAATTTAATTTAGCTCTTCTCCACAATCCCTCAGCGCATTTTTGTAGTCTAAATTGTTAGTATATTTAATTAAACATTACAAGCAAAGCAAAACAATGGAACGATTATTCCCACAGAACAAAAGTTTGGAATTGCAGCTATATTTCCTGAATATTAATAATGGGTTTGTATTCTCAATTCCATTAGAATACCTCTGACATTTGTAAGACTATCAGCCTTAAAGGAACATCCTGTGGTCCTCACAGACTTACAACGTTTTTATCTTTATCAACTCCTTATTTATATTTTATTTTTATTTTTTTAATTGTGTATCTTTTTTTTTTTTTTTAAGTTGAGTGGAATACATTTATTTTTACATATTTAATATTGTTTTTAATAATGTTTGTGAATTAATTATTGGAAAATTAAAAAAATTATCAAATGCGACACTCATGAATGATGTGCCAATTCTAAGGGGACTGCCGATCTTTCTTAGGCAGGAGCCCGCAACATTGCCCAGTGGACTAGACTACGAAAACAAAGATTGCGAGCCTCCACTGTAAGATAGCAGTGTTATCCGAGGAGAGAAATCTGTCAGACTAATGATACTTTTATGAAATCGTGGGGAACAGTAGGGGATTCATAGTCTAAATGCATTTGGGAAAATAACACATACAAACAAAAAATAAAGACTGCTGCTTCGGTTTGCTTTGAACCTAGAATACGCTCTGCACTTTTCTGCCTTTATAATTTAAATTTATAATGATATCATCAGCCAAGAGACCTTCATTAGTGATGGCTAATTATCTTGTTAAACTTTCTGAAATGTTCATCAAAGTCAGCTCGCTAAAGAGCCAAAACTAAGCACATTCATTTCATTATTATTAATAAAATATTTAAATAATAGCAACATTTTTGCGAATTTTTGGTTTAAAAGAAAGAGTAGATTTATAAAGTGTGAGGTTGATCACCCACAAGAAAAACATTCAAGATGTTCAACAAAGATTCGATAAAACGATGGAACGATTTTCAGAAAATGATAGTAACATATTCTCTTATGATTTTACGTGATTTATAACGATTCAATTGTTTTTGGATCTGTCTGGCTTTGCTCTAGGTTTAGTTGTCCTGTAGCCTAAATAATCATTTGTAATGTTAACATTTCTAAAATAAAGGATTTTCTGTAGGAGTTGATTTTCCAACATATTTTTCATATCTGTCAGTTGTCAGACAGCTGATTTATCCCTATAAATGCTGTACCATTGCATTGTGATATCATGCACTGCATGCGGTCGTGATGTGGCCCCATAGACTCGAATGGGTCGCATTTGGCGGCGGTGGTTGCGATATGCTGTTTAATATTTGCCCTGGCTGTGAAGCACAGCACAAGAGCAGATGCATGTGAGTTTTCAGGTCAGGGGCTGTAAAGCCATGGTTCAACTGCCTGGTTTACAGCCCCCCTGGCAGAAAGTGTGAATAAAGCCTGATAAAGAACTCTTATTTGCTGCTTTTGTTCTATTAAATATACCTTCAAAACCATTTCCGTGTTGTTCTATGTTCTGTGCACACTTCCTGCATAGGCCCTATCCCTGGTTATCTTCGGACAGCAGACTTTTTAGTCTCTATGGTGTGGGAAATAAAGGGTAGGTCTGAGCACTTTGGGAAAAGGAATTGGGCAGGGCTGACACCACTCAGCCTATAAACATAAGGGCCCAGATTCACAGAGAGTGGGCGCACATTTACATCGGCGTAGCGCACACACAGTACGCTACGCCGGCTCAGCGCAGAGCGGAAAGCACTGCATTCAGCAAGCCATTGCTCACCAAAATGTGCCAGCATAGCGTATTTCGAAGGCGCAGGCCAGCGTAAGTGGAAGTGGGCATGATCCTTCAAATGAGGCGTGACCCCAAGCAAATGATGGGCCGAGCGCCAGATTGTTCGTATAACGAACTGCGCATGCGCCGCGCATGCTCAAAACCACGTCTGAACAACTGCCTAAGATACGCCGGATCACTGTGTATGCCGTTAACGTAACCTACGCCCAGCCAGACACACGTCCAACGTAAAATACGCCAGCTTGTGTTCCCTGGTGCAGACCTGAGCATGTCTGTTGCTGAATTACACCTCCTTTATGGGGAATTACTTTACGCCGGACGTACAACGTACGCGCACCACGCGTAGCCTGCGTCAGGCACACGTACGTTCATGATTTGCCGTATTTACCTCATTTGCATGTTTGAATCACTAATCAATGGGACTGGCACCATGCACCCAGCCTAAATGTACGCCCACCTTACGTCGGTGGGGTGTAGCCTGGTTTTAGGCGTATCTCTGTTTGTGGGTCTGGCGCACAGATATGACAGCGCAAATTTGCACTTACGTCGGCGTAACTTGTTATACGTTGGCGTAAGTGCTCTGTGAATCCGGGCCATTGTGTCCACCACAGGCTTTGCGTTTCTGGCAGATCAACAAGTATTTATATGTACTTGCAGTGTCTTTAACCACTTCTCGACCGATGCACGCCAATATACGATGGCAGAATGGCACGGGCAGGCAAATGGGTGGACCTGTACGTCCCTTTAAATTTGTTGTCCAGTGGGCAGGTGCGCGCCGCCAGAGTGTGCTTGCAGGTCCCGGGAACTCGATATTCGCCGGCGGCCTGCGATTTTGGTCAGAAGGGGCAGAACGAGGAGATGCCTATGTAAACAAGGCATTTCCCTGTTCTGCCTAGTGACAGGACAGTGATCTACTGCTCTCTGTCATTGGGAGAAGTGATCACTGTGGTGTCACTGGTAGCCCACCCCCTCACAGTTAGAACACATCCCTAGAACACACTTAACCCCTTCCCTGCCAGTGTCATTTACACAGTAATTAGTGCATCTTTATAGCACTGTTTGCTGTATAAACGACAATGGTCCCATAAATTTGTCAAAAGTGTCCGATGTGTCCGCCATAATGTCACAGTCACGATAAAAATAGAAGATCGCTGCCATTACTAGTAAAAAAAATGAATAATAAAAATGCCATAAAACTATACCCTATTTTGTAGACGCTATAACTTTTGCGCAAATCAATCAATATACGCTTATTGTGTTTTTTTACCAAAAACATGTAGAAGAATACGTATTAGGACAAAAATAGATATTTTTTGGGATATTTATTATCGCAAAAAGTAAAAAAATATTATAATTTTTTCCAAATTTGTCACTTTTCTTTTGTTTATAGCGCAAAAAATAAAAATCTCAGAGGTTATCAAACACCACAAAAAGAACGCTCTATCTGTGGAAAAAAAAGGACATTAATTTTGTTTGGGTGCAATTGTTAGTTAAAACGACGCAGTGCCGAAAGGGGATAAATTCTTCTGGGGCAGAAGTGGTTAAAAAGGTAAAACATTTAGAAAATCTACAAGTGTTGCGGAATTGTTTTTCCCCTGATATACACGTTTTATTTTTATTTTGGATAGAGCAAGGAACAGTTAAAACCCATTTGTTTATTTTGTCATTAGTTTCTCTTGGAGAGATTTCCCTTTATTCTGGTGTCCGTTTATGAAGCAGTGAACAGCGGTGATCCCAGGGATCACCACTGATCACAGCCCATAAACAGTTTATGAAACAGTGATAATCGGAGGGAGAAGTGTTTGAACTTGTTCTCCCTCTGATTATCTCTACACACAGTGAAGTCTCATAGACTGACACAGAAACGGCCAGTTTATGAAGCTGTGATCTGAGCTCTTCACTGGTGATCTGTGTTAGAATTCACATGCCCTGATTCACCAGCTCAGAGGTGGTGAAGTAGGGAGTGAAGAGGGAATCCCAGGGGTTCTGAGGAGGAAGGAGGAAGATTTTTAACTTCCTTCTACCTCGTTTAGACCCCCAACACTGTAACCATGTCCCCCTGTAATTTGTATGTGTATACATATATACACACATACATATATATAATGTGTACATGTACATATAAATAATGTGTGTGTGTATATACATGTATATATAATGTGTGTGTGTATTCATATATATATTATGCAGGGGGACTCGTTATTTTAATTACATTAACCATGCCGTCTTTCAGTGAACTGAGCGGTGATAATTTATCACTGCTCAATAAACTGACATCTCTGTATTTCTGTGAATTTCTGGTCTGTTCTCCACTGTTTGAAGCATTGGTAGATCACTTCACATCTCCAAGGGTGAAGCGATCTTCTCCGCTTCATAAACAGGCACACAGAGGAGAACAATCTTCACTGTGAATGCCGGAGAAAGAAGCAGTGAATAGATTTCACTGCTTCATAAACGGACACCTCTGTCTTGTAAACACAACAGGAAGTGAGAGAAAATCTCTCCAAGGTAGCAGAAAAGGTGAATGGCAGTTGTAACTGAAACAAATGTCACCGTTTTAGGATTGCCCATCCACCTCTGTTCTGGTGGCAAATTAAAATGTTGGATTGTCTCTCACATTCAATCTCACTGACAGTGGTTACCAAGACAAATAGAGCAGGTTGGTCTCCACAGTGGGTACATAAACAAAAATAAAAACCTTGCAGAGGTGTCGCGAAAAAAAAATGGCTTTTTTAAATGCCAATCATTTCCTTAACCTATCAATAATTGCTCAGATACTGCATGTGTAGGATGAAATCTCTAGGTGTACAGTATTTGTCTCCATAAATTTCAGCATCATGACAGCTTTTCTGTATAATGTAGACATTTAGCTTGCATTAATCATATGCATCTTAAAATGGAGCTTAAATCAAAAATGTAGTTTGATATCCTACAAGAAACATCTAGGAATGTTAATTGTGCTTTGCAGAATATGATCATCCCAGTCACTGCTACCTCTTACTGCTAATCTTACCAGATTTAGAGTGTGACTTGGCAGTCAACCCATGTACTGCTCACTGATCTTCAGTCCTTACTGGAGAGCAAGCTGCAGTGTTAGGATCTCCCTGCTCCCACTTCATCCATTCTATGGATCTGTATGGGCAGGGCCTACTCATCCTGCACATGGTTGTACCTCTCCTCTCATGTATGTGCTCATCAATGGTCAGGATCAGGTGGGGCCACATTTATGTGAAAGTCAACACGAAGGCTGAACCCCCTGCTTAGAAATTCTGCATGCAACTGTGAAGCATACACAGTTCCTCTGTGAGCATACCCTCCGATGTCACTGCACAACTTCTTCTTTGTATGTTGCATTTAGGAGGGACACTATTGAGCACATGCCCTCTCCATCAGTCCAGTGTACCTATGCCACCTTACTCAAAGTGACAAAATGGGGTCCCGCTGTGCACGTAGCGCGGACCTCATGTGCGCATAATTAATTCCTTCAACTCTCTAATACAATGTGGCTAGGTTCAGGAGGTCTCTGTACTGCAGATTGATTTTGGGGAACCAACCTCTAGGGAGAGAGGCAGAACACTACTGCAGGATCTATGCAAGGTACCACACTTTATTGACCAACTGCACTACATTCCCATCAGAGCTGTCATTATCCATGGTAACTACTCTCCTGCTCTGGCTCTTCTGTCAAATTTAACCTTTTGCAGTGGTTCTCCTCCTATGCCCCATGAGTGTTTAACAGGCCCAGTTCTTCTGATACGCTATGCTCCACCGTGGACCCCTTTCAATGACTTTAGGCCAGGCATCTGAACAGTTCCAAAAACTTTACAAAATGCTTCTGAAACATTACATGACATAATGCCTTCTCAGTCCTTCTCACTAACTAAGCTATGGCTGTAAAGGCATACCTGCACACATGTAAGTCCAAGACTGGCATGGTCCATTGGTGGAGAATCCCCTTGGGGTGGAAGACGAACATTACTTTGGGCTACATCTTTCCCTGTGATTCCGGACCTTCCTGCTTCCCACATGGTCCCGCTCCCTCTCTAAAACCAGCCTTCCCTTTGTTTATATGTAGACCAGGGTAGAGGTGGTTCTAGACCAGGAGGGAAGTCTGATGTGATGAATTAAAGATCTTCCTCTACCAAGATGGCCACCTCTACACAGAGACAGTGTAGCAGTAGAAAGCCCACATGTAATATTGGTGACTAGCTCTTTGTTCTCTGTCCTTTTAAATTTCCAAGCCCCACTCCCCATTATATGTGTAGCACAGGCCTAGTTAGGTGCTAGGATTGTTATATACGTGTGCGTGTTTGTTTTTGATAGGTACATTTAGTTGTCATACTGTAGTCAGTGTGGCTGCAATGTTGGTTAAGGTAAAAGCATAGATTGTCTCACTCTACTCAGTGAGCTGCAATGGTATAGTCACGTCTGATCTGTGTGCTCTGCTTTTGCCAGTCTGCCTGATAGCTCCCTCTGTATCCAGGCAACTTGAGAGGTTTCTGGATGATAGATGTGGAGCTTTGCACTTGGCAACATGAATATTGATACAGCCTGGGTCTATCCCAGAGAGGCAGGCCCTGGAGGTGGGCTGGGAGACTGTATTTATCCTTGGAGCACACAGAGGTCTGGGCCTTATCCCAGAGTGGAGGAGTCCAGGATTAGGGGGACACACTGCCCTTTCGACACAGGCTACCATGAGGAGGCCTCAGGTGGGCGAACTTAGGAAAGAATGCAGAGACCTGTGTGCTTAGAATAAGCTGTAAGCTGGCTGAGGAAAGCTGTCTCTCATAAATATGTCTAGTATTACTGTAGGGCATTTCTTGGAAGATTGGATGGAGGCATCCATCTGTTCTTGGGCCTTGTTAGTGAAAACATTGCTGGATCTTGGGGACCTTGTGCTCTAGCTACCTCTCTTGTGCTTAGTTATAGTCAGCTGTTATAGTCAGCTGTTACGCTATGCCGCCGCATATTATGGAGCAAGTGCTTTCTGAATAAGGCACTTGCCCATAATATTTGCGGCGGCGTAATGTGTAAAGAGGAAACGCTACGCCGCCGGAAAGATACATTTTTGTATCTGAATCTGGCCCAGTATCTTCTTATTTTATTTTATTTTTTTCAATTTATATTTCATTTAGGTTTAACATAGATTTTCTGTTGGGGATGCTAGGAAATAGCATGCATGCAACGTCCACTTTAATGTAATATCGGCTTGGAGAAATTTGAAATCCTTACTGGATGAAACCTTACAATTGTTGTCCAAAAAATACTGCTTTCTTCTTTTCTTATCTTTTTTTTTTTGGATCCCAGGGATGCTAACCTTAATCCATTGTGTTTCATCTACTTGCTGTCTGCACACACTCACTCCAGCGTTGACTGCATATCATTGCTGTTGACCGGCTTCCTGATAGAGCATGTCTGCTCATTGTGTCAGCACAACCACTTGTAGCCTCCACCAGGGCAGAATCTATTTAAAAACAAGCAGTGTAAGTATCTAAATGTGGCTTGGTATCAGCCTTTGCTTTGACCAGTACCAAGACAAGGTTCTCCAAAACCCAACACTAAAATGTGAAAATGTGCCCCCTCTCCTGTTGTTCAAAGATGGCTTGGAGGGTGTACTGAGCATGCATAGTCATTTGCTTGCTTTCTAGCAGCTGGGGGTAGGTGGGTGGTTTCTCATGCAAGCTGTATTTTTTTCATGTTTGAACAAACACATGTTGTGGCCTGGTAGTCAGAAAGACAAAGTTTATTAGCTGCCCACCACCTATCTGGAGCATGTGGTGTGTTAGCTGAGCGGCACCTCACCCCTCTGCTGCCTTGGAAAGACTGCTGCACCCAGGGTGGCCGCCCCTCCTGTCAATCCATGTGGAAGCTGGAAATCACTATAAAAGTCTCTGCTACTACTACTGTGATCTCCGCTGGCCTCCTGGTCCCATGCCAGGCAGCTGTACTACTACTTAATGAACACAGAAGGTCACTCAGCACAGGTGCATTTCACAAAAACACTTTGCATTTTCTCAATTATCTGAATTGACAAAGTGGCCTACCAGGAATGTGAAGGAGAAGTGTTTCTAAATAGCACCCGTGCCAGGCAAGAGACCTCCTGCTTTCACAAAGAAGCATGGAAACCACTAAGCACTGGACCAATGGACCACTAACATATCCTACTACAGTGATTTCCAGCTGCCACAGGGATCAACCAGACATGGGATATACTGCAAATCATGGGCGTTGCTAGGTCCCAAAAAGACCAGGGGCTTCAGCCCGCAAGCCAAGCTGGCACCGGGGGGGGGGTTGCTGCAGTCGGCGGAGTGGTGCCGGGTGACCTACCTGACACACACACTTAGACCTATGTGTGTGTGTGTGTCAGTGTACACACACACACACACTGACACACTGACACAACCTGCATACACCAACACTAACCACACTGCACTGACCGCACTGCACTGACCGCACTGCACTACACTAACCACACTACACTAACCACACTACACTAACCAGACATACACTATCACTGACGTCACCTACCTCAGCTGTGGTGTGCGGCGCCGGCACGCCCAATGTGCCCATCATAGCCATGCAGCCAGGGAGGAGGGAGACTCAGGAGAGGAGAGCCGCCGAGCATGGATGTGGCGTGGTGTGCCCGGCCGTCACATATATTCAGCCACAGCAGCAGAGCCGTAGAGAGCCGCCGAGCGGCATTGTAATTCCCGCCTTCTGAGCTTGCGGCGCCTGATGATGGACATCACACGTCCCCCACAGGCCCGGATTGGACCAGAGGGACGTCCATCATAGGCGCTGCTGCTGCATGTTCCAGAAGGCGGGACCTGCTGTTTCTTCCGGCACGCTCGGAATAGAATAGAATGGTCCCTGCTTGGCGACGATCGGCGGCGGCACTCGGGGCTCGGGGCTAACAACACATTTATTCATGCCCGAGACTCGGGGCTTTTCGGACACCCATTCGGGGCTCCAGCCCCCCTAGCCAGGGCCTAACGACGCCTCTGCTGCAAATACTTGCATTAGTCCAAGTTGGACCAATGTAACTATGCAAAATTATTCATACCTAACTGATTTGCCTCTCAGGTTCCCATGTCTTAAACACTACCTCTATTTCCTATTCCTGGCTGTTACACCAACAGACACGATCACCTGATAAACACAAAAATAAATGGGAAAAATAATTACAAATTCCACTTAGTGATGACCTTCATCAGCGGACAGAGATAGCAGTCAGTGAGGCAGGCGGATTAGCTACAGGAGCTCCACAACGGCGCACATCTCCTAGGAGTAGGAGCGTGTGTGCTTTAGCTCCAGGCAGGCGTAGGAGGCAGACAGGCAGAGTCCCTCCCAGCCCTGCTAGCTCAGTCCACACTCCAGTTCCAGCCCTGGAAAGTTCTGTGCCCCTGATCTCTCCCCTCTTCCAGCTCAGCTCCCTGGCTCTCCGCAGGTAAGAGCCCTCCACCAAAGCTGCTGACGGCCGTCCTTTTCAGGATAAAGCCGCAGCAATACGGATCTCCATTGCTCCACTCTTTGTCTCCCTGCACTCCCACACCTCCATCCTCTTCAAGGGCCCCCTCCCGCCACCTCCCCGCGGAAATTTCCGCCGTTCTGGGGCTTTTTTGAGAGCACCGCGCCAGGCCGCCCTGAATCGCGGGGCCGCGGCCTAGGAAAGACCGCGGCTTCACTTGCGGCCTAACAGCGCGCCGCTCCCCACGCCTCTGTTGTCTTCACCCAGCTTCCAGGAAACCCCTCTTACCCCAGAAGGACAGTTACCCGGCCCTGTTTTCACCCTCTCAGCCCCCAGTTCTTAGAGAAGCACCCTGTCAGCCCTCATCCCACCGCCTGAGCAGGCAGCCATCCCACCAGACCAGCAACAGGGTCACCCTCTCAGCCCCAGCCCCCCCCGTCTCTCCAATGTACAGAAGCTTGATCCAGGGGTTACCCGATCGCCTGTTACAGGGGTCAGGAAGGAATTTTTTCCCTACCGGAGCATATTGGCCGAGCGCCGCCAGGGTTTTTTGCCTTCCTCTGGACCAAGCCAGGAGAGAGGAGTTAGCCAATTCCTCTCCCCACTGCCACAAAATTCCCCCCCGGTGTATTGGCGATCATGGCATGTCGGCAATATTCTGCCGAAACCATTTGGAGTTTGAGGCAATGCGCCGCAATACTGCCAGCCATCACCAAAAAGGCCCTAAGAACTGAGCGACTATTGAGAATCGATCATAGATCGACGGTCAGACATTTCAGCTATTCACCCCAGCTCAAGCACATGTCATGTGCTCTGATCAACACAAGATCGGCAGTAAAACACTGACTAGAAATCCGCGACTTCATTCAACAAAATGATCTAGACTGTCTCTTTATTACAGAGAGCTGGCTCACAGCCGACTGTAACACCATTCTAGGAGAACTGGTGCCAGAAAATTACCGTATCATAACGGAAAACAGAATAGGGCAAAGAGGAGGCGGCCTGGCGGTGATCCACAAGAATCATCTTACGATCACCAAACCAGTCCGCCAAAACCCTCCTCCATTCATGGAAACCCTTACTCTGCAACTGCAAGCAAATTCAAAGGAGACCGTCCACATTCTGCTCTGCTATAGGCCGCCCGGCCCAAAATCGCAGCTGCTATCATCATGGACAGATTTCTTCTCCACTTACACCCTCAACAGCAAACATCTTTTGCTGCTCAGGGATTTCAATCTCTGGGCCAACTCCTCAAGACCCCATTGCCGACGCCTGTATTGACCACCTGGAAGGATTAGGATTACAGCAACTAGTATGTGGGCCCTCACATGCTTCACGTCACACACTTGATCTTATTTTCAGACAAGCTCTGGAAATAAAAAATTTGGAAAATGAAAAGTTGCCATGGACAGACCACCATGCAATTATATTCAGTATTTCCACCATCCCCCCCACAACACAAACATCAAATCCAGTGACAACACACTGGACTAGATGTCAGAAGAAGCTCCACTCGGAACTCTTCAAATCCACTTTAAGGAAAAAAATAGAAAAAACTCAGCCGCATCAAACGGCCGTTGAAACATTGGAAGCAATAAACTCGGCCATGCGACAGTCAGCCGACTTGGTAGCACCGAAACGAAGAACCCGCATTCGGAAAAACAACCGCAGCTGGTTTAACAGCCAGCTGTCGTTACTGAAGCAAGAACGCAGAAGGGCAGAATCTGCCTGGAAAAGATGTTCTTCAGATCTAAACCTATCCATCTACAAGGCGACAACAAGAAAATACCACAAAGAAATTTTCCTAGCCAAGAAAAATTATTTTTCGGAGGCTATCAACAGTGCCCTAAACCGCCCCCGCGAACTCTTCAAGATGGTCACCCAGACCATGAAACCAGGATGCATTGAAGCCCCCAGTTCGGACACACAAGAATTTTGCAATTAACTATCAGATTACTTCATTAATAAAATCGAGGCAATCCGTGAAAGCATTCAGCAAAACAATTCCCCCCTCAGCCCCCCGGCAGCCCCTCACACAGCACCCATAGTAATTCTCCTATATCAGGTAAGTTTACCCTGGAACCCATCTCCATTGAGACCACTAAGAATATCATTGGCGCTTTGCGTAATGGCACAGCGCCAAATGACATTATCCCCACAAAACTGCTGAAGGAATGCGCCTACATCCTGGCTCCTCCTATCACGCAGCTTATCAACCAGTCTTTCTTGGAGGGCATAGTGCCCTCACAGTTGAAAGAGGGTATAATCCAACCCATCATGAAGAAACCCTCCCTGGACCCCAAGGACCCACTCCACCGCCGTCCCATAACAAGCCTCAACGTACTCTCAAAGATAATGGAAAAAGTAGTGGTACAACAGCTGCAACAGCATCTAGATACCTACAAGCTACTTGACCCATTGCAATCATGCTTCCGTCCCAGACACGGGACGGAAACAGCATTGCTGAAAGTATGGGACGATGTTCTCAAGGCCGCAGACGAAGGAGAATCTTGTCTTCTAGTTCTGTTGGACCTAAGTGCAGCTTTCGACACTGTAGACCACAAACTGTTACTGACTCGGCTTGCTGAAGTAGCCAGAGTCGCAGAATGCGATTTATCTTGGTTCTCCTCTTTTCTGGAAAACCGATGGCAAACAGTGAAGTTAGAACATTTTACGTCTGAAAAACGGACAGTAACATGCGGAGTCCCTCAAGGATCGCCTCTGTCACCAGTGCTGTTTAACATATATGTTCGTTCTTTTTTTGAGATTATCAGCAGCCAAAAACTGCTCTACCACTCATATGCAGATGACACGCAACTGTATTTCCGCATCTGCATCGCATTATTTATGCGAAATAATAAAAGCGCATAACCCCAATCGCGTTTTGCGATCCACGAATCAGAACCGGCTCCAGGTTCCGAAAGCCAACTTCAAGTCCAAAGGAGAAAGAAGATTCGCGATCCAAGGTCCCAGACTATGGAACGCTTTACCAACCAGCATTCGGTTGGAGGAGAACCACCTAGCATTTAGGAAAAAGGTCAAGACTTTTCTCTTTTGATATCAAAGGAGACAGGAACAACAAGCGCCCAGAGGCGATTCAGTTCGCATGTGCCGCGCTATACAAGTTTTCATTCATTCATTCATTCATTCACCAAGGAAGGAAGGCGTGTGTGTTTGCACATAAATGTTCTCTAAGCTCAAAGTTTCAAGAAATCTCATTTAAAATCCTTACCCACTGGTACATCACCCCCTGAAGATCAAAACCTGGTCTCCAACCGCCTCAGACAGGTGTTGGTGCTGCAGGAAAGATGTAGACTCCTTCATGCACATCTGGTGGTCATGCCCTATGATATCAGACTTCTGGTCTCAAATCATACACTACATTAAACTTATCACAGACACTAACATCCAACTAGACGCGGCCGCCTGTCTCTTGCATATCAACCACCTGTCTATTGGCAAATATAAAAAGTCACTGACCAGGCACCTATTAACCGCGGCCAAAACACTGATTCCCCTATTCTGGAGGTCCACCAAATGTCCATCTCTCAAGGACTGGCTGGGTAGAATACAATATATATACAGAATGGACGAATTGATCGCCATGAGAAATGACCACTTGGATAACCTTCATGATACGTGGCAGCCATGGGTTGTAACTGTCCGCTTGTCATTGTGGATCTTGTTCAGCACTTGCTGCTGGGTGGAACCTTTCTGCCTCCCTTTAGTTCCCGGGGGGAATGTTTAACTAGCAGGATCACAAAACCACTCCTTTCTTCCTGTCTTAGAAAGAAAGTATTTTCCTGTATCACAGGCCACATGTTAGCTTTATGCATAGGACTTCATGGAAAACGTTTCCAGAAAATCCCTAAAGCTTAAAGTTTTGTACCCCCCTTGGCAAGCGGATCGAGGTATGCAGAAAAGTGTGCATTGTTATAAAGATGTATATGTTCTAGAGATAAACCGTGTTCATGCTGTTTGGTTTTAAACACGCTATAATCCAAAGCACTTTGCATGTAACCATGTTTCTTTGAATGTTCAATGTAATTAGATGCGTGTGCAGACAACTGCAATTAACCCTGTAACCCCCTTTTGTGGTAATAACTGTAAATAAGTGTGTTGTATGTCATTTACAGTTTTCACGGTGCTACGGTGCTTACGATATTCATGTTTACGGTGCTCAAGGAGATAAAGAGAACAATATTCAACCCTGCTGCGCACCTTTGTCGCGAAAGAATAAAACTACTGCACCCGTCAGAAGCTCTCCTCTTGTTATTTATTCGATGCCATAGGGGCCGTAACAGTGAAAACTCGTCGCTGCAGTGAAAACTCGTCGCTGCGGTGGAGACTCGTCGCTGCGGTGGAGACTTGACAACACCGGCTGCGTCGCTGTCCTCATCAAACCGTGAGTAAGGCTTCCCAACACCTCGCAGGACACGTGCGGACGCCATCTTAGCGACAGAGACTTGGCTGAAAAGCAAACACACCACGTGGACTTTTAAATATAGCGGGCTCTTTATATGTGATACGGAAGCCGCCCTTAACTAGTATGCGAGCCAAATAGTTAATATTTTGCTAAATCAAGTTATTATATTCATGTTTAGAGGCCTAGTGTCAGATTTAAAGCAATGCTATCTTCCAAGTTCCTAATCCACTAAACTGCAGTTAGTCACGTAAAGGGTTAATTGTCTGGTTAGAAAGTGTCAGCAGTATATTTGTTTAAAACATTTTGTCATACTGTGTGCATTGGTTGCTAATCTTTAGTTACAAGGTAAATGCCTGTTTTCTGTCGTAGCCCTTAGGAGCAAGTTTGAGCCAACACTCATTCAAGTTAGGTTTCAGGCACACACACTATTGAAAGGCACAGGTACACTAGAACAAAATGCTGTCACCTGCTGAAGAAACAGACAAACCCACAGAGTCACAACAGGTGCGATCCAGCTCCAGAGAGCGAATCCTAACAGAAAAAGGCAAGGAAATGCATGAAGAAACAGTTAAGAGAAATGAAAAGGCATTCAACAAGGTGTACAACTCTTGGAAGGAGATAGCAAAGGAATCTAGGACAAAGTTAAAGGATTTCTGCTCAACTGAAGACCTTAATACAAGATTGAAAGAGGTTAAAGCCAAAGAAGCGTTAGTACACCAACAGTATGAGTCCATGTGCCGAAATAATTCCACTACCCCGCACATTGTTAAGAGAATGGATGCATGCACCGCGTTAACGGCTGAAATCTGCAACCTCATCAGCAAGCGGCTAGAGAACGTAGATGAAATCTTTAACGATCAACTTGAGAAGGAAAAGGTGAGGATGGTGCTTAATAAAGAAGATCATGAGTCAGTCTTTGGAAACTCAGAAACAGAAACTGTCCTCTCAGAGTCATTACCAGACTCCAGCGCAAGCTCGAGAGCCACTTCCAGATCTAGCAAACGCGCAGACGCAGAAGCAGATCTTGCAGCCAAGATAGAACAGGCAAAGGCAATGCAACAGATGCGCGAGGAGCAAGCTAAGCTGAACAAACTAGAGGCAGAAATTAAACTGAAGTTGGATGAGGAAAAGACAAGACTACAACAGCTACAAGCAGAAAAGGAAGTCAAGGTAGCTGCAGCTAGAGTGAAAGCCTATGACGTCTATGATAGTCTTGAAATTTACGAACAGGAAACAGACCACCAGGTGCAATACCTCTACCAAAATAATGAACCTCGAACCTCTTTGAATCCAAAGGCTGTGCCATTTAAACCTTCAAATACACCACTTGAGGTGTCAAGACCAAAAGAAGAAGTTAGTCTGACCCCAGGACTTGCAAGTCTGCTTATCTCCAACCGTCTCCCTATACCTGAACCGACTGTATTTACAGGTGATCCTTTGAAGTTCACAGATTGGAAGATATCCTTTATGGCGCTGATTGATCAGAAACCACTCCCTGTGTGCGAGAAAATGCTGTACTTGAAGAGGTATCTCGGTGGTGAAGCTCGTAAGGCAGTGGAAGGGTTCTTCTACCGAAATTCAGAAGACGCCTATCTAGGTGCTTGGGGAATCCTACAGGACAGGTATGGAGGTCCATTCATAGTGCAAAGAGCCTTCAGAGAAAGGTTGGCTAAATGGCCAAAGATATCAGCAAATGACCCTGTAGCATTAAGAGAGTTTGCGGATTTCCTTCAAGGTTGTGTGGAGGCCATTCCTCATGTTAAAGGCCTAGCTATTCTAAATGATTGTGAAGAAAACCACAAGCTTCTCAAGAAACTGCCTGAATGGATCGTACGCAGATGGAGTCGCATCGTTGTGGACGAGCTTGACAAGTCTCAAGAATACCCAACCTTTGCTCGTTTCACAGAGTTCCTGCAAAGGGAAGCTAAGATTGCATGCAACCCCATTGCCTCTCCTTTCCTTCTCAGTACCAAGACTACAGATGAGAGAATCCCCAAGAGAGCCAAGGCGCTCAACACAAGCACTCAAATGAAGCCCTCTACCTTCAACGTTCCAAAGATCTCAGCTTCAAGACCAAAACCACCTTGCCTAGTCTGCAAAGACGAAACACACGGTGTCGCTAAATGTCCGACCTTTGCTGCAAAGACCATCAATGAAAAGAAGGCCTTTATTCACGAAAACCATCTCTGTTTTGGTTGCCTAAGAAAGGGCCACACTACAAAAGACTGCAAAGGAAGGCACACATGTAGCATATGCAGTCGACGTCATCCAACCTGTTTGCACATACAGAGAAACACTGAGCCTGTCAAAACATCAAACGATGATTCAGTAGACATGGAAGGTAAAGCAAACGACAATGTTCCCAAAGTTATGTCCCATACTTTGACAAGACATACTTCTGCCACATCCTGCATTGTTCCAGTTCTGTTGTCAGCTACGACTGAGCCTCAGAGGGAAATCCTCACTTATGCCCTACTTGACACACAGAGTGATTCAACCTTTATTCTGATCTAATCCTTGAAACTCAAAGATTATGTAAAAATGCTGGCCTACGACTGCATAAGTTCAACTCTAATAGAAGGGACGTCCTGTCCTGTATAGCTCCATCAGAAAGAGCAACAACTAGTGTACCTGTCAAACTTAACCCAGACTCAACAACAGAAGGACAAGTACTGGGCATTCAGTGGTCAATTGAAAATGACACCTTCAGTTTCAGTGTTGACATAAAGGATCAACCCTCAACTCGTCGTGGTATCCTGTCAGTCGTAGCTTCTCTCTATGATCATCTGGGCTTCATAGCCCCCTTCATACTGAGTGGCAAGTGCATTCTCGAAGAGCTTTGCCGCAGGGGCATCAGTTGGGATGAAGCACTTCCTGAGAGCTTATGTCCACGGTGGGAGGCTTGGAAGAGTAGTCTGCAAGCTTTAAGGGAAATCAAGATACCCAGATGTTACCATCCCCCAGATTTCGGTAACAGAACGAAAGTGGAACTACACCACTTTTCCGATGCCAGCAACATAGGATATGGTGCTTGTTCATACCTTAGGTACAAGAATGACAGAGATCAAGTCCATTGCAGCCTCATAATGGCTAAAGCAAGAGTCGCACCAACGAAGATTGTGAGCATCCCAAGACTTGAACTCTCAGCTGCTGTCACCGCAGCAAGGTTGAGTGCCATGTTGAAGGCAGAACTTGAGATAGAAATTGACAAAGAATTCTTCTGGACAGATTCCCAAGTAGTCTTAGCCTATATCAATAATGAAGCGAGAAGGTTTCACGTGTTTGTAGCCAATCGTGTTCAACTCATAAGAGAGATTACAGACCCAACTCAGTGGCACTATGTGGATACGACACAAAACCCAGCCGACCATGCATCCAGGGGTCTACATGTAGAAGATATCTCCCCCTCAAGTTGGTTATCTGGGCCTAGTTTCCTTTGGAAATCTGAAGTGCACGCATCTTCAAGATCTTCGGCAGAACTAATTGTAGGCAACCCTGAAGTCAAACCCATTACAACCCTTGCATCACAAGCCAGTGAACAAACTGATATTCTAAACCATCTGAGCAGGTTCTCCAGTTGGTTAATGCTCATTAAGGTGATTGCAAGAATCAGGAGAATAAAAATGAAGACGCATCACTGCAGCAATCTTGTGTCTGTGGAGGAACGTCAAATTAGAACCATTCGTAATGTGCTAAATGCTACAACAGTCCAATGTTCAAGTAGACTAGATGATGCTTCTCTTAGAACGCTATTTTATGAAGCTATGGCCATTGTTAACAGCCGTCCTTTAACTGTCGATGGAATCAATGACCCCAAGGCACCAGAACCTCTAACTCCAAACCACCTCATCCTGATGAAATCCAAGGTTGCATTACCTCCACCTGGGAAATTCGTAAAGGAAGATGTGTATGCAGCTAAACGGTGGCGTAGAGTACAGTATTTAGCAGAACAATTCTGGAGTCGGTGGAAAAGAGAATACCTAATGAGTGTTTTCACAAGACAGAAATGGCACACACCCCGACGTAACCTCAAAGTAAATGACATTGTCATAATCAAAGAAGATATGTCTCCCAGATGCCAGTGGCAACTAGGACGTGTAATTGAAACTACAATAGAAAAGGATGGTCAAGTTCGTCGTGTCAAGGTGCTAGTAGGTGACAGAAGATTGCAAGATAAGAAACACTATGTATCAAAACCTTCACTTATTGAACGTCCTATTCAAAAGCTAGTAGACCTCATAGAAAGCAAATAAGTTCAGTTTTAGTGATACACTAGCATACCACCACACGAGACAGTAGCCATTTACAGAGGTACCTATAAGCTAAATTGTGTATGATGTACCATGTTTTATAGCGCCCTTAGTTATGTTCTGTAAATTATGTATGACTTTTTAAGTTATATTCATCATAACATAATTTGGTGGGAGTGTAACTGTCCGCTTGTCATTGTGGATCTTGTTCAGCACTTGCTGCTGGGTGGAACCTTTCTGCCTCCCTTTAGTTCCCGGGGGGAATGTTTAACTAGCAGGATCACAAAACCACTCCTTTCTTCCTGTCTTAGAAAGAAAGTCTTTTCCTGTATCACAGGCCACATGTTAGCTTTATGCATAGGACTTCATGGAAAATGTTTGCAGAAAATCCCTAAAGCTTAAAGTTTTGTACCCCCCTTGGCAAGCGGATCGAGGTATGCAGAAAAGTGTGCATTGTTATAAAGATGTATATGTTCTAGAGATAAACCGTGTTCATGCTGTTTGGTTTTAAACACGCTATAATCCAAAGCACTTTGCATGTAACCATGTTTCTTTGAATGTGCAATGTAATTAGATGTGTGTGCAGACAACTGCAATTAACCCTGTAACCCCCTTTTGTGGTGATAACTGTAAATAAGTGTGTTGTATGTCATTTACAGTTGTCACGGTGCTACGGTGCTTACGATATTCATGTTTACGGTGCTCAAGGAGATAAAGAGAACAATATTCAACCCTGCTGCGCACCTTTGTCGCGAAAGAATAAAACTACTGCACCCGTCAGAAGCTCTCCTCTTGTTATTTATTCGATGCCATAGGGGCCGTAACATGGGTTATGTTCAAATATTCTACTGATTACCAGCTACTAATGACTTGAAGAGTTTTCCTTGTTATCTGTACGTAAACACACATCCATATGTATGTTCTTGATATCATCACCCTCAACATGATCTGTCACTCCATAGAAGCCTATGACAGCCTTGCCAACTTCGCACTCCCGTAGTCACACCCACACCCCCTTCCGTCCTTTCATACCCCCCCACCCTCCCCCTTTTTTCTTTTCTTGTCCCCCTCCTCTCTCCTCCTCTCTTTTCTCCCGTTTTCCCCCTCATCCCCTTTTGCTGTAAAGTGTACCAATATTCACATACATTCATGTATGCTACGTTTGTTGTTGACAGCTGAATCTGATGCGAAGAGTATTGTAACATTGTTCTCGCTTATTGTGTCCACTGTTTTTTTCAGTGTTTATTCAAATTGTACTTGACCTATTTTCTGTATTTTGCTACTTTTACTTAAATAAACTTTGATTGTGAAAAAAATAAATAAAATAAAAAATTATTCATACCTACACATCAGCTTTAACAGAAGAGACGCTTGAGAGGTGATATGATTTAAATTTACAAGTACCGTAATGGTGACCCCACAATAGGGATACAACTTTTCCACAGAAGGGAGTTTAATAAGACACGTGGCCACTCATTAAAGTTAAAAGAAAAGAGGTTTACCTGCTTAGAGGGTTCTTTACTGTAATGCCGCGTACACACGCTCGGGAATTTCTGACAACAAATGTTCGATGGAAGCTTGTTGTCGGAAATTCCGACCGTGTGTAGGCTCCATCAGACATTTGCTGTTAGAATTTCCGACAACAAAAATTTGAGAGCTGGTTCTCAAATTTTCCGACAACAAAATCAGTTTGTCACACTGTAATAGACTGAAAAGCACGAGGCTGAAAAGCGCGAATCATCTCTCACCAAACTTCTACTAACACGACTGGTATTGAACTTCCCTTTAACCACTTGTCCAATCTCCTGACTGCACGTCATATGACGTCCAATCATTTAAATAGGGAATGCGCGCGATCATAAATAGACTGCCATCAGTGGTGCAACCGTCACCCACCAGTGACCGTGCCCTGTCACCGTCACCCATCTGTGACCTGCCCTGTCACCCATCACCCACCAGTGACCTGCACCTGTCACCCATTTATGAAGAAAAAATACTAATTTGCTAAATTAAATACCACCAAAAGAAAGCTCTATTTGTGTGAAAAAAAAAGGACGCAATTTTTATTTGGGTACAGTGTTGCATGACTGAGCAATTGTCATTCAAAGTGTGAGAGCACCGAAAGCTGAAAATTGGTCTGGGTAAGAAGGGGGTTTAAGTGCACTGTATTGAAGTGGTTAATAGTGCCGTCGTACGTGTTGTATATCACCGCATTCTTGGCGATCGGTATTTCCAACAACATTTGTGTGACCGTGTGTATGCAAGACAAATTTGAGCCAAAATCCGTCGGAAAAAAATCCATGTTTTTTTTTGTCAGAATGAGGAAAAATATCCTGGACTGCCACACCCTGTGAAAAGGGTATTTTTTATTGTAGAAAATAAAATAAAATCCAGTGTACAGCAGTCAAATCATATAGAGACACAGGGGAGAATAGCTAACGGGTTTCACATCAAACAATGCTTAGTCATAGCTAAATGAACAGGACCCACGCGTGTGTATAAGAGGAAAGATTGAGAAACAGGCTACCAATCAGAGCCTTAGATTTGTCTTGAAAAAAACTTCCACCCAATTAGGACCTGATCTCCCAAAAATTGAGTACACCTGAAAGAGGAATGCGAGCGGCGAGGATGTGGAATTCCCTTCCACAGGCGGCGGTCTCAGTAGGGAGCATTGATAGTTTCAAGAAACTATTAGATAAGCACCTGAACGACTGCAACATACAGGGATATACAAGGTAATACTGACATAAAAATCACACACACAGTTTGGACTTGATGGACTTATGTCTTTTTTCAAACTCACCCACTATGTAATTATGTAACAAAGGACATGCTGATAGGAGGAGAGAGCAGGATGTGTCATCAGTCTACTTCTTCTCCTTTCACTGTCAATTTACTTGGCTAGGCTTGGGCAGGAAAAAACCTGTAAATATTACTTTAACACATAAAAAAAAGATTTACTGCCCTGTCAGGGAAGGTAGTGTTGTGTGGCAGAGCTGCAGTGGTGTAACAACCGGGGGGGAAGGGGGTGTGTCTGCCCGGGCGCTGAGCTGACGGGGGGCGCCTGCGATCGGCAGCTCTGCTGATAGTATAGTGAGCGCCGAGTGAGCAGCTCCTCCACTGAGCGCACAGTCCCCCCGCCAGTACCTCCCAGCGGCCGGCACGGGCACGCCTGGAAGGATGCAGGGGATGCCCTGTTTGGCATAACACCAGTGCACGCTGCGAAGGCTCCAAGATGGCGACGCGCTCTGCAGTCCGGCAGGGCCTGCAGGGACTCCCGCTCAGCCAAGCAAGTAAGTGTCGCTGGGATGTGATGCCGGGGGAGAATGGTTTAGCAGAAGCAGGGTGTGCGCTGGGGAAGACCTGGGACAGGCAACCTGTCCCCGGTCTTCCCCAGCGCATACCCTGCCTCTGCCACATTCAGAGAGTGTTGGCTTGCTGGTGCTCAGGGCCCAGGATAGGGGGAGGGTAGACTCAGGCACCGGCTCTTTTCGGCAGAGGCGATTCTTCCCTCAGAGTGTCTCAACATGTGAGTTTTCATTTGTTTTTATGTTCTCAATTAAACGTTCTTGCACCAGAGAGCACTAGATTTCATCTTCTTTTTCCTATATGGCCGTTGACACTGCTGGGAATTGTTTTCTAGTTTGCTATCTTGAGTTGCCAGTTTCTTTTCTATGGACGTCTCATTTTGAACCTATGGTATTTGCTGACATGCCCTGTGACCTTTTAAGGTCCATTTCTTAAGGTGAGAGCCTGAAAGGCCATTTTATAAGGTGGAGGAGATTGCTGTGGTTACTTTACTTGCACTTGCACCTTATGCCAATATACAGATTCGGGGCCAGATTCAGAAAGCTATTTACGCAGCGTATCAAGAGATACGCTGCGTAAATACTAAGAATAGCCGGCGTATCTTTTTTTGCTATTCAGAAAAGAAGATACGCCGGAATTCTACTAATATACGAGCGGCGTAATTCTGTTACACCGGCCGTTAGGTGGCGCTTCCGTCGTTTTACGCGTCGAATAAATGAGGGATTTACGGCGATTCCGGAACGTACTTGCGGCTGGCCGTTGTAGTTTACGTTGTTTGCGTTAGCGTTATAGCGGCGTAAGGTTACCCCTGCTATAGGAGGCATAGCCAATGTTAAGTATGGACGTCGGGACAGCGTCAAATTGTACGTCGGTTACGTCGTTTGCGTAAATCGTTCAGGAATGGGGCTCGGCGTTACGTCGTTTACATTGAGGAAAAGCGACGTGATTTCACGCATGCGCACTGGGAACGTCCACGGACGGCGCATGCGCCGTCCAAAAAAACGTAAATTACATGGAGTCATGATTCATTTACATGAATCACACCCCCACTTCATTCATTTGAATTGCGCGGCCATATGCCGCCACACATACATAACGCCGCAGTAAATAAGGGCGCAAGTTCTTTCTGAATAAAGAACTTGCGCAAATATTTACAGCGGCGTAACGTATCGGGGATACGTTACGCCAGCAGAAAGATCCACAGATCTTTCTGAATCTGGCCCTGGATGTTTGGATTTATTACTCCTTATGAACTTTTCACTCACGTGGACTTTCTTTTTATATGATTTTTTTCTGTGTAGATTTGATTCATTATTGTATTTATTGTTTATTAATTTATACATTTGCGCTGCACTTTTTCACTTTAGATTCTGCCCTCAACTTCTCCACTGGCTGCCCCTGACTATAACCGGCCCGGTCCATAGCTTAATAGGGAGCTCCACACTGCAGCCCTGATATCATGTTTATATAAGGGGGGGGGCAGAAAAAAATGTCTGCCCCGGGCGCCCATGACTCTGGTTACGCCCCTGCAGAGCTGTATACATTTCAGGACTGGATGGACAAAATAACAGATTATTTGGCAGGTATAAGAGCTCCCTTATGCAGTATGTATTTTATCTTTGTATGTATGTGTTTGCTTGGAATTCAGCTGTAATATTTTTGGACAATAATGTCCCATTGATAAGAATTTCAGGATGGCCCACATTGTCTGTCCAGTGCAACATGTTATTTCATACAACTTTCCACAGCCAGTAAGTCAAAGAATTTGTTAACTGTAAATTAGCACTGTCAGTTGTTAAAAAAAACAAAAATTCAAAAAAAACTACAGTATAAAGAATGAGAATAGCAGCTCATTATAAAATATACATATAACAGACAGGGTGTTGTAGCATTCCCATTGGGCTTCCAGGAATAGCGAAACTCATTACGAGATGTTATTTTCACAGAACACGAGCCAAGGTTTTGTTGAGTAACTTGCGTTGTTGTGAAATATTTTGTAAGGGTGGTAAACACTGCCTGGATCTTGAAGAGTCTACTTAGCGGAGGTCATCCTTTTTTCTCTGACAGTATTCCAGTAGCGTTGTCTTTTTATACAATGATAGGCTTCGGGAACAAAAGATTCCAAGCCAAGTGCTAAGCAGAACAAAGACAGTGAGTGCCTCCTGCCCTTGTCACCGAACCTCAACCATTCCTTGGTTCGAAAGACTTAATTGACTTCACTGAAGCAAATCCAATTCCTGGCTTTAGACTTCCTCAGTTCACAAGTTATGATGCTAAATCTGTGTCATTACTGTTCAATTTTGTAATACCTGGCTTGACATTTAGACAGAATGAGATCGCCTAGGTGTATTTTAAGACATTTTTTATAAAGGAAATATGAATCTTTATATTTAATTTTTTTTTCCCAGTAATTAGGTGGATGAGAATGTGGAAAAAAAGTGGAACTCCAGGCAAATCCTAAAGAGGAACCAAACCCCTAGAAATACTTATCTCCACCTTCCAGCAATGTGGCGGCTCAATCCCTCACCAGCCACTATTATCTTCTCCCCAGCAAATTCTGGGTGCTGTTTTTTCAGCTTCCTTATTGGCCAGTGGTGGAATGATGTCATCCTGTGCATGTGCACGAGAGTCAGTCATTCTGACATAGAGTGAGTGAGTGAGTCAGTAACTTGTATAGCGCTACAAATGCGAACTAAATCGCCTCAAGTTGCTTTTTGCGTCCAGTGTCATCCTGATCCTTCAGAAGAGGTGGGTGTTACGTTTTTTCCTAAAAGCCCAATGGTTTTCTTCCATGCGGATGGTCGTGGGTAGAGCGTTCCAGAGCCGAGGCCCTTGGACTGCAAATCATCGTTCTCCTCTAGATTTGTAGCAGGATTTGGGGATTTGGAGGAGGTTGTTTGACCAGAGGACATGATTGGTGAGTGTGCTGGGAATACACACTGAGCTGCATATGCCAAGCTCAGTGTGCAGGCTTCCGAGCAGGCAGGTAAGTAGTTGATATTACAGAAGAGACTTCTGCAATAAAGAGCTGCCTGCTCACAGTTTTTTAGTAGGTAAAGTGGTTATAACCCTTCCATATACCCAGTGAAGTGACTGGCCTCAGGTAATACACTGAGATTAAACAAATCCTCCTATGTCAGATGTACCTGTTTATCTACAGTAATCTCTTCTCTACATTCATTCAAAGTCCATCATTTAAAAAGCTTGTCTAAGTTTGTCAGAAAAAAGGGTGTGGAGAGCTGAAACCACACTCTGTAGAGCTCAGTGAGGAGAGCTCTGTGAGCTGATTGGAGGGGAGGGAAACACCCCCCTCCCATTACACATCACACATGGACAGGGCTGAGGCTGTCAATCAGCTGGAGCTCCCTTCCCTGTCACCTTTTTTCTCTTGGTGTCTCTAATAGTTAGAAAGCAATCCCGGAAAGCACAGCCACGAGAATAACTTGATTTCCTCTGACAGCAGTGATGACTCCCTTTAGAGCTGTTTCTGGCCAGCTCAGTTTTAAAAAGGCATGAATTATTTTCTTACATTTATATAATATAACTTGATACTAACATTGATAGGTAAACTTGATTCAGGGAATATCTTATTGCCTCTTGGGATCAAATTGGTTCAAACCTTGCTGTTTTTTTTTTTTTTTACTTCCTTGTAAAATATATATGGCTGACAAGTCCTCTTTATGTAAAAATTGGGGGGAACAAAAATACCCCATATCTCTTCTTTCCCTTTGTAGCACCCTGATATTTAAGCAGGGGGAGGTTGTAGCACCCGGATGGTTAGGCAGGATTGCAAGTGTAGTGCCCTGCTCCTAAATGACTGGGTGTTATATTAAATAATAGTAATAATAATTTGTCTCAGACTGTATGATTTATTCTAAATTAGCCTTTCACCTGGCAGTGGCTGTGCCTGATAGCATTTTCCCACTCTTGTCTGTAGGTGGCGATACCATCACAGGCCATCAAAGGCCAGTGTTGGAACAAGGGCAAGCCATAGACTATTGAGTGTCTTTCCTCGGGAACAGCCCAGTGGGAGTGGTGTGCATGCCACAAAGGGATACTGAAGGGGCAGACACCATATTTTGGGGTCCTTCGCCTCGTGGCCCTCCTGGCACAAGGTATGTGTAGTGTGATTTTCAGCCCCAGGACCACGTTGGCCCGAGGCGGCATTTCTGCCAGTAGGCCAAGTTATGCTGACTGGGGCCTACGAATCAAGAAGGATCCCAAGCTGTCCATCTAATCGAAGCAAGCTACACTTAATGAAGGAAACCGGGGGAGAACCTGCCCTGGAGGAGACCAATCTGAAGGCTTATGTCTCGGTATAGGCCTGGTGACCTTATTAAGGAGGGATCCACGATTCAGGTTGTCTTAGGGCCCGTACACACGAGCAGACAGATTTGTTCAAATCGGTCGGACAGACCGATTTGAACAAATCTGTCTGCTGGGATGTATTGGTTTGATCGTGTACACACGATCAAACAAAAATCCCCGCCGGCAGACGGCGCGCTGACGTGTCGTGACGTGGCGGTGACGTTGATGCCGCCACGTCACCGCACCAGGAAGTGAATTACTTCCGCGCATGCGTCGAATCCATTCGACGCATGTGCGAGAAGATATGTCTGCTGGTTAGCGTACTAACCAGCAGACATATCAGTCCGACGGGTTCCCAGCCGACAGATTTCAAAGCATGCTTTGAAATCTGTCGGGTGGCCAAATTCGTCGGCTCGCCCGTACACACGATCAAATCTGTCTGCTGGAACGGTCGGGCCGACCGTTTCCAGCAGATAGATTTGATCGTGTGTACGCGGCCTTACAGTTCGCTGGGTCGGCTTAAAGGCTCTTTAACTGTACGGCTGGAAGTTCGGATATAACATCCTGTGGCAAAGGATTCCGCACTGTTCATTTTGTTCCCAATCAGTCTGTGGCAGAGACTGTTATCAAACTGGTTTGTGCATCATCCCGGCTGCTAGGCCAGGTGTGAGGGGTCTATCCGGGTGAGCAATACCCACTCAAGTTGAGTGATGAATGACTTTGGAGTTTAGGGGTTTTTCCCTAGTGATCTGTACCGTGTAGCTGAACCTTCCCTTTCCCCTCCATTGTTCTACTTTCTTCACAAGTTTTTAGCAAAAGAATAAAACAGTTAGAGGTTTTACATCTTGTATTCAGACTTTCTTCCCCTAGACGACAAATGTTGAGATAATGTGCAGGCCTGAAATCTAACCAGCAGCTCCTACGGGGGTAGAGCTACACAAGTAAATTTGAAAAAGCGCAAGTTGAAAAGTTGAAAGCGCACGGAGCGTGAAATGCATTGTCAAGGCTACTACTAAACCTCTCCCATATCTATTTTAGACTTCATATCCAATTTCTGGTCCATGACGATTTTACTATTATTGTTTGGTCATCTCTACCTGAGCACATTAGATCGTGTGAACTATCTCATCTTTCTCCACTAGAGGGCAGTAGCAGCACATTTGCGCCTAAACAGCAGACCTACGACACTGTCGGCTCCAGCTTTGCTTATCCATTCGGAAGGATAGTGGCGTCGCAGACGTGTGACGTCATCCCATACGGAGGGAACGTGCGGCTGCTTCTTAGACTCAGCTATACTATGGCCCCCGACTAGCGCTGTTTGCGCCTGAGGATATTTTTATCCCCCTCCACGGGGAGCCATCAGGAGTGTGTACAACTCGGGGAGCACGGTCCTGCTAAAGGATCCTTTTTACATCTTCCTACCACCGCCTACATACCATCAGCCCCAAGGGTACTGTGTATGTCTTTTTCATCTGAGGAACTGCTCTCTGAACCCTGGAGATCTTAACCCCTTGTGCTCAATGGTAGCTGTCTGTGGATTGTATATTGTACATTGCATTTATTCCACATGCACCTTATGCCTTAACATGGACCATGTATGCTATATATTTTAATGTTTGGATTTGATCCACTAATAAATGGACTTTTAGTTCAACCTTTGGCTAATAGTGAACTTCTGAGAACCATAAGAGTTAACCTCACAAATGGCCTTTGGCCTTCTAGAAAAATTATCAAACATTCCCATAGAAACACTCCTAAAACTTGCAGACACCTTTCCCAGAAGAGTTGAAGCTGTTATAACTATAAAGGGTGGGCCAACTCATTATTGAGCCCTTTCGGACTAAGACTGGGATGCCATTAAAGTTAATGTGCTTGTAAAGACAAGTGTCTCAATGCTTTTTGTAATATGGTGCATATGGTGGTCTTTTTCCCATCAGCTCATCTTTCTCTTCCTACCCAAGACCATATTTTCCAACTTGCCCTTTTCCCCCCATCTGGTGTTGTGGCATAAGTGATCTTAGTGGAGATTGATGGGAGACATGGTGTATGTAGGTAGGAGGATCCAGCTTAAAACTCTCCCAGAAGTGCTCAACTAAACGTTCTGACACAAAACTATGTGACATCACAACCTATAACTTTGTGTTAGGAGCTGTTTCTTTTGCAGGAGATAAGAAGAGAAGGGCACCAATGCACCATAACACTCTTCTTCGGGGATCTCCCTTCTTTTAGGATGTTACCTGCAGTAAGATTTGCCCTGGATGCTTCATGTAAGTATATAAGGGGGCTTACTTGGAAAAATAATGAAAGGGGCTTATATCTGATGTGGGCATTTTCCCATGATTTAGCCCCAATGTTATTTCACCCTAAATACTTATCTCTGTTTCTGCAGTGTCTTCCAAGTTGTAGCATCATGCTATGTGAACAAGGGACTGTTTGACTGCTCTTATTTTATTATATTATTTTTGGCAGTTCTGGGTAAATCTGATGAGGTCTGTTTATATTATTGCCTTCAGCACTGATTTGGTATATTGTGTTGCAATTCATTTATTTTCATATAATATTTTTGTGTTTTTTTTTTTTTTTATAATATGCCCGTTGTCAACCAACCTGCATACACATAAAAGTTATAAAAGTATAAATAAGGGCAAAACTTTTTTTTATTTTTGGATAGAGTGGAGAGGTTTTTTTTTTGTTTACAAAAGTTTATTAATGAAATACAAAAGTACAGAGTCATTGCACATAAATATAACATTGTAGTTCGTACAAAAGTCTAAGAGATCAGAAAGAATTTATCTTGAGTATAACAGGTCATATGTAATAATATAAAAAAGTATCTAGTGAAGTTTATAAACAGGTAAAGTGACACATTGTGAACACAGAAAATATATGAGAGAACCCATCCAGCATTATGAGTGGAGAGGTTTTAAACACCAGGGAGTTGTCCTTGTTGTCTGTGTCCTTATTAGGGAGATTCATCCTCTATATTTGTCCTGTTTACCAAGTTTTAATAAAAGTAAAGGTAAAAGAAAATCCCAAATGTTGGGTGGTCCCATAAAAGTAATAGAGTGGAAAATCTTCTGATAGGGACACTAGTTTTGGTGACCTGGGGGTCCTCAAGAAATTCCCTTAATTTGCAGGGATTTTCTCTCACTTCCTATTTTGGCTATGGGACAGGAAATTAAGGGACATCTCCCTATTGGGTCAAACAGGACAAAAATAACCCCATACAGAGGTAACAACTCTCCCTTACTCTATACATAACAAAAAAAAGAAATATGTTGGTACATTGGATGGATAGATGTCTACATATGAAGTTGTTTTGGTATGTATAACACAATGTACTGGACCTGCATCTTTTAGATCAAAACAAACTTTTTAGATCATTTACAAACCATCATAATATTTTAGAATTGAGATTTTACAGCATTTATTTTAATTAAGAGAATATCATAAAAACTTGATTTGATCAGCATTTTAAATATATGTCAATTTCTGTTTACTGCATGTCTCTAAATGTCCCTTTATTCACCAATAATGTTTTTTTTACACAACAATACTTTGGTTTCACTGCATAATTTTACTGCACTCCTCTTTTCATTTTGGAAATTACAGCAAATTTAAATTTCTTTGCATAATTGTTACATAGTTACATAGTTAGTCAGGTTGAAAAAAGACACAAGTTCATCCAGTTCAACCACAAAAAAAATAAACAAACAAAATAAAAACCACAATTGTAATATGCTTTCTGTATCTATATGCAATTCATTACTGCATATTAATAATGTTCAGAAACATGTATATTTTTGGTACTGTAAATAAGACCTTTTACAAAAAAAAAAAAATGTTACAAATATTTAATTTGTTTAAATATTTGTCAAAACATTCAGATTTTTGCTTTCTGTTAGATATTGATCTGTGGAAACCTTTTAAAACTGTTGATTTACACACTGGTATACACTTGTCCAAATATCAAGTCTGTTTTGTATATCTTTAATATTCTGTTTAAATGTCTAAATAAAATAAAAATAAAAAATGATGCCAATCTAATTAAAATGCAAATACACTTTTCATAAATAATTTTATTTCCAAATAATATTCCTTAACAATTCCCTTTTCTTTTTTTTTTTACAAATTTATAGATATCCTTAAGAATTCCTGAAAATTCACATGCATATTAACTTCAGATTTTTGATTTTAAGTCTTACGTATGATGCAGCAAACATAATTGCCATTATTTTATCAATATAGATATTTTTTTTTTATTTGCTGAAAACCAATTGTGACTAAAGTTGCTTCACTATAGGGTTAAGTAGTTATGTTTTATTGTTATTTTTTTTGTATAAATGTGTTTATTGGGTTTAAATTAAAGAGAAAACAGTAGATACAATTGACAATAAAAGATTACAGAAAAACAAAAATGGTATCATGTAATAAGAGAATATTTGAAACATAGAAAATCCAATAAATATTTGTAGATCCTATGAGAAATATTAAAGGAATCATTAAAGCAGGTTATAGTCAAACCAATCATGTTAGTCTATTGCATTTGAACTCATATAAAATATTATAGAATATTGTGTTATAAATGGAACTGGATATAATTATGATATGAACTATAGCTATGGAGCAATTGTCACTTTAGCAATGAATTGATTCAAAAACTGTCCGAAATAGGGGGGAGAAGGATCTTATTCATTTTAATTATTAAAACAATAGGAGTAAAATTAGATATCGTCTTTACATATTCACATTTACCATTTTATTTAATGAGATAGCTTGAGCTATATATTTGAAGAAGTGAGAGATAAAAGAAAGAAAAAGGACAGAATGTGGAGTATAAAAAGTGGAAAGTGATGAAAACAATAGGATAGGAAGGGAGTAAAGGATAGAGGAAAGGCTCCGGGGTCATTACATAATAGAGATAGTAATAATATTGATGAACTGTATCCAGAATGTTACTGGCTTACAATATTTTACCAAGGTCTCAATAGAGAATAGGGATGAGCCAAACACCCCCGCATTCGGTTCGCACCAGAACCGTCGAACAGTCCGATCGTTCGCACGAACATTTAGAACCCCATTGAAGTCTATGGGACTCGAAATCAAAAACGATAATTTTAAAGACAACATTTAAAGTTATTGTTGGAAAACATCTTTCAGAACCCGGGTCTTGCCCCAGGGAACATGTATCAATGGAAAAAAGTCTTAAAAACGGTCGTTTTTTCAGGAGCAGGACTCCTGAAAAAACAACCGTTTTTAAAACTTTTTTTTCATTGATAGTAGTATCAATGGAAAAAAAGTTTTAAAAACGGTCGTTTAGTTTCACTTGAATTTGCCGCGAACGATCGTTTTTGTTCGAAATTCGACGAACGATCAAACGGGCGATGTTCGAGTCGAACATACGTTCGTTTCGAACGCAAAGCTTATCCCTAATAGAGAATCATCTAGGTTAGATGAGATAGTATAGGTCACCCATGGGTTCCATATTGTTTCATATATGTCTATGGAATCATTGGTTATGGCTTCTGATTTTGAGTGGAGCATGGCTTGGTGTACTCTATGTCTGGTTTCAGAAACTAGAAGCGTAGCTGTTTTCCAAGCCTTGGAGATGGTTTGCTTTGCGGCTGTGGTGATTTGTAGGAACAGTTTAAATTGAGCATAGGAAATACAATCCGGTTTTACATTTAGGAGTGGGGTAGTCGGATCAGGAGTAATGGATTTCTTGAAAACTGCTGAAATCATGAGGAATTTTTCTTTCCAGTAATTTTTTGTAACAGGGCACTCCCAGAAAATATGTAAATGTGTTCCCGGATCACCACAGCCGCGAAAACAAAGCGGGGAATAATGGGGAGCAAATTTTGCTATTCTAACAGGAACCAAATACCAGTACATGAGAACTTTATAATTCGTTTCCATAGCAAGTATATTTTGGGAGGACATTTTAGTATTTGACCATACTTTATTCCAGGTAGATATATCTATATTGAAACCAAGGTCGTTCATCCATTTTTCAGCATATGTGTGGTGAGCTTAGTACTTAGTTGGCTATATAGTGTTGAAATGAGTCCTCTTGAATGAGGATCTCGTTTACATATTCGTTCAAACTGCGTCATGTCACTCAATGTATTTATACCGTGTAAATATGGTGCAAAGGGGGGCGTGTCCGGCCGGAGAAGGGAATGGACGCTTGAGTCTGCAGCTCGTCAGCCAGGGGACACTAAAACACAGAGTTGCCGCACATCCAACTCCATCCTTGTTCACCCTTAACCCACAAACACCGGAGGCAAAGATGAGCTCCTCCAGGAAGAGAAACACGGAGCATCAGCCTCTCAAACTCACAGAGTTTGCCTACAAACCGGCGGAGAGACACAGCACCATGCAAGATGGCGCCGACCAGGCCGCGCAGCGCGGCTCCTACACGGACCTCCCGGAAGAACGATCGGAGGATCGCAACCTTACAGGTACCTCTGGCCAGCTCTCTAACATGCAGGAGGGTGATATGCTCCCCTCCAGCCCTGCCAAATCCAAAATGAGACTGGACGCGCTGCCGCAGCGGACGCCGCGGCAGCAAATCGAGACCCAGGCTTTAGGCCCCCTTCTCTCCAGCAAGGCCCTGAACTCCTCCATGGCGTCCTTCCCCACAGCGGGCCAGCCAGTGCTAGACACCACCCTTAAGGACATGTTACTGTCCCTGCAGACCTCCCTAATGACTGACCTGGCCTCTTTATTCACAAAACTCACCTCAGATGTGCAGGCCCTAGATGCTAGAGTAGTCACTGTGGAAGATGGTCTCTCAGACTGCACAGTTAAAGTGAATGAAGTCATTGATTACTATGGGGATCTCAAAGATGAACAAATGTGGATGCGTGCCAAGCTGGCCGATTTAGAGGACAGATCTCGCAGGAACAACGTTAAGTTGAGGGGGGTGTCTGAAAATATTGCACCTGGGGACCTGTCACGCTATGCCGTGGAACTGATTCGCCTTATTGTGCCTGAGGCATCCCCACAAGAGGTGGTTATTGATAGGATCCACAGAATAGCCAAACCATCCCACCTGGCAGCCTCAGTACCAAGAGATGTTCTGATGAGGATCCACTTTTACCACATTAAAGAGAAAATGCTGATGGGGATCAAAGCCAGATCACCCCTACCTGCACCATTTGCCGGCATACAGTTTTACCCAGATCTCTCCAAATACACCCTTCAACTCCGCAGGCAGTTGAGCCCGGTGACCAAAGCTCTCCAAAATCACAAAATGCAATACAAGTGGAGGTATCCGGCCACTCTCCTCATTGTGAGGAATGGTCAAACCCACATGATCAATGACCTATCTAAAGGCCTACGTCTTCTCCACAACTGGGGGATACTGGTAGAACCACCACAGGCTGCTTGGCCTGAGAGGAAAGCATCAACTACTCGCAATGACCCGGGCTCCAATCACACTTGAGGGCTACTTGCACTACCGCCAGAAGCGGCCAAACGACATCACAGCAGCTCCCCTGGACCCTGACACCTGTCACCTTTGATTCACCTGTTCTCCCGGATTACTAACTGTTCATACACCCCTGTTTGGAGGACCTAGAAGGGTTATTACCCCCTCCAGCTGTGTTCTGACCTCTTTAGTTTTATTTTTTGTTCTTTTTCTTTTTTTTTTTTTTTCTCCTCTTTGTTGTAGCTGAATCCACAGCACTGCTCTGACACGGCGTTGCCACACTCGATCCTAGGCTTCTAGACCGCTTAACCATCAACGCTGCTCCGAACCCCAGGACCCCACCAGAACATCCACCGCTACTGAACTGTAAGTGCTATATACCAATACAGCCTACCTTGTCACACACAAGATGCCGCTCGAGATCCTGTCGCTTAATGTAAATGGCCTCAATCATCCTGCCAAGCGCCACTCACTATGGAGGACTGCCATGTCTCTCCATAGTGACATTCTCTGCATTCAAGAAACTCATATGTTACCGCAGGACCTACATCTCTGCTCTCATCGCCAATTCCCACATGTGTTCCACGCCCCACACTCCGCTAAATCTAGAGGCGTGATGATCGCAATCAAGGGCACGGTAGATTTCCACTTGTCAACCTCATGTATAGACCCTGATGGTCATTTTCTGATCCTAGTCTTCACAGCTAATCGAACCCTGTACACTCTTGTAAATATCTATGCCCCAAATGTGCGCCAAATGAAGTTCCTAAACAAGGTACTTGACATCGTTAACTCTATTCAAAAGGGACAGCTGATCATATGCGGAGACTTCAACCTGGTCCCAGACGCCCTTTTGGACTCCACCTCCGCAGCAAAAAGGTGGAGATCACCTCTTAAGACTTTTCTCTCCAAACATGATCTATTTGATATCTGGCGCTGCCAACACGGCTCTGAGAAAGACTTCACATTTTTCTCCTCTAGACACCGCACGTATTCTAGAATAGACTTGTTTTTATCTGATAAATGGCTTCTTCAAAAGGTTTGCAGATCTTCAATCCACACCACGACATGGTCAGACCACGCCCCTATTTCAATACTGATCGAAGATTCTCACACGCAACAAAACACTTTCCTCTGGCGAGCTAACAACTACCTACTCCAACATAGCAAACATACGCCAATGATCCGTGCACAGATCACTGAATTCTTTGAATTGAACAATGGCTCCGTGTCTGACCCTGCAGTGGTGTGGAGCACTCACAAAGCATACATGAGAGGGCGGTTACTAGCACTGAGCTCACGACATAAAAGAGAGAGGACACAACGCATAGTTGACTTGACGGCTCAGATATCGACGGTAGAAACGTCCCACAAAACTCACCCCACTGACTCCCAGATGAAACTTCTGATTTCCCTTCGGCAGGAATTGAAGACCCTGCTCCTTCACTCCTATGAGTTCCTTCAGAGGAAACTCAAGGCGTCATCCTATTCTACCTCTAACAAAGCAGGGAAAAAGTTAGCGCAACGCATAAAAGGCAGACAGATCAAATCTAAGATTCACCAACTTTTCCATCCCCACACCAACCTTTCCTTGTCAAACCCACAAGACATAGCCGATGCTTTTAGCGCCTATTATGGCGACCTATATAATCTCAAACTGGACCCCAATACCCCACAACCCACACGCATAGACATTGACCTCTTTCTCCAGGCTGTCAACCTCCCCTCCTTAACGACACAACACTTAGAAAAACTTAATGCCCCATTCACTGCTCAAGAAATTAGCAGAGTAATAGCCTCCCTGCCTAGTGATAAAGCCCCTGGCCCAGACGGCCTAACAGGAGAATACTACAAACAATATTCCTCTGAACTAACACCCCATCTCACTAATGTGTTCAACAATGCTGCTTCCTCCTCCTCTTTCCCGAATGAATACTTAAAAGCATTGATCATAACCCTACCGAAGCCAGGGAAAGACCCAAACGTCCCTCAAAACTTCCGCCCAATTTCCTTACTCAATCTAGACCTCAAAATATATGCTAAGACGATAGCCACACGTTTAATGGACATTATGCCAGAACTTATTCATAAAGACCAAACAGGTTTTACGAAAGGCAGGCAGGCATCCGATGCAACTAGGAGGATGCTTAACCTAATCCACCACGCGGAATCCACCGGAACGCCTTCTCTGCTCCTATCTTTGGACGCAGAGAAGGCGTTCGACAGGGTTCATTGGACATATCTTGAAGCTGTCCTCCAAAAATTCGGCTTCAAAGGCCCGATCCTAACAGCCATTCTAGCATTATATACCCACCCTTCGGCCCAAGTATTCACTGAGGGCATGCTTTCCTGCCCTTTCCCAATATCCAATGGCACACGCCAGGGATGCCCGCTATCCCCTCTCATATTCAACATGCTCATGGAACCCTTGGCCGAACATGTCCGCTCCAACGTCACCATTTCAGGCCTTACAGTTGGCTCTCGCCCCCACAAAATAAGCTTATTTGCGGATGACGTCATTCTCATCCTTACAAACCCCACCTCCTCCCTGGCAGAAGTACAAAAACTATTACAATGGTTCAGCTCCGTATCCTACTACAAAGTTAACACGACTAAATCGTTCATACTAGACATAAACATCGACGCCACAATTAGAAATCTCCTACAACTTCAATACCCATTTGTATGGGCAGAGAAAGACATTTCGTACCTAGGCACTCAATTACCGAGGACCCTCAAAAATTTATACACATGCAACTTCCTGCCACTTTTACAAAACATCCAAAAGACCTCGCAATCTATAGCGAAACACGAACTCTCATGGTCAGGGAGGTTGGCGGCCTTCAAAATGACATGCCTACCCCAAATTTTGTATCTGTTTAGAACCCTCCCCGTCCCTCTACCCGTCTCTTTTTTCAAGTCCCTCCAAACAATGTACAACAAATATCTATGGCGTGAAAAGAAACCTAGATGCGCCCACTCAACACTAGTTAAACACAAAATGATGGGGGGAACGGGGTCGATAGACTTCAGGGATTACCACACTGCCGCCATACTGGCCCAAGCGCCAGGATGGTTCCAACCACTAAAAAACCCAACATGGGCCCAAGTTGAAACCCACTCGCTCATCACACCCACCCTTAAGAATTGGCTACTGAGCGTACCCTTAGGCACCCATATCTCGCCATCCCTACCACCAACGGTTAAAGCGACAGCCCAAGCATGGGAAAGACTGGTCTCCCTACATGCCTCTAACCCTGCCACATTCCACCCTCCAATCCCTTTGGAATCCCTACACTTCCTCTCACCAGACCTACCACTGCTAAGGTGGTCCCTTAAAGGGATCCTTCATCTCCAGGATCTAATATGTGAAGGCCGTCCCAAATCCTTTGCGCAATTGCAAACCGAGTATAACCTCTCGGAGACTGACAGTTTCACATATCTCAGAATACACCACTCCTTACGAACCATGCCTCGTCCTCTTTACGGTATCCCCCACAAAACGTGGGACTATCTCAATGACCCTGCCTCTAAAATAAGGGGCATCTCTCACTTTTACAATACCCTTCACGACAAATCCACTTTCTCCAAGCTGACCCCACATCTCAAGTGGGAATCTGACCTTTCAACCACATTTACAGAACAACAGTGGCAATACGCCTTTAAATCTATTTTCAAGGCCACCAAATCCTCAGCCCTCTGGGAATTAACCCAGAAAATCTCCCTCAGGTGGTATCTCACGCCTTCAAAATTGTCATCCTTTGACGCGAACTATTCCGACACTTGCTGGCGGTGTAAACACGCCAAAGGAGACCTACTGCATGTTTTTTGGAACTGCCCAAATCTCAACATCTATTGGACTGACGTTTTTCAACTGATTACTGATGTGACCAAATTTAGTGTTCCCCCATCACCTGCTCTAGCAGTCCTCAACCTGACCATCGAAGACATCCCTTACCCCGTGAGACATCCAATTACACACATACTCCTAGCAGCCCGACTAATTATAACAAGACAATGGAAATCGGATACGACACCTACCGTGACACAAGCAATAGAATTGGTGACCTTACACTTTAGCTACGAGACCATCACAGCAGCCAGCTCTGGTCACTCTCTCAAAACTAGACTACTCTGGCAGCCCTGGATCGACTGGACGCAAACTGTACCGACCAAGTGAAATTAAATTTACACACTCCCTTGTAGCATTTCTTGACTGAGCAGTACGTATGTTGCACTTGTTATTGTCTCCTGTTTTCTTTTCTTCTTTTTGAAATGTTATTATCTAATCTCGTTAAACCACATCTATGTGTAGTGGTGAATTCTATTAGACTCACCCTCCCTTTCCTGCAGCACTAATGTTCCCATGAGGGGTGCTGCATCAAAGTGGGGGAACGATACACATGTTCTGAAACCTTGCTGTTGTTTTTTTTTCAGCTGTTATATCTGACACATCTACACAGTGACTGTAACCGGTTTATTACCACTTGTTACCCATTGTGCTTACACAACGTATTTTTTTCATATTAACCTTTGTAACACCTTTAAACCAATAAAAAACTTTTGATTAAAAAAAATATGGTGCAAAGAAATTTTTTGTGAGTAGCGAAAAATTTCTGATGCCGGAAGTTTATGGCCTCGTACACACGAGCAGACAGATTTGTTCAAATCTGTCTGTCCGACAGATTTGAACAAATCTGTCTGCTGGGATTTTGGTTTGCTCGCATGTACACACGAGCAAACCAAAATCCCCGCCAGCAGACAGCGCGCTGACGTGTCGGTGACGTGGCGGTGACGTTGACGCCACCACGTCACCGCACCAGGAAGTAAAACACTTCCGCGCATGCGTCGAAACCATTCGGCGCGTGTGCGAGAAGACATGTCTGCTGGTTAGCATACTAACCAGCAGACATGTCGGGCGGACGGGTTCCCAGCCGACAGATTTCAAAGCATGCTTTGAAATCTGTCGGGTTGCCAAATCCGTCTGTTAGCCTGTACACACGATCGAATCTGTCTGCTGAAACGGTCTAGCAGACCGTTTCCAGCAGACAGATTTGATTGTGTGTACGAGGCCTAAGACTTTCACATATTTCTTTAAATGTTTTAAAAAGGGGTAGGTGTTAAAAAGTCACAACATTGTGTTAGACCCACTGAAATCCATCTTGTGAAGGTTCTAGGAAATGTGAGGGCTGGGTAAAACGTTGAGTTTCTCATAAAAGATAATTATAAGGGGTACATGTGGGTATTGTAAACCCTGGGTCATTTTAAATTTTTCCCAAATAGTGATTGTATGTTTAGTAATCTTATTGTCGATTATTTTGTGGTTAGAGGAGGTGGACCATATGAGATTTGGTATAGAGATTGGGTACTGTAAGTAGTTATGTTTTTATTCCAAGTCGATATGCATTATTTTCCTTAATTGTTCAATATTTATATTTTACTGAATAACATTAATCAGAAAATGTATATATATATTATACATGCAACCTGAATATATTATATAGTAGTGTAAAAAAAAGTGTAGAAAAATACAATAGAAGCTGAATGTGGAAAAAGTCAAAGGAGGAGGTTGTTGTTTTTTGAGCAACACCAGAACAGCAAAGTACCATCTAAAGCTTTTAAAGAAGTATAAAATATTTAATGCAGAGTATAAAAGAGTAAGTTATGTTACATTTAGCAAGACTCTCTGTATATCATTTTTTTTTGTTTACCTTGACTATAACTCAGAATTATATGTTGTTTGGAAAAGCTTTGTGATTGTTATCACCGCACCTCCAGTCATGGTTTGGAGCACAATAAGTTCCCATTTTAACAGTCAAGAGACATCAAGATGTGCAGAAAATGCTCATCTTGTAGGTTCGAAATGACAATAGAGATAACATAAAAAGAAGCACAAAATAGTTTCTTCACAAGTACATAATGGTCTAACTCTCCACAATTGATATACAAATATTCTTGCCCATGTTATATAAATCATATTTAAAATGTTCCTAATTATATTTGCTTTGATGTTTTCTCAACTCTTCTCACAAACATCAGTTAGTAATACCTCTGTTTTTTTGGGGAGACAAACTAGTTGATTTTAAATAAAATTACAAAGTAACATTTGGGAAAGCTTTGATGAACTAATTTCTGATGTATCCCGTAATACGGCATGAGGCAGCCTTTTGTAATTTTTAGCAAGCAAAGGCACGACATTATCTGACATAACAGAGAAACCCTTGAGAGGTACAGTCAGAAAACAGCTTTCTCCTATCATTCTCTATTAAAGTTTAGCTTCAAGCATGGATAATTCGAACACAATATAACCATCTCTAATATAAGATCTTTTTTTTTTTTAATGAACATTTTTTTTACGTTTTTTTTCGACCGGTAGCCAGGAAATCCAATCAGTACTAATTGAACCCAGTAACTGAAGGGTGATTGAAATCGCTGTCAATATCAAATACGCACTAGGCCAACAGGTTGCTTTTAAAAAATAAATTCACCTTGTTTGCCCTGGACATAATTACGACAAGGGGATGCTGAATTTTTGGCAATGATAATTTTGGGACAATTTGTTCACCCCTCTTTGGTGACTTTACTTAGCCGTACATTGTAAACATACTCTGTTCCATCACTTTAAAGTACTTTTAATAGTTCCCCCTATAAATTATGTTATTTTTATTAAGCTGCATAAATTGTAATTTAAGTATAAAAAAAAGCCTTGAAATTTTTATCAAAAGCATTCAAATGAGTCTCTCCCCAGGTCAGCTAATGAGTTATCATGAGCTGGCCTCTTTGCTGTAGTGCACCTCCTGCAGACTAAGACAGTTAACCATGTTTTTCATCAAAAGAATTGCTCATTAGCAGAGCTCTCAGAAAATGATTTGATTACAGTTTCACTTGATAAAGTGAAATATTTTCAGCTCATTAGGATGATTATGATTCAAGGTCATCTTTTGAAGCTAGTCCTGTCAATATAAGATAAATGGGCCCTCATCTTTTTCCTTGCCTTACGTTTTGTCCTTTTTAAACTCTACTGTGTAAAAAGTTCCATAGCCATAATTAATTTTTTTTTCTTTCCTCCTCTACAAAGCTACGTAAAATAAAAAAAAGAACAAAAGATTTTGGCTACCAACAAGTCATTGAAGAACTATTAAGAGATGGAGGAGGCTATCTTGTAAAATAGGAATCAGAAGAAATCCTTGAAAAGTTTAATCTTTGAAATCCGGCTATTTTCTCCTTGACCTTTCTAAAGTTGGAACTTTGTGTGCACATTTGCATCTGCTTTTTCATAAAAAAAGTGTAACTTTATGTACAGAACCCCAAGAACTTAGTACTGTAGGCTGTTGGCAAAGGGCAGGCCTTGGCAGTTCACACCCATTGCCTACATATTAATTTCTGGATATATTGCTACTAGTTCAAAGTATCACATGCAGGCCTTTTCTAGTATGAAAGGCTCACTGAAGTCTACTTTTAAATATTTATAATTGCCAATGCACATACTGAAACATATCTATGAAACCATATTAGAAACATATGTCTATGTCAAATTCAACTAAAAAACATAAAAAAATCTATATGGCTACTCTCACACTAAGGCATCGGCGGTAAAGTGCCGCCATTTTTAGTGGCGCTTTACCATTGTTTTTGCGGCTCTATTCGGCCCCTAGCGGGAAGCTTTTAACCCCCGCTAGCGGCCGAAAAAATGGTTAAAACCACCGGCAAAGCGACGCTGCAGCTTTGCCGGCAGTTTGGTGGCTCTGTCTATAGATTTCAATGGGCAGTGCCGCTTTTGGAGTGGTATATTCACCGTTCCTACAGTGCCTCAAAGATGCGGCTAGCAGGACTTTTTTTTACCATCCTGCCAGCGCACTGCTCCAGTATGAAAGCCCTCAGGTCTCTGCAAGCCTAGAACCTGGCTGCAGCAGGAAGTGAAGCATTTAGTAGTGTTACTACTTCTGCTGCTAAATGTGACAGCTTCCCGCTCAGGCTGTTAGGAAACCTGCAGCTTCTAGCTTCCAAGCAACCAGTGACTTATCTCTTCCTAGTCATTAAGCTTTCATCCAGGGATTCCTAGCTGACCACTAAAAATAAACAAATAGACAGGTATGGTGGCTGAAATATTTGGTCAAAGGCCATGGCCATGTTTGGTTAATGACAGCTGGTGACGATAATTGTGTTTGGCGAGGACCTGCATTGCTAGAGGACTTACGACAGTGTGTGGTGTGTTTATTTACTATTAACATTTTTTGTGAATGAGTAGGGGTACTATTTACCCCTTACTCATTCATAAGGGTCGTACACACGATCAGATTTTTCAACGGAAATTGTGTGATGGCAGGCTGTTGTCGGAAAATCCGACCGTTTGTACGCTCCATCGGACAATTGTTGTGAGATTTTTCCACCAACAAATGTTGGATAGCATGCTTTAAAGTTTTCCGCCAACAAATGTGTATTGTCGGATGTTGTCGGATGATCCGATCGTGTGTATAGAAGTCCTTCGGGCAAAAATCTAAAATACAAACAGGCAAGTTTAGAAGCAATGCTACAAACACAACATTAGCAGAAATTTCCCAAAGGGTGTCGCTAAAGAGCTGAAAAAACAAGTTTTGTGTTTGCTGGCAAACAATTCTTTGCAGTTTGTATGCAAGACAAGGTCATGAATGAGTGAATAACTTGTATAGCGCTACAAATGCGAACTAAATCGCCAACGCCCTTCGGACAATAGTCCTACGATTTCTCAGCTGAAAATCTGATCATGTGTAACAGGCTTTATAGGGAAAAGGGGTGCCAGTATCTGAGTTCATTTAAGGTTCATTGCCTGAAGACCCTCCTAAACCGCTGGGCAAGAGCTGTGGGGAAGAGGCCCTTGTCCTCATTAACCTGGAACATGTGGACTAGGTGCTTTTCCAGGCTGGAACCCCCCTCCCCCCAGAGTCAGGTACCCTTCCCATGTTGAGGGCATGTGGTCTCGTTCAGGAGAAGGGCCTACACAACCTCCCCCATTTTCCTAACCGACTGCATGCCCCAGGGGGCTAATATAAATTTTGGGGGGAAGGGGATATGTTTTGTTTTGTTTTATGTGGATTTCCCCTTAAATCCATAGTAGACCCTCATCAATGATAATGGTTCTGGTAGTATTTTGTGTTCTTGGGGGGTTGTGATTTGTTGGGCATTCTTTCTGTAGGATGTACTACATCAAAAGTTATAGTTTAGAAAGAAAACAGATTTCACAATTCACATTTCTCTTCTTTTTCTTTTTGCATAAATTGACATGGAGAACCTCATAAGGCCTCGTACACACGAGGGGATATGTTCGCTGAAAACGGTCCGATGGACCGTTTCAGCAGACATCTCCGCTCGTGTGTATGGGCTAGCGGACAGATTTCTCCACCCGACAGATTTCAAAGCATGCTTTGAAATCTATCCGGTGGGAATCTGTCCGCCCGACATGTCTGCTGGTTAGTACACTTACCAGCAGACATGTCGTCCCCCACCGCCGCCGCGCCGCCGCCGAATGGATTCGGCGCATGCGCGGAAGTGTTTAACTTCCTGGTGCGGTGATGTGGCGGTGACGTGGCGGCGTCAACGTCACCGCCGCGTCACCGCCACGTCACCGCGCCGTCCGGCGGCGGGGAATTTGATCCGATGGTGTGTACACGCCATCGGATCAAACTCCCGATCGGACATATCTGATGGAAATGGTCCGTGGACCGTTTTCATCGGAAATGTCCGATCGTGTGTACGAGGCCTAAGGCTACTCAAAATTACAAACCAGGCCCCTAAGGAGCTGGTGTGAATTTTAGGCAGGGAAATGTCATTCAAAATAGATGTGTTAGAGCCGGTTCACACTGGGGCGAGTCGCCTGACGAGTCATGTCCCATTTAATGAAATGGAACCGTCCTAATATGAACGACGCAAGTCGCTCCGACTTAGAAAAAGGTTCCTGCATTACTTCGGGGGAGGCTCGGGTGACCTGCATTGACTTCTATACAGAAGTCGTTTTGCTGGTCGCCTCTGAAGTCGTCTTCAGGACGTCTTGCAGAGTCGCCACCAAAGTCGTGCCGCGGCTGTGTGAACCAACTCTCATGATATAAAGATCTCAGTAAATATTTGAGATTCTGTTTTTGGTGTGCTGGCACTTTTTTGGTCAAGTGCAGGATGGATGATATGACATATGTGGACTTAAAACTTATCTTAAAACTTGTTCATTTTCATTACTTTGTTGTTTATGCGATTAGTAGACATGTGCATTAGTTTTCATTAGAATGCATTTCCGTCCAAAAATCGGGTATTTTCATTATCGTTTTAACGAACGAAAACGAAAGCGCAAAAAAAAAGGAAAAACCGAAAGATCTGACATAAAAAATGCTTTATTTCCGTTTTCGTTAAGATCCGGCGATTTTCGATGCTTTGTCGAATTTTCATCGTTCAATTGGACAAAGCATCGGAAATCGTCGTTCTGAATACAGTGAATAGGTAGAAAGTGAATACAGTGAATATAGGTGGGAATTTAACTACGAAAATTTGACAAAGCATTGAAAATTGTCGAATTTTCGTCGTTCAATTTCTATCTATTCACTGTATTCAGAACGACGATTTTCGATGCTTTGTCGAATTGAACGAAAATCGTCGTTTTCGGACGAAAACTTTACCCACTAAAACAAAATAAATCAAAACAATTTTCAGGAGTAACGAAATAAATTTATTTTCCGGACGAAAACGAAATTACGAAACAAAATATTTCAGTCTGCACATGTCTAGCGATTAGTAGTTAAAAAAATAAAGTTAGAATTGTTTTTCCAGGAAGTGAGAAGGACATTGAATATTTGGCAATGTCGACAGATATTTTTTGTACTTAAAAATAAAAAATATACTTAAAGCGGAGGTTCACCCAAAAATCAACTTTCTGACATTAGATCCAGCATACTGCTAACATCTGCAGTATGCTGGTTGAAATACCCGAGTGTCACTTTGGGTATTTTCGGAAGGCGTGACACGCCTTAGCAGCCCGTCAATCAACTCCTCTTGGCTTAAGAACGCCCATTCTCGCAGGATTCCCCGCTCGGAGCCGGATAACAACGGCTCATAAAACGATAAGTACAAAAAAAAACAGCATACTGCAGATTTTTGGGTGAACCTCCACTTTAACCTTGGTTTAGATACACATGATGCCATGATTAACATTTTATCAGATTTTTATTTGCATGGAGTTAATTCTCATTGTGTAACCTAAATACTCCTGGTTTATCCCACATCCTAAAACAAAAATACCAGCATGCTAAATATTTTTTACAGTATATTCCATCTGATACCCTCAGCCCACTAGCATCCACACACAGCTAAATTATCATGTTTAGTTGGACTGCTAAAATCTATTTAGTTTGCTTTGAGAAAATCTGTAAAAGCAAATTTACGTTTTGAAGCATTTTTTTTTCTTTTTATTCAAACACATATTAACAGCATTAAAAGCAGTTGTTAGAGAGCCCATAATTACCGGCTGTTGCTTTTCAGCTGCAAATAAAGTATTTTATTTACACTTTAGAACAGAGGCTCCTCACTGAGATGTTGAGATAGTTCTATGCAAATGTACAGTACTATAAAGTACATCTTCTGCCTAAATGGCAAATGATGACTTGGAAAAATGTGCATTTGAATATTTCTGAAAAACGAACTGAACATTACTGTTCTGTTCCTGCGGAATATTGTGCTAACATTTGGCAATACCATCAGGGGGGATTGATACATGTGAAGCAGAAGATGAATTGTCCAAGAAGAAAGGACTCCACCACCCCATGATCTTCACGCCACATGCTATTTGTCTGCTGTTTGCCTGGTTTTAGTTTGTTGTTTTTCAAATGGCTGTTCAGAAAAAAATAAAAAGAATCAAGAGACCCAGAGAAGTAGCAAACTTTTTTGTCTATGGTTTTGAACCTGCTCAGGTCAGAGTTGCTTTGAGTCACCATGTTACTTTAAATTAGCTGATCTTTCTTAAGCAATGCTAACCAAATTAGGATATGCCTTTTTGCGAGATATGTCCAGTCACAGACACTGGTCAAGTCACTCACGTTGTGCATTTATCATCCTAAGCAATACATTGGATATTCACTACCATTCACAATGCCCATTTTCTTCTCCAAGGTCACAGAGCATCCACAGTCTCACCCCTAAGGCCTCGTACACATGATCAAATCTGTCTGCTGGAACCGGTCTGCTAGACCGTTTTAGCAGACAGATTCGATCGTGTGTACGGGCAAACAGACGGATTTGGCCACCCGACAGATTTCAAAGCATGCTTTGAAATCTGTCGGCTGGGAACCCGTCTGCCCGACATGTCTGCTGGTTAGTATGCTAACCAGCAGACATGTCTTCTTGCACACGCGCCGAATGATTTCGACGCATGTGCGGAAGTGTTTTATTTCCTGGTGCGGTGACGTGGCGGCGTCAACGTCACCGCCACGTCACCGACATGTCAGCGCGCTGTCTGCTGGCGGGGATTTTGGTTTGCTCGTGTGTACACGCGAGCAAACCAAAATGCCAGCAGACAGATCTGTTCAAATCGGTTGGGCCTTGTACGAGGCCTTAGAGATGTGCCTATAAATAGGCATAAGTATGCATCCCAACAGTCTTGGATTTTTCAGTGCCACTGTCCCATGTACAGGGGTTGCGCCCCACAAACCCTCTGCCCCTGTATATTGTGCCCAGAGTGCAATCATGTGACCATTATCATGTGATTCACATATTAATATAATTGTTGTGTAATTTGAACATTATCTGATGGCCGGATTTGCATATGAGTGAGCTATAGTGGTTGTTTCATATGTAAATCCCACCTCTGGCTAATTCATATGCTAAGCAGTGGTAGGCTACTCGTGGGCTAGGCTTTTTCCTGAGAAGTTACTGAGAGGGCTGTCTGTAACAGAAGGGCCTATACTGAAAGGGGCAGAGCTGGGAGATTGCATGGGAGGTAAGGGGCTGTTCCAAAGGGTTGGGCTAACAGCCCCCTACTTGGTCTTTACTGGAGAAACAGGAAGGAGGTCTGGGACTGGGAGGGGGTCTGTACTGAGATTTAGAGATGGGCCGAACACCCCCCAGTTTGGTTCGTACCACAGCTCCCGATCATGTAAAAAGTTCAGACCCGAGCCACAAGCTCTAGTTTTTCTTGACGAGATTCTTGGCATGAATCTCTTTCCGCCCAAGTGTACAGACACTCCATTCAAAAGAACCAAGGTTCTTATGAATGGCAAGAATGCAGTGATGCCGTCGCTGCCATCTTGCTGCACCCTACCTATGCCTAGGAAGCTACCGCGCATGGGTCAAAGTAATTTTGAGCATGCACGGGTTTCCACAGTGACAGGTATATATACACACTCTCGGGTTTCTCGGCAGAAAAACACTGCCAAGAATCACAACAAGAAAATAGAGAACATGTTCTCTATTTTTCTCATCAAGATTTTAGGCAGTTTTCTTGAAGAGAAACCTGAAAACCTCGTACACACGCTCGGTATACTCGGCAAGAAAGCTCTGTCAGCAGTTTTCTTGCCGGTTCTTGTCGAGTAAACCGAGCGTGTGTACGAGGCTTTATACATTTGCAAGTTATTGGTCATCAAATAGGTATGGTAGCCCAGGTACTGTCCTGAAGGGATATGTATTAATACAATTATTTTTTTAAAGATCATATTTACAGGAGCAGTGATTTTAATGATGCTTAAACTGAAATAATAAAAATAAGTAATTCCTTTAACCACTTCACCCCCAGACCATTTGGCTGCCCAAAGACCAGAGCACTTTTTGCGATTTGGCACTGCGTCGCTTTAACTGACAATTGCGCAGTCGTGCGATATGGCTCCCAAACAAAATTGACATCCTTTTTTTCACACAAATAGAGCTTTATTTTGGTGGTATTTGATCACCTCTGCGGTTTTTATTTATTGCGCTATAAACGAAAATAGAGCAACAATGTTAAAAAAATGCATTTTTTTTACCATAATAAATATCCCCCAAAAATATATAAAAAAAATCGCAAAAGGCGTTTATTAATTTGCGCAAAATAGTGGATAGTTTTATGGTATTTTTATTAATATTATTAGGTGACATCGCTAGTTGGCCCTGCCCCTTACCTATTTAAGAACTATCAGATGGTGGAGCAGTCACACGGCGGTTAACCTTCATTGCTGGGGGATCATTTTTATTTTGGGGTGGTCTGACGGTGGCGGCAGGCATCACAATTGATGATGAATCTACATCGGAATTTTTTTTTTCCCTCTTCCCTTTATTCCTCTCTTCCTTTTCTTCCTTCCCTCCTTCCTCCCTCCCTTCCTTTAATTTTTCTACAGTATATAGGAGAATGGCTCCCTGCTGATGGTGGTGGCTTACATGTTGATTTTCTGATCAGAAGGGGATTCTTTTGAACACAAGTGGATGAGTTAAAAAACAGGAGTTTGCTTTTAACTGTTTCTGCTTGCAAGTGTAATGTGTTTCTCTCTTTTCTCTGACACTTTTTAAACATTTTTTTTCTCTACTAATTAAGGGGAGTGTTTAATTGTGAACAGGTGAACAGGTGAGTATATAGTCTCTGTACAAACTCCCATAGGAGCTGGCTCCCTGCTGATGGTGGCTTACATGTGGATTTTCTGATCAGAAGTGGAGTCTTTTGAACACAAGTGGATGAGTTAAAAAACAGGAGTTTGCTTTTAACTGTTTCTGCTTGCAAGTGTAAGTCCCCTTTCACACTTATACGACTTGTCTCATGATTTTGGGCTGCAAAATCGTATGACAAGTCATTCTCCATGATTTTCAATGACTACCATTCATACTGGCACAATTTTAAGTAGTGCCGACTTCAAAGTAGTCCTTGCACTACTTTGGTCCGATTTTGATGCCACTTACACAGGCATTCATTGAAATTGCGGCAAAATCACGGTAGAATCGCAGCCGTGAAATCGCGGTAAAATCGCGTGACTTTGAAGTCGTACAAGTGTGAAAGGGACCTAATTTGTTTCTCTCTTTTCTCTGACACTTTTTAAACAGTTTTTTTTTCCCTCTGCTAATTAAGGGGAGTGTTTAATTGTGAACAGGTGAGTATATAGTCTCTGTACAAACTCCCATAGGAGCTGGCTCCCTGCTGATGGTGGCTTACATGTTGATTTTCTGATCAGAAGTGGATTCTTTTGAACACAAGTTGATGAGTTAAAAAACAGGAGTTTGCTTTTAACTGTTTCTGCTTGCAAGTGTAATTAGTTTCTCTCTTTTCTCTGACACTTTTTAAACAGTTTTTTTTCTCTGCTAATTAAGGGGAGTGTTTAACCACTTAAGACCCGGACCAATACGCTGGTAAATGACCCAAGGTGTTTTTGCGATTCGGCACTGCGTCGCTTTAACAGACAATTGCGTGGTCGTGCAACGTGGCTCCCAAACAAAATTTGCGTCCTTTTCTTCCCACAAATAGAGCTTTCTTTTGGTGGTATTTGATCACCTCTGAGATTTTTATTTTTTGCGCTATATACAAAAATAGAGCGACATTTTTGAAAAAAAAACACAATTTTTTACTTTTTGTTAAAAAAAAAATCAAATAAACTAAATTTTAGTCAAACATTTAGGCCAAAATTTATTTAGCCACACGTCTTTAGTACAAAAAAAAAATTGCAATAATTTTTTTTAGCTACCTAGCGGGAACAGCGACACTAATACAGCGATCAGAAAAATGATCGCTTAGTGACGCTGGCAATAGGGAGTGAAAGGGTTAACTAGGGCGGTGATCAGGGGGTTAAAACTTTATTAGGGGGGGTGGGGGGGCTATCCTGAACCTAACACTAACTGACTTTTACACTGCCTGTCACACTGACACTAAATGCAGTGATTAGATCACTGCATTCAGTGACACTGTGACAGGGGGGGTGGGGGGGCAGATCGCAAGGGGTTAAGTGTGCCTATGTGTGTGTATGTCAGTGTAGTGTTCGTGCACACTTACTGTGAGGTGTTTCTCTCGTTGCAGCGGTTGGAAATACCGCTGCGATGAGAGATTACATCACTTCCCCCTTCCTGTGTAAACACAGGAGGAGGAAGTGACAGGGCGGGGGAGCGCAGCGATTGGCTGGGAGAGATCGCGGGGGGGCGGGCAAAGACGGACATCCGCCCGCTCGTCCCGGATCGCTCCCGGAGACACGGGGACCGCCGCACGCCGCGGAGGGGGTCCCGATCGGATCCCCGACCCGCTACTGGGCGAGGACGTACATTTACGCCCTTGTGCCCAGCCGTGCCCTTCTGTAGACGTAAATGTGCGTGCGGCGGTCCTTAAGTGGTTAATTGTGAACAGGTGAACAAGTGAGTATATAGTCTCTGTACAAACTCCCGTAGGAGCTGGCTCCCTGCTGATGGTGGATTACATGTGGATTTTCTGATCAGAAGTGGATTCTTTTGAACACAAGTGGATGAGTTAAAAAACAGAAGTTTAAAACAGGAGTTAGGACAAGAGTCTTCTAAACTGTAAGTAACACCCTAAACTTCCTACAAGTAATTATATTGTAACTGGGAAATGTGTGCTAGCAGGGTTGAAGGTTTTGCTCAGTGCACAGTGTGCCACATGTATGCAAAATTGGTGCAACAGCTCCAGGATGGATACCGCTGTGACAGATGTGAGCAGGTTGCCCTTCTGGAAGCTCACATTAGAGATCTGGAGGAGCAAGTTGCAACACTGGGCAGAAAGGACAACCTTGAAAGGGGTCCTCTGCTCGATGAACAGGTGGTCAGTAGGGTTGATGTGGAGGGTGGAGGGGCAAGTCAGGATTATCAGATAGGAAGATGAGTTAATGTAGTTAGAGGGAGTGGAAGGGGCTTGCAGAAAAGGAAGGCCAATCCTGTATTTGTACATCAAAACAAATTTGCCAAGTTGGGTGAAGATGTGGAGGTGGCAAACACAGAGGTGGCAGCCCTAGATGTTACTGCTACCCCTAACAGCCGGGAGAGCAACCCATCTAGTAGAAGTGGTGAGGGGAGTGCAGGTAGGCCTAGACAGTTGGTGGTAATAGGGGATTCTATAATCAGAAGGACTGATAGAATAATTTGTCGCCAGGATCACCTCAACCGAATGGTTTGCTGTCTCCCTGGTGCCAGGGTTCGGCATGTGGTGGACCGGGTGGATAAATTACTGTGAGGGGCTGGGCATGACCCAGCTGTCTTGGTCCACGTTGGAACCAATGACAGTATACATGGAAGGTGGAGGCTCCTTAAGAATCAATTTAAAGAACTAGGCTGCAAGATGAAGGGAAGGACCTCCAAGGTGATATTCTCTGAAATATTGCCTGTGCCATGCGCAACACAGGAAAGACAGGGGGAGATTAGAGAGCTGAATGCATGGCTAAAGACCTGGTGTAGGAAGGAGGGATTTGGGTTTCTAGAGCACTGGGCTGACTTTTCATTGGGGTGCAACCTATATGCTAAAGATGGTTTGCACTTGAATGGAAGGGGGTCTGCTGTGCTGGGGGAGAGGTTTAGGGGAATGCTGGAGGAGTATTTAAACTAGACTTGAGGGGGAGGGTGAACTAGAATTACATCGGGCACACATCAAGTTCCCATGTTGCAAACAGCCATTAGAAATTATAGTGCCATTAGCCATTAGAAATTATAGTGCCATGAAAAACACCAGCGAAAAATATAACAAAACATTTAAGTGTTTGTTCACCAATGCCAGAAGCCTGCCAAGCAAAACAGGTGAGTTGGAAGCTCTGGTGCATGAGGAGAGCTATGATGTAATCAGTATTGCTGAAACTTGGCTTCAATCCTCACATGACTGGGCTACTAATATTCCTGGCTATGCTCTCTTTCGGAAAGACAGGGTAAAAAAGAAAAGGTGGAGGGGTCTGTCTCTATGTGAGAAGTGACCTCAAAGCAAGCGTGAAAGAGGACCTGGTTGATGGAGAGTGTGATGAAGTTGAAGCATTATGGGTGGAACTGCATACAGATGTGCGTAGTTCAAAGTTAACCATTGGCGTTTGTTATAGACCACCCAATGTTAATGAGGAGGTGGAGACTCGGCTCCTTGAACAGATGGAAAGGGCTGCAAGGGCTGGGACGGTGATAATAATGGGGGATTTTAACTACCCAGAAATTTACTGGAATAATTGAATTCCTGGACAGTTAAAGGACAACAATTTAAAAACCTATTGCAGGACAATTTTATGGTTCAGTTTATTGAGGCCCCAACTAGGAATAATGCTCTGTTGGACCTGGTAATCTCAAACCATGCAGAGCTTATTACTAATGTTCAGATAAATGAACACCTGGGTAGCAGTGATCATAACATGATTTCATTTAATGTTAACTATAAGCAAGAAATACATACAGGAAAGATAAAAACACTTCATTTCAAGAGAGCAAATTTTCAAAGGATGAGGGCTGCTCTCCAGGACTTGGACTGGGAGGGAATTTTGGCACCAATGAACACAGAACAGAAATGGGAATTCTTAAAAAAGACTCTTTGGGACCTCACTGCAAAGTATATTCCCATGGGCAATAAGTTTAAAAGGCTAAAGATAAAACCTATGTGGCTCACGATCAAAGTTATAAAAGCTATAAACAATAAGAAAATAGCTTTAAAAAATATAAAAATGAAGGAACACTAGTGTCGTTTAAATGTTACAAAGAATATAATAGAATATGTAAAAAGGAAATCAAGGATGCAAAAATTCAAAATGAACGACAGATTGCAAAAGATAGTAGGACAAACCCAAATATCGGTTTGTAAATGGATATAAAACTGTCTGAAAGACAGGATTCAGAGAGTTGTGGTTAATGATTCTTACTCTGAATGGTCCAAGGTTATCAGCGGTGTACCCCAAGGTTCGGTGTTGGGTCCCTTACTTTTCAATATATTTATAAATAAGATTGGGTCTGAGATCAAAAGTAAAATTTCTGTCTTTGCAGATGACACCAAGCTAAGCAGTGGAATAACGTCCTTGTCTCCAATTTACAAGCCGACCTCAATACTCTGTCTAATTGGGCGACTATGGGGCAGATGAGGTTTAATGTTGATAAATGTAAAGTTATGCACTTAGGGGCTAAGAATATGCATGCATCATACATGCTAGGGGGAATACAACTGGGGGGATCTGTAGTGGAGAAGGATCTGGGGGTTTTAGTTGATCATAAGCTCAATAATGGCATGCAATGCCAAGCTGCGGTTTCCAAAGCAAGCAAAGTCCTTTCTTGTATTAAGAGAGGTATGGACTCCAGAGATCATTTTGCCCCTGTACAAATCATTAGTAAGACCTCATCTGGAATATGCAGTCCAGTTTTGGGCACCAGTTCTCAAAAAGGATATCGGAGAACTGGAGAAAGTGCAGAGAAGGGCAACCAAACTGATATAAGGCATGGAGGAGCTCAGCTATGAGGAAAGATTAGAGGAACTGAATTTATTCACTCTTGAGAAGAGAAGAATAAGGGGGGATATGATCAACATGTAGAAATATATAAGAGGTCCATATAGTGAACTTATAGTGTACTTGGTGTTGAGTTATTCACTTTGAGGTCAATACTGAGGACAAGGGGGGTTTACGTCTGGAGGAAAAGAGATTTCACCTCCAAATACGGAATGGTTTCTTCACAGTAAGAGCTGTGAAAATGTGGAACAGACTCCCTCCAGACGTGGTTCTGGCCAGCTCAGTAGATTGCTTTAAGAAGGGCCTGGATTCTTTCCTAAATGCACATAATATAACTGAGTACTAAGATTTGTAGGTAAAGTTGATCCAGGGTAAATCCGATTGCCTCTCGGGGGATCAGGAAGGAATTTTTTCCCCTCCTGTAGTAAATTGGATCATCGCTCTGCTGGGGTTTTTTGCCTTCCTCTGGATCAACTGTTGGGTTGGGTGTATGGGATTGTACTGTGTTTTATTTTGTTTGTTTATTTATTTGTATTTTTTGATGGTTGAACTGGATGGACTTGTGTCTTTTTTCAACCTGGCTAACTATGTAACTATGAAGTGACGACTAATGCAGCGTACACACGATAATTTTTTGGGTTGTAAAAAACAATGTTTTTCAGGCTCTAGAAAAAACTATGTTTTTTTCAACTTGATCATTAAATCGGCCTTGCCTACACACGATCGTGAAAAAAAAATGCTCTAGCAAAGCGTGGTGACGTACAACACATACGACGGCACTATAAAGGGGAAGTTCCATGCGGATGACGCCACCCTTTGGGCTGCTTTAGCTGATTTTGTGTTAGTAAAGGACGATTCACGCTTTTCTGTCTGTTACAGCGTGATTACTCCATTACAAACGGTAACCAGTTTTACCAGAATGAGCGCTCCATAGCTTGCGTCTGAGCATGCACAGATTTTTCACATCGTTAAAGCCCACACACGACCATTTTTTACAACCCGAAAAACGACAACGTTAAAAACGTTGTTAAAAAATAGAGCATGATCGAAAAAAAATTTGCCCATTTTTCAGAACCCAAAAAATGCTCTGAAGCCCACACACAATCATATTTAATGAAAATGATCGTGTGTACGCGGCATAACACTGCAGGGTTGGGTTCGGACTCAATAATGCTGGTTATTTCTATATTGGCCACATACTGTACTCCTATACTAAAGTCACTGATCTCAAGTACTAACAATGTCATACTCATGAACAACATAAAATGTCTTAGGCCTCGTACACACGAGGCAATCGATTTGTTCAAAACGGTCTGTCCGACCGATTTGAACAAATCTGTCTGCTGGCACCAAAATCCCCGCCAGCAGACAGCGCGCTGACATGTCGGTGATGTGGCGGTGACGTTGACGCCGCCACGTCACCGCACCAGGAAGTAAAACACTTCCGCGCATGCGTCGAAATCATTCGGCGCGTGTGCGAAAAGACATGTCTGCTGGTTAGCATTAGTGTTGAGCAGAATATGCCATATTCGAATTCGCGATATATCTCGAATATATAGTCGAATATTCGACAGATATTCGCTAAATACGAATATTCGTGATATATTTTCGAAATGAAATGATTGCGAATTTTCGCTATCGCGAATGCGAATGCGATTGCGAATTGCGAATATTCGAGAAATGCGGAATGGAGCACTCTGATTGGCACAGAATATTCGTGATATATTACAATATAAAATAATTGCGAATATTCGAGAAATGCGGAAGGAGCACTCTGATTGGCTCAGAATATTCGTGATATATTACAATACACAATAATTGCGAATATTCGAGAAATGCGGAAGGAGCACTCTGATTGGCTCAGAATATTCGTGATATATTACAATACACAATAATTGCGAATATTCGGCAAATGCGGAAGGAGCACTCTGATTGGCTCAGAATATTCGTGATATATTACAATACACAATAATTGCGAATATTCGAGAAATGCGGACGGAGCACTCTGATTGGCTCAGAATATTCGTGATATATTACAATACACAATAATTGCGAATATTCGAGAAATGCGGAATGGAGCACTCTGATTGGCTCAGAATATTCGTGATATATTACAATACAAAATAATTTCGAAATTTCGAGAAATGCGGAATGGAGTACTCTGATTGGCTCAGAATATTCGTGATATATTACAATATAAAATAATCGCGCGATATCGCTATTTGCCGAATAATCGCATTGCGATTTTTCGGCAATATAAAATGAGCGCTGCAGCTACTCGGCCCAAGGTCTCTAATCATACCAGCAATGCTTTTAGACGTCGATGGGGATCTCTAGGATGTGATCTGTTCTAAAAAAAAATTTAAAACATTCGAATATTCGAAATAGCGAATATTCGCCGCGATATTCGCGTTATTCGCGAATACTCGAATATGCAATATTCGTAGCGAATATTCGCAATGCGAATATTCGTGAGCAACACTAGTTAGCATACTAACCAGCAGACATGTCGGGCGGACAGGTTCCCAGCCAACAGATTTCAAAGCATGCTTTGAAATCTGTCGGGTGGCCAAATCGGTCGGCTTGCCCGTACACACGGTCGAATCTGTTTGCTGGGACGGTCGGGCCGACCGTTTCCAGCAGACAGATTTGATCGTGTGTACGAGGCCTTATTCTTTGGTACATTGTTTTGCTATTGTGTTTTTTTTTTTTTTATTATTATTTCAAACTACAGAGGCTTACCCTCTACAGGAGCAAGATAATAGCTTCTCATCCCCCACATGAGATGGTTTGCCATTTCTTGCTGTCCTATGTCGATGTCCTATGCTTTTCATTAGTCCAGCTCCAAATTCAGGCAGTGATCCGGAACTAATGATCACAAGCCTCTTATGTGACTTTGTGACTTAATCCTTTAGTGTTAGATGTCTGTGGCTTGAAGTGCAAACTGCAAGACCTTCTTCTGTTACAACACCCCTCGTTCTTTGACATGGGCTCCATTCACTAAGCTAAAACCTAACTGTTATATGCCATTTGTGAGTGTTGCTCTCATCCAAGTGGTTGTTATTTTTTTCATATATTGGCACTCATTGTTGAAAATAAAGTTTTATGTCAAATAATAAAAATGATAGCTTAGTGAATTGAGTTAGTCAATATGTATACTTGCTTTATATTTAAGAGCCCAGTTACACTCATCTCTTGTGGTGCGTTGTGGTAAAGTATGCATTACTGTAAGTCAAGATGACACACTATGGACCAGATTCATGTAGCCCGCCGTATCTTTAGGCGGGCGTAGCGTATCTTGTTTACGCTACGCCACCGTAAATTAGCGAGGCAAATGCTGTATTCACCAAGCTAAGTTACGGCGGCGTAGCGTAAATGGGCCGGCGTAAGCCTGTGTAATTCAAATGTGAATGAGGTGGCCGTGTTTTATGGTAATGTGTTGTGACCCCACGTTTTTTACGTTTTTTTTTAACTGCGCATGCGCCGACCGTGGACGTATCCCAGTGCGCATGCTCCAAATTATAACGCTACGACGCATTGTTTTCGATGTGAACGTAATTGACGTAAATCCCCATTCACGGACGATTTACGCAAAGTAAGTAAAATCTGAAAAATTTTACGTGGTCCCGACGTCCATACTTAACATAGGTTGCACCATCTTTTTGGTGGTTTATCTTTACGCCGGAAAACGCCTTACGAAAATGGTGTAAATTCACTGCGTCGGCCGGGCTTACATTCGTGAATAGGCGTATCTCGCTGATTTACATGTTCTAGGCGTAAATCAGCGGGAACGCCCCTAGCGACCATCTTAAAAATGCAATTAAGATACGACGGCGTAATACATTTACGCCGCTCGTATCTTATCTCAATCCCGGCGTATCTTGTTTTCTGAATACAGAAAAAAGATATGCCGGCGCATCTAAGAAGTTACGCGGCTTATCTAGAGATAAGCCGTGTAACTTCTTACTGAATCTGGCCCTATGTATGTAATAGGCTTCATCCACACAGCCATAAAAAAAAACCCACAAACAAGTGTTTTTTAATTATGGATCTTAACACAGCTGCATTATTTTCAATGGAGCCATCCAAACAGATGCGTAATTATTGACTGCATTCGAATCCATAACACAAACGTGCATATGCGTATGAACACATGTACAGTATATGTGTTATGTCCCTAAATTTGAAAGTTCATACAATAATGCCTCGTATACACAATCAGTTTTCCCGTCAACAAAAGTGTGATGTGAGCTTTCTTGTTCCTGCAAGAAAAGATTGCGAGCAGGATCAAAATTTTTGTGACAGGAAACATTCTTATCAGGAATCACGGTCGTCTATATGCAATTATGATGCAAAAAAAACACACAGAATCAAGCAGAAGAACCAAACTTCTTATTGAACTTCACTGATCTCAGATCGTCGTACGTGTTATATGTCACCGCGTTCTTGATGTTCGGAATTTCAGACGAGATTTGTGTGACCGTGTGTATGCAAGACAAGTTTGAGTCGTTTTCCTGCTGAAAAAAAAACACGGTTTTCCTGTCGAAAAAACGAATTGTGTGTACGAGGCATACGTCTAAACAAGGTGGAAAAATGTATTTTCATTATGTACGGTACACATACACATCTTTACGTGTTTAAACACATCTATGCACAAGTATTTTATTAAATATAAACAGTTATCTTTCTCTAGAAAAAAAACATGTATAATAACATCACTAAAATTTTAGGGCTGTGTGAATGAAGCATAAGTGCATTGTGGTGCCTATTAATTTCAATGGCCGTCGAACATGCTAAGGCATTGCAACTTTGATTTGCAGCTCATCACAACATACAGTACCGGTCAAGGAGAATGTGTTTCCAGCATGACAGCATCGCGCTGATTCTCGGCGACAGGGTGCCGACATCTCGCACTTGCTGGAATAGAAAAAGCACATTCCAGCGAGCGCGTCATAGAAGCGACGGGGATCCGACTTGGAGCGAGCGCCCCCCCCCCCTCCTGAGCTGTACCAGGCCGCATGCCCTCAACATGGGGGGGTTGGGTACTCTGGGGCAGGAGGGCGGAACCCCTACCCCAAAGTACCCTGTCCCCATGTTGATAAGGACAAGGCCTCTTCCCGACAACCCTGGCCGTTGGTTGTCGGGGTCTGCGGGTGGGGGGCTTATCGGAAACTGGGAGCCCCCTTTAATAAGGGGGCCCCCAGATACCGGCCCCCCACCCTAGGTGAATGAATATGGGGTACATCGTACCCCTACCCATTCACCTGGAGGCAATGTGTTAACAAAAACAACACAACACAGGATTTTAAAATATTTTATTAGTCAGCTCTGGGCCCCCCTCTCTTCTTTTAGATCTTTTATGGGGGGGCTTGCTTCTTCTCCGCTCTCCGGGGGTCTTCTCCACTCTTTGGGGGTCTTCTCCACTCTTTGGGGGTCTTCTCTGCTCTCTAGGGGTCTTCTCCGCTCTCCGGGGGTCTTCTTCGCTCTCCGGGAGTCTTCTCCGCTCTCTGGGGTTTTCTCCACTATCCGGTGGTCTTCTTCTGTCTTCTGCACTTAACCCCTGTTGGAGAGCGGAGAAGACCTCCAGAAAGCGGAGAAGAACCCCGGAGAGCGGAGAAGAACCCCGGAGAGCGGAGAAGAACCCCGGAGAGCGGAGAAGAACCAAGCCCCCCTCGTAAAAGAGCTAAAAGAAGAGAAGGGGGGCCCCCGGAGCTGACTTATAAAATATTTTAAAACCCTGTGTTGTGTTGTTTTTGTTAACGCTTTGCCTCCAGGTGAATGGGTAGGGGTACGATGTACCTCATATTCATTCACCCAGGGTGGGGGGCCGGTATCTGGGGGCCCCCTTATTAAAGGGGGCTCCCAGATTGCGATAAGCCCCCCGCCCGCAGACCCCGACAACCAACGGCCAGGGTTGTCGGGTAGAGGCCCTGCCCTTATCAACATGGGGACAGGGTACTTTGGGCTGCCCCAGAGTACCCAACACCCCCATGTTGAGGGCATGCTGCCTGGTACGGCTCAGGAGGGGGCACTCGCTCATCCCCACTCCTTTCCTGACCGGCCGGGCGCCGTGCTTTGGATACGGGTCTGTATGGATTGTGGGGGAACCCCCGCGCCGTTTTTTCCGCGTAGGGGGGTTCTACTTACAATCCATAGCAGACCTAAGGGCCTGGTATTGCTTTCTGGGGGGGAACCCATGCCGGATTTGTATTTAAAATGTTGGCGTGGAGTTCCCCCTCATGATTTATACCAAACACCGTGTGTAGAATTGGCGGGAATCCAAGTCTGATCCCCGTTGCTTCTGTGACATCATTGTCCCCATCGCGGCAAGCCGGCTCAGCGCTGGCTCCCGCGATGGGGCTCGTAGGTGGTCAATCTCGCCGAGAAAGGGAGCGAGATTGACACAATTTTGCGGTCACCTACTGTACAGTAAAGTGCCATCTGAAGAAGGCTGTGTCAGATTTTTTTGTCCATTGCAGTGCATTGGCAGTCCATTCATTTGAATACACTCAACTTCACTAAAGCCTCGTACACACAACCTTTTTTCTGCCAGGAGAGCTTTTGGCTGGGAAAACCGGATGTGTGTATGCTTCCTCGCAGTTTTTCCGACAGCTGCCGGAAATCCCAGCGAGAAAATAGAGAACCTACTCTCTATTTTTCCGTTGGGATTCCCGTCTGATTTTTTCCTGTTGGGAAAACTGACGGTTTTTTTTTCCGAGGGGAAAACCGGTCGTGTGTACAGGGCTTAAGATCTCCACTGTCCAGCTTTATCCTCCAACCAACATACCAGGTCCATGACCACAATATTTCTCTTCTTACTCCCAGGGAAATCTTTAAACTCCATTCTGAGTCCCACCTCACCACCTGTCCCCTGGACCCTGTCCTCTCACAACTACTAATGCCTTGTACACACGATTGGAATTTCCGATGGGTTAAAATCTGATGAAATTTTCCGTCGGAATTCCGTTCAAGCTGTCTTGCATGCACACTGTCAGACCAAATTCAGACCGTCCAAAATGCTGTGATGTAAAACACAAGCCAAGAAAAATTAAGTTCAATGCTTTCGAGCATGCGTCGACTTACTTCTGAGCATGTATGTTTTTTCTTCGTCGGAGTTCCACACAGATGATCAGAATTTCCGCCGGAAAAAAATAAAACATGTTCTATTTCTAAACTCCGACAGAAAAAAGTCCAATGGGGCCCACACACATTTAGAATATCCAATGAAAGAATTCCGTCTGACTTTTTTTATCTGAAATTCTGATTGTGTGTACAAGGCATAAGGCTCTGTTTTACACTTTTCTAACTACATCTTTATACTCTCCCTCTCCACAAGCACCTTTCCTTCCCTTCTTAAAAGTGGATGTAATTCGATTCATGAAATTTGAGCTGGGCAAATATATCTGCAGTATTTTGTTATCTCTCTTCAATGAGCTAAGTCCCATAGCTCTCTCCTGAACTGTTCCTCTGTTATTAGCCTGATAACTCCTGACAAATTCTCAGACTTTCTAGACAAAAGCAGACTGGATATCCTGTCTGGGGAGGTTGCTAAAATAGATTAGCAGAGAGCAGGTCCTATTACAAAACACCTCTGAGAGCCTCTGCCTATGATGAGAGTGGGTGTGTGCCTTTCCTCCAATCAGCAATGTTAGCTATCTTGGCTGTATGCCCAGACATCACACACTGTGTTTACCAGGAAGAGAAAAATTCCTAACACAGTCTGAACTTTCTAAACAGTATATAAATGTGAAGACACCAGATATAAATGTAAAACCTATGAAGGGAGATGATTTCATCCCTATGTATCATCTGAGGCTGTTCACTTCACTGGGTGTATGGAGGGTTTACATCCACTTTAAACATGCACTGGTTACCCAACACTTAATAAACTCTCAATGGATCCCACCTGTTTGAGCAACTTAAAGCGGATGGCCCATTAAAAAAAAAATATTAAAAGCCAGCATCTACAAATACTGCAGCTGCTGACTTTTAATATTAGGACACTTACCTGTCCTGGAGTCCAGCGGCGTCCGCAGCAGAGGACGAGCGCTGATTGGCTCCCGCTGTGTGCTGGGAGCCGAGAGTTCCCAGCACACAACGGGAAAAACCCGTCTTTTGCATGAGACTGCGGGCCGGAAGTGGGTGCAAATACCTGTCTTTAGACAGGTATCTGCACCCCCCTCCCCTTGAAAGGTGTCAAATGTGACACCGGAGGGGGGAGGGTTCCGATCAGCGGAACTTCATTTTAGAGTGGAGATCTGATTTAAGACACAACTTTCACCTCCCACTCCCAAGGAAATTGCTAAAGTCCCTTGGACTCTATCCTCTCGGAACTATCCTCTCGCTCCAGCTTCACTGCCCGGTTCCCTAGGGCGCATGCGCGAGTCACGCTGTGCCCGCTGATTGGCTCCCGCTGTGTGTTGGGAGCCGAGAGTTCCCAGCACTCAACGGGAAAAACCCGTCTTTTGCCCGAGACTGCGGGCCGGAAGTTGGTGTAAATACCTGTCTTTAGACAGGTATCTGCACCCCCCTCCCCCTTAAAGGTGTCAAATGTGAGGGTGGGAGGGTTCCGATCAGCGGAACTTCACTTTAGAGTGGAGATCAGCTTTAAGACCCAACTTTCACCTCTCACTCCCAAGGTCTCTATCCTCTCGGAACTACTAAGGCCCCATACTGCTCTGTTTTACACTCTCTAACTACAGGCATACCCCGCTTTACGGACACTCACTTTACGTACACTCGCGAGTACGGACACCCCCGCGAGTGTATGTAAAGTGTCTCACAAGTACAAATATTCCCACGTTGTGCACCCGCATTAGACGGAACTGAAGTTCTGAGCACTTAGCCTGCCCAGTTCCAGCCTGTCAGCCACAGAATGCCATCCAGCCTCTTCATAGCACTGTCCTTTGTGTGCAGCGCGATATCTGGGGGATGGATTGGAGCGGCCCCCCCTTGCATCAGATGAGCTTATTTACACGTGAGTGTTCCCCCAACTCCCCAACGCCCCCACTACAGCCCCTGAGGCCCCCACTAAAGCCTCTGGCACCCCCACTACAGCCTAGAAGTGAAAAAAGGTATTGATTCACTTTAAGTACATTTTCATTTTACATACATGCTCTGGTCCTGTTGTGTACATAAAAGTGGGGTATGCCTGTATATCTTTAAAGGGTTTGTAAAGGATTTTTTTTATCTTAATAGCTTCCTTTACCTTAATGTAGTGCTGTTTTCATGTCCTCATTGTTTGTTTTTGCTCTCAAGTTGCTGTAATTCTTCTATGATCTCCACACTTCCTGGTTGTCTGTTTCCTGATAACCACAGTGTTGGGAGCTTTCTCTCTGATCACTAATCAAGGAGGTGTGATTACTGTGTGTCTAAAACCCCTCAGCACCAATACGTTTCGTTTTCCAAACCATCACTGCCTTGTATTGGCTCTGTGGCTCTGTACAGCAGAAAGGCAGGAAACAACAAATGAAACTAGAAACTACAGGTACATTATATGATTGATTTTTATCTATTTTTAATTGTTTTAAAAGGAATCAGTTAACTATTATGTCTCTATACCCTGTAAACAGTCATTTCAGCATATTTTTTTTTTTTTTTTACAACTTCTTTAATCTCTCCCTCTCCACCAGTACCTTTCCTTCCCCTCTTAAACATGCACTGGTTACCCCACACTTAATAAACTCTCACAGGACCCCACCTGTTTCAGCGACTTAAGACCCATATTTCCATGCAAAAGATGTACAGTTTGCAAGTATAACCTCAACGGGAGACGTAAAACCCTGGAATTTTAGTCCAGAGTGACTAATCAAACCTACCCGATCAAACAGTTTTGTACTTGTGCGACTACACATGTCTAGAGTTGAGCGGACACCTGGATGTTCGGGTTCGGGCCCGAACCCGAACTTTAAAAAAAAAGTTTGGGTTTGGGAAACTGAACCCGAACCCCATTGAAGTCAATGGGACACGGACTTTTAGTAAAAAAAAAATGTGTGGGGGTCCCCCCAAATTCAATAACCAGACCCTTTAGGTCTGGTATGGATATTAAGGGGAACCCCGCCGTCAATTTAAAAAAAATGCACGCCACACTCTCCATGCTTTACTAACCAGGAAGTGGTGAGTCATTACCACCATCTTCCTATTGGAGCCATGATTTGAACATGAGGGTCTCCATGTATATTTAAGGGTAAGTGTAGCAAGATGTCAGCACCCCAGATGAAGTATTATTGTTACGAAATATGTCAGGAAGGACTGCTGTCGTCATTGCTACCCTAATTTTACTTTCAATAGATTTTTATTATTATTAGTAACAGATACCAATAGAACATAAGTACATAAACATTTACAAGGTACAGTATGAAACCAACTCGCAAGTAATGTAAAAAGAAAACAGATTTACATGTGATGTCATATAATATAGTATAGTAACATAGAATAGTAATAAAGAAATATAGAAATATAGAAGGTGGGAATTACATCGTAAACATGTATATGGTGTGACTTACATTTCTCACCGATAAACCAACAACTCTGTGTATTGCTATCCTCAAACCAAACAGCACCGACATGACATTAGTAATGCCACAACAGTCCCATAACACTTATACCCATAGCGTGTCATCCATTCTAAGTAGCCTGGGGACACACCGAATATCTAGTGGAGGCTTTAGAGGCCCCCCCGACAGGGAGACGCCCCCCGAGAGCCCCTACAGGGAACATACTGCTCCCAGGAAGCCTCCCCCCGCCCAGCCGACCCCCACCGCCCCCACAGCTTCTGCTTATCATTTTCAAAGTAAACATAGCAGAGGCACATGTTCCCACTTCTAATACTTAGTCGCTAAACATAACCGTAACTGTAAAAGAAAAAGATGAGAAGAGTAGAAGAATAGTAGGCAGCTAGTGCACATAGGTAGATGAAGAAGAAAAGAGAGAAATATTATAGGAAAGGGGGAGGGGAGGAAGGGGAATCCTGAGAAAGTACGTTGATCCAATATAGAGTACATCAGAATATCAAGGATTGTCTGCCCATCGTTTATACCAGTCAAACCATGGTTTCCAGGTCTGCCAACCACCATCAAAGTTGTTCTGTGACGCCATAAACATTTGTTCGTATGTAATATGAAGATTAGTTGTCCTGATTACTTCCCTAAGGGAAGGCAGCTCTGTAGACCTCCATCTCCTTACTATCTCCAGTCTTGCACTCAGTAGTACTTGCGAAATTATGCATCTACGATCACTAGGGATCCTTTCAATACCCAGGGAAAGTGTTGCAAGACCCAAATCGAAGGTCAGTCGTGAACCTGTCAGGTGACCCATAAGGCCAAACACCTCTCCCCAGAAATGTTCTATTTTAGGGCATTTACCCAGTATGTGCAATAGGGTCCCTCTATCCCCACATTCCCTCCAACAAAGAGGGGAGTATGTCCTACTAAACCCTGCTAACCTAGCCGGGGTTAGGTACCAACGAAGCAATATTTTTTGTGACTGTTCCCATAAATTTACGCTCCTCGTGGCTTTGTAGGTGGAGGCCACCGCACTTTTCCATTGGGATAGTGCATACGTGCTACCTAAGTCTAGTTCCCATGTCCTCATAGATGGCGTTTTTTCCATAATATTTTTCTTTCCAAGCAAATTGTAAAAAAGAGATATGCCTTTGATAGAGGTATGGGCATTAGATAAATATATATACACCCGCCAAGGGACTTTAATGTGGGTCATTAAAGGGGATACTAATAGGTGTGAGATCTGATTGTAGGCATATCGGTCTCCATCTGTCAGTCCGAATTCAATCTGGAGGGACCGGAAAGTTTTGAGCGCTGGCCCCACCTTTAGGTCCTCAAGCACTGAAACTCCTCTAGCCATCCATGTATGTATGTTTAGATTAGGGATAAGTAAATGCAGACTAGAGACAGGAAGTTGGAGGGACTTATGGTTGGGGTCTACATCGGTGTCATCCAGAAATTTTTTCCAAATCCGAAAAGTTACCACAATGGTAGGTGACAGACCTGGCGGAGGACCGGGTATATTCCCAACAGACAACAACAAGTCATATAGGGTATAATGGAGACACTGAAAGGCCTCCAATTCATACCACCTAGAGGTGGTCCCTCCTGGAAACCACTGCTTTGTCTGAGCCAGGATGGAGGCAGCATAGTAATCTTTAATGAGGACAAGACCTGCTCCTCCTGTTAGTTTAGATTTCAACAATTTATGCATAGCGCACTTAGCTTTCTTACCCTGCCATAAATATTTATTAATTTGAGACTGTGCTGAGGCAAAGAACTTTTCAGGTACCGGAACAGGGAGGTTTCTAAACAAAAAAATAAATTGAGGCAAGATCATCATCTTAAATGCAGCTAACCGCCCTGACCAGGTCGATTCCTTCCAGGAGAGATTCTGTAACTTATTGCTCAGTTCCAGGAGGAAGGGGGTGTAATTAGCCTTCACTAGGTTTTCCACTTTGGCAGTCAATGTTATACCTAAATACTTAATGCCGTCATCCTTCCACCTGAAGGGGAATCGGGACTCAAGTATGGTACGTGTAGTAGAATTAACACCTAACCCCAGAATGAAAGACTTGCTTTCGTTAACTTTATAGTACGACACACTGTTAAATAGTTTTAACGCATCAGATGCCGCAGCAAGGGAAGGACCCACCTCGGACATAATTAATATTATGTCGTCGGCAAAAAGGCTTATCGAGTGTGTTTGGCGACCAACCTTGAACCCTCTAATTTTCGGATGGGACCTCACGTGTATGGCGAAAGGTTCCATTACTAAATTAAATATAAGAGGTGATAAGGGGCATCCTTGTCTCGTTCCATTAGAAATAGTGAACGGAGTAGATAGGATGCCTGACGTAAGAACTCTGGCTGAGGGTGTGGAGTACAAAGCCAGAATAGCGGACAATATATTGCCCCCAAATCCAAAATACTCTAATGCTCTCTTCATGTATGACCAATGCACTCGGTCAAAGGCCTTCTCTGCATCCAAAGAGAGGAGCAGAGAAGGCCTTCGCTGTACCTGTGCCAGATGGATAATATTGATCATCCGCCGAGTAGCATCTGATGTTTGCCTGTGTTTCGTGAAACCAGTTTGGTCCGGGTGAATCAGTAATGGCAAGATATCCACCAGACGTAAAGCTATAAGTTTTGCGTATATCTTAACATCGATATTCAATAAAGAAATCGGTCGAAAATTAGAGGGTTGGGTGGGCTCCTTCCCCGGCTTAGGCAAGGTAATAATCAATGCTTCTAACATTTCTGCTGGAAAAGAGGCAGAGGCAGCAGCAGCGTGGTAAACTTTCAACAACTGAGGGGAGAGAATTGAGTTGAATACCTTGAAATATTCACCACTGAAACCATCTGGACCTGGTGATTTATTTATAGGGAGGGATTCAATAACTTTGGTTAGTTCTTGGGCAGTAAATGGTGAGTTCAAAAAGGCTAGATGCTCTGGTGACAGTGTAGGGATATCTAGTTTGCTCAGAAATAGTTCAATGCCCTCTGTGGTGGGTTGAGTAGTTGAGGGATCATCCTTCAAATTGTATAAAGAACTATAGTACTCACTAAAGGCATCTGCCATCTCTTGAGGGTGGTATAGTTTCTGACTTGACCTATGGTGGAAAAGAAAGGGGATTTTGGTCTTATACCTATGACCTTTAAGAGTGTTTGCTAATAACTTACCCGCCTTATTTCCAGTAGAGTAATAGGACATCCTAAGTTTTTTGGTTATCCGTTCAAAATCATCTAAAAGTAGGATCCTAAGGTCATATCTAAGTTTACTTAATTGTTCAGTTACTATTGGGGTAGTATTAGACTTATTACAGACTTCTAATTTGGCGATATGGTCTGTTAGTTCAGTTACCCGTTGCTGCCTCTGCCTTTTAAGTCTTGCCCCCAACTGAATGCCTATACCACGCATATACGCCTTATGGGCGTTCCACACTACATAAGGATTTTGGACCGAACCCACGTTGTCAGCAAAAAAATTTACCAAATGCGATTTAATCTGTTCCCTTGTATCAGCATGCTGTAAAAGAAAATTGTTAAACCTCCATACAGGGCTTCGGTTGGAGGGAATAGAGTCCTCCACCATCAGAACCAGTGATGCGTGGTCAGACCACGTGATAGTGTTAATCTCAGCTGACTTAGTTTTCAACAAGACCTGTTGATCCACCAGGAAAAGGTCTATTCGGGTATATACCCCATGCGGTGGAGAAAAGTAGGTAAAGTCCCTCTCATTGCTGTGCAAACAGCGCCAGGCGTCGAAGACACCCTGGCGGTGTAATAGTGGTAATAGAGAAGGTTGGTGGCGTGTGGATTTAGAAGTAGAGTCAATTCCGGGGTCAGGAACAATGTTGAAGTCCCCGCAGAGTATAAGGTAACCCTTTCGGACTGCAGAAATTTTCTTGGCAACTTTGTTGAAAAAACGGATTTGGTGAGTATTGGGGGCATATACGGTAGCTATGGTATAAATAACAGAGTTCACTTCGCAGATTAATATAAGAAATCTCCCCAGTGGGTCTTGGATCTGTGCATGCAAAGAGAAGGCAACCGAGTCTCGTATAGCAATCAATACCCCTTTGGTTTTAGTGTCCGCGTTAGCCGTAAATACGTGGGGGAAGCATTTATGTGAACACTTTGGAGGTGCTTTACTGCTGAAATGAGTCTCTTGAATGCAAAGAATATCCCCATTATGCAATAAGGCCTCTCTCCACATAGATTTTCGTTTCACTGGATGGTTCAGTCCTTTAACATTCATAGATACAACTCTCAGCGGCATTATAGATATACAGAGTATATGCTATGAAGGCCGATCCGCTCACGGGACCAGCGCGTAGTATAATCCATGACCATAGTGGTAAGGTGGCAACAGGTAGTAACGATGTACTCACTTTTTGAGAGTCGAGGCGGTGGACGTTCAATGAGGGTCAGGTTCAGCCGAATGTCCTCTTTCGCTCGCTTATAATGAAGTGTTGACATCTGCGTACTCATCTTCTCAGGTAGGGGTGGTGGAGAAAGGATAAAGTGTGAATAAGGCAGGATTAAAGAAAAACAAAAGGTGAAAATTTGAAAGAAAAAATTCAAACAGCAAAACAATGCTGCTGTGATTAAAACAGCAGCTAGAGTGTGTGACAAGTCAAACCGGGCAGCGAACAGCTGCAACATTAAAGGGGTATAAAGGTCACTGACGACCAGTCCAGGGTAGGCAAGGGATACAATATCATCTCCAGATTTCCCTCTTTATTACATTAAGCATGGGATTTTGCATTTCTTGGTGTCACCTGCTTCCAGCCGGAGTCCACCTGGCGTGGAGTGCTAGTCATGGTCTGCGTCTCATCATCATCAGGAAGGATGTTCCATTCCCTAAGGAGGTCAAGACCTTTCTCCAAGGAAAAAATAGTATAGTTCCTGTTGTCCTTGGTGATTGATAGCTTAGTGGGGTATCCCCAGCGGTATATTATTTTATGGTTGCGAAGAATTTTTGTTACAGAGTTGAGGTTCCTTCTCTTCATCAATGTGTATTGTGATAAGTCAGCGAAAAATTGCACATTGCGACATTGCTCCGGGATCTGTTCCCGTTTCCGCATAGCGGTCATGAGTTGTTCCTTAACGTGGAAAAAATGGAGGCGGAGCAACACGTCTCTCGGAACCTGATCCGACAGATGAGGTGGCTTTGGTAGACGGTGGATGCGGTCTATAGTGACGTCCAGATCAGTGAGGTCTGGTAGCAAGGCCTTAAACAAAGATATGGCATGTTGTTGTAGGTCAGATTGCAAAACAGATTCGGGTATTCCCCTGATTTTCAGATTATTCCTTCTGGCCCTGTCCTCGATGTCGGCCAGTTTGGCCTTAATCCAGTCTGCATCTGTCTCTCTCTCCTCATTAGCATCCACCAAATCATTAATTGTAGAGGCATACTCCTCCATTTTGGATTCTATATGGTGTACTCTGTGACCCATCTCTTGTATGTCCCCTGATAAGCGATGCATGCATGATGCCATGTCAGCCTGCAAGGTGCTTCTCAGAGAAATCAGCATGTCCTTAAGGACAGTGTCCAATACAGGCTGATTTTGTGTGGGGAACGATATTATGGACTCAGGCAGATCCCTGGTGTCCTCCCCTGAGTCTGAGGCCTGGCTAGCTGAGGGACTGATAGATCTCTTCTCCTGACCTTCCATGCGGGGCTTTGATTTGGCCGGGCTACAGGAGGAAGGAGTAGGCGGGGGAGAGGAGAGTGTCAACGGTGTAGGATGGGAGCGAGTACCTTTCGCAGCTGCCTGGACTCTGGAGGAGTTCTGCTGAGGAGAGTAGGCCTCGGCGCCATCTTGCCCCACGCGACCTCCGGACGGAGCGAAAAAGTCCGTTAAGCGGTGCGGTTTCTTCACCGATCTCCGTTTCCCCGGCATGGCGGAGGTGCTGCTGGCGGTGTCTGCTCGAGACTAGGGCGGAAATCTGCCAATGGAGGGTCGATACGAGCCGCTGGTATCCCCGTTGTGCCGGAGCTCCGCACTCACACGTCCATCCGGCACTCGCGCCAAGCCACGCCCCCTGCTACCCTAATTTTATGAGCTTGTTTTATCACTGCAAATTGTGAGTTTCTTTCTTTCTTTTAATACATTTCCATGGTTTTATACGGAATTATGCTATGTGCACTCCAATTTCTTCTTTTACATTGGGATATCTGGTGTGTCGCCTCTGGGATTTGCTGTAACCTGGTGTGTACCCCTGGATTTCCCTGCCTGAGGTCTTATCAATGATTCCTGGTTTTGAAACATCTGTGACAAATCCTCCAAAGTGTATTGTATTTACAAGCTTGATTGGCCTAGTGGGTATATGCCCTTCTGGGTTCAATTTATCTGGTAAGCCCCCTATCATTAGTGGTGGTGGATCTTCTATCTCGCAATCACCGTTGGATTTTGTTTTATTCACCCAGTCACTGGATTTTTCATATATGAACTTTATTATTGAACAGTTTCTATTCACTCCTATTTTTCTGGCTCCATCCAGATTTTTGTCACTAGCATCCATTCACTGGAAGTCTATGGACTAATATTAGTATTAATACTATCCATTCACATGTGGTGTTATTTATGATTTTTGTTCATTTTATATACTTATGAATTTTTTCACAAGAAATTCAATAATTTTCAGCGCTACACTTTTTTCCACAATACATATTTCTCCTACTGTTTGCCTCCAAACCTCTTGAATGCCTTGTCCATGACTGTATAAATTGCTACCCCACGTATAACAGCCTTATTGACCCCCTACAGTCTGGCTTATGCCCACAACTTTCTAATAAATTTGCCCTACAAAAACTAACAACATACTGACTGCTATAAAAGGTGACTCATTACAAAGGTGTCACACAAGAAACATCTCATGATACTTACTGTTGCAAAACATACTGATGGCATTGGTTACAGAAGGAATTCTAAACTTCTGAATGTTCCAGTAAGCACCTTTGGGGCCATAATCCAGAAGTGTAAAAAACAAAATTTTGCCATAAGCCGGCCACAACAAGGTGCTCCTTGCAAGATTTCTGACATAGGAGTGAAAAGAATTATCAGAAGAGTTGTCCATGAGTCAGGCCGCGTACACACGACGAGAACCTCATCGGGCTAAACCCATCGTTCCGTCCGACGAGGTTCCCGATGAGCAGTCGGAAAAGCTTGTCGAGCCAAAGTACTCATTGAACAACGAGGAAAAAGAGAGTGTGCTCTCTTTTTTGGCTCGACGAGCTTCCCGACCGGACGCTCGTCGGAAGTGTACATCAGGGAACACTTGGAAAGAGCTTCAGAAAGACCTTGAATTAGCAGGTACAATTATTTCAAGAAAACAATAAGTAATGCACTCAATTATCATTGGCCTGTATGTACGCTCACCATGCAAGACTCCATTGCTGAAGAAGAAAAATAAGGAAAAGCATGTTAAAGCTTGTTTAACCACTTGCTTACTGGGCACATAAACCCCCTTCGTGCCCAGGCGAAACTTCAGCTTGCGGCACTGCGTCGCTTTAACTGACAATTGCGCGGTCGTGCGACGTGGCACCCAAACAAAATTGGCGTCCTTTTTTTCCCCACAAATAGAGCTTTCTTTTGGTGGTATTTAATCGCCCATGTGGTTTTTATTTTTTGCGTTATAAACAAAAAAAGAGCGACAATTTAAATATATATATATTTTTTTTACTTGTTGCTATAATAAATATCCCAATTTAAAAAAAAAATATATATATATTTTTTTCTCAGTTAAGGCCGATACGTATTCTTCTACGTATTTTTGTAAAAAAAAAAAAAAAATCACAATAAGTGACTGCTTTGCGCACAAGTTATAGCACCTACAAAATAGGGGACAGAATTATGATTTTTTTGTTAATATTTTTTTTTTACTAGTAATGGCGGCGATCTGCGATTTTTATTTTGACTGCGATATTGCGGCGGACACATCGGACACTTTTGACACAATTTTGGCACCATTCACATTTATACAGCGACCAGTGCTATAAATATGCACCAATTACTGTATAAATGTGACTGGCATTGAAGGGGTTAACACTAGGGGGGTGAGGAAGGGGTTAAATGTATTGCCTGGGTGTGTTCTAACTGTGTGGGGGGAGGGGGGTGACTGGGGGAGGTGATCGATGCTGTCTCCCTATGTACAAGGGAAACAGCATCTGTCACCTCTCCCTGACAGGACGTGGAGCTCTGTGTTTACACTCAGAGCTCCACGTCCCTGCTCTGTCACCGACGATCGCGTGTACCTGACGGACATCGCGGCCGCCGGGTACACGCATCGAATCCTCGGTGATGCATCGGGACTGTTTTTCCCCGCCGCGCGCCACCCTGTGGCGCGCGCGGGGAATTACAAGCAAATCACGTCCAAAGATGTGACCCCGGCGCCTCAGGTCCGCGCTGCTGACGTATTATGTCAATAGCGCGGACCGGAAGTGGTTAAAGTTTGCTGCACAATATTTAGACACACCTGTGAAATACAGGAAGAATATAGTCTGTTCAGAGGAGACCAAATTTTACTTTTTAAAAGGCCATAATATACACCATATTTGGAGGTCAAATAAATACTGCACATCACCCAAAAAACACTCCCTATATTTAACAGTGCCGTTTGGAGGTGAGAACATCATGGTTTGGGGATGTTTTTCAGCATACGGTACTGGCAGACAATCATATCATTGAAGGAATGATGAATGGAAAAACGTACCAAGACTTGATAAAAATTTGCTGCCATCTACCAGGATGATTAAGATGAAATGAGGGGGGACATTTCATCAAGACAATGATCCCAAACACAAATGAAACTCTCAGTTAGTTTCAAAGAAAGAAAATAAAGCTGCTAGAATAGTCCAGCCAATCACCTGACTTGAATCGAATAGAACATCTATGGAAGGGATAGAAAACCAGAGTTCATGGAAGAGACCCACAGAACCTTCAAGATTTAACCACTTAAGGACCGGACCAATATGCTGTTAAATGACCAAAGGTGTTTTTACAATTCGGCACTGCGTCGCTTTAACAGACAATTGCGTCCTTTTCTTCCCACAAATAGAGCTTTCTTTTGATGGTATTTTTGCGCTATATACAAAAATAGGTGTTATGAGAAAAATCAAATAAACTAAGTTTTAGTCGAAAATTTAGGCCAAAATGTATTCAGCCACATGTCTTTAGTAAAAAAAAGTCGCAATAAAAAAATTAGCTACCTAGCGGCAACAGCGACACTAATACAGCGATCAGAAAAATGATTGCTTAGTGACGCTGGCAATAGGGGGTGAAAGGGTTAACTAGGGCGGTGATCAAGGGGTTAAAACTTTATTAGGGGGGGTACGGGGCTACCCTGGACCTAACACTAACTGCCTGTCACATTAACTGTCACACTGACACTAAATTCAGTGATCAGTAAATATATGATCACTGCAATCAGTGACAGGGGGCTGGGGGGGGGGTGATCGGAAGGGGTTAAATGTGCCTATGTGTGTGGTGTCAGTTCTTAAAAAGGATATCAGGGAACTGGAGAAAGCGCAGAGAAGGGAAACTTTAATAATAAGAGGCATGGAGGAGCTCAACTATGAGGAAAGATCAGAGGAACTGAATTTATTAAGGGGGGATATGATAAACATGTACAAATATATAAGGGGTCCATATAGTGAACTTGGTGTTGAGTTATTCCCTTTAAGGTCATCACAGAGGACAAGGGGGCACTCTTTACGTCTAGAGGAAAAGAGATTTCATCTCCAAATATGGAAAGGTTTCTTTATAGAAAGAGATGTGAAAATATGGAATAGACTCCCTCCAGAGGTAGTTCTGGCCAGCTCAGTAGATCACTATAAAAAAGGCTTGGATTATTTGCTAAATGTACATAATATAACTGGGTACTGACATTTATATGTAAAGTTGATCCAGGGAAAATCTGATTGCCTTTCGGGGAATCAGGAAGGATTTTTTTTCCCCTGCTGTAGCAAATTGGAACATGCTGTACTGGGGTTTTTTGTCTTCCTCTGCATAAACTGTGGGTGATGGATTGTGTATATGGGATTTAATTTATTTATTTTTGGTTGAACTGATGGACTTGTTCCTTTTTTCTACCTGGCTATTTAACTATGTAAGAATAAGTGAGGGGAAAATCCTCAAATGGGCACACCTGTTCCTAATGAAAATGTTCTAAATGGGAATTATGTTCACTGGAGAGATTTCTTCTTATTTCCTGTTGGGTTTCTAGAACAGGATGTGAAGGAAAATCTCTCTGGTAGGACAAAGACTGCATAAATCAGAGGTGTTAATCCCTTTATACTTTAACAAATTAAAATACAAAACTTGTTTTGTCCTTACATTCTTTTTAAAGGACACCTCCAGCATTACCATAAAACATATTTTTTTTTCTCAGTTTAGGCCGATATGTATTCTACATAGTTTTGGTAAAAAAAACAATCGCAATAAGCGTATAGTAATTGGTTTGCGCAAAGGTTATAGTGGCTAGGAAATAAGGGATAGAATTCTGACAATTTTTTTTTTTTTTTACTAGTAATACGGCGATCTGTGAATTTTGTCAGGACTGCGATATTGCGACGGACACATCGGACACTTTTGACACATTTTGGGACCATTCACATTTATACAGCGATCAGTGCTATAAAAACGCACTAATTACTGTATAAATGTGACTGGCAGTGAAGGGGTTAACACTGGGGGGTGAGGAAGGGGTTAAATGTGAGTCCTGGGTGTGTATTAACTGTGTGGGGGGAGGGGGGTGACTGGGGGAGGTGACCGATGCTGTCTCCCTATGTACAAGAGAAACAGCATCTGTCTCCTCTCACTGACAGGACGTGGAGCTCTGTGTTTACACACAGAGCTCCACATCCCTGCTCTAAAACTGCCGATCAGCGGGTACCTGGCGGACATCGCGACCGCCAGGCGCGCGCGCCCCCCAGTGGCCGGAAAAAACGATGCCGTCAATTGACGGCAGCTTGGATATTCAGATCCCCTAAGCTGCCGTCAATTGACGATGAGCGGGGCCGCAAGTGGTTAAAGTCCCACTATTAGCTTTCCTGTTTAAAACTTTATCGAGGATGGAGGTATATATATATTTATTGCCTCAATTTAAAGTCCCAACCCTTGAGCCAGCTACAAGTCTTGCTAATAAAATGGAATAACTAGAACTTCAGATACTTGGGGAAATGGTGGGGAGGCTGGGCAATGGCATCATCATGGAGGAATTCAACTATCCTGATACTGACCAGGCAGATAAAACCACCACAAACTCAGCTAAGGGTTGTAATTTCTTGAACACAATAGAAAACTATTTTGTGAGTCAAATGGTGGAAGCCCCAACTAGAAATAATGCTCTGATGAACCTCCAAATTTTAAACTACACTCTGCAGCTGTGTAAGTAAGGGATACTTTAGGTAACAGCAATCACAGAGTTACATAGTCAGGTTGAAAAAAGACACTAGTCTATCCAGTTCAACCATAAACAAAATAAACAAACAAAATAAAACAAACACAGTACAATCCCATACACCCCAACTCCATACCCACAGTTGATCCAGAGGAAGGCAAAAAACCCCAGCGGAGCATGATCCAATTCGCTACAGGAGGGGAAAAAATTATTTCCTGATCCCCTGAGAGGCAATCAGATTTACCCCGGATCAACTTTACCTACACATCTTAGTATTCAGTTATATTACGTGCATTTAGGAAAGACTCCAGACCCTTCTTAAAGCAATCTACTGAGCTGGCCAGAACCACCTCTTGAGGGAGTCTGTTCCACATTTTCACTGCTCTTACTGTGAAGAAACCTTTCCGTATTTGGATGTGAAATCTCTTTTCCTCCAGACGTAAAGAGTGCCCCCTTGTCCTCAGTGTTGACCTTAAAGTGAATAACTCAACACCAAGTTCACTATATGGATCTCTTATATATTTGTACATGTTGATCATATCCCCCCTTATTCTCCTCTTCTCAAGAGTGAATAGATTCAGTTCCTCTAATCTTTCCTCATAGCTGAGCTCCTCTATGCCTCTTATCAGTTTGGTTGCCCTTCTCTGCACTTTCTCCAGTTCTCCGATATCCTTTTTGAGAACTGGTGCCCACAACTGGACTGCATATTCCAAATGAGGTCTTACTAATGATTTGTACAGGGGCATTTGTACAGGGGCACAGTGATTACAATTGTAATAAACCATAGGAAAGCGAGACAACAACTTTACTAAGCTGCAGCCATACTATATGATACTAAATGTGATCAAATTCTTGTGGATGGTTGCTGCGTGGATACCTCGGCTTTGTTTCAAAGGTTTGAATTCCTGTGCCATAGTTTATCTTCACCTGTGGCCAGTGTCAGTGGATTGGGGTTGCGGGATGGATAAAAACAAGCATGTTTGGGTCTTGCTGGTCATTCCGAACCATCTAGTAAGCAATCTGTTTGCTAACTATTGTGATTTAGGTACAGTGGGGATCGAAAGTTTGGGCACCCCAGGTAAAAAAATTGTATTAATGTGCATAACGAAGCCAAGGAAAGATGGAAAATCTCCAAAAGGCATCAAATTACAGATTAGACATTCTTATAATATGTCAAAAAAAGTTAGATTTTATTTCCATCATTTACACTTTCAAAATTACAGAAAACCAAACAATGGTGTCTTCAAAAGTGTGGGCACCCTGCAGAGTTAATATCTTGTACTGCCCCCTTTGGCAAGTATCACAGCTTGTAAATGCTTTTTGTTGCCAGCCAATAGTCTTTCAATTCTTGTTTGAGGTATCTTTGCCCATTCTTCCTTACAAAAGTCTTCCAGTTCTTTGAGATTTCTGGGCTGTCTGTCATGCACTGCTCTTTTAAGGTCTATCCATAGATTTTCAATTATGTTGAGGTCAGGAGATTGTGAAGGCCATGGCAAAACATTCAGTTTGCGCCTCTTGATGTAATCCCCCGTGGATTTTGAGGTGTTTTTAGGATCATTATCCATTCTCTCTTTAACTTCAGCTTTTTCACAGATGGCATCAAGTTATCATCCAAAATTTGCTGAAATTTTATTGAATCCATTTCTCCTTCTACTCATGAAATGTTCCCTGTGCCACTGGCTGCAATACAACGCAAAAGCATGATTGATCCACCCCCATGCTTAACAGTTGGACAGAGGTTATTTTCATTAAATTCTGTGCCCTTTCTTCTCCAAACGTACCTTTGCCAAAAAGTTATATTTTAACCTCATCGGTCCACAGAACTTGTTTCCAAAATGCATCAAGCTTGTCTATATGTTCATTTGAAAAGTTCAACAGCTGATTTTTGTGGTGAGGACGTAGAAGAGGTTTTCTTCTAAAGACTCTTCCATGAAGACCATATTTGTACAAGTATCTCTTTATAGTGGAATAGGGTACCACAACTCCAGTGTCTGCCAGATCTTTCTGGAGGGATCGTGCAGTCAAACGTGGGTTTTTGGATTGCTTTTCTCACAATCCTGCAAGCTTTTCTGTCTGATATTTTTCTTGGTCTTCCAGATCTTGCTTTAACTTTCACTGTTCCCGATGACTGCCATTTCTTAATTACGTTCCGAACAGAGGATATTGACATCTGAAAACGCTTTGCTATCTTCTTATATCCTTCTCCAGCTTTGTGAGCGTCAACTACTTTCAGTTTCAGTTTTCTAGAGAACTGCTTAGAAGAACCCATGGTGCTGATTGTTGGGGCAAGGTCAGATGAGTCTGGGCATTTAAAACCTTTAAGATTGACATCACCTGGTCTTCCCAGTTGATGATTGAGAATCCATGACAATGGCAGGTCTCAGCTTTGCAAAGGAGACAGTGCATGCTATAAATTCTGCAGGGTGCCCAAACTTTTGCAGACACCATTTTTTTCTTTTCTGTAATTTTTAAGGTGTAAATGATGGAAATATAATCTAACTTTTTTTTACATATTATAAGAATGTCTAATCTGGGGGGCGTGGCTTGGCTGAGTCCAGAGATGGCCGCTTAGGCAAAGAGCTCCTGCAGATCGAGAACTACCACTTGCTTTCTGGGGGACCCACAACTCCTTCTGACCATGGGCAAGTCACATAGGAGCGCCTCAGCATCCCGGGCACCAAAGGAGACCGGAACACAGCCTGGTCGGAACATACCAGAGCTATTCCATTCCCTCCGCTCCGACAACCTCGTACTTACACAGGCTCTAGGGCATACATCCCCGAGTGCCGCCTCAAACTCGCAGTCAGAGTACAGAGATCCAGCCGCCGGGCGTGCGTCTCCCTCGGTGAGCATATCCCACCTTAATAGAGTAGCCGCTGACATCACCGGCACTCTATCAGCAGCCATACTTGACCTCAAGACGGAATTCCGAGCAGTGGTGTCCCGCCTCTCGGGTGTGGAGCAGACGACACAGCTGCATGCGGCAGCCATAAGGCAAGTACAGCACGCCCATGACTCTCAGCTCTCGTATCTGTTTAAGCTACACCGCCATGTCGAAGACCTCGACAACAGAGGTCGCAGACACAATATTAGGGTCAGGGGTGTCCCAGAGGGGATAGAGGCGGGGGTGCTGCCGCAGACCATCTGCGCCATCTTTAATGACCTACTGAGCCGCCCGGCCGATTCCCCTGTGGAGAAGGAGAGGCTGCATAGAGCACTCAGGCCCCCTCCCCGTGACGGAGACCCCCCAAGGGATGTTATTTGCTGCATTGTAAACTTCCCACTGAAAGAAGAAATATTGAGAAAAGCGAGGGAGAGGGGTCGTATTTTGCACAATGGCGCAGAGGTGAAACTCTTTCAGGACCTTTCCCAAATCACCCTGCAAAACAAGCGGGCCTTGCGACCCCTACTGGAACTCCTACGGTCCCGCAACATAATTTACCGCTGGAAATTCCCGTTTTGCTTGTCAGCCTCAGCCAGGGGGCGCTCTGCTTTCTTGCGCTCACCAGACGACCTGCAGTCTTTCTGTGATCAACTCGACATCCCCATGGTGGAACTCCCAGATTGGTGCTCCTTACATTTCCCGACTGAGCCGTGGCGCCCGGTGTCACACCAACCTTCCCCGAAGGCACAGAGGCAGCGTTCCAGGAGACGGAGATCGAATCCTTCCTTGCCGGAAGCCCATGCACCTCGTCGGGAGCTGGATCATAACGACCCGGTTCATCCTGCCACTCCACGCAGAGATCACCCGAACAACTGAGCCTACCACACATGCTGGTCCTGCCCACCTGTAGGTGCATGCGCTCCCAACTAACTTTGTTTTGTTCCTGAGGCGTTTTTTAGTTTGCGTGTCGTCAATTTAGTCCTGCGGACTGTGGACGTTTTATGGTATCAGCAGGATGGTTGCCCCTGGGTGGTGAGTTATGCCTATTCATGATGGTCACTGCGCACATGCTTGTTCCCCCCCTTTTTTTTTTATACAGACCTGTACTCCAATGTAGCTGATTATCCATGCCTGTACTTTCTGGTCCCCATGGTAGGACACGCTCACCACCCTAGCACGACTGATGCCCCACATGGACTTCCTTGCACACACTGCTATTGCACGTGCTGAAACTGCTTGCAATCATCAGTTGTAGACTCCAATGTGATGCAGATGGGGTTTTACCTTCTATCCACCCCCCCTCTCCCCCCTCCTCCTCTCCCCCCCTCCCCCTTCCCCCCCCTCCCCTCTCCCCCTCATCTCCCCCCTCCCCTCCCTCCCTCGCCCCCCTCCCTTCCCATTCCTCTCTCCCCTTTCCCTACTTTCCCTCTACTCTCCATCTCTCTCCCCACCCCTCTGCCCCCCACCCTCCACTTATAACACTTCCACCCACCCCCCAAATATATATATATATTTTTTTGTTGTTTTGTTGTTTAATTATTTCTATTATTTATCTCTACTTCAGGAAAGTCCAGAGAGGACTGACAGGTCTTTCCCCTTGGCGTGAGGGAGACGTTGCTCTCCGCCCGCCATTTGGGAATCTAGAAGATAGCTCTGACTCGGAAGGGAAGTTGTCTGAAATATATATACGTCTTGCTTACTTCCCTCTGTATTAGGTCCTTTCTTTCATGTGCAACGTGTCTTGAGTCCACAGACAACCGCCTCTCAAAGAGCTTGACAGACCGGCCGGTGATGGTATATTGGTCATCGGTAGGGTAAGCACTACTGTGGTATCACGCCACAGACCACTTGAATATAGCTCTGGTCACATCTCGCAGACCTCCTGCATGCATAAGCACACTACCCGGGCCCCTTTTTATCATTATTGTACACGTATAAGGGACAAGCTCCGGATTTCTGCTTGACGGGGAGGGGGGACGTCCTACACCCCCCCCACCTGTTAACCGAGACATGACTATGAGCTTGGAGTTAGTTGGGGATTTCTCCCCCTCACACAATGATCTCTGTGCCCATGAGAAATGTTATTCCACCTAGGGGCTGGGCCTTGTTTCCTTGTTTTTTTTTTGTGCCCACCCTTGTTGATAACCATGTGAGCTATTATTGGGCAGTTTGACAGGATTTATTACATTATGTCCTCTGATATGTGGGGAACGCTTTTACGTATATGACACTTATAGGTGGGTGGTGATGAGATCGATGTTTACGTTCCATATCTGAGCTGAAGTGTTTATGCTGATTATATGCCTCCTATTAGTTCATGACTGACATGGGTCCTCCAGTTTTGGTCCCTGCTCCTGTCATTCCTTTGCTGAACCAAGAACGAAATCTTTCTATTTACTTTACTTTAAAACTTGCCCCCCCCCCTTTTTTTTATTCTTTTTTTTTGGGTCCACTATGCTTCTGTACTATCTCCAACTAGTCTCTCTGATCTACAGCAGTACGTGTTCTCAGACATACCCATTGTCTCCCAACGGCAGCTCTCTCTTCCAGTGAGTTTGCAGACAATCCGGCTCTCTGTTTCTTAAGTGGACTAGAATATCTATCTCCGCCTCTGGTACTCTCCCTTTTTCTCATCTTGCGACGTCTGTCGGCTTCCCGTATTTTTCTTCCGTAACTTGCCCCCCCCCCCCCCTTTTTTTTTTTTTTCCTCACTTCCCCTCCATTGTCTGTGTCAGTGTCAGCGAGTCCCCTACCTCAGCAGGGTTTTCTGCTGTGAGTACGCATACCTGATCCTGAGTTCTGCAACGTGGGCTCTACGATTTGTACCCCAGCTCTGGTTTAATCATGGCGAAAATCACGGACTCTTGTAATCCCCTCTCGCTAAAGTGTGTATCGCTAAATGTAAAGGGCCTGAATGTACCTGAAAAAAGATCGCAAGTCTTGTCTACTTTATCTAAGCAGAAGGCCCAGTTTATTTTCCTGCAGGAAACCCACTTCCGGTCCGGTCTCAATTCCCAAGCTCAATAGTAGCCTTTATCCCACGGTGCTGCACTCCACAAATCCCTCTGCAAAAACTAAGGGTGTCTCCATATTGATCTCTAAGCATGCTCCTTTTCGGTTGTCAGACTCTCTGGTGGACCCAGAGGGTAGGTTCTTGTTTATCAAGGGCGTGTATGCTTCCAGGCCCCTGGCCTTGGCGAATATCTACTCTCCGAATGAACACCAGGTCTCCTTTTTTAGGAAGATTAACGACCTCCTGCTCTCATTTAAGGAGGGTTTGGTTCTTTTGGGTGGTGACTTTAATGTCCCATTGAACCCTGAACTTGACACCTCTTCAGGTACCACCGTACTGCCCTACAGGGCTCTACGTCAAATTAAGTTACAACTTCAAGGTCTCACATTGCATGATATGTGGCGCACCCTGTTCCCCTCGACCAAAGACTACACTTTTTACTCTGCCCTGTTCCAAAAGTACTCTCGTATTGACTATTTCTTCCTTTCCCAACCCAACTTGACATGCCTCACTCAAGCTACAATTGACCCTATGTTTCTGTCGGATCACCACCCCATCTCGGTCACCCTGACGTTCCCAGAGTCGGTCTCCCGAACTAAAACTTGGCGACTGGACTCATCCTTGCTTAAGGATGTAGATTTTTCCGCATGTCTAGAATCCACAATTCGCAACTACTTTGTGGAAAATGCTTCCCCGGACATGTCCCCACTCACTTTGTGGGAAGCCCACAAGTGTGTGATTCGGGGGGGACTTATAGCCCAGGCAACGAAACTGAAAAAGCTACGCCAGAAGACTGTAGCGGACCTAACAGACAAGATTAGGAAGTTGGAGGCTTCTCATAAAGCCTCCCTCTCGCAGCGCTCCCTACAGGAGCTCTCACACACTCGTTCCTTGCTTCTGGAGGAACTAGGTAAGCGATCGAGGCGACGCTATGTATTACACCAAAGAGTGTTCTATGAACAGGGCAACAAATGTGGGAGACTTCTAGCTAGGGCAGTATGAGCCTCCAGACCCTCCAACACTATTCATCAGATTCGGGACCCACATGGTGTGGCTCTATCAAGAAATGAGGACATAGCAAAATTTTTTGAACAATACTACACACAACTTTATAATTTGATGCCCTCAAGCCAAACTCCTGCTCAGACGGCAGGGAGAGCGGAGGCAATTAGAAATTTTTTGACTCAGTATTGCCCACTAAAGGTCCCAGAGGGGCAGGCGTCAAAGTTGGAACTCCCACTTTCGGCTGAGGAACTCCAAGCCGCTGTAAAGCAAATGAAGCCAGGAAAGAGCCCAGGGCCCGATGGGTTCACATTGCAATATTATAAATCCTTTTTGAGTGTCTTGTCTCCCAAGATGATAGATACCTTTAATGAAATGGCAGCCCCCTCGGTCCCAATGGGTCGATTGTTGGAGGCCCATATAACGGTCATACCGAAAGAGGGCAAAGACAGTACACAAGTCCAGAATTATAGACCGATATCACTTCTCAATGTGGACATTAAGTTATATGCCAAGATTTTGGCGAACAGGTTGTCTCCGCTCTTGCCAGGTTTGGTTTCCCAAGACCAGGTAGGGTTTGTCCCCGGAAGAGAGGCCAGGGACAACACCATTAGGGCTTTGAATCTTCACCATTGGCTCAATATCTCCAAAACCCAGGACTTTTTTCTATCCCTAGACGCGGAGAAGGTGTTCGACAGAGTGGCCTGGGACTACATGCTTGAGGTCATGAAGACAATTGGTCTATGCTCTCGCATGCTGGCCCATATCTCAGCACTGTATTCTACTCCAAGTGCGAGTGTGCGGGTTAATGGTCACCTGTCGGACGCCTTCTCCATAAGCAATGGTACACGTCAGGGCTGTCCCCTGTCCCCCCTGATTTTTGTCTTATCCTTGGAACCATTTCTTAATAAATTGAGATGCAACCCTGATATTAAAGGCCTGATGGTGGGAGGTAGGGAATACAAAGTTGCAGCATTCGCCGATGACGTCCTTCTTTCCTTGACGCTGCCAAGGATCTCTCTACCAAATTTGTTGAAAGACATAGAGAGCTTTGGGATCTTATCCCACTTTAAGATTAACTATTCGAAATCCCATGCTCTGAATGTGTCACTTCCGAAGTGCGATGTGGACTGTTGTCAGAATTCCTTTTCCTTCATTTGGAGTAAGAAAGCCATCACGTATCTGGGCGTTCAAATTACAGCGGATATGGCCCACCTTTATAGTGAAAATTTTCTAACCGCCCTGAGAAAAGCCCAACAGGATTTGAAAGACTGGGGGGCCCTTAATGTCTCCTGGTTTGGCCGCCCGGCCCTCCTGAAGATGATAGTTTTACCACGCTTACTGTACCTTATACAGTGCATTACCTCCCTCCTTCTTTATGTCGTACAAAAAAGCCTGTTCATCGTTCATTTGGAAGAATTCACCTCCTCGTATCAAATACTGTAACATCCCTGCTACGCAACTACAGTATACAGTTGGTTTTTAAACTATAGAGGTCTCTCAGATACAACCACCACTTCTCACTCAGAGAGATTGGGGTGAGATTGGGGTTAATTCATCACAACCTCTAGTGAATAACCAACTGAGAGACTGCAGTAGTTTATTCCCCTATAACCAACTACCTCAGGGGAAAACAGGGTTGTATCTCTGATACACACAAGGTAGTACTACAAATCTACAAGCACAGACTATAGTATGTGGTACTTGCGGTTAGGAGAGTAAAGCCTGGTATGCTGGTGGTCCCGGAGGGGGTGTAGAGCGAACTGTGGTGTCCACTGAGGTTCAGAGCGGGTACAGCAAGGTGGCGTGAAAGGGGTTATCAGGACAGCAGGCGTCCTTTCGCAATAGGGAAAGCAAGAGATAAATCCGGGTCACAAGCCGTGGTCAGGTGTTGGAGAAGTCACAGGTATCCGAAGTCCAAGCCGGGTCAAGGGTTCAGGCAAACAGCAGTCCAGAAAGCAAAGCCAAGGGTCAAAAGCCGGGGTCAGTCAAGGAGCTTAATATATAAGCAGTTTGCTTTAGCACAGACAGGGAGATCAAACCAAAATGAACTGACCCTGTTCTCAAAGTGAGGCAGGGCTTTATACGCTGGGTAACTGGTTAAGCTGTGTCAGCTGGAGCAAGAATCTCAGGTGTGGAAAGTAATGAAATCCAGCTAATGGTGAACATTCCATTCAGCACCACCATAGCTGGAAAGCAACAAGAATTTCTAATTAAGCACTGGCTGAGAGGTAAGGGTTTGGGCTGGTAACAGAGAGGTCCCAGGTTCAATTCCAACCTAAGCCACCTGGAGCACGGCCACGCCTGGCCGTCTGCCTGACACGATGGGGATCGTGACAAATACTCGCGGCTCACCCGCCTGAAAGCTAAAGGGGGCATTGGCCTCCCAGACCTAGCCCAAAACTACCTGGCAAGCCACCTTACGCGAATTGTGGACTGGAACATTCATGAGACTAGAAAGGGGTGGGTACCCTAGGAAAAATCCTTCACGAGGCTCCCTCTTAGTTCGCTCCCTTGGATATCGCCTCATCATTGGCCCTTGGAGGCCAGGACACACCCCCTTCTCCATCCTTCACTTGGGGCCTTTAGACGAGCGGCTAAGAATCCATCATTCTCCTCAGTACCTGGGCCTTTACCCACATTAAGAGGTAACCCTGAATTTCCGCCGGGCCTATCTTCCTCGTTCCTGAGGCAGGAATGGCCGCACAATCAGGTTCTAGCACGTCAGTTTTTTTCTCATGGGTCCCCCCGTTCCTACGCAGACTTGGTATCTGAATCCCCGTCCAACTCTTTTCCCTTCTGGTCCTTCAGACAGTTGCGGCATTTTCTTTTCTCCCAGCCGTCGTCGGAGACTTTGTCGCGGCAACTAACACCTTACAAATACTTGTGTACGCAAACATCCCCACAGAGACACTTGATCTCTAGTATATATAAGATTCTTATGGATAGCATTCTCAGTTGCCCAGACTCGGCTCGGGCTGCCTGGGAGTCTGACCTTCAGATCCCCCTAAACGAGGAGGACTGGACTCGCATCGATGAATACACCCACAAGGGGTCTCTTAATGTTGCTATACAGGAAAATTGTTACAAAATTGAAACACGCTGGTATAGGACTCCGGTCCTCTTACACAAATTCTCCCCAGCCGTCCCAGAAACATGCTGGAGATGCGGGAGGGGGAGAGGGACCATGCTCCACATATGGTGGGCATGTGATTCCCTCCAGCCATTCTGGAAAGCAGTGCATGAAATTATTGCACATGTTACTATTTATACTCTGGATTACTCCCCAGCACAGTACCTCTTGCACCATACACACCTCACCAGGCCCGAATATTTTAAATCCCTGGCCATGCATATGGTGAACGCGGCAAGACTCTGCATCCCGGTTCATTGGCGCTCTACACACGCTCCGACGATTGGGGAATGGTTTGGTAGGATCTCTAAGATCGAAGAAATGGAAGAGCTAATCCATATCTCCCAAGAGCGCATCACAAAATTTACTAACACATGGGCATGCTGGGCTCATTTTAAGACAACTCAGCGCTTCCGGGCTCACAGTCCTTAGATTGTAACCATTGCGAGCCTAGACATATCGAGCTGACGTGGTGGATTCTGACCTATACGACCACCCTGGTGGTGGACCGCTGACACTGATGACCCCTTGTTCCCTGTCCCTTCCCTGAACCCCCCCCCCCTTTTTTTTTTTCTTTCTTCCTTTCTTCTTTTCTTTTTCTCCTCTCCTGCTCTCCTCTTTCTCTCTCCCTCTTCTTCCCCTCTTTACTCTCTCATTCTCTCTTTCTTTGAAAAGCACTCTGGGTTGTGTTTTCATTAACGATCGTGTTGCTATATGTTACCAATCCTAGATGTTGGGATTGGAGTATTGACAGACATGCTAGCCATGGACAGTTTGTGCTATATTAATAGGCCATGTAAACCTGCAAAAATTTACAATATTGTGCTTTTGTTGTCTGTTCAATCTGTTCTGTTTTTTTTTTTTTTCAAATAAAGAAATTTTCTTATGGAGAAAAAAAAAAAAAATGTCTAATCTGTAATTTGATGCCTTTTGGAGATTTTTCCATCTTTCCCTGGCTTTGTTATGCACATTAATACAATTTTTTACCTGGGGTGCCCAAACTTTCAATCCCCAATTTACATCAAAATAACTGTTGAGAGGTGGTGGTTGATCAGCTCTGATATTTGGATTTGGAACATTTTGAATTTGACTACTTTCAAATTTCAAAAGTCATCTTTATGGTGATTACAAAAAAAAACAACAATCCCACAATCTCTGGTGGTCTGTGGCACTTGAAAACTTCCCACCTTGATTTCTACTGCCACTCTCCTACTTGTTCTGTTCACAGTTCTCTATTGTGAATGGCCTGAATGTTTGTAAACTCCTAAGCCCTGTACACACGCTCGCTTTTCTCTGTGGTAGAAAAGCCAGACGAGAAAACCATGGGGAAAGCCGAGAACCCGGCAGGAAAACTGCCATTTCTCTGCTGTTTTCCTGCTAGGAAAACTACGAGGAAGCATACACATGTCCGGTTTTCCCGGGTAAAAGCTCTCCTGGCAGTTTTCCTGCCGGGAAAACCAGTTGTGTGTATGAGGCTTATCAGTGTTTACACTTGTGATATCTATGACTGGTTCACACCCACCACAAGATACAGAACCTCTCTGATTAGCTCTGTACATTTGTGCCTGTGATCTGTTCCATCCAATGATAGCTCAATCACAGCTGTCCATAAGCAAACTGGCCACCTGTTTTTTTTTTTTTTTTTTATACAGGGGTGTTTATAAATGGAGCTCCAGAGAAAAGCATCTGTCTCCAACATTTAGGTGGTTAAGCAGTTAAATTTACTAAGATCACAAGTCTTTCTCATGCTAATGATTCATCATTCAAACCATGTTTTTATGTTTTTAATATTGCTATGCAGCCACATAATTTGTGTTTTGGCTATTTACCAAGTCTGTGTGTATATATACACCATATGGCTGTAATGTACTTCCGCTTTAACATAGCAAGATCTTCAAAAGTTTTTATCATATAATTAAAATGAAAACTAAATAAACTGGCTGAAATTAAAACTTTGCAAGTTATTAAACTTTTAATGTCTAGTCTCCAAGGAAAATGTCTGAAATTCACACACATTGAAGTCTTCTCCCAGGAGGAACTGAAAATGAATGTGGAGCTGTGAGTTTGAAAGCCTTCATTGCCAATTTCTGTTTGATCATGATAAGGAAAATCCATACCTGACAAGCCTATGGAGAAATGTCCTGACAGTCACTTGTCGACTCCCCCTGACCGCAGACAGTTTAACCGCCTGGGGTTTCCAAAGTACAATGAGAAATAAAATAATCTAAGATTTTTTTTCTCTTTTTCACAAGTCGGATGCTGTCCTGATAATTAAATCTGCTGCAGACTCAGCAAAACCTGAGTCAGGAAAATGCAATATTCCACATTAATGTCTGTATAATATTTGAAATCATGCATGAATGACAACAGTTATTGTACAGATTGACATGTTTCGTTTAACATGCTAGGATGTAAGTGCATTCACAAAATCCTGTAAATTAAAAGAATGCCACTATAACAAAAATGTTTAAAATGTATTCTAAAGATTCTAGATTCAAAAGGTCACTGTACCCTTTTCTATATTTTTAAAGCATGGATACTCAAATATCCATTCTCCTATCCATACTCACATATTTACTCTTAGGGTTTGGTTTACTCTTTACTAAAATCCCTAGGCATACACATACTTGTATTCATACTCACATGTATATTTATATCTATACTTATAGCCATTCTCAAGAAAAGCCTGGAGCAATAGAATAAAATGGCATAAGCGTAGGGCTGACATGACAGGGTTAACAGGGGAAGAGATTTTGAGGTAGGAGGTTGCGTGTGTTGAGCAGAGTGGGAGGGGTTGAGAATCAGATAAAAGGTGGCCCCTCCTATAGTGAGTCAAGCACAGCACGGGGGAAAGTTCCCACCCACCTTCCCGATTTGTTAAGGTGGTATGCCTATGTTTTCTTGTTTTCTTACTAATACACGTCAGTGGAACATTTGATATCGTAGCAGTGGTGGGTGTTGTTCTTTGCAGGGGAAGGAAGATATTGTAGAAGGAAGAGTTAATGGAATGCAATATGGTTTTCCCACATATGGGTATATAGTACCTGCAAAGACCAACACTAGATAGATTTATAGGTTGGTGAACAGATGTTTGGATGTTTACATTGGTGTGGTCTCAATTAATAAGGTTAAGGGGAAAAGTTGGGGTTGGATAAAAGGGGGGAATAGTTTCATCTGTTATACATCAGTCATGTCCATACTTACTGTATATTCATACCCATGTTCATATCCATACTCATAGCTTCCAACTGTCCCTGATTTCGAGGGACTGTCCCTGATTTGGAGCAATGTCCCTCTATCCCTCTTTCCCCCTCACGTGTCCCTCATTTTGCTCTGATCTATAGAGTTGTATATAAAATGTACTTTTTATTTTTCAAAAAGTGTTTCCCAGTGCTAAATCTTTCTTCCAAATTCTAAATGGTTGCATTTTCAAATTTTAAAAGTCAATATAAAGGAACAGTAGTGGAATAGTAGTGGTAAAAAAAATAACTCTTGTGGATTTAATTAACCTTTTTTTTCAGTTAAGTCTCCTCTAAGGAGGTGTGGCAGGGGGTGTGTCCTATGCCGACATACCTTTGCTAGTAGGTGTCCCTCATTCCCATCTCAAAATGTTGGGAGGTATGCATACTTATACCCATACTCATATACAGACCCATACTTGTATCCAAACTTATGTTCCTCCCCATATCCATGATCACACCTATACCCATATTCATACTCATAGCCACACTGGTACAGTGTGGTCCCCCTTACTGTGTTAAATGGCTTTTATATTGCCCAGAATTCTCAACCGGGCAGGTTAAGGGACTTCAGGGTCCTTGTCTCACATAGAATAAATCATTTTTTCAGGTTGCTGTCTGGTTGGTTACAACTGGTTTGGGACCTGGAGCCTGGAGATTTCTTAAAGACTTGGGTAGGATAAAATTTCCAATCCTAAGTTGGGAACAAGCAGCACACTATTTGTGCAGGTGTGTTCTGTGCTTTTAGGAGAATAAGGACTATAGGTCTGGCCTCCACCCCCCTGAAGAGCCTGTGTGGTTGCAAGGGAGCAGCCAGAGGGGTGAACACATGAACACAAACACAGGGGTACTGTGGTAGATGGTCTGGAGCAATGTTTCTTAACTCCAGTCCTCAAGTACCCCCAACAGGTCATGTTGTCAAGCTTTCCATTATTTTGCACAGGTAATTTGATCAATTTCACTGCCTTAGTAATTTCCACAGCCCTTTCATCTGAGGAAAATCGTGAAAACATGACCTGTTGGAGGTACTTGAGGACTGGAGTTGAGAAACATTGGTCTGGAAGACCAAGACACAAGTCTTGAGCAGCAGTGCGGCTAAAGAGAAAAATGAGACTGAATGTTACTTTATTGTGTGTTGATAGTGGAAAGCCCTACGAGTTAAACTGTTTGTTCTGGTGTCAACGTTTTCTTTATTTCTTTTTAAAATACAAGTGGGCCAACAAAACCTTATATGGCATAACTGGGGTGGACTGTACCCACTGCTGGTGAGCGCTACACTTTTAAGGTAAATATCCCCCAAACATTGCATATAATCATTTGATAACCTTAAAATAACCCTTTATTGCAAGCAATGCATACTGTACATTGCAGATCACCTTCTGGAAAACAAATCTAAAGACGTGCAAAGCCAAAACTGACTTTTAGCAACCGTCACCCCCCCTCCCCCCACTAGGTGCCTGGGCACCCACCTATTCTAGCCCTATCACAATCCGGAGTTGCAGTGGAGCATCTATCTAGAGATGCAATAAAGTGAGCCCCTTCTTGCGATCTTTTGCCAGTCCAGTCACTTGATATGCCAGAATGCGGCAAAACGTTTCATATTGTATTAGGTCTCTATTCTGGCTAAAACAGCCAAGATGGGGCAGGGGGGCTATAGTATAACATGACATGGACACGTGACTAATATTTCATGGCTCAATATGACGTTTTTTGAGTTACAGCAGCCGAAACGCATTTTCACAAAAGGACTGCTTTTAATGCTTTTAAGACAGTATTATGTCAAATGTGTGGCCGCTGCTACTGTCCATCAGGTACGTTTCATGAGAAACAATGGCAGGGTATCCCTTACCATTCTCTGGAAGACATCTGTCCATTTATAGGCAACTTTAAACTGGCCAGACACAATTCAATCTGATCATACAATTTTCTTTGACTTTTCAAATGAATTAATTGGTTTAAATTGAATGGGTTATTTAGGTAGACCTTCATATTATAGAGTTATTGGTTATATAATCCATTGTTCAAAGATTATGCTGGCTGAGAGGATGAACATGTAGCTGGACAAAGGCCTGAGTTTGAGTCCTACTGTACCTTGTGTAACCCGGAGGGGGTGAGAAGCCACTGAGGAACTCCAGATGTCTTAAGGGGGCGGAGAAGCTTGCATTGGAAGCTTGGACCTCACTGAAGTATGGTTTCTTCTCCCCAGGGTATTGACAGCTGGACTGACAATTGCTTTACAGTCCGGAGGTACAGTCACAGAGTGTTGGGTCAGCATTGAGGTTTTCCATCTGTAAAGATTTTAAGTACTTTTGTTCCCCTATTCTGGAGTCTGCTAGTCCGTGGATGTCTATGTTCTTACTCTTTCTCCCTCGAGTATTGAGTGAAGCCTCGTACACACGACCGGTTTTCTTAGCAAAAACCAGCAAGAAAACTGCTCCTTGCCGAGACTACCGTTCGTGTGTATGAGGCTTTCAGGTTTCTTGTCAGAAAATCTGGCTAGAATCTCGACGAGAAAAAAGAGAACCTGCTCTCTTTTTTCTCGTCGAGATTCTTGTCGGCCTGTTTCCCGACGAGAAACCCGAGAGTGTGTATACTTACCTGTCACCGTGGAAACCTGTGCATGCTCAAAATGACTTTGACACATGTGCGGTAGCTTCCATGGCATAGGTGAGGTGAATTAAGGTGGCAGGGATGGCATTAAATGTGATGAGCGCATGCTCGTCGTACGCGATGACGTCACTGTGTTCTTTCCTTTCAAGAGAGCCGTGCATCTTTTGAAACTAAAGTCTGTAAAGTTGGGCGGCAAGAGTTTCTTGCCAAGAATCTCATCAGGAAAAACAAAATTTTCTTACCTGTGTGTACAGGTCCTGAGGGTCAATAAAATCCTATTATTTCCAATACTGCAGAGGACTACATCCTGAGGTGAAATGCTAGCCCACCCTGTCCCTGGAGGTCCCACTAGCCATTGTGGTGTCATGGGGGTGCTACAGATAAAAATAAAAAATGAACATTTTTACATTTCTTGACATCTATTTAATTGACTCAATTATCATCCATAAAATTGGAACACGTTAGCTTTTTGCCACTACAGTATCTTACAAAGTTGCTACAACAACACAAACTGACAACTCCGTGTCATAGGAGAGCTACGGCACTTGGATTGCAAACCACATTATTACATGTTGAATGTTTTCTGCTAAAGACTTGTGAGGAAAAAAAATGCCTAAACTGTTTAGGTTGGCCAGCAAGCATATGCATCTAATTCTCGGAGAAGCATTCTGGAAAACCAGTGACAAGATTGGCACTTTAGGCTAGCCCCAGGCAGTCAGCAGTGGTAGAAAGCTGCACATTACCTCACATGTAAACTTCCTCAGCTGACACAAAGCTTAATGGATGTGAACCCTGACAATTGTAGCCAATGGAGTGTAAGTGACATGCTGCTTGGCATGCCATGATGTATTTTTTTCCCCTTTCTTGAAGGTGTAATTTCTCCTGAGTAAACCTTGATGTTAAAATGTCATTGTCTTTCTGACAGGTGACTTTTCCACGTTTACCGGGAATTATATAACGAGCGCCGAGCGCTGATCCGGGCACATTTGTTTTAAGGAATCGAAGGAGATGTTGCCATAGTACGTTCTGTGCTGCTGTGACCTCAGTTTACTCAGATGTTGAACTTCACTAACAAATGAAGGGAAAGTGAATGACTTCATATTATATCAGATGCGTTGAGAAGGAAAATTAAATGTGCCAAGCTTATTCTTGCTGGTGAACCTACTAGTGATGGAGGTACAATGGAAAAAATCATTACAGGGCACACTGGTTCTCCAATCCCATCCCTCTATAGCAGGGGTCTCCAAACTGTGGCCCGAGGGACAGATATGGCCCTTTGCTAGCCTTTATGAGGCCCTTGGGGCACTATTTCTCTAACTGATATGAGCACTATTCCTTCCACTGACACCAACAAGGGGGCACTATTTCTTCTACTGATATCAATGATGGGATACTATTCCTCCTACTGATAGGGGCCCTACTTCTCCCCCTACTGAAAACCAACCCTGAGGCCACATTTATTCTTACTGGTGCTGGGCCCAGGACATTTTCTGCACCCACCGGCCACAATCCGGCACTTTCTAAAGTCTGAAGGACAATAAAGTGAACCTTTGTTTGAAAAGTTTGGAGACCCCTGCTCTATAGAAATGTTTTTTTGTGTTTTAGCACAAACATTTAACATTGCAGCCTGCTAGTCATTTTCATTTAATTCCCAGGTAAATGAACCCTTTATGTATTATTATTTTTTTTGTAGCATTACCCCCGGAGGAGCTGCTGGTTTGTTTTTGGTGGCACATTACCTTAATGGCTCCTCCGACATCTTAGGGGTGTATGGTGCATATAGCAGTAATGGAATGTCCATGACAGGTGTCTTTTCTGTGCTCTTTATTACGCAGCCAGGTAAAAACTACAAAACTTGTAGTGAAGAAGGTAGAGTTGAAAGGAGAAAAAGAACAGCAGATTCAGGCGTAGCAATAGGGAAATAATCCTGCTCCCATGTGTAACACTGCTTGCACCACTCCTGCCTGAGTGGGAATAGCATACCTGGACAGGCCTCTCTCACTGAACTGGCAGCCAGAGTAACAGTCAAACTTTTAAGGAAAAGTCTCTGCCACAGACCCTACTGGAATGAACTGGAACCTTTAGGGAAAAGTCTCTGCCACAGACCCTCCTGGAATGAACTGGAACCTTTAGGGAAAAGTCTCTGCCACAGACCCTCCTGAAATGAACTGGAACCTTTAGGGAAAAGTCTCTGCCACAGACCCTCCTGAAATGGACTCAGGGAGAAACCTCTGCCACAGGCCCTCCTGATTGTGGTTACGGATGTGAATTTCCTTGATAGAATTACGCCTGAATCTCCTTCAAGTTGCTTTCAGGTACTGACTGACAGGTGACCAGCCTCTTAGTGTCCAGATACCTCGATCCCCGGTGGTTTGTCTAGACCCTATTGGATCACCAGCCTCTCATTGGACTCCCCACCGAACAGCTATCTCTCTTGGGATTTTCAAGATTGGGAACCCAGTCGACCACTGGACTCCCCGCCACAGCTCAAATGCTCCGGACCAATATGGTCCCGGAACCAGGAACACCACGTGGCATACGCGCCCCGGCCTGGTAGACCATAACGCAGGGGCGCCGTGGTGCAGTCACCCTAAAGGTGGGTGCTGCACTCGAAGAAGAACAACCCAGAACAATGGAGTCTGCCCCATAAATACCCTCCCCCAGCATGCACAGCAAGGGCAACTCCCTCCTGATTGGCTGGTGGGGAAGAGCACCCAAACCTTGACTCCACTGCTGCCACCTACTGTCCTGGGGGGGAAGAGCACCCCAGGAACAACAGAATGAGCCCACAGCACAGCCAAGATGAGTCAGAGATCCAAATTTGAACACATTAACTGGATCAGAGTTCAATTAACACTCTGATCTCCCTCTAAATTTAAATAGCACTGGAACTCTGAAGTAACCAAGCGCTACATTTTTTTTGCCAAAAGCTTTTTCTACATGTCTGATGACTTTAGGCTCCGTATACACCTAGGCACTCCGGATCGTGGGCAGAATCATCACAATTCTCACCGCGATTCCGGAATCACCACAGAGTGCAATCCCTTTACTTTCAATGGCACCGCAATTGTTGCACAATTTTGCCAAATAAATCGTGGCAGAATTGCGCAAACAAAATCGTGAGAGGCCTCTCGCCCAGAAAAAGTTCAGAATAAAGCATATCTAAACCCAAAGCAAAAACGTCATATATTTTCCTCCTTATAACGTGACATTGTGAAGTTGTTGAGTAGTCCATAGGATTTTCTGTTTCTGTAAGTGTAAAATTATTATTATTTATTATTAATAAATAATAATAAAAACTATAACCATGGTTAATAAACCTAATATTTTAATTATAATAGAAATTACCTGAATCTTTTTTGTTCTTTTGGATTTTCATATTTTCATTCTTATTTTCGGAAATTTGTTCTTTAAAATTTTCGTTCATATTTTCGTACTTTTGTTCTTTCAGATTTTCAATTTTTTGTTCTTTCACATTTTTAGATTTTCACATTTCGGATATTCATTCTTTCGAATTTTTGGATTCTCCAATTTTGGATTTTCGTTGTTTCAAATTTTCGTTTTTTCCAATTTCAGGTTTTTGCTCTTTCGAATTACTACAAATTATCAAAATAACAAATACTGCATTAAACAAAAGGAACGTAACAAATTTGAATTTATCTGAAGCTACAAATTTATTCAACATAATGTATATCGATTATAACGAATGATCTAAAAAAATGAAAGCAAAAAAACAAATAAAATGAAAATGAAAAAAACATATTTTTTCAGCAGTGCACATGTCTAGTTATACCAATCGTCACATTTTTATTAATGTCATGCCACGTACACACAATCATTTTTCGGGTCGTAAAAAAACAACGTTTTTCAGGCTCTAGAAAAAACAATGTTTTTTTTAACTTGACCATTAAAACGGCCTTGCCTACACACGATCGTGAAAAAAAAATGTTCTAGCAAAGCGCGGTGACGTACAACATGTCTGTTACAGTGTGATGAATGTGCTTACTCTATTACGAACTGTAGTTTTACCAGAACGAGCGATCCCGTCTTATTACTTGCTTCTGAGCATGTGCAGATTTTTCACGTCGTTAAAGCCCACACGGCCATTTTTTAGAACCCTAAAAAAGACAACGTTAAAAATGTCGTTAAAAAATAGAGCATGTTCGAAAAACAAATTGCCCGTTTTTTAGAACCCAAAAAATGCTCTGAAGCCCACACACGATCGTTTTTTATTGACATTAAAAAAACCTTATTTTTTTACAACCCGAAAAATGATTGTGTGTACGCGGCATTAGTGTTCTCACTGTGGATATTTTCCTCTCTATTTGTTGGGGTGACAATTCATTGAGACAAAAAGTAAGAGTTGTCATGAGACCAAGAAGAAAAATCCTCCGACAGTTACACCTGTTTGTATGATAACTCTTTAGGATAATAACACTGTTTACTATGAAATAAATTATTCCTGTTCCATCTCCAGTACAAGAAGTGAAAGGAAATCACCCCACCAGGACACCCTTCCTTACTTGATCTAAAAAGAATATATGCTATATTATATACTGTATTTGTAATCAGATTAGTACTTAGAAGATGCAGCATACTGTACTTTCAGTATAAAAAAAAAAAATCCAAACTTTGAGACTCGAAAAGTAAAATGATCTATATGCAAGATATATGAGTCTGGAATGACAGTTCCTTTGAAAGAGTCTGCAGCTTGTGTTGAATGAGGACATACCGTCAAAGTGATGTCTCAGTAGTGACAGACAGATAGCGATAAAAGAAAAATGGTCATTGAAATATAAAATATGACACCCCTCTCCCACTGGGTGATTGTTAAAAGTGACCAGTGACCACTCATCTTATAAGTCATCATTCTATACTGTTCTTTATTCTTATTTTAAATTTCATTAATTCTAGCTTTTAGGTTATTTTATTGCTTACTGGGCTTTTACTCACTACTAGGGATGGACTAATCTGTCCGGGTTCAATGTTCAGGGGATTATCCAATCCTGTTTGGAATTTATGAAACCCAAGCATAGCAGCAAACCCTATTAAAGTTTATAGGGGGCCAATCCGTGTACTAGAATCTACATATTTTTAAGACTGATATGTAAACTATTTATAATATTGGCACAGGAAACAGAGCACTGCTATGAGGGGCATTTATCAAAACAATAAAAAATAAAATGCCGTACATGGGGAGAGCGTCATTTTAATGTGACCTTGAGGGTTATATGGAAAAAAAACACCAATTCTTTAAAGCTGATGTCCGCCGATTTTTTTTTTTTATTAAAGGCCAGCAGCTACAAATTCTGCAGCTGCTGACTTTTAATATCAGCACACTTACCTGTCATAGATTCCAGCGCCATCCACAGCAGAGGACGAGTGATCGCTTGTCACTCTGCTGCTCCCACCGCCATCCTTGTGAGGGAACCAGGAAGTGAAGCCCCACAGCTGTGCCATGATGACTGGTTCCCGCTGTGTTCTGGGAGCTGTGTGTTTCCCAGAACACAACGGGAGGGGGGGGGATCTGACGTCCTGCCCGCAGTCTACCCTGTCTTTAAACAGGTAGCTGCACCCCCCTGAAAGGTGTCAAATGTGACACCGGAGGGGGGAGGGTTCCGATGAGCGGAATTTCCACTTTAGAATGGAGCTCCGCTTAAAATAACGTGTTCGGGAGATGTATTTGTTGTTAAAGAACTGTACAATTTTCACAGACAGCATCAGCACTAGTGTTGGGCAACCAGTTTGAGCCGAAATGTACAACAAACAATATACAAAAACTATATATAAATCACCGCGCTACTTGTATGTGAAAAGTAAAAAAGGCTGTAGAAACAAGTCTTATACAGTAATTGTCTGATAATAACACCATAAGTGCTCAAAAAATCCATAAATAATGACAAAAAAATATGTGAATATATAAATGAATAAAGTCTCTGAAAGTCCCAAAACAAGATAGTCCAACCAGAAGTGACTAAATGTTGAAAATTGAAGATGGGAAATTGCTTGTAGATCCACCACCAAGATATAAATGGGAGGCTTACCAGAGAAAATCGCTTCTCGGCCTTTTGGCTAAGATCAAGTGTAGTATCTGTTCTTATCAGTTGCCAATAGGTGGCGCTAAACCGACTGTCCCCAGTACTCGGCGAGGGGGAAAGGGATGGCAGTCGGTGGACGCAAAGCCTGTTGGCGTAGAGGCGAAAGCCTTCTGATCGGGGGCAGAGAGGCATGAGGTCGAAGCTGAAGGGCTGGGCCCCTGGCCTTTGGCCTGGATCCGGTGGTGTCTGCCCCAGTCAGTTGTTCGGTGAGGGAACCCTTGCTAATCCCTTAGGGGAGAGGCGGGTAGTACTTCCCGAATGTAATTAGGTGGGAGAGCTGGGGGTTGTGGGTAGTAGTTGGCTGCGGCTGGCTCTCCCCAACCTCTTCTCCTACCTTCCTGGCTGGGAAGGGCGCTGCTGGTCCGGACCGGGGGTCAGGGTCCGTTGAAAAGCCTGTGGAGATAGTGCCCCTGGAGTGGCAGTCCAGGGGTGCCATACATTGCACTGAGTGTTGAGTGGCACTCAACGTGTGGCACCTTGGTACTCTTGGTGGAGGCAATCTGAAGTTTTATGGCTTTTTCCCATGAGCAGGTCGGATATTCCGATCCAAAGTCCTTTTCCCAAGCTAAAATGTTTGGGGATTTGACCATGACATCTTTTTCTTGAAGTCCCCTGTACATAACTGTTATACCCTTAGACCCAGTATTCGGATGACGAAAGAATTCAGCTATTTTGACTGGGAGGTGTTCAGAAGTAATGGAATTTTTTCTAAGAAACTGAGAGATCTGGATGTATCTATACCTGTCCGTATTAATGAGGCGAAATCTCTGTTGAAGCGTTTCAAATGTCAGCATCCTAGAGCCCACCATAGTGTCTTCCAGAAAATGTATACCATTTTCCTTCCAGGCACCCAGATTAATATTTGGTATTAGGTTATGAACAGCAGTAATTGGGAATTTGACCATCTCTGTGGGTCCCGTCCAACCCTTAGTTGCACATAGGTGGGACCAGGCTCTCAGAGTTGCCAGGACCGTAGGAGCGTATCTCCTATGTAAGGACCCGGTAATAGTGGCTGACCTCAAAAAATCTACCAAATTCCCTCTTGGGACCTGTCTTTGTTCCACATCTTTCCATAATACTCTAGAGTCGGGGTTAAACCAGTGTGATAATTGGGCCAGGATGGAGGCGAAGTAGTAGTCTTGTAAATGTACATGTCCTATCCCTCCCGCCAACTTGCTCTTGATTATCCTCCCAAAGGCACACCGTGCCCTCTTGCCCTGCCATAGGAAACTGTTTAGAATACCCTGGATGGATTTAAAGTATACACCCGGTACAGGGATGGGAAGGGTCCTAAATATATATAGAAGCTGGGGTAATATTAACATCTTGAAAGCTGCCAATCTCCCCATCCAGGACAACTCCGATTTGGCCAGTTTCTGTAATTTAGCTTTAAGAGTGTTCAGGAAGGGAGTGTAGTTAGCAGCCATCAGGTCCTCTGTATTGGGTGTCAGCGTTATCCCCAGGTATGTAATGCCTTTATCATTCCACACGTAAGGGAATCTGCTTCGTAGCAGCGCCTCTGTTTTAGAATTCACCAATTTAGTACATGCGATTTCGCTGAATTCACTTTATAATAAGACACCTCAGAAAAATCTTGCAGTACTGATTGAGCAGCAGCCAAGGACGACTCAACGTCAGATAAAATTAAGATAACGTCGTCAGCAAATAAGCTTATGACGTGGTTTTTCGGGCCCACCGGCAGTCCAGCAATTTGGGGATGTGACCTTATGCTAGTAGCCAGGGGTTCCATCATTAAATTGAAGATGAGCGGTGAAAGTGGGCACCCCTGGCGTGTACCATTTGTGATCTCAAAAGGGGCTGATAGAGCCCCCGCGATAAATACCTGGGCCGACGGCTGTGTGTAAAGGGCCATGATGGCTGAGAACACCCACCCGTGGAACCCAAACCTCTGCAACACCTCAGCCAGAAACCCCCAGTGGATCCTGTCAAACGCCTTCTCTGCATCCAAAGATAGGAGCAGAGAAGGCGTTCCCCTACGTCTTGCAAGATGTATCAGGTTGACCAAACGTCTAGTGGCATCTGACGTCTGCCTGCCTTTAGTGAACCCGGACTGGTCGATGTCTATAAGATCTGGGAGAATAGACGCCAACCTGGCAGCTAACAACTTTGCGTATATCTTTACATCATTATTTAGTAGTGATATCGGTCTGAAGTTCTGAGGAACGTCCGGAGGCTTCCCCGGTTTCGGTAGAGCTATAATTGTGGCCTTGAGCATCTCTTGGGGAAATGAGGAGGACGCAGCAGCAGAACCAAAGACCCCAGCGAGGTGTGGAGAAAGCAAGTGCTGGAAGGCCCTATAATACTCCCCTGTGTAACCATCAGGGCCCGGTGATTTATTGAGTGGCAAGGATTTAATAATGTTCCTGACTTCTAAATCTGTTACAGGGGAATTAAGGTGTGCAAGTTGAACCTGCGTAAGTTGAGGGAGGTTTATATTATCTAGGAAGGCCGAAATCGTTGAATCTGTGGGCTGTGGGACCGACTGATCATCTCTGAGATTGTACAGCGAGCTGTAGTATCGACTAAATGAGTCTGCTATTGCTTGAGGATGAGTTTGTTTGATAGAGGTGCCGGGCTCCAGAATATGGGATATCTGGGATTTGATCCTGTGACCCTTCACTCTATTAGCCAGGAGCTTCCCAGCTCTATTGCCACTTGTGTAGTAGGAAAGCTTTAGCCTCCTAGAGGCCTTCTCAAAGTCCTCAAGGAATTTGAGCCTGAGCTCCGTGCGGAGTTGGGAAATCTGGTGCGATAAAGAGGAGGAGGGTTGGGCCATATTCTGTCTGTCCAGGTCATCAATTTGAGATATAAGCTGAGCGGTTTGCTGCTGCCTCTCCCTCTTAAGTCTCGCCCCCATCTGAATCAAAATTCCTCGCATGAAAGCCTTGTGGGCATTCCACAAGACAAACGGGTCACCCACTGATCCGTGATTCAGTTCAAAAAATTCTTTAAGTTTCAATTCTATGCAAGACCTGGATGGACCTTCCCTTAATAGATAAGAATTAGCTCTCCATAAGTAGGCATGACTGCGGAGGGAAGGATCCCCCACAGCCAAGCTCACTGGGGCGTGGTCCGACCAGGTGATGCTACCGATTTTAGCAGCAGTACATTTAAACAATAATGACTTATCAACCAAAAACATATCAATCCTGCTGTAAGAACCATGAGCTGCGGAAAAAAAAGTGAAGTCTTTTTCATTCGCATTAAGGCATCTCCATGCGTCATAGAGCTCATGAGAGCGTATGGATGCGTTCAATGAGGGGGGGGGCCTCTTAGGAGAGGAAGTCATGTCTATCAATGGGTCCGAGGTGGCGTTGAAATCCCCACACACCACCAACGCTCCCTTCTGCACCCCACGTATCTTTCTCATAATCCTGTGGAAGAAATTAACTTGCCTAGCATTCGGGGCATATATATTGGCCACAGTATACACAGCTGAGTTGATCTCACATATCAGAAGTAGATAACGCCCTTGTGGATCTATTACAGTGTGAAGAAGACGAAAAGCTACAGAATCTCTCACTGCCACCATCACCCCTCTCTTTTTGGAGTCTGCATTCGCCATGAATACGTGGGGGAACTTTGGGTGGGTGCATTTAGGATGTGCGGTATGGCTGAAGTGCGTTTCTTGCACACACAAGACATCACAGTTGTACTGCAGAGCGTCTTTCCATAGGGACTTCCTTTTGGCCGGGTGATTCAGACCCTTAGAATTTAAGGTGAGGAAATTCACCGCCATGGAGGTGCATAAATAAGGTGCTTAAAGAGGCAAATGCAAATCAAGGCACTTACAAAAGATGAGAGCCGGGTCCCTGAGGAGGCATACAGCTTCGGGGGAGTGGTGTGTGGGCGCAGCAGAGGTAACCAGATTGAGACAAACTGGAACAGGGTGGACATCAGGACGAGTTCGGTCAGCAGGGCAGAGTAGAACTGTTGAAACAAAAAAAACATAACAAAACAACAGCGGCCAAAAGCCTTAGAAAAAAAAAGGTGCAGGAGTGTGACTTTCGGTCACTCAAGTGTAATCCGGGGGTAAAATTGAACTAGGAGCTGAGAGAGAAAATGCAAAAAAATTAAAGAAAAAAAAGATCTCTTCCAGCGGAAAGTACAACACAAGTAGGTACAATCCAGCTCAGTTGTGTGTGCGGGCATTTCTACGATCCACAGTGCGCCATTCTTGTTCCTGGATTCCCTTGTTGGTATGTCGGGGTGGGTTTTGTTGCAGATCAGGAACTATTCCCCAAGCTTTCAATATGTCTAGACCTTTTTCCAGGGAGTCCATCACAAAGTCTTTGCCGTCCTTTGTGACTATCAGCTTCGTTGGGAATCCCCATTTATAGGTCAACTTGTGGTTCCTGAGGGCTTTCGTGATTGTAGCGAGATTCCTACGCTTTTGCAGCGTATATTGCGATAGATCAGTATAGAACTGAAGATTGGTATATTGCGCAGGAATCGTGTCTGATTGGCGCGATAGTGTCATGAGCCTTTCCTTAGTATGGTAAAAATGTAGTCTAAGGATCACATCCCTAGGGACATTATCGGATAGATAGGAGGGTTTAGGAAGTCTGTGTATTCTGTCTATGGTAAAGTCCAATTCAGACATGTCAGGCAGGGTTGTGGTGCATAGCTGAGTAACATAGCTGCGGAGATCTTGCTGCTTAACCGACTCAGGGATCCCCCTTATTTTTATATTATTCTTCCTGGATCTATCCTCCATCTCAGCTATCTTTGCCCTCAGTACTTCAATATCATCCTCATTGTTTTCATTAGCGTCCACCAGAGCGTTAATAGTGGAGGCATACTCCCCCATCTTTTCCTCCACATGTGAGACCCTATCAGCAACATGTCCCAGGTCAGAACTGAATTTGTGCATACATGAGACCATATCAGACTGAAGGGAGCTTCTTAGTGAGATTAACATGTCTTTCAGCACTGTGTCTAACACAGGCTTGTCAGTAGTGGGAAACGAGTCGATAGAGTCAGGCATGTCTCTTGTATCATCCCCTGAGTCTGAGTGAGAGCTCACCTCGTGGCAGGCTTCTGCAGCATCCAGACGGAATCTCGCCTTCTCTGGGCTCCCTGAGGACGGGGTAGCTGGAGGGGATGTTCGATGCCTGGGAGAGTTGCTCCTCTTAGTTGCTTTCCCCTGCTGGGGAGGAGATCGTGAGTTCCCGGGCAGCGGTGTTGAGGACGCGCCGGCGCCATCTTGCTTTGGTCCCACGGAGAAAAACTCTGTGAGCTTAAGGGGACGATTCCCTTCCTTTTTGCGCCGACCCATGGTCCCTGCGCGTTCCTCTGTGTACCGGGAGGTAGAACGCCGCGGTAGTGGGGTGTAGCTCTCGCTGGATTGCGTGCTAACAGCCGCTGAAGATTCGCTGGATCCGGAGCTCCGTTACAGTGCGGCCATCTCGGTCTCCGGCTAGCTCCGCCCCCAGGACATTTTTTTTTTAACGGCGCATGTGCCGTCCGTGGAGATATCCCAGTGCGCATGCGCAAAATCACGTCGCAAATAGTCAATGAAAACGTGAACGTAACTTACACAATTCCCTATTCGCGAACGGTTTACGCAAACGTCGTAAACAACGGAAAATTTGACGCTGGCCCGACGTCCATACTTAACATTGCGTACGCCTCTATACAGCAGGGGTAATTTTACGCCGGAAAATGACTAACGCAAATGACGTAAAAAAAATGCGCCGGGCGGTCGTACATTCGTGGATCAGCGTATCTACCTCATATGCATATTCTACGCGCAAAATATACAAAAGCGCCCCTAGCGTCCAGCGTAAATATGCAACTTAGATACGACGGCGTAAGAGACTTACGTCAGTCGTATCTAAGCAGAAAACCGGCGTATCTTGTTTTGTGGATACAAAACAAAGATACGCCGGCACAGATTTGAAAATACGGCGGCGTATCTGGAGATACGCCGCCGTATAGTTTTGTGGATCTGGCCCTGTGAGTATAGTGTAGTGTAGACATGGGCCAACACCCAAACAGAGGAAATGTTCTAACCCAAATGGCAAACCACATGGAAGTCTATGGGAGCCGAACAGGAAAAATCAAAAGTGCCCATTTTTAAGGCTTATATGCAAGTATTTGATCATAAAAGGGGTACGAGGTCCTGGGTATTGTCCTGAGGGACATGTATCAATAAAATAAAATAAAATAAATGTTTTTGCAGGAGCAGTGATTTTAATGTATGCTTGAAGTGCAACAATAAAAATGAAACATTCTTTTTAAATATAGTGCCTGGGGGGGGGGGGGGGGTGCCATTAATGTGCCTGCAAAGTGGTGCATCTGTAGCATGTATAGAACATTCCTGCAGAAAAATGACATTTTTTAAAGGAAAACATCTCAAGTCAAATACCAATTTAAATGACTCGCGGCTACACTTGGCAGAACACAGCTATTGAAAAAATGAAGGGGAACCCCACGCTAAAGTTTTAAAAAAAACAATGGCATAGGCTCCCCCCAAAATCCATACCAGGCATGCAGGCCAGCAGGTCAGGAAAGAGGAAGGACGATTGAGTGCCCCCCTACTGAACCATACCAGGTCACATGCCCTGCCTGCAGTCCCCTACAACCACTGGTCACGGTTGTGGGTATGAGGCTCTTGTCCCCATCATGGGGAAAAGGTGCTTTGGGGCAGTGCAGCGCCCAGTGCATTGCAGGGTGTTCTTCAGGACAAACACCCAGCGAACATCCAGGCAAATGTTCGGCCCAAACTCATGCTTAGGGTGAACCGTTTGCCCATCCCTATTGTAGTACAGTGTTTATCACAGCGTTACATAACATTGAGTGCTGTGTACAGTGCTGTATACCCCTTTTTTTTGGTTGCTGCATGGTTTTCTCTTTTTTTCTCCTGTCCCCTGCCTGCCCCCCTTTTTAAATTGCCAACTGCTGTTTTTCTGACTGCAACACTGGTGTTCCCCCTATTTTGATTTTTTTTTAATAGTTTTTACATTTCTGTCAGCGTCAGTTCTCAATTTAAAGTGCACCAAACAACACTTTTCTTAACAAAAAAACTGCATCCAAACACACATTTCTCAGTTTCCATTAAATTTGGGTAAATGTCTGGGAGGCCACACCATCATGTCTGGGAGACCAATAAGGAGAGGCAGAAGTTTAGTGATGTTACCGGTCCTACTAAACCATCCTCATCCTCCTCATCCTGTATGACCCAAGCTGACACTAGTGCGCAGTTCACCACAGATGCCAGAGCGTCATATTCTGCCTTCTTGTTCACAGGTACTTCTGCCATAGCCCCAGCATCATGCATGGAGGAGTCAGCTGAATTCTTTGAACACAGCGTCAGCCATTTGCTTCTTGAGGATGCACAGACACTTGATTCAGATGTTGGTTCAGAGATAGAGGAAGGGAGTAACATGAGCCCACAGAGAGGGGAGAACACTGATCAACAACAAATTGGCAGTCAAGTTCCCCCAGCCACAGCGTATTGCCATGTTGGTTCCAGTAGTTAAGAGGGTGGAGGGGATGATGATGATGAGGTCACTAATGCGCCTTGGGTGCCAGTTAGAGCACAGGACGTATTAAATGTATTTAGTGGATCTTGCAGAACACTTGAAGCTCTCTACATATTGTTTTAATCATTATCTCCTTTGAAGTCTAGATACCCTCCGCCCGCTATTATTTTGGGGCTTTCTAATTTTTTTTATGGTTTGGATTGAATTTTCACGTATAGCTAATAACTTCGCCTTTATAGCAAAAACACATGGCAGGGGATTGAACAACTCTTTACGCTATCCAAAGCAAAAAAATGCTTTGCCTACAGATAAAATATATAATTTCCATTTTAATCTTCATTTTTCTTTATTAAAATATATGTTAGGGCAAAATAAAATAACATATTCAAAACATATCTGCAAAGCATGTATATTCTTCCATTAAATGCTGCACATGCCAATAAATAAATACAAAAGGTATACCACGCTAGATAATAAAAATTGATTAATGAGTGCAAACAGCAGCGACAGAACTCTGAGATATCTTCACAGCAAGCATAAATATATAAAAAATACATGCGCTTGTTCAAAAATGAGCCAAGAAAAGCAATATGTTCTAAAACAAATATGTATTGAAATACTGTATAAGTGATGATATACTGTAATAAGTGTCTCTATGAAGTCGAAGTGACAGTGAAGTCTTGAATCCACAACTGGATTCTCACAGTAAAAAGTTCCAACTGGATGAAGTTTTCCAAAGTTTTCCACCACGACCAAGGAAGTTTTCCACCACGACCAAGGAGATAGAAGTTTTGGTGTGAAAAAACACTTGGTGAGTGGGGACTCTTACCAGAGACTTTGGACCTCCTTGTGAGCGAGGTCCTATGCAGAGAACAATATCTGCAAGTGCATATGACCTCACTCACAATGGGGTCCAAGGTCTCTGGTCCTGGAGAGGGCCCACTCAGAGTGTTTTTTTGCACAAAAACTTCTATCTCCTTAGTGGTGGTGGAGCACTCTTGAAGACATAATTGTCAGAGGACTAACATGGACAGCTGCCGAGTGGCGCTTAGGCGCATGCCGTGCGCGAACGGTGCTGTTCGGCGGGACGGCGCACACATGCCCGCATCCACGCGCACCAATCAGAGTCCTGGCCTGCCTACTTAAACCAGTCCCAGTCTCATGGCGGGTTGCTGGTTTGTTGTCAGCTCCTACCTGTTGAAACTTTCTGTACCTGTGCCTGAACTCATTGTGACCCCGTGTCAGGACCGGGTTTTGAACCTGGGACCTCAGCTGTGTCTGGCAGTAAGCCTTCTCACTGAGCTATCTGGGATGCTGGACAGCTCCCTGTCTGTTCTGCTTGACAAACCCATCTGATCCATTGGACCTTGCTGCCTTGTGTATTGATTTGTCTTGAACCTTGAACCCCTTGCTCCTCCCACGAACTTCCTGATATAAGCCATGTCTCTGCACTTCCTCCTTGCCAGAATATTGTGCTATCTCGAGTCTGTATCTCACTCCTGTCTTCTCTGCTGCCATCCATATTTGCTACTGCTCGTTATTGACCCTTGGCTTGTTATCGACTACGCTTCTGCCTGATCCCAACCTACAGATACTTATTACCGACCTTTTGGCTTGTTTACCGACCACTCTTCTGTTTGATCCTTACCTGTTTATCTGCTATCGTCCCCCGGCTTTCTCACCTCCTGGTGGGGCAAAACTGAGGACCGCGACCTGGTGCTAACACGCAGCAAAATCCATCTCCACCATCAGGAGCTCTGGTGAACACCGGTTAGCGCTTAGATTCCGCACCTCAGATGACCCCGTGTCATCAGCCAGGGTGACCTGCTCTGCTGCTACAGCTACTGAGCCTGACCCCAGACGGTGACACCCAGATTTACCTGACGACTCTGTTCTTTCTCCTGAACCTGACCCCTGGCTTGCCTCTCTGGATCTGCTGCTGTCTCCAACCCCTGACCTCTGGCTTGTACCTCGGACCTGTCACCTTCTCCAGACCCTGACCCTGGCCTGCATCCCAGACCTGCTTACAGTCTCAGCCTTGAACTTGCTCTCAGTTGTCTGAACTTCTCTGGTACCTGACCTACGGCCTGTTCCCGTTTACCTTCTCTGCTGGTTACCGGTGCCTCTCCCGCTGTCACACACTCCAGGGACAGAGTGCGCCAAGTGGCAAAGGTGAGCCGCTCTCGGCATCTCAGCCTCGTTGAGTACATACCTGACAATCATCCTGTTGGAACTTTTCACTGTGAGAATTCAGTTTTGGATTCAAGACTTCACTGTCACTTCTACTTCATAGAGACAGTTATTATATTGTCACTTATATTTCAATTCATATTTGTTTTAGCACATATTGTTTTTCTTGGCTCTTTTGCTGAGGCTCATTTTTGAACAAGCGTGACTGTGTTTTTTTTGTATATACATGCCAATAAATACCTAGTTATCCTTCCAGAAATGAAGTGAGCTCATAATTTCCTGTTTGAATTTACAACACAGTGTCATGAATCAGACAGACACAAATGGATGAATGAAAGAAAAGGTTCTTTATTAAAAACCAAACAACAAGGTTAAAGTCCAGATTGATGTAAACAGGCAGGAGAGTCTTCCACCGGAGCCAGGATCGATAGCCAGAGATGGGAGTCAGTCCAGCCGGAGTCTGTAACCAGGAAGGTGGTGAAACGAAGCCAGGGATCAGGAGCCAGAAGTAACGTCAGTAGAAGCCGGGTCGTTAACCAGAAAAGCAGCACGATGAAGGTAGGATGAGAGACAGGTCTTAACACAGAAGGCCCAAGCAAGGGAGTGCTGCAGCAAGCGTGGTATATATATGCTGAGCATCCAGCTCCTCCCAGTGGGAAGGAGGAGCCGCAGGGAATGGGAAGTTACAAGAACCTCAGAAGTAAGATGGCCGCCAGCACATGTCAGTGATGAGAAGCTAGGAAGGAGGTAAGTCCATGACACACAGTACCCTATGTTCTGAAATCTTAACCAAAATGGTCAACCCTGCCTGCTGGACTACAGAACTTTACATATCCCACTCCCCTTTCTATCCCACCCAATATACATTAATGTCTTTCCCATCTGCTTTGACTCCCAAGAACTTGCCTACAAACAGTAGGGTTCTTGGGAGATGTAGTTTTGGATGGGAGAGGCATGCCTAGAATCCTACAAACCTGATGATGGTGCAAGGGGAGTAATAAAAGCTGTTTCTCGCTATAGGAACAAGGTAAAAGAAAAAAATATGCTGGAAAATGCTTTAGAGGGGGTAAGTTTGGATAATGCCTGGACACACATTTTAACAAGCTTTGGCTTTAAGCTTATCACAGTGGAATATTTCACTAAAATAATAACAAAAGTTGTAATGGTGTAATGATGTTAAATATTAACCCCCTCAGCAGTATTCCAAAATTTTGCTCGGGGTGGAATCTCAGAACCAAAAGCAGTAACCCCGAGCCAGACTCGGGATCGCCTCGCAGCATCCACAGGCAGGGAATTACTTACCCTGTCCCTGTATCCTGCGATGCCTCCCCGCTGTGTGATCAAGCTGTCTACTAGCTCGATTAACACAGTGCCCGTGAGCTCCGTTCCCTGCGCCGTTACGACGCACGGGGGCGGAGACCGTCGCCAAATTCAAAAAATGAAATACACACAATACATACAGTATACTGTAATCTTATGGATTACAGTACTGTATGAAATAAATACACACCCCCTTTGCCCCTGGTGGTCTGTCCAGTGACTTGCATGCACTTTTATATAATAAGCTTGCACGCACTTTTATATAATAAGCAACCAAAAAGTGTCCCTTTACATCAAAAGTGCTTTAAGGCCAGCTAGAAAACAGAGATAATAAATTAGAATCACTTGAAGAATTGAGCGATAGTGATTTGTGGGGAAATTTGTCATCAAACAATAAAAGTAATGACAGCTACAATTCTGCAACTGAGCAAATTTCTGTGTTTTTTTATTTGATTACATTATTGAATAATTTTTATTATAATTACATTATTATTTGTTATAATTATTTATAGTTATTTATTATATTATAATTTATGATTTTGTTTTTCAAATTTTATCATACCTGAGATGTCTACTAGACTCTAGTTTGGACAGATTTAAGTGAGTTATTCCTAAGAATTACAGGCCTACAATGTAAAATGCCAAATTTCCATGCAAAATAATGGTACCGCGTTTAGCACCTAAAATCTGAAAGAATCATACCGCCAGGGAAGTTAATATATTAAAGTGTATTTTTTTCTTTGACCTTGGAAGCTATGTGAGAAAGTCTTAAAACCAACCCCACATATTGTGTGGACAAATATTTTAAATTTATGATTACTTTTAGAATTCATCTTATTAAATATGCTCCCCGACTTTAATGTTGGCTTTACAAAATAATTTAGCATTTCTTTAAAAAGAAAAAAAAAAGATCAAGGAATATTTCACCAATGAAAAGTATGATTTTAGGATCCTGAAGTCTTTTTACATATTTCTTCAAAAAAAGATTTGAAATGGCTCTTGTGTATTTAAGATAGCATATACCTCTATGCACTATAGACATTTTATTGATGTGAGAAGTTTTATAAATCATTCAGTAACAGATGATGTTGTAACTAAAGCAGTGGGAGTTTTGAAATACTTACATCAGATTAAGCTTGTGTTTATTTCAAAAACCTCTGATCTACCTAGGATTTCTGGCAGGCTCAACATGAGAACAACACGAGCTAGTGCGTATCAAAGGGTCTTTATCTGAAAGTAGATCTTGGAAGCTTTCCAATTCTAATTAAAAAAAATAATTGATGTTTTTTTTTTGGACTTTCGGTTTTAAAAAAAAAAATTCCACTCATTTGCAAGTATCGCATGTCCATATTGTTTCAAAAACAGTCGCTACAAATAGATCACATACAATAAAACAAGTCTGAAGGTTTAGAAGTACAGTAAAGTTATGTTATGAGTCTGTTTTTGCCTCAAGGCAAGGGTCCCCAAACTCTCAAAGACCCCTTCATGCAGTTTCAGATTGTTCATTGACTCCCACACCTTCAGTATATGAAAATAATTTTACCATCACTACTTTAAACAGTAGTATTATACATTTTAATAAAAGATAATAATATTCATGCAAATACTGTTGACACTTTCTCTTGGTATTAGTAGCTGTCATTATAGTTGTCACAATGCAAAATTTTCGGTAAACACATAGCAATAATTTTTTTGGCACCATTCCTATCCCTATGATGTACTCACTTATTCTCCATCAGAATTTAAGGTGGTTGTACTCACTGAATCTGAAACACACTTTGATGTGGGTGTACTCACTGGCTCCTCAACAGAGTTTGAGGTGGGTGTACTTACTCTCTTCCCATCTGAGTTTGAGGTGGGTTTACTCACTGGCTCCACAACAGAGTTTCAGGTGGGTTTACTCACTGGCTTCAAAACAGAGTTTCAGGTGGGTTTACTCACTGTCTCTCTAGGAGAATTTTAGGTAGGTGTAACCCCTGGCTCTCCAGCAGAATTTGAGGGGTGTTTACCCACTGGCTCCACAACAGCATTACAGGCTGGTGTACCCACTGGCTCTCCAACAGAGTTTGAAGTGGGTCTACTGACTGGCTCCCCAACAGAGTTTGAGGTGTGTTAACTCACTGGCTCCACAACAGAGTTTCAGATGGGTGTACTCCCCGGGTCCCCCAAAAAGTTTGAGATGGGTGGACTCATTGGTTTCTTTTAAAGTTTGATGTGGATGTACTCAATGGTTCTCCATCATTGTTTGAGGTGGCTGTAATTATTGGACCACCAGCAGAGTTTTAGGTGGGTTTGCCCACTGGCTCTTCCACAGAGTTTGAGGTGGGTGTACTCACTGGGTCCCCATCAGAGTTTCAGATTGGTTTATTCACTGGGTCCACAACAGAGTTTCAGGTGGGTGTACCCACTGGCTATCCAACAGAGTGTCAGGTGAAGGCATATGCTCCGTATGGGAAGTGAACATGTATGTACATCCTTACCACAGGGAAGGTCACAGACAGACATTGCAAAACACTCTAGTAAAAGAGGTTGGTAGCAACACACAGCTGACAGAGACAACTCAAGGCCACTCTTGCTGGCAGCTGAACATCCAATCTGGTGTAACACTGTCTTGATGTTAGCAACCTTACCTTCAGAACTAGGTATTGACATAAAGATTTGCAGAAACCTCAAAAGCAGAACTGACCCAAATCAATCTTCACTCATTTATCGACCACCTAATAACACCTATTGAATGCTGCCATTGACCCTTGGGGTCAATATTGACCACGTAAAGGAATCTGGCCTTAAAGTATATGTAAACTCTAACAATGAACTGTAGCGTCCTGCTACTTTCATAGCGGGTGCTGCCTTAAATTTAGAGGGTGGTCAGAGATTTAGTTACCTTTGGCTGTGTTGTTTTGCCAAATTTGGGGCTCTGTTTCAGCCATGGCTGCACTGTGAGTGACCACTATTGTTGCCTGGGGTGTTGGTACCACCCCAGGCCAAGGGTGGCAGCAATCGAGTCAAGGCGTATTGGATGTTTTTCCTCTGCAACCAATCAGTGGGGGTTGATCGCCTTGCTGCGCATGCTGGGGGACCTAAGGGACAGACGTCATTGGTTCGCGGGTGTTTATCGCTGGTCTGTCATCCCACCACCCCGTGTGTGGCCCTTATGACCGGGGATGCGTGTTTATTTGTTCCTGGCTCTGGGACCACGTTGGCCCCAGGGTTATGTTCTACTCAGTAGGCCCAGTAGTCAGACTGGGTCTACAATCACAGAGTGGTCCTGTGCTGTCACGCGTGCCATAGGTTCGCCATCACTGCCCTAGACGGTGAAGGAATAGAGGTAACATGCCACCTAAATCAAACCAGCTGCTCCTTCGGGGGTAGTGCTACAGAACTTATTTTATTAGATCCCCTTTGATCTTGTAAATATGATGTTGAAAGCATTTTGATTTATATTTGTTTGATAAGTGCAATAAAATATCTGCTTATCGGAGCATTTCCTGTTCTACTGTGACAACTCTCTGTCCCTGTCTCACAGCTGTGCTGCTTATTTTATCATCTTGTCACATACACACTTGGTAAAGGCTACAAATGGCCATGTCAACACATATGTAGGAGGGAGAAAACCGCCGATCCAGGTGAGTGCACTGTGCAATCAATGTCCTCTCAGAACCAGATGGGTGGAGGCAATGCACGAAGCAAAACTTGAAGAGGAGATGTGGACAGCCGCACACCAAAAAAACCTTGAAAAGGTAGCCTTTAATGGTAAAAGGAAAAAAAAAGCACTACAAAACACAGCAAGCAGTGGGGTGTATAACTGACGTGTTTCGCACTAGGGTTCAGTGCTTAGTCATAGCTTTTAGCTATGACTAAGCACTGAACCCTAGTGTGAAACGCGTCAGCTATACGCCCCACCGCTTGCTGTGTTTTGTAGTTCTTTTTTCCTTTTACCATTAAAGGCTACCTTTTCAAGTTTTTTTTTGTGTGCGGCTGTCCATATCTCCTCTTCAAGTTTTGCTTAACACCTATGTAGGCAATGGCATGATCAGCTATTGCTACTAAAGTGATCCAGAGCAATGAAGTATTGCGAATGCAGAAGTGAGTGCCTATAGACAAAGAGTGGCTAAAAGAGGATTAAGTAGAGCAGGAGCACTACGGTTTAAAACAAGGATGAAAGAGAAGATGACAACTGTTTTTGTTATGGAAAATTTAATTATTTTGATTGTTTATGGTAAAAGTTGGTTAGCCAACTAAACTTAGGTCTTGGATCTACTTTACATCTCAATATAAAAAGAAAATTCCAGTTGAATAACAACAATGTATCCAGTGTCATATGTATGTGTTCTGCTGAATCCACAATGAGTACTGACAGTGCTAATTATATGGGAATGGTTAGAAACTCTCTGGGCCAGATTCAGGTAGATTGGCGCATCTTTAGGTGGGCGTAGCGTATACAATGGAAATGCTCCCAACGTTGCGCCGGCGTAATGTAATTTCGTCGGCGTAAGACAGTGTAAGTGGGTGTGACCTTATGCAAATGATCGTCCGAGCGTGGTGCAATGCTTTACGCTCGGCATATCTAAAATGGTGCTTGCGCAGTGACATGGACGTACGATTTGCACCCCTATGCGCATGCTCACAACTACGCCGGTGTAACTTCCTGGGATACGCCGGCCCACCGGCTTACGCCGAGTGCATAAATACGCCCAATGCCTGCAGCGGGAGCAGGTGGAGGGCATCGAGGGTTTCGACTCCGGTGACCAGGCCTTGAGGACAGGTAAGTGTGTTTTATCTCCTATTCAGTGTGTAGCATGTGAGGGGGTGGAAGGGAACATATGACAATTGTGTGGGTCCACCAACATGTGAATGTTTTGTGTCATCCACAGATGTCCCCAGAGGAGTGTGCCCAGACCTCTCCTCTAGAGGAAGTGGTGGAGGAGCATGGGGACCTGGAGGATGTTTTGCGTCATGGCAGACAGTCTGGCATCCACAGCCCAAATAAACGACAGCATCCAGGATGTCAGTGGCAACTGTGCTGTGATGGTGGCCTGCCTTGGTGAGCTGCAGGCCACCACAGCAGGCCTTGTGGCAGAAGTCAGGAGCCTCACAGTGGCGGTAGAGGCAAATACTGCTGCCATCGAGGCGGAGGGGAGGCATACAAGGCTGCAGCAGGCGGAGACTAATGCGGTCCTCACCCGCATTGCCCTGGCATTGGAGGGCAGGCAGCCAGCCAGGGAGAGACCAGGGGATGCTCCTCCACCTCCTGATGTCCCACCCCCCCCACCCGAAGCTCCCAGCAGAGAGTTAAGGAGCCGGAGCCGTGGCACTAGGCTTGGCCCATGACAGGGCAATTGATTGCCTGGTAGGTTTTTTGCATATTTGCTCAGGTTATGAGCATTTTATTGTGTATTATTAGCTCAGGTTATGATCATTTTATTTTGTAGTGTATGCACACGGTCAGTAGTGCTGCTACAGTGTGGCTGGTGTGTGACTGGTGTGTGAATGTGGGGGTGGCACTCCTGCCAGTAAGGTTTGTCACCCTGGGTCGTCGGGGAGAAGTTATCCCCATGGCCGTGTGAATGTGGTATGAATGGACAGCACCATGATTGGAGCCTTGGCGCAGCGTTGCTGCTCCCAAGTCCTGCATGCCAGACTTGGGCTAATCCAATGTGATGGGGATGTGGTGTGTGTGATCTAGGGACCACAGTGGTGTGCATGCGTGCATTGTCCATGTGCCATGATGAATGTGTGTGTGTTTAACGTACAAAGATGCCAACCACGAGGACCCTCCTGACTCAGCAGATGGCGTAGCCTCGGGCAGGGGGGGACTGTGTGGTTCGGGGGTCAGGTCATCACATGTGTCAATATTCATGCCCTTTCTCATGGTGAAGTTGTGCAGCACACAACATGCACCGATGATGTGACACACAAAGTTTGGGGAATAAAACAGGGCCCCCTGGACATATCCAGCCATTGGAAACAGGACTTCAGGAGGCCAAATGTGTGCTCCACCACTGCACGGGTACGTATGTGTGCATCAGCTGGTTGGTTGGTGAGTGACATGGGAGTCAGGCATGATTGTCAGACCCCCATGATGCAGACATCACGAGGGGCACATGCACGACTAACATCCTCCTGTCTTTTCCCTTCCAGGTGACTCGGCATATGCACTTGGGCCCCATCTCCTGACTCCATTCCACGGCTGCCTCTGGCATGTTGGTATACAGATGTGTGTCCTGCAAGTGTGGTTGCTCAGATCGTCCGGAACAGTGCTGCTGTAGATGCTCTCCAGATGACTTGTGCACGTCTGCTGCTGACTTACCCCTGCTTTATAAGGGGTAACTTTAGGCTGGACGTACAACTTACACGCACCGCGCGTAGCCTGCGCCGGCCAAATGTACGTTCGCGAATCAGCGTATCTCCCTCATTTGCATATTTGAATAGGAAATCAATGGGAGCGCCAGATGGGTCCAGCGTAAATTTGCGCCCACGCTACGCCGGCATAGGAAAGTTACAGTACGTCTGTCAGAAGAAGTCTATTTTCAGCCTTATCTTGTTCTGTGGGTACGGCGCACAGATACGACGGCGTACATTTTGACTTACGCGGCGCATCTCGAGATACGTCGGCATAAGTCCTACTTGAATCTGGCCCTCTGTTTTTATTGATCTTTATATGTCCAGGTAAAAGTTGTCACTGGGACTGAAAACTAATGCAGATCCAAAATGTTGAGGTTACCGTAGCAGAATCCGTTTTTTGATAAAGTGTTGCATGACCAAACTATCACACCACAGAAAACAGAAATATGACCTGGACAGGAAGGGGTGTAACATGTTGGTATTGAAGTGGTTAAAGGAAGTATCTCCAAAAGTAAACCCAAGCAGGACTGGCAACAGAGTGGGAACTGTGCAGAATATGAGGAAGACTAGTTATACCACAATTGCTGGAAATATACCATATATTCCCTATGTTGATCTGCTGCTGAAAAGCTGCAATACCTTAGAAGCCTTTTCCTTTAGTAAAGACAGTGTAGTTGTAGATAGATATTGCAATTATATTACTTCCATGGTGAAGAAATGAAAAAGTGAAAAATGCAGAGATACTGTAATGTAAATTGAAAATGAAAAACAATTCCACATAAGTTAAATTCCTTTAAAATGTGGGAACTTTGATTTCTGCAATTTTATTCCCATGTTGGTGTAAGCAAATTATTTTACTTCTCAGTGCCTTAGGCAAAAAGCATTTGATTGTAAGCTCAGAGTAGGATGGACTCCCTGCCTGAAATGTGTGTAAAAACTTCTGTGCCGCAATGAAGATAATGGTAGCTGTGTATAAACACTTTAAAGCTGAATTAAAGGCTTAAAGTGGATGTAAACACATTTTTTTTTATTTGCTGTCACAATGTATAGTATAAGATTTCCTATCATCTGTGCCCAGTCTTGCCACATAGAGTTAATCCAGCACTGAGCAATCCTCTTTTCTTTTTTCAGTGAGATAAAGGAAGTTGTCTCAAACTTTTGGAGGACACTGGATGAGAAGTAACCATGTAGCCAGAGGTTAGGTTCCCCCATAATTGTGAAATATGACAGAGTTGTGTGTTTTCCCAGGGGGTGTTCAGGTAGTCCTTCTCTATAGAGCTTCGGTACGGAAGGAGGATTTCTGGTCCTTCATGAAGAGCAAGTTTCCCAAGGAGTAAGGCCCCGTACACACGACCGAGTAACTCGACGGACGAAACACATCGTTTTCCCCGTCGAGTTCCTTGTTCGGCTGTCAAAAAACTCATCGAGCCAAATTTTCCCATTGCCCGTTGAGGAAATTGAGAACATGCTCTCTTTTTGGCTTGACGAGTTCCTCGACAGTTTTCTCGGCGAAAAGTGTACACATGACCGGTTTTCTCAGCAGAATACGTCTCCCATCAAGTTTCTTGCTGAATTTTGCAGAGAAAACCGGTCGTGGGTACGGGGCCTAAGTGTCTTTATAATAGCTTGTAATACAACACGCAGAACAAGCCAGCACTCTATGAAAACCTATGCAAATTATTGAGATTGCATCAACAATCTAGTGAAAACACATTTTTTTAAAGTGTAACTACACTCTATTTGAGTACCAAAAACACTATTTATTTCATTTTTATCAATAGCAAAATTATTTATCTATGAATGTCTCCATTTTGCTGAGAAATAACTATGCAGAACAACACCTAACATTTTTGGATGTGGCCATCTTGGGTAAGGGCAGATGATTCATGTAGCATTCACTTCCTGGAATCCGTCTGCTTTTAGCTCAGGCGTGCATGCAGGTGAGTGTGCTAAGCTGAGAACCCCCCCCCCCACACACACACACACATACACACACGCTTCCCCCTTTGGGCCTGCAAACCAGAAAGTAACTGAATAAATAAATAAATATATATATATATATGACATGTAAATATACTATACACTATATTGTCAAAAGTATTGGGATGCCTGCCTTTACACACACATGAAATTGAATGGCATCTCAGTCTTAGTCCATGAGGTTCAATAATGAGTTGGCCCACTCTTTGCAGCTATAACAGCTAGACATGTGCAGACTGGAATATTTTGTTTCGTTTTTTCGTTTTCGTTTGGAAAATAAATTTTATTTAGTTACTCCCAAAAATCTTTTTGATTTATTTAGTTTTTCGTTGGGGAATAGCTTTCGTCCGAAAATCCAATAATACTTGGTTTCTGTCGAACAAGAATTCTAATGTTGTATGACTAGTAATAATGTCGAATCTATTTTCTCATAGATCGAAATCTATTCTCTGTAATGTCGAATTTATTATTTCTATAGTGTCGAATCTTTTCTCTATAATGTCGAATCTTTTCCCTATAATGTCGAATCTCTCTATATCAAATTTTTACCGCAACGAAAACGAAAATAAAGCATTTTTTATGTCGGATCTTTCGGTTTTCGTTTCTTGCGCTTTTGTTATCGTTTGTTAAAACGATAACGAAAAAAACAGATTTTCGGACGAAAATGCATTCTAACGAAAACGAATGCACATGTCTAATAACAGCTTCAACCCTTCTGGGAAGGATGACCACAAGGTTTAAGAGTGTGTCTATGGGAATGTTTGACAATTGTTCTAGAAGCGGATTTGTGAGGTCCTATTCATGCCAAATCCCAAAGATGTTCTATCAGGTTGAGGTCAGGACTCTTTCCTGGCCAGTCAAGTTCCTCCACCTCAAACTCGTACATTCATGTCTTTATGGACCTTGCTTTGTGCACTGGTACACAATCATTTTGGAACAGGAAGGGGCCATCCCCAAATTATTGCCACAAAAGTTGGGAGCATGAAATTGTCTAAAAGGAATTGGTATGCTGACACCTTAAGGCCGTGTACACACGATCAAATCTGTCTGCTGGAAACGGTCTGCCAGACCGTTTCAGCAGACAGATTAGATCGTGTGTACGGGCGGACAGACAGATTTGGCCAGCCGACAAATTTTAAAGCATGCTTTAAAATCTGTCTGCTGGGAATCCGCCTGCCCGACATGTCTGCTCGCACAAGCGTCGAATGGATTTGACGCATGCGCGGAAGTGTGTAAACGATCAAACCAATACATCCCCAGCAGACAAATCTGTTCAAATCGGTCTGCCAGACTGATTTGAACAGATGTATTTGGTCGTGTGTTCGCGGCCTAAGAGTTCTTTCACTGGACCTAAGGGGCCAAACCCTGAAAAATGATCCCCCCTCCCCCAAATGATTTGGATCGGTGCACATTTGTTGGTTTTGATTTGGCAATATAGTGTACCTTCCTATCTATTTACAGATGTTAGCAGCATAGGGATTACCAATAGCCAATGTTGATTGAGGGAGTGAAGTTCTGCTTTAAGTACACCAAATAGAGCTCACATGGAGAGGTGGATTTTTTTACATTTGCAAGCTATAATACATTATTATCAATAGCTGTGCACAACGAGAGCCTGGAGCTGGCTGGATTTGTTTGCCAATTGAAATACAGGACTGTTTTTTGAATACTTTGGAAGAAGCCAAGTATTGCACTATTGCATCCATACGAATGGTTCCGTAAAATAATTATTATTGTAGAACAATTGGCATTTTTGTGGACTTCAATTGTTCCAAAGTGGAAACTCTCAAATGCAATCAGTAAACTGTTTAGGTTAAATAAAAAAAATAAAAAACTGATTATTTTTTGTTAAGATGGGGTGTACTTAGAGCCGGTTCACACAGGTGCAGCACGGTTCACACAGGCGCAAGGCGATCTGCCCATTAATTCAGAGGCGACTTGCAAAATGACTTCTGTATTGAAGTCAATGCAAGTCGCCCTAAAGTCATCCCAAAGTAGTACAGGAACCTTTTTCTTGAGTCGCTCCTATTATAACAATTCCATAGTACAGAGCGGAGGGCGACTTGTCAGGCGGCTAAGTCGCTTGACGAGTCGCGCCTTTGGGAACCGGCTCTTAGGGCAATTTGTTTTCCAATTAGTACTTTGTCTTTGTGTTTTTATTTCTATTTGATTATGTACTATTGTTTTATTTATTTCAATTCTTTCTCAATTTTAAGTAATCAGACCAATAAGGAGGGGCTGTTTTGGGGCAAAATAGCAGGTTTAGGATAGCTGAAAAAAGATGCCATAACCCTCAGAAGCCATTTAAAGCCCACTGCATCCTTAACAACCACCAAATAATCTAACCCACGTATGGGATGGTGTGGACCTGATCTTCTTTGATAGAGATTGTTAGTTCCTCCCCATAAAGCCTGGATAGAGAGATAGGTGGTTATTTTCTGGAGAGGCACTAGTGTAGGGTGAAAGTCAGAGTGAGGTCAATAATGGTAGAGGAAGGCATTCTGAAATAGTACAATGTCTGATGTGTGGCATGGAAATTTGTTGGACCCAGTCTTCAGCAGTTCTGAGTTGCTAGTGAAGAGCATCCAAAATACTGATGAAAGAAGAGTTTTCTCTCTCTTATGCCGTCTCATAACCCCATAGTTATCCCCATGATACATATTTATATATTTTCTGACTTTTATACCTTGCGTTAGCATAACACTGAATTTTTACTGCCAAGGATTAAAAGTGAAAAAAAGAACTCCATCGTGACATTATTTCAGTTTTCTCTACATTCTGCACATCCTAACTTCAACCTCATTATTTTAATATCCCTTTTTCTCATTTATTAGACTCTTGTAAATTAGGTGGGAAACACAACAAGATAATAAAAATAAATTACCCATTTAAAAAAAAGCACCAAACTCGAAGTGCCAAAACTATATTTATAGCTTTATTGCCTTTGGGTAATATTCCTATCATGCTCAATTTTTCAAAAAGCCAATTAGAAAACATGGGAGATTCCGAAATCTCAGCAGCTATAACATTTTAATAAATGGCCCTGTTTGTATTTTTTTTGCTCCCATTGCACAGCGTGAAATTAATGTACCAGTTCCCCAATACATAATCAGCTTAATAAGTAAGAATTAATAAGAATGTTATAGCATACCTAAGGTGATCCTTTGTGTACTTACACTTATTAAACTATTTCATGTATTAAAGAAAAGTACTCTAGTAACATAAGTAACATCAAGGATTATTATACAGCAAAGCGACAATAGATGTTTTGTGAAAAGAAAGTATTATATTGTATATTATATAGGTCACTTAAGGAGACCCTTTTGGCCAGACTATTCATTTCAACAACAATCCTCTCTTAAAATTACATGTGTGTTTAATGAGTTTTATGCATGTTATTTAGCTGTAAAACCCTCCCTTATGTACTGTAGACATCCAAAATGTCTGAGACTGCTACTAGGAGGAATATCAGCAGCCCCAACAGACTTACTCAAGTCACACTCTATAGTATTCATATTCGCTCCTTCCCCAACAACTACATAAAGGGCTATTTAAGGGGGGGTGAATGGATGGGCAAAGGGGCTGGGCCAGCTAAGGGAGTATTTGGAGACTCCGAGAAGAGGAGAGGGCTATGGCATGGCAGTAGTTAGGGGATAATGCAAGGAATTGACTCATCTTAGTACGTTGCAAGTGAATAAATATTGTTAAAGGGGTTTTAACCACTTAACCCCCGGACCATATTGCTGCCCAATGACCAGAGCACTTTTTGTGATTCGGCACTGCGTCGCTTTAACTGACAATTGCGCGGTCGTGCGATGTGGCTCCCAAACAAAATTGCTGTCCTTTTTTTCCCACAAATAGAGCTTTCTTTTGGTGGTATTTGATCACCTCTGCGGTTTTTATTTTTTGCACTATAAACAAAAATAGAGCGACAATTTTGAAAAAAATTCAATATTTTTTTACATTTTGCTATAATAAATATCCCCCAAAAATGTATAAAAACATTTTTTTTCCTCAGTTTAGGCCGATACGTATTCTTCCACATATTTTCCGTAAAAAAAATCGCAATTAGCGTTTATTGATTGGTTTGCGCAAAATGTATAGCGTTTACAAAAAAGGGGGTAGTTTTATGGCATTTTTATTAATATTTTTTTTTTACTAGTAATGGCGGCGATCAGCGTTTTTTTCAGTACTGCGACATTATGGTGGACACATCGTACAATTTCGACAAATTTTTGGGACCATTGGCATTTTTATAGCGATCAGTGCTATAAAAATGCATTGGATTAATATAAACATGCCATTGGCAGTGAAGGGGTTAACACTAGGGGATGGGGAAGGGGTTAAGTATGTTCCTGGGTGTGTTCTAACTGTATGGGGGTGGACTCACTAGGGGAAATCACTGATCTTCCGTTCATACATTGTATTAACAGAAGATCAGTGTTTCCCCCGCTTACAGGACTGGGAGCTTTGTGTTTACACACATAGCTCCCGGTCTCCGTTCTGTAACGAGCAATCGCGTGTGCCCAGTGGTGATCGTGCCCCCTAGTGGCCGCAAAAAGAGCGGACGTATATATAAGTAATATGACGGCGGGCGGTCGGCAAGTGGTTAAAGCAGATCTTTGATGTCTCATTAAAGAGAATCTGTCACAAGAACATTATTTCACATAGAGGACTTTTGGTCCTGTATGCAATATAAATAAAGTTTTAGTGAAAATAAAAGTGTAAAAAAATTAGGTTACACCCAAGCACTTTAAACTCTCTCCAAAAACAATTTTTACCTCCCCCACGTCCATGCACATACCAATGTGGATAAATACTTCAGGTGCACCTACATATAAAAATATTGCTTACATACCACACATGTCAGAGTGAAAGTAAAAATTCTAGGGCCATTATTCATGGTTAAAATGTGTGTAACCCTTATAGCTGATTAAACAGCACAGTGCTTGTGCTGTCTAATCTGCCCATTTCTAAACTGTATAAAACGTGGCTGATCGTGCCACTTCCTGTGTCCCCTTTTGTGAGATGACCACAATATTTATGGCTGCTGAGCCCTGACTTCCGTGGTCAGTTTGCATGCCTTCGTCATCATACAGCACTCCTCTCTCCCTCTTACCCCTCCCTCCCTGCTTGTGATCTCTGGTGTCTCTGACTGCCCCCCCTTCCTGCCGCTATTACTAGAAATTGTCACTGGCAGCCCCTCTATTATATGTAGTCATAACACACAGGGTTATTGTTTATTAAAACTAAGCTTATAAATACTTTTTTAGAGCTATCTTTAGGCCGGTCACGTGACTTCCGGTCGGTCTCCTACTCTGATCCCTGGGCTACTGCAGGAGAGGCTGAGATCCCCCTCTGATGACACTCGGGGAGATCACGTGGCCGCTCAGCCCTCCTGCTGTAGCACAGGGATCGGAGTAGTAGACCAACTGGGAGTCATGTGACCGGCCTGAAGATAGCTCTAAAAAAGGTATTTACAAACTTTGTTTTAAAGAAACACTAACCCTGTATGCTGACTAGTTGTAATTGAGAGGCTGCCAGTGATTTACATGTTTGTGGTAACAACCACTTCAACTCTAAAGCAATGACCTGTAGGGATTTTTAAAATATTGCCTATGGAGAATACAGGGTACTAAAGTTCATTAATGTCTTATTTTAATACACAATTTTAAGACTCAACATGTTTCCCTGCATGCTTTCAGAAAATATATATTGCTTAGAGGTTTTAAGTAATCTTCAGGCCTAATTTTTTTTTTTTTTAAATATGTGAGCAAAAAAATAAAAAACAGGTTCTGGCAGCAAAAGGGTCACTTCCCTATCATGATAACTCTCATGGTTATGCTATCATCTGTAAGGAGCTTGATTATAATTTCTCGTTGCTAACACAAGATCATTTGAATAGTGAAAACAGCAAAAATAAAATAAAACATAAATTATACATATTTGTTCTGTATATTTATATGCTATACATATAGAAACATATGCTTCAGTCATTTGTAATTTTTCCCAATCCTGAAATAAAAATTCTTGGCACTTTTACATGTCCTTTTTTATTTTAACAGTCTGGCTGATATGTTCATCCCGGATTTAGTCAGCATAATTTTCTTTAAAGTTTGTTCTGAAATAAATTCTCCTACCCTGGAAGTGTACGAGAAAGCTTTATAGGAATTAGGGTGCTCTGCTGGGTATACTTTGTCTGTTGCAGGCTTACAAACATGTCAGAGCCTGATCCCATCAACAGCCAAGAGGAAAATGGATCAGATTTTACACTCCAAGCAAACACCTTATTTATAGAGGCCAGCCATTTCTATAAAGGAGAACAGAATGAACATTCAACTTGCAGCCACACAGATCTCTGGGACTTGAAGGGTTAACAATCTATTGTTAGGGTCTTTTCACACCATAATGCACATAATCCTCAATGCAAAGCATCAAAAATGCAAGGGTATTGATCTGTATTTAGCATGCACCTTTGCGCTCATCGCCTTGTGTTACCTTCAGTTTTTATGCACTTTGGCATGTGATTTCATGTCATCCGTGTCAATTTATTTTTTAAATCTTCACTTTCAGTTGCTTTGCATTGTATTTAGATGCATAAATGTACTTTGCATTGTGTTAAAATTTAAGATTTTAACACAATACACATGTACACAACAATGGAGTGGAAAAACAGAGGTGTGAACATGGTGGCACATGGTGTGAACAAACCTTTAACTGTCCAGCCCCGTCATCCCTTTAAGTGGGTTTGTATGCCTGTGGGGGGAGGGGGGTTCTGGACAGACTGTTGAACACATGACCACTGTGATCAGCTGTCACAGTGGTCATATGATCGGGAACCCGTTCCACCACCTCCTAAACATTACTAGAGACCAAGAGCTGTCTATGAACTCTGCGACTATGCTAGATAGTATTTATAAACAGAAAAGTGTATGACCACTCTATATGTGAGTTTACAAGTATAACAAAAGTATATAAAAATATATACACAAAAAAATGAAACAATAAACAGTCTGTAGTCCGTGAACTTAATGAGTGAAACTAAAAGTTCATAAGTGATGACTCCTTCACAAGTCTTCAGATATTCTTCCACCACTCCAAAAGTGTTGAAGTGATACCGTCACCCTTCAGAAATACACACTCACCGCAACAATAGGCCTCACACTCTCGTGTTTTGGCACATGAGCTTTTACACAGGATCCCTCAGATCAAATGGATAGGAATCCGTTCCCAAGCAGTGGAATTCAAGAAAGTTGTCACATGTATAATGAGAAAAAAGTGCACAATAGTGTAATACTGTAAGGCCCCATACACACGAGCGGACAGATTTGTTCAAATCTGTCCGTCCGACAGATTTGAACAAATCTGTCTGCTGGGATTTTGGTTTGCTCGCGTGTACACACGAGCAAACCAAAATCCCCGCCAGCAGAGAGTGCGCTGACGTGTCGGTGACGTGGTGGTGACGTTGACGCCGCCACGTCACCGCACCAGGAAGTAAAACACTTCCGCGCATGCGCCGAATCCATTCGGCGGCGGTGCGGCGGCGGTGCGGGACGACATGTCTGCTGGTAAGTGTACTAACCAGAAGACATGTCGGACTGACAGATTCCCACCCGATAGATTTTAAAGCATGCTTTGAAATCTGTCGGGTGGACAAATCTGTCTGCTCGGCCGTACACACGATCAAATCTGTCTGCTGAAATGGTCCAGCGGACCGTTTCCAGCGGACAGATTTGATCGTGTGTACGAGGCCTAAAGCAACTTTAATAAACACTAAATTAAAAATCCTCCAAACTATGCACTCACAAACAATCTCTTTAAACCAAGCAGTGAATAACTCCAAAGTAGATGACAAGTGTTGCACATGAAAAAAAACTTCTCCAGATGAATCAGTGGTCACGGCGGACCAGCGAACAGCCCACCACGTACTCACAGCCCCTATGGTATATTGGAGTAGATTGCTGTAGTTGGTGCCTGTCCTGGCTCAAGTCATCCCACGTCCGAATCCGAATAGTTCAGGATAGACTATGGTAATGACCTAGTGACCATGCCCCGACATGTTTCGTCGTTTACCATAGTCTATCCTGAACTATTCGGACGTGGGACGACTTAACCACTGATTCATCTGGAGAAGTTTTTTTCTTGTGCAACACTTGTCATCTACTTTGGAGTTATTCACTGCTTGGTTTAAAGAGATTGTTTGTAAGTACATCGTTTGGAGGATTTTTCATTTAGTGTTTATTAAAGTTGCTTTACAGTATTACACTATTGTGCACTTTTTTTTCATTATACATGTGACAACTTTCTTGAATTCCACTGCTTGGGAACGGATTCCTATGCATTTGATCTGAGGGATCCTGTGTAAAAGCTCATGTGCCAAAACACGAGAGTGTGAGGCCTATTGTTGCGGTGAGTGTGTATTTCTGAAGGGTGACGGTATCACTTCAACACTTTTGGAGTGGTGGAAGAATATCTGAAGACTTGTGAAGGAGTCATCACTTATGAACTTTTAGTTTCACTCATTAAGTTCACGGACTACAGACTGTTTATTGTTTAAATTTTTTGTGTTTATGTATATATTTTTATATACTTTTGTTAAACTTGTAAACTCACATATAGGGTGGTCATACACTTTTCTGTTTATTCATTTTACACGTATGTAAGCGCTGCTTTATACAACTTCTGATACACTGTTTACACATAGGTGTCATTACACGTATATTTTTTTTCACATATTCTATTCACTTAATAGCAGCAGCTACAGATCACTTGTTTTGAATTTGAATTTTTCCAGCTGAGCGCAGTGGGGGTGGTTCAAACAGACGGCCTTTTTTTAACTACCAACTTGCTCACTAGATAGTATTTATGCCCAAGGGTGGGGCAAACTATTGATCACATGACCACTGTGATCAGCTGTCAAAGTGTTCACATGATCAGGAGCCTGTTCCATTGCTAGAGACTGAGGCCGCGTACACACGATCACTCCAACCTGATGAGAATGGTCCGACGGACCGTTTTCATCGATTCACTGCTGAAGTGGCCTGTTGGTCTGATGTGCGTACACACCATCAGTCCAAAATCCGATCGGGTCAGAACTCGGTGACATAGAACACAATGACGTGCTGAAAAAACGAAGTTCAATGCTTCCAAGCATGTGTCAACTTGATTCTGAGCATGCGCAGGTTTTTGGTCCGATGCTTTTGCGTACTAACCATTGGTTTGGTCTGATGGTCAGGCGTCCATCGGTCCGATTTAAGGTGTCCTTTTATGAAAGTGCGGTAAAATACCGCTATTCAGTTCTCAGGCATTCTCAGGGGAGATCGCTCTCCTCTGAGTGCCTGTTTATGAAACTTTGTAGATCGCTTCTCATGTTGAGATGAGGAGCGATCTACAAACGGCTGGAAACTCCTGAGAACGGCTTCTCTCACTGTAATCTCGCGTGATTTAGCGGGATTACAGTATGAGGAAGTGAAAAATACACGTTGAACACGAATCAGCACACATTACACACCACATATTAATAAAGTTGCATTCCCACCAAACATTATACATTAACCTAATTATAAAAAACATTGTTTTTTTCAATATTTAGCTCATACATGTGCCTATTTTAAATGTGAATGGTGTATAGTAAATGAATGGAATCCCACATATGTAATGCACCATGCATATGCTATATACACCATTCATATATGAAAAATACATTTATAATCATTTTTTTTTTTTTTAAGTATACAAATATAAAACCCTGTATAACTGCAATAGAACAGTTCATGGGTAAAACATATTTAGGGTTTACATTTTTTTTTTTTTTTTTTTTACTAATAAATTTAAAAATGATATAAAAATTACTTTAATAAAAGCATTTTAATGCAAGTAGAATTATATATATTTATACATATATATTATATATATATATATATATATATATATGTAGATTTAGATATATATATATATATGTATGTGTGTATATATATTATATATATATATATTATATATATATATACATATATATATATGTGTGTGTGTTGTGTGTATATATATATATAATATATATATATATATATATGTATATATATATATATATATATATATTAATAAACATAGAAATAAAACACAAACACAAATATATGCTATATGATTATATATAAATATATAAATTCTCTAACTGCTCATTTTGGGGTGTGTAATGGTGGGGAAAATGTGTTCTGACTCTATGGCTGCTTATGTGTGAAGCATGGAAGTCAAAAGACTTCATTCTTCCTCCACAATACTCAGCCATCTTCGTGCTTCTCTCTCTGATTCTCCACCTCTGAGTTGGTGAATCAGAAAGTGAGAATTCTGTCACAGATCGCCAGTGAGGTGCCGAGATCGCACCTTCATAAACTGGCCGTTTCTGTGACAGTCAGTTGCAGATTCTCACTGTGCTGAGATAATCAGTGGAGAACATGTTCTCATCTGATTACCTCAGTTTCATAAACTGTGTATGATCTGAGAACAGCGGTGAGAGTCGGGATCGCCGCTGATCTCACTTTCATAAAAGGACACCTTAAAGCAAGTTTTAAAAGTTTGGCACGACAGTCCGATGGGCCGTACACACACTTGGTTTGGACCGATGAAACTGGCCTTAAGGCCAGTTTCATCGGACAAAACCGATCGTGTGTACATGGCCTGAGAGTTGTCTATAAAAAGCTTGGTCACTATGCAAGAGGGGAGCAGTAAACACACTCTGAGCATGGAGACCTCGGCCTTCCATGGACACATATATAGGTGTGTGGGCTTTAAGCCCACCCTGTTTGCTACCACCACCACACATATGCTATATGTGGGCAACCAGAGGTTTAAGTAGATGTAGTACCCTAGGATCTTTTCCAGTTGCTGCCCGACATCCAGGCACACAGTCACTCCTTTGGCTCAATGAACAGTCTAGGTGTATGCTGTTCTGATGCTTTATTGCAGAACTTGAACTTGATTAGTAGTAGAGTAACTGTGGGATACTCCAGCAACTTAAAGGGTTTGTAAAGGAAATATTTTTTTTTTATCTTAATAGCTTCCTTTACCTTAAGGCAGTGCTGTTTTCATGTCCTCATTGCTTGTTTTTGCTCTCAAGTTGCTGTAATCCTTCTCTGATCTCAACACTTCCTGGTTGTCTGTTTCCTGATAACCACAGTCCTGGGAGCTTTCTCACTGTGGTCACTAATCAAGGAGGTGTGATTACTGTGTGTCTAAAACCCCACAGCACCAATCAGTTTTGTTTTCCAAACCATCACTGCCCTGTATTGGCTCTGTGGCTTTGTACAGCAGAGAAGCAGGAAACATGCAAAAACGAAACTAGAAACTACAGGTACATTATATGATTGATTTTTATCTGTTTTAATCGTTTTTAAAATGAATCAGTTAACTATTATGTCTCTATACCCTGTAAACAGTCATTTCAGCAAAACATTTTTTTTTTTTTATTTACAACTCCTTTAACCACTTAACGCCCGCCGCATGTATATGTACGTCCACAAAATGGCACGTACAGGCAGATGGGCGTACTAGTACGTCCCTGCCCTCCAGCGGGTCGGGGGTCCGATCGGGACCCCCTCCGATACATGCGGCGGTCAGTAAGCCTCTGAGAGCGATCCGGGATGAGGGGGCGGCTATTCGTTTCTGCCGGCCCCCTCGCGATCGCTCCCAGCGAATCGGCTTCCCCCCGCTCTGCCTGCTCTCTGCCTGTGTAATGTAAACACAGGCAGAGGAAGTGATGTCACCTCTCCTCTCGGCAGTATTTTTGATCCAGCGAGAGGAGAGAAGACATCACATAGTAAGTCGCACCAACACTATACTGACACCACACACATAGGCACATTAACCCCTTTAGATCACCCCCCCCAGCCCCCTGTCACAGTGTCACTGATTGCAGTGATCATATATTTACTGATCACTGCATTTAGTGTCAGTGTGACAGTTACTGTGACAGGCAGTTAGTGTTAGGTCCAGGGTAGCCCCGTACCCCCCCTAATAAAGTTTTAACCCCTTGATCACCGCCCTAGTTAACTCTTTCACCCCCTATTGCCAGTGTCACCAAGCGATCAGTTTTCTGATCGCTGTATTAGTGTCACTGTTGCCGCTAGGTAGCTAGTTTTTTTTTATATTGTGATTTTTTTTACTAAAGACATGTGGCTGAATACATTTTGGCCTAAATGTTTGACTAAAATTGTGTTTATTCGATTTTTCCTATAACAAAAAGTAGAAAATCATTTTTTTTCAAAATTTTCGGTCCTTTTTCCGTTTATATCGCAAAAAATATAAATCGCAGAGACAATTAAATACCATCAAAAGAAAGCTCTATTTGTGGGGAAAAAAAGGACGCAAATTTTGTTTGGGAGCCATGCCGCATGACTGCGCAATTGTCTGTTAAAGCGACACAGTGCCGAATTGTAAAAACACCTTTGGGCATTTAGCAACATATTGGTCCGGGGCTTAAGTGGTTAACCACTTAAGGACCGCCGCATGTACATTTACGTTGGCAGAATGGCACCGACACTCCGACAGGCACCTCAACGTATATATACGTTGGTGCCTTGGGGGGGATCGGGGAGCAGGAGCGATCCGACAAGAGGGGGCGGCTATTCGTTTTTGTCCGCCCCCTCCGGATCGCTCTCAGCCAATGCGCACGCCCGCCCGCCCTGTCACTTACTCCTCCTGTGTAAACACAGGAAGGAGGAAGCGACGTGATCTCTCCCTCGGCGGTTTTTTCAACCACCGCTGAGGAGAGATCACCACACAGTAAGTCCTGCACCAACACTACCAATACACCACAGGCACATTTAACCCCCCCCCCCGACCACGATCACGCCCACCCCCCTCCCCCTGTCACAGTGTCACCGAATGCAGTAATCATACATGTATGATTACTGTATTTAGTGTCAGTGTGACAGGCAGTGTAAAAGTCAGTTAGTGTTAGGTTCAGGGTAGCCCTGTACCCCCCCCCTAATAAAGTTTTGACCCCTTGATCACTGCCCTAGTTAACCCTTTCACTCCCTATTGCCAGCGTCACTAAGCGATCATTTTTCTGATCGCTGTATTAGTGTCGCTGTTCCCGCTAGGTAGCTAATTTTGTTTTTATTGCGATTTTTTACTAAAGACATGTGGCTAAATAAATGTTTGACTAAAATTTAGTTTATTGATTTTTCTTATAACAAAAAATAAAAATCGCAGAGGCGATCAAATACCATCAAAAGAAAGCTCTATTTGTGGGAAGAAAAGGACGCAAATTTTGTTTGGGAGCTACGTCGCACGACCGCGCAATTGTCTGTTAAAGCGACGCAGTGCCGAATCACAAAAACCCCTTTGGTCATTTGGCAGCATATTGGTCCGGGTCTTAAGTGGTTAAGGACTCAAAATTTCCTCCTATAATTCTGAGTCCTTACACAAGTAATCCGTGGACTAAGCTGTACAGGGACACCAAGCACAATGTCTTTATTGAGCACTGCTGACTTTAGCACCTGAGGTGTTACAAATACTTGGGCCAGCCGGCCCAGACTCCATAAACAGCTCACACATACCTGAGGCCAGGGGGGCCATCAGGTCAGGATCGGAAGACCCCACCAAAACGGTGTCCGCTCCTTAAGTACCCTCTCCCAGAATGCACAGAGGGTTGACCATGCCCCCTGGACTGCTTCTGGGAAAAAGATACCCAATGCATCCAGCCTGCTGCCTTTCCAACCTCGACCTGTGGTGGCAGAGACACCCACAGCCAATGGGAAAATCATGCAACCTAACTAAACTGAACTATCAATTTAGCATAATCCTTCTGAACCAAAATACCACTCAGACAACTATAATTTAACATGTAGCACTCCCTCAATGGGAGCAAGGTGCTACAAATATAATGCATTAAGATGCAAAAAAAAAAATTCTGACTTTACAACCACTGCTTTTGTACATTAAGGAAAAAAAAACTCCCCAGCACCCCATTATACTTACTTAAGCCCCATCTCGATCCAGCGATGTGCATGAGAGCAAGGGCTCTCCCAGGTCTCTCTCCTCTCTGGCTCACACAGAAAGGGGAATAACAGCCAGTGAGCCAATGAGAAGAGAGCAGGGGCGGAGCCAAGCCGTGCTCTGTGTGAGTGAATAGACAATGTGAGTTCACAGAAACATGGCTCTGGAGCGAGCCTGTTTGAGTGCCCCCATAGCAAATGGCTTGCTATTAGAGGCACTCAGCAGGATAGAGGATGCAGGACCGCCAGCAGGGGACCCAAAAAGAAGAGGATTGGGGCTGCTCTGTGAAAAATCTTTGCACATAGAAGGTATGCATAACATGTTTGAACCTTTAGAACAGGGATCCTCAAACTACAACCTTCCAGCTGTTGAGGAACTACACATCCCATGAAGCATTATAAAACTCTGACATTCACAGACATGACTAGGCATGGTGGGAATTGTAGTTCCTGAACAACTGGAGGGCCATAGTTTGAAGACCCATGCTTTAGAATCACTATAATTGTCAAGTTTATGAAAATTGCCCAGCGTTTCCTCAAACGGGCATCCGGAGGTCAGTAAAAGTAGAAGGTTGAGCTATGGTTATACCCCTCCTCAACTGCCCAGTGCCCAGTGTCACATTGGGTGGGCGGCATCATTGTAGAATGCTGTTAATTCAAGTTAATGGAGTCAGACACATATTAAAATTAAAATATAACAAAAATGAACATTCATAGGTAATAAAATTGGAGATTGTTGATCCAGGGCCAAAAAGGAAGGGGAGGGGGAACATAAAAGCACTCACATTTGCCAACATTCATAGTAGTGTGAATAGATCTGTTGATCCAGGGCATATCCAATCACCTTCAGTGGGATCAGGACGCTATGGGCCAGATTCAGGTAGATGGGCACTTCTTTACTTTGGAGTAACGTTTCTCATTTACGTTACTCCGCCGACACTTTCGGCGCAAGTACTGTTATTCACATAGCACTTGCACGTAAACTTGCGCCAGAGTAACGATTATGCGCTGGCGTAACCCGACGCAAGTGGAAGTGGGTGTAAACATATGTAAATGATGGGCGGAGCCCAGCGCAGAGGCTTACGTTCAGCGCATCATCTACGGAGCATGCGCAGTAAGTGAGGCTTCACTCGGCCCCCTGTGCGCATGCTCACAACTTCCGTCGGCACCACTTCACGTGAAACGCCAGTGCAATGCGTTCCGTTGCGCGTATAAAAGCGCTAGCGGAAACGCCATTCCGGCGCAAAAGTATATCCGTTTCCCCCCACCCCAGGGAAGATACTTTTGCACTGTCATGGCTGCTCACGCTACCCCTAAAGAGAGGAGGAACCTCAACTTTAATGCCCAGGAGGTCTCTGTGGTCATCTCGGCTATGGAGACGTTTAATGATTTCCTCCACGGCAAAAAAAGTAGGAAGACCAGCCGGGAGAGGAAGCAGGGCATCCTGGAGACCATTGCTGCCAGGGTCAATGTGTTGGGGTATTCCACCCGGACTGCTGGGGATATTCAAAAAAAAAAAATGATCTGCGGCGCAAGGTCCGTGGCAAGGTGGCCACCATTAGGAGCCATGAGAGGGGCACAGGTGGTGGTCCACCATGTCCGGTCAGCCTGACCACAGAGGAGGAGGTGGTCGCCCGCTGCCTGGAGAGGGAGCAATTGGAGGGGGTACCAGGCTATGATTCTGTGGAGGAAGGCTCCAGGACAGGTAAGTGTTTTTTATCCCCTATTTGGTGTTTTGCATGTGGGGGGGGGAGGGTACATGTGCCAAGTGTGTGGGACCACCATCATGTGTCTGCTTTGTGTCATCCACAGATGACGGAGCTGGGCCATCATCTGTCGGCGGCCAGTCCACCCCATCCCCCCATCGGCACCCAGTGCTTGTGCCCCTGGGTGGTGAAGACACTGAGGTGGAGGAGGAGAGTGCCCACACCACACATGCAGAGGTCGTTGAGGAGGAGCCTGTTGGGGCAGAGCAGGACTTTGTTTTATTGTTAGAGGAATCCTCCTCTTCTGCAGGACCCTCTCAGATCCCCTCCCCCATTATAGGAAGCCCCTCAAGGGGGACTCCATCCCCCCGGGGACAAACATCTACTGGTCCCAGGAAGGCCACCCATAAGACCAGGGGGGTGTCTGATCTGGTCCAGGACCAGGTGGCGAGGGATCACGCCAGGCAGACCCAGCAAATGGGGGAGATTGCTGGGCACCTGGACAGAGTGGCTGACAGCCTGTGCTCCGTGGCCCAGATGTCTTCAGCAGTGCAGGATGTGAGCTGCAACTGCGCTGCAGTGGTGACCAGCCTGGGGGAGGTGCAGGGTGAGCTAAGGGACCTCACTGCAGCCGTCCAGTCAAACAGTGCTGCCATCCGGGACCAGGGGAGGCTGAGTCGGCGGGCCCAGCATTATCAGGTCACCCGGCAGCTCAGGATGCAGGCCCAGCAGCTCAGGGTGCAGGCCCAGACCAGTGCGTACCTCGGCCGGATAGCCATGGCCTTGGAGGGCAGGCAGGCCACACCTGCCAGGAGTGGCCCACCCCGGGGATCAGCCACCTCCAGATGCCCCCCCACCCCCACCCACTCCATCCAGGCAGCTGAGGAGCCAGAGAGGGGCCGCCAGAAGAAGCCCCCGGCATCCCAGATAATTTTTAATTTTTTTGATTGATGCTCAGGACATGAGTTTATTTTTTTATTTTTTTGGGAATGCTCAGGTTATGAGATTTTTATTTTATTATTAATACTCAAGTTATGAGTTATTTTATTTGAGATTATGCTCAGGTTATGAGATTTTTATTTTTTGATACTGCACACGTTGCAGTGTGAATGGTGTGTGAATGTGAGGGGGTGGCACTCCTGACAGTAAGGGGTGTCACCCTCGGCCGTGGTGGTGAAGTTAACCCCACGGCTGTATGAATGACGTGTGAAAGGTGTATGAATGGACAGTGACATCATTGGGGCCTTGACGCTGGCGTTGCTGCTCCCAAGTCCTACATGCTGGACTTGGGCTAATCCAATGCGATGTGCATGTGGTGTGTGTGATCTAGGGACATCAGTGGTGTACACGCGTGCATTGTCTGTGTGATTAATGTTTGGGTTTAGTGTCCAAAGATGCCTACGGCGAGGACCCTCCTGACTGCTCTTCCATCAGCAGACTGGTTCTCCTCTGGCAGGTGGGGACTGTGTGGGTTGGGGGTCAGGTCATCACGCATGTCAATCTGCAGGCCTTTTCTCATAGCAAAGTTGTGCAGAATGCAACATGCACCGATGATCTGACACACAAAGGTAGGGGAATACAATAGGGTCCCCCCGGACTTATCCAGGCAGCGGAAACGGGACTTCAGGAGCCCAAATGTTTGCTCCACCACTGCACGGGTTTTGATGTGTGCTTCATTGTATTTTCTCTCTCCTCTGGTTTGGGGGTTCCGGAAAGGAGTCATGAGATGGGGTCCCAGTGCATATGTAGAGTCACCTGTAAGGGAAAAGACAGGAGGATGTTAGTCTTGCATGTGCCCCTTCTGATGTGCATCACGGGAGGGGATAGTCATGCCTGCCACCCATGTCACTCACCAACCAGCCAGCTGTCCCCATACATGTTCTGCTCGAATTCCGCTGGGATGGGGCTCTGACGGTATATGAAGCTGTCATGGCTGGACCCGGGGTGTTTGGCACGGATGTGCCATATGAGGCGTTGGGCATCGGCTATCACCTGTACGTTGATGGAATGCCAATGCTTCCGATTGCGGTATATGTGCTCTGTGGCACTGGGGGGCTGGAGTGCCACATGTGTGCAATCAATGGCCCCCACAGTGCGTGGGAATCTGGCAATGCTGTAGAAATCTGTCATTGCCTTCAGCCGCAGCTCCTCAGTGGTGGGTCTGATGAACTGGTTGGACATGCGTCTGAGGATTGCAGGGACAACCTGGTGCACACATCTGCTTATGGAGGATTGTGACATCCCAGCCACCACTCCACTTGTACGCTGGAATGATCCACTGGCAAGGAAATGAAGTGTTGCCAGTACCTTCACCAGTGGCTGCACTGCTTGTGAGCGGTGTGTCTTGCTGGTGATGTCACCCTGCAGGGTTGTGGTTAGTTCAAGTATTGCATCTGGGCTGAATCTGAAGAGGCGATACACCTCCTCATCCCCCATGCCAAAGAGGCTCATGCGCGTGCGGTATATCCTTTCACGTGCCCGCCTACTCCGTTCCGGGGGACCCAGTACTAGTGCTAGGACCGCGACTGCCCCTGGCATGTTGGCACACAGAGGTGTTGTCCTTGCAAGTGTGGTTGTTCAGCTTGCTAGTTTTGTCGGTAACGCTGCTGCTGTAGCTGCTCTCCTGCTGACCTGAGGCCGTCTGGAGTAAAGATAAAGCAGCTATTTGTAGAAATAACTTTGCGCCGGACGGACGAGATACGCGCGGCGCATGTAGCCGGCGTATGGTGCTAATCCGTTCGGGAAATCTCCCTCATTTGCATATTTGCAGGGGAAATCAATAGGCGCGACTGATGCGCCAAGCGAAATTATGCGCTGACGAGACTCTGGCGTCGGAAAGTTATAAGCCGATCGGAAATGGCCCGTTTTCTGTCGCATCTAGATTGTGTGTATGGGCTAGCGGACAGATTTCTCCACCCGACAGATTTCAAAGCAAGCTTTGAAATCTATCCGTTGGGAATCTGTCCGCCCGACATGTCTGCTGGTTAGTACACTTACCAGCAGACATGTCGGCCCCCACCGCCGCCGCGCCGCTGCCGAATGTATTCGGCGCATGCGCGGAAGTGTTTTTCTTCCTGGTGCGGTGACGTGGCGGTGACACGCCATCGGATCAAACTCCCGATCGGACATATCCGATGGAAATGGTCCGCGGACCGTTTTCATCGGATATGTCCGATCGTGTGTACGCCGCCTTAGTGTGATATATAACACAAATGAGAAAATGTTATATTTTTTTAATATTTGAATCACTTATGATACACATACACAACCTTTGTCTATTTCCAGCTGTACAATGAACTTTTCTTTATTTCACTGTACAGCACGCCTTGCACATGTACGAGAGATTTCATTATTTTCTCTTTATTAACTTTATGTCCTCGTGCTGCAACACACATCACACATCTATTCACTGGCACATGGGGCCCATACACATTCACACTCATGTAATAATAGGTGCTTTTGTTCAAGGAACCATCAATTCTGCATAAAACCACCCAACTAGTTTTGTGCGTGAACGATTTTCATTTGGAAGTTAGTGACACCTGCGGTGTTGACATTTAAAATCGTTTAACTTTTTACCCTACAAAGTAAAAAAAAATATTGAACGGCATTAATATATCATCACAAAGTAGCTCCGTAATATGCAGTATGTAGCTGATTCGAAATTCACACTGCGGGGGGTTATTGTCATCATACAATGGATCCACATAGGCTTCCTGTGGTTTAAAAAACTGTCAGGATTAATATCATTGTTATTGTAAGCAGCTTTCAATGAGCTTTTTTTATATATATAAATTGTATCTTTTTTTTTAGAGTACTATTATTATTACATTTTTATACATAGGCCACCATTATCTCAGTGGGGCACTGATACACCTAAGGGATAATGTATGCGGGCTCCAGACTCAGAAATAAGTCAAATGCAGGGAAATAAATTACATCTGAGATCAGTCTGAGCTAAGTTTAAAGGAACACAAAAGTCAGGTTGTTTTAAAAAAAAAAATAACCAACATGTTATACTTACCTCCACTGTGCAGTTAGTTTTGCACAGAGTGGCCCGAAAGCTGTCTTCTGGGGTCCCTCGGCGGCTGTCTGGGCTCCTCCTCGCAAAAGCTTTCCATCTTCATGCGAGGGCATTCGCACGGTGGAAAGCTTTTGCGAGCGCGCTCCCGTGATACAGCGGCGGCCATGGCCGCCGACTGTATCACTCGGCCCCGCCCCCGGCGCCCCGCGTCATCCGCTGTGATTGACAGCAGCGCCAGCCAATAGCTGCGCTGCTCTCAATCCGCCCAGCCTAAACAATCAACGGCCAGGCTGGGAACCGAAGAGGATGACGTGGACGCGCCCAAGAGTTTCGAACGGTAAGGTAAGTAAAACGGGGGCTCAGGGAGGGCCGGTGCTATGAGATGTTTTTTTACCTTTATAACCCCTTTAAGTTCACTTTCAGGTCAGTTTGAGATTATTGGCCAGATTCAGAAAGAGTTACGACGGCATATCAGTAGATACGCCGTCGTAACTCAGAATCTGCGCCGTCGTATCTTTAAGCGTATTCTCAAAGTCAGATACGCTTAAATGTTGCTAAGATACGACCGGCGTAAGTCTCTTACACCGTCGTATCTTAGCTGCCTATTTATGCTGGCTGCTAGGGGCGTGTACGCTGATTTACGCCTAGAATATGTAAATCAGCGAGATACGCCTATTCACGAACGTACGCCCGGCCGTCGCAGTAAAGATACGCTGTTTACGTAAGGCGTTTTCAGGCGTAAAGATAAAGCTGCAACAAGATGGCGCAGCCAATGTTAAGTATGGACGTCGGGACCGTGTCAAAATTTTTCAAATTTTACGTCGTTTGTGTAACTCGTCCGTGAATGGGGCTAGACATAAATTACGTTCACGTCGAAACCAATGAGTCTTAGCGGCGTAATTTGGAGCATGCCCACTGGGATACGTTCACAGACGGCGCATGCGCCGTTAGTAAAAAACGTCATTTATGTGGGGTCACACTTTTTTAAACAAATATTTTATTGGGTTTTACAGGTGATACAGATAATACTGTGTACAGTTAATATTGTACGTCAAATAACAACATAGAACCATGGAATATAAAAACCGTAGCATGTTCACTAGGAATAACATTGTGGTATAATAACGGAATCAACAGAATCAACAGAATCAACAGAGGTTTGGCTGGATAGCATTAGTAGAAGTATATATCTCAGGTAGATCTTTCCACCGAAGCGGCACCCCAAAGGGGAACTCAGTGCCACTAGGGCGGGAGGACCTCGTCTGTGGTGTCCAACCATCATTGGGTTATACAAGGAATTTGAGGTTACATGTTTCAAACAGAGGAGAGAAGAGAAAAAAAAAGAAAAAAAAGAGAAAAAGGTGGGCAATCGCACGCATTGCTCGGTCAAGAATAAGGGTCGAACGGGTCGAATGGTCTATAGTTCTATAGGTTTCTTAAGCTCAGCTAAATGTGGCTTTAAGCCATTCGGACCATGGTTGCCAACCAGTATGGTGTTTCATGGTTTGTTGTCTAGTGGAGGTAGTCAATTTCTCGTAGCTGTAATGTAGGGCCACCAGGTCCTTAGTCTGAGTCAGGTTTGGGATGTCAGTGGACCTCCAGAGTCTTGTAATGGAAAGCCTGGCTGCAAGTAATATATGAGTGGTAATATGCCTAACAGGGAAGGGTATATCATCAATGGTCAGGTTTAGGAGTGCCAGTGCAGGTGTTGGAGGAATCGGGGATCTAGTGATTTGTGAAATCAATGTAAAGACGTCGTTCCAGTACGTTTGGATGGCGGGGCAAGTCCAGAAGATATGTAACATATCTCCCCGTGCAGTACCACACCTCCAACACATGTCGGAGACATGATTGCCAAAGGATGCCATCCGGGATGGAGTCATATACCATCTAAGAGAAATTTTTTGTGTGAGTTCCCAGAGGGTCGAGCACTTGGTGGACTTGTATACTGCTTCGAGCGCTCTTTGCCATTGGGTAACATCAAAAGTGAGACCCAGATCAGTTTCCCACTTCTGGTGTTGGCGTGACTTGGTGAAGGTTCGTTTGTGGTGTAAGGTGTTATAAAAGTAGGATATACCCTTGATCCCAGACGTGGGGTCAGTAAGGTATCTCCATGTCTTCGGATGAATACCGTAAAGGAGGGTTCCAAGAGATTCCAAGCAGTGACGTATGCGAAGGAAGGTGAAGCTGTCGTTAGGAGGGAGTTGGAACTCAGATTGGAGGGCAGAAAAGGGTTTAGGACGGGCGTTGTGAAGCAGGTGCTGGAGTGAATGAATCCCTTTGCGTTTCCATGTAGTAAGTGGTAAATCCGGGGATAGGTAGTGGAGGACTTCCAGAGGTATGTGGTACTGTGGGGTGCTTGGAGTGTAATCCACTATTTTGAGCATTTTCTTCCATGCGAGGACTGAAGCCCTCATGGGTGGGGAGATAGTTGATGGGATGGGGGTCCCGAGGGGAGTACTTAAGAGCCAATTTTTTAGATTGGGGCGGGAGAGCGTGAGAGTGAGGGCTTCCAGTTGGCCCCAGGGGGCGCTCGGTTGGGATTGAAACCAGGTGGGGAGTTGTGCTAGCACTGCTGCTAGGTGGTAGTCACCAAAATCTATGGATCCAGCGCCACCCACTAGTTTATGTTTAATCAGTTGTGTGTGTGCACATCTAGGACGTTTGTCTTTCCATAAGTATCTATTTAGGAGCGTTTGGAGGGCTCTAAAAAAGGATACCGGTAAGGGTATTGGGAGCGTTCTAAAGAAGTATAGTATTCGAGGTAGGCATAACATTTTGAATGCCGCCAGTCTACCTGACCATGACAGTTCGTGTTTGGCCAATTGGGAGGTGTGCGTTTGTATGTCTTTAAGTAGAGGGAGGAAGTTGTGTGAGTAAAGGTTTTTAAGGGATCTCGGAAGTTGGATGCCTAGGTAGGATATGCTAGTGTCTGCCCATTTGAACGGGTACTGTAGTTGGAGTAGATTCTTCATTGTAGCGTCTATGTTGATGTCAAGTATGAAGGACTTGGTTGCGTTTACCTTATAGTATGAGACTGCACTAAACCAGTCAAGCAATTTCTGTACTGTTGCCAGGGAAGAGGCCGGATCTGTGAGAACCAATATGACGTCATCGGCGAAGAGGCTGATTTTATGTGATGTTGGGCCTATTCGCATTCCCGAGATGTTTGGGTGAGATCGGATATGTTCCGCTAGTGGTTCCATAACCATGTTAAAGATTAAAGGGGATAACGGACAGCCCTGCCGCGTGCCGTTGGTGATGCTGAAGGGGCGAGAGAGCATACCCTCAGCGAATACTTGGGCGGAGGGATCGGAGTACAGTGCCATAATGGCGGAGAGTATGTGTCCTTGGAAACCAAATTTATTGAGTACTGCTCTAAGGTATGACCAATGGACTCTGTCGAACGCCTTCTCTGCATCCAGGGAGAGAAGCAGAGAAGGCGTTCCGCTGGTCTCGGCGTGGTGAATGAGGTCAACCATTCTTCTGGTGGCATCGGAGGACTGCCGACCCCTCGTAAACCCAGTCTGGTCTTTATGGATTAGAGTGGGCATGACATCTATCAGACGTGTGGCTATCGTTTTGGCGTAGATTTTGAGATCAAGGTTAAGAAGGGATATCGGGCGAAAGTTTTGGGGGAGATCCGGCTCCTTACCCGGCTTAGGAATCGTTACAACCAATGCATTCAAATATTCGGTCGGAAAAGAGGAAGAGGAGGCAGCTCTATTAAATACCTCTGTGAGGTGTGGGGCTAGGATGTCAGAGAATCGCTTATAGTACTCTCCAGTTAGGCCATCGGGTCCAGGCGTTTTACTGTTGGGCAGGGAGTCAATGGCAGACTTAACGTCTTGGACTGTAAATGGGGCATTAAGGATGTCAAGTTGGGAGGATGTTAATTTAGGTAGGTTGAGGTCACAGAGGAATCGATCAATGTCAATTTGTGCAGGTTGTGGGGTAAGGGGGTCCTGTTTCAAATTATATAAGTCCCCATAGTAGGCGCTAAACGCGTCAGCGATGTCCTGGGGGTTGGATAGTGGTTGGTGCGTATGAGGGTGGAGTAGTCGTGCAATTTTAGATTTGACTCGTCTTCCCTTAAGGCGTTGAGCCAATTGTTTCCCCGCCTTATTGGAAGTGGAGTAGGTAGTGGCTTTCAGCCTTCTATAGAGGAATTCATAGGAATGTAATAGCAGGGTTTTAAGTTCTTGTCTGAGGGACAACAATTGGTCTGTCAGGGGTTTCCGAGAGTCTACCTTATGTTTGGATTCCAGGTCGGCAATTTGGGACGTCAATTCGTCTAGTCGCTGCGTCCTCTTTTTCTTATGGTAGGAGCTGAGTTTAATCATTACACCTCTCACAAACGCTTTGTGCGCACTCCACACCACGGCAGGGTCAGGGACGGAGCCCCCATTTATAGTAAAGTATTCATTGATGCTATCAGATATTTCGGTGGCATATTCATTTTGTTGAATAATATAATTATTTGCCCGCCACAGATATGTGTTGCGTTGTGGGCTGGAGTCTTCGATTGTAATGGATATGGGGGCATGGTCTGACCATGTCGTGGTGTGGATTTCTGAATTACAGATTTTTTGCAGAGACCACTTGTCCGTCAGAAATAAATCTATTCTGGAGTATGTGGTATGTCTGGAGGAGAAAAACGTGAAGTCCCGTTCGGATCCGTGATGGCATCGCCACACATCATACAGGTCATGGGCGGGAAGAAAGTGTTTCAAAGGCGATTCACGCCGCTTTGCAGCAGAAGTGGTGTCTAGATTAGAGTCGGGAGCCAGGTTGAAGTCTCCGCAAAGTACTAGGTTGCCCGTCCGGATTGGGCTGACCTTGCGCATGATCATCCTTAGAAATTTCATCTGGTGGGAGTTCGGGGCGTACAAATTAACGATGGTGTATGGGGTTCGGTTGATGTTGGCGGTAAGAATTATAAAACGGCCCTCAGGGTCAGAGGTGAGGTTAAGAAGCTGGAAGTCTACCGTATCTTTTATGGCAACCATAACTCCTCTGGTTTTGGTAGAATGAGAGGCATGGAAGATGTGGGGGAATTTGTTGTGCTTGCAGAGGGAGGTATCCGTGGACAGCAGATGGGTTTCCTGCACACATAGGACGTCACTGTGAAGATCTATGGCGGACTGCCACAGTGAGTGCCGTTTTGCTGGATGGTTTAAACCATTGGTATTCAGGGACAAAATAGTGAATGGCATTGTGGGTGGGTGTTGGTAGCGAAGTGAAGAGAAACACTTACAGTTAGGCGTTGTAGACTGCAGGAGCCGATGGTTGAGGACAAATAAGTAGTAAACTGGCGGCAGGCCAGAGACCTGGTGTAGTACGTTCCAGCAGTCTGCGAATAGAGCAACACGTTAAACAGCAAAAACAAAGATTCAAGGAGGAGGGGAGAGAAGAAAAAAAAAAAAAGAAAAAGAAAAAAAAAACACAAAGCGAAAACAAAACCGTAAAAGATAGTCGTGTTGAGCACGCTAGTGACGTAGCGTAACTACCCTGTGAGCCCACAGGGTGTCTAGGGTGTAGAGGGGGTGGTAGTCACCACTTAGGCCTCTAATTGGGGGTAAAAAGAGTCAAACGGAGCAGTGAGGTATCAGACAAGGAGAGTAGCCATTGCAGAGAGTGGGGGAACTTGAAGATCGATGTGATAAAGGGCCTCAAGTTAGGAGGACATCGTTCAGGTACGGGAGCGATCCGAGGTTCTGCGGGACGCTGGTGGTCGTCGTTCAAGCGGAGCAGGTTTAGGTGGGTCTGGTAGAATTCCCCAGGCGTGCAGGAGATGTAGGCCCTTGTCTAGGTCGTTCACAGCATGTGATTGGCCATTCCTGGTGACAAGAAGGGTAGCTGGATATCGCCACTTGTAGGGAATTTTGTGGTTTTGCAGGCCTTTAGATATAGGGCTCAGCTGGCGTCTTTGTTGAAGAGTGAATTTGGAGAGGTCAGGGAAAAATTGAATCCCTGTGTACGGAGCTGGGAGAGGTGATTTCAGTTTTGCGCCCATTATGAGAGTTTCCTTGGTGTGGTAATAGTGAATTCTCATCAATACATCTCTGGGCACTGATGCGGCCAGGTGGGGCGGTTTTGCGATCCTGTGGATCCTATCAATGAGTAATTCTTGAGGGGATGCGTCAGGGATAATTATGTGCATCAGATCTCTAGCATAGTTGTTCAGATCTGCCGGCAGCACTGATTCAGGGACCCCACGCAGTTTAACGTTATGTCTGCGGGACCTGTCCTCAAGGTCTGCTAGTTTGGCGCGCATCCATGCTTGGTCCTCTTTAATGTCCTCAAAACAATCAATGACCTCATTCACAGTGGAAGTACAGTCAGTGAGGCCCACTTCAACATTAGACACTCTGTCACCTAAAGAGTGTATGTCTGAGGTGATTTTAGCAAACAGGGAGGAGAGGTCAGTCATGAGGGAAGTCTGCAGGGAGAGCAGCATGTCCTTTAGGGTTGTATCCATGACAGGCTGGCCTGATGTGGGGAAGGACGCCATGGAGGAATGCAGGGCCTGGTTAGAGAGGAGGGGGTTAAAAGCCTGGGCCTCAATTGGTAGGTGAGGCGGCCGCTGCTGCGGCGCGTCCAGCCACATTTTAGCCTTTGCTGGGCTGCTGGGAAGGGTGTCAGCACTCGGGGGACCTGTGGGCAGACCGAGGGTACCTGTATCTGGCGATGTGTCCGGGTATTCATCTGGAAGATCCGTGTAGGATTCCGGCGGTGCCGACGGGGCGGCGCCATCTTGTCCTCCATAGCTCTTCGCCGCCGGCTTGTAGGCGAATTCTGTGAGCTTCTGAGGTATGTGGTCTGTCATTCTTTTCCGGGATACGCTCATTTTAATCACCGGAGCGTTTGCTACGTGGATGTCCGTTTTAGGAGCGAGGATGGCGGCCCAAAGCGCTGGATTGTGTCCCCTGTCTGCAGCAGTGAGAGATCAGGCGTCCATCACTGTCTCCGGTCGGCCACGCCCCCATGTGGGGTCACACTTAATTTAAATAAAACACACCCACATCAAACACATTTGAATTCGGCAGGCTTACGCCAGCCGATTTACGCTACGCTGCCGTAACTTAGTTTGGTGAATACAGCACTTGCCTCTCTAATTTACGGCGGCGTAGTGTATCTGAGATACGTTACGCCCGCATAAAATTACGCTGCTCTACGTGAATCTAGCCATATTTTGGACACACTTGAGATGCATTCACAATGACTCATATTGAGGAATATAATGATAAGAAATGCAAAATAACAATAATTGTAAGTGGGATTTGCAACTTAAAGTATATCTAAACCAAAAAACTATTTTGCAGTTTACTAGTCCATAGATGAGCTGTGGCCGCATTAGTTCTTTTTTTTTTTTTTATATGGTAATTCTACCAGTAACACCAAGGCTGACCAAGGGTGACAGTACTCACCTCTCTTGCACCCCTGTATCAGGACAACAGAATCCTGTCCTTCTCCTATTGTCCATAACATAAATGGATCAGGTTCTGCAGTTCTCAGAAAACAACGTAATTGATAACAGTCAACATAGGCACAGGCATCACAAGATTTCTGTAAAGCTCAACAGATATTTTTTTAACCCATTAAACAGATATAAAAATAAAAAATAAAACACTTTTAATGTTTTGTATACAAGAAAAAGAAGGGACCAAATAAGAGATGTTCATTGCTTTAAGGTTAGAATCCAAACTCATGAATTGTGTGGTATTCTGAAAATGTTATAAACTTGGCTTTCCTACATTGCAAAACCAATTTTGTAAAATTGTCTCCCACGCATAGGCGTGCGCACAGGGTGTTCCTAATTAGGCAAATTAGGCGGTCGCCTAAGACCTCGCACTCACAGGGGCCTTGGGGCCATCTAATTTGCCTGTGATTAATACTAATTAATCACAGGCAAATTCATTTATAATTTGCCTATATTAATACTAATGTCAGCATCATTGGATCTCTCTATTACCCCTCTCTCTTTATCACCTCCCCCTCTCTTCCCTTTCTTGCATTGGCTGAATATGTCTGATGGGTGAGGAGGGTGCCCTGGAAGTGTGCTAGATCTGTGCAATTTTCTGCAGCCATTTTTCTTGTTTGAATTATTTTTAGGCGGGAGTGGGGCCGCCTCATGTCTAAGTTTTGCCTAGGGCCGCCTCATGTCTAAGTTTTGCCTAAGGCCTTACAAAGCCTAGAGCCGCCTCTGCCTGAGGTGCCTGGGCACACCCTAATCACTATGTGCAATGTAGATTCCCGTTCCTGTCACAACCCGCCCCCCCCCCCCACGTGTCCCATCTCCCATTTCAGGATAGAGAGTGGGTAAGTGGCCAAAAAATACATAGTTTATCGGCACTTCATATTCATTCACTGAGAAAAGGATTAAGAAATCTCTGTCCTCAGTCCTTTTTTCTGTCTCAAAACTGAGAGTGTTTGAGCTTTGGGGTGCACACCCTAATGCAAAAGGCTGTGCACACCTATGCTTCCAAACCTACCTCAAAGCAGTCTGAACTTGTTGCTGCCCATGTAACGCATATGTGTAGTGGCAAATAGGGTGGGGTTTGATGACCACATACTGCACATATGCATTCAGGGGCAACAGAGGTTTTTGTTCTCAGAGCGTGCTCACTATGCATTCCCAGCATAGTGACTGATCTGTCAGACAGCTCCCAGTCTCTAGTAATTATTGGGAGGTGGTGGGATTGGTTCTGATCATGTGGTTAATGTAACAAGCAATCACCAATGATCATGTGATTGGACAGAACTTCTTGCCCCTCCTGGTGTAAAAGTCCAGCCAAACGGACTTTGGGGCTGGACAGGGGTTAAAGGAGTTGTAAAGAAAAACAAAAATTTTGCCTAAAATTTATGTCTGCAAAGTTGACAGACAGAATAGTGTAATGATTCTGTTAAAAAAACAAGTAAATACCTATTAAATTCCTTTATCTATATCACCTCCGGCGTTCTAGTTTCTGTTCTCTCATTTACTTCCTGGTTTGCAGCGCTCATTCATGTAAGAACTAAATTTCCCAGTATGCATTGCGGCACACTCACTAATTCACACCTCTTTGAAGTCTCTAACACGTAGAGAGCATCCTGCCGCACAGATGTAGTTCCCAGGAGGGGGCGAGCACGTCACTGACCACCGCAGTAAAGCCTCCCTTCGCGGTGGTGAGTAACAATCAAACAAGCAGGAAGTGAACAGAATAGAGAAGAAATAGAGCAACTTCTGAGCAAAAACGAACAATGAGGAAGTGAAAAGAGGAATGTCTGCAGGTAAAGGATGCTTATTATGAAAAAAATATTTTTCTTTTACAACCCCTTTAAGGTATACTTAAAGTCTACTTTTTTTAAATGTGGTATTTTTTTTATTTTTTTGTATCATCTGTGATGTTCTCTTGGGGAAGTTCTCCTTCACTTCCTGTTCTCAAGACAGTGAGGCCCTGTACACACGATCAGTCCAAACTGATGAAAACAGACTGAAGTTCATTTTCATCGGTTCACAGACTAATGGTCTGATGGTTTGATGTGCGTACACACCATCAGTTCAAAAAACCGATCATGTCAGAACGCGGTGACGTAAAACACAACGACAAGCATGCGTCGACTTCATTCTGAGCATGCGCAGGTTTTTGAACTGATGCTTTTGCATACTACATTGGATATCCTCTGAATATCAAATGAAAAAAGTCAGATGGGGCATGCACATGGTGGGAATTTCCAAAGGAAAAAGTCTGTCTGACTTTTTCCATCGGAAATTCTGATCGTGTGTATGGGGCATTACTGCTTTGAATTATGACCACTAGTTCGGCCCTTTTCTCTTCTTCTATGGTTCATAAAACTGGATGGGCACTGTGTAAGGGTGTTTCTTTATGAGGGATCGTTCTCGGGGTCTGGTGTGCTCAATATCCCCTTTGACTCAGTTAGATCCCATATGGGATGTCGGGGTGGGATGGACAGTCCATTCTCTGATACAATCCGTTCATGTTTTTTGATTATTTCTCCTGGTCTTATCTTGCAGTACTCACTTCATGGCTGAGCTGAGCTATTACCTTTCTGTGCATATGTTACTTATCGCACAATGTCATAGACGAACACTCAATGCTACTAATTTGTGTTGTTTGTGCTTTGTTAAAATTCAACAAAAACTTTGAAACAAATTTTAAGTGGAGTTCCCCCCATTTTTTATGTTTGTCTGTGCTGCATGCCCTAATCTCATAGTGTTCAGAATGGACAATTTTTATTTATTTTGTTGCTTGTAAATACCTTTATATTCTAGTCCTTTATTACTTCCTCCTCCTTATTAGCCTAGGCTATCAAGCCACAAGGCTATTTGCAAGGGTTTCTGGTATAGGCATCATGTTTCCCAGTAGTCCTTGCAAACCTGACTGAAACCTATTACATTGCTTGTGCAGCACTGAGCATGTGCGAGATATGCAAAGCTGAAATCCAGGAGGTCATACAGTCTGGCTTCATGATGCCCACACTTAACATGGCCACGGTCTATTTCTAGATTTAAATGCTGTAACAACCTAACAAAATGGACCTTAGTTTACAGACTAACTTTACTAGAATACATTAAGCTTGTGTATTACAGGGGTATTTATATTTAAAAAGTGAGATTGTGGGTGGAACTCCCCTTTAACTAGTGGGGACATTGATAGCAATACAAAACTGACTGAGGGTCTAATCCCCCCCCCTTTTTTTTGTTACATAAGATACATTTTGGGCCAAAAAAGTAAGGCACATTTATTTGAATAAGTATGAAAAGGTTACCATTGCTTTAAGTGACCCTGGTGAAAAGTTATTATTAAATCTCTCTGTAAATGAGGGCAATAAATATTCACTTTTCCTGTTGCCTGTGCTGCTCTCCGTTTAAAGGTTCCAGGGGTGTTGACCTCTTGGGTCTCCCACAGCTGAGCAACTCTAATGGGGTTTTCCTACTGCTCTACATTACAAATCTATTCTGCAGTGACCTAAAGTGTCATTAAATCCTGGTTAAAAAATTAATAAATCTATTCAAGTATGTATTCTTAACTCAAAAACGTTCCTCCTATTGCTCTCAGTCTCGACAGTTATGCCATATACACACTATCTGAATTTCCGACAACAAAACCGTGGATTTATTTCCGACTGAATTTTGGTCTAAACTTGGGTTGCATACACACAGTCACACAAATGTTGTCTGAAATTCAGAACGTCAAAAACGCGGTGACGTACAAAACTAAGACTAGCCGAGAAAAATTAAGTTTAATGATTCCGAGCATGTGTAGGATTTTTGTGTGTCGGGATTGCATACAGGCATTCAGAATTTCCGACAAGAACCTTTGCCTTTGGAAAATTTGAGAATCAGCTCTCGAACATTTGCTTTCGGGAATTCCATCAGACAGAAAATGTCCGATGGGGCCTACACACGGTCTAAATTTTCTTCCAAAAGCTCACATCGAACATTTCTTATCGGGAATTCCGATTGTGTGTATGCGGCATTAGAGGTGGCTTCATTCATTCTCCATTGTCCTACTGTATGTAGAAATGTAGCCACTCTCTCTTGTTTACTCCTGAGATGGACTATAGACTGTGGAAATTGTAGTGTGCATAGAGCAGTGCACATAACGGCAACTAGTGCACTTGCAATGCTACAGTGAACAGCCCCCACAGCCTGTAAAGAAGGTTTTAGGTTGCCAGTAAAGCCAAGGCTTAATTACCTCTTTGTATTGTTTCCCCCATTCTCTCAGCCACCCATGTGAAAGAGGCCTAAAGTAGAATTTAGAGACATAGCATGTACAATGTGGCACCATCATCCATATAAAATGTGGAAAAACAGAAAATAGGACTTTATTGGGTGCCACTTGTAATTCCAAGTATGAAAGAAAGGGTATTCATATATAAAAATGCAAATTTTATTTAAACAATATGTTTAAAATCTCATAAAGTTGTAACAATACCTACTTGGGATTACAAGTGGCAACCGATAAAGTCCTATTTTATGTTCTTTTCTGTTTTTGCAAAGGTACAGGGACACATTACAAGCCCAGCAGCAGAGCCCAGGGGCAGCTGAAGGCTTTCAAAGTGTATCCTCACCAATTCTAGCAATCTAAAAAAAATATGGTAACTGTGCCAATTTTTTAACTAGCACATGGAAATGCTTTGCACAGAGCAAACAAAAGAAAAATAATTTGTCGTGGGGGACCCAGGGGATCAACACTTCTGGAAGAACTGGTTTGTTAAGAGATTTTGGGGAACAGTTATAGTGATCAGTCTAGTGCTCAGTGCCATGGTCATTTGGAATGGTATAATCTTACTGCCATTTCTACGTTAATGACACCAAAATCTATCTCTGTACCCTTCAGATCACTCCATCAGTATCCTCACGCATTACTAATTTACTAACAGACATATCAGTATGGACTTCCTCAAAACTTACTCAAACTCAATTTATCCAAAACAGAGATTATAAAATGTCCTCCCCATGTGCGCCTTTCCTCTGACTTCTCCATCATAATCATTGTCTCAACTATCAACCTGTCCCCACATGCCAAGGTTCTAGGTGTAATCCTGGACTCTGAACTATCCTTCCAGACTATATACTGTATAATAAAGATTTTTTGGGGTAATAGAAATGGCCCCGGCACCTTTATTGGTATATATAAATAAATCTATATAATCATAACTATTCCATTTAATATTATTTAAATTCAAAAATAAAATTTTAATATTATTTAACTTCTTAAAATAAAACTTTCAAAACTTTAAATCATCTCTTAAGATCTCGTTCAGTCATAGAACTCGAGCGAATATCATAAATAATAAATACAAAGTCCCCACCAGCTGTTTTTGTTCCTAACAAAAACAGCCTACTCCAACACCGAGGCCATTTCTACCATAGTTTGAAGGTCCAAATTAAAAATATCCAAACCTATGTCAGATATGTGAATACCATCTCGCCTATAAAGGCCAGAGAAACCGCCTTCCAACTCAGTGTGCCTGTATTAATAACTGTTTAACATCGGCATACATTTTTCAATTGAATGATTGACACGCCTCCGAATCTTCTCCAAAGATTTTTTCTCTAAAAAGGATAGCCAGATCAAGAGTGGAATCATTTCGGAAAAGATTATTTTCGTATTAGGAAAAGACACGCTGCAAATCGCGCTTTATTTTGAAAATTAACTTTAACGTTGAACACTTTCCTAGATCATTACCACCAAGGTGAATTATTAAAATATCAGGATAAGGCAAACTATTGGATAGCAAAGAAATGTGATAGAAAAGATTGTCCCATTGAAGACCACGAATACCTTTCCATGAGATTTTAAAAGCTTCAGGAGACAAAGACAGATTACTAGAGTAACATCGTTGGCAAGCCTGTCTGTGAGCCCAGTGAACAAATGAATGTCCAATGATCCAGACGGAAGACAAAGAACCTAGAATCAGAGAGAAAGATTAGGGCGGATATATAAACTGAACCTTTTTGATTCCCATCTACCTAACCTCATAATCACAGATTCATTAAGGCCCAATCTAGCAGCTTCCGTAGCAGCTCCAATACAGAAAGAATGGGATGAAAATTTCAAATGACCAAGATTTAATGAATTTAAACAGCGCTGAAATATGGCTGAAAACTGAAATTTTTTTAGCGGGGAAAAATCTAGATGGACCAAAAAATTACCTGTACAGGAAGGTCTTACCAAAATATATTTTGATATGGTTAAGTAAGGGCAAATAATGGGATCGCCACAAGCATGCAGCGTGAGCCAGTGACCTCTATCCGACAAATCTGTTTTTGATTTACTGACAAAGACCTGAACTTGACCTTGTGTAATGCAAACTTCCCTAAATTTTAAACCAGAAATAATTTTTTTATTATTTGGAACCAGTTCGGAAATTCTAAGTGCTGCAAAAAAGATTAGCACAAAAGCTGTATGAAACAGTAGTGCTTCAAATTCTGAACGACACACTTGATATGTAATTAAACAGATTTTTTTTAAAAGTTCTATGGTTATGGGCCTACGTGTATCTGGTGTTAAAGTCTGTCTCCTGTAACCCTTCAAAGCTTCGCGGACTGAAAAGTAACTGTTATAAGCCGGAAGATTGTGTAATTTTAAGAAAAAAGAAATACCCGCTAAGCTCTTGCTAATGTGATTAAAGGATAACCTTTTTTGCATCATTGAGCAAAGAAAAGCAAGGACCGTTTGCTCAGTATGTGAAGAACCCGATAGACCTAATTTATCAACAAACAAGAGCCACTTTTTCCATGCGACCGAGTACTCGATCCATGTTTTAGGGGCAATCGAGCTCCTGATAGCTGAGAAAACAGGAGCTAGATCAAATCCCATAGATGACTCGGGCATGTGTAGCCAAACTGGTCCGCTTCCAGAAAAAGCTGCCTGAAACGAGCCATCTCAAAACGAGACAGGCTGTCAGCTATCAGATTACTTTTTCCAGGAACATGCCTTGCCTTTACCCAGATGTTAAACCTTAAACACAATAAAACAAAATATCTTAGCAGTTTTATTGCAAACACGGATTTTGAAGAGAGACAGTTTATTGCATAGATAACACCTTTGTTGTCGGAATGAACCAAAATTATTTTATTAGAAAATAATTCACCCCATAATTCAAAGGCGACTACTATGGGGAATAGTTCAAGTAAAACTATATTTTTTGTTTCCTTGTTGGCAATCCAAAAAGGAGGCCAAGAACTGCAACACCAGTGAGTGCCCCAAATGGCTGCAAAACCAAGAGAACCTGCCGCATCTGTAAAGAGGTCCAAATCGGCTGAAAAAATGAATTCTTCTTGAAAGAAAGTACGGCCATTGTAGTCAACTAAAAACTGAGACCAGACTATGTCACAATGTAGAGTATAAGATTTCCTATCATCTGTGCCCAGTCTTGCCACACAGAGTTAATCCACCGCTGAGTAATCCTGTTGAAATGTTCAGTGCAAATTAACAGAATTCCAGATAAAAACTTGCCAAATTATAAAGTCTGTTTCTCTGTTTTTGCTTTCAGTGACAGGTTATTTACATATCTAGCTTGGGCATGTTTATCATATGTTATGTTTTGTTTATCATAATATGAGGTGATCCAAATTTCATTGTATATTACCAGGATGTGTTATGTGGGGGAGGGGTGGATTTCTCACTTTTTATACCTCATGTTATGATAAACATAACATAACATATGATAAACATGTCTGAGCTAGATATGTAAATAACCTGTCACTCAAAGCAAGAAGAGAGAAAACTGACTTTTTATTTAGGCAGGATTTTATCTGGAAGGCTGTTCATTTTACTGAACATTGAAAGAGGATTACTCAGATCTGGATTAACTCTGTGTGGCAAGACTGGACACAGATGATAGGAAATCTTATACTCTACATTGTGACATCAAAAAAAAAATATTTCTTTTTTGAGGTTTACATCCACTTTAATTCAGAGGTAAGGCGAATATGGGAAAAGGGGGATTTTAAACCAGACATGGCCAAAGAAAAACCTGGAAAAAATTCTACCAACTGGCATTACTCAAAAATAATTTTAGTAATAGAAAACAGACGGGTGAATCAGGGGGGCCAACAAAAAGGAAGTCGTCCAAGTAGTGGATGATCCCATCGCACCCTGACATATAGCAAATAACCTATTGTAAGAAGGTAGCAAATGGTTCAAAATAGTGGCACGACAAGGAGCATCCCATACGCAAACACATATCATAGAAAAATGTTTCTTCAAAGCAAAAACCCAAAGAATTAAAACACAAGGCCCCTGAGCCAAATTTTCTTATAAGCCTGATTGCATCATCAAAACTTGCATAGGATACAGAGGCTAAAGAATCATCAATTTCATCGTTTAATGAATCACCCTTTGGGTAAAATGGGTGAGGAATTAAATGATAAGAACCGGGGTCCTTCTTGGGTACAATGCCCAAAGGGGAAATCCGAAAGTCTTTAAAGGGAGGCTAAACAAAAGGAACTTCAACCCTTCCGACTGTGATTTCTTTAATTAATTTTTCTCTCACAACCTCACTATGTGTCAGTGCAGATTTTAAGTTACTCACCGAGCTGCACTTGGACCCTGAAAAAATTGGAAGATTAAAACCTGAGGAAAAACCCTTTATTAAAACCTCCGCTTTCTCCCTGTCTGGGTACAGCATTAGCCACTGGAGTGCAAGCTTTTTGATTTCTCTCTACCCTAAGTATTGGAGAAGCTTATTTTAAAACATTTTGAGACAGGATGAGTCCCGAAACAAAAAGAGCATTCGTGTTTGTAACGGCACGATGTTGCCCACTTGCACTGTGATTCGTTGTATGTGTAGCAAAAACACTTTTTGTAAATGAATATAGCATTCTGGGGGGGTGGTTGTCTTGAAAAAACCGGCTTCTGTGGAAGGATAAGACTTAACCACAAACCAACATCCTTCATACCCCATTTTAGGTTAGGATAAACTGACATCTTCTGACGAAATGATTCGTCATAATTATACCACCCAAAACCCCCAAAATTCCTGTATGCCTCAAGAATATTTTCTAAGTGTTGGAATAAACCGCTACATTTATCAGGAAATTTTTCACCCATAATAGCGGAGTATATACAAAAAGATTGTAACCAATTATAAAATGATTTAGGCGCAGAGCGACGCCGATCATCTGATAATTCCTCCATCTTTTTGTCTCTTTTTCCAGCAAATTCCTTGCCAGGAAGTAAAGATAATAATTCAATAAAATCGCCTCTCCAAATTTTTTCTTTTACATTAGAGGTTAAGTGAAAACCCAAAGAGGAGATTTCACAAGGTAAAGGCTCTTTAAAACAAATCTCTGGTATCTGAGAAGCAATAGGAGAAGAAAGAACAGGCTCTTGTACAGGAATAACATTAACAGTACTAGCAATCTGAGAAGTGGTAGGCAATGTTTGTGCAGACCAAACATCTGCTGGAGATGCATGCCTCTGACCATAAATAGCATCCTGTAATTTGTTTACTGATTCCAACAATCGGTTTAACATTAGTTGGTTAGCAGACTCACCAGTCACAGAAACGCCTGCTCCAGCTTGTGATGCTGAGCTTTCATCACTTCTTGTATTGACTGGAATGCCAGCCAGCCTAGAAGGGGATTTCAGCCACTGTAGCGCCGTCACGTCATCCAGCTAAGTCTGCCTGGTAACTAGTGACGCTGTCTGCTCCTCCATATGCGTGGGAACCTGTAAAGATAAAAAACCTTTCTTTCCCCTAGGTGGAGATTGGTGGCCTCTACCCATCCCCATAGTGACGCGCACTGGTGAGGGAGAGGCCGGCCTCTTCTTCTTTTGAATACGCAGGCTGCTACGCCGAGGGGTGCCGTCGGAAGCTCCGCCTCGACCGGATTCTTCTTCTGCACGTAAGGATGTGGGGGAGCGCTTGGGCGGCTGGTTTCTGGAACACCTGTGGGAGAGAGATGGGGGTAAAGGTGGCTACGGCTCCTGAAAGGCATCCGACGGTCCCGCTACAGCCCCATCTTCCTCCGCGACGAGAGCAGGTTCAGACTCCAAATCCGCCAGGCATTTCCTTCGCCATTCCTCACCGCCATTTTCCGACACTCACTCCAGGATTCACTTGACGAGGTCCCTCATGACGGTAAGAGAGAAGAGGGGGAAGGGCACTTCTAACCGCACTTGGTCACTGCTGACTCAAGCCTCAGAGCAGTGGGCTTATATAGCCCCCTGCACATGTAGAAAAACCGGGAAACATGTGATTTGAACACCTGCAATAAGCCCGGGAAACATGTGAGTTAAAACACCTGCAAAAGGCCCGGGAAACATGTGACTAAAGACACCTGTGTCAGGCCAAGAGAAAACGTGACTCATTGCACTTAAAAGCATTTGCCTGAGATAAACAGCCAGCCATAGTAATTTAAAGTACTAACATATATATATATACAGTATATATATATATATATATATATATATATATATTTTAAAACAAGCTATCTATAAAATTGTATTTAATTTACTTATTGTTCTGACAGCCACAATCCCATGATGTGGGCACTAATTAATGCCCCCTTTCTATTCTCTTCATTCCTTTCAAGCCTTCCTGCTCTCTATCTCCCTTGTTACCTCCTACCATGCTCACCTCCAGGACTTCTTCTGAGCCTCTCCCATCCTATAAATGCATACAGATACTAATATGTATTATTGTCATTATAAACTCTATATATATGTTCTATATTATACTCTAAATAAATTATGTTCTCTTAAAATTTAGAAGCTCCTGATGATGCGACATTTCAGTCGCGAAACATGTTGAGCCTTTTTTAACCCTTCAAGAAACCATTTGGAAACACCCAGGAAACACCACTTTAGCATTGGCCTTATTTCTTCAGATAACCCCGCAGCAAGTTTATACTGTATTTACCAAGTATTTTCTCTGGGAAAAAAATAGTTATTTTTTTCTATTTTTCTACTTTTCTACTGTATTTTTATCTTATATGTATTTAGTGCATATTACATGATACTTTGTGAACTATTAAAAATCTTGTTACATTTTATATGTGTCTATAAAGTCAATTTTTCCATACATTTTTAATCCGATCTATTATTAGGAGGTGGCACTTGTTTACTTTAGGATGTTTGATTACCACCCCAGGGCATTTGTAATCATTTCATATCCTACCGTATTAAAGTGTATTGTATTTTTACTGTCTACCCTCAAGTTGTAAAGCGCTGTGTAAACTGTTGGCGCTAAATAAATCCTATATAATAATAATAATAATAATAATAATAATAATAATAATAATAATAATCTGAGAGATGTACTCTGGTACTGGTGTCTGCTGATTTTATCTATAAATTGTCTTTTAATTTGGTCTATTCCTATAAAAAAATAATGTTACTTTTATTTTTTAATGTTGGACCTTAATTTAAATATATATAGATATATATATATATATATATATATAGATAGATAGATATATATATACAGATATATCTATATATATATCAATATATAGATATATATATATATATATTATATATCAATATATAGATATATATTATATACCTTATTTGACACTTCTGTTTTGTATTTCCATATTTGTGTTACTAATTTTATATACTGCTTCTCAGCACATAAAGCATTAATGTTGTTTGACTTTGATGAAGGTAGCAGAGGCAGTACAGAAACTGCCTATATGCACTGCATCCACGATAAACCGTTTTAGTTATTAGTTTAGTTATGTTGTTCTCCTGAATATAGATATATATTTTTTCTTATACTTTATTTTTACATTGAATTTACGCTGATTTAAATTATGTAACTATCTTCTTTCAAGCTGCTAGACATTGGGCCAGATTCAGGTAGATGGGAGCATCTTTAATCTGGAGTAATGTTTCTCATTTACGTTACTCTGGCGAAATTTTAGGAGCAAGTGCTGTTATTCATGAAGCACTTGCTCCTAAAGTTGCGGCAGCGTATCGCAAATGAGCCGGCGGAATTCAAATTGGGCGGGTACGGGGCGTGTATTATTTAAACTAAGCGCGATCCCGCGGCGAACGTACTGCACATGCGTCGACTGTCAATGCATCCCAGTGCGCATGCTCCAAATTCTGTCAATGAACGTCAATGACGTCAAATCCCCATTCATGGACGTTTTACGCAAGCGACACGATTTTTTTTTTTTCAACGCGATGACGACGGCTATACTTAACATAGGATACTCCACTAGGGGGCTGCTTTATCTTTACGCTGTGTATCGCTTAGGGAAACGTCGGAAAGTCACTGCGTCGCGCCCGAATACGATCGTGAATTGCCGATTCCCGCTGATTAACATATTTTTTCGGCGTAAATCAGCGGGAACGCCCCCGGCGCCATTTTTAAATTAAAGTTGCGATGCGATGGCGAAATTCAATTACGCCGCTCGCATCGGAACTCCAACCCGGCGTTTCTTGTTTTCTGGTTACAGAAAACAGAAACGCCGGCTTAAATTGACAGTTAGCCTGGAGTATCACTGATACTCCAGCCTAACTCTACCTGAATCTGGCCCTATGCTCTTATTTACTAATTAAGCAGAGAAGCATCCTATTTTTTATAGAAGGGTGATATTGTGATATTGCTATAAAGTGATCCAATTGCAATTCATATTATTCTCATCTTGCAAGTAGATAAATTGTTGAAGCTAGAGGAAGCTGACGTGATAGGAAGGGACATTTGGATGTTGCAGAGTATTTCAAGTGACTTGCTCAAGCTGTACATGGAGGATCTGCAGCCAGCAAAGGGGGGACTTTTGGGAAGTCCATACATGCTAAATATTTATGAAGCGATAGGTAGTGGTACTTTACTTTACACAGGGCTCAACATTCATATTATACATTCACATCAGTCCATGCCCTCAGAGTGCTTCCAATCTAAGGTCCCTATCTCACATTTATACATGCACATACATGGGCATCCGCTCCATAGGGCAAGGGGGAGGGCGATTGACCCCCCCCCCCTTTAAAATCGAGAAGGTGTTGAAGAGTCTAGCGGCCGCGGGCTGTCTGAGCGGTCTCGGCCTGGATGTCACACAGGCACAGCGAGCAGAGTGAAGCCGCCTCCCCCTCCAGTGTTTATGTGTACACAGGGGGATGGAACCTGCTCTGCCTGTGCCGCGCTGATGGCTGATCTGAGGTACTGATTGGGATGGGGTTCCGTCTGTGCTGAAGGGGGGTCTGTGCTGAATGGAGGGGTTTGGGCGGAATGGGGGGGGTCTGTGCTGAAGGGGGGTCCATCTGTGCTGAATGGAGGGGTCTGTGCAGAACGGGGGGGGGTCTGTGCTGAAGGGGGTCTATCTGTGCTGAATGGAAGGGTCTGTGCTGAAGGGGGGTCTGTACATTCTATAGGCTATATTTATATGGGCATGGAGTGAAGCTGAATTATCTCAAAAGCTTTTTCACACTGCCAGCTGATCGTGTTATCTGTAAAGCGCCACTAAAAAGCAGCACTTTACAATCGTTTTAGCTGCCCTATTCAGCCACTAGCGGGACACTTTTAACCCCTGTTAGTGTTTTAAGAAAAGGTTAAATGCAACTGTGTATCACCGCTGCCGAAGCTGAAAAAATTATGTGCACATACTAGGGCCAATTTTGAAAGGGGCCATTAAACCCTTCATGGACAGCCACAATCCCATGATGTGGGCACTAATTAATGCCCCCTTTCTATTCTCTTCATTCCTTTCAAGCCTTCCTGCTCTCTATCTCCCTTGTTACCTCCTACCATGCTCACCTCCAGGACTTCTTCTGAGCCTCTCCCATCCTATAAATGCATACAGATACTAATATGTATTATTGTCATTATAAACTCTATATATATGTTCTATATTATACTCTAAATAAATTATGTTCTCTTAAAATTTAGAAGCTCCTGATGATGCGACATTTCAGTCGCGAAACATGTTGAGCCTTTTTTAACCCTTCAAGAAACCATTTGGAAACACCCAGGAAACACCACTTTAGCATTGGCCTTATTTCTTCAGATAACCCCGCAGCAAGTTTATACTGTATTTACCAAGTATTTTCTCTGGGAAAAAAATAGTTATTTTTTTCTACTTTTCTACTGTATTTTTATCTTATATGTATTTAGTGCATATTACATGATACTTTGTGAACTATTAAAAATCTTGTTACATTTTATATGTGTCTATAAAGTCAATTTTTCCATACATTTTTAATCCGATCTATTATTAGGAGGTGGCACTTGTTTACTTTAGGATGTTTGATTACCACCCCAGGGCATTTGTAATCATTTCATATCCTACCGTATTAAAGTGTATTGTATTTTTACTGTCTACCCTCAAGTTGTAAAGCGCTGTGTAAACTGTTGGCGCTAAATAAATCCTATATAATAATAATAATAATAATAATAATCTGAGAGATGTACTCTGGTACTGGTGTCTGCTGATTTTATCTATAAATTGTCTTTTAATTTGGTCTATTCCTATAAAAAAATAATGTTACTTTTATTTTTTAATGTTGGACCTTAATTTAAATATATATATATATATATATATATATATATATATATATATATATAGATAGATAGATATATATATACAGATATATCTATATATATATATCAATATATAGATATATACAGGTCTGTACATTCTATAGGCTATATTTATATGGGCATGGAGTGAAGCTGAATTATCTCAAAAGCTTTTTCACACTGCCAGCTGATCGTGTTATCTGTAAAGCGCCACTAAAAAGCAGCACTTTACAATCGTTTTAGCTGCCCTATTCAGCCACTAGCGGGACACTTTTAACCCCTGTTAGTGTTTTAAGAAAAGGTTAAATGCAACTGTGTATCACCGCTGCCGAAGCTGAAAAAATTATGTGCACATACTAGGGCCAATTTTGAAAGGGGCCATTAAACCCTTCATGGATAAAATTGTATCATTGTGCTTAGTAGGGGTTGACGGTTATGATTTGTAGGTACGTTTGTGAATGTGGTGTAGCTACTTATTCTCAGAGGTATTAATACATTTCTTTGGCTCTCTAACCATCATTTTGTTGTCCTCATTTGAATCTAAGTTTCGTCTGCCAGTCTACTTTGAGTAATCTTCACATGAGGTTATAATATTGTATCTTCTTTTGATCTCTTCTTGCTGACATAAAAATTAGTTTGTGATTAGCTGGAAAAGTCTTTTAAAACACCTCTGAAAACCATACTGAAATTTGGCAGTGTCTATGATTCTTTTTGCACACCTCCATTTACACAACACAAAGGGCCAGATTCAGGTAGAGTTGCGCTGGAGTATTTCGATATGCGCCGCGTAACTGTGAATATGCGCTGTCGTTTCTATGTGGCCGTACCCACCAAACTAGATGCGACAGAAAACGGGCCATTTCCGATCGGCTTAACTTTCCGACGCCAGAGTCTCGTCAGCGCATAATTTCGCTTGGCGCATCAGTCGCGCCTATTGCTTTCCCCTGCAAATATGCAAATGAGGGAGATTTTCCGATTCGCGAACGGATTAGCACCATACGCTGGCTACATGCGCTGCGCGTATCTCGTCCGTCCGGCGCAAAGTTATTTCTACAAATAGCTGCTTTATCTTTACTCCAGACGGCCACAGGTCAGCAGGAGAGCAGCTACAGCAGCGTTACCGACGATAAGAGCTAGCTGAGCACCCCCACTTGCAGGACAACACCTCTGTCCATGCTTGTCTGTCAACTTTTACAGCCATGGAGGAAGACATCATAGGTCTCCATAGCCGAGATGACGGCTGACAGCTCCTGGCCTTTAGAGTTCAGCTTTCTCCTGTGTGTTTGCGGTGAACGGGAGCAACCATCTCAGAACAAAAGTAACTTCACTGCGGGGAGGGGGAACAGGATATACTTTAGTGCCGGAATGGTGCATCTACGGGCGCATTTAAACGCCCAACGGAACGCATTGCGCTGACGTTTCCCGTGAAGTGGTGCCGACGGAAGTTGTGAGCATGCTCACAAGGGGGCGAGTGAAGCCTCACTTACTGCGCATGCTCCGTGGATGATGCGCTGAACGTAAGCCTCTGCGCTGGGCTCCGCCCATCATTTACATATGATCACACCCACTTCTACTTGCGTCGGGTTACGCCAGCGCATTTTCGTTACTCCGGCGCAAGTTTAGGAGCAAGTGCTATGTGAATTACAGTACTTGCGCCGAAAGTGTCGGCGGAGTAACGTAAATGAGAAACGTTACTCCAAAGTAAAGAAGCGCCCATCTACCTGAATCTGGCCCAAAATGGTAAGGCTTACAATGACTTCCTTTCTATTTACCACCTCATTGAATATCCTCAGCTTCACATTAACAGGATTAGCTGTTAAAGCCACTCTTCTAGGTGTTAATCCTTGGTGATGAACCAAAAGTCAAAAGAATATAAGCATAAGTTCATTATTCTACCTACCAAAGGACACCAGCATTAGCGAGGACCCATTTGGACAGTACTGGCACATAAGGTGGCAGTCTAGAATCTTCTATTATACATAGTAGGGTGTTAGCAATATTATGTGCAGTATACAATGTACCACCACTGGCAGCCCTGCTGTCTTTTTGATGGCTATTCAGAAATCCACCCTTATCCAGGCATTACCCTAGGGTGCCCCTGATCTTTTGGGGTCCTAGCAATGCCCACAAAACTGGGTCTTATGACAGTAAATGGTCAAAGAAACACTCAATGAATTCTTACTACTGTTCTAGTTCAATAATAATAATAATAATAATAATAATAATAATAATAATAATATTACAGTAAATTCAGTAATACAATCAGGTTAATTTCAATTGTCTTAAGTGTAGCTCTCTAAATGTATCACTGTACTGTATGGTGATATTAAACTAGGAAAGTGAAAAAAATAAATAAGCGAAGGAAACGTTTTGAAAAGAGATATGTGATTAACAAAAGGTACTGAATAATTAATATATAATTACATTAGCATTCAATTGAAAACAAAATAAATGTAACCACATAAATAAATAAATAAAGGTATATATATATATATATATATATATATATATATATAGATGCATCTATCTATCTATCTATCTATCTATCTATCTATCTATCTATCTATCTATCTATCTATCTATCTATCTATCTATCTATCTATCTATACATATATATATGATTATTTTATTTTATTTATTTAAACATTTGCCACTTGGTTTATAATATGTGATGAGTATATTATGTGGGAAATTTTTACAAATGCCTTTTACAGACACAACCCTGCTCACTTCATTGAAAAACAGCCAGACATGACTTTAAACATGGCTGAATTGCCACTAAGCGGAATTAATCTCTGTGGCACTTCATCCTGTTATTCTCCTTGTGATTCCTCCATTAAAGGTAATTAAAATCTGCGTTACCAACATGCTTAAAGAGGAGAGAAAATCCCATGCAGATGAGATATGCAAATCAGCCACGGAGTTAAGAAAACAGTCATTTTCATACTAAGTACGTTCTTTCTAATAGACTAAAGAGTGTCCCCAGAGGTATTGATCACTTGACAATTTTTTTTTCTTCTTTTGGCTTAAACCCTCCAGTGGAGCAGAGAGTGGCTTTTCACCTTCCCTGGCTGTGTCTCATCTGGTCAACTGAAGCTCTTTCTCTCTATTTACTTGCGTTGAGCTATGAACACTAAATGAAGCAAGTAATTTGGTGCATTGTTAGAAGGAGGGGGCAGCTGACAGAGGATGGTGTCAGCTGCACAGGCAGCAAAAAAAGCCAACATCTTAATAAAATAGCCGCGGGCAAAATCCCATTAAAGCCTTCAGATGCTTGTTTCCCTGCAGTTGGGCAGGTAGGCGTCGAGGAGTGCGTGGCAGCCCTGAGTGCACTCTGGGAACCCAGTTAAAAAAAAATGAGTGCTTTTTTATATATGTTAAAAAAAAAATATCCACCAGCCCAGTTCCTCTGAGTAATTTGCAAGGCTGAGAGAGACGGCGAGAAAGAGCGCCTTGATGTGCAGGGACTAAGTGTCTCTGCAGCAGTAGAATCTGCGAGTGAGCTGGTCTTGTCCATTAATGATGTTGTGCAGACCTTAGTCTGACCTCTGGAGGAAGAGACGGAACATGCTGGGCACTCTTAGAATGACAATAAGTGTGGACCATGCCGGTGTTTCAGTTTTTTGTTGTTGTTTCTCATAAACACGGGACAACAGATGTTAGAATTTTTTTTACTCCTGTATTGATTTGTCAAATATATTTCGGAGCTGAGCATGAGAAGTTTGCAGGGCAATACAAAAAGTTGGGTATTGGAGTTTAGGAGCAGTGATAACGTATCTGCGCCACAGTCATAGAGTGAAAGCTAAACCCTATGGGCAGAAGCTTTTGCAAGTTGCCTTTTTTTAGAATAGCAGCAAACAAATGTTTATATATAGAGGGATACTTGATGTTATGAAATAAAATGGTCTTGTAGTTAGAGGTGTGAGTAGAAACCAAGGGACTATGGTTTGAACTCAGAATGAAGGTCCCTTTATCTGTCATTTCTAATATTTCAACGGCCATGTTCCACCGTTAGACTGCTAATTTTATATTAAATATGTTATAATTAGGGCTGGGGAAATTAAAGTTTAATTCCTCGATTAATCTTAAATTTTTTTGACCGATCAAAGTTCTTGACGTCACCGGACAGCCTGGGCAGTGAGACTTAACCTGCTGTATGCAAGCAAACTGCACCCATTGGATTCAAGTACCTTTGCATCTGTGGAGGAGGAGGATGCATTAGTTTCCATCAGGGGAAGGGGGCAAAAATAACCATTGTTTTCCTGTCCTAAGCAGTTTTGTGCAGACAATTCTTTGTGTATCGGCAACATCTGTTCTGTACGAAAGACTGTTCAGTTCTTTAGGGTATATTGTCAATGAAATGCGATCATGTCTGCTTCCAGAAAATGTAAACACTCTGGTATGTCTGCATGACTGGCAACAGTGATGCCTACTTGCTTACTATAGTAGGCATGTGCATTTTGTTTCGCTCCGAATCGAAAGTTGGACACATTTTTCATTATTCGGACATTCGGATGCATACGAATTCCCAAATTGCAATATTAACGAATTTACCGAATCCGAACGAACATTTTTGATTTTGAATCGAAAACCCGCGGACGAAATTCGATCGGAATTAGAAAAAAATATATATATTCGAATTGAATTAGAAAAAAATTATATTCGAAAAGAGACTATTTGTTTTCTAATCTGGTCTAAATATTTTCGATTTTGACCAGATTTTTCGAAATTCGGTCGAAAATGAACGAGTTTCGAAAACGAATTCAACACATGTAACAAACCTAACTTAACGAAATTAATTAAATGACAAATTAAAACGAAACTTAATGAATTTTTCACTTTTGCACATGCCTACTATAAAGTGACTGACAGTCAATATACTACATAAGTTTTATAATTAAAGCTAAACGAACTTTCTACGTTTTTCTTAAAGTTTAATAAAAAAAAATTTTTTATGTCAGTGCTACAGTTTGAATTTGAATGAATGAAAACTTATATAGCACAGCACATGCGAATTAAATCGCCACTGGGTGCTTGTTGTTCCTATCTCCTTTGGTATCAAGAGATGAGTCTTGATCTTTCTCCTGAATGCTGAGCGGTTCTCCTCCAACCGAATGCTGGTTGGTAAAGCGTTCCATAGTCTGGGACCTTGGACCGCGAATCTTCTTTCTCCCTTGGACTTGTATCTGGCTTTCGGTATCTGCAGCAGATTTTGATTGGTGTATCGCAGAACGCGATTGGGATTGTGAACTTTTATTTTGTCGCATAGATAATGGGGAGCAGTCCCATGGATACATCTATGCGTTAGACAGAGTGCTTTAAAAGTGATTCTGTCTTTTACTGGTAACCAGTGAAGAGCTCTCAGTGAAGGTGAGATTGATTCCCAAGGTTTTTTTCCAGTCGCAAGTCTAGCGGCCATATTCTGAACGACTTGTAGACGAGCGATTTGGTACTTGGGGAGTCCGAGGTAAAGGGCATTTGCATAGTCCAGTCTGGAGTTAACAATGGCTCCCACCACGACCGCTATATCTTCTTTGGGAATAAAAGGCGTAAGTCTGCGTAGTAGGCGCAGCAGATGATGAGATCCGCTGACTACTGACCCTATTTGTGCGTCCATTGTCATGTAGGAGTCAAAGATGACCCCAAGACTTTTGACTTTGGTGCTAGGGGTGATGATTTTGTCCAGAATGGGCGGGGTATCCAGATTGTTGCAGGTTGATTCATACGCTTGGCGTGAAACAGGAGAAGTTCTGTTTTCGCTCCATTGAGTTTGAGATAACTCTTTGTCATCCAGTCCTCTACCAAAGAGAGACATGTCTCTAGATTGAGGTGGTGATCCTTTTTATTGCAAATACGGAAATACGTTGAATGATAGAGCAATTTTTGACTGCTAATGATTTCAAAAAGAGGGCGAAGATAGATGTTAAATAACACCGGTGACAGAGGGGATCCTTGAGGGACTCTGCACGATAATGTGCGTTTTTCAGAAGTGAAAGGTCCTAACTTCACTATTTGCGATCGGTTTTCCAAAAAAGAGGAAAACCAAGATAAGTCGCCTTCTGCGACTTTGGCTACTTCAGCTAGCCGAGTCAATAAAAGCTTGTGGTCTACTGTATCCAAAGCTGCGCTTAGGTCCAACAGAACCAGAAGACAAGATTCTCCTTCATCTGCGGCCTCGAGAGCGTCGTCCCATATCTGGAGCAGTGCTGTTTCCATCCCGTTTCCGGGCCGGAATCCCGATTGGAATGGATCAAGTAGGTTGTGGGTATCTAGATGCTGTTGCAGCTGTTGTACCACTACTTTTTCCATTACTTTTGAGAGTACATTTAGGCTTGTTATGGGACAGCGGTGGAGAGGGTCCTTGGGGTCCAGGGTGGGTTTCTTCACAATGGGTCGAATTATGCCCTCCTTCAACCGGGAGGGCACAGTGCCCTCCCTGAAAGATTGGTTGATAAGCTGCATGATAGGAGGCGCCAGGATGCCGGCGCATTCCTTCAGCAGTTTAGTGGGGATGATATCATTCGCAGCAGTGCTGTTACGCAGTGCCCCGATGATATTTCCAATGGCATCGGTAGAGATAAATTCCAGCGTGAATTCACCAGGTTGTGGTGAGTTGCTGCAGGTGTTGTGTAAATAATTACGGGGGGCTACGGGGGGGATTGTTTTGCTGAATACTTTGCCGGATTTCCTCTATTTTATTAATGAAGTGATCCGATAATTCATTGCAAAATTCTTGTGAGTCCGAATTGGGGGCTTTAAAACATATTTGTGTGAACTGTGAAGTTAAGTCATGGAATGTGGAAACTAACTAGTGTCGGGTGATTGTATATAGTGTATACCACATTTACCACTGACTAATGCAGAGTTGCAATGCAAGGAGATCAGCTAAAAGTAATTGGATCTGTATGTGCGTTATAAATTAGTTGATTAATCGATTAAAAAAAAAACGATGAATCGAACACGAAAATTTTAATCAGTAACAGCCCTAGTTATAATCCCTCCTTTTTGAAAAAGGCTAAATTTGGCCAAAAGCTTTGCAATCTCACTATAAACCAATTATATGGTATAGTTTTATTGCTAGCTATTTTGGGACAATAATGGTGCAGGAATTAGAAAAACAATAACAGTGTGATTAATATTTTATGTAAGTTTAACCCATTAGTGGCAATTCCGATTATACATTTTTGTAGCAAACTATATGAACTGTTATGATACTTTGGCTGGATTCACTCTATGGCAGGGGTGCCCAACCAGTGGCCCGCGGAGCCCTCTGATGTGACCCGCGACCTCCTGCTCTGGGATGGCTGGTTGGCAAGCCTAGGTTGCAGGTTGCAGACCTGCCATACTGGAGCATCAGTGGTATAAATGAAGCCAACAATAGAGGAAGCAAGCAGCTTTTTAGAAAGTGCACCACACTTGCAGGATATAATAGACGTCTATGGCAAAGTGCAGATAACTGGCGGGAAAACCACAGGTACACTGCGCCGCAATAGACCGCAGACTTCAGTGTAAAAGCAGCCTTAGGCCGCGTACACACGACCGAGAACCTCGTCGGGCTAAACCCATCGTTCCGCCCGACGAGGTTCCCGATGAGCGGTCGGAAAAGCTTGTTGAGCCAAAGTCCTCATTGAACAACGAGGAAAAAGAGAGCGTGCTCTCTTTTTTGGCTCGACGAGCTTCCCGACGGGATGCTCGTCGGAAGTGTACACACGACCGAGAACCTCGGCAGAATATGTCTCCCAGCGAGCTTCTCGCTGGATTCTGCTGAGGTTCTCGGTCGTGTGTACGGGGCTTCAGGCCCTTTTGACATGATCGGTCCGACCCAATCGGACCCTCCATTCACCTCTATGGAGCGGCAGATGTAAACAGACTTTTGTCCGTTTACAGATGCCTACCTCCAATCCGATCTGCTAAAAAAAAACAGGAGTGGATCTGCCCCTTCTATCTGATTGGATCGGAGGGCCCATAGAGTAGATTAGGCTGTGTCTGTTTTGCATATGCAGACTGGACACCGACCTGTCACCTGCCTGCTCCGCTCATTGTGGCCCACGACTGGTTACTAAGTCGCTTAAGTGGCCCTCTGCCTTCAAAAGGTTGGGCACCCCTGCTCTATGGGATTGATTTACTAGAGGCAAATAGGCCTTAAAGTGGTTCTAAAGCCTAAACATTTTTTTACCTTAATTTATTCCTTGCATTAAGGTACATTTTTTTTTAGATATCAGCATCCCATTTTTTACTTACCTGAGCCCTCATTCGATCCAGCGCTGTGCACCTCTGCAGCTCTTTTCTCCCCTCACTTCTGAGTCTTACTGGCTTTGCTGGGGCACTGGGAGTCATTGTCAATCAAAGACTGTGACAAGGGAGCTGGGGGCAGGGCCATGTAGGGGCACTCATGCGTGCTTTCTCCAGAGCCCCATTGCTCCATCCATTGGGGGACAGTGGGGGGCTCTGGAGCGAGCACACAGAAGTGCCCCTACACTGGATAGAGGGGAGGGGTCAGGAGCACTGGTGGAGACCTGAAAAGAGGAGGTTCAAATGCAAATATAAAAACAGTTTAATGTTGGGCCCAAGGACTTCCTGAGAACCCCAAAACTATTAAATGAGAAGAAGCTCTGGTAACATCCAATTATGGACAAGCAAAAATACATTTTTTACTTATTTTCTTTGCATGGGAACTGATATTCTTTGCAAAGTGAATCTTCACCATGTTCACTAAGTTAAGGGAAAATCCTCTTGTCAAGGGAAAATTCTTTTGCAAAATGAACAGCCTCTTTGCTTTTAGCAAATCATCATATCTCTCGCTGGCCTTTTATCTGGTCCAGTGCCTTACTGGGTTTCCCAATCCCTGCCTGTATAAAATGACTTTTACACCTTACAGATTGATGCTTCTTCTATGCCGATGGAGCATCTGGGTGATGTGTGGGCTGCATTTCCACAGCAAAGCTCATTAAATCAGACAGAGTGAAAGATTGGAGTGCCACACCAGATTGTTGAAACCCAAACAGGGTCTTTATTCTTAAATATAAAGTCAACTTAATATCTAATGCATTTATGAAGCCTTACTACACCCCCTTCATCGGTGCTTAAGATGACTGTTTAGGGACTTGAGCTATAGATAAAATCTGGAAGACTATATTAAAATATTCTTAATCCCCTTCAGCAACTGGTAAATAGCTTGAGCCCCTAAGAGCCAATCGCTTAGGCCCCCTTGGCCTCTGTTTAATCTACAACTGTCATGGTGCTGCACATGTGATCAGTTATGGTTTGACAGTTTGGTTGAGAGCACAACCAATGGGAGTGTTCCATTTCCGACATGTGATGGAAATGTAACTGTCTTTTGAAATTGCTAAATGGATGGCTTTACCTAAGCTCAGTTGAAGTGGAAATAAATAAATCTATTTAAAAGTTACATTCCTAGAATGTATCATTATGGAAACACAATATATAATAATGTGACTATGCGATTTGGGCTGCTGCTGTAGTGTAAGGTGAAAAAAATGATAAAAATGAATGTTAAACTCAGCTTTGCTCCTATAAACAAAACATTATTTGGTATCTAATTCAAAAATACCTGCATCAACATATTCAATAGCAAAACATTACTCAAAGGGGTTGTAAAGGTATTTTTTTTTTCTATATATCTCCTTTACCTTAGTGCAGTCCTCCTTCACTTACCTCATCCTTCCATTTTGCTTTTAAATGTCCTTATTTCTTCTGAGAAATCCTCACTTCCCGTTCTTCTGTCTATAACTCCATACAGTAATGGGAGGCTTTCTCCCTGGTGTGGAGTGTCGTGCTCACCCCCTCTCTTGGACTACAGGAGAGTCAGGAAGCTCCCTACGAGAAAGGAGCTGTGTGTTATGCCGCGTACACACGATCAGTCCATCCGATGAGAACGGTCTGATGAACCGTTTTCATCGGTTAACCAATGAAGCTGACTGATGGTCAGTCGCGCCTACACACCATCAGTTAAAAAATCGATCGGGTCAGAACGCGGTGACGTAAAACACAACGATGTGCTGAAAAAAATGAAGTTCAATGCTTCCAAGCATGTGTCGACTTGATTGTGAGCATGCATGGATTTTTAACCGATGGTCGTACCCACTAACGATCGGTTTTGACCTATCGGTTAGAAAATCCATTGGTTAAATTTAAAACAAGTTGGCTTTTTTTTAACCGCCTGGATAACTAACCGATGGTGCCCACACACGATCGGTTTGGTCCGATGAAAACGGTCCATCAGACCGGACATATCGGACTCGTAGCTTTCTAATTGGCTTGAAAAAGGTTGGCAGAGCATTGCGCCGCGAACCCATCCACTTGTGGATCTAAAGAAGACCGGGTTAGCCGGGAGAAGAAGCCGGGGGAAGCCATGGCACCATAACCTGAGGAGGCCATCCGTTCTCAGGTGCCCGTGTGTTGTAGTATAGCGTGGGGCTCGGGAACACTTGCAACCATGCACAAGGGATGGAGGAAATACTTTGGCCAGAAGTCTCTCAATGAAGTCACTATGGACAAGTACCTTGGCAGCCTGGGACTTTACAGGAAACTCACTGCCAAGGACATGTCCCACCTCTTCAGAACTCAGGAGGGGTAAGTGTGGACCTGGGGGGGTTGTTTGCCATCCACCCCAAAAAGTTTAGCACCAGCCACCACTGGTCCTAACACACTTCCTGTCCTAAGTGGACAACACCGCTCCTTCTATGTACAGTACAGTGGGTGAAGATTATGACCAGAAATGTGTTACTGGTAGGGTCACCAGGTGAAGATGAAGGGGGAAAAGACTCACAAAATAAAAGGAATGCAACAATCAGATCCAAGAACTAGTAAGTCACAACATAGTACATTTTCGTTCTTGGGTTTAACCAATTCTATAGATGAAAGATGACTATAGCATGGGCTTACATTGCTGAGAGTACCTCTATGGATGTCCTCCCATGATCGTGCTACCCACGTGCCCCCCTGCAGTGCGTGGGGGGCACGTTCTGTGATCTCTGTGGTTATGGGCATACCCTTTCTCATTCTGAGAGTGTGAGGAGGGGATAAGAGAGACAATAACTGGCTTGTGTAAAAGGGACTTCTACACTATTTATTGGTGCAGTCCCACCAGTGTCCATCAGTGCTGCCTATCAATGCCCACCAGTGGCACCAATCAGTGCCTATCAGTGCTAGCTATCAGTGCTGCCAATCAGTGCCCATCAGTGTCTTTTCATCAGTGTCATCTATCAGTCCTGCCTATCAATGCTGCCTACCAGTGCCATCAGTGCCCTTCAGTGCTGCCTATCGGTTTCTGCTTATCAGTGCCACTTATCAGTGCCCATCAGTGCAGCCTATCGGTGCCCATTAGTGCAGCCTCATCCGTGTGCATCAGTGAAGGAGAAAAATTACCTGTTTTTCAAAACAAACTATTAAAAACAATTTTTGTTTTAAAAAAAATCTGTCTTTTTTCATAAAAAAAGCCCCTAGTGGTGATTAAATACCACCAATAGAAAGCTCTATTTGTGTGAAAAAAATGATAAACCTTTTATTTGGGTACAGTGTTGCATAACCGCGCAATTGTCATTCAATGTGTGACAGCGCTGAAAGCTGAAAATTGGCCTGGGCAGGAAGGGGGTGAAAGTGCCCGGTAGCCAAGTGGTTAAATACACATTAACCTGTAAAAAAGCCGACTGAAAACTCACCACTCCCATGGTTGCTCCATGCGGTCACTTTCACTGACCACTTCAGGACCTGGTTATAAAAAAAATTGGAAACTTTTTGCCGCACCTTAAAAAAGTGCATGGAACATGCAGTGTCACTATTTCCTATCCTTGGCACAGCGATTTTAAAGACGGGGCCTGGAAATCATAAATAGTAATGCATCGCAGTCAAAAGCTAGGTGCAGCACTGCTGTAGCTATGCTAAACATGTATAGCCTGGAGCTAGGAAAATTGAGAGCTGATATGATACCATTTTATGGATTCTCTGGTGGATCACATAAAATGATTTGATCAGGTAAAATCTAATGCACTCCACTTGTACAATGAAACATTAAAGGAGAAACTCCCTTATTTTATGGCAACCCATTAAGAGGTATCACCCTTTAAAGTGGAGTTCCACCCATTTTTTATGTTTGTCTGTGCTGCATGCCCTTATCTCATAGTGTTCAGAATGGAAATTTTTTATTTATTTTGTTGCTTGTAAATACCAATATTTGGTAGTCCTTCATTACTTCCTCCTCCTTATTAGCCTAGGCTATTAAGTCACAAGGCTATTTGTAAGGGTTTCTGGGATAGGCATCATGTTTCCCAGTAGTCCTTGCAAACCTGACCGTGTGTATGCTCCATCAGACATTTGCTGTTGGAATTTCCGACAACAAACGTTTGAGAGCTGGTTCTTCTTGTTGTCTGTAGCCAATTTCGATGCACAAAAATCCTACGCATGCTCGGAATAAATTTGACGCATGCTCGGAATCATTGAACTTAATTTTTCTTGGCTCGTCGTAGTGTTGTATGTGACCGTGTTCTTAACGTTCGGAATTTTCGACAACATTTGTGTGACCATGTGTATGCAAGACAAGTTTGAGTGAACAGTCATCGCCAAAAAGTTCATGGTTTTGATGTCAGAATGTCCGATCATGTGTATGCGGTGCTGGTGGACATCAAGTTTGCGTAACCCACCGTTGGTCTCTCACTGTGTGATCACAGCGGCAGCGCACGTGCAGGCCCCAGACCCGTGAGCGTCAAATCACAAACTAGGTACATGATCTGTCACAGAGCGGCCGCCCTCCCACACTATATGTACGGTGAGAGGTTCACAAGCTTGATATTGATGTAAATAATTTGATTCCCAGGCCAGCATGTTCTACATCCCAGAGGATCTCCATTGTCTGCTTGACTTGTAGTGTAATGTAATAAAAATGGAAACTGATGTGCCACACCACTGCTAAGAGGTTTATATATCACTTTAGTCCAATACAATTCAATAAAAAATAAAACAGCTTCTGACAATGCCTGTGCTTGTAATCACACTGTAAGGTATAACATGAAAGTGGTTTAAAGGCATATCCTTCTATAGTGTGTACTTGTCTGAATCCAAACACCTAGTGTCATTTTTTTCTGCTGTCTCTTTCCTCTGTTATCTGCATGAGTCACTTCTAAGGCCCCATACACACGAGCAGACACATTTGTTCAAATCGGTCGGGCAGACCGATTTGAACAAATCTGTCTGCTGGGGACATATTGGTTTGATCGAGAGAGCAGGACGCTCTCAAACGAGTCTCTCTCTCAGGGATTAGTGCAGGGTCCTCCCACTGTGCGGCTTCGGCCTCACAGACAGACAGGCAGGCAGGAGTTCCACCTCCCTGTCATCCATCCACCCTCCACTGGCCACTCGGACGAGCCTCTCTCCCCCCTCCTGGACTTCCACGGCTTCCACGGCTTCCCCCGGCTTCCCCCGGTGCACCGGACCTGGTAAGCCTTCTCTTGGGAGCGGCAGACGGCCGTCCTTTTCAGGACAAGCCGCAGCAGCCTCCCCCAATTCCCCACGGTTTCTTCCCCGCTCCTTACTTCCACCTCCCGCGGGCGTCCTTGCCGGCAGCTAGCCCACAAACCGCCGCTGCCCTCGGGAGCGGTGTTTTCTTTCATCCGCGCCGATCGGTGGAGGTTCGCGGCAGCCGCTACTCAGGAAAGGCCGCGGCTTCATCCGCGGCCTAGCGGCGCGCCGCTCTCCACCCCCCAACAGTCGGGTCTACCACATTATTTGAGCCACAAAAAGCCCCCCCCCTACCCCAGCAGAGCCTCCTTGCTCGCCGATCATCTCTGTTAGCCCCCCAGGCGCCACTCTACCTGGTACCCCCCAGCCTGGATTCTGCTGCCAGGTCGGCGGCCATCTTGCTCCACCCTGCCCCATCCTGTCATTACAACTTGATCCAGGACTCAACTCGATCGCCTCTTTAGGGGTCAGGAAGGAATTTTTTTTCCCTACCACAGCATATTGGTGCTGCGTGGTCAGGGTTTTTTCGCCTTCCTCTGGACCAAACCAGGATCAGAGGATTCAGTTATCCTTGTGAATCCACCCCCCCCCCCCCCGCCCTTGGTTCCACAGCGGTCATGGTTAATCGGCAATACTCGGCAGAGAACATTTGGGATCTCGGTCGATTTTCCGCAATTCTGCCGGCCGCCACCAAAAAAGCCCTAAGAAATCTGCGGCTTTGGAGGATCGATCGATCGACTGCCAGAAATCGCCATTTACCCCGGCCCAAAGACATATCATGTGCTTTGATCAACACGAGATCGGCAGTAAAACACCGATTAGAAATCCATGATTTCTTATTACAACATGACTTAGACTGCCTCTTTATTACAGAGAGCTGGCTCACAGCCGACTGTAACACCATTCTAGGAGAATTGGTGCCAGAAAACTACCGGATTATTACGGAAAACAGAATAGGGCAAAGAGGAGGAGGACTGGCAGTGATCCATAAGACGCATCTTGCGATCACAAAACCAAGCCTCCAAAACCCTCTTCCATTCATGGAAACCCTTACTCTTCAACTGCAAGCAAACTCCCAGGAGTCCGTCCGGATTCTACTCTGCTATAGGCCACCTGGCCCCAAGTCGCACCTGCTCCCATCTTTGACGGACTTTGTCTCCACTTATACCCTGAACAGCAAACACCTTTTGCTGCTCGGGGACTTCAACCTCTGGGCCAACTCCCCGCAAGACCCCATTGCTGACACCTGCATCAGCCATCTGGAAGGATTAGGGCTTCAGCAACTAGTATGTGGGCCCACACATGCTTCAGGTCATACGCTCGATCTTATTTTCAGACAAGATCTGGAAATAAAAATCTTGGAAAATGAACCATTGCCATGGACAGATCACCATGCAATTAAATTCATTATTTCCGAATTTCCCCCCTTAACTAAAACATCAAATCCAGTGACAACACACTGGACCAGATGTCAGAAGAAGCTCCACTCGGAACTCTTCAAAGCCACGTTAGGGGGAAAAATAAACACAATTCAGCCGCACCAAACAGCGGAAGAAACACTGGAGGCCATAAACACAGCACTATTGCAGTCAGCTGACTTGATAGCGCCGAAACGAAAGACCCAGATCAGGAAAAATAACTCCGGCTGGTTCAACAACCAGCTGGCGTTACTGAAGCAAGAGCGCAGAAGGGCAGAAGCAGCCTGGAAGAGAAGCTCTTCAGACGAGAACCTCTCGGTCTACAAGGCAATAACCAGAAAATACTACAAGCAAATCTTCGAAGCCAAGAAAAACTATTTTTCTAAAGCTATCAATGGTGCCCTAAATCGCCCCCGCGAACTCTTCAAGCTGGTCACTCAGACCATGAATCCAAGATGTTTGGAGGCCCCCAACTTGGATACACAAGAATTCTGCGATGAGTTATCGGATTGCTTCATTAACAAAATCGAGGCAATCCGGCAAAGCATTCGGCAAAACAATTTCTCGCCCAGCCCCCCCGTAGCCATTTACACAGCACCGACAGCTATTCACCACAGGTAGGTGAGTTCACGCTGGAACCCATCTCCATTCAGACCACTAAAAATATCATCGGCACTCTGCGCAACAGCACTGCGCCAAATGATATTATCCCCACCAAACTGCTGAAGGAATGCGCCGACATCCTGGCACCTCCTGTCACGCAGCTTATTAACCAATCCTTCAGGGAGGGCAAAATGCCCTCCCAGCTGAAGGAGGGCTTCATTCAACCTATCTTGAAGAAAGCCACTTTGGATCCTAAGGATCCACTCAACTGGCGCCCCATAACAGGCCTAACTGTTCTCTCCAAGGTAATGGAGAAAGCAGTGGTACAGCAGCTGCAACAGAATCTAGATACCCATAACTTACTCGACCCATTTCAATCAGGATTCCGTCCCGGACACGGGACGGAAACAGCATTGCTCAAGATATGGGACGACGTTCTCGAGGCCGCAGACGAAGGAGAATCTTCTCTTCTGGTTCTGCTGGACCTAAGCGCAGCCTTTGATACAGTTGATCACAAGCTGCTATTGACTCGGCTGGCTAAAATAGCCAAAGTCGCAGAAAGCGATCTATCCTGGTTCTCCTCTTTTATGGAAAACAGATCGCAAACAGTGAAGCTAGGACCCTTCTCTTCTGAACAACGCACATTATCGTGCGGGGTCCCTCAAGGATCTCCCCTGTCGCCAATGTTGTTCAACATTTATGTGCGTCCTCTTTTCGAAATCATCAGCAGCCAAAAACTGCTATATCACTCTTATGCAGACGACACGCAACTGTACTTCCGCATTTGCAATAAAAAGGATCACCACCTCAACCTAGAGACATGCCTCTCTCTGGTAGAGGACTGGATGACAAAGAGTTATCTCAAACTCAATGGAGCGAAAACAGAACTTATTCTGTTTCACGCCAAGCGTAGGAATCAAGCGACAACAACCTGGATCCCCCCGCCCATTCTGGGCAAAATTATCACCCCTAGCGCCAAAGTCAAAAGTCTTGGGGTCATCTTTGACTCCGACATGACAATGAACGCACAAATAGGGTCAGTAGTCAGCGGGTCTCACCATCTGCTGCGCCTACTACGCAGACTCACACCATTTATTCCCAAGAAAGACATAGCGGTCGTGGTGGGAGCAATTGTAAACTCCAGACTGGACTATGCAAATGCCCTTTACCTCGGACTCCCCAAGTACCAAATCGCTCGTCTTCAAGTCGTTCAAAATACGGCCGCCAGACTTGTGACTGGGAAAAAACCCTGGGAATCCATCTCACCTTCACTGAGATCTCTTCACTGGCTACCAGTTCAAGACAGAATCACCTTTAAAGCTCTCTGTCTAACGCATAGATGTATCCATGGGAATGCTCCCCATTATCTATGCGAAAAATTAAAAGTTCACAAGCCCAATCGTATTCTACGATCCACCAATCAAAATCGGCTTCAGATACCGAAAGCCAGATACAAGTCCAAAGGTGATAGGAGATTCGCTGTCCAAGGTCCCAAACTATGGAACGCCTTACTAGCGAGTATTCGGCTGGAGGAGAACTACTTGGTCTTCAGGAGAAAGATTAAGACTCATCTCTTTTGATCTCAAAGGAGACAGGAACAACAAGCGCCCAGAGGCGATTTACTTCGCATGTGCTGCGCTATATAAGTTTTTCATTCATTCATTCATTTTTCATTCATTCATCGTGTACACACGATCAAACCAAAATCCCCGCCGGCAGACGGCGCGCTGACGTGGCGGTGACGTTGACGCCGCCACATCACCTCACCAGGAAGTAAAACACTTCCGCGAATGCGTCGAAACCATTCGACGAGTGTGCGAGAAGACATGTCTGCTGGTTAGCGTACTAACCAGCAGACATGTCGGGCGGACGGGTTCCCAGCCGACAGATTTGAAAGCATGCTTTCAAATCTGTCTGCTGGCCAAATCCGTCGGCTCACCCGTACACACGATCGAATCTGTCTGCTGGGACGGTCGGGCCGACCGTTTCCAGCAGACAGATTTGATCGTATGTATGCGGCCTAACAGGTTATGTTGACACCAGACAATCTAGCACATAGCAGGTGATTGACAGCCTTGGCTGTCTATGTTTTCCTATGAGAGTGTGTAGAGGGGTGCGTGTCCCTTTCTTCCACTCAGATCTCAGATTACACTGAGCTCTCCTCTCTGTTCTGTGCATTGTGTGATGTCTGAATACCTGCACCCAGCCTTTTGGATCTGAGAAAAATTTAATATGTGTGTTTTAGGAGGCTGTAGAAAAGAGATGGCTGCTGACAAACAGGTACAACTTTTGAAGGAGGATTTGTTTCTAAAACATGTTGGGCCAGATTCACAAAAGCCTGGCGTAACATTGTGCCGACGTAGCGTATCTAATTTAAGCTACGCTGCCGTAAGTTAGAGCGGCGGTTTCTTATTCACAAAGAATTAGCGCCGTAACTTACGGCGGCATAGTGTAATTGTGGCGGCGTAAGCCCGCGCAATTCAAATGTTTAAGATGTGGGCGTGATTTATGTTAAATCATCGTGACCCCACGTAAATGAAGTTTTTTTTTTAACGGCGCATGCGCTGTCCGTGGACGTATCCCAGTGCGCATGCTCAAAATTACGCCGCAAATAGTCAATGTTTTAGAAGTGAACATAAAATTATGCAAAGCCCTATTCGCAAGCGTTTTACACAAACAACGTAAACAACGGAAAATTTGACGCTGTCCCGACGTCCATACTTAACATTACGTACGCCTCATACTGTATATGAGGGGTAACTTTACGCCGGACATACGCTTACGCAACCGGCATAAAAAAAAATGCGCCTGGCGTACGTATGTTCATGGTTCGGAGTATCTATCTCATTTGCATATTCTACGCAGAAAATCTACGGAAGCGCCCCTAGCAGCCAGCGTAAATATGCAACTAAGATACGACGGCGTAATAGACTTACGTCAGTCGTATCTTAGCGTAATTCCGGCGTATCTTGTTTTGTGGATACAAAACAAAGATACGCCGGCGCAAATTTAGAGATACGCCGCCGTAAAGTTTTGAGAATCTGGCCCGTTGGCTATGCTTTGGATTGTACCCTTATCATTTATTGGAATAAATTTGTATCTGGGCCTTTTAGCAGTGGTGTTGCATTTCAGTTCCCATTTCATATTTCAGTTCTGATTTTATCATCGGTCTTATTGACATAAGGTTTGCTTATTAGATGGGGGGGGGGGGCACCCCAATCACACTTGTGTATTTTTTTTTACATTGTGGTGTGTTTTTTACACATTTTTACATGTAGCTGAAATTACTATAGTCTAAACTTAGTGTTTCTAGCTGTTGTAGCCAGCCTGAGCTCCTAGCATTAACCCCATCTGTGTTCACCGGATTATACATAGGCTCTGCAAATTGATTGCTTCTGCCTGATGCTGAGAGTATTCTTAAGCAGATAGAACAAGAAGATACAATGTGAGGGCTTAAGAACATTTATTTTGGCCAATAACTGAAAAGTTTATTCCAGTGATGCTTGCTGTAGAAAGAAAGAAATATTCAGGGGGGCCTTCCAGAAGGGTCCTTGCCTCCCTGGCATTGCCTAAAGAAGATGTGAATATAGAGGTCTTATTTTTTCCTCTCACGAGTGATATATACAGTATTTCTTCACCTTACAACCTGTGAAAGGTTCTTTATGAGCACAGATGAAGGCCTTGTAATTTATTGACACAAGTATTTTAGCTATAAGGCAAAACCCGGCCTTTCAAACTTTGTGCATGACATCTCAATGCTGAGGTCTCAAACAACTGTAAAAACCCTGTGAGAGATCCAAAATGTCCTCTTTCATTAAAAAAATGCTTTTTCCTGGTGCCTCCATAGCAGCATACCTGTGACAGAGCTCCGCCTCGACTCCTCCTTCAGGACTAGTGAATAGCATAAATTAAAGGCATAGTCCCTCCCCCAACATTCTCCTTTTTCTCCTTTTTCTCCTCATACCTTCTTGTGCTGGTGAAGAGTAGATGTATGTCCATACCTCTGCAGTCGGCAGTGTCCGCCGGGTTTAGCCTTTCCCGTGCGCAGTCCCTGTTCTTGGGCCGCTCACAGCGCTGATAAGACTGGGAACCCCTCTGTGGATCTGTTGGGGTCTTTTCGCAGAGTTTCCTCACAGGAACGCAATCTGCTATCGCATCCATGATGAATGCAGTGGAGTCGCAAAAGGATCAGCTCACATCTTTCCAGGGTGGTGGTTTCCATTTTATTTTTAGGCATATATTGTTTTTTGTCTCTCCCCTCTCCCATCCCTTCCTTCCTTTAACTTGCCTGTTTCCTTTAAAAAAAAAAAAAAAAAAGTGTGCCTGTTGTCTTAGTTTGTGATGCTCCCTTTAAGTCCGGTCAGTTTGATGGGGCAGGTGCCTTTTATCCAGATAGGTTTGCAGTTGTTGTTTGTTTCCCCCGAAATCAGCGGTGGGCTACAGTTTTTTGTTTGTTTTGTATATCACTCGACATCACTGCGACCATTTTGGATTCTGGAAAAAGGGCCAGATTTGCCAGAGTCTCCTCAACTGTGCCCAGCTAGGTTTCTCTGACGCTGTTCTGTGGTAGGTACCATTCAAAAAAATGGTGATTTGAAAAAATAAAATAAAATGTGTGTTTAAAAAAAAAGGTGACAAAGACTTCATAGTTGCTTTTTTTTCCCTTTCTTACTACATTTCCGCAGCTGATCCTTCTGCCAAACTCCGCAATTAGTCATTTATCTTTCAACAAAGATCCTCACACTCCTATTAGGTATGTGACCAACTATGTGTGAGTATTGAAGAAAAAAAAAAAGTGCGCTCCCTGGTCTAATGTGAGTTCCTTACATCGTGGCCCTGCCCACTCTAAGAGGTCCAGAAAATCTTCAAGACACTGTGATGATGACAGCTCAGACCATAGGTCTCATTCTTCACGCCACTGGTCCCAGGTCCCATTCTTCACATCATAAATTAGAGAGGTCAAGATCCAGAGGACAAGATCCTTCCCCCTATCCTAGGACCTATACAAAGAAGAAATGCTGGAGAGGCGGGGCCACACCACTAAGAGTGCTCAGGGCCTACCTAGAAGCCACTGACCCCTTCAGAAACTCTGAGAGACTTTTCATTGTACCGTTCAGTAAATACAGGGGCAAAGAAGCTTCCATCAGAACTCTGGCATCTTGGGTTGTAAAGTTAATCCAGAAGGCCTACAGGGTGAAAAATATCCTCCATCCTGAGTGAATGCTCATTCTACAAGGGCAGTCTCAGCTTCCTGGGCAGCAAGGGCCAATGTTTTGTTGAAGAAGGTGTGCAGGGCCGCCACCTGGTCTTCTCACCATACGTTCATCAGGCTCTACCATATTGGTCCAGGAGCTCTCACGACTGTTGAGTTTGGAAGAAGGGCAGTTCAGGCTGCTATGTCCTCTTCTAATTAAACATTTATTGAAAAGCATTATCCCACCCTATCCATGGCAGCATACGCTCCCACCCTCGGGAATTCTATATTACGGAGAATGTTGGGGAAGGGACTATGCCTTTAATTTATGCTATTCACTAGTCCTGAAGGAGGAGTCGAGGCGGAGCTCTATCACAGGTATGCTGCCATGGATGGGCACCAGGAAAGGAAAATTACTGGTAAGTATGATACAATTTTCCGTTTTCTATTACTTAACGGTACGCAACCGAGATAAATATTTGAATATACAAGAACTTTAGGGTAGCAGGTTAATGTACAGTTTTCATTAATTAGTATTTGGCTGACCTTAAATAGGGAACCTTGCCTAAAAAAAGTGTGTTCTTTCTTTTGCCTGGCATAGGGAAAATAGAAGATCCACAAGAAATTTTTACTTGCATTCTACACCCCTTCCCCTTTCCCATCCACACAGATTTCCTGGCAGAACCAGGTATAGGGCATATACTAAAATATCCACAGTGCAAGCCTAAGTGCTGTCAAGTTCGGTTGAGAGGAGTGAACCTGAGCAAGGTTAGTCTTTTTGAAAGTAAAACTTTAATAGGAAGTTTTGGATGTTGAAGCAAAGTAGTGGTAGGAAAAGTAAGTAAAGATTCCAAGTAGAACCCTCTATCTAAGTGAACTTGAATGATTATAGCTACCTCTCACCAGTCATTTGTCAGATTGTATTTAAAATGTAATGGCCAATAGGCAATTGAATGTACTGTAATAGGCTTCTGAGACATGGAAGATTTAAAAAAATATGAAAATTTGCAGAAAGTAAGGGCTGTGTGGACATACTGATTTGTTTGTTGGCAAATACAGTTTCTCATGACATCATAGTTGGTAGACATGTGCATTCGTTTTCATCTGAATGCACTTTCGTCTGAATTTCGGGGATTTTCACAATCATTTTAACAAATGATAATGAACGTATAGAATCTGAAATCCAAAAGATCCCACATAAAAAATGCTTTATTTTCGTTTTGTTGCGACAACAGTTCGATATAGATAGAAGATTCGACATGACGGTGACAATAACAATCTGCGTCTATCGAACCTGTGGTTGAATGTGCCTAATCTAGCTCTATTAGTCCAAGATTATTCGACATAGAGAGAAAAGATTTGACATTATAGAGACAAGAAGATTCGACGAAACAGCTAAAAACATATGATCGTCACGATGGTCAAATGGTCAAATGCTCGGCCCATAGGCTATAGAAGAATTCTAATGTTGGTTGACTAGTAATAATAATTAATAAATGTAATTATTACTAGTCATAGAACATTAGAATTCTAGTATAGCTTGTGGGTGGAGCATTCGACCAGAAATGTATGATTGTGGCGTCGTACAGTTTAGCTGCTTCATCGAATCTTCTTAGAACATTCGACAGACACAATAAGCCTTCAATTGACAGATTCGACCTTAATTAATTTGGCTTTTTGGATGAATGCATTTTTTAACAAAACAAAATAAAAAAAACGAATTTCGGGAGTAACTAAATTAATACATTTTTTCAGACGAAAACGAAATTCTGAAATGAAATATTTTGTACACATGTCTAATAGTTGGAGGATTAAGCACGCTTCTTTTTAAACGGGGTCCAAAATTCAGTCAGACAATTGTATTCAAGTCCAAGGGACAATATAAAAATGTGTATTAATACCCATCTCTGGGCAAAGCTAACAGACCCAATGCGATCACTTTTTGTGCTGAAAAAAAACGTAATTTTATCTGACGAAAAAAAACGACATTGCATACACACCATCGTTTTTCCACAATGCTCTTGCAAAGCGCGGTTACGTAAGACACTTTCGACGGCACTCTGTTCCATTGAAGCTCCCATATCATAACTTGCTTGCGCGGGTTTAAAAACGTTGTTTTAAACGTCGTTTTGCCCACAAACGGTCACTTTTTATGACACAAAAAACAACATTTTGAAAAACGACACAAAAAATTCAAGCATGTTGGAATTTTTTTTTGGTCGTTTTTTTTAAGACAAAAAACTACGTTTTGCCCACACACGATCATTTTAAATGACGTTTTTTAAAACGTCGTTTTTTTTCATCACAAAAAGTGATCGTGTGTACGCGGCATAAGAGTCGCTCATCAGTTAAAAAAAATATAACCTTCTGGAGCTCTTTTATACTCCTCTGTCTGTGTCCCACACTTCTTCTAGTTATGCCAACTGAGGATCTACACCAACTGGTTGCCTCTTTGTGGTATAATCACGCTATGCATTTTCTGGTGTCTAAGAAGACCCTGTTGTTTCACAGCCAGACCCTACTTCTCTGCAGTAAAGTGGATAGATGAAAGACAAATCTACTTTGCACTGGAAGTGCACTTGGAAGTGCAGTCGCTGTAAATCTGAAAGGTAGATCTGAAATGAGGGGAAGCTCTGCTGATTGTATCATCTAATCATGTGCAAGCTAAAATGCTGTTTTTTATTTTCCTTGCATGTCCCCCATTGGATCTACAGTGGCTGCACTTCCAAGTGGACTTTCAAGGGCACTTGCAATGCACTTGTAGTGCAAAGTGGATTTTCCTTTAGTAAATTACCTCCAATGTGCGAATAGAGTGGCGGCTGCCTGTTGATGCTGAGATTTAGTTGCTTGCTGCAGATAAAAAAGAGTAGGATCACCAGGGCGCTCTGGCTGCCTAGTGGTAGCACCGGCCCTGTGTGTAAACAGCTGCAGCCAGATGTGCATCCTGAATAAATCAATAGCCAGCGCTGCTGCAGTTTGCCTGAAACAGCTCATCCGAGTGGTTACATGCGATTCCAGATTGTGGTTGGACATTAACACCGACAGTTCACATCCAGGGATGATGTTTCTGGTCCCATATTAAAAGTTTGTATGCTGCCCAAAATGCTACTGCATCTAAACTCAGCAGTTTATCTGCCCTTATTCCCCCGTATAAATGGGGCCTTGTGCTAGGAGATCTCCCTCTCTCACTGTCTCTGCTATGTGAGAGCCTGCTGCTGGGTGAAGCGATGACTAATGACACTAAAAAGGCACATATGCTGTTTGTTTTTGGGAACCAATTAGGGCTGGGCACCCTGTTATTCGGGCATGGACTTTAGTTCAGTTAGAGGCTCGAATAAGCAGATATGTTGTTTTGTTTTGTGCTCCGAATTTGCTGTAGAAAGCCCTCCTGCATTCAATTGGGTTTGTCTATTGTCTTACCAAATAAAAGTGCAGAACAAACCTGATTGGACTGTTACTGCGTGCTCCTATCCTGTGCATGGTTTACCGTTGCCACTGGCAGTTGTATCTGTCTCCCTTATAAAGGAAAACAAAAAAGATAGAGAGATAGAGAGAAAGAGAGAGAGAGAGAGAGAGAGAGAGATAAAGATAGAGAAAGATAGAGAGAGAGAGAAAGATAGAAAGAGAGAGATAGAAAGATAGAGAGAGATAGAGAGAGATAGAGAGATAACGAGAGATAGACAGATAGAGAGAGATAGAGAGAGATAGAAAGATAGAGGGATAACGAGAGATAGACAGATAGAGAGAGAGAGAGAGAGAGATAGAAAGATAGAGAGAGATAGAGAGAGAGATCAAGATATATATATATATATATATATATATATATAAATATATATATATATATATATATATATATATATATAAAGAGAGAGAGAAAGGGAGAGAAAGATAGAGATATATAGAGAGAGAGATAAATATAGAGAAAGATAGATATATATATATAGAGAGAGAGATAGAAAGATAGAGAGAGATAGAGAGAGATAGAAAGATAGAGGGATAACGAGAGATAGACAGATAGAGAGAGATAGAGAGAGAGAGAGAGAGAGAGAGAGAGAGAGATAGAGATCTATATATATATATATATATATACATACAGTATATATATATATATATATATATATAAAGAGAGAGAGAAAGGGAGAGAAAGATAGAGAGATTGAAAGATAGAGAGATAACGAGAGATAGACAGATAGAGAGATAGAGATAGAGAGATTGAGAGAGATAGATATCTATATATACTGTATATATATATATATATATATATATATATATATATATATATATAGATACCATCTATCTATCTATCTATCTATCTATCTATCTATCTATCTATCTATCTATCTATCTATCTATATATATATATATAGAGAGAGAGAGAGAGAGTATAAAGCATGACTTTGTATATTTGATGTTTCAGCTGCAGGAGATCAGCAGTGCTTAACAATTATACAATTACATGACATATCTCTTGCAGTACGCCTGCTGCTTCTGAGCATGTACGCCACTGGAAATAAACACATACATATTTACATTAATAAACCGCTGTGTGGTCAGGACTGCTGGGGTTCCAGATAGATATCCTGCTTAAAGCAGCATATCACAATTGCAGTAATGGTGGTGTTCCGCCCGCTGTGCGTTCTGCATGAAGCCTCCTCATTAGACTGCGGCAGTGGTGCTGTTTATCATTAAGCTCTTTGCTGCGGTGGTATTATCTGGATGTGTACGTACAAGCTTCACCTCTCCCTGATTAGTGAGAGACACAGGTGGCCTATCATGGAGTACTGCTGCCACAATCAATGGTCATATATTTCCTTTAATACCCCTGTGCCTTTAGTTTTACCAGTTGACATGTCATCTGAAAAACATTATCATATTATTATGTTTGCTTGTGTTTTTCAAGGAAAAATACAACTTCTATCTGAGCCATAAAATGTATACAGTTACTAATGTTGAAGCGATTCAGTTCTCCTGATATATATTGATTTGGACCCTTATTCCACAGCTGGTAGAGGCTGACAACATCCTTTTTTTATTTATTATTTTTCTGAGCTCTGTGGTGCAGTAAGCATACACAAAACAAATATCAGTTGAAAAAAAACAAGTATTTGGTCCTCCTCCAAAGAGATAAGATCCTGGCCCTAAACCCCCCAGGGTGCAAGCATCCTTATGGGGACTGGGTATCCATGGTTCACCTAGCTTATACCATGTGGTCCTAGGGTGACCACATTTCCAAGCTACCATTCAGGGACACACCCCCTCTCTCTCTTTCCCCCCAAAAAGATGAGAGGGGACGGCGGGGGGGGAAATGTAGTCTCGGGGTTGATGGGGGAATTTGGCGGCGGGTTATTTGTCAGGTGAATGTGCCACTTGCCACCAGATGCAATGCTGCTTGCCACCCATAGCCTGCCACCAGATGCTGTGCTGCCGGCGCTCCCTCTGCTTGAGCCATGTGTGTAGAAGGAAAGGAGTGGCATCACTATCTGGAGAGTGAAGATCACACCAGTTCCTGCTGCTTGCCACTGGGTGCCGGAGAAGGTGCTGAAATGGGTGGGGACAGCAGTGCTGCACTAGGCGCAGGCCTCGCTCCCGGTCTCACTAGCTGAAAGTAAATTGTCACTGGTTGTAAGATGGCAGGCAGCGTTGGCCCTAGCAACCAGTTCTGGAGATGTAGTTATTAGTTAGTAGGGGGTGGCTGTGTCCTCTATTTCATTCCGGGACATTGTATTGTCCCAGAATTAAGGTACCCGGGACCCGGGACAGACATGTCAATTGCGGGACAGTCCCGGGCAATCCGGGACACATGGGCACACTATGTGGTCCTCATTCTTAGTAAGGTCCACACAAGTACTAGTTGGGACTCCAAGGACCTACAAGGGGCCAATAATATACTATTTATTAAATTCATGAGCCCATGGTGCAGTGCAGAACAAAATAACCTAACGCTGAGCCACCTGAGATGCTGGACAGCATCCTGTCTTTTTCCTTGGATAATCTTGCCTTGTTTGTGGTGAACCTTGAACTCCTTGCAACTCCCATAAAATTCCTATTAAAATCGTATGTAAACCCACTCTCTTCCTTTCTAAACGACTGCCGTAGTGCTGATCTATAAGGATATAGATGTCTCCTGCATTTATCCTTACCTGTCATTGTCTCCTCTCTGTCTGTTATAAGAATTGAAATACTGCAGATTCTGTGGGTGGATCTGTTGTCTGGAGCTCGGTGGGTGGAGTCGTGATGTCAGTAGACACCCCGCCCACCTCTACACTCCTCTTGTCAACATGCATGTTTTCTTGTGTATTCCTTACACTAAATTCTGCTATGATCAGTAAAATCAAGTCAAAATCCAGAAAAGTAACCACATGACTTCAGAAAAGGAGTGGGGGTGGGAATTAAAAAATAATGCCTGTCTCCAGGCTAGTGCATGAGATATGTAAATAACCTGTCACTCCCAGCAAGGGGGCGGAACGGACTAAGGTTTTTCTCTGTAAGTCCGTTTTTTTACTGAACAATAAAAGAGGATTGCTCAGAGCTGGATTAACTCTGTGTAGCAAGACTGGGCACAGATGATAGGAAATCTTATACTGTAGATGGTGGCATCAAAAAATAAATAAAAAATTGGGGTTTACATCCACTTTAAGCTATGCATTTGCACTCCCATTATTGTTCTCTCCCCAGCCAATATCTTAGTCTTTTGCGTACTTGCAGCTGTCCATATCTCCACTGCCACTCGTTACCAACCTTTAGTTTGCTCCTTAACCACGCTTATGCTTGATCCCAACCTGCAACCATTAATTATCGACCTTTGGCTTCTTTCTCGACTATACTTCTGCTTGATCCCTACCTGCTATATCAGCTACTGGACCTTTGCTTGCTCACCTGCTGGTGGGGTGATCCTGATGTTTACGATCTGGTACTATCATGCAGCAAAACCCATCTCCACCATCAAGAGCTCTGGTAAATACTGGTTAGTGCGTAGACCCCGCACCGCGGGTGATTCTGTGTCATCCGCCAGGGTGACCTGCTCGTGTACTTATCCTGCTGGTCGACGGGAGCCTCTCTTCTGCTATAGCTTCTGGTCTCCAAGCTTGACCCCCTGAATGTGACAGCACCTCATGGCAGGACATGCTTCACCTATATTCAAGGTAGGCCTAGATACCCACGCCCTCCAGCCTGAGGAAAAATGAAAACACAAATTTAAGTGCAGAGTGACAGACATGAATTGAAAATATATTAACTATGAAAAAAAGGTGCCAGTGCAGGTTCATTGGCTAGGCCTGGTTTTAGAAATTGCTTCAGTCTCCGCCAAAAGGCCTAACCCATGAGGTGTGGGGCAAAAAGCATTTGGTGATGTGGCCTAGTGCTGTTTCACACAGTGAGGTTCCAAAACCCATAGCGCTATTCTGAAATCCCTGGAACACAACTTCATGGGGGAGCTTGACACTGCCCTCTACTCTCAGCCTTCTCAGCCCCTGATCAGACCAGGTAGCAGCTTTAAATCAGGAGGCACTGGGCCTCTCCGAATCCTCCACCAGGGAATTGCCCCCATGCCTCACCTCCCCCAATGGACACCCCAGTTCCTGTTCCTCATGAGAAGGTCTCCCAGAACACACCATAATACCAGCAGTACTATACAGGTAGCGGTAAGGCCATAATGACAGCAGGGCACCCCTACTGGCCACATACACAAACGCTATACTTGATCTTGGCCAAAAGTGTTCCATTGGGTAAATTTCACCTTGACTTCCTATGAGGTCAACAGGAATTGTGTAAAGCCTCTTCAAACCAGACACAGCAAGCAATTAATACATGTTTTTATAGTGGATGCTATTGCATGTTACCTTGTTTTCTTCTGACACCATGTAATGTGATACAGTATATTATACCTATCTCACTCAATGCTATTATCTATCACTTTAATAAAATAAATATTTAGGAAGTACCACTGTTGTGTATACCACATTCCCACTAAAATGTGTGCCTGTAAATAACCATCTTGCTCTAGCAATTCCTTATGCTTCTAAACTAACTAAAACAACAAGTATAGCTTGTACACTGCCACGTGTTCATCTGGTTCAACCCATAGGAAAAAATATATATAAACAAATAGAAAATCTCCATGGTTAGCATTTATAAAACCTTAAGACTAGTATGACTTTGACAGGCAGGACTACCCTTGAACCTGTTCTATGCTTACAATCTCATGAATACAATTCTGGTGCAAATTTATTAAATACACCAGCTAAATGGATACTGTTTAGATCGTTTGGTTGCTCAAAGCAGGACAACAATCTACACTAGGGGTCCTCCAACTTTTTAAGCACTTAACACCTGGACCTTTCGGCAGCTAAAGGACCCGGCCAGGTTTTGCAATTCGGCACTGCGTCCCTTTAACAGACAATTGCGCGGTCGTGCGATGTGGCTCCCAAACAAAATTGGCGTCCTTTTTTCCCTACAAATAGAGCTTTCTTTTGGTGGTATTTGATCACCTCTGCGGTTTTTATTGTTTGCGCTATAAACAAAAATAGAGCGACAATTTTGAAAAAGAATGCAATATTTTTTACTTTTTGCTATAATAAATATCCCCAACAATATATATAAAAAAATGTTTTTTCCCTCAGTTTAGGCCGATACGTATTCTTCTACCTATTTTTTGTAAAAAAAATCGCAATAAGCGTTTATCGGTTGGTTTGTGCAAAATTTATACCGTTTACAAAATAGGGGATAGTTTTATTGCATTTTTATTAATTATTATTTTTTTACTACTAATGGCGGCGATCAGCGTTTTTTTCCGTGACTGCGACATTATGGTGGACACATCGGACAATTTTGACACATTTTTGAGACCATTGTCATTTTCACAGCTAAAAATGCATTTAAAATGCATTGTTTATTGTGAAAATGACAATTGCAGTTTGGGAGTTAACCACAAGGGGGCGCTGAAGAGGTTATGTGTGACCTAATGGGTGTTTACAACTGTAGGGGGGTGTGGCTGTAGGTGTGACATCATGGATTGTGTATCCCTATAAAAGGGATCACACGATCGATGACGCCGCCACAGTGAAGAACGGGGAAGCCATATTTACACACGGCTCTCCCTGTTCTTCAGCTCCAGTGACCGATCGACGCACTCCAGCGGCGATCGGGTCCGCGAGTCCGACCGTCCCAGTCCCGGAGCTTCGGACCGAGTTGCAGGAGCGTGCCACAGGCGCGCACCCGCGATCCACGGCTGGGTACTAGCACAGGACGTACCTGTATGTGCATGTGCCCAGCTGTGCCATTCTACCAACGTATATGTGCAGGAGACAATCCTTAAGTGGTTGAACAAGAAGTCAGTTTACTGTCCTTCAAACCCAATGCGGGTTGGTATGTGGCCAGTGGGAGTAGATAATTCCCTGGCATCAGTGGGAATAAACAATGCCCCAGACTGGTTAGTAGTGAAAAATTGTCTAAGGCTTGTGGATGGAGGAAAAATTGTTCATAATTGGTGTCGGTTGAAAGAATAGTGACCCGTTGTTAGTATCAGTTGGAGAAATAATGCTCCATTGTTAGTATTAGTGTGAAAAATAGTGTCCCATTGTTGGTGTAAGTGGGAGGAATAGTGCCTCATTGTTGGTATCAATGGGAAGAATAATGCAGCGATGTGGGATCAGTGGGAGAAATAGTGCCGCATTGTTAGTATCAGTAGAAAGAATAAAGCACAATTGTTGGTGTCAATGGGAGGAATAATGTCCCATGGGAGTAATTGTGCCTGTTTTTTAGTGTCAGTGGGAGAAATAATACCCCATTTGGGTACCAGTGTCCATCCCATTGTTGCTATCTGTAGAAGAAATAGTGCGTCTCTGTTGATGTCAATGAGAGGCAAGATGGGGTTATTTACGAAAGGCAAATCCACTTTGCACTACAAGTGCAAACTACAAGTGCAAAGTGCACCTGCAAGTGCAGTCGCTGTAGATCTGAGGGGGACATGCAATGCAATGATTAAATTAAAAACAGCATTTTAGCTTGCACATGATTGGATGATAAAATCAGCAGAGCTTCCCCTCATTTCAGATCTACCCCTCAGATTTACAGCAAGTGCACTTCCAAGTGCCCCCCAAAGCACCTTGTCCCTATGTTGATGGGGACAAGAGCCTCATCCCCACAACCCTTGCCCGGTGGTTGTGGTGGTATGCGGGCAGGGGGCTTTTCAGAATTTGGAAGACCCCTTTAACAAAGGGGACCCCCAGATCCTGCCCCCCCCCTGTGTGAAATGGTAATGGGGTACACTGTATCCCTACCATTTCACGAAGGAAGTGTAAATAGTAGTTTTCAGAAAAAAAACACACACCGTAGAACAAATTACTTTATTAATTAAACCAAATAAAAATCCAGCGGTGAAAATAGACGATCGATGCTGCTCCCTGCTCCAACGTTGTCTTGTATCCAGCGCTGGGTGATCTCTCCAGCGACGGGTGATCTCTCCAGCGCCGGGTGATCGGTCCAGTGACGGGTGATCTCTCCAGCGACGGCCGGTTGGTCCAGCGATGAGAACATCCATCCATTCAGAGCACAGCTCAGCGAATGAAGCGGAGCTTTGACATTTCTTTTATAGGGGAGGCGGACCACGCGTCACGTGACCCCGTCCCCCTCTGATGCAAAGGGCATGTCTGGGCTGTCCCAGTGACGTAGCAGAGTGTGCGTCAAAGGGGGACGGGGTCACGTGACGCGTGGTCCGCCTCCCCTATAAAAGAATTGTCAAAATCTCTGGCGCGTCATTCGCGGAGCTGTGCTCTGAATGGATGGATGTTCTCATTGCTGGACCGATCGTCCGTCGCTGGAGAGATCACCCAGCGCTGGATAGAAGACAACGTTGGAGCAGGGAGCAGCATCGATCGTCTATTTTCACCGCTGGATTTTTTTTAATTTAATTATTAAAGTAATTTGTTCTACGGTGTGTGTGTTTTTTTTCCTGAAAACTACTATTTACACTTCCTTCGTGAAATGGTAGGGATACAGTGTACCCCATTACCATTTCACACAGGGGGGGGGCAGGATCTGGGGGTCCCCTTTGTTAAAGGGGTCTTCCAGATTCTGATAAGTCCCCTGCCCGCATACCCCCACAGCCACCGGGCAAGGGTTGTGGGGATGAGACCCTTGTCCTCATCAACATGGGGATAATGTGCTTTGGGGCGCACTCTGTTCCCACCTCTTTTCTGCGGCCGGCCAGGTCAATGTACTCGGATAAGGGGTCTGGTGTGGATTTTAGGGGGAACTCCACGCCATTTTTTTTTAATTGACGGCGGGGTTCCCCTTAATATCCATACCAGACCTAAAGGGTCTGGTTATTGAATTTGGGGGGACCCCCACGCATTTTTTTTTTTTTTTACTTAAAGTCCATGTCCCATTGACTTCAATAGGGTTCGGAGTTTGGGTTCGGGTTCGGGTTCCCGAACCCGAACATCCAGGTGTCCGCTCAACTCTATTCTTAATGCATATTGTTAGACAGGTCAATTCGGTTGGTCGCTGGCTGATTGGTAAGTTTGAGCTTGGAACTCTCCTTGTATTTGTTTGACATATGTCACCCTTCCAGGGCTTCTTGCTACAAAGACCAGTTATAGGTGGGGGCAGTGGCCACTTGTTTGTATGGGAGAAATAATGCTCCCTGGGTGGTGTCAGTGGCATAGGTATGCGCAGCCTATTGCATTAGGGTGTGCACCCCAAAGCTCAAAAATACACACTGCCAATCGCTCACTGTGTTCATTCAGAAAGGGAAGGGGTCAGTAAATTACATATTTACCGGCCCCTTCCCCTGTTCATCCTAAAACATTCCTGCAGCATCAGCCACCGGGATAGGAGGGAAGCCAGCAGCAGTGCGGGTGGAAGGATTACTAGGGAATCTATGATGCAAAGGGTGATTAGGGTGTGCCTGGGCACACCCTGTGTGCACGCTTATGGTCAGTGGGAGAAACAGTGCCCTAATGTTGGGATAAGAGGGAAGAATAGTGCCTGGGTCTTGGTATAACTGATGGGATAGCGCTATATTGTTGGTATCATTAGGAGAAAGCATGGCTTATTTTTTATCAGTAGGAGGAATAGTGTTCATTGTTTCCATCACTGGGAGAAATAGCGCTTCATAACATTGTTTATTGTATCAGTTGATTGCACAGCAAGTGACAAGGACAATTCATGTTTGCCAAGATCAATAGAGATGTTCTGTATTTGTTGAATTTTTTTTCGTTTTGGAAAAAGAAAACTAAAGCAGTCACCGCATCTAAGGACTGGAGAGTGGCAAAAATATTTAATTTTTGTTCTTGGTTTTAGATAAAGCAGCATACTATACCAAGCAGCTTCATTAATAAAGACTGATTTTTTATTTATTTTTTATGTCAAATGTGTTTGCTTATTTGACACTATTAATGACCCACTGTAAACATTCAGAATAATAACCATTTTTGCAACCAGTGTTAATGTTTTCTATCTGATTTTTATTTTTATATATTTTTTTATAAATAAACAGAATGGAATATAACGAACAAAACAAAAAAGTAAGGGGTCATAAAAGTTCTATTTAGCCTTTAGCAGTATATATACAATAAGGATGCAAGCTATGTTAAACAGCCTAAAACATTAGATAATGAGAATACAAATCTACACCATTCATAGTACATGCTGTGTAGAGTTTGTTTATTTGCTCCCTCTGCTGGTCATATTGCATTATTACGTCAGGCTAGTTTTGTGCCATGCAGTATGCATTATATTGGGGTTGATTTACTAAAGGAAAATAGATTGTGCACTTGAGTTTGGACTCTGCAAAATCAGGTGCTCCAGAGCTTAGTAAATGAGGTAAAGTTTTACTTTGCACAGCATACCCAATCACATGCTTGCACATAATTGGATGCTGAAAGTCAGCAGAGCTTCTGCTCATTTACTAAGCTCTGGAGCAACTGCTTATGCAGAGTGCAGCTGCACTCTGCAAAGTGCACAGTCTATTTATCTTTAGTAAATCAACCCCGTTGCATTCACTGAATCTTCGCTAGGTGGTAGCCAAGTAACACCAAGTACATTGACCGCACAAAGCCATAGCAACAAAACAGATTTCAGTCAAATACAATCTGATTGGTTCCCCTAAATTACTACACTATGGCCCGGATTCACGACGGACTTACGTCGACGTATCTAAAGATACGCCGTCTTAAGTACAAATGTGCGCCGTCGCATCTCTGCGCCGATTCACAAAGCTAGATACGTCGTAAAACAAGGCTTCAGCTGTCCACGTAACTTGCCTATGCCGGCGTATCGTGGGCGCATAGTTACGCTGGACGCATTCGGTTTGCGTAAGGTTTACCTCCGGCTTAAAGTTATCCCCTATATAGGTGGCGCAACCCATTCAAAAGTAAGGGCGAGGGAACAGCGGTCGTATGTTACGTTGTTTACGTAGTACTACGTGAATAGGGCTGTACGTAGGTTACGTTCAAGCCGGAGGCAGTGTATTGACGTATCTTAGGCAGCTATTTAGACGTGACTGTGAGCATGCGCACTGGGATAAGTCAAAGAGCCGACGCATGCGCAGTTCATTTTTTGAAGCTCAGCCCATCATTTTCATGGGGTCACACTTCATTTTAATATAGCACGCCCACTTCCAGTCCACTTCCACCTACTTTGACTTACGTCGGCTTACGCCGACAACTATACGCTACGCCGGCGCAACGTTGAGCGCATATTCTTTGTGAATAGCATGCTTGCCTCTCAAAGTTGCGACGGCGTAGCGTAAAGACGAATGCGCTACGCCGGCATAAAGATGCTCCGATCTACGTGAATCCGGGCCTATGTACATGGGTGCAAAAAAAATAATAGCATAAAATGTACTCACCTTCATATGAAAAGTGTTATTGTTTTAAAAATACTGTCTACGTATAGTATGTCAAACTTTATTAAAAAAAAAAAAAATCACACAGTTCCACCCACTGTTCTAAAATGAGGAATAGTCTCTTATTTTTGGGATATGTGATAGAAAGAGACATGCCAATACTTTTCTAAAAAATGTGAAGAAATAATTCCAGATGGCTGAATTTCCAAAAATCCTTTTATTGACGCTTCATATGACAAGTGGTTGACAGATGGAGCAGGAGACAAAGAGGTAGACGCGTTTCACTTAGTCATTACTTATTATTAGTCTAAGAAAGCTGTACTGTGCTTCTCACTGCTTTGGTTGGAGGGTTCTTGATTAATTAATTCCCTTCTTACGATATCCTGTAAGGTTTTATTGTTTTATTGGGTCCAAGCCCTTCTTCATAGAAGTCATGGGGGTTTATTTACTAAAGGCACATAGACTGTGCGCTTAGTAAATGATATAAAGCTTCACTTTGCAAAGAATACCCAATCACGTGCAAGGAAATCTTTTTTTTTTTTTTTTTAAAACACAGCATTTTGCTTGCATGTGATTGGATGATAAAAGTCAGCAGAGCTTCTGGTCATTTACTAAGCTCTGGAGCAACTGTTCTTGCAAAGTGCACAGCAGGGCCATCTTAATGGCATCATGGGCCCCAGGGGCAAAGTAATGCTCTGGGGCCCCTACAATGGAGACAGTGCAGGTAAACATACATCAAGAAGGTAGGAGGCTGACCCCTTTACACCCCATATACCCCCCAGCACTCTGACCCCTCTACATCCCAGAAATCCCCCCCCCCCAGCACTCTGACGCTTCTATAACCCAGATATTCTTTCAGTACTCTGACCCCACTACACCCCAGATATCCCCCATCACTGTCTCTCCAGCCCTGCCCTTCCCTGGCGGCTGTGAAATAATAGGCATTATTCTGTATGGTGCACCGCTGCCATCCTGTCTACCCTGTGTATCTATCACTCTCTGTGCCATCATGGGGCCCCCAGTTTGATGGCAGTGTGGGCTCAAGAACCAGCTGCTTTGGGGAAAGTGCAGGGGCCCCCATGCAGCTGGGGCCCCTGGGCAGTGCCCAGGCGTGCCCTCTCATTAAGACAGCCCTGGTGCACAGTCTTTTTGCCTTTAGTAAATCAACCCTATGATGTCCATACACTGCACTGTGGATGGCCAAATAAATCTTATTAGTGTCTAGCAGAGGTGCTCCACAGTCTTTCTGGCCTTATGGCTAGGAGGGTTTTTTGCTTAGTGTTGGTATAACAGGGGTCCTGAGAATTAAAGATTAAAGAAACCAAAAACAGTGTGCATCGTGTAAGATGTTTCCCTGGCATAGAAGATTCCAAGGGGTCCAGTGCCTCCCGATTTGAGTGATGCTTCCTAGTCTGGCCAGAGACTGGGAAGATGTGTCAGGCACCCCAGGAGTGGCACCATGGTCATTCTCTTAATATCACTATGAGTTTGGGACCCCACTGTGTATCAGAGTCGATCAGCGCCGTTCAGAGCCCTTGGGAAATTATCAGAAAGACTCGGAAATACGCTATTCCCGAGCCTTTCCAAGGTTTGCCGAGGTCAGCCGAGCTGTCCCCGGGCCTTTCCGTGTATTCCCGAGGCTCTCTGGCGCCCCCCACCTCTGGCCGCATGCAGTATTGCATTCCAGTGAAGTCAATGCGGAACAAATTATTTTTGTTTTCATTGACTTTAAAACTCGGGAAACTCGCTTTGCTATACGAGTAATTTGGATCGCAAGCATTCTCCTGGAAAGGATTATGCTCATAATCCGAGGTTCCACTGTATTTATTTATATTTTCTCTCCATGTGTGTGTCACTTTATACTTATATATGTGCTCCCTATCACTAAGGATGGAGGGTGTGGGCCCAATCCCAAAGTCTAGGTGAGGATGTGTGGCTTTTACATTCCTTCCTCCCATGTTCTCTTCTGGAGATCTCCTGGCATAGTACTTGTTGGTCAGCTTTTAGCTGTGCTTTACCCCCATCAGGATCTTTTCAACCTGGGGGCTCAGGGAGAGGTCCTACTTCTTCATTAGGTGGCCTGTGTAAGTGGCATCAAAATCAGACCAGAGTAGTGCAAGGACTACTTTGAAGTAGGCACAACTTAAAGTCGTGCCAGTATGAATGGTAGTCATTGAAAATAATGGAGAATGACTTGTCATACCATTTTGCAGTCCAAAACCGTGGGACAAGTCGTATAAGTGTGAAAGGGGACTAAGTGTGCCCATTTTTGGTTCACTTACTAGTGTTAATTTTTGTGCACCCACCGCAGGTCCTAAAAAAAGAAAGAAACAACTGTATGCAGTTTGGAATAAATGGCTCTATAAAAATTGGGGTATATTTGCACTATACTGTACACCAGCGGGTTTATATATGCATCTGGCTGTTGGGACATACTTGTATGGGTCTCCCAACTGGGCCAAAAAGATAAATAATCCTCTCATATTGGAATAAACACTATATTACCAAAAGTATTGGGGACACCTGCCTTTATACGCACATGGGGCCAGATTCAGAGAGAATTAGATTCTCGTAGCGTATCAGAAATACACTACGCCGCCGTTTTTTACCTGGCTCTACGTGGAATCCAGGTAGATTTTGTCCAGTAAACGACGGTGGCGTAGTGTATTTCTCCCGTCGCAATCCATCTGCGCGAGTAGGGGGCGTGAAGCATTTAAAATAGGCGCGTTCCCGCGGCGATCGAACTGCGCATGCTCCGTTCGCAAATTTCCCGCCGTGCATTGCGCGAAATCACGTCGTTACGTCGTAGTAGCGTCGTTTACGTACATTCCTATTCCCGAACGAGTTACGTTAAAAAATAAAAATAAATTCAAATCGACGCGGGAACGACGGCCATACTTTACATGAGTTACGCACTGTTAGACCAGCAAAAAGCTCCTCTAACATTACGTAGCCAAAAAATGACGTAGGCGATTGCGAGGGACACTCGTACCTTCGTGGATCACCGTAAAAACTAATTTGCATATCCCGACGCATGAAAACGACGCAAACTCCTCCCAGCGGCCGCAAAAATATCGCAGCGTAGATCCGAAGGCTTACAAAGACGTAAGCCTCTCGGATCGAAGCCCGAAGCCGCCATATCATGGTTTGAGGATTCAAACTAGTGATACGGCGCGCGAAATTTGAAATTACTCCTGTCTAACACCAGTTAGACAGGCGTAATTGCTCTGTGAATCTGGGCCATGGACTTTAATTGCATCCCAGTTTTAGTCCGTAGGGTTCAATATTGAGTTGGCCCACACTGTGCAGCTATAACAGGCTGTCCACAAGATTTGGGAGTGTGTCTATGGGAATGTTTGACCATTCTTCCAGAAGTGCATTTGTGAGATCAGGCACTGATGTTGGATGAGAAAGCCTGACTCACAGTCTCCGCTGTATTTCATCCCAAAGGTATTCTATTGTGCTGAGGTGCAGGCCAGTCAAGTTCCTCCAACCCAACCTTGCTCATTAATGTCTTTATGGACCTTGCTTTGTACACTGATCCAAATAATTTGATGGAGGGGGGGGGGGGCTATTATGGTGTGGGGTTGTTTTTTAGGGGTCGGTCTTCGCCCCTTAGTTCCACTACTAAGATGTCGGCATAACAAGACATTTTGGACAATTTCATGCTCGCAACTTTGTGGGAACAGTTTGGGGGTGGTCCCTTCCTGTTCCAACATGACTGAGCACCAGTGCACAAAGAAATGTGCCTGACCTCACATATGTGCTTCTGGAAGAATGGTCAAACATTCCCATAGACACTCCTAAACCTTGTGGACGGCCTTCCCAGAAGAGTTGAAGATGTTATATAGTGTATCTTCCACTCTAAGAAGGCGTAACTAAGACTGTGATCCATCAAAACACTGGACACAATAAACTTCTTTTGTTTGCACATCCAATCTTGCAAAAATATAGACGCTTCATTCTCTGGAGTCTTATGCCCCGTACACACAATTGGAATTTCTGGTGGCCTAAAATTCGATGGAATTTTTCATCTGAATTCCGTTCAAGCTGTCTTGCATACACACTGTCATACCAAATTCCGACCGTCCAAAACGCAGTGACGTAAAACACTACGATGAGCAGAGAAAAATGAAGGTCAATGCTCCCTAACATGCGTCGACTTGATTCTGAGCATTGGTGGGTTTTTTCTCCGTCTGAGTTGCACACAGATGATAGGAATTTCCTATCCTTTTTTTTTTCCATCGGAAAAGCTGGTTCATTGTAAAGTGTGTGGTTTATTAAAATTATAATACATGTGATTAATATGCAATGTTCATACTCTAAGCATGTCAGACATTCGTAATAAACACTCCAAACAGCATAATAGTGAATAATGGTTGTAACTAGGATGATAAGTTGCACAAAGCAAGTGCCCATGTAGTTTTTTTTTTAGGAGCGTAAGGGGTATGGGTCCAACCCCAAGCTCTCCCCCTGGTTGCTCGGAGCCATCAAACTCCCTTAGCTGGCATGGTATAAACTTGGTGGAAAGCGTTTAAGCGGCAGTCGCAAATTGTAACCTGGTTGATTGAACCTAGCAGTGTGACAAAGCTTATGCCTAGGGATAAAGTTTATGGGCCAGATTCAGTAAGAAGTTACGTGGCTTATCTCGAGATACGCCGCCTAACTTCTTAGATGCGCCGGCGTATCTTTTTTCTGTATTCTTAGTTGCATATTTACGCTGGCCGCTAGGTGGCACTTCCGTCGATTTACGGGTTGAATATGTAAATTAGCTAGATACGCCGATTCACGAACGTACGCCCGGCCGTCACAGTAAGATACGCCGTTTACGTAAAGCCTTTTTCGGGCGTAAAGATAAACCACCAAAAACATGGCGCAGCCAATGTTAAGTATGGACGTCGGGACCGCGTTGAATTTTATAAATTTTACGTTGTTTGCGTAAGCCGATTCAGAATGGGGCTGGGCGTAAGTTACGTTCACGTCGTTTTCATTGACTATTTGCGATGCGACTTGGTTGCATGCGCACTGGGATACGTCCACAGCCGGCGCATGCGCAGTTCGTTCGGCGTGTCATTTACATGGGGTCATCGTTAATTTCAATACAACACGCCCCCTACATGCCTGATTACGCGCACTTATGCCGGCCAATTTATGCTACGTCGCCGCAACTTAGGGAGCAAGTGCTTTGTGAATACAGCACTTGCCTGTAAAAGTTGCGGAGGCGTAACGTAAATAGGATACGCTACTCCCGCACAAAGATACGCGCACCTACGTGAATCTAGCCCTATGTGAATAGTCTCTGTGAAAGAAGTAGAGAGCCTAAAGAAGGATCACCAATGCTGCAGTATGTAGTATATGGGTTCTACTACTCCTGAAACAAGCTGTATGTACTTGGGCCTTGATGTTTCATTGACCCTGGTGTCACAATGGGACCCTATAAGTACTAGTACTCTGACGAACCTGCTAGACGGGGGGGTAACCTACGGTATAATACTGAGCATACTTTTCTATTACCGGATTGTACTTGAAACTTGTAGGGCTGACAGCATATTTACTATACCAGGGCTTGACAAAATCCGGGCACCCGGTCGCAATTGCGACTAGAATTCACGACCTGGATCCCTGGAAACTTAGGCCTGCAGAAGGCCGCAAAGCCGCAGCCTCAATTGCTGCGCCAGCCGGTAATTGAGGCTGCGGCTTTGCGGCCTTCTGCAGGCCTAAGCTTCCTTCTGTGATCTGGCGTCATCTTGTGGTGGCCATTGGCATGATAAATAAATCAGCAATTCTAATGGAGCTTCCACAGTGTTTTCACTGCCATCTCCTTCCCTCTAAATAGAACCCCCAAACATTATATATATTTTTTTTTATTCTAACATTCTAGAGAATAAAATAGCGGTCATTGCAATACTTTCTATCACCCTGTATTCGCGCAGTGGTCTTATAAGTGCACTTTTTTGGGAAAAAAATACACTTTTATTAATTAAAAAATAAGAGAACAGTAAAGTTAGCCCATTCTTTTGAAAGGTAATGTTACGCCGAGTAAATTGATACCCAACATGTCACGCTTCAAAATTGCATCCGCTTGTGGAATGCCAACAAACTTTTACCCTTTAAAATCTCCATAGGCGACATTTAAAAAATTCTACAGGTTGCATGTTTTGAGTTACAGAGGAGGTCTAGAGCTAGAATTTTTATTTTTTTTTCCAATAATTTTTTTTTTTTTTTTATTGGGTGTTCAAAAGGTACATACAACAGTTTCAGGTAGCATTCCATAAAACAAACGAATGCAAATAACTTACAATGAACAGATAGCGTTGTATCGGTGATGTAACATTCAGGAGGGTGGAGGGGAGTTCCCCTCTCCAGATAAGTATACCTGCCTAAACTAAAAACCTGGAACAGTATCGTTAAACCAGTCTGGGGGGGCCTGGTGGAAGGGGGGGGGCAAGGGGAAGGGGACGGGTCAACATGCAATACAACAGGGAGCACTCGGACCAGTGGGGCTCTACCCAACGTCCGCCCACCCCTAAAGGGGACACACTGTGGGCGGGAGGGCACTACAGTAGGAATTGAGGATTGTAGAGTCAAGCTTGGACCAGAGTGGCTCGTATTACAGTAGGTAAGGCGGGTAAGGGGTCACAGACGGGGCGGGAGACCTCAGTTCATAGGTTTAGTCAGCGCTTGTCATCAGAGGAGGGGGGGTGGGGGGTGTACCAGGGGCCATAAGTTGTAGAGACTCTCTATAGTGCATCCAGCATGACCAAGTAAGCCTAAATTTATCATGCATATCTTTAGATTGATGAATGATCCTTTCCATGTCTTCGATTCTTGAAACTCTAGCTTGCCATTCCTTTACCGTGGGGGGGGTAGTTGCTCTCCAGTGGATAGGGATGCATTGAGTGGCTGCATTGATAAGGTGTAGCATCAGGGATTTCCGGTATGTGGATAGAGGGATGGTAGTGTGATGGAGCAGGTATTGAGCCGGAGAGAAGTCAGGTGTGTATGTGGTGATGTGGGAAATGAGTGAATGGATCTCTTTCCAGAATGGTTGGATGGCTGGGCAATCCCACCATATGTGAAGGAAGGTCCCTTCTTCAGAGTTACATCTCCAACACGTGGAGGGGGTGTTCGGGAAAATTTTATGTAGCCTATCGGGGGTCCTGTACCACCTTGAGTATAGTTTAAACCTGTTCTCCTGCGTAGAGACATTAATGGAACCCTTGTGGATGTGTAGGAAAACCTCTGCCCAGTCACCTGGTGTCAAACTCTCCGATAAGTCAGCCTCCCACAGGCGATGAACCTCGATTCTGGGTTTGGTGGCCGAGATAAGTAGGGAATACAGGGTTGATATCATGTGTCTTTGTGGTTCTGCCCGAGAACAGAGATGTTCGAACGGCATAAGTTCTCTGTTCCAGGGAAGAGGGGGTTGTGCACTGTGAAAGAAGTGGCGGAGCTGGAAGTATAGAAACCGGGGAATGTGGTGTGTTGGGAATTTGGAGACCATCCCCTCGTGGGATAATAGCGTGTCATTTTCAAAGAAGAGGTGGGCTCTTAGCGTTGGACTGTCTCTCATCCCTGACCGGGCATGCGCTTGGACGCCAGGGGGGAAGTCGGGATTCCGGGTAAGGGGTGTCATTGGCCCTGGGGAGGGAGCACATCCAGGCATGGTGTATGTGGCCCTCAAGGTGGATAGGGTGGAACTGATCAGCGGATGGGATTTACCCGATCTGGGGACGGAGCTCGGGGTGATCCATGGCGTATTAGCGATGGGCATGTCAACAAAAGCCTCCTCAATCCTGACCCACGCCTTGCTATTGCCATGGAGGTGCCAATCCAGAACCCGGGTGAGATGGCAGGCTTTGTGGTAATAGGCCAGGTCTGGTAGTCCAATACCTCCCAGTTGTTTTGGGAGGATGAGCCTGTCCCATCCTATTATAGCAGGTCTACCCGCCCATAGGAAGGATCTGCAGGCTGTCTTGAGGGAAGTAAAAAACGCGGGGGGAAGTTTAATCGGCACCGCCTGCATTAAATATAATAGCCTAGGGAGAATGTTCATTTTCAGGATGGCCGCCGTGCCGAACCATGAGAAATGTCCTCTGTGCCAGCTGAGCAAATCACCCTTGATAGTTTGTAGGGCAGGGAGAAAGTTTCTAGTGTACAGGTCGGGCAGATGGGTTGGGAGCCTAATGCCTAGATAAGTGATATCATGGGGTTCCCATTTAAAGGGAAATCGCTGTTTGCAGAAATCCACCTGAGTCTGGGGAAGGGAAACATTGAGGGCCATCGATTTGCCATAATTAATTTGGAGGTTGGAGAGGGTCTTAAAAGTATGCAAGTCTTTGAGAAGGTTGGGCAGCGTAATATGGGGATTGGTCAGGAACAGCAATATGTCATCGGCGTATGCGGCAATCTTGTGGGTGGTGTTATTAATGGATATCCCTGCGATGTCCGTGTTGTCCCGGAGCCTCCGAAGGAACAGCTCAAGGGACAGGATGAACAGCAAGGGAGAGAGGGGGCACCCCTGTCTGGTACCATTGTGGACGGGGAAGGCGTCTGACAGTGAAGGAAGCGGGTGGGTATGCCCGCTTTGAGTAAGGCCGCCGAAAAATAGTCCCAGGCCACCCTGTCAAACGCCTTCTCCGCGTCCAGGGATAAGAAGAAGCCCTTCGTGTCATGCGTGGTCAGCCAGTGGTGGATGTTAAGCGCTTTAGTCGTGTTGTCCCGGGCCTCACGGCCGGGGACAAAGCCAACTTGGTCAGTCGAGATGAGGTCGGGGAGAAAGGGGAGCAATCTATTGGCCAATATTTTTGCGTACAGTTTTATATCGACATTGAGTAGGGATATCGGGCAGTAGCTGGTTACTAGTGTAGCGTCCTTACCCGGTTTGGGGACTAGAGTAATGTGAGCCTCCAGTAGGTCTTTGCTAGTGTGGGGGGGAGAGGAATGCCATTAAAGGCCTTCACGAAACGCGGGAGCAATATAGTCGCAAACGTTTTGTAATAACCGGAGGTGAGGCCGTCCGGGCCAGGGCTTTTCCCAGGTTTAAGTTGTTTTAGTGCTAAATGAGCCTCCACAGCCGATATTGGTGCATCTAGATGTGACATGTCCGGTGTCTGGCCGGGGGGTGGTCCGTAAGTGGCTAGAAAGTCTTCTAGAAGTTGCGGGCGACTCGTGTCGGCTGTGTCAGCGTGTGACGTCGGGAGGGTATACAGCGAAGAGAGATAGTGCGTGAATTGCCTAGCAATGTGATCAGACCTGTGCACTGAAGAACCCGACGGGGGAGTGATTGCATGGATCGTGAGTGCTGATTTCTTCTTTTGTAAAGCCGAGGCTAGAAGCTTCCCTGACTTGTTCCCGAACTCGTAATACAATTTATGAGTGAAAGCAAATTTTCGTTTGCGTAGTCGAGAGTGAAGTTCACCCAATAGGGCCTTTCTGGCCGTCAGGAGTGCTTCATGGGTGTCAGTCGCCAGGGTACGCTTGTGAACCCGTTCCAGCGTTCTCACGCGATCTGAGAGATCGTCAATGCGAGCCTTCCTGAGCCTATGTCGCTTTGCCATCAGGGAGATAATTTCGCCGCGGATGACGCATTTGTGGGCCGCCCACACTGTGGTCGATGGCACCTCACCCGCATCGTTCTCGTCAAAGAATTGAGTTAGCCTGGTCGAGATGGCATGCGTGTCCGCTGGATCCAGGAGGAGGGAGTCATCCATCCTCCAGATCCCGGATCTAGGACGCCGCCCCGGCCACCTTAGTGTCATCGCGGTCGGGTGGTGATCTGAGAGCACCATGGGTTCGATGGTGGCCGTGGTGAGCATGTGCAAGTCCGTCTGGGAGAGGAAGATAAAATCTATACGGGAATATTTATTATGTAGGGGAGAGAAGAATGTGAAGTCCTTTTCGTTCGGGTGCAGTGTACGCCAGGAGTCATGCAGGGTGAGCGTGTCTAATTGGGATTTTATGTCCTTAAGAGCGCGGTACGGTAAAGTGGTGGAGCCGTTGGATGTGTCAAGAAGGGGAGCCAGTGGCACGTTAAAGTCTCCGCCCAGAACCAACATGCCCGTCTGGAAGGCTGTGAGGAGGCGAAGTGTGTCCCTGAAGAATAGGACTTGGTGTGAGTTAGGGGCGTACACATTCGCAACCGTGATGGGGGAGCCATGAAGAGTCCCCTTGAGGAAAATGTACCTACCCGATGTGTCCCTTTGGACATTCACAACCTGTAAAGGGCAGTGTTTGGATACTAGGACCGAGACCCCTTTAGACTTGGATTCGTTGTTAGTGTCGTTAATACAGTCGGGAAGTAATGGTTATGTAACTTAGGGATGGAGTCAGTTCTAAAGTGGGTCTCTTGCAACAGTACAATATGAGGTTTCTCTTTTTGCAGAGTGTAAAGTAAGCGCGAACGTTTTTCCGGGGTGTTGAGCCCCCGTATATTCAGGGAGTAAACTTTGAGGGCCATTTGGGGCGGGGTTCGGCTCAGAGCATGTGAGGTACACCCGTGGGCATCCATCGTAAGGGTAGGGGGGGGGTGGAAGGAGGGGGAGGGCAGGGGTAATGTATGTGCGCTAGCACAGTAGAGCTAGAATTATTCCTCTCGCTGCGATACCTCACATGTGTGGTTTAAATACCGTTTACATATTCGGCGCTACTCAGGTATGCGTTTTCTTCTGTGCGTGAGCTCAGCAGGGCGGGGCGCGTTTTCTGGCTCCTAACTTTTTCAGCTGACTCCTAGATTCCAATCAAATTTGTCAAACCCTATGCATGACTATTCTTCTTAATTTCGCCGCTTTGGTTATTATTTTTTTCAAAAACAAAACTTATATTCTTCCTTGTTGGCAGGCGAAGTCCACAAGGATAATCTTTCGGATATGGTGCTGCTGAATAACAGGCATGTGCCACATGATCTCACGCATTCGCATTATGCACACCTCGCAGTGAAGGAAACTTCTCTGGTTGCCATCACAATCTCACAATGATGAGAATCGCTAATGCCCATGACTCCTGGGAATTATGTCAAAGATCTCCCAGGAGCCATTGAGCAATGGGATTTTGGGCAGATAGCGGATGGAAGATACAGGAAGTGCTGCTGAAAACTTTCCAAACAAGGTAAAAAAAATGGGGGAGAAATGCCTATTACAACGTTTGTAGCAAGGTCTGAAGCGGATGATGAAGAGATCAAAAAGTATGTGGAACTCTCCTTGAAGGAATAAATATGAAAGCTTGCCAAAATTGTTTGTGCAAAGCCATGTTGCTTGGTTCAATTGTATCTTCTGCTTTGTATCTATCTCCTGTCTATGGACAACCAATGGGTCTGTGTTCTGTCTCATTTTCACATAATTTTTATGTCTTGTATTGAACTGCATGAAGTTATGATTTTTCTGTAATGTGGCTGTAATATTCTGTCATCTACTGCTTGTCATTTTGGCCATTGCAACATGTTTACCCCTGTACAGAATACCTCCCAACCGTCCCGTATTTCGCGGTACTTTCCCGCGATTTACGGTAACTCCCACGGTCCCGCGATCAGGGCTGTAGTCCCGCAACAAGACCAGAGTGCACATGTGAGTGAGTGAGGCACCCCCCCCGCTCAACAACTCCGATCCGCCCCCCCCCGCTCAACACATCTGATCCGCCCCCCCCCACTCAACACATCCGATCCGCGGCACCCCCCGCTAAACTACTCCGATCCGCGGCACCCCCCCACTCAACAACTCTGATCCGTGGCCCACCCCGCTCTCAACAACTCTGATCCACGGCACCTCCTGCTCAAATACTCTGATCCGCGCCACCCCCCGCTCAACAACTCCGATCCGCGCCACCCCCTGCTCAACACAACTCCGATCCGCGCCCCCCCGCTCAACAACTCCGATCCGTGACACCCCCCCGCTCAACAACTCTGATCCGCGACACTCCCCCGCTCAACAACTCCGATCCGATCGCCCCCCGCTCAACAAAAATGTTAAAAATGTTTTGAGGTATGGTACTGTAATGTTGGATTTTCTCTCGGTCCATCCCTACTCTTTAGTACTAGTTAGTTTAGTCCTAGCTAGACCCTTCCTACATCTTCCATGTTACCTCAATCAGTGTTACTTCTTCACAAAGAGATGGCTTAGGAAAGTCATTGTCTTTTTAGACTTCCAAAGACTAAAAAAACATCCTTTACTGCAATTAGCTGGAGTAAAATTGATTCGAATTCAGTTTCTGTGTCTTATTGAAAAGTTACGCTGCTTGTGGATGGTGCTAAGTCAGCAAGGGACCGTACTGTCTGGAATTTGTAAGAGAACATTAAGAAGTCAGATTTCCAAATCATTTACACTTTCTGCTGCATCTGTCATGAAAGTTTACTGAGCCTCAGTAAACACATGCACATAAATGTTATCCTGTGCTTAGGAAAATGCGAGTAAGAAAGGCTGCAGCCCCCCCTAATAGAATCCCCTTAAGGAGGATACTACAGTAAAATAAGGGAAATGGGGGTGATGGCGCTGGCTGCCTACCCCTACAATCAAGAAGGGTCCTCAAATGTATCTACAAAAGTGTGGGTCTTAATGACTGTGAATTAAACCGTCCGTGTTGCTAAATACCGTCTGCCCAAAAGTGCATCTAAAAAGCTATATACAGTAATGGGCACATATAGAGAAAAGTAAAAAATTTGAGCAATATCTATATGCCTGTGCCCTGACTCAGTGGTGCTAGTAAATCCAGCTGTGAACAAACTGTGTGGTACAGGTATGATCATGTGTTGTGAAGCATAAGTGCAACAATTCTATATTGGATATGATGGCCTTATATGAAATATAATTGCAACTACAGTACAGACCGAAAGTTTGAACACACCTTCTCATTCAAAGAGTTTTCTTTATGTTCATGTCTATGAAAATTGTAGATACACACTGAAAATGGTCTGAAATGGTCTTCCAACAGTCTTGAAGGAGTTCCCAGAGATGTTTAGCACTTGTTGGCCCTTTTGTCTTCACTCTGCGGTCCAGCTCACCCCAAAACATCTTGATTGGGTTCAGGTCCGCTGACTGTGGAGGCCAGGTCATCTGGCGGAGCACCCCATCACTCTCCTTCTTGGTCAAATAGCCCTTACACAGCCTGGAGGTGTGTTTGGGTCATTGTCCTGTTGAAAAATAAATGATGGTCCAACTAAACGCAAACCGGATGGAATAGCATGCCGCTGCAAGATGCTGTGTTGGCCATGCTGGTTCAGTATGCCTTCGAATTTTGAATAAATCCCCAACAGCAAACACACCCCCACACCATCACACCTCCTTCTCCATGCTTCACGGTGGGAACCAGGCATGTAGAGTCCATCCGTTCACCTTTTCTGTGTCGCACAAAGACACGGTGGTTGGAACCAAAGATCTCAAATTTGGACTCATCAGACCAAAGCACAGATTTCCACTGGTCTAATGTCCATTCCTTGTGTTCTTTAGCCCAAACAAGTCTCTTCTGCTTGTTGCCTTTCTTTAGCAGTGGTTTCCTAGCAGATATTCTACCATGAAGGCCTGATTCACACAGTCTCCTCTTAACAGTTGTTCTAGAGATGTGTCTGTTTATTTTTTTTTATTTTTTTATGGTTGAACTGGATGGACTTGTGTCTTTTTTCAACCTGGCTAACTATGTAACTATGGCCCAGATTCAGCAAGACTTGCGCTGGAGTAATTCGATATGCGCCGCGTAACTGTGAAGATGCGCCGTCGTTTCTATGTGGCCGTACCCACCAAACTAGATGCGACAGAAAACGGGCCATTTCCGATCGGCTTAACTTTCCGACGCCAGAGTCTCGTCAGCGCATAATTTCGTTTGGCGCATCAGTCGCGCCTATTGATTTCCCCTGCAAATATGCAAATGAGGGAGATTTCCCGATTCGCGAACGGATTAGCACCATACGCTGGCTACATGCGCCGCGCGTATCTCGTCCGTCCGGCGCAAAGTTATTTCTACAAATAGCTGCTTTATCTTTACTCCAGACGGGCTCAGGTCAGCAGGAGAGCAGCTACAGCAGCAGCGTTACCGACAAAACTAGCAAGCTGAACAACCACACTTGCAAGGACAACACCTCTGTGTGCCAACATGCCAGGGGCAGTCGCGGTCCTAGCACTAGTACTGGGTCCCCCGGTACGGAGGAGGCGGGCACGTGAGAGGATATACCGCACGCGCATGAGCCTCTTTGGCATGGGGGATGAGGAGGTGTATCGCCTCTTCAGATTCAGCCCAGATGCAATACTTGAACTAACCACAACCCTGCAGGAGGACATCACCAGCAAGACACACCGCTCACAAGCAGTGCAGCCACTGGTGAAGGTACTGGCAACACTTAATTTCCTTGCAAGTGGATCATTCCAGCGTACAAGTGGAGTGGTGGCTGGGATGTCACAGTCCACCATAAGCAGATGTGTGCACCAGGTTGTCCCCGCAATCCTCAGACGCATGTCCAACCAGTTCATCAGACCAACCACTGAGGAGCTGCGGCTGAAGGCAATGACAGATTTCTACAGCATTGCCAGATTCCCACGCACTGTGGGGGCCATTGATTGCACACATGTGGCCCTACAGCCCCCCAGTGCCACAGAGCACAATCTGAAGCATTGGCACTCCATCAACGTACAGGTGATAGCCGATGCCCAACGCCTCATATGGCACGTCCGTGCCAAACACCCCGGGTCCAGCCATGACAGCTTCATATACCGTCAGAGTCCCATCCCAGCAGAATTCGAGCAGAACATGTATGGGGACAGCTGGCTGGTTGGTGAGTGACATGGGTGGCAGGCATGACTATCCCCTCCCATGATGCACATCACAAGTGGCACATGCATGACTAACATCCTCCTGTCTTTTCCCTTCCAGGTGACTCTGCATATGCACTGGGACCCCATCTCATGACTCCTTTCCGGAACCCCCAAACCAGAGGAGGGAGAAAATACAATGAAGCACACATCAAAACCCATGCAGTGGTGGAGCAAACATTTGGGCTCCTGAAGTCCCGTTTCCGCTGCCTGGATAAGTCTGGGGGGACCCTATTGTATTCCCCTACCTTCGTGTGTCAGATCATCGGTGCATGTTGCATTCTGCACAACTTTGCCATGAGAAAAGGCCTGCAGATTGACATGCGTGATGACCTGACCCCCCAACCAGACAGCCCCCCCCTGCCAGAGGAGACCCATTTAGCTGATGGAAGAGCAGTCAGGAGGGTCCTCGCCGTAGGCATCTTTGGACAATAAACCAAAACATTGATCACACAGACAATGCACGCATGCACACCACTGATGTCCCTAGATCACACACACCACATGCACATTGCATTGGATTAGCCCAAGTCCAGCATGTAGGACTTGGGAGCAGCAACGCCAGCGTCAAGGCCCCAATGATGTCACTGTCCATTCATACACCTTTCACACGTCATTCATACAGCCTTGGGGTTAACTTCACCACCACGGCCGAGGGTGACACCCCTTACTGGCAGGAGTGCCACCCCCTCACATTCACACACCATTCACACTGCAACGTGTGCAGTATCCAAAAAAAAAGAAATCTCATATCCAGAGCATAATCAAAAATAAAATAACTCATAACCTGAGCATTAATAATAAAATAAAAATCTCATAACCTGAGCATTCCCAAAAAAATAAAAAAATAAACTCATGTCCTGAGCATCAATCAAAAAAAATTAAAAATTATCTGGGATGCCGGGGGCTTCTTCTGGCGGCCCCTCTCTGGCTCCTCAGCTGCCTGGATGGAGTGGGTGGGGGTGGGGGGGCATCTGGAGGTGGCTGATCCCCGGGTGGGCCACTCCTGGCAGGTGTGGCCTGCCTGCCCTCCAAGGCCATGGCTATCCGGCCGAGGTAAGAGTTGGTCTGGGCCTGCATCCTGAGCTGCCGGGTGACCTGATAATGCTGGGCCCGCCGAATCAGCCTCCCCTGGTCCTGGATGGCAGCAGTGTTTGCATGGATGGCTGCAGTGAGGTCCCTTATGTCACCCTGCACCTCCCCCAGACTGGTCACCACTGCAGCGCAGTTGCAGCTCACATCCTGCACTGCTGAAGAAATCTGGGCCATGGAGCACAGGCTGTCAGCCACTCTGTCCAGGTGCCCAACTATGTCCCCCATTTGCTGGGTCTGCCTGGCGTGATCCCTCGCCACCTGGTCCTGGACCAGATCAGACACCCCCCTGGTCTTATGGGTGGCCTTCCTGGGGCCAGTAGATGTTTGTCCCCGGGGGGATGGAGTCGTCCTTGAGGGGCTTCCTATGATGGGGGAGGGGATCTGAGAGGGTCCTGCAGAAGAGGAGGACTCCTCCAACAATAAAATAAAGTCCTGCTCTGCCCCAACAGGCTCCTCCACAACGACCTCTGCAGGTGAGGTGTGGGCACTCTCCTCCTCCACCTCGGTGTCTTCACCACCCAGGGGCACAGGCACTGGGTGCTGTTGGGGGGATGGGGTGGACTGGCCACCGACAGATGATGGCCCAGCTCCGTCATCTGTGGATGACACAAAGCAGACACATGTTGGTGGTCCCACACACTTGGCACATGTACCCTCCCCCCCCCCCCACATGCAACACACCAAATAGGGGATAAAAAACACTTACCTGTCCTGGAGCCTTCCTCCACAGAATCATAGCCTGGTACCCCCTCCAATTGCTCCCTCTCCAGGCAGCGGGCGACCACCTCCTCCTCTGTGGTCAGGCTGACCGGACATGGGGGTCCACCACCTGTGCCCCGCTCATGGCTCCGAATGGTGGCCACCTTGCCACGGACCTTGCGCCGCAGGTCATTGATTTTTTTTTGTATATCCCCAGCAGTCCGGGTGGAGTACCCCAAGACATTCACCCTGGCAGCAATGGTGTCCAGGATGGCCTGCTTCCTCTCCCGGGTGGTCTTCCTACTTTTCTTCCCATGCAGGAAATCATTGTAAGTCTCCATACCAGAGATGACCACAGAGACCTCCTGGGCATTAAAATTGAGGTTCCTCCTCTCTTTGGGGGTAGCGGGAGCAGCCATAACAGAGCAAAAGTAAATTCCCTGGGGTGGGGGGAAACGGAAATACTTTTGCGCCGGAATGGCGCTTCCGCTGGCGCTTTTATACGCGCAACGGAACACATTGCGCTGGCGTTTCCCGTGAAGTGGTGCTGACGGAAGTCGTGAGCATGCGCACAGGGGGCCGAGTGAATTCTCACTTACTGCGCATGCTCCGTGGATGATGCGCTGAACGTAAGCCTCTGCGCTGGGCTCCGCCCATCATTTACATATGATCACACCCACTTTCACTTGCGTCGGGTTACGCCAGCGCATTATCGTTACTCTGGCGCAAGTTTACGCGCAACTGCTATGTGAATAACAGTACTTGCGCCGAAAGTGTCGGCGGAGTAACGTAAATGAGAAACGTTACTCCAAAGTAAAGAAGCGCCCATCTACCTGAATCTGGCCCTATGTAACTATGTCTGCTGCAAAAGGTGGCTACTTTGAAGAACCTAGAATATGACATATTTTCAGTTGTTTCACACTTTTTTGTTATGTACATAATTCCACATGTGTTAATTCATAGTTTTGATGCCTTCAGTGCGACTCTACGATTTTCATAGTCATGAAAATAAAGAAAACTCTTTGAATGAGAAGGTGTGTCCAAACTTTTGGTCTGTACTGTATGTGAAACACACGTGATATACAATTAAATTGCAACTCGTGACCTCAACCAGAGAAGACAATCAAAAAATACTTATAAATTGCCCATGAAAAAAGGAAAAAAAGAGAGAAAAATTGTGAAAAAAAAAAAGATCCAATGGATTGGCTCATTCCAGGGGAGGGGGCGGGAGGCTTTTCTGACAACAAACTCACATTGAACATTTATTGTCAGAATGTCCGATTGTGTGTATGCAGCATTAGACATTTGAAGATTTGCATGACGTCTGCTTCCCTGAGTTCATTCAAACATTTACAGATATCACTGAAGAATAGATGAGTTTCCAGTTTTTATATTTGCTGATGACTCTTTAAGGCCTGATGAGGGAGGAAGCATGGTTGCCCCCAAAACACGTTGCCTGTAGTATGATCATTTTATGAGCATTCAAAGCATTTTCGGACTCTTCCACCATTGGTCTGGGCTTGTGATGATTGTTTCTATCTTAGCTGTCATTCAGTGAGGACTCTGATTTATCTGTCTGAATGAAAAATGTATAAATCAACTAAAAATAAATCTAAAAATGTGCTACAGTAAGCATGTAAGAATGTGACAGTCTCATCAAAAAATGGCTTTCAGTTAAACTTTACAGTCTTAACTCGAAATGTGTCCTTGCTGAAAATACAATATGTTATTTCTTTTAATGACATGAATTAGTCATGTGCAAATGTATGTAATTCCGACATTCAGCAATTCTTTTATAGATAAAGAACAGATGAACATAAAAGAAAATATTTTTTTAACTCACAAACAACATAGAACAGACACAATATTTTTTAGGACAAGAGCGGCACATCAAAAGCTTGACTCCATCCTTTCATGTAGCAGAAAACTACTGAAGGGGGATGTTTTACTTTGGATTTTAGTAATAGAAAAATATCAAATATTATTAAAGAAAGAGAATAAGCAAATATCATAGAAAAGAATATGCAAAGCTTGATTTATTCTGAGAATTCGTATTGAACATTGCCTGATTGGAATTATAACAGTTAGGCATATGGATGAACTGACATTTTTACATTTGGTTGGCAGTTTTCCTCAAATATACAGTATATCCCAGTGGCACAAAGTTTTGCGTCAAGCTTAAAGCTGAATTTCATGAATTCAGCCCCTCTGTAAAAAGTGCAGGCACACTATGAGTTAAATCCAAGGAGGTGCATGACATCTCCTGACCTTATCTCTGTTATTTATATCTGACAGGTTTATGGCTCTGTGGAAGCATACACTGACACTCAGTGCCACGGCTGCCATCAGAAATTATGGGGCCCCTTACACAGCTTCAGGCATGGCCCAGGCAGAGATCCAGGGAGGGGGGGTGCTGCCGCCTCAAATTGAGAAGCGGGGAGCTGCCGCAAATTTAAAAATATATATATAAAAATGGGGGGTGGTTAACATCTGGGGGCCCTGGGGACCTCCGGGCCCTTTAATAAAAATAAATGAAAAAAATATATTAAAACAAAAATATTTTTTTAAAAAAAGGGGGGTTGCCATCCGGGGCCCTGTGGACCCAGATGTGACCCTGGGAAAAAAAAAAAAAATATATATATATATATATATATATATATATATATATATATATATATATATATAAAGAAAAGGGGGTGTTGCCATCTGGGGCTCTGGGGACATCCGAGCTCCTTACAAAAAAAAAAAAAAGAAAAAAAAGGGGGTTGTCACCTGGGCCCCAATTTTTTTTATCATTGTGTTCCCACTGATAGGCAGCTCTGATAGGCGGCACTGGTATGCGGCACTGATGGGAACTCATAGGCGGCACTGATGGGCGGCACTTATGGGTGGCACTAATGGGTACTTATGGGTGGCACAGATGGGCACTGATAGGTGGGCACTGGGCTTGGATGGGCACTGAGAGGTATAACTGATGGACACTGAGGGGTGGCACTTATGCACACTGAGGGGTTGCACTGATGGCATTGCTGGGCATCACTTTTTTAAATCCCATATTATGGCCGGTCAGTGCCCATGTCGCAAGTCAGTGCCCATTTGTGGGCACTGATTGGCATCTATTCTCATTTTTGTTATTGCCCCCTTCCCTGGTGGTCCAGTGTGGGCTTCCCTGGTGGTCCAGTGTGGGCATCCAAGGGGGGGGGGGGGGCTGCACTGATAAACAATCAGCGCAAACCCCCCCTGTCAGGAGAGCCACCGTTCTGCTCTCGTCTACTCACATCTGTCAGACGCGAGTGAGGAAGAACCAATCAACGGCTCTTCCTGTTTACATCGTTATCAGCTGTGATTGGACACGGCTGATCATGTGGTAAAGAGCCTCCGCCAGAGACTCTTTACCGAGATCGGAGATGCAGGGTGTCAGACTGGCACCCCGCATCAGCGATCGCCGTGCTGTGCGCCCCCACGGACGCACGCCAGCATGTAATCCTGCAGGACATCAACAGACATTACTACAATCACTTAGATATTATTACACAATCACTTGCCGGAACCTCAATTTACTATTGACCGGGCGGGAAGTGGTTAAGGGGGGGCCATCAGGCATGATTTTTTTTTTTAATTGATACATATCCCCCAGGGCAGTACCCAGACCCCCATACCCCTTTTATTGCCGATTACTTCCATATAAGCCTTCAAGATGGGCACTTTTGAATTTTCCTGTTCGGCTCCAATAGACTTCAATAGGGTTCGCTGTTCGGGTTAGAACATTTCCCCTGTTCGGGAGTTCTTCTGATTTTAGCTCTGCGAGTATATAATGAGTTTGGCAATTCTAAACGAATGCTTAAATAACGCATTAAAATTTTATTTAACCCATTCGATTTTAGACGACTAAAATGTACTGGAGATTTTAGTAGACTAAAATGTACTGGAGGTTTTAGTCGACTAAAATAGGACTAAAACTAAAACAATTCAGATGACTAAAATAGGACTAAAACTAAAATGGCATTTTAGTCAAAAGACTTAAATAGGACTTAAATATAACTGGCATTTTAGCCCAAAGACTATAACTAAAATTACTGTACATTGAAATTTGAACTCTGCTTTCCACCAGCCATGATCTGCCTACATTGCATAGAGGAAGCACAGAAATAAGGTATGGAATGAAATCAGAAAGCCTATATTTAAAAATATTGCTGGTATGTTGAAAAGGGGCCAAAGAAGGCAAAATATAAGTACAATATAAGAAGATTAGACGATGGCTTTGGATGTTATAAGCTTAATTCTTCTCAATGAAATTAGATATGCTAGCCAAATGTTCATGTTAAATAGCTATCTCTAACCACGTCGCCTCAGTTTGTTCTGTTAATGCAAACATAAAAGGCCTTTCCACTACCCTCGTCTACCTCTGCCTATCCCAAATCTCTCTGAGTGTTAATCGATTTCACAAAGAAATTACAACAATTTTAAATGCAAGTATTATACTATAAAATTGTAATTCTAAGTAAGTCAAGGCATATCCCTTTATAAACAAAGTTTAATTTTAAGCCACGGCATCAAGTAGGATTACTTATAGCTCTTTAACTACAAAGCTCAAAGAAAGTACGACATTAATTGTAAGAAAGGCAAATTTAGCAGGAAAAGTATGCTATGATTATAGAAGGAAATCTCTAATTAAGACTAATTTCTTCAACACATGCCAGGATCTCTGTTTGCAGCCGATAGTGAGATCTAAAGCACTTACAGGCTATGGGCCAGATTCAGGTAGAGCGGCGCAACGTTGAGAGGCAAGCATGCTATTCACAAAAAATATGGGCTCAACATTGCGCGGACGTAGCGTATAGTTGTCGGCATAACCCGACGTAAGTCAAAGTAGGTGGAAGTGGGCTGGAAGTGGGCATGATATATTATAATGAAGCGTGACCCCATCCAAATGATGGCCACAGCTTCAAAAAAGGAACTACGCATGTGTCGTCTCTTGGACGCATCCCAGTGCTCATGCTCACAGTTACATCAAAATAACTGCCTAAGATACGTCGGACACTGCCTACGACGTGAACGGAACCCTATGCACGTAGTACTACGTAAACGGCGTACGTAACGTAAAATTTGACAGTGTCGTTCCTGGACAATACCTTTGCATTACCTGCGCCTGCTATATAACTTTATGCCGGACGTAAGCCTTACGCAAATCGCGTATGTAACAGAATGGCCCGTGACACCCAGAGACGTTGGAAGGATGAGAGATACTCTTGTGCCAGCAGCAACAATAACTCTTGGGTCGAAATCCACCCTGTGCCCTTTTGGGTGTAGGGTGGCTAATAGTGAATCATAATTCATATATTACATGAGATGGAACATTAATAATAATTCCTATTGCAGGACTGGAATATTACAAAAGTGGTTCATGTGGACTTGAGACCAGGTTACCAAGACATTGACAGATCCCTTTGTATAATAGGCTATTGAAATATCTTAAGGTGTTGGCTATTCACTGTAAAGACATTCCGTTGGAAAGGTGTGGATTGCACCCACTCTCACAAGACTCTGCCATTGTGTGATAAAGTCTGTCTAGGTAATGTGATTGAGGTTTCCTTTCTATGTGTGAAGATTATCTGTGATTGTGTATTATTCAAAAGGGAAAATCATTGTGTGATAGTATTTGGTTTTGATGTCATTATCTCAAGGAATGTATCTGTCAGGATTGGTGCCGACATGTCTGCTAGATAATTAGCCTCAGTGTGTGAATAGGGGGGTGGGGACTACATTGTCCTGTGATTAACTGTATTATGCTGTACTGGATATAAGCAAGCTAAGGAAACCAATAAATTCATTCATACATTTTGGAAACTAGAGAACGGAGCGCAGTCTCGTTTATTCTGGGAAATGGAATGGATCATGTCTGCCTGGTTGTTGGTGTGTCGGATAAGCTTGTCGTGGTTGGATGGAAGGTCGTAAGCGGTGGTGACCGTTACATTGGTGGCAGCGGTGGGATGATTCCATCTTCAGAAGGACGGCTACAAGGACATCGGCGTATCTTACTCATTTGCATATTTAAAATTGGAACGCCGGATGCGTCCAGCGTAACTATGCGCCCACGATACGCCGGCGTAGGCAAGTTACGTCGGACGGCCTTGTTTTGAAGCCTTGTTTTATGGCGTATCTAGCTTTGCGAATCGGCGTAACAATACGACAGCGCACAATTGTACTTACGACGACGTATCTATAGATACGCCGGCGTAAAACGTTCGTGAATCCGGGCCATTGTGTCCTAAAAATTACACTTGCACCTTCCCTGGGAGCTTTCAGACCCTTACCTTTTGGCAGGCAAGTAGATCTGTCCACCTAGACACAAGGGGCACTCAAAGGGCCAGATTCTCAAAGGCGTTACGACGGAGTATCTCAGATACCCCGTCGTATCGCCTTTTTTTTGTCCTCGTATCTATGCGAGTGATGCTCAGCATCACTTTTGCATAGATACGCTTCTAAATCCGACAAGTGTAAAAGCATTACACTTTCGGATCGTAGGTGTAATGACAACTCCGGCCACTAGGTGGCCTTCACGTTGTTTTTTCATTTGCATATGCAAATGAGGCTAGTACGGCGATTCCCGAACGCTTTTACGCCGCCCCGTCGTCGCGTACGTCGTTTACGGACTCGTAAGGTTACCCCAGCTTCTATGTGGAGTAACCTTACGAAGTTCCGTCGGATGCCGTCGGGTGCCGTCGAACGCCATGTTAAGTATGGCGTCGGGTCAGCGTCGGCTTTTTCTGTCGCTTACGTCGTTTTACTAACTCGTTCGCGAATAGGGACTTGCGTAAATGACGCTCACGTTGTTTTGACGTCGGTTTCAACTACGCTTCCCGACGTGAGCTGGAGCATGCGCACTGGGCTTTTTCCCCGGCCGGCACATACGCAGATCGTTCGACGCGGGGGGCGCGCTTAATTTAAATACAAGCCGCCCCATTTGAATTGCGCGGGTTTACGCTTGGCGATTTACGAGACGCCGGCGAAAACTACGGAGCAAGTGCTTTAAGAATAAAGCACTTGCTCTAGTACGCAGCGGCGGCGTAGTGTAAATGGCTTACGCTACGCCGCCGAAAATATATGAGAATCTGGCCCAAAGTCTATATGTTCATGAACTATAATACTGTAATTTGCCGCTTAAAACAATGGTGGTCAACATATTACACTTTTTGTTGTTTATAGTGCAAAAAATAAAAATCGCAGAGATGATCAAATACCACCAAAAGACGGCTCTATTTGTGGTAAAAAATAATAATTTGGGTACAGCGTAGCACGACCGTGCAATTGTCAGTAAAAACAATGCAGTGCCAAATCGCAAAAAATGGCTGGTCATTGGTCAGCCAATTCTTCTGGGGCTGAAGTGGTTAATGTGTCCACATTTTGCCTTGATAACATCAATCCTAGCTACATTTGCACAAATAACTTGGCAGGTAGGTTGTTCCTAAACACCTTGTAGAACTAAGCGCAGATCTTCTGTGGATGTAGCCTGTCTTTGTTGCTTCTGTCACTTCATGTAATCCCAGACAGACTCAACTAATGTTGAGATTAGGGCTCTGTGGGGGCCATACCATCTCTTCCAGGACTCATGGTTTTTATTTTTATTAAAGATAGTTCTTTTTTTTTAATTAAAGATAGTTCTTTATGACTTTGTCTGCATATTTGGGGGGTCATTAATCTGCTGCAGAATTACTTTAGGATCAGAAACATCCCTAAGCGTGCTGCGTGATGGATAAATATCTTCCTGTACTTTTTGGCATTAAGAAGACCATTATTATTTGACCTCCAGAAGATCCCCCCCCCCCCACACACACACACATGACCAGGCCAATTTTTGTGTAACTTTAACTGACAATTGCGTGGCTGTGTGCTAATGTACCCAAATAATATGTATGTAATTTTTTCCCACAAATATTGCTTTTTTTGGTGACATTTGATCTACAAATCAACAAAAAAAAAATACAATACATACTTTTTTTTTTACAAAAACAAATGTCTTCATACATCTAGGGCAATATGTTTTCTTCTACATGTTTTTGGTAAAAAAAAAAAAAAAAATCCCAATAAGCATAAATTGATTGGTTTACATAAACGTTATTGTGCCTATGGAATACATTTATAGTATTTTTTATTCTTACCTTTTTTATACTAGTAATGGTGGCAATCAGCGACTTATAGCAAGACTGTGATATTGTAGCAGACTATCGGACACTAACTGCGGGAACCAATGATAAAACAGTGATCTGTGCTAAAAATATGCACTGTCACTGTACTAATGACACTGACTGGAAAGGGAATTAACATCTAGGTGATCAAAGAGTTAACTGTGTGCCTAGCCAGTGTTTTTGTGTACACATTGTTGTGTTTTTACTAGGGGAAGATATTGATTTTAGTCTCTGCTTTGCCCTGTAGCAGTAAAAGTGCTATAGGGCAGTCGGCAAGTGGTTAATACTGACCGTATGCCCAACTCTATGTGCAGAAGTGCAGCTTCAAACCTGCAAGGAACCTGCAAGGAACCTCCACCATGCATCACTGTTGCACGCAGATTCTCATCTTTCTACCACTCTGTGGTTGGTGAACAAACTAAGGGTCATTTACTATAGCACTGCTTGCTAATTAGTGCTCAAGTTACCGCAATTGTGGTAATTAGCGCCCAAATGGAATTCACTATAACACTGGGGCAAACAGTACTCCCAAAATCAAATTTACAATAGCTCCCAGACAACAGATAGCGCCCAAACCCTTACTCTTGCTAGGACCTGGAGAATTACACATGGAAATAAGGTTATATGATATGCTCACCTAAATGGTATTGACATATGTGTTATATTATTTAAAGATAATCTGCCTTTAAACTGTGTTAAAAAGTGATTTCTACACTGAAATATCTTTAAAAGTATGAAAAACGCAGAAAAAAAAGTTTGAAGCCGTGGCATGGCATCGCTGCTCACAAGTCCTGCATGGTGGGCTTGTGCTAATCCAATTCAATGAGGATGTGATGTGTCTGTGCTAGGGACCACAGTGGTGTGCATGCATGCATTCTCATTGTGCCATGATTAATGTGTGTGTTTAACGTGCAAAGATGCCTAATGTGAGCTGTCTCGTGGCTGCTCTTCCCTCAGAAGACGGGGTAGCCTCAGTTAGGGGGGGATTGTCTGGTTCAGGGGTCAGGTCATCACTTATGTCAATCTCTAGGCCCTTTCTCACTGCGAAGTTGTGCAGCATGCAACATGCACCGATGATCTGGCATACAAAGTTTGGGGAATACAACAGGGTACCATGGGGGGTTCCATATAGGAGTCATGAGATGGGTTCCCAGTGCATATGCAGAGTCACCCTGAAGGGATAAGACAGGAGGATGTTAGTAGTGCATGTGCCCCTTGTGATTTCAGCATCATCTGGGGGACAGTCATGCCTGCCACCCATGTCACTCACCAACCAGCCAGCTGTCCCCATACATGTTCTGTTCGAAATCTGTGGGGATGGGGCTCTGATTGTATATGTAGCTGTCATGGGTGTCATGGGTGGTGTCATGTGTTGGGCTGGTGATGTCCTCCTGCAGGGTTGTGGTTAATTCCAGGATGGCATGAGGGGTGAATCTGAAGATGCGAGACACCTCAGAATCACTCATGCCAAAGATGTCTATGCGTGTGTGATATATCAAGTGAATAGTGAGGGGCTTGTATCAGATTAGATTATTATATCCATCAAGGCTTTAAAGGGCTATTGAAAGATAGTGAGACCGTGTTTGTAATTTGTATGTATGTTATGTATTGATGTATATATGTATGTATATTTTTTGTAAAAATGTTTATAAAAGCAAATAAAAAGTTTTTGAAAAAAAAAAATGCTCTCCCGTGCCCTCCTCCGTGCCCTCCACTGTGCTCTCCTCCGTGCCCTCCTCCGTGCCCTCCTCCGTGCCCTCCTCCGTGCCCTCCTCCTTCTTTGCTCATCTAAACTCAGTAGTATAGCTATGAGCATGGATGCCCCTGGCCTGTTGGCATACAGTTTGTTGTCCAGCAAGTGTGACTGCTCAGCTCCTCACTAAAAGTGTTGCTTTAGCTGACATGTAGACGAATTGTTTAATTTTATTCCACCTTTTATATGGTCTAATTTTAGACAGGACATGCAGCTGTTGCGCACAGCGCGTAGCCTGCGCTGCACCAACGTTCTTTTGTGGATCCCCGTAACTCCCTCATTTGCATATTTGAATAGCAAATCAATGGTGTGTCTAGCGCAGTTTTGCGCGAACGGATACGCCGGTCTATCGAAATTACGTCGGTCCAAAAAAAGTAGATTGCTTGCGTATCTCGTTTTGGGGATGCGCGCATCGAAACGTATGCGCAAATTTAGACTTACGCCGCGCATCTCCTGTAACGCCGGCGTAATGGCTCTGTGAATCTGGCCCAACGTTTATTAGATCACATTAAAACATATGATAAAAAAGAGTACATGTCTTGTTAGTACACTATCCCATAAGTATGTGGGGAGGCTAAACATGGAAAACCGCATAGATAGCCCATAGACTGGTATTATTGTAGTCCAAGAAGATCCCTTCTGACTGGAGGCCCAACTACCGGAATCACTACGCGTTTCGCCAACAGCTTTTTCAGGGTTACCTATTAGTACATGGCTAAGAGAGCATCCAGGAAACACAGGGAAACTGGTCCATGGAACAGTGCACCGTTAAAACTAAAAGGAAAGGGGGAGGGAAAAGGGGGTAGGAGAATTGGCAAGGGAGAAAAAACAGAGCAGAGAGCCGGATCCCAAAATAGTGTAAAACAGCCTATTGAGGGGCATTATCCATAGATGAAAGCTTGAAATATTGTCTTAATAAAAATCATCACTAATAAGCAGGTGTACATTGTTATCACTGTTTCTGCTGGATCCCAAAGAGTCAGCAATGTTTGTAACCTGGTACAGTCTGTCCAGGTAGCTTCCCTCTGAGAGGGATTTGGGAAACAGACAGTGGGTCCTTAAGGCCGGGTTCACACCTATGCGAATTGAGTGCGGCTTAAACCGCATCTAATACGCAGAACATTTCTAAATACATTGTTTTCAATGAGGCTGGTTCACATATGTGCGATGCATTCGCACTGCGCATTGCAGAAAAAATGTGTGCGGATTTTATGCCTTGCGGTGCGGCTCAGGTGCAAATTCAGTCCCATTATCTTCTATGGGTACACAGCTGATTCGCAGATGTGTTCAGTTCTCTTCAGGAATTTCTCTCATTCAGCTCAATACATTTCTCCCCCACTCTCCTCTCACTCGGAACTTCTCCCAGGTCTCCAAATCCGCAGCTAAAACGCAATGGATCTGCTGAACACTTCTCTTATCTATCTGCAGAGATTACAGAGCTGAAATTCACACCGCACTAGTGTGAACCCAGCCTCAAAGTAGGAGTTGTAGTATGTCTTGCGCACCTTGGAACATATGAAACAGAACCGAGGTTCTCGGCAGAAACCAGCGAGAACCTCGCTGGGAGCCGCATTCTGCCGAGAACCTCGGCCGTGTGTACGCTCTCGGCGAGCCCCGCCCGTCGGGAAACCCGTCGAGCAAATAGAGAACAGGTTCTCTATTTGCTCGACGGCCCGTCGGGATGAATGCCTGGTTGCCTTTCCGGACGGGCAGGTCGCCGAATCTGACGGCTGGCAGAGTTTCTCTGCCGTGTGTACGCGGCATTACCTTTTCATATATAATCCGGAAACCCTGCCCCTTTGTGACATCACAGACCCATCATGTCCCGGCGGTAAAGTCACAAGGGACAGAGTCTTTAATGTGATGTCATCTGCCCCATCGCAGGATTGGATTAGGTTATTTTTTTTAATTGCAGCGGCGGAGAAAGAAGAAGACCAGAGTACGAAGCAGGGGAAGAAGAAGCCAGAAGAAGACTGGAGAAAGAAGCGAGGGAAGGAGAAGACCAGAGGGAAAGGTAGAAGATTATCAGGAAGAGATCCTTGTCCTCATCAGCATGGGGACAAGGTGATTTGGGGTGGACCTCAAAGCACCCTCCCTATTTTGAGGGCATGCAGGCTGATATGGTTCAGGAGGGTGGCACTCGCTCATCCCCAACCTTTCCTGACCTCCAGGATGCATGCTCGGATAAGGGTCTGGCACGGATTTTGGGGGGCACCCCATGCCAATTTTTCTTAAAATTTGGGAATTTTCACACAGTTTTTTTTTTTATCGATTTTTCAACTATATTGCCGAGAGCCAGCAATACATTACAGCCACAAGCTGTAAATTAAAAGCCAGCAGATGCCGGATTTTAATAATAGGACACTTACCTGTCCTGGAATCCAGTGATGTTGGCGCCGCAGCTGATGTTTCCATCAACTGTCAGGTGCTACCATCGACATTGCGGGTAAGGGAACCCGGCAGTGTAGCTTTGCAGCTTCACACCGTGAACCCTACTAAACATGCATGAGGCTCTGCTCCTCTCTCCTACTGGCCCAGGGGGAGGAGGAGCGAGCTGAGGAGGGAGCTAAGCGGTGATGTCAACGGCCGCTGCTGTGCTTCCGGAAGTAGGAACAGGATACAGCTTCCCCCTCGAAAAGTGCCAAATGTGGCACCAGAGGGGGGAGGTAACAAATGAGGAGAAGTTCCACTTTTGAGTGGAACTCCGCTTTAAATGACATTCACACATATGCACCACTTTACAGGCAGAATAAGGGGACCCTCCAGGCATGGTATTTAAAGAAATATTTCATTGTTATTGTTTCAGTTTAAGCATCATTAAAATCACTGCTCCTTTAAAAACGATTGTTTTAAAAACAATTTTGCATTGATACATGTCTTCCAGGGCAGTACCCAGGTCCCCATACCCTTTTTATAGCCAATAATTTGCATACAAGCCTTCAATGAGGACTTTGGATTTTGCAGGTTCAAGTCTCATTGATTTCAACATTCATGTTTGTCTGCAATAGCGGACTTTCTACTTGAAGTCTCAATAGACTTTAATTGGGTAATATTAAATGTAGAGCGCCCAATACTTCCTAGGATTTCTTAGTATATCAGCCCCTAATGCCCCGTACACACGAGCGGTCGGATGTTTTTTCCGACGGAATTCCGCTCAAGTTTGGCGTGCATACACACGGTCACACAAAAGTTCTCAGAAATTTCGAGCATTAAAAACGCGGCAACGAACAACACTACGACAAGGCGAGGAAAAGAAGTTCAATGCTTCAAAGCATGCATCAAATTGTTTCCAAACATGCATGCTTTTTTTTCCGGTCATGTGTACGGGCATAAGTCTCCTGTTGCAGCCACATTTTTTAAATTTGGATTCATCAGTCCTGAGCACCTGCTGCCATTTATCCGCACATTAGTTCTTGTTATTTTCAGAATAGGCTAGTTGCTTAGCTGTGTTTCCACACTGAAGATATGGCTTTTTATTGGCAAGTTTTCTATAAAGACCACCTCTTAGCAGACCTCTCTGAACTATACATAGGTGTACTAGGGTCCAACTGGTTTCTGTCAGCTCTGAGCTGCTGGTGCCAATGGATATTTTCTGATTGTGAAGGAAAGTCTGCATGATTTGTCTTTTATCTGCTGCATGTTTCCTTGGCTAACTACTGCTTTCAACTTTTCCTGTTTCTTTGTGCTTCTGCAGAATAGCTTGACAGCACATCTGAGACACCTTTGTAATGCCGGAAGACCACCCTGTGCCATGTTGCTTTGCTCAGTCTTGCCATTGTGTAAGATTTTTTTGTACACTCAACTGTCTTCATTGACCTTATCTTTTTATTAGAGCATGGCTTTGCCTCACCCTGTTTTATTCCTCCTACACAGCTGATTCCAATTGATCTAATGATTTCATTTAACCTACATGTTATCTTCCTGATCATTAGCATCAGTCTATATCAGTGTTCTCCAAACTGCGGCCCGGGGGCCAGATGCGGCCCTTTGCGTGCTTTTATGTGGCCCTTGGGGCACTATTTCATTCACTGATACTAACTTTGGGGCAAAATTCCCTCTCACTGACCCCAGTCAAGGGACACAATTCCTCCCAATGACACCAACAATGGGGCACAATTCCTCCCAATGACACCAACAATGGGGGCAAAATTCCTCCCAATGACACCAACAATGTGGCAAAATTCCTCCCAATGACACCGGCGATAGGACACAATTCCTCCCAATGACACCAACAACGGGGCAAAATTCCTCCCAATGGCACCAACAATGGAGCATTGTGTTTTTCGCACTGACATTGGGACCTTTTTTTATTCTCAAAACCCACAGTTCGGCCCGCCAAAAGTCTGAAGAACAATAAACTGGCCCTTTGTTTAGAAAGTTTGGAGACCCCTGGTCTATATCATGTAATCATGCATTGGACCATATGCCTTCCCTAACTGCGTAAAATTTGATATTAAAGAATTAATTCTGTTTTAAAGACAAATGATGGACACATTAAATATTGAGCCTAGGTTTACATTGGAGCGATTTGTCATGCGATTTGAGAGATCAAATCGCATGACAAGTCGCAGCCTATTGGAGGCAATGGCACTGTTCCAATCTGTGCGACACCGATTTTGCAGTGCTGCACCGATTTGCAAAAGTAGTTCCTGGTGCGATTTCTATAGACATCTGTGTATGAAGCCACACAAATGTCTATCAAGTAGCACCTGAAATTGTGCTGACCTTGCTACTTTGAAATCGTGCTACTTCAAGTAAAGTAGCGCGATTTCAAAGTAGCATCAGTGTGAACCAGGGCTGAAGGCCCCTTGACCAGCCCTGCACTAGGGAAAGGGAGCCTTGACTGCTGGATGCTTGACAGCCAGGTGGGGCATCAACATAAGGAGGGAGTCGGAGTGGCTCCTCTGGGATTGGCTACGATGGCACGAGGTGAGGGGGTGGAGACAGAACTCTAGAAATAGCTACGCAGAGGCACGTCCCACTACTTCCGAAGAGTTGCCCACCCACCAATTGTGTTGTTGTTTCGTCACAGCTTCTTTGGCGGTTTTACCTGACTAGATATTGGCATTACTTTTTGGGCTAAGCCTTCACATTGAATTACAGGGTCAGTTTGTGGCCTGTCTTGCACTGATGGTGGAGACAGGCCTCTTAGACTAGACAGTTGGTTTAGAGATGCTGATGGTGTAACTGTGACTGGCATGATTTTTGGAGTTTGTTTCAATAAAACTGTGGCCTTGCCCACTTCCAACTTTAAATGGTCTATGTTTAATTATTGGGGGGCAAGGTTTGTTATGGTTGAATTAAGTGGTAGTCAAGCTTAAACTTCTCAGCAGTCATGTTTTTTTATGTTCAGTGTTTTACGCTTTGTATGTTATTAACCGCTTGCCTACCAGAAGTTTAACATTTACTTCTGACTTTTATGTTTCCCACAAGAACTTCCTGGTTTGCAGGCACGCATGTCCTCTGCTTCTCATGCTGTGGTTGGACACAGCACAAGTTTGTCAGCAGGCTTGCAGCCAATTCAAATTTGGCTGTGAACCTGCTGATGGCTGTGGCCAACTTCAGCACAGAGAACTGTGTGTGTTAGTAAACACAAAGCACAGATATGGCTGGTTTTTTTTCTCCCAGATTCACTCATCGTTCAGAGCTGAAATCAGGGAGTTAAGCCAGCCAGTTTGTTAGTAAATGGGCACACATACACTTGTTAGGCACACAGTTAACCGCTTAAGGAACACCCACGCCATATATACGTTGGCAGAATGGCACAGACAGGCATTATGATGTACCTGTACGTGGCCCTTTAAATGCCTGCCGTGTGGTCACGAGCGTGGGGAGATGATCGCGGGGACCCGCGGTCTGATTCACTGGGAAGGCGGCATACTCGCGATGCTGCCGCATTCCCAGTGAGTCAGACCGCTGGTCCCGCGGACTCGATCACGGGGGGGATCCACGCGATCGTCTCACGCATGTATAGAGTGGGGAAATGCTTGTGTAAACAAGCATCTCCTTGCTCTCCCTAGTGAGAATGACACTGATCTCTGCTCCATGTACTCAGAGCGGAGATCAGTGACATGTGACATATAGCCCATCCCCCTACAGTTAGAAACACAATGCAGGGAACACGTAACCCCTACAGCGCCACCTAGTGGTTAACCCCTTCGCTGCCACTGTAATTTTTACAGTAACCAGTGCATTTTTGTAGCACTGATCGCTGTGAAAATGACAATGTCACAAAAATGTGTCAAAAGTGTCCGATGTGTCCGCCATAATGTCACAGAAAAAAATTACTGATCACCGCCATTACTAGTAAAAATATATATATATATATATAAAAATGACATAAAACTATCCAGTATTTTGTAAACGCTATAACTTTTGCGCAAACCAATCAATAAATGCTTATTGCATTTTTTTTACCAAAATATATGCATATGCATATGTAGAAGAATATGTATCGGCCTAAACTGAGATTTTTATATATATATATTTTTTTTTTGGGGGGGGGGGGGGGGTATTTATTATAACAAAAAGTTAAAAATATAGATTTTTTTTCAAAAATGGTGCTTTATTTTTGTATATAGCACAAAAAAAAAAACACTAAAAGAAAGCTCTATTTGTGGGGGAAAATGGACGTCAATTCTGTTTGGGAGCCACGTCGCACGACCGCACAATTGTCAGTTAAAGCGTCGCAGTGCCAAATCGCAAAAAGTGGCCTGGTCTTTGATCACCAAAATGGTGTGGGGCTGAAGTGGTTAACCCATTTATTGCCCTCCTGATCACTCCTGTCATCCAGCCAGTGACAGCATACAGTAATATCACCGATCACTGTACTAGTGTCACTAGTGTCAAATAAATTCAGTTAGTGTTTCTTCCAGCCAATGTCAGTTAGCGCTAGTCCCTGATCAAACTCATACTGTAAGTGGTCGATCTTCACCATTACTAAAATAGTGTCTGTCTGGATCAGTGTCCTATGAATATAGGAATAGAGACAAAGGAAGAGGCGGCCTTACATAAAGCATTCCCCTTCATGTGGGAACAAAAATCACTCACTTACCTAGGGATAAAAATAACCCCCAAAGTAGATGGACTCTACGAGGCTAATTACATTCCCTTACTTAATGAAATAAGACGAGACGTAAAAAATGTAACTAAAAGACAGATCTCCTGGAGCGGGAGGATTAATGCATTTAAAATCATGGTCTTACCAAAGATAATATATACATTTCAAATGCTTCCAATCAACGTCCCACAAAGTTTTTTTAAGGTACTAAAAACCATAATAACAAAATATATCTGGCAGGACAAAAAAACCAAGAATAAGCTACGCAACCCTAACCAGAGAAAAAAAAAGAGGAGGATTAGCCCTCCCCGACCTAAAAAGATACTACCAAGCTGCAATCCTAGTAAGACTAGTGGAATGGACAAATAGGAACACGTTAAAAAAATGGGCACAGATGGAAAAGAGAATAAGTAAGCAACAATTAAACACAATAGCCTGGATCCCACCAAAATTTAGAAAAAGTAACACAGATTCACATAGTATCACAAAGCAGGTTGTTAAGATATGGGATTTATTATGTAAACGCGAAAAATGGCAATATAATTCCCCACTACAGTAATTCCATTAGCCAATACAGATTTTGTTGCACCAGGGAATAGGACTAGAATGGGGAATAAATTAGGTAGTAATAGGTTGGGAGATATAGTTACACACGGGAAAAAAAATAAAAAAAAGAGGAAATACCCACAGTCGAAGGGACTCAACAGATAACCGATTGGGAATACTTACAATTGAAGCACTTTGTTAGCACATTACCAGCACCAATAAGAGAGCACCCAGCACAGAACTCAATAGAAAAACTCTGCTCCACTGGAAAAACATTACAGCATGGAATTTCGGCTATCTATAAGATACTGTCAGTATTGGGATCAAAGGGGAAAATACGAAGTGTAGAGGAATGGGGGAAAGATATCGGTGAAAAGATCGAAGACACACATATGATTAAAGCTGTGTTTAATTGATGCAAAAGATATTACATCAGTTGAAGCTAACTATAAATGTATGATGAGATGGCATTTGACCCCGGTCAAATTAAATAAAATACACCCAACCAACTCCCCCTTATGTTGGAGGAAGTGCAATCAAGAGGGGACAACATTTCATGTCTGGTGGGACTGCCCGAGAGTCCAGGAGTACTGGAAAGAGGTACTTGAACTAATAGAAGAAATCACAAGAGAAAAGATCCCTCTAGACCCTCTGACCTGTCTGTTTCATAGACAAGGGTTAGTAAAGGGAGAAAAAAATATGGTTCGACATTGGTCCCGGTGTTGTTGAACGCAGCAAAGGGTTTAATCCCGAAATTTTGGCTACTCCCTCAGACGCCACCGCTAAAAGAATTGATATACCGGGTCGATCATATCTCAGAGATGGAGTATTTGAGAAGGGTCGGGTTGGGTGACGAAGAGAAAGGAAGATGTGGAACGACCTGGGACCAATGGAGATCATTTAAAACAACTAAAAAATTCCTTCATGTAACAGCAGAAACAGACAGGTAGGCTCTCAAAAACGGAAGGACATAGGAGACCTGATCCGACAAGGTAAACGCCCAAGACGCAGGGAAGGGGGGGGGTAAAAATAGGGGGGGGAGGGGGAAAGAAAGGGGGGAGGAAAAGAGGGGGGGGGAGGGAAAAGAGGCTGTGGGAAGATATCAAAAAGGAAATTAGGGACAGACCAACAAGTATGAGGAAATAGAGAACACTCTATTTCCTCATACTTGTTGGTTTAATTTTTTTTTTTTTTTTAATGTATGTCGAGTGATACAATGTTAGAGCTTGTCTCTGTATCTATACCTCTTCCCAAGGTTTAAGAGAGAAAAAAAAAAAGAATAATAGAAGAAGAAAAAAGGAAAAGGGAAAGGGGAAAAAAAGGAAAAAAAAAGAAAAAAAAGAAAAAAAGGGAAAAGGGAGATAAATTAAATAAACCGAAAAAATTCACAAGTGATGCAAAACCGATGAGGAAACATGAAGGGCGGAACAAATATGAACTCTTCTTAGGCCTCTAACCTTCTGGTTAAGTCTGATGTGAAAAAAAAAGTGTCCTGGTCTCAATCAGAATTATCTTAGTGTACCCAAAAATGTTTTGGATTTTTTTTAACCAGACATGTAGCCTGATACACTTCGGCCTACATTTATGAAGAAATTCGATTTTATTGAATATGTTTTATAAAAGAATGTAGAAAATCTAGTTTTGTTTTATTGTTGGTATTTTTTTGTTTATATAATAATATAATATATAAAAAAGTGGGGATCAAATAACACCAAAAGAAAGCTTTCAGTGTTTGAATTTTTTTATAAGCATTTAATTTGTGTACAGTGTTGCATGACTGAGCAATTGGCAGTTAAGTTAGCACACTGCTGAAAAGAAAAAAACAATTCTGGTCATCAGGGGGGTAAAATATTCTGGAGGTAAAGTGGTTAAGTGATAAATGTAAATGTATCTCTACCCCTGTGAGGGCCACTCACATCCATCTCCATCCCAATGGTTGTCCTGACCTTGCAAGTTTTATGATACCTCTGACACTCTGGGTTCAGACATTTTCTGTAGACAAAGAAACGTGAATGCAAACACACAATAATTTACCATAAACCAGGTGGATTTGTTTACTTAAAGTTTTGCAGGAAATAAGGTCAGCAGTAAAGAGATATGGTTAGTATTACACTGTGTTAAGAACAATTAAATAGATAACCAACTGAAAACCCTTAGTGATATGTAACCAGTGGAGTTCAACCAACTCAGGGTTTATGACTGCAGGCCAGAAAAAGGGTAAAAGAATGACCAAGCTAGATTCAGACTAAGCCCTTTAGCCTGCTGCCGCTACAGCCCCAGTAATGGTCATGTAGAGCACAAAATCTATCAGCGGAATATCCAAGAAACATATCAGATTTTAATGTAGATTAATAAATTGTTACATTGCAGTCCAGTGCGTTTTTTTCTGCATCAAAAACACATGGAAAGTAGGTTAGATGGTCTTCAATGGCATAGTTCACACCGGTGCTTTCAGTTCCAGTCTGTTCCAGTTCTAGAAAAAAAAGTAGAACATGCTGCATTTTACCTGCACTGGACTGCACTGGAACGCTGTAAAACACATCAAAAATGCACTGGAACACAATTGTTATTATTTAAGGTTAAGAAAAAAGTGGGGTGAAAAAAAGCACTGGACTGCATAAAAAAACGTACCAAAAATGCACTGGAACGCGTCAAAAACGCACATGCAAAAAGCACCTGAAACGCATCTGGATTGCGTTTCTATGGTGTGAACTGGCCCTTAAAGTCCATTACTCCCTTTGAATTTCATCCCTGCCCCATTAATAACACAAGAACTAAATACAATTCAAATAAGCAACTTCTTGAGTCTTTGGGTGTAAAGGGCATGAGCTAGTTCCAGCTCACCAATCCCAGCTATATCCTGCTCAAGGGAAGTAGGCCTCTGCAGAATTTGGCTTTAAGGGACCGTGCTTGACCCCCACGTCACCCCGTGCTGCAGTTCAGCTGGTTCTAGGACACAGGTGATGATTGAATGTTGCTGACAGCAGGTGTGCCCACACCTGCTCGCGGTGACTCTCTCTCTCCGCATAGGCCGCAGCACCGACATTGTCTCCCTACTGTCCAAGATTGACTCCTCCCAGCAAAGGCTAGTTATCACTTCTCCCCGCATTCTGTTCTCTTCCTCCTGCCGACTGGAACTTGTAATCCCCAACGATCCAGGTTCAATGTATATTTGAGCTCTTTGAACTACGTGTTCCAAGATCTTCCACTCTTTGGTAAGTTTTTACTTACTCTTCATTTGGGATGTGACCGGACGATTCCCAGGGTGAGCACTAGAGGGAGCAGCCTCACTGTGGCAGATACTGTAGAGTGTCCTCTGATAACACAGGCAATTTAGCCATCTCCTGGCTACAAAAATTATTAGTTTCTATCAGTTTTTTAAAACATGCCTGCCGGGTCCTTGACATGTACCGTATTTATCGCTGTATACCGCACACTTTTTCCCCCTTAAAATAAGGGGAAAATCGTGGGTGCGCGATATACACTGATAGCCGCTTCCCACTCTCAGTTTGAACTGAGCCGCCGACATATACCGAGTGCAGCCTTGCCGAATGTACCCGAGTGTACTGCACTCGGTATATGTCGGCGGAGGCGACAACGTCAATAATCCCCCCACCTGAAACTTTTGCACAGTACTGTATGTGCTACTGAGAAAGGGATAAAAGTGATCCCTGAATGCTGGAAGTAAAGCAAGTGGATTTATGAACTTTGCATGTTTTCAGATGTTTCTGTTTATTTTACATGTTTATTGAACATATGCAAGAAGGAGCGATTGTACATTAACATATAACCATTAAAACATATGAACGGGTACAAAATTGTTACACATAAAAACATTATAATCCATTAAAGACTATAGAGAGAACAAAGCATAAAAAAATGTATTCGTATTCAAGGTAAGTGCAGCATAGTTCAGATGTTCCTGTTTAATTGGTTATTGCTTTTCTTGGACTGCGTTCTAGAATTTTTTGTACATGGTAGGGATTATTGGCCTTGTAGTTTACCAGACACCTGACTCCTCACCTTTACCTTCTAGTCTTTATCATTATTATTACAGATTGATGGGATGTACCTTGCTAGTGTTCAATCGGGTCCTTGACATGTACCGTATTTATCGCTGTATACCGCACACTTTTTTCCCCTTAAAATAAGGGGAAAATTGTGGGTGCGCGATATACACTGATAGCCGCTTCCCACTCTCAGTTTGAACTGAGCCGCCGACATATACCGAGTGCAGCCTTGCCGAATGTACCCGAGTGTACTGCACTCGGTATATGTCGGCGGAGGCGTTCAAACTGAGCGCGGGAAGCAGTGATTTGACTCGCCGGAGGACTGGAGAAGCCGGGAGGACACCACAGAAGCCGAAGACGGACGCCGGACCGGACGATGGACGCCGCACAAGACACCAAAATGGTAAGCACTAAAAGTACTAAAACATTTTTTTACAGGTCCACATCAGGGGTGTGCGCTATAGGCGGGAGTGCGCAATACCCCGATAAATACGGTACATATTTTGGCTTTTGGAAACCAGATACCTGTCTACTACCATAAAGAAGGGGTGGCATTTGCCGGTGCTTATATCCTTATTTAACTGTTCATACTACTAAAATTACCATATTTTTCGCCCCATAAGACATACCTGACCATAAGATGCACCTAGGTTTTAGAGGAGGGAAACAAGAAAAAAAAAATTCTGAACCAAATGGTGTGCTAAAATATTTAATATTATACTACTACTATAGGTGGGTGGTGGACACACAGCAATACCAACCCCCCTATCAAATCAGCTCAGCTACACTATACCTGGGTGGTGGTGGTGGACACAGCAACACCCCCCACCCCCCCCCCCTTCCCAGATCAGCTCAGGGTGGCAGTGCAGACACAAAACCCCTTCAGTTTCTTCTATCACAACAGCTCAGGTGACTGGGCAGTGAATACCATGCCAGCCCCACACCTCCCACCCCTTATCACCAGCTCACGTCAAGTAGCGGAGGACACTACCATTACAATGCACAACTCCCTCTGGCTGGCTGGCTGGCTCTCAGCCTCAGATGCACCCGGGCAGCAGCTAGGAAGGAGGACTGGCTACATAGTTTGCAGAAGCAGCTGCCGGTGGAAAGAGCAGGGAGTGAGACTGGACCAGACAACATAGCTGGCTAAAAAAAACAAAAAAACAGCTAGGGCTCTTTCTGCTTTCGGGATGATGTCACATCTGGTGGGTGTGAACTGACCTGGGTGCGGAGGTCACCCCCATAGTAACCCCACTGACACCCCACAAGTTTTGGCACCGAGGCAGACCGCCTCCCCCCGCTCCCCCTTGGTATGCCCCTGCAAGGATCCGCCTGCCATCCTGTCCTCCTGTCTCCATTACAGAGAAGCCGAGCACCGGTATTCTGGACTGGTGGCAGCAACGGCGGCAGGGGGGTCCTTGCTATGCCATAAGACGCAGGGACATTTTCTTCTCCCCATTTCTTGGGCAGAAGAAAGTGCGTCTCATGGTGCGAAAAATATGTTATGTTTCATCAAGGAAACAGAGAGGTGAGGGTACTTTACATGGGCTTTATTGTATTGGAACTTATAGTGATGGTAGATGGCTTTTAAAAGTATTTATTTCATATTTATATATTTAAGAAATGTATTATCGGCAATTTTTTTTGCAGCCCTTTACATATTGTACATTCACATTAGTCCCTGCCCTATAGGAGCTTACAATCCATGATTCCTACCTCATATGCATGCTAGGAAAAAACAAAAGTGTATGTGAACCCTTACCTTTTAAAGCAACCCATCCATTTAACCCTCCTCTTATGTTAGGGTCAGAACCAACCCGTTTTCAGGTTTTGAATGTCTATAAGTATCACATAAATTTGTTTATTGCATCAAGATTTTTTTTACTTTGTCAGGAACCTCTATTTAAACAATTTAATAGAAAAATAATCTTTTTCACTAAATTATAGAATACTGTGGTGAAAATTAAGACGTTTATGGTGTTAGGGTCAATTCTGACCCAGTTTTTATATAGGATTATAGGACACTAATAAGTGTCAAAACTGAAATCATAAACACTCTCTCTCCTTAGTAACACTGACAGCCAATCACCTCTCAACCCTGTGAGCTGTAGTTAGGAAGGGGCCTATCTCTTTGCCTGCTTGTCTGCTTCTCTAAATAAAGTAAAGAAACATAGGAGCAATACATTTCAGAGTTGCTGACTTTATTTTACCATTTTTTAAATTTGAAAATGAGAGGTATTCTATCAAAAGAAAGGTCTAAGTCAGTGTTTTTCAACTCCAGTCCTCAAGGCACACCAACAGGTCAAGTTTTCAGGATTTCCCTCAGATGAAATGGCTGTGGTGATTACTAAGGCAGTGAAACTGATCAAATCACCTGTGCAAAATAATGGAAAGCCTGAAAACATGACCTGTTGGTGTGCCTTGAGGACTGGAGTTGAAAAACACTGGTCTAAGGGGTCACACCAAAAATATTAAAACCAATCTTTTCAAGGGTAAAAAAGCCCAACAAGGTAACCAAGAGGTAAGAAACAAATTGGATGATAAATAATTGTTCAGAGGGTATTTTATGGCTGATTTAAGACACAGGTCAAAACCGACCCGTTAACATCATTGATAGTAACAGAAAGCTAACATAAGAGGAGGGTTAAAAAAAGTGGTCACACAACCCTGGTTCTCAGCTGCACGAGGGGCTTAGAGAGGAGGTGGGGGTGGAGAAACAGCAGTAAACTGATCTTCCCAGTAAATGGCTGTGTAGGTGGGGTGTTTTCAGCACAAGTCTGATCATTGGAGGACATGCAGGCTGTTCTTACAGCACAGCCAGAAAACTGACCATGCTGGGATGGATGTGTTCTCATGCCAAGCACGGTCAGTTTGAAATAGGATAGCAGAGGGGCTGTTAGGATCACAAGGTATTTCACACAATGGAAGCAATGCATCAAGAACAGGATACTTTTTTAACACAAGTACAGTATATGGTACAACAGACACATATCAGGGATATGAAATGTTGGGGTAACATATTCCTTGACCTTGCATGTCTTTGGAGTGTGGGAGGAAACCCATGCAAGGACAGGGCAAATACGCAACTTCCCTGCTGATAGTGTCCCAGGCGGGATTCAAACCGATGACCCAAGCATCGCAAGGCAGAAGTACTAAGCATTTGGTTTATTTCTGGTGAGGGAGTATTGAGTCATGGGTGTAGAGTCATGGGAGTAGAGTCATGGGTGTAGAGTCATGGGTGTAGAGTCATGGGTGTAGAGTCATGGGTGTAGAGTCATGGGTGTAGAGTCATGGGTGTAGAGTCATGGGAGTAGAGTCATGGGTGTAGAGTAGATGGTGCTGTTCCAGTGCTGGGCCCATCCTTGTAAGGCCTCAAGCACCACCATCCCTGGCCAGCAACCATGCCAAAACGACATACCACTTTTGGATGGAATTGACCTTTAATCACAATGCATCTCGGTCTAATATTTGTGGATAGCTTTAGTCTGAGTCCAGTTTTCTAATGGCATCCATCAGCACACAGATCAGTCAGAGAAAAGTCTGTATAAGTCTTTGTACTGAAGCTTACCTGATACATCCTGTTTGGAATTCAGTCCTACCTTTAAATCAACATCAGAGGATACAACCCAGCATGTTCCAGAGCTTTGTTTAAACATCAAAGGGAGAACACAGGCAGCCAGTTTGATAGATATATAACTAATCACTTGCAAATACATCTTTCCTGTCAGTAGGTGCTTAACCTTTTTGTTTAATGTTACTGTAGCAAATAAAAATGCAGCTATTTCTATTATATCTGCTTATTTTTAAAGCTACAACACAGATTTTCTTTTTCCTGCCTGCTGCTTTATGGCATTTTTATGTAGTTTTAAGGTGTCTTATTTACTAAGGATTAAGGAATTAGTCATAAGGGTGTTGGAAACGTATTTATGTTAAAAGATCGTACACTTAAAAGTGATATTTTGTATTTTTGGTGAATGCAAAACTGCTTGTGGTTTTTGGTAGAAGTACTTGCTGGCTCATTATTATTATTATTATTATTATACAGGATTTATATAGCACCAACAGTTAACACAGCGCTTTACAGTATAAAAGGGAAGCAGTACAATTACAATACAATAAAATACAAGTGGCTTAAAGGGTCACTAAAGGATTTTTTTTTAGCTAAATAGCTTCCTTTACCTTACTGCAGTCCTGTTTTCATGTCCTCATTGTTCGTTTTTGCTTTGATGTTGCTGTAATTCTGCTCTGATCTCCACACTTCCTGGTTGTCTGTTTCCTTATAACCACAGTGCTGGGAGCTTTCTCACTGTGGTCACTAATCAAAGAGGTGTGATTACTGTGTTTAAACTGAAACTGGGTTGGTGCTGAGGGGTTTTAGACAAACCATTACTGCCCTCTATTGGCTCTCTGGCTCTGTACATCAGAGAGACAGGAAATAACAGCAACAATGAAACTAGAACTGTAGGTTGATTATATGATTGATTTGTATCTATTTTTAATCATTTTTAAAATGAATCAGTTAACTTTTATGTCTCTATACCCTGTAAACAGTCATTTTTCCCTTTAGTGACCCTTTAAGAGGGCCCTGCTCATAAGAGCTTACAATCTAATAGCATGGGACAAGTGGAAGAAAGGTTATAACTGTTGGGAATGAGTTGATGGAAGTGATAAAAAAAAATGGAGGCGTGATAAGCTTCCCTGAAGAGATGTGATTACAGGGATCTCCTAAAGGCAACCAGAGTAGGAGATAGCCAGACAGATTGAGGTAGAGAGAATGGGAGAGGCTCTAGAGAAGTTCTGGAGATGATCATGGGAGGAGGAAACAAGTGAGCTTGAGAGCAGGATGTCTTGAGAGGTGCGGAAAGGACGGTTTGGGTGATATTTGGAGACAATACTGATGATGTAGCTTGTTGTGATTGGCTTTGTATGTTGTTGTTAAATAGTTAGTCAGGTTAAAAAAAAAAACAAGTCCATCTAATTCAACCAAAAAAATAAAAAAAACATATACACAATCTTTTATCCTGATCCCCGAGGGGCAATCGGATTTTCCCTGGATCAACTTTACCTATAAATGTCAGTTATATTGTGTAAATTTAGGAAAGAATCCAGGTCTTTTTTATTTTTTTTAAAGCAATCTACTGAGCTGGCCAGAACTACCTCTGGAGGGAGTTTATTCCAGATTTTCACAGCTCTTATGCCGCGTACACACGATCATTTTTCAGGTTGTAAAAAACAAAGGGCCAGATTCACAGAGCGATTACGCCGGCATTACAGGAGATGCGTGGCATAAGTCTAATTTTGCGCATGCTTTTCGATGCGCCGCATCCCCAAAACGAGATACGCAAGAAATCTACTTTTTTTGGACCGGCGTAATTTCGATAGACCGGCGTATCCATCCGCGCAAAACTGCGCTAGACACACCATTGATTTTCTATTCAAATATGCAAATGAGGGAGTTTCGGGGATCCACAAAAGAACGTTGGTGCATCGCAGGCTACCCGCTGTGCGCAACAGCTGCACGTCCTGTCTAAAATTAGACCATATAAAAGGTGGTATAAAATTAGACAATCCGTCTACATGTCAGCTAAAGCAACACTGTTAGTGAGGAGCTGAGCAGTCACACTTGCTGCACAACAAACTTTATGCCACGATGCCAGGGGCATCCTTGCTCATAGCTATACTAATGACTTTAGAGGAGCAAAGGAGGAGGAGGGGTGGCTTAGGATGGCTGTGTGAGAGACGTGCTGTTTGGAGCTCCGAGTACTCTCCATGGGGAGACCTAGTATGTGAAAGACCCAAATCAGAAGGCTATGCTGGGCTTGCAGGTGGACCTACAGACGGCAGATGAAGCCCTACGTGCGGTATGCATAACGGCCGCAAATACACAACGCGGGCAGACTCAAGGAAGATAGCTCAGGCGACGTGTTACACAACAAACAGTTCAAGCTCTGGCAAAACAGCTAGCGCACAAGGGAATATACAGAGCTACTTTACCTCAACCTCTCCTGTGTCTATTGCGGCGAGTGGATCCATCAATAGAGGTGCCCGGGGACGGGGGAGCGAGAGCAGCATCAGAAGGGAAAGGTCAGCCTTACAGCGGAGATCTTCTGGAGCAGGAAGCCTCCTAACACAGGCGCAGACAGTAGTAGTTGCACTGACCTCGAAGACAGGAGTAGCAGAGATGGAGATGGCAGAGATCAAAGCAATGCTGGCAGCTCTCCCTACTCGACAGGACATCGAGAAGCTCCCTACCCGGCAAGAGATCGAGGCGCTGATACTCCGTGTGGAAGAGACACAACGCCAGGAGCTGCATGCGGTAAGACATGATTTGAACTTATTGACTGAAAAGGTGATGCTGAGAGAAGATACCATAGTATCTATTGCGCAAAGAGTGGGGGCCGTTGAGAAAGCTATGGAAGCGAGACAGCATACTAGTGCAGATATGGCAGAGGAAGCTGTAATTGATTTGCAACTGCAGGTGGAGGTTCTCGAGGATAGGAGCCGCAGGAAGAACGTGCGAATACGGGGGGTCCCTGAAGCAGTGGACACTGAGGATCTGGACATTAAAATCAGGGCGATTTTTGAGGTGATTCTGAAGTCGCCACAGAAAGAGATTGAGATTGAGAGGGTGCACAGAACCACTGGCCCTAAATCACCAAATCTAGAGAGACCAAGAGATATAATCTGTCGATTGTACAGATACCAACAAAAAGAAATGATCCTCAGGATGGCATGGGACATGGGAGACGTGGTATACGAGGGAGCACATTTAAAAATCCTCCCCGACCTATCTAGGGCCACACTTCAGAGAAGAATGTGCCTGCGGCCGCTGTTGGACTCAGCCAGAGAAAAGGGGTACACATATAAATGGGGGTATCCATTTGCAGTAACATTTCGTAAATCCGGGTCCTCGTTTATGCTTAGAACTCCACCAGAACTACCAGATCTGTTCTTGTTCCTGGAAATACCACCTATTCAGATACCAAATTGGCTATTCCCTACAACATACACAGGGAGCAGAGGAAGATTTCAAACAAGGACAGGGAAAGGAAGAGGGCAGGTCTCATCGACATACACCCAGGGGGAAGCCAGTGGGTCAGCGGACCCCCTAAAGGACAAATAGAGTAAAGGTATTGAACTTTTTTTTTTTTTTTTTTTGGAGATAATGAAAAAAAGGATGGGACTAAGCCAAAGGGGCTATGGGAAATACCGGGTCAGATGGTCCGATGGTCCGATGGTCCGATGGAAGAGATGAAGGACTTGGCCTCAACTCCCCTGTTACCCACTTCCCCACTTCTCCAATGTGTATTCCTCCCCACTTTTTTTTTTTTTTTTTGATGGGGGAAGCTCCAGGCTTAGCCCTGGCCCCAATAACCAATCTGGAGCTAGATGGAGTTAGATGAGAGGACTGTTTTTGTCTTTATACAGGGGTAAATCCCCTCTCTCGGAGTTTGTCTGGATGGATGGGACGTGGGGTGGGGGACTCTTTACTCTTTGGACCACCGGAGGGATAAGGAATTAGACTGAAGATAAGTGAATCTAGGGCTGAACCCAGCTGATTTCGGGACGCGACATATAGCTTAAAAGCCAACAAAAGGATAGAGGGTGTTGGCAAATTTGAGTTAGGGTGGTAGAATGAAGTAAACCCACTTATGAGAGGTGTGGGTGTAAATGGCTGGGCGAGGTTAGAGGTGAGAGGAAGGAGAGACATAGCTGTAGAATCCTCATTTTTCCTTTTTTATTCACCTAATTTTTTATATATATACACTAGACACTTTTGGCACTAACTTTTTCTTTTTCTGAACAACAAGATATTAAGACACCATATACATCAGTACACCTAATATTAAGACACAACAACACGCAACAACACACAATTATGTAGAACACTATAACATTATACTGACAGGAACACAACAATGTCCAAAGTGGGGGTCTCTTAGAGGAGGTCCCCTCATCTTTTTTCCCACACTAGCACTGATCAAACACTACACGGAGAGTACCACAATCTGCAATATCAAAAATGTGTATTGTTAACAAAGGCCAGCAGGGAGCGGCTCTCCGGGGGACACAGCGCACATTTTGCACTATAACATCATTACCTTTTTTTTTTTTTTTTTTTGAGTCTTCAACAGCCTTGTCTTGTCTATATAGAAGACACGGCCCAGCCGTGAGGAAGTAAGACTCCCCCTCCCCACCCCCTCTTCCCTTCCCTTTTTTTTGTGGCTTAGCATATGGGATATGGGATATGGTAACCATTTTTTTTAGACGGGAGAGGACGAGAGAGGAGGTGATATGCGATATGCGATATGTGATATGTATAGAAGTGTATATAAACGCATACAAGTTAATGGGGTAGATGGGCGGGAGAGTTCAGGACGATACACAGGAAGGGGACAAAGGGAAGCAGCAGTAAGGGAAATAACCTGTAATGTATGTCGTACTGATAAGAGGGTTGGGGTGGGGGGTAAGTAAATGTAGAACCTACAAAGGAGGGGAGAGGGAACCAAGGGGGAATGGATTAAGTTATGAATATGAATAATACTGTATATGTTTAAACTGCTGAACGGGATCTCCTGTCCGTTTTCTCATTTTTTTTTCTTGACATATTTGTTCTGTTCAAAACGTATACGTCAGAGGGAGGGGAGGGGAGGTAGAGTGGAGACTTCCAGTTGTAAAGGGGTACTCCCCTTTTTTTTTTTTTTTCCTCTTTTTTTTCCTCTCGGCCTCTTCCTCTGCCCATCTTCCCCCTTCTTGTGGGTCTAGCCTCTAGCAACCCCAATTATCTGTACCCTACCCCAATCCCCTGAGAGACCCCCTACAGATAAAATAAAAGATCATAAAAGATCATAAGGCCACATAGCGAAACATGACCCCCATGGATAGTCTTCAAGGAGAGTAGACGGCGGGCACCGTGGAGAGGCCCGGAGCTCCAAGTTTTTTTTTTTTTCTCTCTCTTCTTTTTTTTTTTTTTCATTATTCTTTCTATATATAGAGTCAGCAGATAGGTGCCTTATTCTCAATTTATTTTTCTTTGTCTCACTTCTAAAGAAGAGGCCCTATATCCTGAGGTCTCTATACTCTCCTTTTTTCTTTTTTATGATATTAACAATGTTTGAAGGAGACAGGATATAGGGGAATATAGGAATTTCCTAGGACACACGCCCCCACATATAGGCCGACGCTCAATACCGTTAAGACGGTGAGTGTTAATTAGCAGGGTAGCTAATTTTAGAGAATACCCCCCCTTTTTTCGGGGGTGTTTTTTTCCCCTTTTTTTTTTTTTTTTTTTGTGTGTTTTTTTCTTTTTTCCCCAGGAGGGGGGGACTTCAACCCCCCATCCCCCCACCTGCACGCTCACTCCTCCTTGACTACTTTACTCCTTATATACTTAATCAATACCCAGGAATAAAGTAAGACAGGATGGAGACACTGAATATACTGTCACTGAACGTGAAGGGATTGAATACACCCGAAAAAAGGAGGGTTCTTATGCATGACATGCAAAGACTAAGAATAGATGTGGCATATATACAGGAAACACACTTTAGAGAAGACAAGACTCCGATTCTGAAGAACAGGTTATATCCAACCGTATATCACGCGACAAATCAGGAGTCAAAGTCAAAGGGGGTGTCTATTCTTATAGCAGGAAGAATCAAGTGGACATACTTAGACTCAATGAGAGACCCGAAAGGAAGATATCTATTTGTGAAGGGTAAAATAGGAGGAATAGAGGTAACACTTGCTACTGTATATGCCCCAAATGAACAACAGGGAACTTTCTTGGACAAAACGGTTAAACGTTTACAAGGATTTTTAGAAGGCCACTTGATTTTGGGAGGGGATTTGAATATCCCACTAGACCCCAAAGTGGACACATCATCAGGAAAGTCATCTACCCCTCATGGGATGAGAAACTGCATCACTCGGACTCTGTATAAAAACCAGCTGATTGACATATGGAGATTGTTACATAATAAAGAAAAAGACTATACGTTTTACTCTACACCACATAAAATATACTCTCGTATAGATTTCTTCTTAATTCCACACGTTCAACTACACTCAGTACGATCGGCTAAAATAGGATCTATTACATGGTCAGATCACGCCCCGATCATCCTAGAATACGAGATACAAGATCTTAGGCAGATCAGACCAAACCAGTGGAGACTAAATGAAAGTTTGTTGCAGGATAAAGAGGTCCTAGAAGACGTAATCAAAGAGCTGAAGTTTTATTTTAGCACCAATGATACCCCAGAGTGCGACCCCGGAATTGTCTGGGAAGCACATAAGGTGGTTATCAGAGGAGTGCTAATTAAACATGGGTCCAGAATAAAAAGGAAACGCACGGAAAAATTAGGAAGACTATTGAAAGAACTAGCCACGCTAGAAGGTAGGCATAAACAAATAAGATCAACAGTTGTAGAGGAAGAGCTGGCTAGGAAAAGAGCAGAAATTACCGATCTCCTGTACTATAAGGCAAGAGCAGCAATACAAAGATGTAAAAAGTTCGCATATGAGTCAGGAGATAAGTGCGGGAAAGGACTCGCTAGATTATTACGCGAGGAGAAGATGAGTAACTATATCCCATATATTAAGCCACTAAAGAAACCGAAGGTTTTTAAACCAAATGATATAGCGAAAGAGTTTCAAGAATACTACTGCTCTCTTTATAATATGCAAAGTAAGCCCCCGACTAAAGAACAGATCGATCAGTATCTCATGGAATCAGCAATACCAAAACTATCAGAATCAGATAAAGAGAGGCTAGACGACCCTATAACTGAAGAGGAACTTAAAGTGGCAGTAAATTCAATGAAATTGGGGAAAGCCCCAGGACCCGATGGCTACACGGGTCAATATTATAAAACTTTGTTTCCCTCACTATCCAAATATATGATTAAATTATTTAACGCATTAGGGACATCGGCTAGTCTAACGAAAGAAACGGTATTAGCCTATATTTCGGTGATACCAAAAGAGGGGAAAGATTTGGGCCTATGCGGGAGTTACCGGCCGATCTCTTTGCTAAACTCGGACGTAAAGATCTTCGCCAAGGTTCTGGCAAACAGGATACAACAGCACATTCCAGATCTAATACACTTGGACCAAGTGGGATTCGTGCCCGCCCGGGAAGCGCGGGACAACACCATTAAAGCCATCAACCTGGTGCAGATAGTAAATACAAAAAAGACACAATGTGTATTCCTGAACACAGATGCAGAGAAGGCCTTTGACAGGGTGAACTGGAGCTTCATGCATGCAGTACTACAACATGGAGGCTTTGGAGAGAAAATAATAAAATGGATATTCTCGATGTACTCAGGCCTAGCGGCCCAAGTACGGGCCAACGGAATACTATCAGAGCCCTTCCAGATATCGAACGGGACAAGGCAGGGGTGTCCCCTATCCCCACTCCTCTTCGCCCTGTCTTTAGAACCCTTCCTGTGTACTCTGCGTTTAAATGGGAACATTACAGGAGTACACATAGGGGAGAACCACTGTAAAATCACAGCCTTCGCAGACGACATGTTGTTTACCCTTACCAAACCATTGACCTCAATCCCGAATTTAATGAGGGAATTTGAGAAATATGGCTCTCTCTCGAACTTAAGTATAAACTTCAATAAGTCAGAAGCAATGGGAGTCAATGTGCCGCAAGCATCAATAACATGTCTAAAACAAAAATTTAAGTTTAAGTGGACAGATAGAGCACTGACATACTTAGGCATACAACTACCAGGGAAAGTAGATAAGATCTTTGAACTAAATTTCCCACCGCTACTGCAAAAGGTGAAGATTTTACTGAATAAGTGGAACCAGGGTTTTCATACCTGGCTAGGCCGATGTAATATCATTAAGATGAACATACTCCCCAAAATGCTATATGTATTCCAAACATTACCAATACACATCCCTGTACATTATTTTAAAGTATGTCAGAGAGCTATTTTTGAGTTTATATGGGCACATAAAAACCCCAGAATACAAAGGAAACAACTAATGTATACTAAACAACAGGGAGGACTTGGGGTGCCAGATATAAGGAAATATTATTATGCTGTACACCTGAATAGGTTAATCGACTGGAACAGGCATTCAGACACCAAATTATGGGTGCAAATTGAACAGTCCCAATCTAAAATACCATTAGAAAGGGCACCATGGTGGTCTGCCCCATTGCCTAAAGAAATTAACAAGAACCCGATTCTGGGAAATACGGTGAAAACATGCGCAACAGCATTTTCTATAATGGGCATCGACCCTAAGACCTCCCCATTATATCCAGTGATAGGTAACCCCTTGTTCCCCCCGGGATGTGAAGACGGAGCCTTTCGACATCTAAGGGAGGAGGGGAGTAGACAGGTAGTGAATTATATCCGAATGGGAAGATGGCTTACAATAGCCGAACTGATGGAACAAGAGAACGTATTCCGTTTAAAATTTTGGAATGCACTCCAGATGGTTCACTTCCTGAACACACTACCAAACCCAGGGGCCTTTGAGAGACCACTCACGAGACTAGAGAGGATGTGTAGTGAAAGGGGAACATTAACACATACTCTCTCAATAAGTTATGAACTACTAGTACAGCCAGGGAGCCATCCTTTGAAGTGTGTCCAAGATTGGGAACAGGAATTAAAAAAGGTATTTAGTATGGAACAGCGAAAACGTATATACAGACGAACGTATGAAACATCGATTTGTACAAGGACACAGGAGACAAATTACAAGATCTTTGCGAGATGGTATAGGACACCGGAGAGACTAAATAGAATCTTCCCAGAGGTGTCAGATAAATGTTGGAGGTGTCAGGGAAGTAAAGGGACGATGTTACATATATTTTGGGACTGTCCCCTGTTAAGGAGTTATTGGCAGGAGATTAAAAGGGTCCTCCAGATTTGTTCAGACTTCGAGATACCGGAAGAACCAGAATTTTATCTTCTACATGTGAACCAAATTCAAGAGAAAGCGTACAGGGAGACAAGTATATGTCATTTATTAGATGCAGCAAAGGCATGTATAACAAAGAAGTGGAAGTCATCATCCCCCCCAACCATAGAGATGTGGATAAGTAAAGTAAAGGAAATCTGTAAATTAGAAGAATTAGTATTGACAGCACAACATCAACAGGAAAGATATCTAAGAACCTGGACTTCCTGGAATTCCTTTCTAGATTCCAGGGCAGAGGGGCGAGGAGGGTAAAGACTAATAATATAGACGACACCTCGAATATGAAGGGGGAGAGAGTAGGAAGGGTTTTTTTTTTTCCCTTTCTCCCTTTCTCTTTTTGTCTTTGTCCCTCCCCTCTTTATGTAGTAGTATCCCGGAGGGTACTTTAAGTTAAGAGGGGATACATAATGGTATGCATCTGCATGTAGACCCATCTGTATTATGTATTATAACTGTAACACTGCTACAACTGTTCAAAGTTTTATAATTTTTGTTTTAAAACAAGAAGAGATAAGGTGATAAGGGTAACTACTACAGAGGGGAACAGGTAAAGGGAGGATGATGGGGAGGGGAGGGAGCTCTCCTTCCCATCCCCCCCCCCCTTTTTTTTTTTTTTCTCCTTGCTTTTTGCTTTGTGGTCCTCCTTTTCATTTTATCCCTTTTTCTTTTTTTTTTTTTTGTGGTGCGTGTTTCAGGTTTTAGGGAGTGCTGTTGTTTCCCCCAGATAACCAGGTGGAGGGGGGGGTGTAAATAGGGTTGGCAAGTAAGGATGAAGATGACCAAGGTTTAAAGGGGCACACGATAGTATGTACTGTAATGTTGTATATTATAGGTTCAGTTGTACTTACCTGTACATGTATCATTATTTTATTTTCAAATAAAAAAAGACTTAAATCAAAAAAAAAAAAAAAAAAAAAGGAGGAGGAGGGCACGGAGGAGGGCACGGGAGAGGATATACCGCACACACATAGACCTCTTTGGCATGAGTGATTCTGAGGTGTATCGCATCTTCAGATTCACCCCTCATGCCATCCTGGAATTAACTATAACCCTGCAGGAGGACATCACCAGCCCAACACACCGCTCACATGCAGTGCAGCCACTGGTCAAGGTCATGGCAACACTCCATTTCCTTGCCAGTGGCTCTTTTCAAAGAACAAGTGGAGTGGTGGCTGGGATGTCACAATCCTCCATGAGCAGATTTGTGCACCAGGTTATCCCTGCAATCCTCAGACGCATGGCCAACCAAATCATCAAACCCACCACTGAGGACCTGCGGCTCAAGGCAATGACAGATTTCTACAGAATTGCCAGATTCCCACGCACCGTGGGGGCCATTGATGGCACACATGGGTCACTCCAGCCCCCCCATGAGACAGAGCACATATACCGCAATCGGAAGCATTGGCATTCCATCAGCGTACAGGTGATAGTCGATGCCCAAGGCCTCATATGGCACGTCCGTGCCAAACACCCCGGATCCAGCCATGAAAGCTGCATATGCAATCAAAACCCCATCCCAATGGAATTCGAACAGAACGTGTATGGGGACACCTGGCTGGTTGGTGAGTGACATGGGTGGCAGGCATGACTGTCCCCCCCCATGATGCACACATCACAAGGGGCACATGCATGACTAATATCCTCCTGTCTCTTCCCTTACAGGTGACTCTGCATATGCACTGGGACCCCATCTCATGACTCCTATCTGGAACCCTCAAACCCCAGGAGAGGAAAGATACAATGAAGCCCACACCCAAACACGTGCAGTGGTGGAGCGCACCTTTGGCCTCCTGAAGTCACGTTTTCGATGCCCGGATAAGTCTGGGGGGACCCTGTTGTATTCCCCAAACTTTGTGTGCCAGATCATCGGTGCATGTTGCATGCTGCACAACTTCGCAGTGAGAAAGGGCCTGCAGATTGACATACGTGATGACCTGAACCAGACAATCCCCCCCTAAGCGAGGATACCCCGTCTTCTGAGGGAAAAGCAGCCAGGAGACAGCTCACATTAGGCATCTTTGCACGTTAAACACACACATTAATCATGGCACAATGAGAATGCATGCATGCACACCACTGTGGTCCCTAGCACAGACACATCACATCCTCATCAAATTGGATTAGCACAAGCCCACCATGCAGGACTTGTGAGCAGCAACGCCATGCCACTGCTCCAATTATGTCACTGTACATTCATACACCATTCACACGGACCTGGGGATCACTTCCCCCTGGTCCTGGGGAACCCTTCTCCACCAAAAATGAGGGTGACACCCCTTTTCTGGCAGGAATGTCACCCCCACATTCCGAAATCATTCACAACAAAAAAAAAAAAAAAAATTGACCAGCAAAAAAAAAAAAAAAATCCTGAAAAAAAAAAAAGTCAAAAAATAGAAAAAAAAGAGGGGGAAACCAACTTAATGCCGCTGCCGTGACCCACGCCTGGGGCGCCCATGGCCACGTTCCATGGCTCCTCAGGGGAGACTCATGGGGAGGGGGGGGTAATCCGGGGAAGGAGGAGCAGCCCCTGGTCTCTGCCCACCTGGCGGCCTGTCCTCCAAGGCCACGGCAATTCTGGTCAGGCCAGCACTTAGTGATGCCGTATTGGCCTGGATAGCCTGGGTGAGGGCCCTCACATCCTGGTCAGCCGCAACTCAGCCGCATCAAACGGCCGTTGAAACACTGGAAGCCATAAACTCGGCCATGCTACAGTCAGCCGACTTGGTAGCGCCGAAACGAAGTACCCGCATCCGGAAAAACAACCGCAGCTGGTTTAACAACCAGCTGTCGTTACTGAAGCAAGAACGCAGAAGGGCAGAATCTGCCTGGAAAAGATGTTCCTCAGAGCTAAACCTATCCATCTACAAGGCAGCGACAAGAAAATACCACAAAGGAATTTTCCAAGCCAAGAAAAATTATTTTTCGGAGGCTATCAACGGTGCCATTAACCGCCCCCGCGAACTCTTCAAGATGGTCACCCAGACCATGAAACCAAGTTGCATTGAAGCCCCCAGTTCGGACACACAAGAATTTTGCAATGAACTATCGGATTACTTCATTAATAAAATCGAGGCAATCCGTGAAAGCATTCAGCAAAACAATTCCCCCCTTAGCCCCCCCTGCAGCCTCTCACACAGCACCCATAGTAATTCTCCGTTATCAGGTAAGTTTACCCTGGAACCCATCTCCATCGAGACCACTAAGAATGTCATTTGTACTCTGCGAAATAGCACAGCGCCGAATGACATTATCCCCACAAAACTGCTGAAGGAATGCGCCGACATCCTGGCTCCTCCCATCACCCAGTTTATCAACCAGTCTTTTCTGGAGGGCAAAGTGCCCACACAGTTGAAAGAGGGTATAATCCAACCCATCCTGAAGAAACCCTCCCTGGACCCCAAGGACCCACTCCACCGCCGTCCCATAACAACCCTCAACGTACTTTCTAAGATAATGGAGAAAGTAGTGGTACAACAGCTGCAACAGCATCTAGATACCTACAAGCTACTTGACCCATTGCAATCAGGCTTCCGTCCCGGACATGGGACGGAAACAGCATTGCTGAAAGTATGGGACGATGTTCTCAAGGCCGCAGACGAAGGATAATCTTGTCTTCTAGTTCTGTTGGACCTAAGTGCAGCTTTTGACACTGTAGACCACAAACTGTTACTGACTCGGCTTGCTGAAGTAGCCAGAGTCGCAGAAGGCGATTTATCTTGGTTCTCCTCTTTTCTGGAAAACCGATCGCAAACAGTAAAGTTAGGACCTTTTACGTCAGAAAAACGCACAGTAACATGCGGAGTCCCTCAAGGATCGCCTCTGTCACCAGTGCTGTTTAACATCTATCTTCGTCCTCTTTTTGAGATTATCAGCAGCAAAAAACTGCTCTATCACTCATACGCAGACGACACACAATTGTATTTCCGCATCTGCAATAGACAGGATCACCACCTCAATCTAGAGATTTGCCTCTCCTTGATAGAGGATTGGATGACAAAGAGTTATCTTAAACTCAATGGAGCGAAAACAGAACTTCTTCTGTTTCACGCCAAGCGTAGGAATCAACCTTCAACAGCGTGGACCCCCCCGCCTATTCTGGGCAAGCTCATCACCCCTAGCGCCAAAGTCAAAAGCCTAGGGGTCATTTTCGACTCCTTTATGACAATGGACGCACAAATAGGGTCAGTAGTCAGCGGATCTCACCATCTACTGCGCCTACTACGCAGACTCACTCCGTTCATCCCTAAAGAAGATTTAGCGGTCGTGGTGGGAGCTATTGTTAACTCCAGACTGGATTATGCAAATGCCCTTTACCTCGGCCTCCCCAAGTACCAAATCGCTCGTCTGCAAGTCGTTCAAAATACGGCCGCTAGACTTGTGACTGGGAAAAAACCCTGGGAATCCATCTCACCTTCACTGAGAGCCCTTCATTGGCTGCCAGTTAAAGACAGAATTGCTTTTAAAGCTCTCTGTCTTACGCATAGATGTGTCCATGGGAATGCCCCCCTTTATTTATGCGAAATAATAAAAATGCATAATCCCAATCGCGTTTTGCGATCCACGAATCAGAACCTGCTCCAGGTTCCGAAAGCCAACTTCAAGTCCAAAGGAGAAAGAAGATTCGCGATCCAAGGTCCCAGACTATGGAACGCTTTACCAACCAGCATTCGGTTGGAGGAGAACCACCTAGCATTTAGGAAAAAGGTCAAGACTTTTCTCTTTTGATATCAAAGGAGACAGGAACAACAAGCGCCCAGAGGCGATTCAGTTCGCATGTGCCGCGCTATACAAGTTTTCATTCATTCATTCATTCATTCATTCATTCATTCATTCATACATGTGACACACTGTGCACTGAGCAAAACCTTCAACCCTGCTAGCACACATTTCCCAGTTACAATATATAAAAAGTTTAGGATGTTACTTACAGTTTAGAAGACTCCTGTCTTAACTCCTGTTTTCAACTCCCAACATGTAAGCCAGCACCATCAACTGGGAGCCAGCTCCTTATGGGAGTTTGGCAGAGACTTTATACTCACCTGTTCACCTGTTCACAATAAAACACTCCCCTTGATTAGCAGAGAAAAAAAAAAAAAAAACCTGATCACAATTAAACACTCCCCTTAGCAGAGAGAAATACAAACCTGTTTACAAAGTGTCAGAGAAAAGAGAGAAACAAATTACACTTGTAAGCAGAAACAGATAAAAGCAAACTCCTGTTTTTTAACTCTTTCCACTTGTGTTTAAAAATCACACTTCTGTTTAGAAAATCACATGTAAGCCAGCACCGTCAACTGGGAGCCAGCTCCTTATGGGAGTTTGGCAGAGACTTTATACTCACCTGTTCACCTGTTCACAATAAAACACTCCCCTTGATTAGCAGAGAAAAAAAAACGGAAAGATACGCTGTTTGACGAACGTACGCCCGGCCGTCGTAGTACTGATACGCCGTTTACTTAAGGCGATTTCAGACGTAAAGATATTCCAACAAAAATATGGCGCAGCCAATTTTAAGTATGGACATCAGGACCGCGTCAAAATGTATAAATTTTACGTCGTTTGCGTAAGCCGATTCAGAATGGGGCTGGGCGTAAGTTACGTTCACGTCATTTTCATTGACTATTTGCGACGTGATTTGGAGCATGCGCACTGGGATACGTCCACGGCCGGCGCATGCGCACTTCGTTCGGCTCGTTATTTACGTGGGGTCACCGTTAATTTCAATACAACACGCCCCCTACCTGCCTAATTTGAATTACGCCCACTTACGCCGGCACATTTACGATACGCCGATGCAACTTACGGAGCAAGTGCTTTGTGAATACAGTACAGCACTTGCCTGTAAAAGTTGCGGAGGCGTAGCGTAAATAAGATATGTTACGCCCGCACAAAGATACGCGCTCCTACGTAAATCTGGCCATTGGTCTATACGATTTGGGGAGGCCCCTATTTGGGTTACATTGCATCTCAGGAATAACATCTATTGAATCTGTCCCTTTACAGTTTTCAAATAAACATTTTACCAGGGCTGAGCTAATATCCCATCACTATAACCTCCAACTTTTTTTGGACATCTGATAATTTGGATGGCTGTCTCTGCATTTACTGCTTCTCCGGTTGTCTTTTATTTGAATATTACAGTCCTACAGTTTGCTACTACAAAATAATCTTTTTTTTATTCTCCTAAGGAAGAGCAGTTCCGCGAAACATGTAGAGCTTGAATAATTTACACAAACCTACACCAAGGCCATCTGGATACTGGTAGCCATACTCCATTGGCACATACATTATTGACTCGGACAGGGTTTTTTATGGTGTTTTAGTTGGTAATATTAGCTTAATTTGGGTAGCAAGGTCATTGTATTATTTTAAATGTATTGTATTTTTAATAACATTGTAATAAAATGCATGATTTTTAAAGAAAAGTGTTGTACTCTGATGCCTACAAAGTTGATGACTTTTCCAAATTTTCTATACAGATTCAATTAGGACATGGCATTTTGCTACCAGTATTCATATCCATAGTACAAACTACAAAAAAATTCTGCGCTGTCACCCCAGAGTATGCACCATGTTGCGAAACACGTTGGGGGACCCGTCTGTTGCCACTTATATCGTATTAGCGCTGTTTTTATCTCCTAATGTAAGTGTTTCTACCTACATTAAATACCCTTTATCTACAGTATTACACTATGTGCCCTTCTATTTTTCTTAAACACATTCCATCTGGTTCGGTTGTTTGACATCTGATGGGTCATTGCCCATAAGCACCCATTATCTACATACCCCTGGTACAGCGGTTTGGTGGGTAAGACGTTGTGTGGGAACTGAAGCAGAAGATTAGGTCCTACAGTGGTTTATACCATGCTTGGTTGACCCTTTGAACATATGTTCTTGAGGGTTAATTTTTTCGGTAAGCCTCTCTCAAGTTGGTGATGGCCTTTTTCACTCCATCTGTCACGTTTGGATTGTAGGAGCTCCAGCACCTTTGCTTATATTGGACTGTCACTTTTATATGATTTTTTTTCACGCCGGAGACTTCTTGTCTATTTATCACTTTCATTTGTTGTATACGGTGTTCACATCACTTGGTGTAATTTTTATTTTGTTTAGCGCTACAATTTATATGTTGTATCCATAGTACCATAGTTCATTACCTTTAATGTACCATCTAAAGTACTGAACACAGGGAAAAATAAAAAGAAAAGAAAATTCTTCAGGTTGCAGAAAAACATAGTAAAATTGTAAACGCATTTTCCCGTACAATTACTGCTAGACGAGAAGAGAAGGGAATGGAAGAGAAGGGGCGGAAAGGTGAAGGGAAGGGAGGAGAGGGGAGAAGAGGAGAGGCCTTCATGTTGCTGAACAATATTGTAAAATTTTTTTTTTTTTTTTTACATACAATTACTTTATCATTGAATAAGTGATAGAATTTTACAAATATAATATGAAGTATTCGCAATACACTTTGCTTGCAAAGGCTGCTTGGCTTTCTCCTAAGAATGCCTAGATGTGCCTGTTCACAAGCTTTTTTTGCTGATAATGAAGGCAGCAGTTTAGGCAGGCTAGTCGAGAAGAGAAGGGAAGGAGAAGGAGAAGGAAGCCTTCAGGTTGCTAAACAATATTGCAAAATTTGTAAAGTGATTTTCATTATTTCATGAGAAAGAGAAAAAAAGAGAAAAAGAAAAAAAAAGAGAAAGAGAGAAAAAGAGAAAGAGAGAAAGAGAGAAAAAGAGAAAGAGAGAAAGAGAGAAAGAGAAAAAAAAAGAGAGAGGGAAAGAAAGAGAGAGAACGAGTGAGAGAAAGAAAGAGAAAAGGAGAAAGAGAGAAAAAGAGAAAGGGAGAAAGAGAGAAAGAGACAAAGAGACAAAGAGAGAAAAAGATAAAGAGAGAAAAAGAGAAAGAGAGAAAGAGAGAAAAAGAGAAAGAGAGAAGGAAAAAAAAAGAGAAAAAGAAAAAGAAAGAGAAAAAGAAAGAGAAAATGAGAAAGATAAAGATAAAGAGAAAGAGAGAAAGAGAAAGAGAGAGAGAGAAAGAGAGAGAAAGAAAAAGAAAGAAAGAAAGAAAGAAAGAAAGAAAGAAAGAAAGAAAGAAAGAAAGAAAGAATAATAAACCCTTCAGATTACTGCACAATATTGTCTGACTTCCAGCATCTATCTAGTGAGTGAGTTAAATATGACATTGTAAAATAAAAAGAGGTATCGTTCTTTGAACGATGTTTTGGTACACAAGCTGTGTGTGCTGTAATGTGCGTTGCATTGATTCCAGCTAACGTTTCATTCCCCTCTCCTGGCGCTGTCAATTCACGGGAGAGTCTGTGAAAAGTTAATTGGCACATACAGCAAATCCCACAATCTATACGTGGTGCTTTTAATTTGGATAGGACAGATTATGGATGAAAGTTTGGTCACCTGCAAGGATCAGTGGGCTTTAACACATCAAAGCATATCAAAAAGCAGACGGCAGCGCTGAAACAACAAACAAAATGGATACAGAGGAGCATGTGATATGACAATGAGCTTCCAGCCGTGCCAGAGACGGGCCTGGAGAATACGATGTCGTATGGCATGAGGGGTCATCTGGACAAGAAACTTTGTTCTCATATCAAAATGCCCATTGTGGTTAACATTCTAAATAACAATAATGTTAACAATAGCATTCATCAACAAACGCAACAACAGTAATATTATGTCAATGACAGCGTTACAAAAATAATGGCAAATAAGGACAAAAGCTACAAAAATAATAATAAGAATGCAATGGACCCATCAAGCAGTCAATTGCATTCATTGTTATGATTCCCTCTGTGCCCAGAGTTAGTTTAAAGGGGTTGTAAAGGTTTGTTTTTAATTTTCTAAATAGGTTCCCTTAAGCTTGTGCATTGTTGGTTCACTTACCTTTTCCTTCGATTTCCCTTCGAAATTGTATTTTTTCTTTGTTTTCTTTGTCTGAATTTCTCACTTCCTGTTCCTCCTCAGTAAGCTGTTCTGGCTGACTAACCAGTGCTCGGATGATGGTAACAAGCTTACTGAGGAGAAACAGGAAGTGAGAAATTCAGACAAAGAAAAAAAAACATTTAGAAGGGAAATAGAAGGAAAAGGTTAGTGAACCAACAATGCACTAGCTTAAAGGAACCTATTTAGGATATAAAAAAATGAACCTTTACAACCCCTTTAAAGTGTTACCAAATTCACACAAGTAAAATCAGTCTGTATATGCAGTAAAGTATGCTTGTTATACTCACTGTGGAACCTAAGGGGTTAATCCTCTGCATTGTGTATGAAGACTGTCTGACCCTGTCTTCTCTGATCCTCCCCTTCTTTAACTGACCCCAATCCATCAGAACTATATTAATAGTATAGTTGTGGGACTTTTAAGGCACTGCTAATTTTTGGGTAAAATATAACATTTTTTTAAGTTTACTAAAATTAGACAATATATGGTCCGTATTTACAACAGACTAATAAAATACAGTTTTATAAAATTAGTCAATCTCAATGCTGCAACGATTGTTCTTAGTGGTCTTTTCAGCTCAACGCATTTCTTTGGCAAAGTCCTCTTCATCAGGAGATATCAATACAGACTTTCAATTAATGTCATCTAAATGAAATAATAAACTTTTGAGTAAACATATCAAGGTACAACAATAGTTTATTTAACATATTGCATTGGAATGCTCCCTCATGGGTAGGAGTGCAAGGGCCCCTAAACCAACATACAACCAGGGGGGTGCCAACAGTCCCTCTCCTCCAACCTCCAATACAGTCCTATTTAATCTATGTTCTTAAATTCTTCTTAATAACTTTTATATATTACATATTGCAATATTGCCTTCTACTCCAGTATCAAGCTCTCTTTTATATAAATGTAGCATTACGCCCATAGGAGCTGCTGTTTTTTTGGGCGGCCTGTTACCTTGTTGCTTCCTAGGGATGAATGATGCGTATTGCATCTAGTAGAAGTAAAGGAATGTCCAGACAGGTGCTCTTTTCTGTACTCTTTATTACCCAGCTGGGTAAAAACAGTAAATTTGTGGTGAGGAAAGTAAAGTTGAAGAAGATAGAATAGCAGATTCAGGCGTGATGATAGGGAAACAGTCCTGCTCCCAAATGTAACACTTCTCTTTACCACTCCCGTGGAGTGGGTTCAGTGTACCCAGACAGGCCTCTCTCACTGACCTGGCAGCCGGAGTATCACTCGGACAGTTTTAGGAATAAGTCTCTGCCACAGACCCTCCTTGGTGAACTTGAAATTGGGAGAAAATCTCTGCCACAGACCCCTCTCAATGAGCCTCTGGAGATACCTCTGCAACAGGTCCCCTCTGGGTTGGATTATTGGAGATATGCCTCCCTACTTGAGTTACGTCTGGATCTCCTTCAACTTGCTGCCAAGGTACTGACCAACATGTGATCAATCCCTCGGTGTCCAGCTACCTCGATCCCCGGTGGTTTGTCCAGGCCCTTTTGAACCGCCAGCCTCTCAATGGCGCTCCTCAGACTGACTCCCCACTGAACAGCAGTACAGCTTGGGATCTTCAGTTTTGGAACCCAGTCACTCACTGGGTCCCCGCCACTGTTCAGATGCTCCGGGTCAGCATGGCCTTGGAACCAGGAACACCGTGCACTGCTGGAAATCTTCCAATGCCAAAGGTAAGTAAGCATTATGTGTCTTTCATCTGCTGCATTAAGCTTCCTTGGCCAACCACTGCATTCTGCGGTCCAAAGTGTTGCCCGATCAACAGCATCCTTTGCCAGGAGGAGAGGTTCCCAGCTCCTGGCAGAAGATTCCTGCCTCATCAAGGTTTTAGCTGTGCATATCTGGAGGGAGTCTATTCTCTGCTAATTCTTTGAAAGCTAGAAGAGGGGTGTAATGGTCACCACCACTTACAACCTTCCATCCAACCACGACAAGCTTATCTGACACACTCCGACAATATTGCATACACGATCCATATCCTTTCCCAGAATAAGACAAGACAGAGCTCCGTTCTTGCTTCCAAAGATATGACAATTTATTAGTATTTTCTCAGCTTCTTATACAGTCTCAAGCATAATGCAGTTAATCACAGGACAATGTAGCCTCCACCCCCCTTCACACCATGGGGGGCTTCAATCACACTCTAAAAGGCATTCAGGTAAGCTAACCATGTAGACCGGTCGGCACCGCATCTTCAATAGGGTTCAATTAACCTTGAATAATAACACAGACATCTAGTTGAATAAGTTCTCTAGACAGCTTTATCACACAATGGCAGTCTTGTGAGAGTGGGTGCAATCAACACCTTCAACGGAATGTCTTTACAGTGAATAGCCAACACCTTAAGATATTTCAATAGCCTATTATACAAAGGTATGACTCACTGGCTGGCTGACCTGGTCATGTCATCATGAACTCCTTGTGATATCTCAGTCCTGAAATATGAAGTATTAATAATCTCCAGAGGCTCATTGAGAGGGGTCTGTGGCAGAGACTTTCTCCCAATTTCAAGTTCACCAAGGAGGGTCTGTGGCAGAGACTTATTCCTAAAACTGTCCGAGTGATACTCCGGCTGCCAGGTCAGTGAGAGAGGCCTGTCTGGGTACACTGAACCCACTCCACGGGAGTGGTAAAGAGAAGTGTTACATTTGGGAGCAGGACTGTTTCCCTATCATCACGCCTGAATCTGCTATTCTATCTTCTTCAACTTTACTTTCCTCACCACAAATATATTACATATATTACATGCCTCATCTCATGTAATATATGAATTATGATTCTTTGTCACCCTATGGCCCTAGTGGACATAAGGTGACCCTAGACATAGGAATATCTCAGTCTGTCACGGGCCATTCCGTTACATCTCTCCCCTTTCGGTGGGAGACGGACACAGGTGGTAACCCCAAACGGGTTGACTCCGAAGTCCGTCAGTAGTTCCAGTCCTCCAATGCTGGTATCCATACTGTACCCCAAATAAATGGCTCCAAACTGAGCATTACTCACCCCGCCAACTTCTGCCTCTCTCAGAGAACACGCCTGCCACTGGGGAGAAGGCAGGGTGACTGGGCTCAGTCCATCATGCTGTTGGGGGTCTGGGCCAACTGCCCCCCCTTCCTGGGGTATACCAGTGGAGACTGAAGTCCCATCCACTGGTGCTTGGTGAAAACCCCCTGGTGCTTGCAAAGCAAAGCCGACATCCTCCTGTCCCAGTCCTGTACCATTTTCTGGGGTTGTGCCAGTGGAGACTGAAGTCCCATCCACTACCCCAGGAACCCCCTCTTCTGTTAATGAGGAGCAGAGGCCTATGACACTCTGCTCTGTTGCCAGCTCTTCTGCTGGGTTGCTGTGAGTGGAGACCACAGTCCCATCCACCACCACAGGGTCCCCCTCTTCCGTTAGTGGAGAGCAGAGGTCCGTGACCCTCTGTTCTGTTGCCAGCCCCTTCGCTGGGTTGCTGTGAGTGGAGACCACAGTCCCATCCAATACCACAGGGTCCCCCTCTTATGCTAGTTGGGAGCAGAGGCCTGGGGCACCCTGCTCTGTTGCCAGTGATTCAGCTGGGGGTAAAAGATTTACCACCTCAGCTTGTTGCTGGAGAGAGGGGCCAACCGCCCCGGCTCTCTGGAACTCCACACCATCCGCTTTGGCTTTAGGGAAGGCAATCTCCGTATTTTCCACTGCCGATTCATCAGCCAGGAGTTCACAGTTGTCATATGAACTTTCCTCATAGTCCCAGGCAATGGGAGCCCCACCCTGCTGCTGAGCCGAGTCTAGCAGCTGTCTGTAGGCAACCTCCAGCTCCCATTCTTGAATGGCCAGAAATTCGAAATCTTCCTGTGACCAGTGGCCTCCCGAGATATTTAATTTTTCCTCTCTGTGCTCCATTATGTCCTCCAAGCGCCACTCCCGATCATCCCCAAAGTCGAGATCACTGGACATCCTCCAATACAACAATCCCAGGCCATCATAGTCATAGCCTTCTGTGGGGCTGTCCTCCGCTGACCACAGGCACTCTTGGGCTACATACCACCGCAGGGCTCTGTAGCTCTCATCCAGCTGCATCTCTGCCCCGATCAGCCTGCTTAACTCTGCTATCCACTCCTGCTTCGGTTGTTCCCCCAACAACAGCATTCGTACGTCATACTGCGGCCAGTACCTTGCATAGATGGAGGGCAGGACCTTTCCTTGGTGTTGCTGCTCCAGAGCTAACGCTTCCTTCCAGAGTTGGCACCGAATCACATCCGACCATCCCAACAGGACCTCCTCTGATACTGGTCCTCTATGCTGTATCCGCATCTCTTGTAACCTCCTTTGGAATTCCTCTTCCATGGAGACTGGTATCTGCACCTCTCCTCTCTCTTCAGCTGCTGCAGCACTTCTTCGCTGTCGCAAGGTGGCATCCACAGCCGCTATAACCCGGTCTATGATCTCCGGCAGAGGATTAGGACCATATTGTGCCAGTCCATGTTTAACAGCCCGATCAAAAAATTCTTCCTCGGGTGTCCTGTCTGTTACGCTGGGCCTCTTAGCTCTATTCATTTCGACAAGTTCTGCGATAATGTCCCTTTTCTTACGGTTGCTGGCCGGTCTGCCCCGGCTCTCCAGTAAGTCCATGAGGGAAGAGAGCTTCATCTGTTCATACAGCGTCTCCATTGTCCTGTGTCCTTGTAGCCGTCCTTCTGAAGATGGAATCACCCCACTGCTGTGCCACCAATGTAACTGTCACCACCGCTTACAACCTTCCATCCAACCACGACAAGCTTATCTGACACACTCCGACAATATTGCATACACGATCCATATCCTTTCCCAGAATAAGACGAGACAGAGCTCCGTTCTTGCTTCCAAAGATATGACAATTTATTAGTAGTTTCTCAGCTTCTTATACAGTCTCAAGCATAATGCAGTTAATCACAGGACAATGTAGTCTCCACCCCCCTTCACACCATGGGGGGCTTCAATCACACTCTAAAAGGCATTCAGGTATGCTAACCATGTAGACCGGTCGGCACCGCATCTTCAATAGGGTTCAATTAACCTTGAATAATAACACAGACATCTAGTTAAATAAGTTCTCTAGACAGCTTTATCACACAATGGCAGAGTCTTGTGAGAGTGGGTGCAATCAACACCTTCAACGGAATGTCTTTACAGTAAATAGCCAACACCTTAAGATATTTCAATAGCCTATTATACAAAGGTATGACTCACTGGCTGGCTGACCTGGTCATGTCATCATGAACTCCTTGTGATATCTCAGTCCGGAAATATGAAGTATTAATAATGTCCCATCTCATGTAATATATGAATTATGATTCTTTGTCACCCTATGGCCCTAGTGGACATAAGGTGACCCTAGACATAGGAATATTTCAGTCAGTCACGGGCCATTCCGTTACAAGGGGTTTCACTGAGAATTTAGTCTGGATGTGCCCCTGATAAAACTGTCTGGCTAAGAAACACCCAAGTCCCAGGGATACAATGACCCGAAAGCGATCCTAGTGACTGTTGCTGCTGTTAACCCCCGGTGCAGTTTAAGGCTTGCCTGGCCTAAAACATTGCCTATGGTGACCCAGTGCTGTCCACGTTATGTCCTACTGCTAAAATGAATGTTTTAAAGCGGTTGCAAACACTGCTTGGTCCTACAAGCTTTATAGTATAAAAAAAATATCTCCTAAACGTGCACTGTTTAGGAGATATTCACCCTGCATGCAGCCAGTGATGTCACTGGCGCATGCGCTCTGAAGGTCTAGCATACCTTGCCAGAACTTCAGAGCTTTGTGCCGGACACAACTCAGCAGCCATTGGGGTTAGCGCTACAATCATGATAACATTAGGGAGATGTGTGACCCCAAATTTATTGTGCAGCAGGACAACGACCCCAAACATACAGCCATAATCATTAAGAACTATCTTCAGCTTATAGAAGAACAAGGAGTCCTGGAACTTAAGGTTTGACTGCCACAAAGTCCTGATCTCTATATCATCAAGTCCATCTGGGATTACATGAAGGGACAGAAGGATTTAAGGCAGCCTGCATCCATAGAAGATCTGTGGTTAGTTCTCTAAGATGTTTGGAACAAAATACAGTACCTGCTGAGTTCCTTCAAAAACAGAGTACAAGTGTACCTAGGAGAATTGATGCTGGTTTGAAGCCAAAGAGTGGTCACATCAAATATTGATTTGATTTAGATTTTCCTTCTGTTCATTTACTTCCTGTTTTGTAATTGTATAAAAATAAACAATTAAGATATATATTTTTGAACAGTAATGTAATATATATATTTATACACACTCACACATATACAGTTGTGCTCATAATTTTACATACTCTGGCAGAATCTATAATTTGTTGGCCATTTTTCAGAGAATATGAATGATAACACAATTTTTTTTTCGCTCATGGTTAGTGTTCGTATATATATATACACACACAGTATATACACCTGGAATCTATCGGCAACAATAGCAAACAAATAAACAAAGGAATACTTGCTTACAATCTCTGTCTCTAGTCTGAATCAACAGCAGTTCTTCCATAGTGGGACATAAGGTGTCACTTCTACTCCCTACTGGGATTTCCAACCCATCAACCTAGAGGCAAAATTTACTCTGTGATGTTAGGCAGCCAGTTATTTACAGTACAGGGCAGCTGATCCCATCAACACTGAAATGTAGCTTTAAGAACCTGAAAATGTTTGTGGTAGAACCAGACGACATCATGAAGTGGTCACACTGCTTTTTTGTCAATGTCTAGGGCCAGCTTAAAGCTGAACTGTCCAATTACAGGCTGGGAAGAGGGAGCTTATAGCTTTATTGCTTAACTAGAAGGTTAGTTCACCAACTTAGCTATAATTTCTGGCAGAGCTGTGTAAATCTTAGAAATGGATGCACAGAAATACAAATCTTTTGGCTAGTACAACAACAACCACATAGGCTTTTACTGTTTGCCTGGAGTAAGCTTTAATTCTTACAACTGGCGGCAGTTCTACTAGAGAGATCTCTGTGCTGAAGCCCCCGGGAATGCACAACTGCCTTAGGAATATATTGTATGCTATATAGACAATGCAATGATCTGTTGCTGGAGGATTTGAGAAGAGATACTGGATAGAAGGAATACAACTCCACCATTAAGAAAGACTAAAAATAGGGGGCCAGATTCTCAGAAGGGATACGACGGTGTATCTCCAGATACGCCGTCGTATCTCTGTTTCTGGCCCTGGGTATCTATGGGACTGATTCTTAGAATCAGTTACACATAGATTTTGCTTAGATCCGACTGGCGTAAGTCACTTACACCGTCGGATCTAAGTTGTAATGTTACGCTGGCCACTAGGTAGCCTTCCCGTCGATTTCTGCGTCGAATATGCAAATGAGCGTGATATGCCGATTACCGAACGTATTTGCGTGCCGTCGTCGTAGTTTATGTAGTTTGCATAAGCGTAAGGTTACCCCTGCTATATGAGGGGTAACCTTGCGTAAGTCCGGCGTACACCATGTTTGGTATGGACGTCGGGACAGCGTTGTGTTTTTCCGTTGTTTACGTCGTTTACGTAACTCGTCGCAAATAGGGCTGTACGTTAAACGTTGAAACCAATGTATTTGCGGAGTACTATGGAGCATGCGCAGTGGGCTACGTTTCCGGCCGGCGCATGCGCAGTTCATTAATCCCGGGGTGCGCTTAGTTTAAATACAACACGCCCACCTCCTTCCTACTTTGAATTACGCAGCCTTACGCCGGCCCATTTACGCTACGCTGCCACAAATTACAGAGCAAGTGCTTTGAGAATATAGCACTTGCCCGTAAATAGTGCGGAGGCGTAGCGTAAAGGGGATATGCTACGCTGTTAAAGGGCAGATCTACGAGAATCTGGCCCTAAATCTACAACCCAAGTTAAGTAACTATTTAGTAAATTCCTATCACATACATGATCCATGCTCATTTGCTAGGGAAGATAGATAGGTTGTGCATTTGCATATATTATCCATATTTTATAATACTTCATATGTTGTGTATTGTTTACCTAAAATTATACATAGTTTGTAGGTACAGCATTTTTTGTTTAGTAAAGTACATTAATACACTGAGTTTTTTTATGCTTCTTTGCTGTCCTGCAACATGACCTTAAAAAGGTCAAAACTAGAAGTAAAATTACAGTAGCAGTAAAATTAGGTGGGTGTGCTGGGAAATATGGTGGGAAGATCTCTTTGTAGTATATTCTTAATGGTGGTCAAGCACATGTAGGCAGGCCAAGAAGATGTTGGTACAATGTTGAATCCCTGGGTACCACTAACATATCTACTGCCCAATTTTTTGTGTGGGTTCCAGTTCCAACAACATGCCATCGGCTCCATCTTTGATTGGACACAACAGGAGCCAATCAGTGGGCTCGGCATGTCCCGATGTCCGCTGGAACCCACCGATCATTCCCTAGAGAAGCAGAGCGGCGGTCTGCCGATGTAAAAAAGGCAGATCGCCATTCTGTAAAAATGGTAGTGATCCTGTGTTTTCTGCTGGATCTCTGCCTTCCCAAAGTACAACCACATCCCTCACAGTGAATAAGCACTCCCTATGGAACACATTTAACCCTTTGATCGCCCATGATGTTAACCGCTTCCCACCGATCATTCCCTAGAGAAGCAGAGCGGCGGTCTGCCGATGTAAAAAAGGCAGATCGCCATTCTGTAAAAATGGTAGTGATCCTGTGTTTTCTGCTGGATCTCTGCCTTCCCACAGTACAACCACATCCCTCACAGTGAATAAGCACTCCCTATGGAACACATTTAACCCTTTGATCGCCCATGATGTTAACCGCTTCCCGGCCAGTGTCATTAGTACAGTGATAGTGCATATTTTTAGCACTGATTACTGTATTAATGTCACTAGTCCCGAAAAAGCATCAAAAGTATCAGTTAGGTGTTCGATTTGTCCACCGTAATATCTTAGTCCCGCTATAAGTCGCTGATCGCCACCATTACTTGTAAAAAAAAATAAGAAAAATATTCCATAGTTTGTAGACGCTATAACTTTTGCACAAATCAATATACGCTTATTGGGATTTTTTAACCAAATATATATAGCAGATACAAATTGGTCTGAATTGATGAAGAAATTCATTTATTTTTATTTTTTTATTGGATGTTTTATAGCAGAAAATTATCATCACAGAGGTGATCAAATGCCACCAAAAAAAGAAAGCTCAATTTGTGGGTAAAAAAGGAACAAACATTTTATTTGGGTACAGCATCACACGCCCAGAGGCTATTCATTTAGCATGTGCTGCGCTATATAAGTTTTTCACTCACTCACTCACTCACTCACTCACTCACTCACTCACTCACTCAATCACTCACTCACAATTGTCAATTGATGTAACATAGTGCTGTATGGATTGAGAGTATTAATGATAGCCCTCCGACTGGAGGATCACTCCCCAAGTAAGACGTGTATGGATATCAAGGAATTTAAACAGGTTAGTTCACTTGTAGGCTCTCAGTCAGGAGTGCCTAGGTTTAATCCTGGGAGGAAAAATCTGTTAGACCTCCTGCACACCAGTATTTCTAAAAAGATAGACCCTAAATATGAACAATCTGAAGGTTAGTGCATGTGCCGGCTAGGTGGGGCCCTTATGTTGGCGCACAATGAAAGGTCCAGTCCCTTTAAAGTGTGGAGAAAGCAGGATGGTTCCCTTTAGGAGGCAAAGTTGGTGCCACAGGAAAAGGTTACTTTAAGTGGGGAAGAGTAGGATGATAGGCGTGTTCAACGTTAAAAGGTAAGTTTGAACTTAAACAACAAAAGGACCCTTTGTTAAATGGCTTGAGATGAAGTAGATGCAACTGCAGGGAAAAGATTTTGTCTAGCAGAGAACGAAGGGTTAACTCAGTTCAGCAACCTACTTGCAGGGACCACGATGGCAAAAAATAAATGTCAGTTTGAAACAGTATGGGAGTGGTGATATACCTGTCACTGATAGTTGGGCAGCATTGAAGAATGCATATACCTTTAACAGGCCTGTCTGTCAACAACAATTAAATGTAAATGACAGCAACGATGCATGGGTCAGTGACCCTCTCGCCAATCCTTCTGTGACAATCCATGTGCATGTGACTCACCCACTACTGCAGCTGAAGCCCCCCCCCCCCCTTTGAATCAACTCTTTACACATGGTGTTCTGCTTTACAGTCTAATTTTCAGCCTCCCCAGCTATTCTGTATTCACCGTCTCAACCCATTCCTGTTCTGAACTGCACGCCTCATCACAAGCTCTCATATACTCCTTCCTCTTGCAAAATCTCTCCCCAACTCCCCTGTGTGTCTTTGGTTTCTCTTTTATATCCTTCCCTTGGTGATTGTTCTTGGACCCTGTAGTTTTATTTTATCTTAACTGTGAAGGAAGTTCTGCTTTTAGCCTACAAATCCCAGAAGTCTCTGTATTACGATATGGCAAGTAAAAGTTCTGAATGCTGCCATCTTATTGATGAATAAAGTTCTGCATTATTTGTAAAAATGCAGAGGGGTTGGTTTACTAAAGTTGAAGCGTGCTAAAGAGTGCAAAATCTGGTGCATAGAAACCAATCATGTTCCAAGTATTTTGTCAAAGTATAATTGAACAATCTGAAGTTAGAAGCTGCTTGACTACCATGCACAGCTGCACCAGATTGCTGCGCCAGTTTAAGTAGATCAACCGCATAGTATTACATTTACAACTGTAAGTGTAGCGCCTCCTAAAATTAGTGGGACAGTGGGAGAGTTATGTTCCTCCCTCTCCTAATTTTTGCTAAATTGGGCTGCTGTCAGCCCTGAATTATCCTGTGGTCATTCTGTGCTCCAGAGATGAAGTTCCATCTCTGGGTGACAGGTGGCGCCAGAGGGATTCTGGTGCAACCACTTTTCCCCAGCAGCCAATTGGAGGAGTTTTCCCTCACGGGCATGCTGGGATATGGCCCACCAGGCTGGGGTCGCATGCTACGCGGAGTTCCCTGATGATGCTGAAGTGGGCCCTAGGGACTTGCTGGGGGAACCACTTCTACTAAAGAGATCCTAAGCTGTGTGCTGTTTGGTGGGGGATCGGCTTGAGGAGAACCCGGAGGCAGGTGATCCAAAAGGGCTTGAACAAACCATCAGGGATCTGGTTGCCAGGAACTGACAGATAACCACAGACTGTCAGCTGGTGATCCGTATTGAAAAGAGAACTTTCTGGGAGGATTCGCTCTACAGTCCAACATTGGGCCTGTGGCAGGGGTCTTCATCCTAAAATACTAAATTTAACTAGAGCAGATGTCTGTCCGGAGGCACTCTGCCCACTCTGGCTGGAGTGGTGGCAAATTGTTCTACTACAGAAGGCAGGACTGCTTTCTTTTCATCCAAGGCCTGATACCGCAACGTTCTCTCCTTTTATCAACCTTTTTTCTCTACCTCATGTTGATGTTGGTCACGTGGGAGCAGGAACAGGAACAGGAAATAAAGCATTCAGAAAACGTCAGCAGCAGGTTTGGACATTCTCTTATTGCTCTGCTCACGTCAACCACCCCTAGACAACATACAGAGGTAACTTAATAAGCTGATCCCACAATCAATCAGCGGCTCCTGAAGGGGTAGCACTACACGTGGGGGCTCCACCGGGATTCGGCTGTTACCCTTGGCAACAAAAACTGTGAGTAAAAAGTTTATTAAGAGCAGAAAATCGTGTATTGAATTGTCCGGTAAACAGGGGGTTAACCTCGAGTAGCTGGGCCTGGGCATACGTGCAGTGAGGCACACGCCTGGGACTTGTCTATACAAGTTCTTCAAGTGGGAGGAGTCACCCATCCCTGCAGTGAGAGTTTAGCGCCAAAGTAAGGAAGGTAACGCCCAATTTTGTGCCAAACTTGCCAGTCGTTGCCACCCATGAGAAGGAAGCACCACGTGAGATGATGTCTGTTCCTGTGTTGCCAACCGCAGCTTCTCCTAAATTGAGGCCACCCATGTCTATGCCGGGGACCTCTACTATGTTTGCTTCGCCTGGAATACCCCTCACAGATACGGGGACCCGGATGTCCACAGAGGGACAATTTGTTCTGTTGTCGAGCGGGGTATCGGAGACTTTGGGACTGTCCTGCCCTCATTGTGAGGAGTTGTCTATTCGGTTCCAGCAGTTTGCTCGGTGCCGGAGATGCCGTGCTTACTTATTTGCCGTGAAGTCATCTGCCAAAACTCCTCAGGAGTATCGGGTGGACTACATCACCGGAGTCGTCACCACGGAGGAGTAAGCCACAAGGCCTGAACCTCCCCTGTCGGTGGAGATCGTAGAGCCGGAGGCTCTGAATACTGAAGTCATTTCGGTGTCATCAACGCTTACCCTGCCATCGGCTGCCTCGCCATCCCGATTATCGGAGGTAAGCCCTAAAGATGACGCAAGTCGGATCGATAACTTAATTAGCGTGACTAACACACAGGCCGAGGACACATCTGAGACCCCCACCTCTACAGCGGTCTCCATGTGATGTGCCTCCATTAGAGCAAGGCCTGCTCCAGCGTCCCGCAGCCACGGTCGAGGCCTGCCTGTGAAGAGCTTCTTGCTGGATTGGCCCAGAGACCCATCCAGGGTCCACGGTTACCTGCCTGCTGAGGAACTGGACTCCTCAGACTTTGATTCGCTATCGGAAGAAGTTGACCTTCCGGACTATCTTTTTGAGCCAAGGTTCCCAGAGGAACAGGGGTTCGGATAATTCCATGCTCCCCATACTATTTGACGGAGAAAGAAACGCTCTGGTCGGAGCTCACCGCGTGGGCCAGGAGTATCGTCTGTGGATGTCCCGCAGCTGACCTGGGGAGACGTTGAGTTTGTTCCTGTTTTGTCTCTCACCGCTCCTTTGCCCCTTTCTGTGCCTGCCTTGAGAAGGGCACCGGACGCTATTTTGCTGCAGGGATGAGGAAATCCACGCACGCTGCCCAGACTATCCAGGTTACAGGGCCTGGTAATACAAAAGGTTGCCACCCGCTATGGTTATGAGTACCCTTATGTGCCATCCTCCCTTCTATATCAGGTGGATCAGGATCGGGAGGGATGGTGCCAGGAGGCCATATGGACACATCTAAAGGTGCCCTGTATTCTAAAGGGTGCGGACTTGGGCCTATCCTACCTAAACCCCAGGTTTGAGCGTTGCCACCGAGAGTGGAGCTGGGGTCGACACATTTATAGTGACCAGGTTGTGCTAAAGTGCCCTGGAAGAGAAGACCAGGCCTTTTCAGGCATTTCAACTACAGCAGATGGAGACATTGTAATCCTGCCGGATCCGCGGTTTTATAAATAGGTCTGATGCCAATTTTGCTTGAAATACTTGCTTTCATGACGTTTTGGACAAGGGTTCTCGCCCCCACTCAAGTTGTTTTTTTTTCTCTCCGTTCCCCCCCCCCCTGGCCTCTCCAGATCCGCATCTGGTGCACATGTGAAGTACTCTAGGAGGGATTGGGTTCAGTCAGTTAGAGTGGGGCCTTGCCAACTTCTCTACAGAATCGGAGGATACAGCTAAATTAATGTTTTGTTTTTTTACTCCTCTTTTGCTCCTATTTCTTTGCATAGGACTTGGATTGTCGAGTACCAGCGCACTGACCGCTAGAAGCAGAGTCTTGCATTTTTTTTCTCTCGCAGGACAAGAATGTATATATTGTTTTATCTCTTGCAACAGAGTGACAGAAATGTTAAAGCACTTATAGTTAGACTCCTTGGGAGGAAGGGAAACTTCACACTCTGACGAGAGGGTGCAGTCTCAATTCTGACCTTGGACATTTGTATATAGAGAGGTTCTTAATATATCAGGATGTATATTTTTGTGTATGTTCTCTTTTGTATTTCCTATGCAGGTTATTGGACCCACCTACTATCAACACTGCAGAGAATGGGCAGCATAGACGCATAGGGTTCTGTATGTTTGTAATGTCACATGTTATTTAAAAAAATTCAATATTTGTAATCCAATGTTTACAATATTATTTTCTCTTTTTCCTACTTTTCTTTACTGGTTAGCAGGTATCAGGCTGGCATTCAGGCTTGAATGCCTTAGGACACTGGGGACAGTGTCATTTCAAGTGGGGGAGTATGTAGCGCCCCCTTTCTTTCAGAAAAGGCGCTACGCTAAATTTAGTGGGAGAGTTATGTTGCTCCCACTCCTAATTTTGCTAAATTGGGCTGCTGTCAGCCCTCAATTATCCTTTGGGTCATTCTGTGCTCCAGAGATGCAGTTCCATCTCTGGGTGGCAGGTGGCGCCAGAGGGATTCACTTTTCCCCAGCAGCCAACCGAAGTTTTCCCTCGCGGGACATGCTGGGGAGGGGTATATCTGGGGCAGACACCATTTTTTGGAGTTCTTCGTGGGTTCCAGGTTCCAGGTGCGGCACTCACCTTCAGACCCCGGCGATGCATGCGGAGTTCCCTGCTTATGCTGAAGTGGGCCCTAGCAACTTGCTGGGGGCACCACTTCTACTAAAGAGATCCTAAGCTTTGTGCTGTTCAGTGAGGGATCGGCTTGAGGAGAACCAAAAGGGCTTGAACGAACCATCAGGGATCTGGTTGCCAGAAACTGACAGATAACCACAGACTGTCAGCTGGTGACTTCTATTGAAAAGAGAACTTTCTGGGAGGATCCGCTCTACAGTCCAACATTGGGCCTGTGGCAGAGGTCTTCATCCTAAAATACTGAATTCAACCGAGCCAAGTCAGTGAGAGAGACTTGTTCCTCCCAGCAACCTTAAGTGATGCTCCGGCTGCCAGGCTTGTGGCAGAAGTCTGTCCGGAGGCACTTCACCCACTCTGGCTGGAGTGGTGGTGAACTGTTCTACTACAGAAGGCAGGACTGCTTTCTTTTCATCCAAGGCCTGATACCGCAACGTTCTCTCCTTTCATCAACGTTTTCTCTCTACCTCATTTTGATGTTGGTCATGTTGGACCAGGAAATAAAGCATTCAGAAAACTGCAGCATCAGGTTTAGACATTCTCTTATTGCTCTTCTCACTGCAACCACCCCTAGACAACATACAGAGGTAACTTAATATGCCGATCCCACAATCAATCGGCGGCTCCTGAGGGGGTAGCGCTACATAAGTAACGGTCATATTATATCAAATGAAATCCACTTGCCTTGTGTATGGCATATCGATTGCTTGGGTTGTGGACTTTAGATCTTTCATTCCTATTTGAAGAGCTTGCTCTTAAAATAAAGCAAGAATAAATAATAATAATATAATAAAGCAATAATTTACCAAAGTCTCTATGGCAACCACTAGACCAAGGAAGAGTATTTGAATGTATGGTTGAATTCATGCCCAGACCCATAATGCACTGCATAACCTATGCCTTGGGTCAGATTAGCTACTTGTAGTTATCTGAACAAATGGACAAGTCAGTTTCCTCACTATAAGGACTGAAGTCCAGTTTCATTGGTCCAAACTGACCTTGTTTGGCCCATCAGTCTGTTGTCCTTCAGTCCAAAGTTTTAAAACTTGCTTTAAAATCGGACTGATGGACGCCTGACCATCGGGCCAAACCGATCGCTAGTACACAAAAGCATCAGTTCAAAAACACATGCATGCTCAGAATCAAGTCGACGCATGCTTGGAAGCATTGAACTTTGTTTTTTTCAGCACGTTGTTGTGTTTTACATCACCGCATTCTGACACGATTGGTTTTTGAACTGATGGTGTGTACGTACATCAGACCATCAGACCATCAGTCTGTGAACCAATGAAACTGGACTTCAGTCCGTTTTTATCAGTTTGGACTGATCAGGTGTACAGGGCCTAAAAGGATGGGCTTCTAGATACCATCTTATCAGTGTGTATTGAAGTTGGTTATGGAAAGCAGAAAGCTTTTCACAGATTGGTGAACCTCTGCCCATCTTTACTTCTGAGGCCGCGTACACACGATTAGACATGTCCACTCAAACATGTCTGACGGACCGTTTCCAGCGGACATCTCTCATCAGATTTTGGTCCGATGGCGTGTACACACCATCGGACGAAAACCCCCCCAGGCTGAGGACGCGGTGACGTGGTGGTGACGTTGACGCCGCCACGTCATCACTCCAGGAAGTAAAATACTTCCACGCATGCGTCGAATCCATTCGACGCATGCGCAGAGATTTCTGTCCGCTGGTTAGTGTACTAACCAGCGGACATATCCGACGGACATGTCTCCGGCGGACAAATTTCAAAGCATGCTTTGAAATTTGTCCGCTGGGAAAACATGTCCGCTAGCCCGTACACACGATCGGAGATGTCTGCTGAAACGACCAGTATTTTTTGCTAGAATTTTTTTTAGAACCCCAAACATTTTATATATATATATATACACATACAATTATTTTTTATTTTATTTTTTCAAGCAGAGGCTCCAGAAAATACATTGGTGGTTGTTGCAATTTTTTGAGTAAATACATAAAAAACATGTCACGCTTTAAAACAAACAACATACATTTTCCTTTGCATAGGCAATGTTTTAAAAGCCTTTACAGATTATCACTTTATATTTACACAGGAGGTCTGGTGCTAGAATTACTGCCCGTGATCTCTCATTCATGGTGATACCTCACATGTGTGGGACGATCATTGTTTGCGTTGGTGTGAGAATGACACGTGCGTTCACCTTAGTGCAGAAGTACGGGGGGGGACTTTAAAAGAAAAAAAATTAAGCCCTCCAGTGGCTAGTTAGTCACTAGGATTGCTTTTAGAAGAGAGCCAACCATTGTCTCTAAAAATAACAATACCAGTATAACCACGTACTGGTATGCCGCTGGTAGTCAAGTGGTTAAAATGGTAAATTTTCTCAGTTATATACAATTGATATATTTTCTATTGTGAATGAAATATTGGTTTGTGCAATTTTCAAATCATTACATTTGTTTTTTATGTAGATTTTACAGTGTCCCAACTTTTTGGGAACATGGGTGCTAGCAGATACTTTGGGCCAGATTCACGAACACTTGCGCTGGAGTATTTGGATATGCGCCGCGTAACTGTGATGATGCGCCGTCGTTTCTATGTGCCCGTAGCCACCAAACTAGATGCGCTCAATAACGGGTCATTTGCGACCGGCGGAACGTTCCGACGCCAGAGTATCGTCAGCGTTTATTTTCGCTGGGCGCATCAGTCGCGCCCATTGATTTCCCCTGCAAATATGCAAATGAGGGAGATTTCCCAATTCACGAACGGATTAGCACTATACGCTGGCTACATGCGCCGCGCGTATCTGGTCCGTCCGGCGCAAAGTTATTTCTACAAAAGGCTGCTTTATCTTTACTCCAGACGGTCACAGGTCAGCAGGAGAGCAGCTACAGCAGCGTTACCGACGATAGGAGCTTGCTGAACAACAACACTTGCAAGGAGGACAACACCTCTGTGTGCCAACATGCCAGGGGCAATTGTGGTCCTAGAACTACTGATGGGTCCCCTGGAACCAAGAAGGCGGCCACGTGAGAGGATATACCGCACTCGTATGAGCCTCTTTGGCATGGGGGATGAGGAGGTGTATCGCCTCTTCAGATTCAGCCCAGATGCAATACTTGAACTAACCACAACCCTGCAGGGTGACATCACCAGCCCAACACACCGCTCACAAGCAGTGCAGCCACTGGTGAAGGTCCTGGCAACACTCCATTTCCTTGCAAGTGGATCATTCCAGCGTACAAGTGGAGTGGTGGCTGGGATGTCACAATCCTCCATAAGCAGATGTGTGCACCAGGTTGTCCCTGCAATCCTCAGACGCATGTCCAACCAGTTCATCAGACCCACCACTGAGGAGCTGCGGCAGAAGGCAATGACAGATTTCTACAGCATTGCCAGATTCCCACGCACTGTGGGGGCCATTGATTGCACACATGTGGCACTCCAGCCCCCCAGTGCCACAGAGCACATATACCGCAATCGGAAGCATTGGCATTCCATCAATGTACAGGTGATAGCTGATGCCCAACGCCTCATATGGCACGTCCGTGCCAAACACCCCGGGTCCAGCCATGACAGCTTCATATACCGTCAGAGCCCCATCCCAGCAGAATTTAACCAGAACATGTATGGGGACAGCTGGCTGGTTGGTGAGTGACATGGGAGTCAGGCATGACTATCCCCTCCCGTGATGCACAACAGAAATCGCACATGCATGACTAACATTCTCCTGTCTTTTCCCTTCCAGGTGACTCTGCATATGCACTGGGACCCCATCTCATGACTCCTTTCCGGAACCCCCAAACCAGAGGAGAGAGAAAATACAATGAAGCACACATCAAAACCCGTGCAGTGGTGGAGCAAACATTTGGGCTCCTAAAGTCCCGTTTCCGATGCCTGGATAAGTCTGGGGGGGCCCTATTGTATTCCCCTACCTTCGTGTGTCAGATCATCGGTGCATGTTGCATACTACATAACTTTGCTATGAAAAAAGGCCTGCATATTGACATACGTGATGACCTGACCCCCGACCCACACAGTCCCCATCTGCCAGAGGACACCCAGTCTGCTGATGGAAGAGCAGTCAGGAGGGTCCTCGCTGTAGGCATCTTTGGACACTAAACCAAAACATTAATCACACAGACAGTGCACGCATGTACACCACTGATGTCCCTAGATCACACACACCACATGCACATCGCATTGGATTAGCCCAAGTCCAGCATGTAGGAGTTGGGAGCAGTAACGCCAGCGTCAAGGCCCCAATGATGTCACTGTCCATTCATACACCTTTCACACGTCATTCATTCAGCCGTGGGGTTCACTTCACCACCACGGCCGAGGGTGACACCCCTTACTTTCAGGAGTGCCACCCCCTCACATTCACACACCATTCACACTGTCCCCTGCACTCCTGACCGTGTGCAGTACAAAAATAAATTAATAATATCATATCCTGATAATTAAAAGAAACAAAATCTCAAAACCTGAGAAAAATAAAAAATAAACTCATGACCTGAGTATGTCCAAAACAAAAATATAAAACCCCCAAAAAAATAAAAGGCCTCATCGGGGATGCCGGTGGCTTCTTCTGGGGGCCCCTCTCTGACTCCGCAGCTGCCTGGATGGAGTGGGTGGGGGTGGGGGGCATCTGGAGGTGGCTGATCCCCAGGTGGGCCACTCCTGGCAGGTGTGGCCTGCGTGCCCTCCAAGGCCCTGGCTATCCGTCCAAGGTAGGAGTTGGTCTGGGCCTGCATCCGGAGCTGACGGGTGACCTGGTAGTGCTGGGCCCGCCGACTCAGCCTCCCCTGGTCCCGGATGGCAGCACTGTTGGCCTGGACGGCTGCAGTAAGGTGCCGGATATCCCCCTGCACCTCCCCCAAAGTGGTGACCACTGCAGCGCAGTTGCAGCTGACATCCTGCACTGCGTTGCTGAGGTTGGCAACGGAGCCCAGGCTGTCAGACACTTTCTCCAAGTGCACCGCTATGGCCCCCATCTGTTCCGTCTGCCTGGCGTGATCCCTCGCCAACTGGTCCTGTATACCATCAGACACCCCCCTGGTCTTCTGGGTCGCCTTCCTGGGGCCAGAAGATGGTTGTCCTCGGGTGGAAGGAGTCGCCCTTGAGGGGCTTCCAAGGATGGGGGAGGGGACGACAGACGGCCCAGGAGAAGGGGAGGAGACAGACAACACTAATGAAAAGTCCTGCTCTGCCACAGCAGGATCCTCCACAACCACCTCGGCAGGTGTGGTGTGGCCACTCTCCTCCTCCACAACCTCTTCACCACCCAGTGGCTCGGGCACACGATGGCGTGGGGGGGATGGGGTGGAATGCACGCTGACAGATGAAGGCCCAGCTCCGTCATCTGTGGATGACACAAAGCAGACACATGTTGGTGGTCCCACACACTTGGCACATGTACCCTCCCCCCCCCCAAATGCAAAACAACAAATAGGGGATTATAAAACACTTACCTGTCCTTGTGCCTTCCTCCACGGAGTCATAGCCTGCGACCCCCTCCACCTGCTCCCTCTCCAGGCAGCGAGCAACCACCTCCTCCTCTGCGGTTAGGGTGACAGGACATGGGGGACCACCACCTGTGCCCCTCTCATACCTCCTGATGGAGGCCACCTTGTCCCTCACCTTGCGCCGCAGGTCATTAATTTTTTTTTGTATGTCCCCAGCAGTCCGGGTGGAGTAGCCCAGGACATTGATCCTGGCAGCAATCGACTCCAGGATGCCCTGCTTCCTCTCCCGGCTGGTCTTCCGGCTTTTTTTGCCATGGAGAAATTCATTATCCGTCTCCATTGCCGAAATGATCACTGAGACCTCCTGTGAATTAAAGTTGAGGTTCCTCCTCTCTCTGGGGGTAGCGGGAGCAGCCATCACAGCACAAAAGTATCTTCCCTGGGGTGGGGGGAAGCGGAAATACTTTTGCGCCGGAATGGCGTTTCCGCCAGCGCTTTTAAGCGCCCAGCGGAACGCATTGCGCTGACGTTTCCCAGGAAGTGGTGCCGACGGAAGTTGTGAGCATGCGCACAAGGGGGGCGAGTGGAGCCGCACTCACTGCGCATGCTCCGTGGATGATGCGCTGAACGTAAGCCTCTGCGCTGGGCTCCGCCCATCATTTACATATGATCACACCCACTTCCACTTGCGTCGGGTTACGCCAGCGCATTATCGTTACTCTGGCGCAAGTTTACGCGCAACTGCTATGTGAATTACAGGACTTGCGCTGAAAGGGTCTTCAGAGTAACGTAAATGAGAAGCGTTACTCCAGAGGAAAGATACTCTCATCTACCTGAATCTGGCCCTTTGTGTGTATATACTATCTATCTATCTATCTATCTATCTATCTATCTATCTATCTATCTATCTATCTATCTATCTATCTATCTATCTATCTATCTATCTATCTACAATATATCTAGATACTGTATATAGACATGTATCAGTTACAAAAGAGTGGTTGAATTAATGAAAAACTTATATAGCGCGGCACATGCGAACTGAATCGCCTCTGGGCGCTTGTTGTTTCTGTCTCTCTGGTCATCAAAAGAGCAGAGTTTTTATCTGTCTTCTGAAGCTCAGGTGATTTTCCTCCAACCGAATGCTGGTTGGTAAAGCGTTCCATAGTCTGGGACCTTGGAAAGCAAACCTTCTTTCTCCTTTGGACTTGTATCTGGCTTTGGGTATCTTGACCAGATTTTGGTCGGTGGAACGCAGAACGCGATTGGGATTGTGGGCTTCTATCTTTTCGCATAGATATTGCGGAGCCTTCCCATGGATGCACTTATGAGTCAGACAGAGTGTTTTAAAAGCAATTCTGTCTTTTACTGGCAGCCAGTGAAGGGTTCTCAACGAAGGTGAGATGGATTCCCAGGTTTTTTTTCCCGTCACAAGTCTGGCGGCTGTATTTTGAACAACTTGCAGACGAGCGATTTGGTACTTAGGGAGTCCGAGGTAAAGGGCATTTGCATAGTCCAGTCTGGAGTTCACAATTGTTCCCACCACGACTGCTATGTCTTTTTTGGGGATAAAGGGAATAAGTCTGCGTAGTAGGCGCAGCAGATGGTGAGATCCGCTGACTACTGACCCTATTTGTGCATCCATTGTCATGTAGGAGTCGAAGATGACCCCAAGACTTTTGACTTTGGAGCTAGGGGAGATGATCTGGCCCAGAATGGGCGGGGGTGTCCAAGTTGTTGCCAGCTGACTCTTGCGACTGGCATGAAACAGGAGAAGTTCTGTTTTGGAACTGTTGAGTTTAAGATAACTCTTGGTCATCCAGTTTTCTATCAAAGAGAGACAATTCTCTAAACTGGGATGATGATCCTTTTTATTGCAGATGCAAAAATTCAGTTGCGTGTCGTCTGCGTATGAATGATAAAGTAGTTGTTGGCTACTGATGATTTCAAAGAGAGGGCGAAGATAGATGTTGAAGAGCACCGGTGATAGGGGGGATCCTTGAGGGACTCCACATGATACCGTGCGTTTTTCAGAAATGAAAGGTCCTAATTTGACTGTTTGTAATCGGTTTTCCAGAAAGGAGGAGAACCATGATAGATCACCTTCTGCGACTCTGGCTACCTCAGCCAGCCGAGTCAGTAACAGCTTGTGGTCTACCGTATCAAAGGCTGCGCTTAGGTCCAACAGAACCAGGAGACAAGATTCTCCTTCGTCTGCGGCCTCAAGAGCGTCGTCCCATATTTTAAGCAATGCTGTTTCTTTCCCGTGTCCGGGACGGAAACCTGATTGGAATGGATCAAGTAGATTATGGGTATCTAGATGCTGTTGCAGCTGTTGTACCACTACTTTCTCCATTATCGTGGATAGAACATTAAGGCCTGTTATGGGACGGCAGTGATTAGGGTCCTTGGGGTCTAGAGTGGGTTTCTTCAAGATGGGCTGGATTATGCCCTCTTTAAGCAGGGAGGGCACTATGCCTTCCTTGAATGACTGGTTTATGAGCTGCGTGATGGGTAGTGCCAAGATGTTGGCACATTCCTTCAGCAGCTTAGTGGGGATAATATCATTAGGCGCTGTGCAGTTTCGCAAAGTACCGATGATATTTCTTGTGGCATCAACGGAGATGGGTTCCAGAGTGAACTTGGTTGATTGTAGAAGGTTTCTATGGGTGTTCTGTGGTTGATTAAGGGGGTGGTTGTGGGGGGTATTATTTTGTTGAATGCTTTCCCGGATTCCCTCAATTTTATTGATGAAGAAATCCGACAATTCATCGCAAAACTCTTGGGTATCTGAACTCGGGGGTTCAAGACAGCCTAGATTCATGGTCTGACTGACCAGCTTGAAGAGTTCCCGAGGGCGATTTAGGGCGCTATTGATAGCCTTAGAAAAATAATTTTTCTTGGCTTGGAAGATTTCTTTACGGTATTTCCTTGTTGTTGTCTTGTAGCTGATGAGGTTCTCTTCTGACGCACTTCTTTTCCAGGCGTCTTCCGCCCTTCTGCGCTCTTGCTTCAGTAGCGATAGCTGGTTGTTGAACCAGCCGGACTTGTTTTTCCGGATGTGGGCTTTGCGCTTCGGTGCTACTAAGTCGGCAGACTGTAGTAGCACTGCATTTATGGCATCCAATGTATCTGAGACTGTTCGGAGTGGTTGATGTGTTTTTATTTTATTTCCTAAGGTAGATTTGAAGAGTTCCGAATGGAGCTTCTTCTGAGATCTAGTCCAGTGTGTTGTCACCGGCTTAGGTGTTTTTATCAATGGGGGAGTTTTGGAAATTATGAATTTAATTGCATGGTGATCTGTCCATGGCAACGGTTCATTTTCCAAAATACTTATTTCCAGATTTTGTCTGAAAATTAGGTCGAGCGTGTGACCTGAAGCATGTGTGGGGGCACATACTAGTTGTTGTATTCCTAATCCTTCCAGGTGGTCAATACAGGCGTCGGCAATCGGATCCTGTGAAGAGTTGGCCCAGAGATTGAAGTCCCGAGCAGCAAAAGATGTTTGCTGTTTAGGGTATAAGTGGAGATAAATTCCGTCAGTGATGCTAAAAACTGCGATTTTGGCCTGGGTGGCCTGTAGCAGAGTAGAATACGGATGGTCTCCTGGGGATTTGATTGCAGTTGTAGAGTAAGGGTTTCCATGAATGGAAGAGGATTTTGAAGGACTGGTTTAGTGATCGCAAGATGCATCTTGTAGATCACCGCCAGGCCCCCTCCTCTTTGCCCTATTCTGTTTTCCGTTATAATACGGTAGTTTTCTGGCACCAGTTCTCCTAGAATGGTGTTACAGTCGGCTGTGAGCCAGCTCTCTGTAATAAAGAGGCAGTCTAAATCGTATTGTAGAATGAAATCATGGATTTCTAATCTGTGTTTTACTGCCGATCTTGTGTTGATCAAAGCACAAGATATGTGCTCAGGCTGGGGTGGATGACTGAAATTTTTGACAGTTGCTTTTGGTTATTGCACTCTGCTAATTGGTATTGCTCATTTTGCTGCTTGTTTAGATATATTTGCTGGTTTTAGAGCCGGTTCACACACAGGCGGCATGACTTTGGGGGCGACTCGGCAAGGCGATCTCAAGGCGACATGAGAGGCAACTTGCAAAATTACTTCTGTATTGAAGTCAATCCAAGTCGCCCCGAGTCGCCCCCAAAGTCGTACAGCAACCGTATTCTAAGTCTGAGCTCCGAGCAAGCCCCTATATGCCCGCCCCCACACAGGAAAGGTGGCAATTATTTCTAATTTAAATTACTCATTACCAGGTCTGGTCTTGCTCACAAGGGTGGGGAAGGGGAGGGCGGGGGGATAGGGGGAGGGAGGTAGGGATACGGGTGGGGGGAGGAATCCACCAAACACCACATGTACCCATCACTGTATGAGATATTAACTTATAGGGGTACAGCCACTACTTGATTTAGTATATATTTATGAAATGTGTTAACAAATTCCTTGTACTCTTGAATGTCGGATACATGTGTGTGTAAAGCAGAGATAAAAATAAAAATAAATGAACTTAAAAAAAAAAAAAGTCTGAGCTCCTATTAGAACGGTTCCATTGACTACTGCGGACCGCGACTTGTCAGGCAGCTGAGTCGCCTGGCAGGTCGCCCCTGTGTGTTACACAGATAAGAAGCCATTAGTCATTGCTGTGAGATGATTCCACTCCCTACCCTGGGAGTGCAGCTGTGAATTTGAGAGGACGCATATCACTAATATACCCTCCAGGTAGAGCTGTCTCCTCTCATAATGCACCTCTGCAAAATTCTGAAGGTTCTGTTTGTCGGAGGGTGGAAAATTAAGGTAGACATTATATTATTAAATTTATACAAAAGAATAGATGTTACTCTCCCGAGACAAAATTAGTTGACTGTAATGACAATTAAGTTTTCATTTCTTTTTGTGTTTTGTTCTACATAAGGGTAATCTACTACAACCAAAGAGAGCGTGGACATGATATTGTGCACCTCCTTAACCAGTTGCCGACCACCCTCTAGCACTTCTACTGCTACAGGACGGTCGCGCAGGATCACATACTGTATGTATGTGTGTATATGTATTAAGGCTTGCCGTAGGTTAGCCTGTATTTGTGGGAGGAGTCTGGTGAGTACTTTAGGCTCCTCCCCACATCAGGTTCGGGTTGGCGCCATTTCTGGTTTGGCTGAGAAGCAGCCACCTCGTGGCTCACGGGCATCAATCATTCACGGGCATCAATCATTCCTGTGGGCATGCCGGGTTGAGGGAGGGGGGCTCCCGCTCATCACGATCCACCTTACCGACTGTCATGCGGGGGGCCGCCGTCATCCACATGTTCCTGCATTGATCGGGGGGGGGGCTGCTTCTCACTGTGCGTTCTCCGGGCGGCATGGGGGGGGCGGGAGCCCGCCATCCACCTTCCCACGCTCCCGGGGCTAAAGCGGTATCCTGCAGGACTGCCCGCCCGCTCACTCGTCCACCCCGTCTTGCTTCTGTCTGGGCTCTCACAGAGGGGGGGACACTCTCTACTCCGGGTGCACGCTGCTGATGGGGGGCCGTACATCCACCCTACCACTTCTCCGCACGCCGGCATCTTGCGGGACGCCACTCCTCCCTGTCTGTGTACGGCCTCACGCTGGGGGCGTCCATCCGCCCCCTTCTCCGGGCCGCCCGCTCGTCCACGCCGCTGCCGTGGGGGTCGTCCACCCACTCTTCCAGGCTCACGTTGGCAGCATGGGGGGGGGGCTGTCCACCCTTCGTGTCACAGGGTCACACTGGCAACATAAGAGGGGTTGTCCAAGGGAACAAGCTGCAGCATGGGGGGGAGCACGGTGCACGCTGCTTCACGAGGGGGGGGCATGCACACGATCACTCCTCCAGTTGGCCACCCACTGTCATGGGGGGGGGGACATTCATGCACCCGATCTCTCCTCCAGGTGGCCCCCGTTTGACACGCTGTTATGTGGGGGGGTCATCCTGGGGTCACGTTGGCAGCATGAGGGGAGAGGCTATCCACCTTTCATCTCCCGGGGTCACTCTGGCAGCATGGTGGGGGGGGGGTTTGTCCTCTATTCTGCAGGGGGGGGTTGGGTTGTCCTCCCACAGGTTGCGCTGGTGGTTTTCACACATTGCTGCAGTCGTCACAGCGTCCTGTCACTGCGTTTCTGTCCCTGCGTTCTACCATAGCGGTTGTCATAGCGTTCTGTCCCTGCGTTTTCAGTCTACTTTCAGTTCTGCCCCAGAGTTGTGCGTTTCTGCCCAGAGTTTCTGTCATGTGTTCTGCCCTGGAGTTTCTGTTGTGCGTTTATGCCCCAGAGTTGTGCGTTTCTGCCCCAGGGTTGTGCGTTTCTGCCCCGGAGTTTCTGTCGTGCGTTTCTGCCCCAGAGTTTCTGTCGTGCGTTTCTGCCCCAGGGTTTCTATCGTGTGTTTCTGCCCCAGAGTTTCTGTCGTGCGTTTCTGCCCCAGAGTTTCTGTCATGCGTTTCTGCCCCAGAGTTTCTATCATGCGTTTCTGCCCCAGAGCTTGTCATGCGGTTCTGCCATGCATTTCTGCCCAGAGTTTCTGTCATGCTTTTCTGCCCCAGAGCTTGTCATGCGTTCTGCCCAGCATTTCTGTCAGGCTTTCTGTCATGCGTTTCCATCGCAGCGTCAGAACGTTTGAAGTATGTGTAGCACTCGTGTCAGGCAGGGGTTTCTGTCATAGCATTTCCGTCATAGCGTTTCTGCCCCAGGGGTTGCGATCATAGCGTTCTGTCACAGTGTTTCTGCCCCGGGGGTTTCCGTCACAGTGTTTCTGCCCCGGGGGTTTCCATCAGAGTTTCTGCCCCGGGGGTTTCCACCACAGCGTTTCTGCCCCGGGGGTTTCCGCCATAGCGTTTCTGCCCTGGGGGTTTCCGCCACAGCGTTTCTGCCCCAGGTTTTCTGGCGTAGCGTTGCTGCCTCAGGTTTCGGTCTTTGCGTTTTCAGTCTCTGCATGCTGTCATGGCGTTTCTGCCCCACGATTTCTGTCACAATGTTTCTGGCCCACGATTTCTGTCACAACGTTTCTGGCCCACGACTGCGGTCATAGCGTTTCCGGGGGGTTCCTGTCCCCAGGGGCTTACCCTCATAGCGTTCCAGTCTCTGCGTTTCTGGCCCAGTGTTCCAGTCTCTGCGTTTCTGGCCCAGCCCTCCAGTCTCTGCGTTTCTGTCATTCTGCCCCAGTTGCACGTTTCTGTCATTCTGCCCCAGTCGCACGTCTGTCATTCTGCCCCAGCATGTCGGTCATGTCGTCTGTCTGTCACGGCGTGGTTGTTGTTTGTTGGTTATCATGTCTCATTGTGTTTGTCATGTTGCAACTGGGTTAGTTAGCTAGCATTCGCATCTCGGGATCTGTCACGTCTACAGATCCATACGGGCTGAGGTTTCATTTTTAATGGTTGTTGCCCACAATCTTCTCGCCCGTATACCATACGCCATACGATGCACTTTCATTCTTACACCTATACGACTACCCACCACGCTCCATGGGTTCACCAGTCCTGAGTGTTCAGTTATCGCCTGTGTCTGCGCTGCAGGTTACTCGGGCTCATTTACCAATCACATAGGGGTGGGGTGCCATCTTTTAGTTCATTCTCGTGCAGTGGTCTCGATGTTCCCGCTCATGTTCCCATACTAATGCCGCGTACACACGGTCGTTTTTTGCGATGAAAAAAAACGACGTTTTCTGTGAAGTAAAAAACAACGTTTTTGAAACGTCACTTTTCAAAGGCAATTTTGCATACACACCATCGTTTTTTCACAAAAAGCAAGGTTACGTTCACCACTCTTTTCCATTGAAGCTCGCTTCATAACTAGCTTCTGGGCATGCGCGGGTTGAAAAACGTCGTTTTGAACGACGTTTTTGCTTCACACGGTGACTTTTTGTGAAACAAAAAACAACGTTTTGAAAAACGACACAAAAAATTCAAGCATGTTGGAATTTTTTTTTGCCCACACACGATCAATTTAAATGACGTTTTAAAAAACGTCGTTTTTTTTCATCGCAAAAAACGACCGTGTGTACGCGGCATTAGGTAAGGTGCCGGGGGGGTTGTTGCATGTCTGGTAATCGGTTGTTTGTCATTTCTGCCCCAGTCGCACGTTTCTGTCATTTCTGCCCCAGTCGCACGTTTCTGTCATTTCTGCCCCAGCATGTCGGTCGTATTGTCTGTCATGGCGTGGTTGTTGTTTGTTGGTTTGTCGTGTCTCATTGTTCTTTGTCATGTTGCAACTGGGTTAGTTAGCTAGCATTCGAATCTCGGGATCTGTCACGTCTACAGATCCATACGAGCTGAGGTTTCGTTTTTAATGATTGTCGCCCACAATCTTCTCGCCCGTATACCATACGTCATACGATGCACGTTCATTCTTACATCTATACGACTACCCACCACGCTCCGTGGGTTAACCAGCCCTGGGTGTTCAGTTGTCGCCTGTGTCTGCGCTGCAGGTTACTCGGGCGCATTTAACTATCACATAGGGGTGGGGGGGGCAGGCTTGGTTCATTCACGCGCAGTGGTCTCGATGTTCCTGCTCATGTTCTCCTTCTTAGGTAGGTGCCGAGGGGGTTGTGATCGTTGCATGTCTGGTGATCTGTTGTCTTGTTTGCTAGTTTATGTTCCCGAATCCGAGTCTGGCTTGGTTCCCATGTGCCACGATGCATTGCCAGTGCTTTGGAATTATCCGCCTTCCAGGTAGCTGACACTCAGTCTCCTACCTGTTGTCCTTTTTGCCACTTACCCTCTCACTTCCCTTCATCAGCGTGGGTAGTTCCCGGTTGAAGGATTTCAATCCGCTTGGCCCTTGCTCGACTTCCCCCATGCATCCTCTTGTCACAAGTAGTTCATTCCTTATGGTGGGGTTGTCTTGGGCATCAAGCTCGGTCCATCTTTCATGGGTCGTTCTGAGAGGTTTCGCTGGTTCCTTCTGTCACAAGTCATGGGTCAGTGGGTTCTCCTGTCATAACGGTCACGTGTATGGTTGCCTTCCAGGCGCACGATACTCCACTGGACGGTGTGTTCTCTACCCTTCTTCACCTACACATGTGTCTTTTGCCCTCTTCTAGGCATACCGACCAGCTAGGCCAAGGCACACCTCAGGCCTTGGTTGCAAGGGTGATCACATTCCATACTCGAAGACTCTGACCACAAGTATTAAGGCTTGCCGTAGGTTAGCCTGTATTTGTGGGAGGAGTCTGGTGAGTACTTAAGGCTTCTCCCCACATCAGGTTCGGGTTGGCGCCATTTCTGGTTTCCCACCCACCCGTTCCCCCAGTTTCACACACCATTTCTCTTTGTACTTTTTCTCATTCTCATATTCAGGGTATGCCCTCTTCTAGGCATACCGACCAGCTAGGCCAAGGCACACCTCAGGCCTTGGTTGCTAGGGTGATCACATTCCATACTCGAAGACTCTGACCACAAATATATATATATATATATATATACACACACAGTATCTCACAAAAGTGAGTACACCCCTCACATTTTTGTGAATATTTTATTATATCTTTTCATGTGACAACACTAAAGAAATGACACTTTGTAAATTTGCTGTCCCCTCAAAATAACTCAGCACACAGCCATGAGTACACCCCTATGTGAAAATGTCCAGATTGAGCCCAAAGTGTCAATATTTTGTGTGGCCACCATTTTTTTCCAGCACTGCCTTAACCTTGAGAATTTAGTTCACCAGAGCTTCACAGGGTGACACTGGAGTTCTCTTCCACTCCTCCATGATGACATCACAGAGCTGTTGGATATTAGAGATCTTGCACTCCTTCACTTTCCATTTGAGGATACCCCACAGATGCTCAATAGGGTTTAGGTTTGGATGCATGCTTTGCTAGTCCATCACCTTTACCCTCAGCTTCTTTAGCAAGGCAGGGTTCGTCTTGGAGGTGTGTTTGGGGTCGTTATCATGTTGGAATACTGCCCTGTGACCCAGTCCCCGAAGGGAGGGGATCATGCTCTGCTTCAGTATATCACAGGACACGTTGGCATTCTTGGTTCCCTTCAATGAACTGTAGCTCCCCAGTGCCGGCAACACTCATGCAGCCCCAGACCATGACACTACCACCACCATGCTTCACTGTAGGCAAGATACACTTGTCTTTGTACTCCTCACCTGGTTGTCACCACACACGCTTGATCCATCTGAACCAATAAGTTTATCTTGGTTTCATCATACCACATTCATGACATGGTTCCAGTAATCCATGTCCTCTGTGTGCTTGTCTTTAGCAAACTTTGTGCAGGCTTTCTTGTGCATCATCTTCATAAAAGGCTTCCTTCTGGGACAACAGCTATGCAGACCAATTTAATGCAGTGTGTGTCGTATGATCTGAGCACTGGCAGGCTGACCCCCACCCTTTCAACCTCTGCAGCAATGCTGGCAGCACTCATACGTCTATTTCCCAAAAGCAACCTCTGGATGACGTTGAAAATGTGCACTCAACGTTTTTGGTAAGCCATGGCGAGGCCTCTTCTGAGTAACCTGTCCTGTTAAACCACTATATGGTCTTGGCAACCATGCTGCAGCACAGTTTCAGTGTCTTGGCTTCTTATAGCCTAGGCCATATTTATCTAGAGCAACATTTATTTTTTCCGATTCTCATGAGGTGCCAGTATGAGAGAGTGAGAGCGATAACACCAAATTTACCACACCTGCTCCCCATTCCCACCAGAGATCTTGTACACACCACTAAATAAATCCGATCAAATCGGTCTGACAGACCGTTTTGATTGGATTTGTCTGCTGGGATATATTGGTTTGATCGTGTACACACGATCAAATCAAAATCCCCGCCGGCAGACAGCGCAGTGACGCGGCGGTGATGTTGACGCCGCCACGTCACCGAACCAGGAAGTAAAATACTTCCACGCATGCGTCAAATCCATTCGACGCATGTGCGGACAGATATGTCCGCTGGTTAGTGTACTAACCAGCAGACATGTCGGACAGACGGGTTCCCAGCAGACAGATTTTAAAGCATGCTTTAAAATTTGTCTGCTGGAAAAACCTGTCTGCTCGCCCGTACACATGATCAAATTTGTCTGCTGAAACAGTCCGTCGGACTGTTTTCAGCAGATAAATTTGATTGTGTGTACGCGGCCTATCAAGTCACGTGACACTGGGGAGGGAAAATGGCTAATTGGCCCCAAGTTGCTGTATAGCAAAAAATAGCCTGGTATGAAGGGGGGTAAATCTTACAGAGCTCAAAGTATTAATAAAGTCAGGGTGTGGATTTAGAGGACAATTTGCAGAACTATCTACTAATGCTATTCATAAAACACTGCAGTTGTGCTATATTTATAAAGTTTGCTATTTTTTTTTCCAATGAATACTCTTGAATCCAGAGAGAATTTAACATGTGGGATGGGAGAGTCTGTTTCCTGAGGCTTCTACAGGCCTCTACGGGGGCATGCGAAAGCGGTCGTTCTGGGAAGTCGTCATATGATGTCCATCCAGAGCAAGAGTCACACCGCTCTAATGACGGCGGGGCGGGCGGCAAGTGATTAAGAGGGCATGACAGGGTGTGTGTCCTATACATATTTTTCTAATAGGTGTTCCTTGTTCCCATCTCAAAAAGTTGGGAGGTATGCCCACAACCTCTGTCTGGATCTGATTATTCTCTCGCCTGCTGCTTTCTCATGATGAAAGGAAAGGAAATGTCCAAGTAAGGAATATGGAAGGGATGAAAGGGATGGGAGGGAAGGAACGAAAAGAAAGGAATGAAGAGAAAAGGAAGAAAAGAAGAGCTTAGAAAGAAAAATAGTATAATCCGAGGACCTAATTTGACCACAAAAAACTGGGAAAACGTATTGACTTGAGTATAAGCCGAGGGTGAGAATGCAGCAGCTACTGTAAGTGGAAAAAAGGGTCAACAATGCCCATTTGCAGTCTGACCTCACTGTGCCCATTTGCAGCCTGACCTCACTGTGCCCATTTCAGCCTGACCTCACGTGCCCATTGCAGCCTGATTTCACTGTGCCCATTGCAGCCTGATCTCATTGTGCCCATTGCAGCCTGACCTCACTGTACCCATTGCAGCCTGACCTCACCGTGCCCATTGCAGGCTGACCTCACTGTACCCATTGCAGCCTGTCCTCACTGTGACCATTGAAGCCTGACCTCACTGTACCCATTGCAGCCTGACCTCACTGTACCCATTGCAGCCTGACCTCACTGTGCCCATTGCAGACGGATCTTACCTTGCCCATTGCAGAATCCAATCTGTATAGACGGCGACCGTGCAGTTTTAAAAAATCGCGCTCCTCCTTGTGCTGTTCCGTGATAGGCGAAACACTCGGTTTCCCAGCAAACACTGTGTTTAAAAAAAGGCCTAACAAACTTGGCTTATACTCGAGTATATACGGTAAGTAGGAGGGGATAGGGTAAATAAATGAATAAATGAAGGAATGAATGAAATTAGTTATTAAAAAGGAAGGAAGAAAAGGCAAAGGAAGGAGGCGTAAGGGACAGGAATAGGAAGGCATGATAAAAAGAAGGAAGGGATCAGGAAGCTAGAGGAAAGAAACAGGAAGAGAAGGGAGGGAAGAAAAGAAGGAAGGAGGGAAAGAAATAAGGAATGAAAAGAAAGTTAGAAAAAAATAATGAAAGAAGCAAAGAGAGAATATTAATAAATGAATGAAAGAAGGAAGGAAGGAATAAAAGAAGAAGGGAAGAAAGGAAGGAAGCGAGGAGCTGTGGAAAAGGAAGGAAATAAAGTAAAAAGAAGATTTAAAAAGAAGAAAGGGAAAAAAGGAAGAATGGAATGAAACAGAGGGAATCATGAAGTTATAGAAGAAGAGGAAGCAAGACAAATAAAGAAAGTAATATAGAAGGGGAATAAGAGGAAGAGGATATAAATGAAAATGAAGAAAGGGAAGGAAGTAATATGGAAGGGAGGAAATGGAATAGGAGGGAAAGAAGGAAATTAAAGGAATGAAGAGAAAAAGAGAAAACAAAGTTAGGAAGAAAGGAAGGAAAGAAAGGAAGAAGAGAGAAAGGGGATATGGGAAATAAATGAAGGAATGAAAGAAGGAGTTATGAAATTATAATAAAGGAAAACATAACTTTATTTAGACTTTTCTTTTCTTTGAAAATACTTTTGTAAAATTAATTGCTATTGTAACAAACTCCTAAATATCTATCCAGAGTGGAGATGTTTGCGCAGCTTTGCCAGGTTAGACGGGAAGTTTCGGCAGCACTGAGTTATGAGTGTTCTAACCTGATTCGTGCTGGGAACAGAGTTCCGTAGAGAGCTGCTAGACAGCACTAATATTCCAGCTGATGGATAGATGTATTTACAGCTGTCACACACTATCATTTAGCAGAAAATAACACATAAGGCCTCAGGACCTCCCATCGGGCCTCCCAAAGGGGTTTATAAAATGAACATTGGTAAGCAGGAGATTGCCACAGACTCTACATCCAAACTAAATGCTTATCTAACCTCTTCTTATCGATCGTGACATTTGCAATAAGGAGATTTTTGCTAACAAATATAAAAAAATATATACATTTTTTCCTCTACTGCTTTTCAAAATCTCCTAATTAACACAAATCCACCACCAGAGATAATTGTGTTCTACATTCCATATGCTGCTGGCACACTGGCACCATTGGCCTTATTGTAAGTAACCTGCAAGTGAAAGCACTGTACTACCCTAAAGGCCTGTTTAAATATTTCTCTGCCCCTGGAAAACAAAGTATTAAAGATGAGGGAGAGTTCGTACTGCCACCATTTTGTTAATTAGGACCAAGAGCAGGTCACCGAGGGACAGGAGAATACGGGTTCTGCAGGACATCAGCTGCTCCATCTTGGCGGATAATGTGAATGTGACTATCTTACTTGTTTAAAAAGCTTATCTCCACCTTTATGACTTAATAACACTCCAGCCAAGCAGCTCAATACAAAAAGTAAGCACATATACTTTATAGGAATCACTCTACCTGAGAAAACACTTATTACTCTGATTGCCCTTTCCGTACTGTACAATATGACTTTATAACGTCATTCTTTAAATTAAAACAATATATACTATTAGAAATTATCTTACTTGAGAAAAAAAAATCATACAGAAAATGTTTTTGTCACTACAGTTACAAATGAATGTCGATTTGACCCCACTGATAATTAAAAAAAATGAACAAATGTTCTTATGATTACATTTTGAACAAAATTTGATTAGGGCATGGCCAGCTTAAGCATTTGCATACCAGAGTATACGGCGTGGTAGGCAAGCAGTAAATCAAGTTCCCACAGAGTGCCCCCCAAATCACCCCAGCTTCCACAGTGAAAACAGGAGGAAATTGTGGAACATGTGTTCCCTAATCCCACCTGCGACTATTTTACGTCACTTCCAGGGTCACAGCTGTCATACCTCTACTAGTGTAGCCAATGTAGTTTTTCAAACACGAGAGTGGGACATCACCACCCGGCCTCTCTACCTCGTTCAATCAGAGAACGCATTGCTTCACTCATAAAATGCAAAGCATCCTCTGAATGGCACCTGTGCTGAGTGGCTGACCTCCTGTGTTCATAATACATCAGACTGCTCAGCAATGAGATCTGGAAGCAAGTAGGGATCTCTGGAGTAGCTGGGTTTACTTCAATTACTTCCAGCTACCAGGGGTATTTTGGCCATGTATGTTACAGTATATCCATAGTAACATTAGTCCAAGCTGGATCAATGGATCAATGTAAAAACATATCTGGCCTGGAATTCTTAATGCCTTTTTCCTCCTGTAGGTCAACCTAATGTCTTCCCCTCATTCCTGTTACTTCACAGAGCAGACACTCCTACTGCAAGTCTGATTTCAGCCTTTAGCTGGTAAGTGACAAACAACAAAGTGCATATCTCTCGATTTTAGAACTTGGGAAGGTGGGACACTTTGGTCAGATGGACAAAAGATTCATTCCTAACTGCCAAAATGGGGTTGTATGATTTACCTTGTTTTAAAGGCAAGCAGTGAAGTCATAGCTAGCTAATATCACTATTATGTCCTTAGTCCCCCTTCACAGGGATTCACAATGTCACAAACCTCCAATTCTCAGCTTTATTATGTTGTACCAGCCGGGCCCCCCCCCCCACAAATTAAAAGTGTCCTTTATCACATCATATGGGAAGGTTGTTAAAGGGAAGCGTACTGGTAGACCACCAAGGGAGACATCAAAACGTCAAGTTAGAAAACTTAAAGCAATATGCTTTTAAAGCAGAAAATGCACAACAAAACAAACAAGGAACAAATGGTCAGAACTAAAGTTAATGTTTGTGACTGAACTGCATCTTTTTTAGGCTGCAATGTAAGAGTATTGTCACATACACACGATCGGTTCATCCGATGAAAACGGACAGATGAATTTTTTCATCAGATATCTGATGAAGCTGACTTTCATCAGTCTTGCCTACACACCATCAGTTAAAAATCCATTATTGTCAGAACGCGGTGACGTAAAACACAACGACATGCTGAGAAAAATGAAGTTCAATGCTTCCGAGCATGCTTTGACCTGATCTGAGCATGCATGGATTTTTAACCGATGGACTTGCCCACAGACGATCCTTTTTTTCTATTGGTTTTCTAACCATCAGATAATTTTAAAACAGGTTCTAAGTTTTTTCACCGATGGGGGAAAAAAAATAATGGGACCCACACACGATCGGTTCGTCCGATGAAAACGGTCCATCGGAAAAAAGACATTGCCTAAAGGAAATGGGATTTACATACAGAAAAGCCAAATGAAAACCACCTAAACAGGACAAAACAAGGCTACAATGGGCTAAAGAAAAGTAATCATGGACTGTGGATGACTGGATGATCACCAATCTGCATTGGGCAGGGTGATGATGTTGGAACCTTTGTTTGGTGCCATTCCAATGAAATGTATGAAGATGACTGGTTAAAGAAAACATGCACATTTCCACAATCATTGATGATATAGGGTTGCATGTCAGGTAAAGGTACAGGGGAGACGAGTCATTTAATCTTCAATAAATGCATTAACGTTTATATTGAGATTTTGGACACTTTTCTTATTCCATCAGTTGAAAGGATGTTCGGTGATCATGACATCATTTTTCAGGATGATTATGCATTTTGCCATAGGGCAAAAGACGTGAAAACTTTCCTTCAAGAGAGACATATAATGGCAATGGCATGGCCTGCAAATAGTCCGGACCTTAATCTAATTGAAAATCTATGGAGGAAATTAAAGAAAATGGTCCATGACAAGGCTCCAGCCTGAAAAGCTGATTTGGCAACTGCAATATGAAAAAGTTGGAGCCGGATTGATGAAGAATACTGTTTGTCGATAGTTAAATCCATGCCTCAGAGAATTCAAGCTGTTATGAAAGTCAGAAGTGGTGTAACAAGTACTAGATGTGTACTGTAGTGCTTTTTTTTTTTCTTTTCAAGATTTCATAGTGTTTTCCTCATAATTGAGTGACTCCATATACTTTTCCTCTGCATTATCTGCAAAAACGTTTATTTTTTAATTTTATTTTTTAAGTTTCCTAAAGCCAGAAGGTTGGATGTTAAATGAACATTAAATGAAAATAGTTTTGAGGCATGTTATAAAATTAGCAAATTTTATTAATAATCAATCAAAACATTTGAAAACTTCATAAAAATAGTTGAAATACAGTGGTTTGTAACACTTTTGATGTATGTCCTTAAAACTTGGTCTACGTGTTTCACGGAAACAACACTTCCTCAGGAGTAGGGATGAACCGAACACCCCCACGTTCGGTTCGCCCCAGAACCGTCGAACGGACCGAACGTTCGCGCAAACATTTAGAACCCCATTGAGTCTATGGCACTCGAACGTTCAAATTCAAAAGTGCTAATTTTAAAGCCTAATATGCAAGTCATTGTCGTAAAACGTCTTTGAGAACCCGGGTCTTGCCCCAGGGAACATGTATCAATGGAAACATTTTTTTAAAACGGTTGTTTTTTCAGGAGCAGGACTCCTGAAAAAACGATAGTTTTTAAAACTTTTTTTCCATTGATACATGTTCTCTCGGGCAAGACCCGGGTTCTCAAAGACGTTTTCACAGGCAAACTATAGACACCCAGCAGGTACAATATTTAAAGGATTTTTTCTTTTTTCTTTTTTAATTTAAGCATCATTAAAATCACTGCTCAAGGAGCAGTGATTTTGTTGATGCTTAAATTAAAAAAGAAAAAAGAAAAATTCCTTTAAATATTGTACCTGCTGGGTGTCTAAACCTGTGATAACGTCTTTAAATAGCACAATCAACTGTCTGCCAGTAAATTAGGAAGAACTGATCTAGCTAAGCTATACAGTGTATAAATATATGTACAAATCCTGGGATGTATATATATCCTCTACACACTGTAAATTTAACTAAACTGACTAGCCTGATTGCTCTATCTATCTATCTAGTAATAAAGACACTGGGGTAGATTCACATACACTTAATATTGCGCTGCGTAATCGAAATACTCTACGCTGCCGTATTTTACCAGGCTCTACACCGAATCCTGGTAGATTTTTGCCCGTACGCTACGACGTAGTCTATTTCTCGCCGCGTAATCGAAATACGCGTTTGGGGGGCATGAAAGATTTAAATTAAGCGCGTCCCCGCGGCGATCGAACTGCGCATGCTCCGTTCAGAAATTTCCCACCGTGCATTGCGCGAAATCACGTCGTTACGTCATTCGTTGTTTGAGTAGCGGCGTTTACGAACATTCCTATTCCCGGATGACTTACGTAAAAAATAATAAAAGTCGTCGGAAAACTTAGAAATTCGACGCGGGAACGACGGCCATACTTAACATGGGCTGTCTAATATTAGAGCAGCAAAAAGCTGGTATAGTGTTACGCAAATAAAAGATGACTAAAGGTGCCGTAAGAGATTGCGATTGAAGATCGTAATTTCGGGGATCGCCGGCAAAAGCTCATTTGCATACCACGACGCGGAAAACAACGGGAAGTCCACCCAGTGGCCGCAATTTTATTGCAGCGTAGATCCGAAGACGTACAAACACGTAATCCAGTCGAATTGAAGCCCGCAGCCGTCTATTCATGGTTTGAGGTTTTCGACTAGCTAGAAAACGCGCGTAATTTGAAATTACTCCAGTCTAACACCAGTTAGACAGGCGTAATGGCTCTCTGAATCTGGCCCACTGTCTCTCTCTTTCTCTCCTTTGAACGACCCGTTTTGTTCAAATTTTGACGAACGTACGAACAGACGATGTTCGAATCGAACGCAGAGCTCATCCCTACTCAAAAGCCACAAGGATCAATAAAATCAAAATCCTTAGTCACAATCATAAAAGTACCGCTCACAGTAATCTAGGATAGGGGCCAGATAAAATTAACCACTGGCCCACCAAGCCTGTTTTTCAGATTCGGTGTTTACGAGACTAAAACTGTTTTTTTTTTGCTAGAAAATTACTTAAACCCCCAAACATTATATATATTTTTTCTAACACCCTAGAGAATAAAATGGCAGTCATTGCAATACTTTTTGTCACACCGTATTTGCGCAGCGGTCTTACAAGCGCACTTTTTTTGGAAAAAATTCACTTTTTTGAATAAAAAAATAAGACAACAATAAATTTGGCCCATTTTTTTTTATATATTGTGAAAGATAATGTTACACCGAGTAAAATGATACCCAACATGTCACGCTTAAAAATTGCGCCCGCTCATGGCATGGCGTCAAACATTTACCCTTAAAAATCTTTTTTTTTTAAATCTTCGTTTAAAAAATTCTACAGGTTGCATTTTTTGAGATACAGAGAAGGTCTAGGGCTAGAATTATTGCTCTTGTTCTAACGATCGCGGCGATACCTCACTTGTGTGGTTTGAACACCGTTTTCATATGCCAGCGCTACTCGCGTATGCGTTCAGTGCGCGAGCTCGTCGAGATGGAGCGTTTTAAATTTTTTATTTTTTTTGTTTTCTTTTTTATTTTAAATTAGTTTATAATTTTATACAACAAAATAAATAAAAAAAAATATCACTTTTATTCCTATTACAAGGAATGTAAACATCCCTTGTAATAGAAACAAGCATGACAGGTCCTCTTAAATATGAGATCTGGGGTCAAAAAGGCCTCAGATCTCATATTTAGGCTTAAATGCAAAAAAGAAAAAAGAAAAATTCCTTTAAATATTGTATCTGCTGGGTGTCTATACCTGTGATAACGTCTTTAAATAGCACAATCAACTGTCTGCCAGTAAATTAGGAAGAACTGATCTAGCTAAGCTATACAGTGTATACATATATGTACAAATCCTGGGATGTATATATATCCTCTACACACTGTAAATTTAACTAAACTGACTAGCCTGATTGCTCTATCTATCTATCTAGTAATAAAGACACTGGGCCAGATTCAGGTACATCTGCGCATTATTGGACCGGCGTAGCGCACCGCCTTTACGTTAGACTGGCGCAGTGTAGCGGAGCAATTACCCTATTCTCGTTGCTTTTACGCAGAAATTTGCGCCTGCGCAATGTTATTTCAGAGGCGCAAGGCGGAGTAATACAAATTGGGAAGGACGTTGGCGTGTTACATGGAAATGAGCCGTGACCCCATGCAAATGAAGGGCCGGCCGTCTCGCGCATGCGCGCTTGAATCAGACCATGGTCAGCACCTCTGTGCGCATGCTCACAACTCGGGAACGGCGCAATCAGTGAAATTGGAAGTGGACTAGGGCAAATTAGTGAACTACGCAAACAGCATAAATAGACAGACTCAAACGCACATCCTTTGCAAAAGTACATCCCTTTGTATCCCTCCCTATACAGCAAGGTGCTTTTGTTCTGTTGTTTCTTAGCGTTTGTTTGTTTGTTTGTTTGTGACGTGTCTTTGATATATTTAGGGACAGAGTGATTTTTGTCTTTTGTGTTTTTTTTGTTGTTATTTTGTTTAAATTATATTTTTGCTGGGCATTTTTTTTTTTTTGGTTCCGTTTGGGAATGTGGGGGTGACATTCCTGCCGGAAAAGGGGTGTCACCCTCATTTGTGGTGGAGAAGTGATCCCCAGGTCCGTGTGAATGGTGTATGAATGTACAGTAACATAATTGGAGCCGTGGCATGGCGTTGCAGCTCACAAGTCCTGCATGGTGGACTGGTGCCAATCCAATGTGATGAGAATGTGGGGTGTGTGTGCTAGGGACCACAGTGGTGTGCATGCATGCATTCTCATTGTGCCATGATTAATGTGTGTGTTTAACGTGCAAAGATGCATAATGTGAGCTGGCATGAGATGGGGTCATGAGATGGGGTACCAGTGCATATGCAGAGTCACCTTGAAGGGAAAAGACAGGAGGATGTTAGTAGTGCATGTGCCCCTTGTGATGTGTGCATCATGGGGGGGGGGGGCAGTCATGCCTGCCACCCATGTCACTCACCAACCAGCCAGCTGTCCCCATACATGTTCTGTTCGAAATCTGTGGGGATGGGGCTCTGATTGTATATGTAGCTGTCATGGGTGTCATGGGTGGTGTCATGTGTTGGGCTGGTGATGTCCTCCTGCAGGGTTGTGGTTAATTCCATGATGGCATGAGGGGTGAATCTGAAGATGCGAGACACCTTTAGAATCACCCATGCCATAGATGTCTAGGCGTGTGTGATATATCCTCTCCCATGAAGAGTGAAGAGTGAAGATTGAGGGGCTTGTATCAGCTAAGAATATTGTATTAGATTAGATTAAATTGAAAAGTTGATATAAGCCAAAAAAAAAAAAAAAATTGAAAAAAAAAATAAAAAAAAATCCTGTGCCCTCCTCAGTGCCCTCCTCAGTGCCCTCCTCCTTCTTTGCTCATCTAAAGTCAGTAGTATAGCTATGAGCATGGATGACACTGGCATGTTGGCATACAGTTTTTTGGGCAACATGTGTGACTGCTCAGCTCCTCACTAACATTGTTGCTTTATCTGACATGTAGACGAATTTTGTAATTTTAGACCAGCTTTTATATGGTCTAATTTTAGACAGGACATTTAGCTGTAGCCTGTGCTGCACCAACGTTCTTTTGTGGATCCCCGTAACTCCCTCATTAGCATATTTGAATAGCAAATCAATGATGAGCCACAGTTTTGCGCGGACGGATGCGCCTGTCTAAAGAAATTACGCTGGACAAAAAAAAGTAGATTTCTTGCGTATCTCGTTTTGGGGATGCCGTGCATCGAAACGCACAATTAGACTTACGCCGCGCATCTCCTGTTACGCCGGCGTAATCGCTCTCTGAATCTAGCCCACTGTCTCTCTCTTTCTCTCTCTCGAACGACCCGTTTTGTTCAAATTTTGACAAACGTACGAACAGACGATGTTCGAGTCGGACATACGTTTCAAATCGAATGCAGAGCTCATCCCTACTCAAAAGCCACAAGGATCAATAAAATCAAAATCCTTAGTCACAATCATAAAAGTACCGCTCACAGTAGGATAGGGGCCAGACAAAATTAACCACTTGCACACCAAGCCTGTTTTTCAGATTCGGTGTTTACGAGACTAAAACATTTTTTTTGCTAGAAAATTACTTAAACCCCCCAAACATTATATATATTTTTTTTTCTAACACCCTAGAGAATAAAATGGCAGTCATTGCAATACTTTTTGTCACACCGTATTTGCGCAGCGGTCTTACAAGAGCACTTTTTTTGGAAAAAATTCACTTTTTTGAATAAAAAAAATAAGACAACAATAAATTTGGCCCAATATTTTTATGTATTGTGAAAGATAATGTCACGCTTAAAAATTGCGCCTGCTCGTGGCATGGCGTCAAACTTTTACCCTTAAAAATCTTTTTAAAAAAATCTTTGTTTAAACAATTCTACAGGTTGCATTTTTTGAGATACAGAGGAGGTCTAGGGCTAGAATTATTGCTCTCGTTCTAACGATTGCGGCGATACCTCACTTGTGTGGTTTGAACACCGTTTTCATATGCCGGCGCTACTCGCGTATGCGTTCGCTTCTGTGCGTGAGCTCGTCGGGATGGGGTGTTTTAATTTTTTTTTTTTTTGTTTTCTTATTTATTTTAAATTAGTTTATAATTTTATACACCGAAATAAATAAAAAAAAATTATCACTTTTATTCCTATTACAAGGAATGTAAACATCCCTTGTAATACAAAAAAACATGACAGGTCCTCGTAAATATGAGATCTGGGGTCAAAAAGACCTCAGATCTCATATTTAGGCTTAAATGCAAAAAAAAAAAAATGTAATTTCTCAAATGTCAGAAAAAAAAATGTTTCTTTAAGACGCTGGGCGGGACTGACGTTTTGACGTCACTTCCGCCCAGCAGAGCTATGGGGGACGGGTGGGTGCGATTTTTCCCTCACTCGTATTCCCAACACAGCTGCCGACAGGACCCGATCGCCTACGCCACTATTGACGGCTCCGGTAAGCGGCGGGAGGGAGGGGTGCCCTCTCCCGCCACTGATAATGGCGATCTCGCGGCGAACCCGCCGCGGAGCCTGCCGTTATCGTGTACAGGACTACCCAAGGAAAAGATGGATATCTCGGTTGTGGCAGCAGCTGCTGCCGTTACCGAGATATCCACCTTTAAAAACATGATGTCTTTTTACCATGACGCCGTGGGCAAGTGGTTAATAGAAGTAGCTGCTGTTGGTTCATTGGATCATTGCGCCTGCTGGCCCCTGGGAGAGACAACCCAGGATGGCCAGCACCACACTGTGTGCCTAAATAGTCCTTTTTGGAGTGTACAGGATTACATAGTTCATCCGCTCCATTATATCTATACATTCATACCCCACTTTTAAGTACACAATTCTGTTTATTTACTAAAGCTGGAAAGCGCAAAATAAGGCTCACTTCTGCACAGAAACCAATGAGCTTCCAGATTCTATTACCAGGCTTAATTGAACAAGCTGGAGTTAGAAACTCATTGGTTTCTGTGCAGAAATTAGCCTGATATTGCAATATCCAGCATTAGTAAATAAACCCCATTGTGTACTTAAAAGCGGGGTATGCCTGTAATTTATCTGATCTCATAAGTGACCACCTGGGAAATTCCAGCAACACAGCAGAGGGCCTAGCGCCATAAAAATCTAGTATATCAGAGCCTACTGTGAACCAACTTTGCATATGCCAGACAAGGTACCACCAAATGGTGAACTTTGTATGAAACATAACACTAAGGGCAGAACGAATCAATCAATATAGTATAAAAAAAATATTTATTATATATGTGAAATCATAATATATAATGCATAACAATTCATGATTCGAACAGCATCACGCCCATAATAGTAACCATGATTAGTGTGACATAACATCAATAGGGTAAGCTTGACGAGTTTCGTGGACAATCTCCACTCATCAGGAGCATCTAGGGACTGGGGATACCTATGATACGAAAATAGATAATAATAAATTACCAATTAATGATAATTAATTAGAGAGGGAAGAGGGGGAGCACAACTCAGTGGTCCTAACACTCTTACCTAAAGGTAATTGATAAAACAGGGTACATGGTAGTGATATTAATAAGAGGCAAAGGGAGAAGGGAAATGTCTCCCTGGGGCTGGGAGCTGAAGTGGCAGAAAACTACAAACTGGCGGCAGCGGAGGCCCGACCACAAGATGTTGGAAATCGCCCTTTGCCTCTTATCAATATCATGATCTACTATGTATACCTACAATGCATTTTATCCTAATGTGTCATTAATAAATATTTTATTATACTATATTGATTGATTCGTTCTGCCCTTAGTGTCATTTTTCATACAAAGTCCCACCTTTTTCCCTTTGTCCCTATTAGTTCCTCTTCTTTCATACTGTCGTGGATGGAGACCTGTGTGCCGGATGGCCATGGTCTCATCTAAAGTCCCACCAACCAAACAGATTTTGGATTCAGAATTTAAAATCTTTATTTTTGAGCTGCTTATAAAATGGAATGGCTTGGTGATCCCCATTGGCGTCATTGGAGTTTATGTGCCCTCAGTCCCTTAGGTAGTCAGAAATGGTCAATTCTAGACCTGAGCTCAAGCTGGTGAGGTACAACTGGGGACAAGGCCAACATTTAATCACCCTTTTTTTTTGTCTAGTGGACACCAAAGACCCTTTATTTTAAGGATTACTTGAGCATGGGCGTATTTACTCCCCACCTACACTGACTGCTAACGAATGAATAAACCACAATTTTCACTATCTGTCTTTCTATTTTGTTATTAATCAGCATTTCCAAATTATTACTGAAAATAATTTTGTGGTAAAACAACAGGTGTCTGGTAAAATTGTCTGCCCTTTGTGTCCAAATACACTAGCTAGGCCCCAGACTTTATTCTTCACTTGATCTTAGCCAAAAGGCAGAGAAGCGATAGCCCTTAATCCTTTTTTTAAAAGATTCTGCAACAAATTTGATTACTGTACCCTGATCTGTAAATATACAGTATATTCATTTTTCCCAGGGGTTCCCAGGAAACTGAAAGTTACTTCAAGGGTTACATCCCATTGAAGAGGTTCAAAAAAGTGGTCAGCTAGGGATGCTGAACTCACATCCAAAATTGTGTGTCCAGCAGTAGCCTCAGGTCATTGGAATATCTACACAAGGGAGACTTTAACTACACAAATAAAATACTGTATGCTAAATTCACATATACGGTAATCTTATGGAAAAATGTGGGTTAAATAAAGGGTTTAGCAAGGAGGTAAAAGAGGCCATTTTAATAACACTGCACCACATTGCAACACACAGTATTGCATTACATTTTTCTGACCAGAACCCGGCACTGTTAGTTTGCAGCAGACCCATAGCTATTGACCGGACTCCTAAACCTAATCCCCAAAGAAACCCGAGAAATTCACTCTTTACATGATTATGAATCTTACGTTAAAGTGTATCTAAACTAAAAAACATAAATGTAATATATGTAAAATGTAAGTTAAAATCACTACATAATCATAATTATTGTTCTTCTTAGGCCTCGTACACACGAGGCAATCTATTTGTTCAAATCGGTCGGACCGACCGATTTGAACAAATCTGTCTGATAGGATTTTGGTTTGCTCGCGTGTACACACGAGCAAACCAAAATCCCCGCCAGCAGACGGCGTGCTGACGTGTCGGTGACGTTGACGCCGCCACTTCACCGCACCAGGAAGTAAAACACTTCCGCGCATGCGCCGAATCCATTCGGCGGCGGTGCGGGACGACATGTCTGCTGGTAAGTGTACTTACCAGCAGACATGTCGGGCGGACGGATTCCCACCCGATAGATTTCAAAGCATGCTTTGAAATCTGTCGGGTGGCCAAATCCGTCGGCTCGGCCGTACACACGATCGAATCTGTCTGCTGGGACGGTCTAGCAGACCGTTTCCAGCAGACAGATTTGATTGTGTGTACGAGGCCTTACGGGTGTAACATTGGGAAATTATACTGAATTGCACAACTTTCTTTGTCCACAAGATGATATTGTCAATTATGCCTTGCCTGAGCATGACTGATTTTGTACAAGTTGCATGGGAGCGGATTGGGTGATGTAGTCTTGAAGAAGGATTTCAACTATAGCTATCCATGGGCTGCAACTACAAGGCCCATTATAAATAAAAGCAAAAACCCATGAAGGACCCCGACAGTTGAGGAAGTGCTTCAGCCGGAGAAGAGAGCTGTGCTATGCCAAACAATGCTGTGCCTATCTGCGCTGTTCAAAATTGTGTAGTGCCCAGATAGAGAGTAGGTTGCTGTGCTAGATACTAGAACCAGGAGCAGGGCTCAATTCCTGTGGGAACGTGTGGGAACGGAGTTCCTGCACTTTTTTCACAGCAGGAACTCAGTTCCCTTTGCAGGACTAGAGCAGCCGAGAGAAGCCGAGATGCCTGAGCCAATCCTTCACTAAGCGGCGATGCCCAGCTCGAGTCACTGTCAGGGGCAGGTGAACCTTAGTAATCCTTTATGTTGCTGGCCGTGTCCTGTATATGGATTCATCGGGTAGTGTGTGTGTATTCCGTCACTTCCTCGATGCCGCAATGTCTCCTGGGAGCTTTTTTCATTGCTCCCAAGAGACATTGCGGCATCAAGGAAATGATGCCGCATATACAGGAAGCAGGCCGTAACAAAGGATTACTAAGGTACAGTGGATCGAAAAAAACAAACATGCGGTTTAGTAATTATGCATATGAGCGTATAATTTTTTATTTATTTTTTGGTGGGGGAGTGGATCTTGGGTGGGAGTTCCCACACTTTTTTCTCTAGGACTTGACCCCTGACCAGGAGGCTGATCTGGAGAGGAATTGGGGCAACACGAGTGACCCGGGACACCCACATCCAGAATAACTGTGAGAGTCATCATTACATTGTCTGCACTGCACCTGAAAAAAGGGGCCCACACCATAAAGAGCAATTTTAACCACCACTAGACTGCCTAGAGGGGAATCAGGTGAGGGGGTCCCCACATATTATAGTTATAACTGCCTGGTAACCCCAGCCCAGACTTAGTAATGATCTATTTCCAGTCTATTGACTTTCTTTACCTAGAGATTTATCACACCTGCTATAGCCATTGCTTATCCACCGCCATAAAAACCCTACATAAAGCAAAAGGCCGCATACACACGATCAGTCCATCCAATGAGAACGGTCCGAAGGACCATTTTTATTGGTTAACTGATGAAGCTGACTGATGATCTGATGTGCCTACACACCATCGGTTAAAAAAAACGATCGTGTCAGAATGCGGTGACGTAAAACACCACGTGCTGAAAAAAACGAAGTTCAATGCTTTCCAAACATGCGTTGACTTTTTAACCAATGCTTTTGCATACTAACGATCGGTTTTGACCTATCGGTTAGGCGTACATCGGTTAAATTTTAAAGCAAGTTCTCTTTTTTTTTTGACAGAAGGATAACTGATCGATGTGGCCCACACACGATCGGTTTGGACCGATGAAACAAACCTTCAGTCAGTTTTCATTGGTTTTGATTGATCGTGTGTACGCGGCCTAAGACCGTTAGAACTCACATTCTAATCCCTTTTACCCCAACTGCTGCCATTGGGCTTGCTACACTCTTCGCTCCTACCGCAACAGAGGAGTTTTGTATCTAGTGTGCCCAACCTGTATAATATACTGCTGTTTAACGTTAATCTTTGATTCATCATCACCACATTTTGACAACAGTTTTAAAGGGCCAAAACATAGCCAGCTGCTACTCCTTATGAAAAACTTGCCTGAGATATTCTAGTCCTGAGGACAGACCTCAGTTTCTAGTACAGAGTATAACTTTTAAGGCCTAAGCCCAGCCTTTTTGTTTGAAAGCTCTCAGATGACTTAGCCTGCTCCACATCTTTGTAATTCTCTCAGGTCACTTCAGGTGTAACTTCTCAAGAGGTGGGCTATCATTTATGCTACTTATATTACAGTATAAGCTAGGATTTCACCCTAGAAATGCAGTGCCTTTGAAAAGTATTCATACCCCTTGAAAATGTTCCCTATTTTGCCATGTTACAACAAAAACGTAAATGTATTTTGTTGGGATTTTATGCGACAGACCAACACAACGTGGCACATAATTGTGAAGTGGAAGGAAAATGATAAATGGTTTTCATTTTTTTTTTACAAATATCTGAAAAAATGCGGCGTGCATTTGTATTCAGCCCCCTTTACTCTGATACTCCTAAATAAAATCTAGTGGAACCAATTGCCTCCAAAAGTCACCTAATTAAGTCCACCTGTGTGTAATTTCATCTCAGTATAAATACAGTTATTCTGTGAAGCCCTCAGAGGTTTGTTAGAGAACCTCAGTGAACAAACAGCATCATGAAGGCCAAGGAACACACCAGACAGGTCAGGGTTTAAGTTGTGGAGAAGTTTAAAGGGGTTGTAAAGGTACAAGTTTTTTTACCTTAATGCATCCTATGCATTAAGGTAAAAAAACATCTTACAGCACCGCCCCCCCCCCCCCCCGAGGCCCCGTTGTACTTACCTGACCGTTCGAAACTCCAGGGCGCGTCCACGTCGTCCTCTTCGGTTCCCAGGCTGGCCGTTGATTGGCTAGGCTGGGCGGATTGATAGCAGCGCAGCCATTGGCTAGCGCTGCTGTCAATCAGAGTGGATGACGCGGCGCGCCGGGGGGCGGAGCCGAGTGATACAGTCGGCGGCTATGGCCGCCGCTGTATCACGGGAGCGCGCTCGCAAAAGCTTTCCTCCGTGCCAGCGCTCTCGCATGAAGAGGGAAAGCTTTTGCGAGGAGGAGCCCAGACAGCCGCCGAGGGACCCCAGAAGACAGCTTTCCGGGCCACTCTGTGCAAAACAAACTGCACAGTGGAGGTAAGTATCACATGTTTGTTATTTTTTTTTTTTTTTAAACCTGACTTTAGTGTCCCTTTAAAGCAGAGTTAGGTTATAAAAATAATATTCCAGGCTTTGAACATCTCACAGAGGACTGTTCAATGCATCATCAGAAAATGGAAAGACTATGACACAACTACCAAGACATGGCCGTCCACCTAAACTAACAAGCAAAGAGAGCATTCATCAGAGAAGCAGCCAAGAGGGCCATGGTAACTCTGGAGGAGCTGCAGAGATCAACAGCTCAGGTGGGAGAATCTGTCCACAGGACATCTATTAGTCGGGCACTCCACAAATCTGGCCTTTATGGAAGAGTGGCAAGAAGAAAGCCATAAAAAGTCTGGTTTGCAGTCTGCGAAAAGCCATGTGGGGGACTCTGGAGGAAGGTGCTCTGGTCAGATGGCTAAAAAGCAAAACGATATGTGTGGCGAAAAATGAACAGTGCACATCCCCCTTAACACACCATCCCCATCGTGAAACATGGTGGTGGCATCATCATGTTGTGTGGATGCCTTTCTTCAGCAGTGACAGAGAAGCTGGTCAGAGTTGATGGAGACAAATACAGGGAAATCTTAGAAGAAAAATTGCTGTTCACAGATGCTCTCCATCCAATCTAAAAGAGCTTGAGCTATTTTGCAAAGAAAAATGGGAAAAAATGTCACGCTCTAGATGTGCAAAGTTGGTAGAGACATCCTCAAAAAGATTTGCAGCTGTAATTGCAGTGGAAGGAGGTTCTACAAAGTATTGACTCAGGGGGGCTGAATACAAATGCACATCACACTTTTCACATATTTATTTGTAAAAATAATTGAAAACCATTAATAATTTTCCTTCCACTTCACAATTATGTGCCACTGTGTGTTGGTCTATCACATAAAATCCCAATAAAATACATTTAGGTTTTTGGTTGTAACATGAAAACATTTGGAAAATGTCAAGGAGTATGAATACTTTTTCAGTGTATATCTACTTTGCAGATAGAGAAAAGAGCTGTGTGTTAGTGGGCGTCCTGACTCTCCTGCTCGCCCCTCCCCCCTCAAGAGGCTTCCTCCACACCAGGGAGAAAGCCTTGCATTACTGTGTGGAGTTACAGACAGAAGAACAGGAAGTGAGGATTTCTCAGAAGAAATAAAGACATTTAAAAGAAAAATGGAAGGATGAGGTAAATAAAGGAGGACTGCACTAAGGTAAAGGAAGCTATTTAGGGTTTTTTTTTTATTTTTTTTTACCTTTACAACCCCTTTAACAACCAGCATATACTGATCCCTGATTCGGCAAAGCATTGCCCAACCAGGGCTTAAAATACACTGTGCAGTGCATTGCAGGGCATTCAGCGGGGCAAACACTGTGCAAATTCGGGTGTTGGACATACGGGCCCAAAATTGGGTGTTTGGCCCAAACTCATGCTCGTGCTAAACTGTTTGCCCAACACTAATCCTGGCCATCCGTCAAACAGTGTTATAAAGCGATCCAACTGTAGAATGATTTTCAGAGATATAGAAATTTTGACATACAGTATACCTAGACTAACACATAACCTTCATTGGTTTTAAAATTGTAATAATAAAAAAAAAAACTCAAAATGACTCAAATACTTCCCGATTGCAGAGTGAGAGGGTCCTATTTTGTGGGGCCCACAATGTCGTGCACACACTTTCCATTGAGCCCATGGCACACCACAACAAGGGGCGGACAGTGGTAGGCCTCGTCTGCAGCAGGGGTGAGCCACTGGGGGTAACATGAAAGCGACTTTTTGTTATGAATGGGTGGGAGCAGTGTGGGTAGAAGAGATAGGGAGTGAAGCAAATTTCCCAGAAATTATCTTTAAAATTTCAATAAAGAACTATAAAAGAAAAGTAAAAACAGGCAAAATGAAAAGCAATTATTTCACTGAGCTTTTATAAGCGGACTCCTTGTAATCAAATATGAATACAACTGGTCAGTATGAATATTTTGTACATTTATTACAGAATGAGTTTGTGCTGCTGATTGTATGAAAAGTGCATTTACATTGGTTCAACAGTGACATCTACTGGTAAAACAGAAATTTGCATGTCGCTTTTGCTACTAATGTTGTCTGAGGTTTCCAGGCAAAGCACATCATTTAGTAATACATTACTAGCTTTGGGTCTGTAGCAGGCAGTGATGCCTGTCATGGACAATATCCTGCTTCTGACAACTAACTAGCTGTTACACACAGAGAAGTTCCCTCCAACTGCAGATGCTTTCCCTACTGACAAAATAAACCAGCACATCAGTTGATAAAGAATCTGTAACAGTCAGCTCAGATACTGCCACATTCTACAGCTTAAAAAATAAATAAAAAATAAATAATAAGTGCATGAGTTATATGAATTTGCCAAAAGCATTTATCACAATTGCATTGCAATGAAGGATCTATGACATGCCTAATGGTGGCCATACAAACTTCTTCTCTTTTCTACAGCAGTTAACAGTCCAGAATTTACACAGCATTTCTGAGCTCCTAAAGGCAAGTGGTGGGGATCTGAAGTTACACACTGCACAGCACAGAGCAAAGAGCTGAGTGTATTCTGAGACTTGAGTGGAGGGAATGGTTATACCACTCTCTACAGTCTTGCATGGGGGCATCTCCTAAGTCCTGTCTAAGATTGTCAGGTATCTGCATAGACTGTCAGACGTGACTTATACAGAGGAGAGCAGAGGAATGAGCAAGCAAACGGAAATCACATTTGGTGCTTTGGATTAGGCCAGGCATGTCCAAAGTCCGGCCCGGGGGCCAAGTGCAGCCCCCGTTCCAGTATAATGTGGCCCCCCTGGTAATTTGGATATATACTGTATTTATCGGCGCTGCCACGGAGGGGACAGGGAGAGGGGGGGCGAGTGCTGTCAAATTACAAATAGGAGAATCTCCTGTTTACTCCGTGACATCTGTAATAGGAAGTCCCGTCTCCTGGGCTGCCATTGGACAACTCCTCTGTCTATCATAGGAGGCGGGAGAAATTGTATTAAAGAGGCTGCTGTGTAAACAGGAGATTATCCTGTATGTAATCTGTTGTTGCTCATCCCGCCCCCACCCTTTCCCTCTGAGGCTGCAGATGGACATCGATCAGGCTGCATTCATGGTAATGGAGAGGCTGCATTCATGGCAATGGTGAGGCTGCATTCATGGCAATGGTGAGGCTGCATTCATGGCAATGGAGAGACTGCATTCATGGCAATGGAGAGGCTGCATTCATGGCAATGGAGAGGCTGCATTCATGGCAATAGTGAGGCTGTATTTATGGCAATAGAGAGGCTGCATTATTGCAATGGAGAGGCTACATTCATGGCAATAGAGAGGCTGCATTCATGGCAATGGTGAGGCTGCATTCATGGCAATGGAGAGGCTGCATTCAGGCAATGGAGAGGCTGCATTCATGACAATAGCATCTGGGCACCGATTAGGCTGCATTGATAGGCAATGACCCTTATTTTGCGTCATTTTTTTATTTACCTTTTTTTCCCTGAAACTTCTCTCCTAAAATAAAGGTGCGTGTTATACACCGATAAATACAGTATATCCAAATCATACACCCGAGCTCATCTCTTCACCACACACAGCCACAAAGGCAAGAGAATTCTTGTTGTGCCGTGTATTAGTGCTCAGACTAACACACTTAGACCAAATTTTAATGGTTCAAAGAATGTCAGGCAAAATGGTCGGCCCTCAAGCATGTTCACTTCATCAAATCTGGCCCTCTTTGAAAAAAGTTTGGACACCCCTGGATTAGGGCGAGTACACAATATAGAAGGGTACGCTTTGTTCATTTTTCATTTCAGAAGTTTATAACCGCTTATAGAATAAGGATCGGTTCACACTGCCGCGACTTGGGATCTGACTTGCGAGACCCCAGATCGCATGACATGTTAGTGTAGCCATGCCCCCCATAGGAGTTGCTGAATGTTGTGGTTCACTTGCAGGGCTGCCATCAGAAATTTTGGGGGCCCTTTCACAGAGAAGCAGGGGGGATGCTGCCGCCACAAAATGAGAAGCGGGGGGAGTGTCGCAAGTTGAGAAGCAGGGGGGTGTCACGAATCGAGAAGCGGGGGGGCTGCCGGTGCAAATTAAAGGGGTGTTCCAGCCAAATGTTATGTTTATTAAAAGTCAGCAGCTACAAAAAGTGTAGCTGCTGGCTTTTAATAAACATTCACTTACTTTCTCCATGTTCCAGCGACGCGCCGGCCGGGGCTCCGCTCCTCTCCCCCCCTCCCCGGCCGACGTCTTTATTCTAACTGTGGGCACCCAGCCGTGACAGTCTTCGGCTTCACGGCCGGACACCCACTGCGCATGTGCGAGCGGCACTGCGCATGCGCGCACGGCACGGCCTGCCGCTGATTGGACAGGCGATCGTCTAGGACCTGTCAGTGTCCTAGGCTGTCGCCTACAGGGAGGGGCTGCTGTAGGCAATTAAGCTTAATCGCCTAACCAGCCCCTCGGCAGAAGGAGGAAGTGGGACAGGAAGTCCCACATTTTCTGAAGCCCCCACTCCCCGCCAAAAAAAATACATGCCAAATGTTGCATGTAAGGGGGTGTGGAGTGGATTAAGCGGAAGTTCCATTTTTGGGTGGAACTCCGCTTTAAGGTCAGGGGGCTTTGGGTGCTGACGAAAAAAAGAAGGGGGATGCCATCCGACGCCCTGGGGACCACCGGGCCCCTTAGAGGTCAGGGGGTCTTTGGGTGCTGATGGAAAAATAAATAAATAAAAAGAGGATGCCATCCAGGCCCCTTAGAGATTAGGGGGAGCTTTGGGTGCTAAGAAACTATTTTTTTTACAAAAAATGGGGATGCCACCTGGGCTCCTGGGGACCACCGGGCCCCTTAGAGGTCGGGGGTGCTTTGGGTGCTGACGAACAAAAAAAAACATTTAAACAAAAGGGGGATTCCACCTGGGGACCACCGGGACCGGGGCTTTGGGTGCTAACGAAAAAAAAAAATGTTTTTAAAAAAAAGGGGGGGATGCCATCCAGGGCCCTGGGGCCCACCGGGCCCCTTAGAGGTCAGGGTGCTTTGGGTGCTGACGAAAAAAAACACTGGGCCCCTTACAGGTGTACTGCCTGTACCCCCCTGATGGCGGCCCTGTTCACTTGTCACCCTGCCCAGCCAGACAACCATCTCTCAATCACTCAGAGACAAAGAACAGTCCATAGCTTTTTTTTTTTTTGCATTTATTGAAGGGATTACCTTGAATAGGAAATTGGGAATTACTGTATGGGATCCACCTGAAATTCACTGCAAACTTGCTTGAGAATTATATGTATACACTCCAGTCTTCTCTCCAGCACTAACTCTTGCATCGAACCCCCTATTCTTCACTCCTCCAGCACTTCACTTGTTGCAGACTGTTACTCCACCAGCACTTTTCTTGCTGCAGACTGTTGATCCTCCAGACAAGCTAGCGCCGCATGGTTAGGCCTGACACTCAGTGAACTGTCTTTTGCGGGCAAGGGCCACGGACCCCTGTGGTGTAGAAATAGCTCAGGTGCTAGCTGTCCTCTATTCAGGTATCAGTGGGAGAAATAGTGTCCCATCATTGGGGAAGGTTCCTGCTTGTCAAGATTTTTAAAAAATTATTATGTATTTTATGTTATTTTAAGTTATTTCCCTATCCACATTTGATTGCAGAGTACTTGCCATGCTCTTACCAACATTGTGCTGCCATTTGCAGCCCTCTAGCCCTTTCCCTTCGTTTTTTAGAGACATTTTAGTAGTTAAAAATGTGGGTTCCTATTGACTTCAATGGGGTTCGGGTTCGGATCAAGTTCGGGTCCCGAACCCGGACTTTTTCTCCGAAGTTCGGCCGAACCTGCGGAACATCCAGGTGTCTGCTCAACTCTACTCAAGTGTCATCAAGTCACCAGCAAATTGGCAAGAAGTCGCCTGGCAAAGTAAGTCACGCAACTAACAGGTTGCAATAGTGTGAACCAAGCTTTAAAGACGCGCTCCAATCGTTGTTGTGTTTATTAAAAGTCAGCAGCTACAAAAAGTGTAGCTGATTGCTTTTAATAAGCACACACCCACCTGTCCCAGGATCAGGGCCGCCATCAGGGGGGTACAGGCATTACACCTGTAAGGGGCCCGATGGTCCTCAGGGGCCCGGCTGGCCCCCTCCCATTCCTCTGCTCTACACACTGTAACTTTAACTGACTAGCCTGCCTGCTCTATCTACCTAGAATAAATGACTCTCTCTCTCTCTCTCTCTCTCTCACCTCACCACCCTGGCTTTGGCGAATAATGGCTCTCTGTTTTTTGCAAGCTGTGATTGGCCAAGCATGCAGGTCATTGTGCATGCTTGGCCAATCATCAGCCAGCAATGCACTGCGATTTGACTCAAATACAAAGCTCGTCCCTACAGGGAATGAGGGGGACAGGAGAACTTCTGTTCGGAGCATCAAAACTAGGTACACTCCCCCCCCCAAATATGACATGCCAAACGTGGCAGGGGAGGGAGGGAGAGTGCTTAATCACTTGCTACAAAATCACGTACCTGTACGTCATTCTGCTTCAAGTGGTTGTACCGGGTGATGCTTGCAGCTGCAAGCAACACCCCGGTAACGTTGTTTAGAGCCGACAGCCGGCTTTCTTGTGATGACAACGAACGCGGCTAAGCAACTGCTTGATCCTTTTCACAAGCAGCGGGAAGGGTCACCCCCCTCTTGCCACCTTCCGCCACTTCACTCAAGCTCTCCCGTACAACCAGGAGTCCCAAACGACCGGCAGACATGTCCACCGGCTGCCCCGGAGAACCCGAACAAAACCAGATTGGCTTTGATTGGGGCAGTGTAGTGAGTTATGTTACTTACTTAATATCTTAGCCAATCAGCTTATCTCTTTTGTATAAATATTATCTAACAAAATTACAAATTTTGAATCAAAGAAAATAAATTAGACAGAATTACGAATCATTCAGTATCAACAAAAATAAAACTGTTACGAAAATACGAACAAGTCTAAATATGAAAACTTGCGTCTTACGAAATTACGATTCTATACAAATCTATGGAAACGAGACGAGACGAAACAAAACAATTTTTTTTATTGTGCACATGTCTAATAAGGGTCATATGTAGTCATTTTAACATCTTCCCGCCCAGCCTATAACAGGTGTTTTAGAAGGTGCTTTCTTCTTCTGATCTAGCTATTCTCTACAACAAAACAATTTTCCTTTTAAGCTCATGTCCACTTTTAAACACCATGGATGAACAAAATAAAAAACATGTATATATCTGCTAATCCAACAGTTAAAGTGGACCTTTGGTCCCCCTGCAGCTGATTTTCTCCCCATTACTGACTTACAGTAGTTTATTCTGCACTTTGTCTCTGGGTGACCATCTTGGTTGGAGGTAGGGCTTTGCTTTCCAATGTCAGAGCTACTCTCATATTGACTGATAATCTGATGAATAGAAAACAAATGATCAAGAAGCAGTATGGGAAGTAGAGTAGATGAAGCACAGTTCCACAGGAAAGATAAAGCGGAAGCAGGGAGATCCTTGCTCTGCTTGTTTTTAGATGAATCTTTTTCTCCAGCAAGGAGAGTAAGCAGCACAGTAATGACATCACCAAATCTGAGTGCCTTTATGTTGAGATCAGCAGTCAGCGGCAGCAGCGCCATAGATGATTTCACACTGCAATTATACAGCTATGAGGTTCAATGCACAGAAGTGTCTGGGTGCAGAAAGTGCACTGCTAATTTGTAAGAGCTTTTAAAGACAAAACCCCTGGTGATTATAGGTTGTCTATTCTGCCGTGACTCTCTCAACTGATCAATCCTCTCTGACACACTTGGTCATGTACTGAAAATCATTTATCCCTGCATGACTTAAAGCGGAGTTTCACCCAAATAACATTTATATAAATTCTTTATACTACCAACATGTACAGTCGGCACTTTTTTTTGGGCTGTACATACCTTATAATCTATATTTGCAATCCGGCTTCCGGGTACTTCTCCCGCGGGAGTAGGCGTTTCCAAGCTGAGCCGCAATGTAATCTGGGAGTTCGCCCAGATGATTAATGTCTATCAGAAAAATTTCCCCCCGAGGGATAAGGCCCTTCCCTCCATATTACGTAGGCGCGTCACGAGAGTCAGAGTGTCAAGGGACCAGCCCTGTCCAGCCCCAGCTCCGTGACAGGTCAGCTCGGGTGCGCTCGCCTAGGCTTTGCGTGCGCATGTGCGGCGTATCGGCGCGCCGTGTGCGCGGGCACGCACGCGTGACGTTGCGTGCGCGTGACGGTGCGCGGGCGCGCGCATGTGAAGCTACGCGGGCGCGCGCGTGGGCGCACACAATCTCGTTCTGCCCCTGGCTAATCAGAAGCCTGAGTGGCTTATTTAAATCAGCTCCTCACAGCCTTCTGGTTGCTGGTTTGTAAACAGCATTTGTGTTACCTACTATTGTTACCTGTTGCTGGATTCCTCACCTGCTTGACCATTGGCTTATGTTCCCGGACCTCTGCTTTCTCCAATCCCTTGACCTTGGCTTGAACTCGGACTCCCGGCTTTCTCCTGCCCTTTGCACCTGGGCTTGAACACTTGACTGTCTGCTTTCTCGGAACCCCTGACCACGGCTTGTCTCTTGGATTTATCTTCTGCCTTGTCCTTGTCTACTCAGTACCTCGCTACGGTCTACCCGTCTGTTGCAGCTCCGAAAAGTCCCGGTGGACCATCCGCCTGTCCCTGCTTGACCTGCCGGATCTGCATCCTCCCTCTGGTACCGGTGCCTCCCGGTGCGTCCTTCCACCTTGTCTCAATCCCAGGGGGCGGATCGCGCCAGGTTGCAAAGGTGAGCCGCCCTCAGCATCTCGGCCTTGGTAAGTGTACCCGTGATACAGAGTTTCCGAACATGTAAAGCTGCGAGTCGGCTCTTCACGGTGCCTGCGCACCGACTAGGAGCCGTGTAGAGCTGACTGTGCAGGCGCCGTATAGAGCTAACTCACAGCTTTACATGTTCGACTCCTTTCGAAAACTCCATCACTCTCGAGACGCGCCTACACAATACGGGGCGGGGCTTAATCCGCCGGGGGGAACATTTGCTGATAGACATCAATCATCTGGGCAAACTCCCAGATTACATTGCGGCTCAGCTTGGAAACGCCTACTCCCACGGGACAAGTACCCGGAAGACGGATTGCAAATATAGATTATAAGGTATGTACAGCCTAAAAAAAGTGCCGACTGTACATGTTGGTCTTATATAAATGTTATTTGGGTGAACCTCCGCTTTAAGAGTTAGTGAAATACCACTCTATAATAACACACAGAAATTAGGGCACAAATACCACTATAACCGATAACTGGGCATTTACTCACTGTCACTCAAAAGGCCATAGCAAAGGTAAATAGAACTATAAGTGGTGCAACTAGAGTCACTAGAACTATATCAATTATCTCCGAAGGATAAGAGGGTCCTTGCATGAAAAGTTTGCATACAACCCCAGCAACAGGTGAAATGCATGTCTATTGTGTGGGGTACTCTTTGAATGTGGTGTAAAGTTACCTGTTGCCTAATGGTAGACATTGGCCAGCTTTTATTGGGGCCCGTCTTTAGGTGGTGCACCATCCCTTTAAGAGTGTTTTTGGTGAATGTAAATAGGCAACTGGATAATCATGGTCTCTATGGTGTTTACTGTGTGTGGCAAGAAAATACGAGAAGTAAGGCCGCGTACACACGATAGGTTAAACCATTGAGAACGGTCTGATGGACCGTTTTCATCAAACCAAACCGATCGTGTGTGGGCGCCTTCGGTTAGTTATCCATCGGTTAGAAAAAAAGCCAACTTGTTTTCAATTTAACCGATGGATTCCTAACTGAGAGGTCAAAACCGATCGTTAGTAGGAAAGACCATCGGTTAAAAATCCATGCATGCTCAGAATCAAGTCGACGCATGCTTGTAAGCATTGAACTTCATTTTTTTCAGCATGTCGTTGTGTTTTACGTTACCGCGTTCTGACCCGATCGGTTTTTTAACCGATGGTGTGTAGGCGCGATGGACCATCAGTCAGCTTCATCGGTTAACCGATTAAACCGGTCCATCAGACCGTTCTCATCGGATGGACTGATCGTGTGTAGTGTTGCGCACGAATATTCGCATTGCAAATATTCGCTACGAATATTGCATATTCGAGTATTCGCGAATAACTCGAATATCGCGGCGAATATTCGTATTTTTCAAATTTCGCAATCAATTTCGCACTAGCGAAATTTCGCAATTTTTTTTTTTTTTTTTTATAAAATATAGCGAATATTCGTAAATATCGAATATTCGTGATATTTTATCCAAAAAAAAATAGCGAAATTTCGCAATCATTTTCGCTTTCGCATATGCGAAATTTCGCTATTTTTTTTTTTTATAAAATATAGCGAATATTCGTAAATATCAAATATTCGTGATATTTTATAAAAAAAAAAAAAAATAGCGAAGTTTCGCATTGCCGAAATTTCGCATTGCCGAAATTTCGCATTGCCGAAATTTCGCAATTTATTTTTATTTTTTTTATAAAATATCACAAATATTCGATATTAACGAATATTCGCGAATATTCGTAAATATCGAATATTCATGATATTTTATCCAAAAAAAAATAGCGAAATTTCGCAATCATTTTCGCTTTCGCATATGCGAAATTTCGCTATTTTTTTTTTTTATAAAATATAGCGAATATTCGTAAATATCGAATATTCGTGATATTATATAAAAAAAAAAAAAAAGCGAAGTTTCGCATTAGCGAAATTTCGCATTAGCAATTTTTTATTTTTTTTTATAAAATATCACGAATATTCGATATTAACGAATATTCGCGAATATTCTTCAAAATATTCACGAACTATCGCGAAACCGAATATGGCTTATTCCGCTCATCACTAATCGTGTGTACGCGGCATAACTCGGCTCACCACTCCAGACAAAAGACTCACTTGATTCCAGTGGCTTGGTGGTCAGCAGGTTCCAGAGGTCAGGTCCCAGATCCTCACACATAGGAATGCATTCTTTCAGCTCCTGGAGGCACATCGACTCTCTACCTCAAGCTCAGTCTCTGACAGTAGCTCTGCAAGATTTACATGCAGGTCTGTCTTCTCTGCCTGGTAGAGGTGAGCGGGCATCACAACAGGTTCTCTTAGATTCTCTCCTAGGGGCTCTGGTCCTACCTGAGAGCACATTTCCCGACTATAGTTATGCAGTCTCCTCTCTTCTGGCTAGACAGACCGCAATCTCAAACAATTTGCCTGGGAAACTGTGAAGTTCTCCTCCTCTTGGTGCAATGGCTTGTGGGAATTGAAGTCTGGTAGCCATTAGCCTCTATTCACAGGCATGGTTCAGCACCCTTTTTATAACTACATCTGCCAAGATCCTTGGCATCTGTACAGAAATTTCTCTGTGACGTTCATATTGGCTTTTACTTTTTCTCCTCCAATTTGATTCAATCAGCACTACCAGGAGGGAGGGGGAAGAGCAGAGGAGTGCTGCCCACACTGCCCACTTCCACACAGTTTCTTGTGGGAGGGTGAGCCGGGGTTTAAACCTACACAGGCACACACAGACCCACTCCTGTCTCCAATCTGCAATGGAAGCAGGGGAACAGCCCACAGCATCAAAAGCCTTGCTGCATGCTTGTTCTAGGGCAAGCACTACTAGCAAACTAACCGATAAGGGCAGCAGTCTCAGAGAGTAGTGTACTTTCAAAACAAGCTGACAGTGGGCAGCACCCATATTTTTGTCTTGACAGGTTCCCTTGAAATAGAACAGATGGAATCAGTTCATAAAATAATATGCAGTTGTGCTTCATGGTTTGAATCCTAAATTAAGGTATTTTATATAAATTGTAGGCCACAGAATAGGCCCCTTGAGCTTTGCCTGTCATTACATAGCTGACAGATTCTAGAATCAGATATAATAAGATATCTACAGCCACTTATGCTCTGTTCACCTTGCTATTATAAAAATTCATTGCCTGAATACAGACTGTGATCATGGCTACAATGTGCATGACCCAGATAGGGCTTTTAAATCGCTGATCTTAATCATATTGGTTTTCTACTTGGAAAATGGCAAGAGTTGAGTTTTAAGCTACCTATGTAGGCAGAACAGGTCCATAACAGGGAATTTTAGGCTCTAAAATACTGGAACTGAGTTTTAATAAGAACGTTTAAGGTTTCAAGATTTATTATATTGGTACTACTTAGTAAGAGGAAACCTGTACTTGCTCGGGCAAAACAGGTTCACATTACTTATCCCTCTCAGTAGTACCTACCTACCATCCTTTCTAGACACGTACACACTGAAATATTTTGTTTCGGAATTTCGTTTTCATCCGAAAAATACATTTATTTAGTTACTCCCGAAATTCATTTTTATTTATTTTGTTTATCTTTATAAATTGCAATCGTCCGAAAATCTGAACGAATTACGGTCGAATCTGTCATTGAAGGCTTAAGCTTATGTTCAAAGAATTTTTGAAAGAGCAGCGAAACTGTACAATGCCACAATCATACATTTCCGGTCAAATGTTCCACCTGTTCCACAAGCTAGCTATAGCTATTTAGCTGCTCCGTCAAATCTTCTTAGAACATTCGACAGGTACCATAAGCCTTCAATGACAGATTCGATGTTTGTATGTTTTTCGATGCTTTGACGAATCTTCGTCGTTCGTGTTGAATTGTCAAGTTAGTTCTAGGTATTTTACTGCCCCTCCTCTTTGGTTACAATCAGCCAATTAGGCCTTGTACACACGATGTAATATATCTGATGGAAACGGTCCGCCGGGCTGTTTGATCCGGTGGCTGTACACACCATCGGATCAAATTCCCCGTCGGCGGACAGCGCGGTGACGCGGCAGTGACGTTGACGCCGCCACATGACTGCCACGTGACCGCCACGTCACCGCCGCGTCACCGCACCAGGAAGTAAACACTTCCACGCGCATGCGTCGGATCCATTCACAGGATACAACGCATGTGCGGGCAGATATGTCCACTGGTTTGCTGTACTAACCAGCGGACATATCTGACGGGCAGCTATCCGGCGGAAAGCATGCTTTGAAATTTTTCCGCCTGAGGAATCCGGCCAAAACGGTCCGTTTGCCCCTACACACGAGCGGATTTTTCGGCTGAAATGGTCCGTCGGACCATGTTCAGCGGAAATATTCCCTCGTGTGTACAAGGCCTAACATTCATCGTCATCATTATTTTTATTTTACTTCCCCCACCCAATTCCAGCAGCAATCTTTTCTCTCTATGTCGAATCTTTTCTATTTATAATGTCAAATCTTTTCTCTCTATGTAGAATAATCTTGGACTAATAGAGTTAAGGTTAGGCACATTCGACCACAGGTTTGATAGACACAGATTGTTATTGTCAGCATCATGTCGAATCTCCTATCTATATCGAATTGCTGTTGCAGTGAAAATAAAGCATTTGTTTATGTCAGATCTTTCGGTTTTCGTATTCTGCGCATTCGTTTTCGTTTGTTAAAAAGATAATGAAAATACCTGAAATTCGGACGAAAAGGCATAGCCTTATGCATCCTTTTATCCCCTTGTCCCTCTTTTTATTCATCTGGAGTAAAGGAAACTTCCATGTAGGCTGCAAATCACAGAGCTGTAGTTTACATTGGGCTTCTTCAGCACTGATTGGGCCAGCCCTGTCAGATAGAGAAAGCCACATGCTCCTCCCTACCAAGAAGTAACAAATATTTCCTTTTGGCTTCCACTACTGACTCTCTCCCACATGAGTAGAATCCATTCTCAGTGGTCACCAGAACTGTTCCCACTAGAAGATTTCCAATTGTCTTCTTTTTCTGCGCCTATAACTACAGTATAACTATATTTATATATAGGGTGAATCTCCCCCATATTGAATGCCATAAACGTCTATATTACTAGGCCCTTCTGAGACTACATCATACACCAGAGTTGGAGAGAAGGGCTGCTTCTCCACCTTATAGGGGGTGCACTCTGTAAGATATCTATGGTAGGTAGTGTCCAAAGTGGAGCTTGTATGCTGAGGATTCAGACTAAAACCTAGTCAGGCAGGTCAAGTCGGCAACAGATCAGGCAAAGCGGTACAAAATCGAAATCCAAAGAATAGTCAGGCAAGCAGAGGTCATACACGAGCTGGTGGTGAAGTACCAAATCAGCAGGCTGGAGAATGGTCAATAATTCAGGCAGTGATTCAATACATGGAAGTCAAAATCACAGAGCTATCAATACACCCAGGGAGCAAGTCCAAACAAATGGGCACTGAGTAACAGGAAGTGCCGCTATTTATGTGCTGATTGATAGTACATTGTCCGCAGCTAGCAGCAGGTGGGCAGGCTAGTGAGTCAAAGGCAATGCATCATGCTGGGAGAATATTGCAATAATGGGAGATGCATCATGCTGGGAGAACATTGCAAGTGTTGGACGTGGTCCTCAAAAGTTTCTAAGAAAATAATTATATCATCCAGATAAACTAGCAAAGTCTCCCAGGTGCTGCAACTGTCCCAGATGACTCCACTTTGTATCATGTTGTGGAGCAAGTCCCAGACCTCCTGGCACAGGGCTGGGGGAATGTTGCAGTACTGCTCCCGGATTGGTGGAACATCAATGGTGTCTATTGGGTGGCCAATGGCCTCCGTATACCCATAGTACCCCTGGCTGGCAGCAACGACCAACTGGTGCTACTCTAGCAGGCCGCAACCTATGTTTTGTAGGGGATAGTCCTAAAAGGAATGTCCAGCTGTTTCAGTAGTAGATTGTAGTGTGACTCTTCCAGCAAGTCCATAGCTGTCTAAAGTGGAGCACATGTGGCCTTTATCCAAGGCTGAGCTTCCAAGGTGCAGTGACGGTATACAACGTCCAAGTCATTAGGGTGAAATGGCTGGGAAGTTCAATTGGGGTGGTTCCCATGTTGATGAGCTGCACCAGGTCCCTTTGCAGGGTTCTATCATAAAGGTGACCCCCTGCAGTTTCTTGTCGGCCCCCGATGGGGAGGGACCAAGCTACCTCTTGGAGAGGTGCCTGTAGAAGCTTTTTTTTGGGCGTGTCCAAACTCGACCTGTGCAGGTTGTCTCCTGGCCACTTTCTGGTGAGCCTCACAGGCCAGAATGATGTTGAGCCACACAGTTTACAGACCACAGCCCTGTGCCTGCCAGCCAGGACACTCAAACTTGGCCAGGAAACAGTGCATGTCCCAGTCTTTTATTACATTCATGCCCAAAACAGCATGTACGAAAGAGCTGACCACCACCCCTACCTGATCCAAAACTTGGTCATCAATCTGGATCTTCAATCAGGTGATACCTTACACCAGGATGGGGAGGTTATTGGCTTCTTTAAAGTATAGGTAGGAGTTGTCCAGTTGGTCTTGCATGCCAAACCGATGGACACAGAAGTCATACTCCATGACTGTGAATTCGGACCCTGTGTCGATTAGGCATGGAACCTCCAGTCCATGGAGGCAGCCTGATCAGGAACACTTACAGCTTAATAGCAGAGTAGATCTTAGCCAAACTGGCAGCTTCTGTCTTGAGAGGCAGAATTTGGTCTTGCCAGTCAGAGCCCAAGGGGGGAGGTTTCCAGGAGAAGTGGAGATGCAAACTAGCACATTATAATTTGAATTTTTTTTTTTTTATTCTAAAGTTTACTACTGCTTTATGGTTACAGGCACATAAGGTTGCAGGCACATGGGGTTATATGTTAAGACTAGGTAATATTAGGGGTTAGGATTAAGGGAACAAATGAGGTTGACAGTTAAGATTCCATTAGGCGTCCATTTAAATGTTAAACTAGGGAGCTTATTTTAAAGGGTTAGGTTAAAAGCTATGGTTAAGTGCCTGAATGCCCATTGGCAATGTCATATGAAGAGGTTAAAAATACATGCAAAGCCTTAAGTGGAAGTCAAAGTTACACAGGAATTTTGGGGTCTGCTGCAAACAATATATTGGAAATGAAATGTGTTTGGATATATCTCAAATTCTACAGGTTGCTAATTAGAAGAAACAGGCTGTTGAACAGTACAGATGGCTTGGCATCTGGCCTGTTATGGCAGAGACATTCTGGATAATATCATAAGGAAGGGAACATTTTCCTGCAGGTGAATTATTATGGCTGCTGCTTAGCCATCATGTCCTGTTAAAATGATATGGTATTCCGTAGTGGTTCTATTGTGCTATGGGCCATACAAGCAGCCAGCTGAGCACTGCTGTTTTTGGCTCTAGAATGAACACTTCCAGCCTTCCCTTTATGCAAAGATGATGGTCAGTTATCAGTGTGACACTTGAAGCTGGTAAAACAGCACAAAGTATATGATCTAGTATATGATTATGTCAGGGTGGATCAGAAAAAGGTTAATTGCTTCCCCTGGAGCTGTCAAAAATGTGAGTTACTGGAGTGGGGGCCATCCAATAACATCAAACTACCAATGTAGGTTTAAAACTCACATTCACTTGGCGCCCTCCCTGTTTTTTTTTGTCTTCTCTGAGGGAATCCCCACTTTTTGCTTGAGAAGCTGCCTGTGAAATTGTGCAAGCCATCTCCATCCGCCCGTGGACCCATCCCTCCAGGAATTTAACCTCCTCTCACCACTAAGGACTGTATGGACCTTATTTATCCTTGTTGATTTAAAGGGATTGTAAAGGTTAAAATATAAAAAAAATTAAAAAAAATAAACATGTCATACTTACCTCCACTGTGAAGCTCGATTCTGGTCTTCTGGGTCCCTCCGCGGCAGTCTCGGCTCCTCCCCGCAAGAGCTAATCCCCTTCATAGGAAGCTATCTCCCAAGGGCGCGCTATAGCCACCGACTGTATCACTCGGCCCCGCCTCCCGACACGCCGCTGCGTCATTGGTTCAATTAACAGCAGCGGGAGCCAATGGCAAGGAGCACCTGGTATGGATAAAGACTGTCACTGTAACTCAGGAAGGGACGTGTCGGTGAGTTGTCATCATCATCTGTGATGCTGCACACTGCTGTCACTGTCACAGTCAGTCAATTTCATGTGTGTGTGTGCTGCCCATTCTAATTTCTTGACCTCCTGAGTCTTGTCCCTGAGCTAATTTTTTTACTATATTGAAAATAAAGTAAGAAATACAGTATGTTTTTTCTGTAATATCTACCCTTATGCCACGTACGCACGGTCGGAATTTCCAACAACAAATGTTCGATGTTCCGACCGTGTTTAGGGTCAATCAGACATTTTGCTGTCGGAATTTCCTACAATAAAAATTGGAGAGCTGGTTCTCAAATTTTCTGACAACAAAATCCGTTTTCGTAAATTCCGATCTTGTGTAGACAATTCCGTCGCACAAAATTCCACGCATGCTCTGAATCAAGTATGAGACTGAAGCGATCGGTCTGGTAAAACTAGCGCTCGTAATGGAGATAGCACATTCATTACACTGTAACGGACTGAAAAGCACGAGGCTGAAAAGCGTGAATCGTTTCTCACCAAACTTCTTCTAACATGCCTGGTATTGAACTTCCCCTTTAATAGTGCCATTGTACGTGTTTTACATCACCGCGTTCTTGGCGTTCGGAATTTCCAACAACATTTGTGCAAAAGTGTGTATGCAAGACAAGTTTGAGCCAACATCTGTCAGAAAAAAATCCACGGTTTTGTTGCCGGAATTTCCAATCGTCTGTACGCGGCATAAAGCACATTGCTATTTGCTTATTGTACTTGTTTGTAGCCTAACAACTTAAATTTGCTCATAAAGCTGAAATTTGGTAACATTTGGAAATGGCAGTAAAAATTTGAATGTCTCAGTAAATTTTGGGTGTCGTGTCGGTAAAGTTCAATCTGCTAGGTTGGCAACACTGTTGGATGCTGCATCGGAAATCCACTGAAGTCAATGGGAGTTAAATGTAAAAAAAAAAAAACAGTAATGACCTTTTTCTAGGTTTATTGGCAAGAGATACTCAAACAAATGGCATGGTGGGCTGATCATTGCCTTGGGGAACATACATGGTCTCCTTACTCATACACAAAAAAATAAGTTTAAAGTAAATAAGCACACTTATACAGTTTTTACAAGTTTTTTTACTAAAAAAAAAAAAAAATAGATCTATCATCAATCACATTGTTCAGTGATGCAGATTCATGTCAATCATAATAAATGACTTCTGCAAATCAAATGAAGAAAATCAAGTTGACTGTAACAGAATTCGCTTCAGTCACTACACTCACCACCATATTACATCTCCTGGTTCCCAGTACTAAAAAATAAACAAAGGGGTGACATCATTGACCGGCTATCGATATGGAAATTTCTTTGGTCAGGGATGTTAGTGCTATCCCTGCTCCTTTGCTTACATGGCTGTAAGCAAATGAATGCATGCCTCCAAACTTTTTAAGATGGAAATAAGGGGAAACCTACAGTATTAGCAAAAGTATAAAGTATTTATGCATAGGGCACACCCCCTGCCACACCCCCTTGAAGGAGAATTACGGTATTTAAAAAAATGTATTACTGGTAGTTAAACCCACAAGTGCTTTTTTACCATTACTATTCCTTCATACCGACTTTTGTACAAAAGCAGCAATTTGGATAAAAGGTGGGAACCCCCCCCCCCCCTTTTTTTTTACTTGAATAGGTTTTTATTGGAGTTTTACTGAAAAGAGAAACATGGAAGCAGAGTGTAAAAACAGAGAAAAAGAATTTAAAGACACAAATACATTCAATGTCAGAATTGCAAAACACATTCACCAACAACATTAAGGGATGATCCACGAAACCCACGGTTTACACATATTTAGTCAAACTTTTTCAGTTCTGATTGTAGAGATAAAGATTTTTCATATTCGTAAGTAGTTTTAATAGAGTCCACTACCTTGGATAAGTTAGGCGGTGCATATTTTTTCCAATGTCTGGTTATAACTGATTTGGAGGCCAGAAGTATATGTGAAACTATCGGGTGATAATTTAGTAGAAAGCAGTGGCGACTAGTGCTATATTTTTTTAAGGGGGGCGGAAAACAATGCACCCACAGCCACCCCTGGCCGCTCGGGTCTGCACACAACCATCGGTCAGTCGATGAGCCCGGAACTTACCTGCAGGCAGCTTTTACTCCCAGACGGCAGTTTGGCATCCTGCGTCTCCTTCGGCAGCCTACACGTCTCCTCCCTCCTAGTCATGGTCCAATAGGATCGCTTGTTGTTTTGGCCAATCTTGAAACGGATCTCAGGACCCATTTCCACATTGGCAGGGAGGAGATTCAGTGTGACAATAGCGAATGTGCTTTCGCTATTGTCATACAAATTTGTGGGCTCGGAGTGCAGTGCTTTTTTGAAGCCTATTATAGCTTCTGGCTCTAATCGTGTGCTACAAACCCCCTCCATTGGAATCCATGCACCCAGCCCCCGGAAAATAGATAAGGGGGCCAAACGCATGGATAGGGGGCTGAGCCCCTGCTCTTCTAATGGACGGGCTGCCCCTGATAGAAAGTGTTTGAATCCTTCTAACTTTAGAATGGCAAGGGCTGGGGTTGGTAGAGTCAAAATTCCAGTGATAGAAGAGATAAGACAGAATACCCGCTTCCAAAAATGAGTGAGGTTTTTACATGACCAGAGTGCATGTGTCAGGGATCGGATGGGAGACTGATTTGATGAGGTCGGCCTCTCTTATATCTCCTGTCCTGGTTCCGCTGAAGGTGAGACAGAGGAAGCCGAAGGACAAGAGGGACACGAGTGCCTGGAGCAGGAGGTCCCGGGAGAACAGCTTGGCAGGGTTCAGCGGCCTGGAGTAGACTGTGGTGAGCTGAGCAGGGACAGGTAACAGCCAGGCAGGTAAGCGAGGGTTAACAGCAACCAGGAACATAGACAGGAGCAAGGTCTCAGGGATAGCCAGGTTCGTCAGCAGGTGGGAAGTGAGGTACCAAATCATAGACAGAGCCAAAGTCAGGAATGGAGCCGGATCAGAGATGGGCAGAACACAGAGCCAAGGTCAAGAGCAAGCTGGGTCTAAATACTGGGAGAACACACAGGATCAGAGCAGGATTCAGGAACACAGCTGAAGATCAGTCAGCAAAACACAAGAGCCCAGACTCAGAGGCGACTCTAGGGGGGGGGGCAGAGGGGGCCCTGACCCCCCCTCCAACATTATGCTGTGCCCCACCATGTGCCCCCCCCCTGAGATTCTAGCCTAGACCTTGGGTAAGTGTGTGCACTGCAGACTGCAGTACACTGTAAATGACTGAACTGCATTATCTCCATCCCTTCTCTCCCCCATCTGTCTCCCTCCCCTCTCCTGTTCTTTCAAGACATTCACAATTTACTTTCTGTAACAGTCACCACCGTTTACGATATTCCATTCCATTACCCCACGACAGCTTATCCGACAGTCCGACAGACATCAGACACGACCCATTTAATTTCCCAGAATAACCAAGACAACACAAGCTCTGGTACTGGTTCCAAAATGAATGAATGAATCATTTAATGGTAACTTAGCTTTCTTATATACAGTACAAGCATGTTACAGTTAATCACAGGGACAAATACACACTCCACCCACACATAACACAATGGGTGGATTCATACACATTCTTTTAGAGAATGACATTCCGATGAGTTAATTACTACTCATTACCCAGACAGTCTGGCTCCACATTTAGAGGGGTTAATTACTACAGCTTGACAAGTCACATTCCACATCTTAACAGTGTCATTAGCATACACAATGAACAGGTCTTAAGAGCAGACCTAATTAGCACAATGGACACAAAACAGTATTAGCATCGCACAATGGAATGTCTAGGAGCAGACTCAATTAACACCTCAAAAGCATGTGTACCCACATTGAATGAAAACACTCTATTGACCTGTCGGAGTCAGACTTTAACAACTTGTAATATTTAAAGATATCCTGCAAAACATGAATTATCAGTAATGTCCCATCCCATGTAATTTATCATTATCATTTCTCAGTCACCCTATGCTCAAAAGGGGCACAGGATGACCCTAGACCCAAGAGTCATTAGTGATGCTGGCACAGGAGTACCCCCCATCCTTCAAAAGTCTCTGGGTGTCACAGGCCATTCTGTTACACTTTCACTTTCAGTTAGGCAGGTAATATACAGTGCAAATTTCTTTCCTACATCCACAGATTGCAGGAAAGAAACTTGCATGATTCCCCCATCAACAGACAGTGCTGACAGGGGAATATCCCTTCTGCCCAGCAATTGTATTCTCCCAACAAACAGTGATTCTCACTAGTGGCTATACAGCAACCACTAGTGATAATCATCATTTCGCAATCAATTTCGCACTAGCGAAATTTCGAATTATTTTTTTTTTTTTATAAAATATAGCGAATATACGTAAATATTCGTAAATATCGAATATTCGTGATATTTTATCCAAAAAAAAAAATAGCGAAATTTCGCAATCATTTTCGCTTTCGCATATGCGAAATTTCGCTATTTTTTTTAATATTTTTCTTCAAAATATTTGCGAAATATCACGAAATCGAATATGGCGTATTCCGCTCATCACTAATAATCATAAGAGAATCTGCTCATTAATGGTTCAAATCTCAGCCAGTTCCTGCTGAACCATCTGAGATTTAAACTGTCTATGGCTGCTCTTAGCTCTTAGGCAGCCCATACATTGATCACTTGTTTTCATTCAACTATTAGGTTGAATGAAAAAAAAAAGAAATGATCCAATTCCCCCATCTACACATTATAGGTGGATGGGGGAATCCTCCCAGTGTGGACCAGTGCTGGAATAACCAGAGTTGCTGTCCTGTCCCGGCTATTCACAGCGCTGGTCTCTGTCTCCTTGGCAGTGGCGGCAGCACATTAGAACCCAGTGCTGGTTATTTTATGGAGCTTGTTTTGTTGTTAGAGATGGGCTGGGCATGTTCAAAAATCCACACGCCAGAGCCTGCCAGGAAGCCCACACTGCACAGCGCTAATCACAGGCAGTGAGAGATTTCCCGGTCCGCAGCTCTGCACAGATCAGGAAATGTCTCAGTGGCTGTGATTAGCACTGTGGAGTGTTGGCTTCCTGGCGGGATTGGGCATTTGGGATTTCAAACACACCCGAGCCCATCTCTATTGGTTGTAGACAGTTGAGTGAGCTCCCTGCAGGTTGCTTAGCAGCAGTGGAGCCTTCTCTGACATGCTGATCGTGATGCAATCCAGGTGATGCTCCCAGTCAAATCCTGGTGTTAAACATCAGAGATTTTATTGATCAAAGCCCACACTTTACAGGCATAGAGCCCACACTTTACAGGCATAGAGCCCACACTTTACAGGCATAGAGCCCACACGGCTGCGGAACATACGTTTGATTATATATATATATATATATATATATATATATATATATGTAGTTGTACTCTTGATGCTAATAAATACTGTATTTATTAGATCTGACTGGGAGCATTACCTGGATCACATCCCAATCAGCATGTCAACAGAGAAGGTTATACAGCTCTCTATAACCAATAGTGCCAGCCTTCCCCTGCATGCACCCATAATGTCACCAGCACTAGGTCCTAATGGACTGCCACCGCTGCCAAGGAGACAGATGCCAGACCAGCGCTGTCAATAGCAGGGACAGGACCGCTGGGGAACCCCACAGTGGCAGAACACCAGGGCTCGGTGGCAAGACAACCTTTGCAACCCTGAAAGTTCCATTGCTTTGGACCCTTATATTTTCTTGGTGTGCTGGTGACATATATCTCTTGTTTTCTGCCACCCTGGGGGGCCCCAGTATAGTAGGAAGGGAAATCACTGCAGAACATGTAAAAGGGCCATTGTGGGATCGTAGTAAAGGGCCCCAGGAGATTATATATATATATATAATAATTGCATTTTATAGTTGGCCCCCCTACTTTTGTCCCTGTCCCCCATGTGCCCCTCCTAAATATGAAAGCAGGAGACGCCACTGCCCAGACTCCCTTTAAATAGGCTGTCTGGCGCCAAAAGGAATTAGGCTCGTACTTGTGCGCGCATGCTCGTGACTTTGCGCATGCGTGGCCGCAGTTGCGGGCTCTGGCGTGCATGCGCACACCTGTGTGCCATTAGTTTCGTTTTTGCATGCTTTTTCATGCTTCTGTGATGTTCAGAGACACAGAGCCAATAGAGGGCAGTGATAGTTTGTAAAATGAAAGTGATTGGTTCTGAGGGGTTTTAGACACACAGTAATCACACCTCCTTGATTAGTGACCACCGAGAGAAAGCTCCCATGACTTTTTTCATCAGGAAACAGACAACCAGGAAGTGTCCAGAACAGAAAAGGACTGCAGTAAGGTAAAGGAAGCTATTTAGCTAAAAAAAAAAAAAAAAATCTCTTTAGTGACCCTTTAACTTGAACGGAAATACCCAGCTGTCTTTCTGTTAACCACCAGGCACTTACGCACCTTCCCGCCCAAGCCAATTTTCAGCTTTCAGCACTGTCGCATTTTGAATGACAATTGCGCGGTCATGCTACACTGTACCCAAACAAAATTGGCGTCCCTTTTTCCCCACAAATAGAGCTTTCTTTTGGTGGTATTTGATCACCTCTGCGGTTTTAATTTTTTGCGCAACAACTAATAAAAGACTGAAAATTTAGAAAAAATATGTTTTTATTTTTTTCTGTTAACTTTTTTGTAAATAAGTACGTTTTCTCTTTCAATTACAGGCACTTATATGGCGGCACTGATGGGCACTGATTAGGTAGTACTGATGGGCACTGATGAGGTGGCACTGATGGGCACTGATAGGCGGCGCTGGTATGTGGCACTGATGGGCACTCATAGGCGGCACTGATGGGCACTCATAGGCGGCACTGATGGGCACTCATGGGCAGCATTGGGAACTCATAGGCGGCACAGAATGGCACTCATGGGTGGCACTGATGGGTACTTATGGGTGGCACTGATAGGTGGGCACTGGGCATGGATTGGCACGGAGGGGTGGCACTGAAGGACACTGTGGGGTGGCACTGATGGACTTTGAGGGGTGGCACTGATGTATCTGTTGCCAGTCAGTGCCCATGTGTGGGCACTGACTGGCATCTTTCTTTTTTTTTTACCTGTATTTTTTTTTTAAATCCTGATGTTTTTGTTTTTACGTTTTTTTTTGCCCTGCCAGTGTGGGCATCCCTGGTGGTCTAGTGTGGGCATCCGAAGGGGGGCTGCGCTGATAAACAATCAGCGCAAACCCGCCCTGTCAGGAGACCCGCCGATCGATACTCCTGTACTCGCCTCTGCCATCTACTGCTCTTCCTGTTTACATCGTGATCAGTCGTGATTGGACACGGCTGATCACGTGGTAGCGAGCCTCTTCCGGAGACTCGTTACCGAGATCGAAGATGCAGGGTGCCAGACTGACACCCCGCATCAGCGATCGCCGCGCTGCGCGCCCCCACGGGCGCGCGCTGCATGAAATCGTGCAGGACAGTGGAGAACGTCCAGTCACAATTTCACAACCACTTCCCGGACGTCAATCTCCTATTGACCGGGCGGGAAGTGGTTAAGCAGAGAAACCAAAAGATAGATAGATAGATAGATAGATAGATAGATAGATAGATAGATAGATAGATAGATAGATCAGGGGGGCTACTAGTTAGTATAGTTAAATGTATAGTTTGTAGAGAATATATTGACATCCCTAGGAGTTGTCAATATATTTATAAACTGTATAGCTTAGCTAGTTCTGCTATTAGTATCTGTCAGGCAGGAGATTGTGCTTGATGCTCTAACGTGTTAGTGTACACGTGTTAGTTCATTGTAGTGTTGAGCAGAATACGCCATATTCGATTTTGCGATATTGCGCGAATATATAGAAGAATATTCGCGAATATTCGCTAATATCAAATATTCGTGATATTTTATCCAAAAAAATGTTTGCAAAATTTCGCTAATGCGAAAATGATTGCGAAATTCTCATAAACGGAGATCATTTCCTGTATTACTAAACTAATATGCACTAAACACTAACTCTACACTAACTCTACTTAAAAGAAAGGAGAATAAGGGGGCAAATCAGAGCCAATCAGAATAACTCGAATATTCGGCAAAAGGAATATCGCGCAATATTCCGTTTGTCGAATATTCGAGTTATTCTGATTGGCTCTGATGCAAAAGAAGGGCCGAGTAGCTAATGCGATTCTTTTATGTTGCCGAAAATTCGCAATGCAAATTTTTGGCAACATTAAAGAATCGCATCAGCTACTCGGCCCAGGGTCTCTCTCTAATCATACCAGCAATGCTTTTAGACGTCGATGGAGATCACTAGGATGTGATCTGTTTTAAAAATAAATTTGAAAAAATATGAATATTCGTCGCAATATTCGAGTTATTCGCGAATACTCGAATATGCAATATTCGTAGCGAATATTCGCAATTCGAATATTCGTGAGCAACACTAGTTAATTGCACATAGATGCATTAACTGTTACTGCACGTGTGCTATTTATTTGCACAGAAAGGCAGTTGCTGTTTATGCAAGTGGGCTATTGAATTGCACAGAAACGCAGTCGCTCTGACTGTGCGTGTGCTGTTTAATACCACCTTAGCGCATTTGGTGTCACCGCACGTGTGCTGTTACATACCACCTTAGCGCATTTGGTGTCACCGCACGTGTGCTGTTACATATCACCTGAACGCATTTGGTGTCACTGCACGTGTGCTGTTACATACCACCTGAGCGCATTTGGTGTCACCGCACGTGTGCTGTTACATACCACCTTAGCGCATTTGGTGTCACCGCACGTGTGCTGTTACATACCACCTTAGTGCATTTGGTGTCACCGCACGTGTGCTGTTACATACCACCTGAGCGCATTTGGTGTCACTGTACGTGTGCTGTTATATACCACCTTAGCGCATTTGGTGTCACCGCATGTGTGCTGTTACATACCACCTGAGCGCATTTGGTGTCACCGCACGTGTGCTGTTACATACCACCTGAGCGCATTTGGTGTCACCGTACGTGTGCTGTTATATACCACCTGAGCGCAGTTAGTGTCACTGTACGTGTGCTGTTATATACCACCTGAGAGCAGTTAGTGTCACTGTACGTGTGCTGTTATATACCACCTGAGCGCAGTTAGTGTCACCGCACCTGTGCTGTTATATACCACCTGAGCGCAGTTAGTGTCACCGCACCTGTGCTGTTATATACCACCTGAGCGCAGTTAGTGTCACTGGACGTGTGCTGTTATATACCACCTGAGCGCAGTTAGTGTCACTGCACCTGTGCTGTTATATACCACCTGAGCGCAGTTAGTGTCACTGGACGTGTGCTGTTATATACCACCTGAGCGCAGTTAGTGTCACTGCACCTGTGCTGTTATATACCACCTGAGCGCAGTTAATGTCACTGTACGTGTGCTGTTATATACCACCAGAGCGCATTTAGTGTCACCGCACCTGTGCTGTTATATACCACCCGAGCGCAGTTAGTGTCACTGCACCTGTGCTGTTATATACCACCTGAGCGCAGTTAATGTCACTGTACGTGTGCTGTTATATACCACCAGAGCGCATTTAGTGTCACCGCACCTGTGCTGTTATATACCACCTGAGCGCAGTTAGTGCCACTGGACGTGTGCTGTTATATACCACCTGAGCGCAGTTAGTGTCACTGTACGTGTGCTGTTATATACCACCTGAGCGCAGTTAGTGTCACTGTACGTGTGCTGTTACATACCACCTGAGTGCAGTTAGTGTCACCGCACCTGTGCTGTTATATACCACCTGAGTGCAGTTAGTGTCACTGGACGTGTGCTGTTATATACCACCTGAGCGCAGTTAGTGTCACTGTACGTGTGCTGTTATATACCACCTGAGCGCAGTTAGTGTCACTGTACATGTGCTGTTATATACCACCTGAGCGCAGTTAGTGTTAGTGCTCCAATTAGAGTTATTGGGAGGGGTTGCAAGTGTTGTGTTGTACCCAAAGCCCAATTTTTCTGCCCCTGTTTAACAGGGGCGCCTAATAACAATTGTTGATGCAATCCTTTGCACGCGGCTCCTTGTTGCGCTCCAATTACAGAGGGGTGCCCTTTGTTCTAAAAAATGTCTTTCACAAAACAATAATGGCCCCCCACCACTGCTAAAATATTCGACATATTCGACAATGTTGCCACACAGAACTTGCGCAAGTAGCATTAATTACTTTTTTTTTATAGTCCTCTCATGTTGTGCAGGGACATTTCTGAACACGTGCCACTACTATAGACACCCAGCAGGTGTGATATTTATAGGAACTTTTATTTTATTTTTTTCACTTTAAGCATCATTAAAATAGCTGCTCCGGAAAAAAACAGCCGTTTTAAAAAAAAAAATAATTCCATTGATACATGTTCCCTGGGGCAAGACCCGGGTTCTGAACGACTTTTTCCAACATTTAATTGAATTTTGGCCTTTAAAACGACCGTTTTTGAATTTGAATGTTCGGGTCCCATAGACTTCAATGGGGTTTGAAATATTCGTGCGAACCCGCGGTCTGTTCGAATGTTCTGGTGCGAACCGAACCCGGGGGTGTTCGGCTCATCCCTACTCCTGAAAAAACGTCAGTTTAAAAAAAAAAAATTGCATTGATACATGTCCCCTGGGGCAGGACCCGGGTCCACAAACACTTTTTAGGACAATAACTTGCATATTAGGTTTTTAAAATGAGTACTTTAGATTTCAAATGTTCGAGTCCCATAGACTTTAACAGGGTTCTAAAGTTCACACAAACTTTTAGTCTGTTCGCAGGTTCTGGTGCGAACCGAACCCAGGGGTGTTCGCTCATCCCTAGTCCCTAATATGTACTGGAACTGCATGACATAGCAGCAGAGATAAGGTAAGGGTAGGGTAGGAAGGCCTGGCTGGGGTGATGTAAACACTTCATATGGCTGAAGGAACATTATGTTGGTAGACTGCTGTCTGACAAGGTCAGAGAAACTTTGTAAGAGAAATGTAGAAGCAACTCCATTTTAAACTATTAGAATCGGTCATAGCATGTTAGGAGCAGAGTTTTACATGCTCATATGCACCTATGGCAATCCTAGGTGGGAAATAGATAGACCTACCAGCAACTGAACAGATAGCTCCATAGGGCCAGATTCAGCAAGACTTGCGCTGGAGTATATCGATATGCGCCGCGTAACTGTAAAGATGCGCCGTTGTATCTACGCGGCCGTACCCACCAAACTAGATGCGACAGAAAACAGGCTTTTTCCGACCGGCTTAACTCTCCTTCGCCAGAGTATCGTAAGCGCATATTTTCGCTCGTCGCGCCTATTGATTTCCCATTCAAATATGCAAATGAGGAAGATTTCCCAATTCGCGAATGGATTAGCACCAGACGCTGGCTACATGCGCCGCGCGTATCTCGTCCGTCCGGCGCAAAGTTATTTCTACAAATAGCTGCTTTATTTTTACTCCAGACGGCCTCAGGTCAGCAGGAGAGCACCTACAGCAGCAGCGTTACCGACGAAAATAGCAAGCTGAACAACCACACTTGCAAGGACAACACCTCTGTGTGCCAACATGCCAGGGGCAGTCGCGGTCCTAGCACTACTAATGGGTCCCCCGGTACGGAGGAGGCGGGCACGTGAGAGGATATACCGCACGCGCATGAGCCTCTTTGGCATGGGTGATGAGGAGGTGTATCGCCTCTTCAGATGCAATACTTGAACTAACCACAACCCTGCAGGATGACATCACCAGCAGCCACTGGTGAAGGTACTGGCAACACTCCATTTCCTTGCAAGTGGATCATTCCAGCGTACAAGTGGAGTGGTGGCTGGGATGTCACAGTCCTCCATGAGCAGATGTGTGCACCAGGTTGTCCCTGCAATCCTCAGACGCATGTCCCACCACTTCATCAGACCCACCACTGAGGAGCTGCGGCTGAAGGCAATGACAGATTTCTACAACATTGCAGGATTCCCACGCACTGTGGGGGCCATTGATTGCACACATGTGGCCCTACAGGCCCCCAGTGCCACAGAGCACATATACCGCAATCGGAAGCATTGGCACTCCATCAACGTACAGGTGATAGCCGATGCCCAACCCCTCATATGGCACGTCCGTGCCAAACACCCCGGATCCAGCCATGACAGCTTCATATTCAATCAGAGTCCCATCCCAATGGAATTCGAACAGAACATGTATGGGGACAGCTGGCTGGTTGGTGAGTGACATGGGTGGCAGGCATGACTGTCCCCCCCCCATGATGCTGACATCACAAGGGGCACAAGCATGACTAACATCCTCCTGTCTTTTCCCTTCCAGGTGACTCGGCATATGCACTGGGACCCCATCTAATGACTCCTTTCCGGAACCCCCAAACCAGAGGAGAGAGAAGATACAATGAAGCACCCATCAAAACCCGTGCAGTGGTGGAGCAAACATTTGGGCTCCTGAAGTCCCATTTCCGATGCCTGGATAAGTCTGGGGGTGCCCTATTGTACTCCACTACCTTCGTGTGTCAGATCATCGGTGCATGTTGCATTCTGCACAACTTTGCCATGAGAAAAGGCCTGCAGATTGACATATGTGATGACCTAACCCCCCAACCAGACAATCCCCCCCTGCCAGAGGAGAACCAGTCTGCTGATGGAAGAGCAGTCAGGAGGGTCCTCGCCGTAGGCATCTTTGGACACTAAACATAAACATTGATCGCACGGACAATGCACGCATGCACACCACTGATGTCCCTAGATCACACACACCACATGCACATCTCATTGGATTAGCCCAAGTCCAACATGTAGGACTTGGGAGCAGCAACGCCGCGTCAAGGCCCCAATGGTGTCGCTGTCGATTCATACACCATTCACACGTCATTCACACAGCAGTGGGGATAACTTCTCCACCACGGCCGAGGGTGACACCCCTTACTGCCAGGAGTGCCACCCCCTCACATTCACACACCATTCACACTGCAACGTGTGCAGTATCAATAAGAGATAAAAAAGCTCATAACCTGAGCATAATCACAAATAAAAAAGCTCATAACCTGAGCATAAACACAAATAAAAAAGCTCATAACCTGAGCATAATCACAAATAAAAAAGCTCATAACCTGAGCATTAATGAAAAAATAAAATAAAGAAAAATCATCATCTGGGATGCCGGGGGCTCCTTCTGGTGGCCCCTCTCTGGCTCCTCAGCTGCCTGGATGGAGTGGGGGGTGGGGGGGGAATCTGGAGGTGGCTGATCCCCGGGTGGGCCACTCCTGGCAGATGTGGCCTGCCTGCCCTCCAAGGCCATGGCTATCCGGCCGAGGTAAGAGTTTGTCTGGGCCTGCATCCTGAGCTGCGGGGTGACCTGGTAATGCTGGGCCCGCTGACTCTGCCTCCCCTGGACCCGGATGGCAGCAGTGTTTGCCTGGACGGCTGCAGTGAGGTGCCTTATATCAGCCTGCACCTCCCCCAGACTGGTCACCACTGCAGCGCAGTTGCAGCTGACATCCTGCACTGCATTAGATATCTGGGCCACAGAGCACAGGTTGTCAGCCACTCTGTCCAGGTGCCCAACTATGTCCCCCATTTGCTGGGTCTGCCTGGTGTGGTCCCTCGCCACCTGGTCCTGGACCAGATCAGAGACCCCCCTGGTCTTCCGGGTGGCCTTCTTGGGGCCAGTAGATGGTTGTCCCCGGGGGGATGGAGTCGCCCTTGAGGGGCTTCCTAGGATGGGGGAGGGGATTACAGAGGCCTCTGCCGAAGGGGAGGACTCCTCCAAAAATAAAATGATGTCCTGCTCTGCCACAACAGGCTCCTCCTCAACCACCTCTGCAGGTGAGGTGTGGGCACTCTCCTCCACCTCGAGCTCTTCACCACCCAGGGACTCGGGCACAGGATGCCATTGGGGGGATGGGGTGGACTGGCCGCCAACAGATGATGGCCCAGCTCCGTCATCTGTGGATGACACAAAGCACACACATGTTGGGTGGTCCCACACACTTGGCACATGTACCCTCCCCCCCCCACATGCAACACACCAAAAAGGGGGTAAAAATCACTTACCTGTCCTGGAGCTTCTTCCATGGAGTCATATCCCGGGACCCCCTCCAACTGCTCCCTGTCCAGGCAGCGGGCGACCACCTCCTCCTCCGTGGTCAGGCTGACCGCACATGGGGGTCCACCCCCCGTGCCCCTCTCATGCCTCCTAATGGTGGCCACCTTGCCCCGGACCTTGCGCCTCAGATCATTGATCTTCTTGCCAATATCGGCAGCAGTCCGGGTGGAGTACCCCAAAATATTTACTCTGGCAGCAATGCTTGCCAGGGTGGCCTGCTTCCTCTCCCGGCTGGTCTTTCTGCTTTTCCTGCCATGGAGGACATCGTTGTGGGTCTCCATAGCCGAAATTACAATCGAGACCTCCTGGGCATTAAAATTGAGGTTCCTCCTCTTTTTGGGGGGAGCAGGAGCAGCCATTACAGAGCAAAAGTAACTTCCCTGGGGTGGGGGGAAACGGAAATACTTTTGCACCGGAATGGCGCTTCCGCTGGCGCTTTTATACGCGCAACGGAACACATTGCGCTGACGTTTCCCTGTGAAGTGGTGCCGACGGAAGTTGTGAGCATGCGCACAGGGGGGCGAGTGGAGCCTCACTCACTGCGCATGCTCCGTGGATGATGCGCTGAACGTAAGCCTCTGCGCTGGGCTCCGCCCATCATTTACATATGATCACACCCACTTCCACTTGCGTCGGGTTACGCCAGCGCATTTTCGTTACTCCGGCGCAACTTTAGGAGCAAGTGCTATGTGAATAACAGTACCTGCTCCTAAAGTTTTGGCGGAGTAACGTAAATGAGAAACGTTACTCCAACTTAAAGATTCGCCCATCTACCTGAATCTGGCCCATAGGAGGGTATGGACCAGCTTATCTGTACTAATGCGCAGACAGGAATTCTCCTCTAAAGTGCAAGGAGGGGATGCCCCCTTGTGGAGAAGGCAAACACCCCCTCAAATGCAGCCTAAGTGGGCAAATTCATGCTGAAAATGTTGAGCTGAGCCACCTCCAGTGAGGCTTCCCCAATCATACCCTCTGGGGTCAAGTACAGAGTTAAATCACAATGTCTTGAATTAAAAAAATAAATAAAAAACTTTCAATTTAGGAACTTACTTTGTTATGTTTTGTAAGGTCTTAAGTTTTGCCCAGAAAGACTATGGGCCAGATTCAGGTAGATGGGAGCATCTTTAATCTGGAGTAACGTTTCTCATTTACGTTACTCTGGCGAAATTTTAGGAGCAAGTGCTGTTATTCATGAAGCACTTGCTCCTAAAGTTGCGGCAGCGTATCGAAAATGAGCCGGCGTTATTCAAATTGGGCGGGTACGGGGCGTGTATTATTAAAACTAGGCGCGATCCCGCGGCGAAAGTATTGCGCATGCGTCGACTGTCGATGCATCCCAGTGCGCATGCTCACAACTTCTGTCGGCACCACTTCCTTGGAAACGACAGCGCAATGTGTTCCGTTGGACGTTTAAATGCGCCCGTAGATGCGCCATTCCGGCACTAAAGTATATCCTGTTCCCCCTCCCCGCAGTGAAGTTACTTTTGTTCTGAGATGGCTGCTCCCGTTCCCCGCAAACACAGGAGAAAGCTGAACTTTAAAGGCCAGGAGCTGTCAGCCGTCATATCGGCTATGGAGACCTATGATGTCTTCCTCCATGGCTGTAAAAGTTGACAGACAAGCAGTGACAGAGGTGTTGTCCTGCAAGTGGGGGTGCTCAGCTAGCTCTTATCGTCGGTAACGCTGCTGTAGCTGCTCTCCTGCTGACCTGTGGCCGTCTGGAGTAAAGATAAAGCAGCTATTTGTAGAAATAACTTTGCGCCGGACGGACGAGATACGCGCGGCGCATTTAGCCAGCGTATGGTGCTAATCCGTTCGCGAATCGGGAAATCTCCTTCATTTGCATATTTGCCGGGGAAATCAATAGGCGCGAATGATGCGCCAAGTGAAATTATGCGCTGACGAGACTCTGGCGTCGGAAAGTTAAGCCGATCGGAAATGGCCCGTTTTCTGTCGCATCTAGTTTGGTGGGTACGGCCACATAGATACGACGACGCATCTTCACAGTTACGCGGCGCATATCGAAATACTCCAGCGCAAGTCTTGCTGAATCTGGCCCTATATTGGTTGTGAATAAGGCTGCCTGAATTATAACTCTAAAAAGCACTATATTAGTGATATACAGGATGTTTGTGATGACAGCTGTGATTTTGGTAACAAAGATCAGAACAATGGAAATATGATGAAATTTAAAATTCAAGATTTGTGATGATCTTGAGGAAGTGGCTTAAAAAAAAAACAGTGCGAGAGTGACTCCCACACTTGGATATAAATGACCATATTACAGAGTCTTAGGCCGCGTACACACGATCAAATTTGTACGCTGAAAACGGTCCGATGGACCGTTTCAGCGGACAAATCCGATCGTGTGTATGGGCTAGCGGACAGATTTGTCCATCGGACAAATTTCAAAGCATGCTTTGAAATTTGTCCGCTACAAACCTGTCCGTCGGATATGTCCGCTGGTTAGTACGGGAAACCAGCGGACATATCCTCCCGCACATGCATCGTATCCTGTGAATGGATCCGACGCATGCGCGCGGAAGTGTTTACTTCCAGGTGCGGTGACGTGGCGGTGACGTGGCGGCGTCAGCGTCACCGCGCTGTCCGCCGGCGGGGAATTTGATCCGATGGTGTGTACAGCCATCGGATCAAACAGTCCGGCGGACATATCCGATGGAAACGGCCCGTCGGACCGTTTCCATCGGATAAATCCCATCGTGTGTACAAGGCCTTACACGCCTTATCAAACTAGTGTTATCTAAACTTGCACACCATCATTCCATGCTATATTTGTGTTGTTTAAGGGCAATATATAATATTTTGACATGGAGTAATCCGTATATAAATTTTCCAATAACAAGGCCATTATCTTCCCAATGATTGGCCTTTATAATACTCCATGTTTTGTAAAATAAGCCAAACCTAAATTATCACCGGTCACCATTTATTTCCCAACACACCTCATATCTCAAATGAAATCTATTTATGAAAAAAGAAAGATGATTTGATAAGAAACTATTTGCCCACAAAGGGTAGCTATGTGAAGCCTTCATTTAGCCCATGTGGGAAATTTGATCCCAAGCGACATATCCATCTCACCGCAATTGTAATGCTGCGTAAACACGATTGGTAAAACCGATGAGAATGGTCTGATGGACCATTTTCATTGGTCAAGATCGATCGTGTGTGGGCGCCATCGGTTATTCAACCATCGGTTTATTTTTTTCAGCACGTCGTTGTGCTTTACGTCACCGCGTTCTAACACGATCGTTTTTTAACCGATTTTGTGTAGGCGTGACGGACCATCAGTCAGTTTCATTGGTTGACCGATGGAAACAGTCCAACAGACCGTTCTCATTGGATGGACTGATCGTGTGTACCCCACATTAGAGTTTTTTGTCCATGTCACCTTTCATCTGACCCTATTTGACCTGTTGGACATCCCAGAAGCACAAGCAATCATTTGTCAATTGTGTTTGGTCCAGACATGCAATTGGTCTGTCCTTTTTAAGTGTTATATCGTTTACATGTTCCAGAACTATGTGTCGTAGTTGGTGGATCTGGATCATATTATCATTTACATGTTCCAGAACTCTGTGTCGTAGTTGGTGGATCGTATCATCATTTACATGTTCCAGAACTCTGTGTGGTAGTTGGTGGATCCTCTATCCAATATATAGTATTGGGCAGGGGCATTTTGCAACATATATAACACCTTCCGTACTACACTTGTAAAAAGACGTATTATTAATGGTTTCACCACTCTTAGGACTAGTAAAACTTTTAGCTGTTGGCATATACTTTACAAGCTTTGCAGTGACCACATTTGAATCTTTCTTGTGGTTTGTCTGGTAAGAGGTTGCTGTGGTACAAGATGTTTTTCTTCAAAGTGTAGAAGCGTGTCTTTTAGACTTTTACCCTTTCTATAAGTAATCTGATGTCTCTGTAATATCTCAGATAAGTCCTTATCATCATGTAAAACATGGTAGTACCTTTTAATGATTTGTCTGCAATAGGTGCCATTTTTTCATGTGCCCCTTGTCTCATCTCTTGTGTTTCATCACGGATTTAACAATGATGTCCTAGGGATGCTTTTTTTTACCTTCTCAAAGGACCTCCTGACATCACACAGCTTTCCTGTGAAACTGATTTCATAATTGTACACTTTCGTTCTTTTATAATTGACAATTTGTATTACATTTTAAAAGTTTCATTACAAAAATATGAAACACAGGTACAAGGGCGGGTAGTGGGGTAAAACAAAAACAGAAGGGGAAAGGGAAGGGAAATGCTAAAACATCAACAGACATCCAGGAGTAAATACATCCTGCAATTATCAAACATGAGGCTTAGCTGGTTGACCGAACGGGGTTGAGGCACAGCTCTAGAAGAGGGCAAGCCCAACACAATAGCAGTTTGTATAGGCCTATATGCAGGTCCCGGTCATCAGTTAAACATACCATGAGGAAGAATTTTTTTTCTGTTAATACATAGAATCTAGAACAAAAAAGGGGGATAGTAAGATACACTTTCGGGTTTTAAAGGCTTCTTCTGAAGAACAATTCCTTCTCACTGGCATAAACTGCCCAGTAGGAATATCTCTCTTCATGGAGTTTGGATGGTGACTCTCCCAAAGAATTAAGGTGTTAGTTGCAGTAGGTTTACAATACAAGGTAATTTATAAAGAAGTAAAAAGTTTCCAGATGCTGTAAAACAGTAACAGTTAAAGACACGGACCACAACTGCGAACTGTTAGGTAGATGTATTCATAAAGTGCCAACGTCTGCAGTGAAGGCATTTTGTGTTTTAGAATTGAGCAAAATGGAATCTATAACTGTTGTGCAACAGCATTTTTGATCAGGATTCGTAAAAGAACCTCGAGACAGAAAATCCATATATTAATTCTTTGGTTTATGCCACAGTTTCAGGACGACAGTGATAATCTCCAATTGGATGGTGCATCACTACACTGGTCAGGTGACGTGTGAGAATACCTTAATGGACATCTTCCTTACCGATGGATTGGACAAGCTGTGGACTACAAAATGCCACTGACCCAATGGCCACCCAGAAGTCCTGACTTAACATCTTGTGACTTTTTCCTGTGGGTGTACATAAAGGACAAAGGTATTGTCCCTTCTTTCCTGTTGAGCTACAGCCACTATCACTGCCCTTGATTCAGATATCTTAACTCATGTTTGGGCAGAAATAGATTACTGACTCGACGTGTGTTGTTTGACTATGGGTGCACACATAGAATATCTGTGACTGTCTCTAAAAAACTTGAAACATTTCCCTACAATTCTGTTACAGGTAACATAAAATATTTTACATTGCTCTTGTTTTATAGTGCATTGAAACTATATACTTCTTTATGAATCACCCTGAATATTGTATAGTATATTGTAGTATTGATTGTACCAGTGTTGCCTCTCATTTTTACGCCTAAAAAAAATTCGGCTGTCTTCCTGAATATCACTGTTATAATAAATGTAAACAATATGCCGCTAAATACTTTACTTTATAATGCTGATCAGTGCTCACCTGACCGGCTGCCTTTCTCCTCTCTCAATCTAACAGCAAAACAGGTGGGACCAACTGGGACAAAACATTTATTATAACAGGGGATTGTAGCATCAACACTAAGTTATGATATCAGCAGGAAGGGAGGACTGGGGAGGGATTGGAGCTGACAAGCAGGGAGGGGGGAGAGGAGGACAGTTGAGAGCTGTGGATGACAGAGGCACATATACTGACTGACTGTCAGGGCTCAGCAGCCATGATAAACCGTGGTCCGTTCACAGGGTAGAGGGCAGAACCAGGCAGGATCAGCCAGGTATTTCAGGTGATAGAGTCAAATTACACAGCACAAGCATTGGGTAACAAACCCTTTAAAGGTCTCTTTCGAAACCTGCCACAGGATGAACACATCGTCTATGAATCTTGCCCTCAATAGGATATGCCATTGGTATTTTTTCAACTAATCCTTAAATACCAGCATCTGCTCCCATCACCCCAAAAAAGGATGGCATAGGTAGGGGCATATGCTGTTTTCATAAGGCCGCGTACACGCGATCAGACCGGTCCGATGAAATTGGCCTTAAGGCCAGTTTCATCGGACCAAATCGATCGTGTGTAGGCCCATCGGACCGTTGTCCATCAGACCAAAGTTTTAAAACTTGCTTTAAAATCGGTCCGATGGACGCCTGACCATCGGACCAAAACGATGGTTAGTACGCAAAAGCATCGGACCAAAAACCCGCGCATGCTCAGAATCAAGTCGACGCATGCTTGGAAGCATTGAACTTAATTTTTTCAGCACGTCGTTGTGTTCTATGTCACCGCGTTCTGACCCGATCACATTTTGGACTGATGGTGTGTAAGCACATCAGACCATCAGGCCACTTCAGAGGTGACCCGATGAAAACGGTCCGTCGGACCATTCTCATCGGACCGGTCTGATCGTGTGTACACGGCCTAACAGTCCTCCTCACCTGTTGGTACATCCTGCTGTTGAAAAGGAAAAACTGCTCCAGCACAAACTTTAACAGTTTTGAAATTAATTGCCTGTGTTGTTAAAATGCAACACCTTGATTATTTAGGGAGGACTCCCATGCCTGGAGATCCAGGCTATGGTTAATGTTACTATATAAAGCGGCAACATCAAAGCTTGCCAGCAAAATACCATCCATAAGGACTACCTCTTCTAACTTATTTACAAAGTCTCGGGTATACTCAATATATAGTGCGAAACTATGTACATATATACACTTAACAAAATCAATATATTTTCTGGAATTCTCAGTTAAATTGTTATTCCCTGAGACAATTGGATGGCTAGGAGGCGAGGTCTGTTTTTTTATGCACTTTAGGTAGTGCATAAAAAATTGTGGTCATATGGCGGTAATTCATATATATTCAAATTTTTCATTTGACAGAACCCTCTTTCCTCTACCACCCATTAGAATGTGTTTTAATTCACTCAAGTACTTTGAGGTAGGAATATTAAAATCAATACTATGATGAAGTGTAAACTATTGCAATTAACAGCTTATTTCATTGGGAAAGTCATTATCCAACCTTCCCGAAGAGAGATATTCCTACCAGGCAGTTTATGTGGTTGAGAAGGAATTGCTCTTAAGAGGAAGCCTTTAAAACTGAGAGTGTACACCTTTTTAAATGGTTTCAAAAGACAGGGTACAAGCTGTGTTCTCAAGAGGTCTTTTGAGAAGGCGAAAAGCATCCCTAGAACATTGTTGTTAAATCCATAACAAAACATCAGAGATGAGACAAGGAGTACCTATTGCAGACAATCAGGCAGTATTTTTTTTTTTTTGTCATTAAAAGGTACTGGCATGTCTTACATGACGATAAGGATTTATCTGCGATATTACTGCAAAGCCTTCAGATTACTTATAGAAAGGGAGTCATGCTTGTGCATAGCTTGTAAGAAGGATTTTGTTATTGAATGTGAGGTAGTTTCTAATAGACTGCAAGATCAAGGGAGCAGTGGATCTCTAGAGGTAAAGCCATAAGTAGAGAGCATGCAGCATTAATAGAAAAAAAAAATCTCCTATTCAACTGCTAAGGGCCAAAAATGTTTCAGTGGCACCATTCATTTTGTGACATTCTTTTCAGTCTAATTTAGCCAGATTGTTGGTATTTTTAAATGGCATCTATCGATCTTGTATGCTGATCAGGCTCTTCATGCAGTACTTAGTAGGGGATGTAATTTCTCTAGTAGACAGGCACCCACATTGGATAATATGCTTTCCCCCCATTGTTTTCAATGACTGGAATTTTGGGACATGGTTATCTACTAAAGGTTCATTTTGTTGCCGTTATAGTACCTGTAGGTATTGTAACAAAATGTAGTTGCTTCTCTTACCACTGGTAAAACTTTAAAGATTAATCAGTACATAAATTGTAATACTACAGTACATCAGTGGTTTATGTTATTGAATGTAAAATTTGCAAACTACAGTATGTGGGATGCACTATACACCCCTTGAGGATCAGGATTTTAGAGCACTACAATGACACCAATAACCACAATGCCAATAATATTTTAAATGTCTTTAGACATTTTAGGGACATCCACAAAGGTAATCTTAATTATTTTAGTTTTTTTGGCATTGAACCGGTTAAGAAACCCCCAAGAGGTGGTAGTGTGCACCGCTTACTACTGCAGAGGTAAGTATGGTGGATCCACACTTTGAATACTAGAATGCTAGAATACTAGAATGCCAGCTGGTTTAAACAATAGACTTATTTCTTAAATAAATTAATGTAATACATATTTTTCTATATTTCTGATGTATTTGAACAACTAAAAACTTTCTTTGAAATGTGTACAGTCATTTATATACTATTGGTTTTCTGATGTGTTGTCATCCATGTGTAACCCATTTGATGTTAATTGGTTTTAATTGTAATGTTCAGTCCTGCCCCCTTCATTAGTTGGGGGGGTTACAATATATAAGCAATGCCATTTTAATGTTAATCATTCTATGAGTAAGGCTGTACTGGCCGAAACATCTCAGCATTGATCTGATGATGTCTCTTTAGATAAAACACGTTGGCACGATCCCAGCTGATGTCATTGTGTTTCCCATGAACCTCAATTTTAAACTCTTGATCCACTTTCTAAATGGGAGTGTTTCCATTTTTCATTTAATAAATTTTTACGTTTATACGGATTCATACTCTGAAGAATTTTCTTTTTTGGTCATGCCATTTTGAATACTTGAGAGGATTTTGTCTGACAAGTTGGATGCTTCTGAGGACTGCTTCTCAGTGACATCTTTTAACCAACTGGATTGTCTTACAACTTGATCTGGAGCCCAGATGTAGAGGTCCCTTATTTTGGTGGCTGCACCATCATCCTTGTTGACTCACTGAGCATATGCCCCTATTGAGTTCTCCCACTCTGGTAAGCCTCCTCACTAACCGGTGGTGGGTCTATTGTCTGTGTCTTTACTTAAACCTTAGTGTGAGACTCATTCACAGACCAGTTTGGAGGTCATTTGGGGTTTTTGTACCCCACTTCTCCCTGTAAGTAAAACAAACAGGGTGAAGTGATCTTTTGTCCTCCTATATGGACTATTTTACATCCCCATTGATCCATTAGTGTGTTGATATAGTTCTTCTTTGATAATACTAAGAATCAGCCACCTCCAATTATGTAAGGACTCTGTCACTTTAAAAGCACTCTCCATGCTTCTACACCCATTCAGTAATGCATGTATTAGAAAAAGAAACTACTTAGTGTTTTATCTTTTAAAAACACTTTTTGCCTCACAAGGATAAAACCTTATACATACACATTTATAAGGTGCCTAAACTGCACCAAGCATAGCCAGTCGCCCTGCAGTAATATATTTGATACAAAATGGAGTAATGTAAACTCCAACCACTGTGATATCTGTAGATAGTTGTTAGCAGTTTACTATGTGCGTTGTGGCATTATCCAGCTAAGCTCTTACGTGTTTCATCACTCGATCATTTGACTTCCTCAGGGAAATCACAGAGAGATATAGCAACACACTTATGGATCCATGAGGATGTAAACTGGTCCACAGAGAATGACAAAAGATCATTAGACCCTACAGATTATATAAGTCCAGGTTAGAGCACAATTGATATTGGTCACAAGGGGTGATAGCGCACAGTGGAGGAAGCACACAAGACACTGAATAATTACAAACAGACTGTTTTTCACAGTTTTTTATTTGGATGATTATTGATGCAAGAGACTTTAATTATAATTTTATAATTTGTATGGAGTTTTACACATTATCATCGTGTCATCATTTTTGTACATAATTGATTGTATATTAAGCATTGCACTTCTTGTTTGACCTTTGAGATGACCCTTGCCATGAAGCCATTATATTACAGAGAATCTCAAGGCTCTGTTAAATTGGAATTTACAGCTCATTTCCTGGTGTTTTAAGCCTCTAGTGTTGCCTCCATCTAAAAGAGACTAAAAAGAGTACAAGAAAGACTCCCCATTAGGACTATTTTGCCCCATATATATATCATACTGACACTCTCTTGCAGACTGAATGCAGGCCGAGACTTCAAAGTAGTACCAATGCTTTAATACAACTAAATGTATAGGAAAGGAAGACAAATAGAGCCAATACCCAAAGCTTTCAAGGGTTCCTACAGCATCTTAGCTAGTATTCTCTGTGTTGGTCTCAGCACCCAGGAGCATCACACTACTTTTTTTGGGTTGCAGCTGACACAAAAGAGGCCAGGTGTTCATCTGCTACATTCCTTACTATAGCAGGATCTTCTAGGTCCATGTAGCTTCCACACAGCCTGCTCATTCAGAGGGACAATACCCTTTAGACCCAGGCAAAAGTATTGCTGAGGAGTAGGAGGGAAGTCTTAGGCCGTGTACACACGAGGAGACATGTCCAATGAAAACGGTCCGTGGACCGTTTTCATCGGACATGTCTCCTGGGATATTTTGGTCTGATGTGTGTACACACCATCAGACCAAAATCCCCGCAGACAGAGAACGCAGTGACGTGGCGGTGACAGTGATGCTGCGACGTGCGCAAACAAGTACAACAAGTACAAACAAGTACAATGCTTCCACGCATGCGTCGAATCATTTCGACGCATGCGGGGGATTTCGGTCCGCTGGTTGGGCGTACTAACCAGCGGACATGTCCGACGGACAGGTTTCCAGCGGACAAGTTTCTAAGCATGCTAAGAAACTTTTGTCCACTGGAAACCTGTCCGCTAGGACGTACACACGATCGAACATGTCTGCGGAAACTGGTGTGTGGACCAGTTTCAGCGGACATGTTCGATTGTGTGTACGCGGCCTAAAAGGGGTTGTAAAGACAAACATATTTTCCTCTTAAATTAAAGTCTGACAGTAGCTGATAAATGAAAAAGTAACGTTTTGCATTATAACTAGTTTGATACCTGTTGAAATTGAGCTGTTTTATTCACCTCTGTCACTCCTGAATTATTATTCTCACTGACTTCCTGGTTTGCGGTGTGCATTCATTCTTGCTACATCACGGCCTAATGGGAACTACAGTTCCCATTAGACTTAGCCTCCACGCCTGTGAGGGATAAGAGAGCATCTTCACGCAGGGCTGTAGTCATAGGGAGGGGGTGAGCACATTCTGCTTTCCACCATGCAAAACAGCTCAGATGCTGATGGAAAGCAAGAAGAGGAGAGACAGGAATTGGCATTTTCAAACCTGGATTACTGTATTTTGGAGGTCAAAAGGAAGAACAAGGTAAGTGATATTTAAATGCTCTAGCTTACAGCAATCAATTGATCTAATAAAAAACTAACCTTTAGTGTTCCTTTAAATTAGGACTAAAAGCATAACGACTTTTTTCATTTTGGATATAGTATTGGAGAGTTATAATTCCTGTAGGGTTTATTTTTGCCCCAATGGGGAGATTTACCCTCACTTCCTGTCCCATAGCCAAAACAGGAAGTGAGAGGAAATCCCTGCAAATTAAGGGAATCTTTTGGGGACCCCCAGGATTCCGGAACTAGTGTCTTCTTTGGAAGATTTGTTTTCTGTGGGCAATACACAATTTGGGATTTTCTTTTAGGCCGCGTACACACGATCGAATATATCTGCTGAAACTGGTCCGCAGACCAGTTTCAGCGGACAGATTCGATCGTGTGTACGGGCTAGCAGACAGGTTTCCAGCAGACAAAAGTTTTAAAGCATGCTTTAAAACTTGTCTGCTGGAAAGCCGTCTGTCGGATTTGTCCGCTGGTTAGTACGCCTAACCAGCAGACCGAAATCTCCTGCATGCGTCGAATTGGATTCGACGCACGCGTGGAAGTATTTTACTTCCTGGTTCAGTGACGTGGCGGCGTCAACGTCACCGCCAGGTCACCGCGCTGTCTGTCTGCGGGGATTTTGGTTTGATTGTGTGTACACAGATCAAACCCAAATCTCCCAGGAGACATGTCCGATGAAAACGGTCCGTCGGACCGTTTTCATCGGATATATCTCCTTGTGTGTACGGGGCCTTACTTTCACTTTCAATGATAATATGGTAAAAAAAAAGGACAAATAAAGGGTGTATCCCCCAAACTGGGACACAGACAGCAATAAAAACTGTCAGGTGTTCCAGTCCCCCTCCACTCTATTCAAAACAAAAACATTTTTTTTTTTTGCATTTAGTTATACTTTCACTAGGGCTTTTCCTCTCCCGAAGGGGAGGGCTGATGGACCCTTGAAGAATAATGCTTCCTAAGTTTTGTCTAAGCTTGGTCCAACCCAGTAGCAACAGGCTTCCAGGGGTTGGCCTGTTGCCATAACAGAGAAAACATTCTGTAGAATAGGACTGTAGGGCCTGGTAGGTGGTAAAGTACAGATTGTCTTTAGGTGCAATGCTCTGCAGAAAAGAGCAAAAACACAAATGCAGCAAGGCTGCTAAGGAACACATTCCTACATCTGATAAACACCTTATATTGATATATTATTCATTGGTGTCACACCAGATCATAACTCTGGTCATTATTTGCCCATGCTAAACTCCTGCATAGGTTTCCTAATGTGTTGTTAGTGAGGCTCCTTGTAGCTTGTGGCCTGTACATTAATGGTGCACATCATTATGTTCTGTTGTAGATATTCTGTCAAGAGGAGATATTTTATCAACTCCCTTTGGCAGCTGAGTGACCTTTGAGTTGATGTCTCTGGGCTTTGCATTATTAATATTAAATGGAAACAATGCTGTATTTTCAGTAGGTGCACAGTTTTTGCTATAGCTGTGACACTTATTTTCTTATGTGACTTACACATTTTCTTTACTTTCTGTTCCATATTAAACTCCACTTAATAGACCTGGGTTCCTTCCACTAGCTAAACTGTCTTCTATACCGCAGGGGTTAATGTCACTATCCCTTCAATGAGATCCCATGAAATTCTGGGTACCCCAAATCTTGTGACATGACTCAAAGTCATGTAATGAATATAAGTCATATGCAGGAGCATATTCTTGTGAGAGATTAGCTAACAAGCATTCTCACTAGAAGGATAAGGGCATTACCATTGCCTAGGTGGGGATGCGGTAAGTGTACTTAAATCGGAGTTCCACCCAGGAAAAAAACATTTGCCCAAAAGTCCTAAAAAAATAAAATTAAAAAAGTGAAAAAAATAAAATTTATACTCACCCGAAATACCTGTTGCTATGCGGAAGTCCGTAATCTGCCTCATCCGCACCGCGGTGTGTTTTCTTCTTCTCCTTCTCCTAGTGAATGGGGTGCGCTGCTTTCTGGGAACTGTGTGTGTTCTCAGAGAGCATCCGCCCGTTCACAACCCGGCACGAGACTCACACAGGCGCAGTAGGAAATGGGCAGTGAAGCCGTAAGGCTAGTGTGAATGGCGGCGCGGGACCTGGATTGATCGTGGGACCGGCGTTGGGGGGGGCCATCAGCGCGGGCAAGTAGGACAGGTAAGTGTCCTTATTAAAAGTCAGCAGCTACACTGTTAGTAGCTGCTGACTTGGTTGGAATCCCGCTTTAACTTTTTTCCTTATAGGTATTTCTATAAGAAATAGTTTTAACTGCCATGGCCCTCATTTATGACAGCTTGATTACTAATGTGTTCTGTGGTTGGCTTCAGCTAATCACACAGTACAGGGCACTGTGATTGGCCCTGGTACCATATGAAAGCTGTGTGCCAAACAGTCATGAATGGCTTCCATTCCTTCTGGGGGTTTTTTCCTCAGAAATTCTGATTGTGTGTACAAGGCATTACTGTTTTTTCCAGATGTCTGCACTGATACAAGTCAGATTTCAGACATCCCCTGTGAGGTACTGTCCACCCAATAGGAAACCATGCCTCATTCCTCATTAGAGCCCTGCAGGTGCAGCAGATGATTTGTAATTATGAAACCACTCCCACTAGATACACTTTCCTCATGACACAGACAAACACACAGAATAACAAAAGGTAGGAATCTGCAACAAAGTTTGTTAAAATCCTTGCAATGTACATAGATCACCCAGAGGGAAACAAAACTGTTATGCCTTGTACACACGATCGGATTTTCTGATGAAAAAAGTCAGACAGAATTTTTTCATTGCATATTGTGACCGTTTTTTCCATTGGAGTTTAAAAATAGAACATGTTTTATTTTTTTCCGATGAAAAAAAATCTGATCCTCTGTGTGGAACTCCGACGGAGAAAAAAAACACACATGCTCAGAACTTAATTTTTCTTGGCTAATCGTAGTGTTTTACGTCACTGTGTTTTGGACGGTCGGAATTTGGTCCGACAATGTGTATGCAAGACAGCTTGAACAGAATTTGACGGAAAATTCTATCCGATTTTATCCCATCGGGATTTTAAAAACTACCAAGGTGTAGTATTCGAAATGTATTAAAATGTAATTACCTGCATTTTTTCATTAACTCTTGCAAAAAGTTTTTTTTAGCTGTTAAATGTTTTAAATAAGACAAGAAGATAGACACAGGAGCAGAGTGTTCTGTACTCTGTGACATGGGTCTTGTCAGAGAGCCTGCAGTATTCCAACCAAAAGTCTATTCCTGGAAGTGGGTGCAAATACCTGTATTATACAGGTATCTGCACCCCCCTCCCCCATGAAAGGTGCCAAATGTGACACCGGAAGGGGGGGGGGGGGGGTTCGAAAAGTGGAGGTCCACTTTTGTGTGGACCTCCGCTTTAATGTAAATAGAGTGGGTGTGTATATAAAATAAAGAGTGCAACACCAGGCCTAGAAGCACATCTCAGCGCCACAGTGCTAAGTTATTTCAAATATATTAATGAGCAGTAGACCCAATAGGATAAGATACCACTATCACTCTTTTTTTATAAAAGGGATATATAAAAAGTAAAGCAGCTATTTAAAATCTAAAAGTAAAAGACCTATAGAACAGATACAAAGTAAAATAATAAATTAGAACTAAACAGTCCAAATGATAATCAGCGCTGGTTAAAATTGGTTACATGTCCAAAAAATGCTTCTCAAGTTAAAGCGGTTGTAAACTGCAATTTTTTTTTCTTTCTTTTAGACCTGCAAGGGAAAAGCCATGATGAGCTAATATGCACCGCATATTAGCTCATTATGAAATACTTACCTCGGAACGAGGGGTAGGGAACTTACCTGGTGCACGCCGAGCGAGATCTCATCTTGACTCCGCGTGTCTTCCGGGTATCGCGGCTCCAGCGCTGTGATTGGCTGGAGCGGCGATGACGCCACTCCCGTAAATCCGGCCAGGGTCCGGTGGATGCCAGTCCTTTCGCCGTGGATTCCCCCTGCGCATGCGTCGCTGCAATCAGCGGCGCATTGCAAGGAGAATATCTTCTAAACCGTACAGGTTTAGGAGATATTCTTTTTTTTTTAGATTTCAAAAGATATTTATTGAAATATAGAGCAATACAAGAAAAAAACCCCAGTACATTCTAGGGTACACTACAATGATCAACATAAGAGATGCCGAGTGACAAAAAAGGAGATCAGGCTCTAATTAGAAAAAAGAAAGAATAATAACATAGAAACACTTAGCCATTCTCCCTGTATACCAAAGCAAATATATAAGATAATGATGATAATAATGTCCAGTATAGAAAGAGACCTTGCCGATCGGCTTTGAGGGAGTTTTCATTGTAAAGAAGCAGTTTGCCTATCAGGTTTGGTAACCCAACTGGGTGCATACCCGCCCGAGGCAGTACAAGGGCATCCAAATTAGAACTTCCCTCTTCCAAAGGACCTGCCCAACTGATCCCCGAACACCAGAAATTTCTGGGACCAGGTCGGCAATCCAGAACTAGAATGGCATATATAGCCGAACGGCAGTTAAATAAGCTCAACAAAAACAAACAAAAATAAAAAAGATAAAGAAGAACAGTAAAATATCGCTTAATCAGAATTCCCGAAGGAGGTATTACAAAAATATCGGTGCAAAGACAGTAGTGAACCCGAGATAGTTTGAGCTATAATTTAAAAAGGATAAATTACCAGAAGAAGTGGAGGAAGATCAAATAGAAAAGCATCCAGAGGAAAGAAAAGAGAAAAAAGCAAAAGAGAAGGAATGAGTAAAGAAAAGATCAGCACACAGGTCATCTAGTATCGGACCCCCTTGTAACACTACCAGTAATTAAGGATATTCCTATATAGTCGGCCCAGGGCTCCCACGTAGCCTGAAATGATTTGTAGGAGTTTGTCAAGGAGCTTACCAATTTCTCCTGCAACATAATTCCAAGATATCTTCCGTTTAGCTGCTACTATTGAAACCTTTGGAAGTTTCCAGGCCCTGGCTAAAACAAGTTTTGCCCCCAGCAGCATGAAAGTAACTAATTGACGGGAACTTTTAGAAAGCTGGGGTATGTGAGCATTCAGAAGAGCTATGTGGAGGGATTGAATAATTGGGGCGCCTGATACTTTCCGAATAAGATGAAATATCTTGTTCCAATAAGATCTGATTTTTGGGCACTCCCACCAGATGTGTAACATGGAGCCCTGGGCCTGACAACCCCTGAAACATAAAGGGGAGGTGGAAGGGTACATCAAAGCAAGCCTGGCGGGGACTAGATACCATCTCATCATGACTTTTATATTGGCTTCTATTAAAGAAACATTTACGATACCTTTAAACGCTCTTGTACCTGCTTTATACAAAACAAGATCTTCAACAGACAGCCCCTCAGTTAGCTCTCCTTAGCTTCAGTATCCAGGCACTCAGATCCCTCACATAAGGCCTCATGAACAGAAAGCACGTGGCAGAGTTGCCCCAGAGGGCAGCAAGCCCTCCAGGCTTGAGAAAAAAAGGAAATTGCTGCACATCCAAAGTTTCCAAAAGTGTCTTTTATTGCAGACGGTCAAAATACACCAGAGACATTAGGTGTTAGTCCCATAGCCGTGTTTCACACATCTGATCTGTGCGTAATCATTATCGATTAGGTAATGATTAAGCACAGATCAGATGTGTGAAATGCATCTACAGGACAAAAACCTGGTTTCCCTGGTGTATTTTGACCGTCTGCAATAAAGACACTTTTGGAAACTTTGGATGTACAGCTATTTCTTCTTTTTCTTACATTTTTACGGAGGCGGCCCGGGGCTAGCACTCCTACTTGGTTCCAATCAAGGTATTGCAAACACCTGGAGCAGCAGCTGGACTGATCTTTGGTAGGAAAAACCCCAGAGCTCAGTGTGTCCAGTGAATAAATTACCTAACACACTAGTTACTGCCACACTGGTTACAGTGAGGTAAGCCAAATTGACCTAACAAAACACACCCAGCTCCACTGAACACAATGAGCCAGCACTAAATCTAACTCATGCTAGCATCTATTTTGGAGGGTGCTACATAAAAATGAAATATGCTTGCTTTTCTAAAATATACAGTGCCTTGGAAAAGTATTTAAAAATTTCCATATTTTGCCATGTTACAACCAAAAACTTAAATGTATTTTATTGTTTTTTTTAGATAAACCGACACAAAGTGGCAAATAATTGTGAAGTGGAAGGAAAATGGGAAAATGATAAATGGTTTTCAACATTTTTACAAATAAATATCTGAAAAGTGTGGCGTGCATTGGTATTCAGCCCCCTTTACTCTGATACCCCTAACTAAAATCCAGTGGAACCAATTTCCTTCAGAAGTCACCTTATTAGTAAATAGGTTCCACCTGTGTGTGATTTAATCTCAGTATAAATTCAGCTGTTCTGTGAAGCCCTCAGAGGATTTTTAGAGAACCTTAGTGAACAAACAGCATCATGAAAGCCAATGAACACACCAGACAGGTCAAGAGACGTTCGACTAAAGTTGTGGGGAAGTTAATATTAAAAATATCCCAAGCTTTGAACATCTCACCGAGCACTGTTCAATCCATCATCCAAAAATGGAGAGAGTATGGTACAACTGCAAACCTACCAAGGAGAGCATTAACCACTTAAGGCCCGAGGCTCTTTTTGAGATTTGTTGTAAAAAAAAAAAAAAAAAAAAATATATATATATGTTGCTAGAAAATTACTTAGAACCCCCAAACAGTAAAAGGTGGTTCTACAAAGTATTGACTCGGGGGGGGGGGGGGGGGGCTGAATACAAATGCACACCACACTTTTCACATATTTGTAAAAAATCTTGAAAACCATTTATCAATTCCCTTCCACTTCACAATTATGTGCCACTTTGTGTTGGTCTACTCTATCACATTAAAACCCAATAAAATACATTTCCATTTTTGTGTAACATGACAAAATGTGGAAAATTTCAAGGGGTGTGAATACTTTTTCAATGCACTGTATACATTTAGTTAGCTGTATTAAAAAGGTATAGACTCCAGAGACAGAGAGAGGTATCATTTTGCCCCTGTACAAATCATTAGTAATACCCAGGGCTTTTTTTCTCAGACAATAGGTGCAGGAACCCCTTTCCGAGTCATCCCTTTCTCTGCCCCTACCCACCTCCCAGTACCATCCCTTTTAGACAATATAGAACCAAGTATCATTTTGTGGTGCTAAGTAATGTGTATGGAATTTGGTAATGATATAAAGAAAAGCAGTAAAATAGATCCTCTGCAGCCAGCAACAATAGATACCCCCCTTACAACAATGGACCACCCACAACAACATTTCCCAGCCAGCAACAATAGACTCCTGGCAGCATCAACAGATCTCTACAGAGCCAGCAATAATAGTCTCTCTGGCTGCCATCAACAATAGACCCCTCCCCCAACAGTAGATCTCTTTCAGCAACAACTGACCCCCCAGCAACATAAGACCACCCAGCAAAAATAGGTCCTCCACCAGAAACAATAGACCCCCCCTGCAAAAATAGTTCCCGAGCAGTGAGCATCAATACCCTGCAACACACCCCAGCACCCCCCCCCCCCGCTATTACATACAGTCAGTCCAGGAGGTATGTGCGTTCCCGCAGAAAAAAAGCCCTGGTAATACTTCATCTGGAATTTGCAGTTCAGTTTTGGACACAAGTTCACAAAAAAGGATATCGGGGAACTGGAGAAAGTGCAAACAATGGTGACCAAACTGTTAACCTCCCTGGCGGTATTGGCGAGTCTGGCCCGAGCCACACTCATTGCAGAATCCTGGTCCATGTTGAATTGAGCGATAGTGATTTGTAGGGAAACTTATTTTATTATTATTATTTTTTTATAATTATTTATAGTTATTTATTATATTATAATTTATGATTTTGTGTTTCAAACGTTATCATACCCAAGCTGTCTACTAGACTCTTGTTTGAACAGATTTAAGTGAGTTATTCCTAAGAATTACAGACCTACAATATAAAACTCCAAATTTCTATGCAAAACAATTTACCGCTTTAAGATTCAAAAATCTGACATAATCATATGGCCAGGGAGGTTAAGAGGCATGGAGGAGCTCAGCTATGATTGGCTGAACTGAATGTATTATTTCTTCAGAAGACATAAGTTAGGGTTTTCATCAACATGTATAAATACATAGGTGGTCCATATAGTGAACTGCATGTTGAGTTATTCACACTCAAGTCTTTATAGAGGACCAGGTGGAACTCTTTATGTCTTAACCCCCACATACAGAAAGGCTTCTTCACAGTAAGAGCTGTGACAATTTGGAATAGACTCTCTCAAAAACTAGTTCTGGACAGTTTAGTAGATTGTTTTAACCAAGCCCCGGACCAATATGCTGCTAAATGCTAAATGCCCAAAGGTGTTTTTACAATTTGGCACTGCGCTGCTTTAACTAGTAAATGTGCCTCCTTTTCTTCCCACAATTAGAGCTTTCTTTTGATGGTATTTGATTGACTCTGCGATTTTTATCTTTTGCGATATAAACGGAAAAAGATTGAAAATTTTGAAAAATAAATGTATTTTCTATTTTTGTTATAAGAAAAATCGAATAAACTACATTTTAGTTAAACATTTAGGCCAAAATGTATTCAGCCACATGTCTTTAGTAAAAAAAAACGCAATATCAAAAAGAAAAACTAGCTACCTAGCGGCAACAGTGACACTAATACAGCGATCAGAAAACCGATCGCTTAGTGACACTGGCAATAGGGGGTGAAAGGGTTAACTAGGGCGGTGATCAAGGGGTTAAACCTTTATTAGGGGGCTACCCTGGACCTAACACTAACTGCCTTCGATTTCCCTTCTAAACGTTTTTTTTTCTTTGTCTGAATTTCTCACTTTCTGTGAACAGCTTACTGAGGAGGAACAGGAAGTAGGAAATTCAGACAAAGAAAAAAAACATTTAGAAGAAAAATCGAAGGGAAAGGTAAGTGAACCAACAATGCACTAGCTTAAAGGAACATATTTAGAAAAAATAAATAAAAAATAACCTTTACAATCCCTTTAAAAAGGAGCTGGATGAATTTCTAAATGCACTAAATATAATTGGATACTAACATCTATAGGTAATAACACCTTGGACCGTTGGAATATTCTTGTTTTTTTTTTTTACTACTGGTGCAAATTGGACCATGATTTTTTTTTTGCCTTCCTCAGGATTAGCTGTAGGTATAAGATTCTGTATATGGTGATTTTCTATTAATTATTTTTTTTTTTTTATTGGTTGAACTACTGTAGATGGACGTGTATCTTTTTTCAGCCTAACTATGTGTAGCTGTTTTCGTGGACCTCAGCCTAAATGGGTTAGAACCTTGTCAGGTTCCTGCTGTTGTCTGTGGACCTGCTAGGGAGAATTAACCCTATTTTTTTAACCTGCTGATGATATTGTTATTATTGGAACGGGAGGTGAGGGTAAATTTACAACAGAGGCATAGACACTTTGGCTCGCGATCTAATCCTTTTTACTATAATGTTTTTTTTTTCCCCTGTTGTTTCACCGTAGGAGAGATTTGCCATCTCTTGCTGTCCTGGTGACAATATTGTCACATGAAGAAGGGACAACAGTCATCAACAAAAACAGACACCTGTTCTATCCTTTCTATATTCTTATTCTATCCAATACCAGAAAAAGTGTTCTTTCGCAACATTTTTTTTTTTTGTGCCATATTCTTATTCTATCTGATACCAGAAAAGTGTTCTTTCACTAAGACCTACTTTTTCTCTTTTTTTTTTTTTTTTGTTTATTTTATGTATTACCAGAAAAGTGGTCTTTCACTAAGACCTACTTTTTCTCTTTTTTTTTTTTTTTGTTTATTTTATGTATTACCAGAAAAGTGGTCTTTCACTAAGACCTACTTTTTCTCTTTTTTTTTTTTTTTTTGTTTATTTTATGTATTACCAGAAAAGTGGTCTTTCACTAAGATCTACTTTAATTTTTTTTTCTTTTTTTTTTCTGCCACATTGTTCCATATTCTTATTCTATCCAATAACCGGAAAAGTGTTCTTTTTCTAAGATCTACTTGAATGTTTTATTTTTTTATTTTTGTGCGTGCACAGAAAGTTTTATAATTGAATAACAAACTATGATAAAATAGTGTCTTAAATAAAGTATCTATTTTAAAAAAATTAGTAAAAAATAGACATCCCTCCCGTGTCAATTATGATAAAGTAACACCAAAAAAAGTGCTAAATCTTTCTGACTTTGAGAACTAAAGTTGACAAAACGTTCCATTTTAATGTGACTTTCTTTAACACATACATCCAACACTGATACTTCACTTTTTCAAAAAAAAAAAAAAAAAAAACCTTTAGTGTTGGCATATTGTCTACTATGTGAATTAGCTGCGCGCTCGCCCTGCCGTTCTCAGGATTCTTTGTGCTGAAACATCCATAAATTTGTGTTGAATTTAAATGCCTCAAAATTGAGTTTGTTTTTTTGATGAGAATTGCAAGTGGCGTGATATATGTTTATTTAAGGCAAAAAAAAAAAAAAATACCCATGTAAAAAATTATATGGCCCTATCTATAGACTTTCTTTTTCAAGAAGCCTACACAAAAAAAGTTAGTTCTTGTAGAAAATTGCAAAGCTGTGTAGTGTATCATGAAATATAAAGTGGTGATACCAGAGACCTGTCAGTCAACGATCCATCCATCTGACTAATTGGCTCCTTACCATCTTCCCATCCTGTATATATATATTTTTTTTATTACTGGTCGCCTCTGGCTAAAATGCAAATTCTGAACAATAGACACCTAGGAAACGTTGCTGCTTTCTTAATTATCTGTCAGACCGAAGGACCAGTGGACCCTGGCCTGCGCGCCAGCGTTATGCTAAGCAGCGGAGCATCCGGGGAATTGGGGTGACAGCTCATTTTCTTCCTGTGTTTTCCGATATATGAATGACAATGCAGAAAAATGTTGGGTTTTCCCACAGTTCTTTAGAACACCTGGGCTATTGCTCAGGGGAGTGCGAAACCCGAACTGTCACTCTTCGAGACATGGCCTTATTGCTGCGCCGGTGACAGGATTGTTGACAAATGCCAGCAGTCATCTCGGTATCTGGGGAGATGTCAACCATGATAGTGTCAACAGCCTGACAGAAATTGTTAATGTTTAAACTTTTCCCAGCCACCGCATTCTGTCTCGCTGATCGTATTTGTCATAGGAGACTCAATCTTTGTCAAACTTGCTTAAAAATTAACACTTCTAGCGTTCGCTTTTAAGCTTAACTGGCTGGCAATGTATTTTTAACGCTCGCCATTCAAGGTAATGTCATAAGGGGAGGCTGCAAACAACTCTTAATGTGAAAACGCATTACAAATTTATGACATTGTTGTCCTTTTGACCTTTGCTACCGCGATAATTATGTTTTTATTTTCCTGCCCATTTTTCGCCCTAGGTGTCAGTACGTTGAATAATTCAGGACGGGTAAGAAATGCATAACTCAGCATGCAGTGATTGTAAAAATATATATATATTAATTAATTATAAAGTGGTACTTAACCCCTTTTTTCTGTGATAAGGGGTCCATGGCAAATTTGTAGATCAGGAAGTATTAAGGTGTTTTTTTTTACAGAAATGAGTTTAAGCGTATTTCCATCTTTGCAACCATATTTGGACAAAAACTATTTTATATTTGCTACACGTTCCCATTAACATAGCACAAATAAAAATTGCTCCGTGCGTACCTTTTTAAGCACTTTTTTTTTTATTTGTTTAAAAATCCCACCAAGCTCTGCTGTGTCATGCTAAAGCTGACCTGCACCCTCCCCCTCCACTTTCTGGCATTACACTCTTTACCCTTCTTTCTCACAATTATAATTTTTTTATAATTATAATTTTGGGGAACAAATCCTCAACCTTTACAGATTGATGAATGATGTTTAACTAGAAGAAGGGGAGGAATCGCGCTAAACGTGAGACAGTGCCGAATAATGGCACAGTATGTTACAAAATAAAAAATAATCATGAAAGTTATAGTATGTTGTTGAAACACAAAACTTAAATTAATATTCTTAAAGTCCACAAATAAAAAATATATATGTGAAAAAAACTTGTGAGTCAATCGTGAAAAAGGATTAAGTTCTTTGTAATAGTCAGAGGTCCATCTGTGAAGCCAATGAAGCTGGATTTTTCAAAAAATTCAGGTGAATCAATGTCACTTTTCCAATCACGATTATCTTGCACTTGTGGGTTTCAATGTGAAGTCACAATACCGGAAAGAAAAAAAACAAAAAACTTGCATAGTATAATACCGTTGAGAATTGTGAATAATATCCACCCGTGGGGGATAGCTGTATGGTAGACAGGGGGCAGTGACAACCCTCCACCACAGTACACACTGACCCTTACCAGATAATAAGACCCTCTTGAGGTCGGTAACAGCCTTAAGAATAGTGTATTCAAACTTCGCCTTACATCATCATATACAGATAAGGATGGATCCTCAGTGAAAAGAGACAAAAAAACGTTTCATAGTGTAGACTGCATGAATACAAATCACAAACACCCGTGGAAAAAAAAACAACAATCGAAACTGTGAAGAAGGGAGAGTGCTGGTCCCACCATCGAACGAACACACTGACCCTTACCAGACAGTAGGATCCCCTCTGGGATCAATAGAGGCAGCAAAAGTGTGGGTGAACTGCTCTCGCCTTATAACGGGACAACACGTCAGAAGCCAATCCTCGATGGGTCACAGTGAATCGCATGGAATCGAAAAAAAACTAAAATAGTGTAAATCCGTATAAAATTTCTTCTATGGGGGCGTGGCCGAGCCGAGCTAGGAGATGGATGCCTGATTGCTGAGCTCCTGCCACCTCAGGGCGTTTTTCACAATTTGCGGTGACTTCTACCCCCTGCTCTTGCTCTAAACTATGGGCACTTCATCGAGGCACTCCTCGGCCTCACGATCCCGATCCCCCAGGGAACACAATGACGCCCTGGGCCATCACATCCCGGAGATGTTCCGAACCGGCCGAGGCAATATGGCGGCCTCCCGCCAAGGAGCGCATCAGGGCCGCTCGCAACCCTTGCCTTCCCAGCCACAAGATATCGTCCTATCTGCTTCTCCACCTGACATCCAGCTAACGACCCAGGGGAGACCGGAGCACACGTTGCCCCACGCGTCGGCAGCCCCACCGATCACTATCCTGGACCTGAGGGCCATGGCGACCGACATCAAAGATGCGCTCACGGCGGCCATAGCAGAACTGCGCCTGGACTTCAAAGCCCTAGATGGGAGAGTGGCGGTAACCGAGAAGACGCTGAATGACCACGACCGCGTACTCCAGCGCTCCACCAGAAAAATTGACGATCACACCCTACAAATGAGGGAAATAAACCGGCACCTGGAGGACCTCGAGAACCGGGGACGACGCCATAACTTACGCGTGAGGGGCCTGCCAGAAACTGTCGAAGGGGGCCAGACCGTGCAAGAGGTGACGAAAATCTTTAACGCAATCCTCCAACGACCCCCGGATACGGCAATCGCCATGGAAAGGATCCACAGGGCGCTGCGACCCAGGGGCAGAGACGCAGACCCTCCTAGGGACATTGTCTGTTGCCTGGTCGACTTCGGCCTGAAGGAGGAGATCCTGAGACAAGCCAGGGGCCAACGCCTCCAACACGCGGGAACCCCGATCCAACTGTTCCAGGACCTCTCGGGGATCACCCTGAAACATCGCCGGGACCTTAAACCCCTGCTGGATGTCCTACGGGCCGAGAACATTCGGTACAAATGGAAGTACCCCTTTTGCCTGGCGGCCTCTCACCAGGGCCGCACCGCACACTTGAAGGTGCCTGAAGACCTCCCGCTCTTTTTTGAGACCCTGGGCATACCGCCCGTAGCTGTCCCGGAATGGTATGCCTTATATCGCCGCTCTGTCGGCCGCTGGTCTTTTCCCCAAGCAGAAGATATGGAAACACAACCTACGAGATCCCGCAGGAGGCGCTCTCCTTCGGGCTCCCGCGCTCCGGCCAATGCCACTGGGCCCAGGAGGGACCGCGATCCGCTCTCCTCTCCGGGTGCACGGAGGGCCCGGAGAGATTACTAATTGGCTGGCCCGTTATCAGATGGAACTGCTGTTGATTGAACTGCTGTAAAGTTTATTCCCCTGTTGACATGTTGGACGTTTACTACGTTTACTACCCCTGGAGGACACTGCCTGAGCCAGGGACCCCGCTCGCAACCACCACCCTACGTGCGTCTATGCTCAGACTGCCATTATACCTTACACACGAGGCCTGAGGCCCCTACCCGCCCACGGCACAAGAGGATGCTATCTGACTCCGCCCTGGTGGCCTGCAGGACAGCTCGGGTTCCTCCTTCCGCTCTTGACACTACAACACCCAGGATCCTCTGCGCTGCCTATCTCTTCCGGGACCGGAGCCCTGTACCCTTGCGCTCTTCCGGCGCGCTGCGCATACGTCACATCCAGGGTAAATCCGACATGGAGGCGAGAGGTGAAAACAACCGCCGTTACCGGGAGCCTCGGGTGCTTATCCGCCGAGTCCACCACGAGACACTTCACTCAACACTCCTGTGACTGGACGAGGGCGAATCTACATGGAACTCGATCGATCAGCTGGGCCTCCTGACTTTCTCCCAACGACCCCTTCTCCGTCCTCCATCCCTCTAAGACTGCCTGCCTGGTCGCCTCCCTCAACCCCCTGCTTGCAGGATGCCCCGGACGGCTTAAACCCAACGCTAGGACTTCATGGCCCTGTGGTCCCGGAGGGCCCCAACACAGTGCACACCGGGTTGCTCCCCGTTGCTGATCTCCGGTTTGGCCAACGCGACCCCCTTCCCTGGAGAAGACGACTCCTCTACTACGCCACAGACAATACCGCACGCAATGGGGCACGCTCTCACACCCTCGGATAAGTATACTTGCCGCCCCTGTCCTTGTCCGGACTTCTCCGTGAGTTGGAACCGGCGAGTATTGCAAGGCTACCATGCTAGCAAGAAGCATGGGGTGACTAAGTAATTGCATGGTTAATTGTTATATGGTTTGATTGTTTCATGTTATGCCTGTGGTCGGCGGGCGGGGACGAGGAGTATATCTCTCCCCCTCCCCCGTACCCCCCATGTCAGATACACATTAAGGGGATGCCACTCACGGGGGCCTTCCGGCGGGTGACATGCCATATCCCGCTCCTTATACCCATACCTTTCCGTGAGGCCATAGCTTTATGAAGGGGTGCGTTCTCAGCAGGCCTCCCCTTCAGCAAGGGGGATCCCAGACTTTGTCTACGTCTTGCCTTTCTGCTCCAGACGCCACTACGCCATGCCCTCCTCTGTTTGCTCCCCCTCGGGACCTCACCCCTGGCTACGCTACATAGATATGCGCTCTGGGGTGGCATACCATTCACGGATATCACTCTCAACACCCAGTCGTTTTCTGGCTCGGCTCAGGTCAACCCGCGAGCGGTGTCGTGTGTTGGTACCCGCACCCCCTTCACTGTGCGGGCGCCCCACGCGGCCGCATCCTACCGATTGCCCATAAAGGATAGGCGGAGGGACTGTGTCCCCACCACCTAAATCGGTTCTACCCCCTCTCCCTCCCCGTAGACGGGAAGAACTGTGAATCCCCCCCCCCCCCTGGCACACCTCACCCTCTCAGGGGACCCGTCCCTCACACACCTGATATCCACTGTGTCGTGCCTCCTAGCGGGAACCCCTCGTGCCCTCTGCCCCTGATCCCGCTCCTGTATCACACCCACCCTGGACACCTCCCCACACCGCCACAGCTTGGACGCCAGCATCCATAACACGCCCAGCCCTTTGACCGCGCTACCGCACACTATGACAGGCCCACCGCTGGGCACTGACAACCCCAAATTGAAAGTGGTCTCCCTCAATGCACGGGGGCTGAATCTTCCTGAAAAGCGATCTCAGCTCCTATTGGCTCTGCACAGAGCTAGGGCGGATATCGCCTTCATACAAGAAACGCACTTTAAGTCAGATGCTATACCCAAACTACACAATGTTCACTATCCTGAAGCTCACCACGCCACGAACCCACATGCAAAGACGAAAGGGGTCTCCATACTGATAGCTAGACACTGCCCCTTCCGACTGCAGGAGAGGCTGACTGACCCGGAGGGAAGGTATATTTTTCTAAAAGGCTCTCATCTGGACCGCACTATCACGCTCGCTGCTGTATACACACCTAATTCACGTCAGGTACCCTTTTTCAAAACCGTTTCGGCCCTACTGACACCCTTTAAAGCAGGGTCACTGATATTAGGGGGAGACTTCAACATATCCCTCAACCCCGCGCAAGACACGTCCACGGGCACTTCGTCCATCCCATACTCAGCGCTGAGGAGAATCAAGATGCTCCTCCAAGACCTTCTCCTGCACGACACCTGGCGTGCCCTACACCCTACAGGACGAGACTTTACGTTCTACTCGAACCCCCATGACCGCTACTCCCGACTTGACTACCTATTTATAAACCAGGAAGATCTGCCCCTGTTGTCCTCTGCGTCTATAGAACCCATGTGGTTATCGGATTACAATCCGATTTCGGCAACACTATCATTTCCCCTCTGCCACCCCAGAACAAAGGTGTGGAGGCTAGATCCGTCCCTGCTCACGGATCCGGTGCTAGCTAAAGACCTTGAATCGACTTTAGTGACTTTCTTTCGGGAAAACAAACCGGAAGACACGTCTCCTGCAGTTAACTGGGAGGCCCACAAATGTGTGGTCAGAGGCCTTCTGATAGCTGCCGCTGCCAAACGCAATAAAGAACGGCGCAAACAATACGACGACCTCCTGGGGAGAATCAAACAGCTGGAATCCACACACAAACACTTGCAAGCCCTCGCGACGCTACAAGACTTAAATAAGGCGAGAGCCGAGCTCCTAGAGGTTATCGGTAAAAAGATTAGACGTTCCTTCGCACTGGCCAAAAAATCGTTTTACGAACACGGTGACAAAGTGAGCAAACTACTGGCGAAAGCCCTGCAATCTAGAAAGGCCAAAGCGACCGTCCACTCCCTGACAGATGACCGCGGTGTCAAAATACACTCTACACCAGACATTGCCAAGCTCTTCGTCAAATACTATACCAACCTGTACAACCTGCCCTCACCGACCACGCCGGCGGCGTTACTCAACAGGCAGGGCTTGATTGACGACTTCCTACACCAATACGGTCCCACCAAGCTGTCAGACGGCTAGGATGGAGCTGGACAGACCCCTCGACAGCACGGAAGTGAGACTGGCCCTAAAACAACTAAAGCCCGGCAAGAGCCCAGGCCCTGACGGTCTAACGGCTGGGTATTACAAGACTTACGCTGACGTTTTTACACCTTTCTTCCTCTCGACCTACAACTCTTTCGCTAACGCCACAACCCCTCCTCGAGACCTTCTAGCTGCCCACATTGTGGTACTCCCCAAACCAGACAAAGACCCGAACATTGTATCCAACTATAGACCCATCTCACTTCTCAACGTAGACCTTAAGTGGTTCGCCAAAACGATCGCGAACAGACTGCTACCATACATGCCCACCCTAGTAGATCCTGATCAAGCCGGCTTTATCCCTGGCAGGGAGGCACGCGACAATACCCTCACTGCCTTAAACATACACCATTGGCTCACCTCCAGCAGCTCCCCGGGCTTTTTCCTTTCACTCGACGCGGAGAAGGCGTTCGACAGGGTGGCCTGGGATTTCATGCAGGCTACCCTCAGGGCTACGAACCTCCCACCGCTCATGCTGAGCTTTATATCTGCACTGTACACGGGCCCCACAGCAAGGGTCAGAGTAAACAACCACCTGTCGGACGCCTTCTCCATCGCGAATGGGACCCGTCAGGGGTGCCCCCTCTCCCCCCTAATATTTGTCCTTACCCTAGAGCCCTTTTTGAGGCGACTCAGGTCCAACCCAACGATTAAGGGCATAGACATTAAAAACCACACTTACAAACCTTCCTCAGGGACCCCCTCACGTCCGTACCTAACCTACTGAAGGACTTTGCGGATTTCAAAATACTGTCCAACTTTCAAATCAACTTTTCTAAATCGTCTGCCCTGAACGTCTCCCTACCCGGGACCTTGCGTGCCCTATGCCAGGCCAACTTCCCCTTCAAATGGAATGCCAGGGCCATCACATACCTGGGGATCCAACTCCCTGCCTCCCTCTCCGACCTATACTCCCTTAACTACGCCCCTTTGCTCCAGTCTATACTTAAAGACTTAAAGGAATGGTCCCCAAACACATATCGTGGTTCGGGAGGATCGCGGTGATCAAAATGAATGTCTTGCCTAGGCTACTGTACACCATGCAAACAATCCCCATTAGGCTCCCCCCGGCTTTCTTCTCATCGTACAGATTGGCGTGCACGAAATTTGTATGGCACGATGCCCGCCCACGCTTAAGCTACGTCAGGCTCACGGTCCCTAAACTTAAAGGCGGCTTGAGCCTACCAGATATCCATAAATATAACCTGGCTTGTGGCCTCACTAGGATCGTCGACTGGGTCGCTAACGAGGAACAAAAGAATTGGGTAAGACTGGAACAGGCATTCTCCCCCCTTCCCCTATCCCACCTACCGTGGGTCTCGCCTGGCAACACACCAAATGACTGCAAAATGCACCCTCTCCTGCTCCCTTCCTTACAGGCTTTCCGGGAGGCCTGTACCAAACACAAATTATCGGATCAAAACGGCCCCATGACCCTCCTTAGACTGAACCCCGACTTCCCTCCGGGAATGCATCTCACCTTCCTGTCTGACAGCTGGCCCCACACAACCGTAAGGGCGGGCCAATTCTTCCTGCGGGGTAGACTAATGCTACAATCAGAACTAGCCACCTACACTGACAGAGACGAATTTTGGACATACTTACAAATTCGGCACTTCCTGGACAGGACAGCCCCAAGCTCCCGCTGGTCTAGGCCTTGCTCCCCCTTCGAAAACCTGTGCTCACAAAGGGAACCACAGAGACACCTCATCTCCACGATATACAGCCTATTGTTTTCCTCGCAATCCTCTAAACTTCATTGGGCAAACCAACAGTGGGAACGAGACCTCACCCTGAACCTCACGGACAAGGACTGGGAAACCGCTTACAGGCTGGCCCACAAGGGCTCGGTCAACGTCCAAACACAGGAAAACGCTTACAAGCTCCTCTCTAGATGGTACAAAACCCCGCTCAAACTACACAGAATTAATCCGGCTCTCCCAAGGGATTGCTGGAGGTGCCATTTGGAGACGGGCTCTTTCCTCCACATTTGGTGGACCTGCCCCAAACTCCAACCCTTTTGGGTGGAGGTCCATGGACTCATTGCACAAATCACGACCGACAACTTAGACTTTACACCGGGTCTGTTTCTTCTCCACCATGCCCAGACCCTCCCGAGGGGCTACTGCCGCTCCCTGGCCATGCACATGGTAAATGCTGCACGGATGTGTATCCCACTTAAATGGCTCTCCCCACACCCCCCGTCCCTGGCTGACTGGTTCGCTCGCCTCCAAAAAGCGATGGAGATGGAGGATCTCATCCACCAATCTAATGATACCCCCACGAAATTCACCGAAACTTAGGCCTGTTGGATCCATTACACCACGACAGACGAATACAAAAATATCAGACCCTGACGACTGTAACCAGACTTCCTTACCTCACACTTCCATACCAAGCTGTGGCGGTCTGTCTGTTCCCCCCCCCCCCCAACCTCAACCCCTACCTCCCCCCCTCCTTCCATTTTTTAACAGGACATAGTTGAAGATCCTCCGGTCATCGCCAATCTGACCGATGACCGGACACTGAAATGACCGGTTTAGGGACTGCCCGAGATGACATCTCATCGCCTGCATCCCGTGCCCCACAGACGTCTGTGGGTCGACTGGGTGTCAGATGCGAAGGTTGTCCACCTAGGTAGGGCTTTACCTCTACTGTGGTGCATTAAGATGAGTGACACTAGTGCGGCCTCGGGTGCCCTGCCCAGGTCGCCTTACTCGCATTGATTGATTCTCTTACCAACTATTCTCTCCTTTTTCTTCTTTTTTTTTTTTTTTTTTTTACTGTTTACTGTAATGGTTACTGCCTACAGCGTATGCACAGCAGCTTCCAGATAACATGTTTGCCTGCTTACTTCTGTCATGTGTAAACTGAGGCGGCTGCATCTGCACCCACCTTCCACTGTTGACCACTGTAAAAAGCTATACTGTTTGTACCTGTTGTAAACCTTAATAAACACTTTTGGAAAAAAAAAAAAATTTTCTTCTATAAAAAGCCAAGAAATGCACTTACAAACAAATGCAGGTTTGGAGCGTACAATAAAAGATGCCGGCCAGCTCATGGAACGCATACGTCCCCTCGTGTGGTTGCGATGACGTGGAAACGTCTCCTCCCAACGTTTCGTCTTCACAAAAGACTTGGTCACGGGTTCTGGTAAGGGTCAGTGTGTACTGTGGTGGAGGGTTGTCACTGCCCCCTGTCTACCATACAGCTATCCCCCACGGGTGGATATTATTCACAATTCTCAACGGTATTATACTATGCAAGTTTTTTGTTTTTTTCTTTCCGGTATTGTGACTTCACATTGAAACCCACAAGTGCAAGATAATCGTGATTGGAAAAGTGACATTGATCCACCTGAATTTTTTTAAAAATCCAGCTTCATTGGCTTCACAGATGGACCTCTGACCATTACAAAGAACTTAACCCTTTTTCACGATTGACTCACAAGTTTTTTTCACATATATATTTTTTATTTGTGGACTTTAAAAATATTAATTTAGGTTTTGTGTTTCAACAACATACTATAACTTTCATGATTATTTTTTATTTTGTAACATACTGTGCCATTATTACGCACTGTCTCACGTTTAGCGCGATTCCTCCCCTTCTTCTAGTCTGTTTTATGTTGTATAACATTTTTGAAACGCAGCTTTCTTATATTTGTAGTATATAGGGTATGCGCAATTTTCTTTCCATTTTTACTAAATGATGTTTAACTGCCCACAGCTACTTGAGATACATACACTATGTTGTAAAAAGTATTGGGACACCTGCCTTTACACGCACATGAACTTTAAAGGGGTTGTAAATGTAAAAAAATCCTAAATAACGTCCTTTACTTAGTACAGTCCTCCTTCACTTACCTCATCCTTCAATTTTGCTTTTTAAATGTCCTTATTTCTTCTGAGAAATCCTCACTTCCTGTTCTTCTGTCTGTAACTCAACACAGTAATGCAAGGCTTTCTCCCTGGTGTGGAGTGTTGTGCTCGCCCCCTCACTTGGACTACTGGAGAGTCAGGGCACCCACTAACACACAGCTATTTCTTTATCTGCAACGTAGAGAACGTCCTGACTCTCCTGTAGTCCAAGGGAGGGGGCGAGCACGACAGTCCACACCAGGGTGAAAGCCTGAACACATATGAATTGCACAGGTTCTGAGGCAAATTTAATGGAGATAAGGCAATAAGTGAGTTTAATTACCACCTCAATTAGAACCTGTGTAATTCTTATGTGTTCGGGTTTAACCACTTGCTGACTGCTGCACGCCGATATATGTTGGCAGAATGGCCGTGGTAGGCAAATGGACTTATCTGCGTGTCCCCGCCGCACTCTCCGTGACCGGGCCGCAGACCCTGCAAACTGAATGTTCGCCAGCGGCCTGCGATCGCGTCACGGAGAGGCAGAACAGGGAGATGCCTGTGTAAACAAGGCATCTCCCTGTACTGTCTAGTGACAGGACACTGATCGTCTACTTCCTGTCATCGGGAGCAGTAATCAATGTCATGTCACAGTAAGCCCAGCCGCCACAAAGTTAGAATCACTCCCTAGGACACACTTAACCCCTTCCTCGCCCCTACTGATTAACCCCTTCCCTGCCAGTGTCATTTACAGTAATCATTGCATTTTTATAGCACTGATCGCTGTATAAATGACAATGGTCCCAAAATAACGTCAAAAGTGTCCACCTCCATGTTTTACTGTAGGTATGGTGTTATTTGGATGGTGAGCTATATTGGATTTCCACCAGACATATTTTTTGGTGTTGAGGCCACATGATACAATTTTGGTCTCATCTGACCATAACACCCTTTTCCACGTGGCCTCAGAATCTTCAAGGTGCGTTTTGTCAAAGCTCAGTCATGACTGCATGTGGCCTTTCTTTAGGAGTGTTTTTTTTTTCTTGCAACCCTCCCATATAAGCCACATTTGTAGAGAATTTGTTATATTGTTGTCACATGCACACAATGACCATGAATTCCTGCAACTGCTTCATAGTTGCTGTAGTCCTCTCAGTAGCCTCTCTGATCAGTTTCCTCTTCACTCTTTCATTCCAGTATTCGAAAACGTTTTAATGAAATCTCCAACACCAAAGACATCACAGCTTTTAATAAAATTTTATAAAGTTAGGCACCAATTTCTGCTTTTTCTTTCTAGGATATGCTGTTTAACAGAAGTAATAGCATTTTATCACATCTTTGAGTTTGAAACAGCAACACACACCTTCTTTTGACACTATAATCAACATGTGTCTGGTGAGCATAGTTAAGAAATCATTGCAGTCAATGATTATGTCGTTAAAAACCATAATTATGGATAATAGGGGAGAAGTATGGCCAGAATGGTTGGTGAGGCTAAGTGTTGCACACTATATGCACCACATTGAGCGATAAGTGGGGCAAAATTGTGCTTAAAAGTGGGAGGAGCATAAATGATAAATCCGGAGTTAAAGGGGTTGTAAAGACAAAAATATTTTCCTCTTAAATTAAAGTCTGACAGTAGCTGATAAAGTAAAAAGTAATTTTTTGCATTATAACTAGTTTGATACCTGTTGAAATCGAGCTGTTTTATTCACCTCTGTCACTCCTGAATCGTTATTCTCACTGACTTCCTGGTTTGCGGTGCGCAATCATTCTTGCTACATCATGGCCCAATGGGAACTACAGTTCCTATTAGGCTTAGCCTCCATGCCTGTGAGGGATAAGAGAGCATCTTCACGCAGGGCTGTAGTCATAGGGAGGGGGTGAGCACGTCTGCTTTGCACCATGCAGATGCTGGTGGAAAGCAAGAAGAGGAGAGACAGGAAATGGCATTTTCAAACCTGGATTACTGTATTTTGGAGGTCAAAAGGAAAAATGAGGTAAGTGATGTTTAAATGCTCTAGCTTACAGCAATCAATTGATCTAATAAAAAACGAACCTTTAGTGTTCCTTTAATAGTAAAATGCAAATAAGTATAAAAAACTAACTTTTTTTTTTTTTGTAGGGTAATGCACAGGACTGACTCTGACAAGCTCATTTTACTAAACAAATACTCCAATCCTGTACTAATCCTTACAAGCATAAAATCCCACGCTGCTGGTGAATAACACCCCCTGTTGTTTGAACTTCCAATCAACCATAAAAACAGTGCTGGCTTTTTGAGTGAATGCTGGAGGTATTGTGCAAGTATGCTGGTGCAGCCTCAAGCCTGAGTTAGGGATTTGTTTACGGAAAAATATGAGAGTTTCTAGTAAAGCTTTTTAAACTTTGTCCTTGCCTGGTCTAAAGTTACTCAAGGGGTTTAATGCAAGCAATTGGCACAGATACCCTATATTACATGAATGAGTGAGTTTGGGGTGGAGGAACTTGACTGGCCTGCACAGAGTCCTGACCTCAATCTGATTGAACACCCTTGGGATGAATTAGAGCAGAGAGTGCGTGCCAGGCCTTCTCGTCAACCTCAGTGCCTGACCTCACAAATGCGCTTATCGAAGAATGGTCAAAATTCCCATAGAAACACTCCTAAACCTTGTGGACAGCCTTCCCAGAAGAGTTGAAGCTGTTATAGCTGCAAAGGGCGGGCCAAATCAATATTGAACCCTATGGACTAAGACTGGAATGCCATTAAGGTTCATGTGCATGTAAAGGCAGGCATCACAATACTTTTGGTAATATAGTGTAGTTTACACTGTAGGTCAGCTAGGCACATTGGGGTATTTAAGCATTAATTCAGTGAAAAGACACAAGAGGTTGCCAAGAATAACAAAGGTTTCTGTAGCAGTCTGTTGCAAGTGTATGCATGTGGCAGATGGGATAGCCTTGGGCAGGAGGTGTTGTTGTCGGCACTCTCTCCATGAGCAGGTCCATCTCCCATAGCAACAGGAGCAGATCTACGCACCTCAGAAGTCCTGAGTCTGTCCACGGGTGTGGAAGAGGAAAAGTTAAATACCGTGTTTACCTGAAAATAGAACCTACCCTAAAAAAGACCTACTGTTATTTTCCAGGAGAGCTACTACTGTAATAGAGTGGATTATAGGATTTTACAACCACTTTTACTCGGTTCCACTGGGGATTCCTGACAGGCAGGGGGGAGAGGGGGAGAGAAGACAGCAGATTATATGGTAAGACCTACCCCGAAAATAATCCCTACTATATCTTCATTTGCCAAAATTATCCGATTACCTCTCAGGGGATCAGGAAGAATTTTTTTTCCCCCTGCTGTAGCAAATTAGATCATGCTCTGCTGTTTTTGTTTGCCTTCCTCTGGATCAACTGTGGGTATGGAGTTAGGTATATGTGATGTACTGTGTTTTTTTATTTTGTTATTTTTTTTTTATGGTTGAACTGGATGGACTTGTGTCTTTTTTCAACCTGACTAACTATGTAACTATGTAAGACCCGGGCTTGTTTTCAGGGAAACACGGTAAGTGCATGCATGGAGTCCAGTTTATTTGTTTAAAAGAGAAGTACCTACCTACCTAGGTGGGTGCAGCATCAGTCCGATGCTGCATCTGTCCCCCGCCGCCTCTGCACTGAGAACTGAGCGATCGAACATTGCCTATGGCTCGGTTCTAACTGCTCCCAGAGTGGAGAGCTTCTGACTGTCAATCAGTAGCTCTTCTCTCTGCTCCTCCATGCTCACTGGATCACTAAGCTGTGGAGGGGTGGGGAGTGGTGTTCTCAGTTTCTCAGCGGCTTGCTGAGAGGCTAAGACAGTCATCAGTCCGGGCACCTGGCGGTTCCAGACTTTATTGTTGTGATGACGCGGTGCCTGGACTGATTCCAGTGACGTCAGCAGAGAACGTACTTGTGCCCACTCTCTGCTGAAAATGGGTCACACCAGTACAAAACAATAAATGATTATTCTGGCCAATGAAATTAATTAACGCCCAAGCGCTTATGCACCTAAACGCGCTAAATGAGTTTACGAGGGTCAGGTGTTTTTCTCTGCCAAAACTCTGCTGCCAGGAGGAAAGGAGTCTAGGAGAGTTACCAAAACACCAAGTGCGCATCAGGCCTTGAGCTTAAGGCCGCGTGCACACAACTGAGGAACTCGACGGGCAAAACACATCGTTTTCCCCGTCGAGTTCCTTGTTAGGCTGTCGAGAAACTCGTCAAGCCAAATTTTCCCATTCCGGTCGAGCAAAAAGAAGACATTCCACAAGTCACTTTGAACTTTGCCTAAATATACTGATCTATGGACTTTCTTCCAACATCTTTTATCTATATTGGACTTTTATGTTATGCTTTTTTTTTATCATTTTTAACCAGAAAACTGTTTTGGCTATTTTATTGATACTTTGTTTCAAAAAGAAGACATGCTCTCTTTTTGGCTCGACTAGTTTCTCGACAGGTTTCTCGGCGAAAAGTGTACACACGACCGGTTTTCTCGGCAGAATACATCTCCCATCAAGTTTCTTGATGGATTCTGCCGAGAAAACCGGTCGTGTGTACGCGGCCTTACAGCATAACTGGGAGTCTGTAAATGTTCTCATTTGTTCAGGTCATAGTATATTATCTAGTAGTAGTTAGTCACCTTTAGCTGGACTTGTTCTATAGTGTTGGATATGTTTCATCAATCATCCAAGCAACTGCTTAATATCAAATGAGTGTCAGGAACATCCCCAGCATTTATAGTAAATAAGTCACTTTAACTACTTGCTTACTGGGCACTTAACCCCCCCCCCCCCTCCTGCCTAGACCAGTTTTAAGCTTTCAGTGCTGTCACTCTTTGAAAAAAAATTGCGCGGTCATACAACTCTGTAACCAAATTACATTTTTATCATTTTTAGAGCTTTATAAAACAGTTTTATATTTTGTTATCCATTTTTGCAAACAGGTAATTTTTCGCCTTCATTGATGTACGCTGATGAGGCTGCAAAGATGGGCACTGATAAGGCGGCACTGACAGGCAATGATAGGCAGCACTGGTGGGCACTAATAGGCTGCACTAGTGGGCACTGATGAGGTGAGACTGGTGGGCACTGATAGGTGGCACTGGTTGGCACTGAGAGGTGGTACTGAAGGGTGGCACTGAAGGGCATTGATAGGTGGCACTGAAGGACACAAATAGGTATCACTTATAGCTGGCACTAATTGGCACTGATGGGTGGCAGTGATAGGTACTGGTAGGTGACTCTGATAGGCAGCACTGCTAGGTGGCACTGATAAGGCATTGATTGGCACCACTGGTGGGCAATAATAGATGCACTCGTGGGCATTGATAGGTTGCCCTGATATACACTGATGGGCACTGATTGGAGGAAGCAGGCTCTTATATACACAAAAAGAATACTGCAGTAACCAAATGAACAATGACCCAACTCCACCCACACCATCACACAATAGTTACCTAACGAGCCCCCTCAATACGCCTCTTTAGCAGACACCCTGTCTCTAGGACCTGACCTAATTTACATGAGCTAATTAACTACAGCTGATGACTCAGGCACATGACCTTTAGGCTGTCTGTTAACTTACAATACACATTATCATCAATAGACCTTCACACAATACAGGGTCAATTAGCACAAGCCACAATGAAAGATGCTTAGAAGTTAGTCTGGATTCAATTTACATTATACAGGCAGCCAGGTAGCTGGAGGTGATGACATCTTTCAATCTTTCAATTAAAATCTTTCAATTAACCTGTTGAGTTCAGAATCAACAAATAGTAATAGTTCGATACAGATATCCTGAAATATATTGTGAATTACAGACCTATGTCAAAGCAATACAAGATATAGTCTAAATGTCCATTATTTTCTGGCTCATGCTTTCTAAGAGCTTCTGGGACCCACAGGCCCTCCCATTAAACAGGTGTATCAAAAAACAAACAAAACTATTATTGATCTTCTGTTTGCATCACGTGATCAGCTGACAGCTGATCACATGGTAAGGGGCAGGGATTGTGTGATCATCCAAGTCTTATTGACTCGGTGATCACAGAGCGTGCCGCATGCGCCCTGCAGGGGACGCGGTGAGCGTGCGTCTCCTGGCAATGTAGGTCTGCATTGTATCCGTCATCTGGCTATAGCGCGGATGGGAAGAGGTTAATAGAATCTGGATGAAAGGAGTCAAGGCAAATGATACACAGAGATTAAACAAATCATCCTACATAAGTTGTACCTATTTATCTGTCACACTCTCTTCTCTACAGCTGTTCAAAGTCCAGAAATGATACAGCTTGTCAGAGCTGTCAGAAAAAAATTGCTCCACTGAAAGCACCATAAATACCATACAAATAGGATTGATCCTACAGCGCTCTGAAATGAGCCATAACCATTCCCAATGAGTGCTAGGGGGTAATGATGAGCTTTGAGTTCGAGTTGAACTCATGTTCGACTCGAACTTTGCCTGTTCGCCGAACAGCAAACTATTTGGGGTGTTCACGGCAAGTTCGTGTGAACATTTTTTTAGAACCCGAAAAATGCTCTGAAGCCCACACACGGTCGTTTTTAATGACATAAAAAAACGCACCAGAACCTGCAAACAGAGCAAAAGTTTGTGTTAACTTTAGAACCCTGTTAAAGTCTATGGGACTCGAACGTTTGAAATCTAAAGTGCTAATTTTAAAGGCTAATATGCCAGTTATTGTAATAAAAAGTGTTTGGGGAGCTGGATCCTGCCCCAGGGGACATGTATCAATGCAAAAATTCCTTTAAGTGAAACAATGAAAGTGAAATATTCCTTTAAATTTCGTACTGGGGGGGGGGGGGGTTCCCGGCAATACAGTCGGCTCCAGGCAATACAGAGAAAAGTCATTATTTTTTTTTACATTTGGGGTGGAGTTCCCCTTAAAATCCATACCAGATCTCAAGGGTCCTAAATGGATATTTGGGGGAACCCCACATATTTTTATTTTATTTGACGCAGGGGTCCCCTTAATATCCATACCAGACCCGAAGGGCCTGGTAATTGAATTTGGGGGGACCCCCACGCATTTTTTTTTATGAAAGAATTTTCTCTGTATTGCTGGTATCCGACAATTCATTATAGCCACAAGTGATTTTAAATGACTTTTTCCTTCAGAAATTACATTCTGTGCAGGGACAGTTCTAAGCAAAAGAAAAAAAGCGCTACTTTACAGGCATACTATACACCCCGCTAGGTACGGCCGTTTTTTAAAACGTTTTTTTGCATTGATACATGTCCCCTGGGGCAGGACCCAGGTCCCAAACACTCCCCTGGGGCAGGACCCGGGTCCCCAAACACTTTTTAGGACAATAACTTGCATATTAGCCTTTAAAATTAGTACTTTAGATTTCAAACGTTCGTGTCCCATAAACTTTAACAGGGTTGTAAAGTTCACACAAACTTTTGGTCTGTTCGCAGGTTCTGGTGCGAACCGAACCCAGGGGTGTTCGGCTCATCACTACTAGGGAGACATGGGGATGGAAGCCATCGTCTCCTTGGATTCAGTCCAAACATCCCAGACCTTGGAAAATGTTTTTCATCGTACACACGACCCGTTTTTCGGGTTCTAAAAAAGTTGTTTTTTTATGTCATTAAAAACGATCGTGTGTGGGCTCCAGAGCATTTTTCGGGTTCTAAAAAAATGGGCAATTTTTTTTTGAATATGCTCTATTTTTTCACAACGTTTTTAACATTGTAATTTTTAAGGTTGTAAAAAATGGTCATGTGTGCGCTTTAACGGCGTGAAAACGTCGTGAAAAAAACGTGCATGCTCAAAAGCAAGTTATGAGATGGGATCGCTCGTTCTGGTAAAATTATCGTTCATAATGGAGTAAGCACACTCATCACGCTGTAACAGAGAAAAGCGCGGAACGCGCGTATCGTCTTTCACTAACACAAAATCAGCTAAAGCAGCCCAAAGGGTAGCGTAATCCGAATAGAACTTTATAGTGGTGTCGTACGTGTTCTACGTCACCGCGCTTTGCTAGAGCATTTTTTTCTAGACCCTTAAAAACTTCATTTTTTAGAACCCGAAAAGTGGTCGTGTGTACGCGGCATCAGAGACATCGGCCTAAAAAGGCTTAACAACTTGATATTACCAAAAAAGATGTATAAATGTGGCTGGGTCCTCTGAACAATGGGCGTGAGGGGAAAGAGAGGGAACATTTTTAAAGAATGATTAGACTTAGGCTTTTCTTTCACGTAAAGGACAAATTACTTTTTTACTGCTTGTTAAGAATATGTGAATAGTCAAATGTCCTTAGCACAGTTCTACTTTAAGGCTGCATAAAGGATACATTTGTAACAATATATTTGTTTTAATTATTATAGAGTGCTTCTTTAATATAGAGGACCATATTTGTTGTCAGATGTTATAGCTGACTTTTCAGTGCACAGTTCCTTAAAGTTTTATTTTTATTAAATAGAAGCGCACTAGCATGACGACAATGTGCGAAGATGTTGCATTTTGTATTGTCTTCGACTGTTGAACATAAACCTCAGTTGGAATAGGTTTTTGTCTGTTCGCCCCCAGGCTCCAAAATGTTTGCTATCGCACTGGGGTACGGATTAGCTGAATCCTTAAAAATATACTGTCATTTGCTTCTCCATTTAATGGCTTATGACCAAACTGCCAAACATATTGTGTTGCTTATTTGACCATGGAGTGTTTCCATTTAATGCCTTATTACAATCTACTCAGTGCATTTTATCTGCTTTTTATAGCTTTGCCATTCGATTCCTTCCAGAAGAATGTGATTGGAAATTTTCAGAAGATATTTCATAGAGTAGAAGCGAGTTTAAAGTTTTGACATTAAGTAAACCATGAATTTATAAACATAATCACTGTATCTTTCTATAATAAGATTTTGCTGCCCGCAATTTCAAAGTAAACACCTTCCATACTGCATACTTAAAGAGGTTTTTTTTTTATTAAAGTGAAACTATCCTATATTTTCTTATTCTTTAGGTTTTTTAAATATTTAAACTGATGTAATAACACCAATTAAGTATTATATTTTTGTTTTCATTTATTATTATTTTTTTTATAAACATTTAACAGGACAAAGAGTTCTCAGAGGACTATGAGTTATCTAAAGAGACAGCACATCAACACCTCCTTTGTTTGTCTAATCAAATTCTTGTATTGAGGCATCTAATAAGCAAGGAATAACCAGTATTTATGGTCGAAGCCCTATGTCCGATACGGTAATGAACAAGATAGATAGACTTAACATAAGACTTACCACATGAAAGAGACCTGAAGTGTGCCCTGATCTGATGGACGGTATGCCAAGATAAGGGGGCAAAAACATTCAGGTAGGGGGTGTAGTTTTATTGGTTTTAGCTTTATTCATTGAGCAAGTTTGGTGAACGCCTGTGCCATTTCCACCTGAGGATTGGGGGATGTGCTGGGCGAAGCAGGCAAACTTCCACCCGTCAAGTCTCTTAATTGTCATGATCTGGGATCCCACACCGGGATGTGGCCGAAGCCATTCCAATACGATAAGAGCGACTGGAGCGCTGACTGGGGTTGAGGTGTAGGTAGCGTGGAAGAGTGAGTGAGCAAGTGTGAGGGTGACAGGACCCAAATTGACCTAACCGCCCCCCCCCCCCCTGTTGATCCAGAGGAAGGCGAAAACCCCAGCCGAGCCTAGGCCAATTGCTACAGCAGGGGAGAAAATTCCTTCCTGACCCCCCGAGAGGCGATCGGGTGAACCCTGGATCAACTTCTTATGTTTGGTTGTGCCCCAATGAATTCTGACGTGTTTGACGAACTGGCAGGCACTCAAGGGTTTGATCGGGAAAGGTATTAGGGAATAAGAGTTTGACTGTTCAGGTAGGAGTGACAGAAGGTGATCGAGTATGGTTACTGCACACTGGACATTGTTTGCTTTAGAGTTGGATGTCTACCCCAATGCCTGATCTCTGGGTTTTAGATAGTGCCAGGTGGAGAATGAAGTGGAGAATGAAGTGGTCGTGGTAGTGATCCAAGTGAGGTCTATGTAGAACTTGGCTGGCGGGGTAGCTGCGGGTGAACTAGCTAGGCCGCAAGAACCTGTGGTAGGCCAAGTAGATGGTTGTTTGAATGACCAGGCTGGGGAGCAAGCCAAATGGGGAACTAGCCAAGATAGTGGACATTAACTGGTGCTGTGGGGATAGTTGTATGGGCCTGCATAGGAAGGACATAACGTAGACTTGCCTTTACTAATAATGTCGGCCGTGACCTGGTTGTCGGTGGTGAAGGCCACGGTTCATCCTGTCCAGATATGACCCCAGAGCTGAGCGGCTGCCGCAATTGGGAATTGTTCAAACACGGAGGAAGTCCGGATAAACCCTGGGATTAAGAGTGTCTCTGGAGGCCATAGTCCTGCAAACCAATAGTGGCCAAAAATTGCAGCGAAGCCTGTGGAAGCTGCGGCATCTGTCACTACCTGCGGTGATGGGGGCGATATTGATGGTATAACGTTGATACTGTTTCACGTAGTAAGGAACTCCTCCCATATAGACAGGTCCGCTAATGCCGCGGTATCCAAGTTAAACATCTGATCGGAGTTCTGTGTCTGGGAGAGGAAGACCAGGAGGCATGATACAAAAGATCGACCCTGGGGAATGATCCTAACTGCGGGAACCGCCGTCAAAGAGCACGAGCGAAGAAGCCGAAATGCACCTGCGATCAAAATGCCAGGACTCACAACTGGGAAGAGTCAGCCCAGTGATGTGTGGTATCGCTCACAGGAAACCAACAATGACCACAGGTGAGTGGGCTGGTTAAACACCCCCGGGCTCCTCCCATAAATTCAGGCCAGCACACTGGCCTTGTTACATGTATGCATTTGTATAAACTCCAGCTTGAGTTATTGAGCTCAGCAAACAGACAAAAAAGAGCCCAAAACACCACATGCTGGCTTAAAGTGTTACTATGCCCAGGACCCTGCATTCATTATATCTGGTCTCCCACAGTACATAGAACATGGAAATGCAAATATTTTAGTAAAAATTCTCATTAGCAGTATATAGCAGCCTTGCAACTTCTATCAGTGTCTAGTTAAAGCTTGTAGGAGGAGCTATCATTCTACTTTGACTGTCCTATGAAGCTGCAAGACCCCTGACCGTCTGTCTGGACAGTGCTGATTGGCCCTGTGCTGGTCACATGCACCCTCTCAAGAAAAAAAAACTCTCTAGCAATACACACCAAACTGAGCATGTGCAGAGTGACTCCAAAGGCTCTGTCTTATCAGGGGATGGATTGGGAACAGTGGAAGAAGGTGAGAATCATAAAAGACAGGATCAAACAGCCTTTTTACACAATGCAGAGAATTAAACCCTTAGGTTCCACATTGAGTATAATAAGCATGCTTTACTTCATATACAGACTGATTTTACTGTTGTGGGTTTAGTAACACTTTCATAGAAGACTTAACACAGATTATGTGTGGCATTTCATATTAACCTGACTGTGAAATAACTGGTTTTCTAATTTTTATATTTTTAGTCCTGACAATAGCAGATAAAATAAGTACAAAATCACTTTACTGCAAGCGGGTTGCATTTTCTGTGCGTGGGTCTCCTCCTAGTACCCTGGTATCCTCTTACACTCAAAACACATGCTGACAAGTGGGTCTTAACCACTAGTCATCCGCCCACCGTCAAAAGATGGCGGGAGGAAGACTTTGTTATTCTGGGTGGACGTCATATGACGTGGCGCCTTTAAACACCACTAGGGGGTGCGCGGCCAACTGGCTGCGCGTGTGCACGGGCTCGGCGCGTCACAGAGGACCCATTGCGTGTCCTCGGTGGCCGATATGGCCGCCAGACACCCGCGATTTCTCAGGAACTGAGCAGAAAAGTGGATCTGTGTGTGTAAACACACAGATCCACGTCCTGTCAGGGAGAGGGGACCGGTGATGTGTTCCTTGTCTATAGGGACAACCATCGGTCACCTCCCCAGTCACTCCCCTCCCCCCACAGTAAAAATCACTAATTAGAGAATTAATTAACCCCTTCCTCGCCCCTAGTGTTAAACCCTTCCCTGCCAGTGACATTTATACAGTAATCAATGCATTTTTATAGCAGGGATCGCTGTATAAATGTTAATGGTCCCAAAAATCTGTCAAAAGTGCCCAGTCACAATAAAAATTGCCAATCGCCGCCATTACTAGTAAAACAATAATAATAATAAAAATGCTATCAATCTATCCCCTATTTTGAAGATGCTATAACTTTTACGCAAACCAATCAATAAACGCTTATTGCGATTTTTTTTACCACAAATATGTAGAGTAAAAAAAAAAATATTTATTATAGCTAAAAATAAAAAACATTGGGTCAGATTCAGAAAGAGTTGTCTAACTTTCGGCGGGCGTAGCGTATCTCATATACACTCGGCCCAGTAACTTAGAGCGGCAGGTACCGTATTCAGAAAGAACTTGTGCCCTAAGTTACGACGGCGTAGTGTAAATGGGCCAACGTAAGTGTGCGTAATTCAAATTAGCCAGGCAGTGGGCGTTTTGTAGTAAAATGAGCCGTGACCCCATGCAAATGAGGGTCCGAACGTGGTAAATGACAGCCAACTCCCTCCCTCTCTCCTCCTCCATGCCCACTAACCAGCTAAACACAATGTAGGTGGGATTGTACATCTTGATTACATCTACATCTTGATTGATGAAGGCTTCACCTCCTCTTATTTTAAGATCCAGGCTGATGGGTGTGACACACAGCCAGTGAGGAGGGGTCAGGGCCAATTTTAAGGCATTTATTACTTGAGTGGAGTCTCTCACGAAAGACGGAGTTTGAGAAACCAAAGGCTGCAAAAATATATAACCACAAGATGGTGCTTTTCCCTGGTGTGGTTGATGTAACATTTAATTACCTTGGATTTATGCTGTCAGAGCCTGGATTAAAACTAAGTCCCCTTTCACACTTATACGATGCGTACCACGATTTTGGATGGCAAAATCATATTACAAGTCATTCTTCATGATTTTCAATGACTACCATTCAAAGTAGTTCCTGCACTTCTTCTTTTTCTGAAGTCGGATCAAAGTCGGATTTCGTATTAACAGATTTGACTTTGCCATGAACTACCGCGCCCCCTTATGTCGTCACCACCCAGAGCATTCTGGGACTGTGACGTCATGAGAGGCCTATATAAATTGTTGCGCACCGCACACCCGGCATTACAGTGGAAGGAAGCGTCGAGTCAACATCGGAAGACAAGAAGAGGGAAAAAGGCGATGAGGAAGACCGGGCTGGCCGCTGCTAGTAAAAGAGCTGCAAAGAACATAGCGGTGACGCAGCCCGGAAGAAGACACCGGAGAGTGAGAGAAAAACCGGGAGCACGGAGAGCAGAAGAAGAAAGCGGAGAAGACGAAAGAAGACCCCTGAAGACCCCAGAGAGCAGAGAAGTCAGAAGAAGACCCCCGGAGCTGACTAATAAATTATTTTAAAAACCTTTGTAGTGTGTTGATTTTTTTGACACTTTTCCTCCAGGTGAATGGGTAGGGGTACAATGTAGGGTAGGGTGGGGGGCAGGGATCTGCCTGCAGACCCGACAACCAACCGCCAGGGTTGTCAGGAAGAGGCCCTTGTCCTTATCAACATGGGGGCAAGGTGCTTTGGGGTGGGGGGTGCCCCCCTGCCCTAAAGCACCCACCCCCCATGTGAGGGCATGAGGCCTGGTATGGCTCAGGAGGGGGGGGGGGCTCGCTCGTCCCAACCTTCTTTGCTGACTGGCCGGGCTGGTGCTCTCATAAGGGTCTGTGTCCCTGCTCATTGAACTCTTACTTCAAATTGTAAAAGATGGATCCACAGTCGTATGACTGTCTTGTCAAAAATGCGGCCGCGAATCGCGGCTAATTTGCGGTGTAAGAGGGGCCTCAGTTGTATTTTTTTACCTATTGTGTAATATCTTGGCTCATGATGGTATTTATCCCTTTATGTGTATTTTTTTTATTATATTTTCAATGTGTTTCCAGTATCCGGAGCACATATATTTTGTTTTGTTTACTTTGGATCAGCTTCGGTATACACCTATGACTGCATCGTTGGAGCGCATAGGAACTTCCTGCTTCCTGTATTTGGAATGCAGAGACTAATCCGCCCACCGATAAGCTGTCCCCTATATATATCAAGCACAGCACATGTACAGCCACGCCCCTCCACCAGAGACAGTCCGGCAAATGATGCGGCGATGCGTGTGCTGGATGGAAGACCGGGCTGGCCGCCGCTAGTAAAAGAGCTGCAAAGAACATAGCGGATCTCATCGCTGGATCCCGGACCTTGGCGGAGAGGAGATCACCTGTCGCAGGATACTGAAAGCGTTGGAGCGGAGACCGAGAGTGGATTACCACCACTGGATTTTTTTAATTCTTTTTATTTTAAATTGTTTTAATAAAGGACTTTCTCCACGGCGCTTCAATGAGCGAGAAAGGGGAAGAGTCAGCAACTCTCTGCTCTTCCCATTTCTCACTCATTGAAGCGCTGGGCTGTGGAGGGAGTGGCATTGGCCGGCTCAGGCTCTCAGAGGCTCGCTGAGAGGCTGATCTGGGTGCTGGTCTAGGCATGTTAGCAGATCTTGACTTCATTGTTATGATCTTTAAAAGACACAATTTTGTTGCGCTGGGATCAAAAGAAATTAAATGACATTTACTGGCTCCCTGCTCAAGGAGCTGTGAGAACCAAGTTATCGGTGATGTTAGATCGCTCGGTTCTCAGTGTTAGAGTCGGCGGGGAGACAGATGCAGCATCAGACCACATAGGTAAGTATAAATGTGCAAAAAAAAAAGTCCATACTTCTTTTTTAAGCACACATTCTTGTGAGGGGCATACATTCACACCTGATGGTAGACATGTGCACACTGAAATATTTTGTTTCGGAATTTCGTTTTTGTCCGAAAAAAATATTTATTTAGTTACTCCTGAAATTTCGTTTTTATTCATTTTATTTAGTTAAAAAATACATTAGTCCGAAAAGCCAAATTAATTACGGCCGAACCTGTCAATTGAAGGCTTATGTTGTCTGTCGATTGTTCTAAGAGGATTCGACAAAGCAGCTAAACTGTACGGCGTCGTACATTTTCGGTCGAATGCTCCGCCTACAAACTATAGTAGAATTCTAATGTCGTATGACTAGTAATAATTATATTTATTAATTATTATTACTAGTCAACCAACATTAGAACTCTTCTATAGCCTATTTGACCATAAATGCCTGCTTGTGGCGATCGTATGTTTTTAGCTGCTTCAGGGAATCTTAATGTCTTTATAATGTCAAATCTTTTCTCTCTATAATGTCAAATCTTTTCTCTCAATGTCAAATCTTTTCTCTCTATGTCGATACTTTTCTCCCTATGCCGAATCTTTTCTCTCTATGCCGAATCTTTTCTCTCTATGCCGAATCTTTCCTCTCTATGTCAAATCTTTTCTCTCTATGTCGAATAATCTCAGACTAATAGAGTTAGGTTAGGCACAATTAACCACAGGTCCGATAGACACAGATCTCTATTGTCACCGTCATGTCAAATCTTCTATCTGTATCGAACTGTTGTCGCAACGAAATGAAAATAAAGCATTTTTTATGTCGGATCTTTTGGATTTTGGATTTTGCACATTCGTTATCGTTTGTTAAAAATTTCAGAAATTTGGACGAAAATGTATTCGGATGAAAATGAATGCACATGTTTACCTGATGGGATGTCAAACTAGGACCAACGGATGTGTCCATGAACCCACTGCTTCCCAATACGCATGAATGGGACTGCCTATACGCAGATGCACAGAACACTTGTGCACCCTGTGCGGGCAAACACAGCCCTCCAAGCACATGTATGCAAGTATGCCAACGATTAAGGCCAAACAAAGCACACACATAAATGATGTGGTTATGACACAGCACTATTTTAACAAGTCTGCAGAACCCCTTTATCAGCTTTCAACCTGCAATAACAGGAGGATAGGAAAAGGGAATGAATGAAAAAAGAATGTTTCATCAGATGCCAAAACAATAAACCACAACTAAATGAAAGTCCATTTATACAAGTTGTTTTATTAATATATTCAGGAAAGATCAAAAGTATAGTGTGCTGAACATTCATTGTTGTATTAGAATTGATTTAAGAACTACATATTTAACATTTGAATCCAAATACATTTTAACAGAGTTTAAAAGATAATCATTTACATTTATTGCACCATAATCTGAAGATCAAAAAATAAGCTGTGACAAGACAGGTATTTTAGACATAACAGGAATCCCCTTTATGGAGACATGGAAAACAAATTTCCCATCATTTCATATTCAGGTGACACAAACCATTCAGAACAGGATGAAAAAAAATTCTTATGGGAGGCTACAAACAGCATTAAAAGCTAAACTGGAGTCACAGAAATGGACCTTTAGTTTAGCCATGCAACTGTAAGGCCCCGTTCACACCTGGGCATTTGCGATCACAGACAAAATATCCACACTCTGCAAAACTGACAAACCATACCACGCTTGTTCAGGTGCCATTCATTTTCAATGGCATCTAAACGTGGGTGAGATACTGCTGTGATTGTTGCGCGATACATTGCACCGTAATTGCGGCAGACCGCATTGCATGAAGCTTGTTGCTCAAAAATGAGCAGCAGATTTCTTTAGGGCTACAAGCTTTACACAATGTGGTTTGCCACGATTTCAGTGTGATTTATCATGTGACAATCGCACCTGCCCTTAGGTGCCATTACAAATGTAGGATTTGCAATGGCACCAAACGACTTTGTGAATTGAGCTGTACTAACATCATTAATTTTTATAGTCTTATCTACACCATCACCATTTTTCAAAGAATCTATGCACCAGAGTAAAACCTTGTACTCTCGTCAGGAAAAAAATCATTATTTTTCCTGACGAAATTCTTGGCAAGAATCTCTTGTTGCCCGAGTGTACACACGCTCCTATCAAAGCCTTTTGAAAGGCAAGAACGCAGTGATGTCATTTGATGCCAACGCCATCTTGCTTCACCCTACCTATGCCGTGGAAGCTACTACGCATGTGTCAAAGTCATTTTGAGCATGCGCAGGTTTCCACAGCGACAGGTAAATATTCAGATGCTCGGGTTTCTCGTCGGCAAACAGGCCGACAAGAATCTCGACAAGTAAATAGAGAGCAGGATCTCTATTTTTCTCGTCAAGATTCTGGCTAGATTTCCAGATGAGAAACCTGAAAGCCACATACACACGCACGGTTTACTTGGCAAGAAAGCTCTGCCAGCAGTTTTCTTGCTGATTCTTGATGAGAAAACTGAGCGTGAGTACGAGGCTTTAGATTCACTTTAAAAAGAACCCACAAGGCTGCCATTGCTGAGCTCTCTTCTGAAAATGCTAACTAATTATGGTGGCAGTAATGGCACACTCTAGGTATTCTTTCATGACAATTGCACTCTTAGGCCTCGTACACACGACCGAGGAACTCGTCGGGCGAAACATATAATTTTCCTCGACGAGTTCCTTGTTCCATTGGCACAACCCTCTAGGGCTGCTATTGCTAATCTCATGTTACTGCGTGTTAGGTTAAGGTTTGGTAAGAGACATTTTCACTTTTCAGTCTGTTACAGCATGACAAATGTGCTATTTCCATTACAAACGCTACTTTTACAGAAGGTGCTCGGGTTTCATAGCATACACACGCTCAAGATTCTCGTCGAAAAGCAGCCCGACGAGGAACACGACAAGCCAATTTGGACTCCCATCGAGGAAAAAGAGAACTTGCTCTCTTTTTTGCTCGTCGAGTTCCTCGACAGTTTCCCCGATGAAAAACGTACACACAACCATTTTCCTTGGCAAAAAAACTCTCCCACCAAGTTTCTTGATGGATTCTGCCGAGGAAAACGGTCGTGTGTATGCGGCCTAATAGAACACCTCCGAATGCCATTCATCCACCACCTACAGTATTGTTTTCTTGTGAAGAACAACATTTTACTCATGAAAGACAACACGTCTGCTATTGTGCTATCTCTGGTCTTGACTTCTGAAAATACCAGCTGCCTCACTATTATTCTAAGCCAAAATTCCTGACACTTGTTTGGGGCACCTTTTTCTGAATGATAAGTAGCATTTCAAGGAAGTTACTAACTGTAACTTAAAGCGGAGGTTCATCCTAAAAACATTTTTCTAACATTACATTGTGCATACTTCCAACATTTACAGTATGCTGATTTTTTTTTTGTTGCTGTACATACCACCTTATAGCTATTTTCCATCCGGCTCCCGGGTTCTCACTCCCGCGGGAGTAGGCGTTCCTATGAAGAGGAGTAGTGTCATGTGGGACTTCGCCCAGATGATTGACGTCTTGACAAAAACTTCCCCCCGGCAGATAAGGCACGTAACGATTTTCCGAAAGAAGACGAACTGCGAGTCAGCTCTATACGGTGCCTGCGCACCGACTTTGAGCCGTGTAAAGCTGACTACGCAGGCGCCGTACAGAGCCAATTGGCAGTTTGGCTTCTTTCGGGAACTCGTGACGCTCCTTATCCGCCGGAGGGAAGTTTTTGTCAAGACGTCAATCATCTTGGCAAAGTCCCACATGACACTAGGAAGGCCTACTCCCGCGGGAGTGAAAACCCGGTAGCCGGGTGGAAAATAGCTATAAGATGGTATGTACTGCAAAAAAAAATCAGCATACTGTATATGCTGGAAGTATGCACAATGTAATGTTAGAAAAATGTTTTTAGGGTGAACCTCCGCTTTAAATATTTTTCTCATGACTTATTTGTTTAAGGCCGAGTTCACACTAGCTGCGGCCGTGCCTCACATCAGGGGGTTCCGCGCGTCCTTGTTCTCCGGTTCAGGCATGAATCAGGTCTGAATTTTTGCCTGAATTCAGGCCTAAAGTGGAGCCAAAGTCGCACAGGACTCTTTTCCAATGCGGACTGCGGACACCACGGAGCTGTGTGAACCAGCTCCATTGAGAGCCAGTCACAGTCTCTTGTCATGTGACTTGGATGTGGGGAAACCCAAATCCAATTTGCATAAGTATGAACCCAGCCTAATACAATTTGTGACATTTACAAAGAAAAAAAAATATGTTTTTCTTTTTTCTTGGACTAATACCCAATACATGTCATATCAACTAGGTACCACTGTACTACTCTGGGGAGCTGTTTAGGATTTTTTTTATATTTTTTTGAATTTCACTATTATAAGCAACCATTTTTTTCTGAATGAAATGCATTCATTCAGTGTTTACTATTGTGATTAGCTGTGACAGGCCATAGCTAATCACATGGTACGAACGGAGTGTGATTGGCCCTGTCTGTACCATGTGAACACTGTGACCATTCACAGCAAGCAACACAAACATACACAATGAATAGCATTATGTATACGGTCCATTGTGTACAATTGTCATGTGATCTGCTGTGATTGGTCACAGCCATCACATGGTACCAGATCTGTCATTGGCTGACATCCACCCAGAATGAGAAAGCTCCTATCTGTCCATCATTTGTCTACAGGCCAGGTGTGAAGCAGTTAAAGGACTGGTCAAAAACTATGTGTGTGTCTTTACTATTGACATTGTTTTTTGTGAATGAGGAGGGGTACTGTGTACCCCTTACTCATTGAAATGGGGGGTTGATATATAGGGGCATTCAGATTCCAAGAAGTCCCCACCCACAGGCCCCCACAACCACAGTGCCAGGGTTGTGGGGAAGAGGCCCTTGCCCTTATCAACACTAGAACATGCTTTGCCAGGAGGGATACAGTACACATCTGATATAGATTTTAGGGGGTACCTCATGCTCTTTTGTCTTGTTTTATGCTTGAAGTTCCAATTAAAATCTATACCAGACTCAAAAGTCTTGCATGGAATTTAGTGGAGACCCCATGTAATGTTTTTTTTTTGTAGGAGCCACCACAAATCCATACCAAATTTGAACAGCCGTTTTTTTTTTACATTTACATGTCAGCCAGGATTCCCCATGTGACTACTGAATGTGTCAAGTGGGGATGAGCCACTCATTTATTACAATACAACAAATGACCGCCATTTTTTTTACTATTCTTAAAGGGGTTGTAAAGGTACAACTTTTTTTTTTCCTAAATAGCTTCCTTTACCTTAGTGCAGTCCTCCTTCACTTACCTCATCCTTCCATTTTGCTCTCAAATGTCCTTATTTCTTCTGAGAAATAATCACTTCCTGTTCTTCTGTCTGTAACTCCACACAGTAATGCAAGGCTTTCTCCCTGGTGTGGAGTGTTGTGCTCGCCCCCTCCCTTGGCCTACAGGAGATATCAAAATACAAAAAAGGAGGAGAGAGGGAAAGGGGAAGGGGGGAAGCACTCACATTTGCCAAATCCGTAAATATGAAGACAAAGAAAAACAGTTACTCTAAAAAACGGCAATTAATGGTCGGATTTTGGAGGCAAGGGAATATATAAAAATTATAAATTTTATTACAAAATTAGAAATATGACATAAACAATAAAAGATAATAAAACCATATAAAATATATAATATATATGTGGACAATATCCTCTGTGCAACGCCTATGCATTTCGCTGTTGGGCTTTCTCAGGACGAGCAGAAGACATTTAACAATGTAAGGATATATTTCATTGTCTCAAAACATTCCACAAAGGGTGTATAGATGTACCAAAAAAGATCCAAATGCAATGGGAAAATCTCCAAGATCCGAAAGTGAGTCGGTGAGCCTGAGATGTGAGCCTGAGATGTGATCCCATAAGGGATACCGCAGGTATACATCAAGGGGAACCAGATCTGAAAGATCTAGGCAAAACCTTAATTCCAGGGCAAAACGATAAAGGTGCATAGTAACCAACACATATCGATACGCTTGGCCAGATATATTGCGCTTGCATCGGAGTGCTATTTATATTAGCAGTCAACAGGACAGACAATTAAATCTGTGGAGCAGCAAAAACATAAATATCTGAAGAACGTTGTGTGCCCTGGGGTAATAGCCTGTGCTATACCAATATCAATTACCGTTTTTTGAGTAACTGTTTTTATTTTTTATTCTTATTTTTTCGTAGCCTATAGGAGAGTTGCTAACACACAGCTCCTTTCTCTATCTGCAACGTAGAGAGTGTCCTTACTTTCCTGTAATCCAAGGGAGGGGGGGAGCATAACACTCCACACCAGGGAGAATACCTCACATTACTGTGTGGAGTTACAGACAAAAGAACAGAAAGTGAGGATCTCTCAGAAGAAAAAAGGACATTTAAAAGCAAAATCGAAGAATGAGGTAAGTGAAGGAGGACTGCACTAAGGTAAAGGAAGCTATTTAGGGGGGAAAAAGTACCTTTACAACCCCTTTAATGTGATAGCAATAACATGGTACCAGGGGCCAATCACAGCCAACACCACTTTATAGTTATTATTCACCACTACATATGAATTTAGTTGTGTGTTTAGACTACTTTCTGAAAAATAATGCTGTTGCATATTGTGACATATCAGGATTCTCTTTTTTTATTCCCTGTAATATGTACCTAAAAAATTGCCTTTGTCTATTCTTTGGATAATTAAAATTTGTGTGATCACATCTGATTGAATGTCTGATTTGTGGGGTTCTCTAAAATTATTCATGAAATTTGTTTTGTAAATTTGTGATGTAGCCCTTATTATTTTGTCTTTATAATTTTGAAAATCACAATTTTACTCTTTTCATATATGAAATTTTTCATATGAAAGTTCAAGCCAACAGCAAAGTATACTTTCTCTACAGTATAATATGCAGAACAATTATATTATTTTATTTTTACAACGGCAAGTTGCTTTACAAAGTTCAATGAATTCTTCACATGCTCCCACTTCTTTAACTGTTTCACAGTTCGAAGCCACATCTGTCTCTAAGCAGGAGTTCACTGCAAGGAAATAATATAGCAGAGATAAGAGTGGATATACAACTAGTTTTGATAATATGCATCTTACATATCTAGGGCTTTTTTTTTAGAGAATTGGTTCAAGAGCCCACCCTCACCCCCTTGGGGTGGCTGGGAGGGTGTTGTGTAGCGATGAGATAAGTTGTGTGCTCCATTTCATTGAGTGGGTGTGGCTAAAGTGCACTAAGAGGAGGGGTGTTTTGAATTAACATTGGTAAATATAATCAAGAGCATGTAACACACAGAGTACATGGTCCAGGAGTGCATAACACATATTTTAGGGTTCACAAGTGCGTTAGACACAGAGTTCAGGATTCAGGAGTTTGTTAGGCACAGAGTGAAGGCTTTAGGAGTGCATATTTCACTGGCCAGTTTTCAACTAAAATTACCTGTTGCCAGATTCTTTCCAAACCCACCACTACAGAGCTTTCCACCCAAATTCCTTGCTACATAATCCTAACTGCTGCATTATATACTCTTGGCCCCTGAACTCTGTATGCTGTGTTGTCCCTCCCTAAGTAAACATCTTCCCCCATGAAACCTTTTCTCCCCCGAAAAAAACAGCGCCCATTATTCACCTCTGCAACCTTTATCCACAGCTCACCTCTGCGCCCCTCTGTCCAAAACTCACCTCTTCCCCAGTCAAAAGCTCACCTCTGCACCTTTGTTTACAGCTCACTCCTGCACCACACTTGCCAAAACTCACCACTGAACTCCTATCCAAAGCTTACTTCTGGACCCTTGTCCAAAGCTCAACTCTGCACAACTGTCCAAAACTCACCTCTGTCCGCAGCTCACCCCTGCTTACCCTGCCCAGAGCCCACCACTGCACCCTCCATCTGCAACCCACCTCTAAACCCCCCACCTGCAACCCACCTGTGCACCCTCAAACAAAGCTCACCTCCACACACTTCCTCCTTCCTCATCTTACATCTGCAACCTCTGATTGCAGCTTACCTCTGCACACTTTCCCCTCTTCTAAAGCTCACCACTGCACCCCCTACCATAGCTTACTCCTGTCCACAGCTTACTTTTGTACCCTTCTTTTTCAGCTTATCTCTGCAACACTCCCTTTTTATGCCCCACCCCTTAAACAATTAGGCTCTTTAGATCTCTGCTACAGCTATGAGGATGTAGAGGTCAGAGCTGGGAAGAGGGTTCAGAAATAAGATGTGGATTGGGAGTGCTAAGGTAAGCTCAGGACCAGTGCCATTGGTGGTGGCAAATAAAAAGCCCTGCACATATCCCATATGGCATAAGTGTAATTTTTTTCCAGAAATTAAAATCCATTTTTTTTATTTACCTAAACAATAAAGTAGACTCACAAAAATATCATGTAAGCTTTAACATGTCAATGTTATTTTAAAATTTGTTTTGGAGGGGGCATGGCTTGCTCGGACCGAGGTGGCTGCCTGAGTCCTGAGCTCCTCTCCATAGCTCGGATCTCTCAGCAACCCACAGCGATGTTCTCACTCCATTCTCTCCTGGAGGGGGGAAAAACAGAGACTCACTCCAGCATTTTTCAAAATAGGTACAAGCCTACTCACCTACTACTACAGCTCCTCTGCCATGCAGACTGCTCAAGATAGTCCCGGCTCTGGGACAGTCTCCGACACTGCTCGGAGCACCCAGTCTAAACAAACCTTGCACCCCTCCCAGGAGTCTGGAGACTTCTCCACATCACTTGCTCTCGAGAATATGGACAGCCTGTTGCCCTCTGGAACTGTTCCTGCAACGCTCCCAACTGACAGAGGTAAGAGACTGGCAACTTTCCCTGCTAACTTTCCATGTAAAGAGCCACAGGCTAAAAAACAACTTTGGGATGCTTCTGCTAATAATACTTCCAGCCTAGAAAGCACCCCACCCTCGGCTACTATCCATGTCACTAAAAACCCTGGCCCAGATTCACAGAGCGATTACGCCTGCGCAACAGGAGATGCACGTGCGTAAGTCTAAATGTGCGCATGCGTTTCGTTGCGCGGCATCCCCAGAACGAGATACGCAATTTCGTTAGACTGGCGCATCCTTCCGCGCAAAAGTGCGATAGACACACCATTGATTTGCTAGTCAAATATGCTAATGAGGGACTTACGGGGATCCACAAAACAATGTTGGGGCAGCGCAGGCGACGCAGTGTGCGCAACAGCAAAATGACCTGTCTAAAATTAGAGCTTATAAAAGCTGGTCTAAAAAAAGAAAAAAAGTCTACTTGTTAGATAAAGCAACACTGTTAGTGAGCAGCTCAGCAGTCACACGTGTTGCTCAACAATCTGTATGCCAACATGCCAGGGGCATCGTCGCGCATAGCTATACTACTGACTTTAGATGAACAAAGAAGGAGGAGGGCACGGAGGATGGCATGGAGGATGGCACAGGAGAGGATATACCGTACCCGCTGTAAGCTGGGGATAGGTAGCGGGTACAAAAAGCTCCCTGGGATGAGCAGGCACAGATACCAAAGTCCATAGGATCAGTGAACAACAGTGGGATTTTTATTGGTGCTATACAAAGTCTATTTACAGGTGCTGTACAGTGTGCAGAAAACAAAACAAAAATAGTCAAACACCTAGCCGTGTCTCGGCTCTAACTACACGTTATGCAGGTCCTAACTACTAAGCTAAACAAGCCTACCGCTTGTTAGCTCAAACACACACTTCTCACCAGTTTTTAAGCAGCCTCCTTGCTCTCACAGATTCACACTGTTTCCCAGGACAGAGCAATGGCTGACAGCTCAGGTGAGCTTAAATTGGCCTGGGGGAGAGGGCCAACACCTGACCTGGATCAGGGATCAGAGATCCCTGAACGTGTAAGAGAGGAGCCTGGGAGAGGTATAAACCCCGAACTGGACTTTCCCAGGCTCTCTCTGGGACGCTCTGCCACACACCCTCCCCTCTTGTTTCAACCCCAGGGTTGGAACACCTGTAGCCCAACAGGAGTGAACACGGGACAGGGCATCTACATTCCCCATCTCAACACCTGGCCTGTGTTTTACCGAAAAGGAATAATCCTGGAGGGCCAAAAACCACCGATTCACCCGCCTATTAGTCTCCTTCTTTTGGGCCATCCATTTCAGGGGAGCATGGTCAGTTATTAACTCAAACTGGCGCCCTAACAGGTAGTACCTGAGCGCGTCCACGGCCCACTTTATGGCTAAACATTCCTTTTCAATGACTGCATATTTTTTCTCATGATCATTGAGCTTTCTGCTTAGGTAGACCACAGGGTGTTCTTCCCCATTGTATACCTGTGATAGTACTGCCCCGATACCTACATCAGAGGCATCTGTCTGAACCAAAAAATCTTTGGAGAAATCGGGGAGTATAGCACTGGCTGTGCACAAAGAGCCTTCTTCAGGACTTGGAAAGATTCTTCTGCTACTGGGGACCATTTTATCATTACTGAGTCTTTCCCTTTCGTCAGGTCTGTCAGTGGGGAAGCTATAGTGGCAAAATTTGGAATAAACCTTCTATAATATCCCGCAATGCCAAGAAAGGCCCTGACCTGCTTCTTGTTTGCAGGACGTGGCCATTCCTGGATGGCTTCTACTTTATTCACTTGGGGTTTAATAACTCCACGGCCAATAGTGTAGCCCAAATACTTGGCTTCCTCCAAACCAATGGCACATTTTTTGGGATTTGCCGTAAAACCTTCCTTGAAGAGGGAATCAAGGACAGCTTGGACACGGGGTAAGTGAGACTCCCAGTCAGTGCTATGCACCACTATGTCATCTAAATAAGCTGCAGCATACTGCTGGTGCGGTCTTAGGGTCCTGTCCATGGCCCTCTGAAAGGTTGCAGGGGCATTTTGCAACCCAAAAGGCATTTTCTTATACTGGAATGACCCCTCCGGGGTCACAAACGCAGTCTTTTCTTTGGCACTATTAGTCAGGGGTATTTGCCAATATCCTTTGGTCAAGTCCAAAGTGGTCAGATAACGGGCCTTGCCCAGTCGGTCTATAAGTTCATCTACCCTGGGCATCGGGTACGTGTCAAACTTTGTTACTGCATTGAGCTTTCTGAAGTCGTTACAAAACCTCCAAGTGCCATCCGGTTTTGGGACCAACACGATGGGGCTAGACCAGTCACTATTGGATTCCTCAATGACATCTAGTTCCAACATCCTTCTAACTTCATCACTGATGTCCTTTCTCCTCGCTTCAGGAATTCGGTATGGTTTGAGCTTGACACGGACCCCAGGTTCAGTAACAATATCATGCTGAACCGCTGAAGTCGTGCCAGGCAACTCTGAAAATTTCTCTCTATTCCTTATTAGGAACTCTCTAGCTTCCTGTTTTTGGGAATATGACAGGGTGTCTGGAATCGTGACCTCAGGGATCAGAGGGGATTCATTACCCTTAGGCGTTACCGGTAGGGACCTCGCAGTTAACGCCAGTCTATCCTTCCAGGGCTTTAACAGGTTCACATGGTAAATCTGTTCGGGCTTCCTTTTACCTGGTTGATACACCTTGTAATTGACTTCCCCAACTCTTTCAATTACTTCAAAGGGGCCCTGCCATTTAGCCAGGAACTTGCTCTCAACAGTGGGAACTAAAACGAGGACCCTGTCACCCGGTGAGAAAACACGGAGTTGGGCCCCCCGGTTGTATATTCTCTGTTGGGCTGCTTGAGCCTGTAGTAAATGTTCTTTCACCACTGGTATTACGGCTGCAATCCTGTCCTGCATTTGAGCGATATGCTCAATTACACTTTTGTGGGGTGTCTGTTCCCCCTCCCAAGTTTCCTTGGCTATGTCCAAGAGTCCCCGAGGGTGTCTCCCATAAAGCAACTCAAATGGGGAGTACCCTGTAGAGGACTGGGGAACCTCCCTGATAGCAAACATCAGGTACGGTATCAGGAAGTCCCAGTCTTTCCCATCTTTGTCAACAACCTTTTTTAACATGCCCTTTAACGTCTTATTGAAACGTTCCACCAAGCCATCCGTTTGCGGATGATACACAGAGGTTCGCAACTGCGTCACCTTAAATAACTTGCACAGCTCCCTAGTTATCCGTGACATAAATGGGGTACCCTGGTCTGTCAGGATTTCTTTAGGGATGCCCACCCGACTGAACACCATAAACAGCTCTTTGGCAATATTTTTAGCAGATGCGGCGCGTAAGGGAACGGCCTCAGGGTAACGGGTAGCGTAATCCATAATCACGAGGATATGCTGATGACCACGGGCGGATTTGGGGAGGGGACCCACAAGGTCCATGGCAATCCTCTCGAAGGGCACTTCAATAATGGGCAAGGGCACTAAAGGACTTCGGAAGTGGGGCTGGGGGGCTGACATCTGACACACAGGACAGGATTGACAATAATTCTCAATATTTTTCTGTATCCCAGGCCAGTAAAACCTGCGCAACACTCTTTCAGTGGTTTTCTCAACCCCTAAATGGCCTCCTAGCAAGTGCCCATGGGCAAGTTCCAACACCACCCTTCTGTAAGGCTTGGGACCACCAATTGTTCAGTAACTTCATCATTATTTTTACATACACGATACAGTAAATCATCATTGCTGCTGAAATAAGGAAAACAGGGCCTATCCCCTGGTTCAACAGGTACATCATTAATCACCATTACATTTTCCCAGGCCCTGGCAAGGGTGGGGTCTTTTCTCTGCTCAGTACCAAAATTTTCCTTGTGCACATTAAGGTCAGTAAACTCCAACATAGGCTCCGAGTCGGCAGACGGCTGTCCGGCTCTACTGGTTGTGGGGACTCCCTCAGGCTCCTCCAGCTCTCCTGCCATAACCGAGAAAGGAAAACTCGGAGAGCCCTGAGATGAGTCCCCTGAACCCACAATATCGGAAGTAGCCAGGAGCTCTGGCTCTGCGACTGAGTCAGGTACTGCGACCGGGTCGGGACGATCCCACAGTTCCCAAAACTTAGGGAAGTCCCTACCAATGATGGCCTCGTGCACCAAGTGGGGCACAAGTCCGACCGCATGGGACACCGTACCTAAGCCAGTTTTAAACTGAACTGTGGCTATAGGATACTCCCGGGTATCCCCATGTACACAGATCACAGCAACTTTTTTAGCATGAAAATTCACAGTTTCAACCATCTCAGCTGTAACCAAAGTAACCAGACTTCCAGAGTCCAGTAAGGCCGTAATAGGCTTATCATTAACAGTCATGTGACACATGTGTTTCCCCACATTTGGCGCTGCAGCGCATGAAACAGCAGCAAACATAGACTGCCTTCTATTAGACAGATCACACTGCATTGGTTCATCAGTCAATGGACAGTTTGCTGCAACATGTCCCAGCTCTTGGCAACGAAAACACCTGATGTTTCCCCAAGTTGGTTTGCTGACAGGCAGTGGTTTCCCTTGCTTGGGACGCCAAACTTCAGTCCTGGCACCAAAGATCCTCCCCCCTATTTCCTTGCCATGCTTACCACCCACTTCCCCTGGAACAGTCTTACCGGTTGCCTGGGGAGACCGTGGCTTTGGGTGGAAAGTCCGTGCGGCTGTTGGGGTGGTGACCAGGTTCTCTGCAGCAAAGTACCTTTCGACGAGTTCCACCAAGTTATCTGCCGACTTGGGGTCCCCTTGACTCACCCACCTCTGCAGGGGAATTGGGAGTGACCTCAGGAACTGGTCCATGACCACACGCTCCACTATTTGTGGCGCAGACAGGGACTCCGGCTGTAGCCATTTTCTCACCAGGTGGATTAGGTCGAACATCTGCGATCTTGGGGGCCTCTCAATTTGGAAGAACCAGCTGTGGACCCGTTGGGCTCGAACGGCCAAGGTGACACCGAGTCGCGCCAGAATTTCCTGCTTGACCTTTTCATAGTCTCCCGCTTCTGCCGACTCCAGATCATAGTAGGCCTTCTGCGATTCACCAGAAAGTAAGGGGGCGATCAGTCCTGCCCACTTGGTTTTAGGCCAATCTTCCCTCTCAGCGGTCCGTTCAAATGTTAGCAGGAAGGCCTCTGGATCATCATCCGTAGTCATTTTTGACAGAAAGCGAGCCACATGGATGGCTGAAGGCTTGTCTCTAATATCCTTGATTTCCGCAGGTGCCCACTGTGCTAGCGTTTCTGCAACTTTAGTCAGGGTTTTCCTATCCGCTTCTGCAGCAGTGGCAAGCTGTTCAAACAGCCTCTGCGATTGCTCCTGTACAGCACTAATCTGCCTCTGCGATTGCTCCTGTGCGATAGCGTTGGCTTGCTGCAGCGCAACATTAGTTTGCTGTTGTGCAGCGTTTGCTTGCTGTTGTGCAGCATTGAATAGCACCATTTGTTTGAGGATTTCCTCCATGTTGTCACTTTAGGTACTGGCTTTTTAAATAGTAACTTACTATTGCTGATCGCAGCCTCCACCATATGTAAGCTGGGGATAGGTAGCGGGTACAAAAAGCTCCCTGGGATGAGCAGGCACAGATACCAAAGTCCATAGGATCAGTGAACAACAGTGGGATTTTTATTGGTGCTATACAAAGTCTATTTACAGGTGCTGTACAGTGTGCAGAAAACAAAACAAAAATAGTCAAACACCTAGCCGTGTCTCGGCTCTAACTACACGTTATGCAGGTCCTAACTACTAAGCTAAACAAGCCTACCGCTTGTTAGCTCAAACACACACTTCTCACCAGTTTTTAAGCAGCCTCCTTGCTCTCACAGATTCACACTGTTTCCCAGGACAGAGCAATGGCTGACAGCTCAGGTGAGCTTAAATTGGCCTGGGGGAGAGGGCCAACACCTGACCTGGATCAGGGATCAGAGATCCCTGAACGTGTAAGAGAGGAGCCTGGGAGAGGTATAAACCCCGAACTGGACTTTCCCAGGCTCTCTCTGGGACGCTCTGCCACACCGCATAGACCTGTTTGGCATGAGTGATTCTGAGGTGTTTCGCATCTTCAGATTCACCCCTCATGCCATCCTGGAATTAACCACAACCCTGCAGGAGGACATCACCAGCCCAACACACCGCTCACATGCAGTGCAGCCACTGGTCAAGGTACTGGCAACACTCCATTTCCTTGCCAGTGTCTCTTTTCAGCGTACAAGTGGAGTGGTGGCTGGGATGTCACAATCCTCCATGAGCAGATGTGTGCACCAGGTTGTCCCTGCAATCCTCAGACGCATGGCCAACCAAATCATCAAACCCACCACTGAGGACCTGCGACTGAAGGCAATGACAGATTTCTACAGAATTGCCAGATTCCCACGCACTGTGGGGGCCATTGATTGCACACATGTGGCACTACAGCCCCCCCCAGGAGACAGAGCACATGTACCGCAATCGGAAGCATTGGCATTCCATCAATGTACAGGTGATAGTCGATGCCCAAGGCCTCATATGACACGTCCGTGCCAAACACCCAGGGTCCAGCCATGACAGCTACATATACAATCAATGCATGGAATTCGATCAGAACGTGTATGGGGACACCTGGCTGGTTGGTGAGTGACATGGGTGGCAGGCATGACTATCCCCTCCCATGATGCACATCACAAAGGGCACATGCATGACTAACATCCTCCTGTCTTTTCCCTTACAGGTGACTCTGCATATCCACTGGGACCCCATCTCATGACTCCTATCCGGAACCCCCAAACCCCAGGAGAGGAAAGATACAATCAAGCACATGCCCAAACCCGTGCAGTGGTGGAGCGCACCTTTGGCATCCTAAAGTCACGTTTCCGATGCCTGGATAAGTCTGGGGGTACCCTCTTGTATTCCCCAAACTTTGTGTGCCAGATCATCGGTGCATGTTGCATGCTGCACAACTTTGCAGAAAGAAAGAGTCTGCAGATTGACCTACGTGATGACCTGACCCCTGAACCAGACAATCCCCCCCTAACCGAGGTTACCGCGTCTTCTGAGGGAAGAGCAGCCAGGAGACAGCTCACATTGGGCATCTTTGCACGTTAAACATACACATTAATCATGGCACAATGAGAATACATGCATGCACACCACTGTGGTCCCTAGCACACACACCCCACATCCACATCAAATTGGATTGGCACCAGTCCACCATGCAGGACTTGTGAGCAGCAACGCCACGCCAAGGCTCCAAGTATGTCACTGTACATTCATACACCATTCACACGGACCTGAGGATCACTTCTCCCTGGTCCTGGGGAACCCTTCTCCACCAAAATAGAGGGTGACACCCCTTTTCCGGCAGGAATGTCCCCCCCACATTCACACAGCATTCACAACCCCAAAAAAAAAATGACCTGCAAAAGCAAAAAATTTCCAGCAAAAAAAAAAAGACAAAAATAAATAAGTAAATTTTGAAACAAAAAAAAAAATGGGGGAAAAACAAATTACTGCCCTCTGCGTGAGCCACGCCTGGGGCGCCCCCGGCCACGGCCCCGGCTTCTCAGGGGAGACTCATGGGGAAGGGGTAAAACCGGGGAAGGAGGATCAGCCCCTGATCTCTGCCCACCTGGTGGCCTGCCCTCCAAGGCCACGGCAATTCTGTCCAGGGCAGCACCAAGTGTTGCCGTGTTGGCCTGGATAGCCAGGGTAAGGGCCCTCACATCCTGCCCAACGCCTGCTGATGTCATCTGCAGTTCATTTAGGCAGGTTGTGAAAGCCCGGGAGTGGGAGTCCAGGTTCCCCAGCGTATCCTTGATGGAGGACAGGCTCTCCTCCATCCGCACCAATGTCTGGCTGACCTGTCCCAGATGGCAGGTCTGGAGGAACTGGTCCCTTCTCAGAGTGGCGGGCAGGAGATCGGCCAACCCCCTGGTGGTCTGGGATGACATCCTGCCTCCAGCTGATGCTTGTGGCCGGGGAGAAGGGGAGGCCCTTGTGAGGGGAGCCATGTTGGGGGAGGAGGGGGGGGCTCCCCCTTAGGGAGGCCTGCCTGCTGGCAGCCAGAGGGGAGGAGTCCTCAAATCCCAAACGTCCAGTGCCTGACATGTACTCCTCCTCCTCATGATTCTCCTCCTCCTCATGATTGTCCTGCTCCTGTTGAACCTCCTTTGCGGACTCCGGCCTTGTTGGGGGGGGCCTTATTAGGCTGCTGTCCTGGGGTTGGTGCGGTCAGGCCAGATGGCCCTGCACCCTCCTGCACATCTGTGGATGACACAAAACATTCACAGGTTGGAGGATCCACACACTTGCCACATATTCCCTTTCACCCCCTCCCCCACACATGCTACACACCTGATATTAAAAAATAAAACAACTTACCTGGCACCAGGGGCTGCGGACTTGAGTCAAAGCCGGGCAGGCCCTCAACTTCATGCCGATGAAAGGTCAGGGCCACCGCACGCTCCTCCGCTGTCAGGCTAATACGGCATGGTGGGCCCCCTCCTGTGCCCCTGGCATGGGCATGCATTCTGGCCAACTTCTTTTTGACCAGACGCCGGAGGTCATTGATTTTTTTGTCAATCCCAGACCTGGTCCGTGTCTCCCCCTGCCCCGCTGAATTCACCTGGTCAGTGATCCTATCCAAAATCTCCCTCCTCCTGGCCAGGGTGGTGTTGGCACTCTCTGGGCCGTGGAGGTAACGCCCATACTCGCTAATGGCCCGGGCAAGAATCTGTTTTTCCACAACTGTAAAATTCAGCTTTCGTTTTCTCTCACTCATCCTTCCAAAAAAAAACAGTCCCAGTCAACAAAATTCACGCACACAAACAAGCAAAACCAATCACAAAAAAACACACACAGAGAGAAAACGACTCACCAAGAAACAGTCCCCAAAAAACAAAACAAAAATACAGCAGGAAAAGAAACAAAAAGAAATATATCAATCAAACAAACAGTCTCTCAAACACTTATCAAAAACCACTTTCAAAAATCTACTAACAAACACCTGATCACACAGAACACAAATCTGACAACTACAAAACACACCGCAACGAACAACAAGAACAAAAGCACTTGGTTAAATGGGAAGGGACAAAGGGATGTACTTTTGCAAAGGAAGTGCGTTTGTGTGTGTCTATTTATGCTGTCTGCGTAGTTCACAACGTTGCCCTAGTCCATTTCCAATTTCACTGATTGCGCCGCTCCCGAGTTGTGAGCATGCGCACATCGGAGCTGACATGGTCTCGTTCAAGCGCGCATGCGCGAGCCGGCCGGCCCTTCATTTGCATGGGGTCACGGCTCATTTCAATGTAACACGCCCACGTCCTTCCCAATTTGTATTACTCCTCCTTACGCCTCTGAAAAAACGTTACGTATGCGCAATTTCCTGCGCAAAAGCTACGAGAATAGGGTGATTACGCGGCAAAATTGCGCAAGTCTAACGTAAAGGCGGTGCGCTACGCCGGTCTAATAATGCGCAGATGTACCTGAATCTGGGCCCCTGTCTCTGAGGCTGATGCTGAAATCCATGCTGCTTACACTGCAGAAGGATATACACAGAGAATTGCAAATATCTTTATCCCAGATCCATGACAGGGTAGATTGTCTAATAGAGAGGGCAGACACGCTAGAGGAGCACATGAGTGAGTATACTAAAGCAAACAATGAGCTTTTAGATGCTCACAACCACTATGCAGAGAAAATGTATTATATTAAACTAAAGCTAGAGGACTTAGAGGATCACTCTATGCGTAAGAACATTGGGCCAGATTCAGGTACAGTTAGGCTGGCGGATCCAGTGATCCGCCAGCCTAACTGTCACTTTAAGCCGGCGTTTTTGTTTTCTGTAACCAGAAAACAAGAAACGCCGGGTTGAAGTTCCGATGCGATCAGCGTAAATGAATTTCGCCATCGCATCGTTACTTCAACTTAAAAATGGCGCCGGGGGCGTTCCCGTCGATTTACGCTCAAAAAATATGTTAATGAGCGGAAATCGGCAATTCACGAGCGAATTCGGGCGCGACGCAGTGACGTTACGACGTTTCCGGAAGCGATACGCGGCGCATAGATAAAGCAGCCCCCTAGTGGAGTATCCTATGTTAGGTATAGGCGTCGTCATCGCGTCGGAAAAAAAAAATGGCGTCGCTTGCGTAAAAAGTTCATGAATGGGAATGTGACGTCATTGACGTTCATTCACAGAATTTGGAGCATGCGCACGGGGATGCTTTGACACTCGACGCATGCGCAGTACGTTCGCCGCGGGATCGCGCTTAGTTTAAATACTACACGCCCCGTACCCGCCCAATTTGAATTCCGCCGGCTCATTTTCGATACGCTGCCGCAACTTTAGGAGCAAGTGCTTCTTGAATAACAGCACTTGCTCCTAAAATTTCGGCAGAGTAACGTAAATGAGAAGCGTTACTCTGGAGCAAAGATGCTCCCATCTACCTGAATCTGGCCCATAAAGTTCAGGGGTACATCCAAATCAGTGAAGACCAATTTCACTACTGAATACAGATACTAAACATTTCACAAAACTTGTAGTCCAGCGTCTCTCAACGATTGTTACTCATATAATCCACCCAGACCAAGTGGGCTTCCTACCTAGCAGAAAGGCCTTAGATCAGGGGTGTCCAAACTTTTTTTTAAAGAGGGCCAGATTTGATGAAGTGGACATGTGTGAGGGCCGACTATTTTGCTGACATTCTTTGAACCATTAAAATTCAGGCTAAGTGTGTTTGCCCGAGAACTAATACACTCCCCAACAATAATTATCTTGCCTTTGTGGCTGTGTGTGGTGAAGAGATGAGCTTGGGCGTGTTATTTGGATATACATTATTTATTGGCGTATAATACACACACACCTTCACTTTAGAAGGGAAGTTTCAGGGGAAAAAAATGTAAATAAAGAACTAATAAGGGTCATTGCCTGTCAGTGCCCATCTGCAGCCTCTCCATTGCCATGAATGCAGCCTCTCCATAGCCATGAAGGCAGCCTGGTCGATGGCCATCTGCAGCCTCGGAGGGGAGGGGAGGAGGGATGAGCACCAACAGATTACATACAGGAGAATCTCCTATTTACACAGCAGCCTCTTTAATACAATGCCCTGCCCCCAATGATAGACAGAGGAGTGATCCAATGGCAGCCCAGGAGACGAAACTTCCTATTACAGATGCCGCCAAGTAAACAGGAGAGTCTCCTATATGTAATTTGACAGCACTCATCCCCCCTCCCTGTCCTCTCCGAGGCACCGCCGAAAAATACAGTATATATCCAAATTACCAGGGGGCCACATTAAACTGTAACGGGGGCCGCAATTGGTCCCTGGGCTAGACTTTGAATATGCCTGCCTTAGATGAACCTAGGCATTTCATCAATCTCATAAAATGGGTGGAACACCATCAAGCTCCTTCTCTGTTCCTCTAACTGGATGTGGAGAAGGCATTTGACAGGGTCCACTGGGGCTACAGTTGACCTCTCGAGAGTAAGCTTAATATAGCTGATAAAAATATTCTCTTCTCCAAGTGCACGTGTATGGACCTTGAGTTATGTATCAGATAATCACAAATGGCACAAGGCAGAGATGGCCACTTTCCCCACTAATCCATGCAATGCTTATGGAACCACTCGCAAAATCAAGTAAGCTCCATCGGTCTCGGGAATTAGGATCGGCGATATGGAACATAAAATTGTCTTACACACCAATAATGCTATAATAGCCCTGACAAACCCCACACTATCTTTACCCAAACTCCAATGTATTTTGACCCACTTCAGCTCAGTTTCCCTCTACAAGGGGAATCATGATAAGTCCTTTTTGCTAAATGTAGGCCTTGAAACTCAAACTAAATGGATTATCATTGCACAAACCCCCTTTTCATGGTCCTCTAGCCTCTCTTTATCTTATTTGGCAATCCATTTAACATCCCCGAGCTATACCCTTTTAAGTGCAAACTTCAATGACCTTGTAAAAATGCTTCTGTGGTTATCTAAAGACTTGAGTCACATCTCCGTCTCCTAGGTGGGCAGAATCACTCAAATGAAAATGTACATATTACCACATATTAAATACTATTCCCTTTACATTCCTACCGACTCAACTGCAAAGACTTTGGTGATACTTACCACATCCAATTGGCAACATACAGTGGGTATAAAAAGTCTACACACCCCTGTTGAAATGTCAGGTTTCTGTGATTGTAAAAAAAAAGCGACAAAGATAAAGAAATTCAGAACTTTTTCCGCCTTTAATGTGACCTACAAACTGTACAACTCAGTTGAACAACAAACTGACATTTTTTAGGGAAGTGAAAATAAAAAAATATGGTTGCATAAGTGTGCACACCCTTAAAAAATACTTTGTTGAAGCCCCTTTCTTTTCGGGTATGAGTCTATCAGCATGGCACATCTTGACTTCACAGTATTTGCCCACTCTTCTTTGCAAAAAACTCCAAATCTGTCAGATTGTGAGGGCATCTTCTGTGCACAGAACAGCCCCAAAGCATGACGCTGCCACCACCATGCTTCACTGTGGGTATGGTGATCTATTGGTGATGTGCATGGATGTTTTTGTGCCAAACATATCTTTTGGAATGATGCCAAAAAATGTAACCATGGTTTCATCAGATCATAACACATTTTCCCACATGTTTTTGGGAGACTTCAGATGCGTTTTTGCAAAATGTATCTGTGCTTAGATGTTTTCCTTCATAAGAAAAGGCTTCCAATTTGCAACTCTACCCATAGCCCAGACATATGAAGAATTTGGGAAAATGCTGTCAAATGTACCACATAGACAGTACTTGCCAGATATTCCTTCAGATATTCCCTTAACCACTTTTTGACCGTGCCTATTTTTTAAACTTGTTAGAATCTTGGTTGAAAATTACTTAAAATCCCCCAAAATTATATATATATATATATATATATATTTTCTAACACCCTAGAAAATAAAATGGCGGTCGCTGCAATACTTTTTGTCACACCGTATTTGCACAGCTTTTTTTAAAATAAGACCCCAGAAAAGAATGGTCCTGTATTTGGCTCCATCCATCTTCCGATCAATTTTAACCATCTTCCCTGTCCCTGCTGAAGAAAAGCAGGCCCAGACCATGATGCTGCCACCACCATGTTTGACAGTGGGGATGGTGTGTTCAGGGTGATGAGCTGTGTTGCTTTTACGCCAAACATAATGTTTTGCATTATTGCCAAAAAGTTCGATTTTGGTTTCATCTGACCAGAGCACCTTCTTCCACATGTTTGGTGTGTCTCCCAGGTGGCTTGTGGCAAACTTTAAACGACACTTTTTATGGATATCTTTAAGAAATGGCTTTCTTCTTGCCACTCTTCCATAAAGGCCAGATTTGTGCAGTATATGACTGATTGTTGTCCTATTGACAGAGTCTCCCACCTCAGCTGTAGATCTCTGCAGTTCATCCAGAGTGATCATTGGCCTCTTGGCTGCATCTCTGATCAGTCTTCTCTATGTATGAGCTGAAAGTTTAGAGGGACGGCCAGGTCTTCGTAGATTTGCAGTGGTCTGATACTCCTTCCATTTCAATATTATCGCTTGTACAGTGCTCCTTGGGATGTTTAAAGCTTGGGAAATCTTTTTGTATCCAAATCTGGCTTTAAACTTCTCCACAACAGTATCTCGGACCTGCCTGGTGTGTTCCTTGTTCTTCATTATGCTCTCTGTGCTTTAAACAGACCTCTGAGGCTATCACAGTGCAGGTGCATTTATACGGAGACTTGATTACACACAGGTGGATTCTATTTATCATCATTAGTCATTTAGGTCAACATTGGATCATTCAGAGATCCTCACTGAACTTCTGGAGAGAGTTTGCTGCACTGAAAGTAAAGGGGCTGAATAATTTTGCACCCCCAATTTTTCAGTTTTTTATTTGTTAACAAAGTTTGAAATATCCAATACATTTCGTTCCACTTCATGATTGTGTCCCACTTGTTGTTGATTCTTCACATAAAATTACAGTTTTATATCTTTATGTTTGAAGCCTGAAATGTGGCAAAAGGTCGCAAAGTTCAAGGGGGCCGAATACTTTCGCAAGGCACTGTATATGCGAAGATCCTGGCCAATAGACTAATACTCCTGGTAGAGAGGACAGGGACAACACTATACGAGCTTTAAACATTCACCATTGGTTGACATCATTTAATACCCCAGTCTTTTTCTTGGCATTGGACGCAGAGAAGGCATTCGACAGAGTGGCCTGGGACTACATGTGTGAGGTTCTGAAGTTGATAGGACTTTGATCGTGCATGCGGACCCAAATTCTGGCATTATACTCCAACCCTTCTGCATGTGTAGAGAAAAGAGAGACTGCCGCTCCAGGAGAGTGCACTCAGCAATCAGTGTCCTCTCAGAAGCGTGGGTGCAGGCAATGCACAAAGCGAAGACTAGAAAAGACTGGACAGCCGCACTTTCACGAAATTCTTAAAAAAGTTGCCTTTAATGGTAAAAAATGGAAACAGCACTACAGGTCACAGCGGACAGTCAATCACAGTCTTCAGAGTGATACATATTTACCAAGAGTGGATACAAAAATTTAAGACAACATGGGCATGCTGGACCCACTTTAAAATGACCAAACACTTTCAGAATGCCAGTTCCTAGATAGAATGCCAACAAGTGCTCTAAGTATACAGTTTACAATACTTGGGTCATGGGGGGTGAGGCGTGGGGGGGCAGAGATGGCAGGACTTGTTACTTTTACCACGCTAATTCATAACCCGCTGACCTTACCTTTCTGTGCCCCCCCCCTCTCCTCCAGCTTCTTTCTCCCATTCTTCTTCTGCAATTTCCTTTGTCTCTTGCCCCTCCCCCTTTTTTCTTCTCTTCTCTCCTTTTTTGTTTCCCTCTCTTCAGTATCAATGTCTTTCTCTTTTCCCTTCTTCCCATTTTCGTTTTGGAAATCGGGTTTCTGACAGCCCCAATGTACCACATATAGAAGGGTTGTTGTCCACCTGCATATAGAAATGATCAGGTTTATAACCAATGTGCTAGGTGGAAGAAATATGCTTATATGATTCCCTGATTATTTTGCATTCTGTTTTCTTTCTGGTACACCACGTGATTTGAACGACATTTGTAGTTCGCAAAGCTTTTGTGTGATATTTATGATGTTTGAATTGTAACATTTATCTGTTTTGGATTTCAATAAATAATGTATGGAAATTTTTTTTTGGACTTGATATAAAAGCGAAGTCTTGATATAAGAGTAGCGTCATGTTACAACCAAGTATAAAATAGGAGAGGTTCCTTACATTTAATGAAGGTACAACATTTAGAAACTCACATGGTTGATGATTAAAACAGGCACATCTAAGTATGCAGGCATCTGGGGTAAAGCTGTCCACATAGACCATCCTCTCCTCATTGCCATTCATGTCGTCCTTTCCACAAGCCGTTCAAGCCTCGCTTTCAGATCACTCTACTGTAGGGTAGACTTCCCGGTCACAATTGCAGACTGAAAGCGGTGAGAGCTGGCAACGAGGAGGATGGTCTATGTGGATTGCTTTACCCCGGATGCCTGCATACTTAGATGTGCCTCTTTTAATCATCACCATGTGAGTTGCTAAATGTACCTTTATTAAATGTAACTATATTGCTACACTTAGAGGCGCCTCTCTTCTTTATTTTAACTCTGTAGCTCCTGCTGGATTTTGCTTCTAATCCCCTTGGGGAAGCTTCCATTTGTGGATGGACATTTTATGGTTTCACAACTTATCACATTGCTATAATCTTTTTATATGGACTATAAACTGAAGGACTTATGAATGGTTGCAGAATGAATAATTTGTTCATCGAAACATTTGCTTTGATATAGAAGTGCTTTGTATTACACGCATGCTTCTGGAACGAAATATGCTCGCAATCCAAGGTTTTACTGTATAGTGCACTCCTTGTAGTATATATACTACAGTGCAGGGTATATAGTGCAGTGTACAATATATGATATAGTATATTGAAGTGGTTAAGGGAAGCCCTGTGACAAAATTAAGAAAAAAAACAGCATGGGTCCCCCCCCCCCCCATCCATACCAGGCTCTTTGGGTCTGGTATGGATTTTGAGGGGGACCCCCACACCATTTAAAAAAAATAATTGGTGTGGAGTTCCCATTAATATCCATACCAGACCCGAAGGGCCTGGTATAAACTGGGGGGAAAACCCACTCTGTTTTTTTCAATGATTTTTTATGTATACTGCCGGAATCTGGCAATACACTATTGCCTTAAGCAATTTTACATTATATACAGTATTTTCCTTTGCAAATTTCATTTTTCTGTGCTACTTTTCTAAACATGGGGAAAATGTGCTACTTTACAGGCAGACTAAGGAGACCCCCCAGGCATGATATTTAAGCATTCTTAAAATTGCTGCTCCTTCAAAAACTGCCATTTTCAAACTTTTTTTGGCATTGGGGAAAACACCTTTTATGGCAATAACTTGCATATAAGCCTTTAAAATTAGCACTTTTGATTTAACACATTTGTGTCCCGTAGACTTTAACACTGTTCGCATAAATTTTTGAGCTCTATTCGCAAGTTCTGGTGCGAACCGAACTGGGGGGGGGGGGTGTTCAGCTCATCCCTAGTCTCTAGTAATGATTGAGAGAAGGTGATACTGGCTCCTGATCATGGTGACCACTGTGACAGCCAATCACAGTCTTCAAATGTTTGGGTGGACCTTCCTGTCCTCCGGGCATAATAGCTCAGTAAAAGGCACACAAAGGCTGGGTGGGAAGGGATTTAGATGAAGTTGTTAAGCTCAGTACTTACAACAAAGCGTTCCACTTTTATCACAAGCTGTGGGGCATTGACTGCAATGTTTCCCTTCGTCATATGGTCGGTATAGTGAGGAGATCCGGTTACCGCTACAAAGCCAAAACAAAACATACTTTAGTGTGAATTTTACAATCTTTGTTTCACAACATAAATATTAATACATGATAAAGGATTCCATGAGTGCCATGGGCCAGCTATAGAGACAAAACAGCAGGCCATTTTCCATCAGGCTCCATTTGACTTACTGAAACTTTTGAGGTGTATGTGAAGTTGGAGTAGAGGAATTATGTCTTCTGTTACTGCTCCCAGATTAAGTACAATTCAATATATACTGTATGTATATATATATATAGAAGGTTTGTTATAGGGCTGACATCGAAATGTAGAACAAATTGAATAAATCCGAGTACACCTGAATCCTTCAAAGGTATTGAAATAGAAAGATTACCCATAAAGCAATGGGATAGGGGTTAAGGATTCTCAATGGTGTATCGGAAATAGATAAATCTATGAGTCTGATCAAGTCTCAGTAAATATTGGTTCTTAGACACGTTCAGTGTTTTTGAAAAAATGACAAAGATTTATTTATACAAAAAATACACAAAAGCATTGTACAAAATTAAAAAACATTAATATTAGGAGAGAAAGTATATTAAAACTGCAGAATAACTGCAGACCATCTTCTGAGGTCCAAGCGTGTTTCAGGTTCAACTAGTTTCGCCCATAAGAGAGCTTCGTCAGGAACCCACGATTGAATGTACTTTCTATGTGAATACAAAAAAGTACAATGAGCTAACATATCAGAATAATAGAGAGAATGTTACATAATATAGAATATACATAATTACTGGTCTCTTGGCAAAACATATAACAGGTGGTATATTTGATCTTTAAAGAATTTATTGTACTAAAATGAGGTCTAGGCGCAATTGTGTGGAGCGGGAGAGGGCACATACCTGAGACGGCTGAGAGGGTGATCTCAAGGAAGGGATGTCCACGAGGGCATAATCTCTGCGATTAGAGAAGAGGCCACCACGCGGGCGAGATGGATTATAGTCGCCCGGGTGGGGGTGACAAAGACAGCTGTGTTGCTAAGTGCTGATGATCTAATGGAGAGAGAGTATGATATGTCAAAAAACTAATTGTCTGGGTATATGGTTCCCAAACACTTCTGATAAGTCAGATAAGGAATCTCACTTACTGGTGCCTGATGGTAAAGGGACTGACTTGGACTGGATCTATGCTAAGTCCAAGAAAAGAAAGGAGGTAGGCTAATGCTGGCCAATTGTAGTGGCTGCTAAATTGCTATCATCGAGTCCTATGTGTAAAAAACAGGATAGATGAGAACCAGTTAGTGGCCAAAAAAGATGAAAAAAAGATAAAAATAAATATAAAAATGAAATATGAAAAGTAATAATAATATAATGAGATGAAAAGGTAGATGTGTAGATGGAAATGAAAATAAAAAATAAATATATATATAAATATAAATATAAATATAATTATAACAATATATAAATATGTGTAAATAATTAGAGCTGGGAACTGTTTGTTAGTAAATAGATATATATATAAGTAAATAAATAAAGCAACACTGTCCATGCATGGCTATACTGAGCCTTCTAATGCAAGAGCAAGGGCATAGAGCCTCATAGTTGCTGATTACCAACATTGTTAATAAGTAGCAGGAGACGCCTATAAGGGCAAGTCCATGTGCAGCTATTGCTACAATTGATTAAATCAGGTTGGCCTGATGTACAGAAATAAATGGAAAAGGAAAAGAAAAATAACAATCAATATTGAAAAAGGAAAAATAAAAATAAATATAAAAATTAAATAATAAGGTTCTTATTAAATTTCTATGTGCCATAGATTAGAATAACTACATGGCAGAGTGAGAAAATAAACAAAAACCAAAAAACAAAAAGTGTATCTCAGAGTATACCTGTAGGGAATGATGTTGTCAGCAAAAGGAGTGAGCAGCTTGTCTCTACCTGAGCGCTGCACTAAATGATAGCAGCTAACAGGGCTGTTAATATACCTCTCTCCATTAGGTCAAATACGCCTCAGCTGATAGCATGAGGCGGAGATCTGATTCATGGTGGGCGGAGAGATGACGCGTCACTAGGATTCCCCCTGTGAGAGGCATGAAGCCGCTCGTGCGTGATGACACGCAGAGCGGGTTGCTCAGCTCACGGAGACGGAGGAAGCCGTGGACATCCCATGGGCGGAGCGGACTGCCGCTCGGCCAATGGGATTTGTCAGATTACGGACCTGGCCAGCACCCGAGCCTCCGCTTGGATTCGATGCTACAACTGTGTGCATCGGGACAGGCCCCTACCCGCCCACATAAGCTCTATAGCAACTACAGCTGATCGAGCACTGTTGTTATCCAGCGTGTCCTTGGATGGGATGATGTTAGTACATTCAAGCCGCAGGTTGTGCAGTGCACTGTCATGCTCCACAAAGAGCGCATGAGGTTAACCTCACCCTGTGAACATATTAGTAATACATATAGATAATTAACTTATACTTTTGTTGAGGTATAGGTACTTATGTGGAATGCCTGAATGAACAGACAAAACAACAGGTGATAGTAATAGCACCAAGTGCTACTAAACAGAAGTTATTACATGTTTATATCTATAAATAGGTGGACAATGCCTCTATTAGCAAAAAGCCCCGCAGGATGGCATAACAGTGATCTAGCACTAATGCATGTCTCTGGGGGGCACTGAAGAGCCAATCAGTCCAACGTAATGCCCTAAAATTGGTCTAAAATGCTTGTGTAATCATACAATCCAATTGACGAAAACATTGATAACTGAGAGAGTCCTCAAAAGTATGTATATAGAGGATCTGTAGAGGTCAGGGACATCTGAATTTAATGACTGATAAATTGACGGTATTGACAGCAAAGGATAGGATGACATTCAAAGAGATCTGACGCGGGATGAAACCAACTTAGATAGAATAGAATATGCAATCAAAAGGAACCATTGACTATGTATGATAGATAGTCTAATAGTCTAATTGTAAACACAGAGGGATTAGATTAACCTATAGAAGGCTGGATTAAAGCACACCCAGGAGCTCATAGAAAGGGCTTATAGCTAATATTTTCATTCAGCCCTGGATGTTGAGTGGCACATAATAGGAAGATCCACTTCGCTTCAATTTGCAAGAGACGTTTGTCGGCGTCTCCACCTCTTTCATTGAGGGGTACATGTGCCAAGGCATAAAAACCCATCGATAAATTGTTATGGTTGTGATACAATCCTATATGTCGGCTGATGGGTGTCTCCATCAGCTTCTTCTTGACTGAGCGTACATGGTCTCTTATTCGACATAAGAAATTACGCTTTGTCTTGCCAACGTAGAATGCACCGCAATTGCATTTCATTATGTATATCACTCCCATAGTTTGACAGGTGACCCGAAATTTGGGAGTTAGTGTTTCACCGTTTGGGAGATTGATACTACTGCCTTTCAGGATGTATCGACAAAAGTTACATTTACCGCAAGGGAATGTCCCCATGTGTGTAGGTTTGGGAGTTAGTGAAGTTGAGTAGTGACTGGATACAGTCTTATCCCTGATGGACGGGGATCTTTTAAATGTGATCTCAGGAGAAGCATTGATGAATTTACTAATTTTCTCATCCGAAGTGAGCAAATACCAGAATCCTTAACCCCTATCCCATTGCTTTATGGGTAATCTTTCTATTTCAATACCTTTGAAGGATTCAGGTGTACTCGGATTTATTCAATTTGTTCTACATTTCGATGTCAGCCCTATAACAAACCTTCTATACTTCCAACACGGGTGGACTTAAACACCCACTTTATCCTCTAGTAGGGCTTTGACAATCGAATATATTTTTTCCATACGATATCCAATTGATACATATTATATCCATATCTATGAGTCTTCTCTCTCAGATTATTGGACAAAAATTATCGGTTTAGGATCGTCTACATGATATGTAATTTTACTATGAAGTATTAAGATTTGTGTTTTGTTTCTCTCTTGCCTTAGCTAAATACAGTGGAATCATCATACTATTAGACGAAACTCTACTACTGAGATACTCGGTCAGACCGTACTGTCATTATGACGGGATACTGTGGTAAGGAGTGGGATGGGTTTGTTGCGGATGTAAAGAAATCTCGTAATAAGGATGAAGCTACCGAAGAAGATGCCAATTACTTCTTCTTGGGTTTGCAGAAACTCGTTGAAAAGAAAACTCGTCTATTTTGGCATAGGGAATTTTTCGAACAATATATTGAAAATAAAATCATACCGTGGGGTCTAAGGGTGCAGATCTTCCCTAATATCAACAAAGTAGAATCCCATGTGAAAGAAGCATGGGAAGCTAACCTTCAATGTTGCTCTATCAATATGATGCGCATTTTGTGCGAACAATATGGTAGAGATATTGTAGGTATTGATAACGAGATTACTGAATGGCATGAAGCCAACAAAAATGTACACACGTATACTGGCTATATGATATATGATAACAAACTTAAAATTCATCTTACTAAATACGCCACAAATTTAATTAAAATTAAAGAAAGTAAATTTCAACGTGACAAAAGGGCCTACGACAATTTACAGGCCTACAAATGGCCCAGTAATCAACAACGGAAGAATCCTAGGAAACCTTTTGAAAACAAGATTTCCCCTAAAAACACTAATTCCCCAAGACGAGAATCAGATACCTCGTCCTTATCCTCTTCGTCTTATATCCCTATAGAACGTCGTAGCAACATCGACAATAAAAAAAAGAGGAAAAATGACTTGGACAGCAGCCTACATGAGACCTCCCGATCTCAATTCCCGCTGAAAGACAAACGTTCCCGTTCCCACAAATCACGAGGTAGCAGTTCTACCACCCTTAATACAAGTACCCTCAGCAATGTCTCAACTACACTGCCTCTACCCGCTCCAAATGTAGAGGCCACTTCCACATTGGCACTCCCTATGACCCAAGGACCACAGGGAGCTACCCCTTTGTCATCGAGCATCTCAGCAGAGATACGACCCGCACCTATTTTCACAATAGAAAAGAAATCTAGTGTGGTTGCATCCAACCCACAGCAGACATTAAAAGAGCAAGTCCCGGCCCTCACATTGCTGAAGGCCGGGACAGCAATAATATCATAAATCTATCCCCATACCCCTTGACTGTAGAACAGGAGACAGTACTCCATCTTGGACTATCTTTTTGTCCGGATGGAGAAGCTGATAAATTCGAACTAGTCAAGGACCTTCATTTATTTGCTCGACGCCTTATGTACAAGGTGCTATACGATAAGACCTGCAACGATCTAAGCCTTACTGGCAACGATAATACTATCCTTGATAAAGTATCTATTCGGGAATTACAGGCTCTACAGGACTTAATGGTATTGTGGGACGAGAGCAACCCCGAGGAAGAGGGTTGGACTTACCAACTACCAGGTGTAATACCAGGTAAATCAGTCCAATCGAGACTCAACAGACCAGTATTTGTGACCCCTAAAACTTACAAACCTAAATCCAGATCCTTCCCAGTACTGCAGGGGAACCCCAATATATGGGCGTTCGTCCTGCAAGTTACTAAGGAAATTGAGGCCACCAATTGGAGGGGAGGCTCGCGCCAAAACCTCAGTCCCATTCTTAGGACAGCCCTCAACTCTATTCGCAACAACGACGATCTTGTCGTGAAACCCTCCGATAAGGGGGGCAACATAGTTATCATGAGCAGGGCAACATATGAAGAGATGTGCCTTAAGATTCTCGGAAATAGAGAGTGGTATAGACATGTACCACCCTCTATGATGATACAAAGCATCAAAGAATATCGTCAGATTCTAAACCGTGCCCGCCAACTTGGCACTATAGATGACACCACTTTACAATTTTTGAACATAGAGAACCCTACCACTCCTACGTTCTATGCCCTACCCAAAATCCACAAGGGAGTTATACCTCCTCCAGGCAGACCAATTGTCTCAGGCTGCGGTTCTTTAACAGAGAACTCCAGTCGAATCATCGATGAATACTTATACCCACATGTACAGAGCCTATTTTCCTATGTCAAAGACACGTTGGAACTACTTAGGATTGTTGATGGACTCAGCATCCCCAAGGGGGCATGGCTAGTAGCCATAGATATTGAGGCCCTCTATAATTCAATTCCACACTGTCTAGGAGTACAAGTAATTAGAAGTTTCTTAAACGAACGTGATAAGAACACCTCGAAATATAATAACTTTATTCTAGAGATGCTGGAGTTCATCTTGACACACAATATCTTTCTTTTCAAACGCTCCCACTACCTCCAGGTGCAGGGTGTGGCAATGGGGGCGGGCTGTGCCCCCTCCTACGCCAACCTGTACCTGGGGGGGTGGGAGCGTGACCTTTTTGGGGAAGATACTAACGTTGACCTGTCCACAGATGTGCTTACCTGGCACCGTTACATCGATGATGTATTCATGGTCTGGGCGGGGTCTAAGGAGGATTTGCTAGCGTTTCTTGAAGGACTGCAGGTGAATCAGTACAATCTCAAATTCACCTACAGTTTCAGTCAAGAACGCATCACCTTTCTCGATGTGGAACTCTATTTGGATGAGCAAGGGTCTCTGTGTTCGACACTTTTCAGGAAACCCACGGCTGGAAACAGCCTACTCCATGCCACCAGCTCCCACCCCAAACCCCTTATAAACAGTATCCCGTACAGCCAGTACTTGAGACTGCGACGCAATTGCTCACAGGATGTTGACTTCAAACGAGAAGCGGCACAATTGTATATGCGACTCAAGGACAGAGGCTATACTAAAACATGCCTCCGCAGAGCTTTCAATAAGGTGAATCAACAGGAACGAAATTCGCTTATTTACAAATCAAAAAATGAATCCGAGGTCAGCACTACCAGAATTATTACCCGGTTCAATAGACAACATGAATCAATACGGAGAATATATACAAAATTCTGGTATTTGCTCACTTCGGATGAGAAAATTAGTAAATTCATCAATGCTTCTCCTGAGATCACATTTAAAAGATCCCCGTCCATCAGGGATAAGACTGTATCCAGTCACTACTCAACTTCACTAACTCCCAAACCTACACACATGGGGACATTCCCTTGCGGTAAATGTAACTTTTGTCGATACATCCTGAAAGGCAGTAGTATCAATCTCCCAAACGGTGAAACACTAACTCCCAAATTTCGGGTCACCTGTCAAACTATGGGAGTGATATACATAATGAAATGCAATTGCGGTGCATTCTACGTTGGCAAGACAAAGCGTAATTTCTTATGTCGAATAAGAGACCATGTACGCTCAGTCAAGAAGAAGCTGATGGAGACACCCATCAGCCGACATATAGGATTGTATCACAACCATAACAATTTATCGATGGGTTTTTATGCCTTGGCACATGTACCCCTCAATGAAAGAGGTGGAGACGCCGACAAACGTCTCTTGCAAATTGAAGCGAAGTGGATCTTCCTATTATGTGCCACTCAACATCCAGGGCTGAATGAAAATATTAGCTATAAGCCCTTTCTATGAGCTCCTGGGTGTGCTTTAATCCAGCCTTCTATAGGTTAATCTAATCCCTCTGTGTTTACAATTAGACTATTAGACTATCTATCATACATAGTCAATGGTTCCTTTTGATTGCATATTCTATTCTATCTAAGTTGGTTTCATCCCGCGTCAGATCTCTTTGAATGTCATCCTATCCTTTGCTGTCAATACCGTCAATTTATCAGTCATTAAATTCAGATGTCCCTGACCTCTACAGATCCTCTATATACATACTTTTGAGGACTCTCTCAGTTATCAATGTTTTCGTCAATTGGATTGTATGATTACACAAGCATTTTAGACCAATTTTAGGGCATTACGTTGGACTGATTGGCTCTTCAGTGCCCCCCAGAGACATGCATTAGTGCTAGATCACTGTTATGCCATCCTGCGGGGCTTTTTGCTAATAGAGGCATTGTCCACCTATTTATAGATATAAACATGTAATAACTTCTGTTTAGTAGCACTTGGTGCTATTACTATCACCTGTTGTTTTGTCTGTTCATTCAGGCATTCCACATAAGTACCTATACCTCAACAAAAGTATAAGTTAATTATCTATATGTATTACTAATATGTTCACAGGGTGAGGTTAACCTCATGCGCTCTTTGTGGAGCATGACAGTGCACTGCACAACCTGCGGCTTGAATGTACTAACATCATCCCATCCAAGGACACGCTGGATAACAACAGTGCTCGATCAGCTGTAGTTGCTATAGAGCTTATGTGGGCGGGTAGGGGCCTGTCCCGATGCACACAGTTGTAGCATCGAATCCAAGCGGAGGCTCGGGTGCTGGCCAGGTCCGTAATCTGACAAATCCCATTGGCCGAGCGGCAGTCCGCTCCGCCCATGGGATGTCCACGGCTTCCTCCGTCTCCGTGAGCTGAGCAACCCGCTCTGCGTGTCATCACGCACGAGCGGCTTCATGCCTCTCACAGGGGGAATCCTAGTGACGCGTCATCTCTCCGCCCACCATGAATCAGATCTCCGCCTCATGCTATCAGCTGAGGCGTATTTGACCTAATGGAGAGAGGTATATTAACAGCCCTGTTAGCTGCTATCATTTAGTGCAGCGCTCAGGTAGAGACAAGCTGCTCACTCCTTTTGCTGACAACATCATTCCCTACAGGTATACTCTGAGATACACTTTTTGTTTTTTGGTTTTTGTTTATTTTCTCACTCTGCCATGTAGTTATTCTAATCTATGGCACATAGAAATTTAATAAGAACCTTATTATTTAATTTTTATATTTATTTTTATTTTTCCTTTTTCAATATTGATTGTTATTTTTCTTTTCCTTTTCCATTTATTTCTGTACATCAGGCCAACCTGATTTAATCAATTGTAGCAATAGCTGCACATGGACTTGCCCTTATAGGCGTCTCCTGCTACTTAATAACAATGTTGGTAATCAGCAACTATGAGGCTCTATGCCCTTGCTCTTGCATTAGAAGGCTCAGTATAGCCATGCATGGACAGTGTTGCTTTATTTATTTACTTATATATATATCTATTTACTAACAAACAGTTCCCAGCTCTAATTATTTACACATATTTATATATTGTTATAATTATATTTATATTTATATTTATATATATATTTATTTTTTATTTTCATTTCCATCTACACATCTACCTTTTCATCTCATTATATTATTATTACTTTTCATATTTCATTTTTATATTTATTTTTATCTTTTTTTCATCTTTTTTGGCCACTAACTGGTTCTCATCTATCCTGTTTTTTACACATAGGACTCGATGATAGCAATTTAGCAGCCACTACAATTGGCCAGCATTAGCCTACCTCCTTTCTTTTCTTGGACTTAGCATAGATCCAGTCCAAGTCAGTCCCTTTACCATCAGGCACCAGTAAGTGAGATTTCTTATCTGACTTATCAGAAGTGTTTGGGAACCATATACCCAGACAATTAGTTTTTTGACATATCATACTCTCTCTCCATTAGATCATCAGCACTTAGCAACACAGCTGTCTTTGTCACCCCCACCCGGGCGACTATAATCCATCTCGCCCGCGTGGTGGCCTCTTCTCTAATCGCAGAGATTATGCCCTCGTGGACATCCCTTCCTTGAGATCACCCTCTCAGCCGTCTCAGGTATGTGCCCTCTCCCGCTCCACACAATTGCGCCTAGACCTCATTTTAGTACAATAAATTCTTTAAAGATCAAATATACCACCTGTTATATGTTTTGCCAAGAGACCAGTAATTATGTATATTCTATATTATGTAACATTCTCTCTATTATTCTGATATGTTAGCTCATTGTACTTTTTTGTATTCACATAGAAAGTACATTCAATCGTGGGTTCCTGACGAAGCTCTCTTATGGGCGAAACTAGTTGAACCTGAAACACGCTTGGACCTCAGAAGATGGTCTGCAGTTATTCTGCAGTTTTAATATACTTTCTCTCCTAATATTAATGTTTTTTAATTTTGTACAATGCTTTTGTGTATTTTTTGTATAAATAAATCTTTGTCATTTTTTCAAAAACACTGAACGTGTCTAAGAACCAATATTTACTGAGACTTGATCAGACTCATAGATTTATCTATTTCCGATACACCATTGAGAATCCTTAACCCCTATCCCATTGCTTTATGGGTAATCTTTCTATATATATATATATATATATATATATATATATATATATATATATATATATATATATAGTGACAGTGCAGTACCCTGTATTGGTATTAAAAGGGTCATGTGTCCCCCAGGATTATCAACTAGGCAGGCTGAAGACCTCTGAGGTGCTTAATTAATTTGGAGGAAACTAGTATTTTAGTTTCCTCAGGGGTTGGTGAAACCTGGTCTGGGGCTTGAAGCCTGGGACCAGGTTTTGCAGGTAACTGGCACACTGATGATGCAGGTGTTTATACCTATAGTCTGAGACCCTATAGTAGATTAGGGATCCACTCCCAAAGAGGAAAAGGAGTTGCAAGGAAGCAGCATTTCTGCAAGTTGTAGGTGGTGACAGAGTGGCAAAGAGTGGAAAAAGAATAAGCAGTGAGGGAGCTAAGTCTAAGCAGCTGTAAGAGTTGGTCTGTGTCACCCCAGAAAAGGTCCTTGGTCTTTTCCTTCCTGAAAAAATATAAGCCTCATATAATTTGCCTTTAAGAGACACATCTTATTGATGCTAAATTCTGGCCCTTAAGCATCCCTGGCTGGCTGCCTCATGTCATGCCACCCACACTACATAATCCTGGGGGGTCTCTATGTTGTTAGCAAAATCTCTTCCAGCAGAGGTTTTGCAAGTTAAGACTGACCCAGAAGGGAGATTTGTTGTACTCACTATACAGATTGTCTCCGTTATGTTTACACTGGTTAATATCTATGTCCCTCCCCCATTTTCCCCAGATCTGCTCTCTAAATTGTCCCTTCTACTTTAATCTAGGCTTCCCTGGTTCCTTGATTTACATAGCGGACTTTAATGCTGTCCTTGACCCTGGCTGTGGACCACTGAGGGGGTGGTGGCAGATGATATCCCTCATTTACTGATTGGGTACAGGTATATCACTGGGCTGTGGAGGTGGAAGCATCCTGATGTTTGCCAGTTTTCTTGCCACTCTGATTCCTTTTACACAATGGGGTCAATTCACAAAGCTTTATTTTCAGATTGCGAGTGTTATTTTAACGATTTTGCACGTTATTGAAGCTAGTTTAATTCACTAAACGGTTTAACGCTTTGAAAAATCATCAAATAACGTTTCCCTACACAGAACCGATATTTTAAGATGTGGATCCCTATTAAAGAGTCAAATCGTTATTTTAAAGATTCAAATCGTTATTTTAAAGAGTCAAATCGTTAAATATGTACAGAAGTGCAATTCACAAAGATTTTTTTGACAGTTATCAATCGTTAAGCAATTGTTAAATTAACACCTCCCTCAGGGTGGCGTTATGACATTTCCCAGGCGATATTTTGTTGTTAGAGGAAGCTTTTGGCGATTTTTGTAGTGTAGTGTAGTGTTGGGCAAGCTAGAACCGTGCTCTATTTGAACTTAAAATTATCCAGAGGCGTAGAAAAGAACACGTTTGAATGTTGTTCAGATTTATAAACGTGTATTCCGTTCACATACTATTTTGGATGACTTTTCTGAAACCCAGGTGATAGCTAAATTCCGATTATCATCTCCCATGATATATTCTCTGTATGAGGAAATACACATGGCTTTAGAAAAGCACACACTAGAAGTTTTGCACACCACATGCTCAATCTCCATGTGTATTACTTCTCTCTCTCTCTCTCTCTATCTCTCTGCATCTGCTCTTTTCCACATGCAGCTGTTCTCCTCCCCTTCTGCTCCCAGAATGCATCTCTCCAGCATTATTTAACGATCTTAAGAGTTATTTTAACGTCCCAAATCTTAATAATAACGTCTGAGTAGTTAGCATAACGTTTGGATAAAGAGTCAGTTGAAAACCATAACGACTGTGTTAAATAACGATTATAGCTTTCGTGAATACCATGTTTGCTAGCGTTAAATAAGGAGTGCTAATTTAACACCTGAAGAAAACCAATAACGTTTCTCTTTGTGAATTGACCCCCATGTGGGTTATTTACGAAAGGCAAATCCACTTTGCACTACAAGTGCAAAGTGCAAATGAAATTGCACTGAAAGTGCACTTGGAAGTGCAGTCGCTGAGGGGGACATGCAAGGAAAATAAAAAATAGCATTTTAGCTTGCACATGATTGGATATTAAAATCAGCAGAGCTTCCCCTCATTTCTGATCTACCCCTTAGGTTTACAGGGACTGCACTTCCAAGTGCACTTTTAGTGCAATTTCAAGTGCATTTTGCACTTGTAGTGCAGTGTATTTGCCTTTCATAAATAACCCCCATGTCTCGTATAGATATGTTGTTTGCCGCTGGTGTCACCCTTCCCATTATTTCTAAATTATCCTACCTACCCAGGCAGGGCTGGTGCAAGAATTTTTCACACCCTAGGCGAAACCTCATTTTGCCGCCCCCCCCCCCCCCCGGACTGATGTGTGCTCTAGGCCAGCGCCTACCTTGTCTATAGGTAGCGCTGGCCCTGTACAGGGGATATGTACACAGATAATTTAAGGCACTGATGATCAGTGCAGGCCTATCAGTGCCACCTATAATTGCCCATGGGCAATGAGTGACACCTATATAGAGTGCCACCTTCATCAGTGCAGCCTATCAGTGGGAACCCCTCATAATGGTAACAGGAGGTGTACAGACCCAGGAACTCAGTACAGAGATGGTGGGAACCCCTCTTAACAGGCACAGCGGGTGCAGTGGAGTATAAAAGGGCGGCATTTGTAAACACCAGTCTGCATTTTAAGTGTTTACTTATACACGGGATCTGTGGGCGGCTCCCCCCCCCCCCAGCTAGGACTTTAGTGTGTGTGTGCCGAGGATAAGGAGCTGGCGGAAGACATTTTCAGGCTGCTCTGCTCTGTATATTGTTAATAGGAGGGGAGCGCAGATCGCTCCATACACTTGTACTGCAGAGCGGCTCCACCAAAATTCTTCTCTTTTCCTTAGGCACTGAACCGCGCCATCACTGCACTCCTCCCTTCCTCCTCGCACTCGTCTGTCCTGTTATACTGACAGAGAGCTGTGTAAACAGAACAGCCACATTTGCACTCTAGGTGGCAGTGCGATCTAGGCGGCTGCCTAATCTGCCTAGTGGTAGCGCCGGCCCCGTACCCAGGGGCCAGGGGTGTGTCCAATCATGCACAAATATCGCCATCTCCTCTGTCCCTTTCTTATCCATACCTATAACAAGGCTCTGGAAAACGGGATCCTTCCCTCCTCTAAGTGAGAGGCAATAATAATTCTATTACTAAAACCTCATAAAGAACCTCTCTCCTACTGCCGATTTCCCTTATCAATGTGGTTGTAAAGATCCTAGCTGTCAAAGTCAATGAACCAAGCTAAACAATTCTTGGAAAAATTGGTTCTCCCAAAATTTTAAATGGAGGATAGAGAAGCTCTCGATAGTTCCATATCCCTGGAAGAATTAAGGCAAGCAGTTAGACAAACTCATAAAAATAAAGCGCCAGGGATGGACGGACTACCGATAGACATATACAAATAATTTGATAGGATTTTGCTACCAGAACTATTAGAGGTACTAAACAATGCAATTGAAAAACCAAAAACTTCCAGAATCAATGCAGGAAACGATAGTAATAGTGATTCCAAAACAGGGTAGAGACCCAATGTTGCCTGAATCCTATCGCCCTATACAGGCTATTTTTGAATTTGCAATTGCATGGAAAATATGAAATCTATAGCAACATTATGCTTAGATGCTCAAAAAGCCTTTCATATGGTGGAGTGGGAATACTTTTTTTTGTTTACAAAAGTTTATTTGGAAGTACAAAAGTGCATTTACATAATGTGCATATATCACAACTTAAAATAAGGAGGGAAATAATTGCATAATACATATTGGGCCAGATTCTCAGAGGCGCTACGACGGAGTATCTCAGATACCCCGTCGTATCGCCGTTTTTTTTGCCTCGTATCTATGCGAGTGATGCTCAGCATCACTTTGGCATAGATACGCTTGAACATCCGACAAGTGTAATACCATTACACTTGCGGATCGTAGTTGTAATGACAACTCCGGCCACTGGGTGGCCTTTACGTTGTTTTCTCATTTGCCTATGCAAATGAGGCTACTACGCCAATTCCCGATCGCTTTTACGCCGCCCCGTCCTCGCGTACGTCGTTTTCTTTCGCGTAAGGTTACCCCTGCTTCTATGAGGAGTAACCTTACGAAGTCCCGTCTGATGCCGTCAGGTGCCGTCGGATGCCATGTTAAGTATGGCGTCGGGTCAGCGTCTGCTTTTTCCATCGCTTACGTCGTTTTACTAACTCGTTCGCGAATAGGGCATTGCGTAGTGTCGATCACGTCGTTTTGATGTCGGTTTCAACGGCGCTTCCCGACGTGAGCTGGAGCATGCGCACTGGGCTTTTTCCCCGGCCGGCACATGCGCAGTTCGTTCGACGCGGGGGCGCGCTTAATTTAAACACAAGCCGCCCCATTTGAATTACGTGGGCTTACGCTGGGCCATTTTCGCTACGCCAACGCAAACTACGGAGCAAATGCTTAGGGAATACGGCACTTGCTCTAGTACGATGCGGCGGCGTAGTGTAAAAGGCTTATGATACGCAAGCGAAATTCTATGAGAATCTGGCCCATTATTGGTGAATCCTAAACAGTGGAAATGAAATATGTAAAAGTACATAGCAGCTAGAGGGGTAATTTAATTTGTCGAGGATATGCGTCACGAAAGACTGAAACCATGTGATATTCCAGAAAGCCCATTTTAGGTCAAAGATATGTTGGCTATCATTTAGGGTATGATATATTTTCTCAGAGAGTTTTAGCATCTCCATTCTGGCAAGTACCTGTGACCATAGTAGAGTGTCAGATCTCCAGTTAAGTGCGATCGTCCATTTTATGGAGCTACATATAGAATGGAATAGGCTGGCACAAGGTTTAGGTATGTTGGGAATCTTAGCATATAGAAGACACATCTGGGGAGTAGGACTAATTTTAAGTTTTGATGATTCTTCAAATCTGTCAATAGCCTCACATATCTGATTAAGAAGTTTGCAGCTCCAAAGAGTGTGTAAAAAAGTCCTCTGTTCTGGGCAGCCTCTAAAACAATTAGGGGAGGTGTAGGCATATAATGTATGAATTCTGGAGGGAGTGGGTTACCATCTAGAACAGGGGTGGGGAACCTTTTTTCTGCCAAAGGCCATTTGGATTTTTATAACATCATTCGGGGGCCGTACAAAATGATCAACTTAAAAATTAGCCTGTTATATTTGGTCAAACATTTGGTCAAAAATGCATGCCAGACGTATAAGTTTTTGTGTCATGGTAGATACAAAAACACAATCCACACAATGCGATTCCCCCAATTCCCAAAACACAATCAGCAGTCCCTCACCCCCCAAAAAGCACAATGCAATCCCTCACTTCAATCCCTGGTTCCGGTGGTGCTGGCTCTGTGATGCTGGGCTCTGTGGTGCTGGCTCTGTGGTGCTGGCTCTGTGGTGCTGGGCTCTGTGGTGCTGGGCTTTGTGGTGCTGGCTTTGTGGTGCTGGGCTCTGTGGTACTGGCTCTGTGGTGCCGGTGGTGCTGTGCTCTGTGGTGCTGGGCTCTGTGGTACTGGACTCTGTGGTGCTGCTGTGCTCTTCTGGGCAGCTGGGCTTTGTGGTGCTGCTGGGCTCTGTGGGGCTGCTGAGCTCTGTGGTGCTTATTGGCTTTGTGGGGCTGCTGGGCTCTGTGATGCTTCTGGGGCCTGGGCTCCATGGGCGAGCTGCAGCCTACGCGTCACTGTGGAAATGTATTGATCCCAGCATGCACAGGCGGAGTGATATCAAATGCGCTCCGCCTGTGAGAGAAGGTGCTGTACAGAGAAATGCACTTCATCTGTACAGCTCTTTCTCTCACAGGCGGAGTAATATCGAATGCACTCCGCCTGTGACTCACACTGTCAGAAGGAGCCGGAAATACAAGGTAAACATCTGCTCCTTCTGACAGCTCAGCGGACACACACTCAGCGGCACGGGGGGCGGGGGGCGGATGGAATGATTTTAGGGCCGCAGGTTCCCCACCCCTGATCTAGAGAATAACTTCACTGCGGTTTCGCTGAACGAAATGGCCCTATTACATTTGCGGAGGTTATCCACCATAGATTGCCAGGCTTTTACTGAAAGGGTACATTCCAACTCGGACTCCCAGTGAAGAAGTGGGCCAGACTTATCCTGAAGTGCCAAATTGAATGGTGAAATCAAGAAATCAGCCCTCTGTCTCTACAGTAGATGAGTTCATACATATCTTTTCAAAGATTGTGTTAGAGGGGTGGGTAGAAAGAGAAATTAATTTAGCATAAAAATACCTAATTAGCAGATAGTGTTCATGTTCTGATAAACACAACTATCTCAATTATTCGCTTCAGATCAGAATATTCCTTGGATAAGGTTTTTAATCCTCCTCTATCCTCCCATTCCATCTCCAGGGTACCTTGTGGTCTAAAGTCCTGTATCAAAACCTCCTTAAATACAACATAATAGTTGCTAATTTCTACCAATTATGACTCAAGATTAAAAACACCTTTGGTCTTTCATCAGATACCCCTCCATTGGCCTCCTTCTTGGGTGACCAAAGATTCAGTCTAGTGTACAATAATAGGTTCCTCTTCTCCCCCTGGATAAATAACAATCTAACCACGTTAAAATCTCTACAATCTAAGTTGGAATTTACAGTTTTCTCCACATTACAAATTAAACACAACCTCCCAAAGTCTGGCAGCAAGAAAATAAAAATCCTTTGGATTGTGATCTATGTAGGAGTTCGTAGCTAAACCTGGGTTTTTCGTCTGCCCAATACATTTGTTAAAATCTCTCTGAAGGGATTCTAGTTTAGATTTTGAAATGTTTATGGGGAGTGTACAAAAATAGTATAGTGGTTTGGGGATAATCTTCATCTTGATAGCGCATAGTCTGCCTAGGAAAGAAATGTGGTATGACAACCATTTTTTAACCACTTAAGGACCGCCTCCTGCACATTTACGTCGGCAGAATGGCACGGCTAGGCACATGCACGTACAGGTACGTCCTGTGCTAGTGCACAGCCATGGGTTGCTCCTGGACCGGGAACACAGGACTCGTGGACCAGATCGCCGTTGGAGTCCTGTGATCGGTCCCCGGAGCTGAAGAACAGGGAGAGCCGTGTGTAAACACAGCTTCCCTGTTCTTCACTGTGGCGGCGTCATCGATCGTGTTATCCCTTTTATAGGGATACACAATCGATGACGTCACACCTACAGCCACAGCCCCCTACAGTTGTAAACACACATTAGGTCACACATAACCCCTTCAGAGCCCCCTTGTGGTTAACTCCCAAAATGAAATTGTCATTTTCACAGTAAACAATGCATTTTATATGCATTTTTTGCTGTGAAAATGACAATGGTCCCAAAAATGTGTCAAAATTGTCCGAAGCGTCCGCCATAATCTCGCAGTCATGAAAATAATCGCTGATCGCCACCATTAGTAGTAAAAAAAAAATATATATATATAAAAATGCAATAAAACTATTTCCTATTTTGTAAACGCTATAAATTTTGCGCAAACCTACCGATAAACGCTTATTGCAATTTTTTTTACCAAAAATAGGTAGAAGAATATGTATTGGTCTAAACTGAGGGAAAAAAAATTATGGCCCAGATTCAGGTACATCTGCGCATTATTGGACCGGCGTAGCGCACCGCCTTTACGTTAGACTTGTGCAATTTTGCCGCGTAATCACCCCATTCTCGTAGCTTTTGCGCAGGAAATTGCGCAAGCGTAACGTTTTTTCTGAGGCGTAAGGAGGAGTAATACAAATTGGGAGGGACGTGGGCGTGTTACATTGAAATGAGCCGTGACCCCATGCAAATGAAGGGCTGGCCGGCTCGCGCTTGAAGGAGACCATGTCAGCTCCGCTGTGCGCATGCTCACAACTCGGGAGCGGCGCAATCAGTGAAATTGGAAATGGACTAGGGCAACGTTGTGAACCACGCAGACAGCATAAATAGACACACACAAACGCACTTGCATTGCAAAAGTACATCCCTTTGTGTCCCTTCCCATTTAACCAAGTGCTGTTGTTCCTGTTGTTCGTTGCGGTGTGTTTTGTAGTTGTCAGATTAGTGTTCTGTGTGATCAAGTGCTTGTTGGTATATTTGTGAAAGTGTTTTTTGATAAGTGTTTGAGAGACTGTTTGTTTGATTGATATATTTCTGTTGGTTTTTTTTCTTGCTGTTTTTTTTGTTTATATTGTTTTGTGACAGTTTCTTGCTGAGTAGTTTTCTCTCTGTGTGTGTTTTTTTGTGATTGTTTGTGCTTGTTTGTGTGAGTGAATTTTGTTGACTGGGACTGATTGTTTTTGGAAGTATGACTGAGAGAAAAAGAAAGCTGAATTTTACTGTGGGGGAAAAAAGAATTCTTGCCCGGGCCATTAGCGAGTATGGGCGTTACCTCCACGGCCCGCAGAGTGCCAACACCACCCCGGCCAGGAGGAGGGAGATTTTGGATAGGATCACTGAGCAGGTCAATTCATCGGGGGAGGGGGAGACACGGACCAGGTCTGGGATTGACAAAAAAATCAACGACCTCCGGCGTCTGGTCAAAAAGAAACTGGCCGCAATGCATGCCCATGCCAGGGGCACAGGAGGGGGCCCACCATGCCGTATTAGTCTGACAGCGACGGAGAGTGCGGTGGCCCTGACCTTTCACCGGCATGAAGTGGAGGGCCTGCCAGGCTTTGACACAAGTCCGGTCCCCGTGGTGCCAGGTAAGGTTTTTTTTTCTATCAGGTGTGTAGCATGTGTGGGGGAGGGGGTGAAAGGGAATATGTGCCAAGTGTGTGGATCCTCCAACCTGTGAATGTTTTGTGTCATCCACAGATGTGCAGGAGGGTGCAGGGCCATCTGGGCTGACCGCACCAACCCCAGGACAGCAGCCTAATGAGGCCCCCCCAACAAGGCCGGAGTCCGCGGAGGAGGTTCAAGAGGAGGAGGGGAATCATGAGGAGGAGGGGAATCATGAGGAGGAGGGGAATCATGAGGAGGAGGATAATCATGAGGAGGAGGATAATCATGAGGAGGAGGAGTCAGGCACTGGACGATTGGTTTTTGCGGACTCTTCCCCTCTGGCTGGCAGAAGCCTGCCCTCCCTAAGGGGGAGCCCCCCCCCCCTCCTCCCCCAACATGGCTCCCCTCACAAGGGCCTCCCCTTCTCCCCGGCCACAACCATCAGCTGGAGGCAGGATTTCATCCCAGAGCACCAGAGGGGCGCCCAATCTCCTGCCCGCCACTCTGAGAAGGGACCAGGCCCTCCAGACCCGCCATATGGGACAGGTCAGCCAGACTTTGGGGCGGATGGAGGAGAGCCTGTCCTCCATCAAGGATACGCTGGGTAACCTGGACTCCCACTCCCAGGCTTTCACAACCTGCCTAAACGAACTGAAGACTACATCAGCAGGCATTGGGCAGGATGTGAGGGCCCTTACCCAGGCTATCCAGGCCAACACGGCAACACTTGGTGCTGCCCTGGACAGAATTGCCGTGGCCTTGGAGGGCAGGCCGCCAGGTGGGCAGAGATCGGGGGCTGCTCCTCCTTCCCCGGGTTTGCCCCTCCCCCATGAGTCTCCCCTGAGGGGCCGGGGCCGTGGCCGGGAGCGCCCCAGGCGTGGCTCACGCAGAGGGCAATAATTTATTTTTCCCCTTTTTTTTTTTTTTTTTGCTGACATTTTTTGCCTTTTTTTTTTTGCTGACATTTTTTGCCTTTTTTTTTTTTTTGCTGACATTTTTTGCCTTTTTTTTTGCTGACATTTTTTGTAAATTTTGGGTTGTGCATGCTGTTTGAATGTGGGGGTGACATTCCTGCTGGAAAAGGGGTGTCATCCTCAATTTTGGTGGAGAAGGGTTCCCCAGGACCAGGGAGAAGTGATCCTCAGGTCCGTGTGATTGGTGTATGAATGTTCAGTGACATAATTGGAGCCTTGAAGTGGCGTTACTGCTCACCAGTCCTGCATGGTGGACTGGTGCCAATCCAATTTGATGAGGATGTGGGGTGTGTGTGCTAGGGACCACAGTGGTGTGCATGCATGCATTCTCATTGTGCCATGATTAATGTGTGTGCAAAGATGCCCAATATGAGCTGCCTCCTGACTGCTCTTCCCTCAGAAGACGGGGTAGCCTCGGTTAGGGGTTGATTGTCTGGTTGGGGGGTCAGGTCATCACGTAGCTCAACCTGCAGGCCCTTCCTCACTGCGAAATTGTGCAGCATGCAACATGCAGCGATGATATGGCACACAAAGTTTGGGGAATACAACAGTGTACCCCCAGACTTATCCAGGCATCGGAAACGTGACTTCAGGAGGCCAAAGGTGCGCTCCACCACTGCACGGGTTTTGATGTGTGCTTGATTGTATCTTTCCTCTCCTGGGGTTTGGGGGTTTCGGATAGGAGTCATGAGATGGGGTCCCAGTGGATATGCAGAGTCACCTGTAAGGGAAAAGACAGGAGCATGTTAGTCATGCATGTGCCACTTGTGAGGTGTGCATCACGGGAGGGGATAGTCACTCACCAACCAGCCAGGTGTTCACATACACGTTCTGATCGAATTCCATTCGGATGTGGCATTGATTGTATATGTAGCTGTCATGGCTGGAACCGGGGTGTTTGGCACGGACGTGCCATATGAGGCCTTGGGCATCAACTATCACCTGTACGTTGATGGAGTGCCAATGCTTCCGATTGCGGTACATGTGCTCTGTCTCCAGGGGGGGCTGTAGTGCCACATGTGTGCAATCAATGGCCCCGATGGTGCGTGGGAACCTGGCAATTCTGTAGAAATCTGTCATTGCCTTCAGTCGCAGCTCCTCAGTGGTGGGTTTAATGATTTGGTTGGCCATGCGTCTGAGCATTGCAGGGACAACCTGGTGCACACATCTGCTCATGGAGGATTGTGACATCCCAGCCACCACTCCACTTGTACGCTGAAAAGAGCCACTGGCAAGGACATGGAGTGTTGCCAGGACCTTCACCAGTGGCTGCACTGCATGTGAGCGGTGTGTTGGGCTGGTGATGTCCTCCTGCAGGGTTGTGGTTAATTCCAGGATGGCATGAGGGGTGAATCTGAAGATGCGATACACCTCAGAATCACTCATGCCAAACAGGTCTATGCGGGTACGGTATATCCTCTCCCGTGCCATCCTCCGTGCCCTCCTCCTTCTTTGCTCATCTAAAGTCAGTAGTGCAGCTATGAGCGACGATGCCCCTGGCATGTTGGCAGTCAAATTGTAGTGCAACACGTGTGTGTGGTCTGCTCCTCACTAACGGTGTTGCTTTCTGTGAGATGTAGAAGTTTTTTCAAATTTTAGACCACCTTTTATGTGCTCTAATTTTAGACAGAACATTTTGCTGTTGCGCACACCGCGTAGCCTGCGCAGCAACAAAGTTTTTTTGTGGATCCCCGCAACTCCCTCATTAGCATATTTGACTAGCAAATCAATGGTGTGTCTATCGCACTTTTGCGCAGAAGGATGCGCCAGTCTAACGAAATTACGCGTATCTCGTTCTGGGGATGCCACGCAATGAAACGCACGCGCACATTTAGACTTACGCACGCGCATCTCCTGTTGCGCAGGCGTAATCGCTCTGTGAATCTTGGGCCTATATATTTTTGGGGATATTTATTATAGCAAAAAGTAAAATATATTGAATTTTTTTCAAAATTGTCGCTCTATTTTTGTTTATAGCGCAAAAAATAAAAACCACAGAGGTGATCAAATACCACCAAAAGAAAGCTCTATTTGTGACAAAAAGAGGACGCCAATTTTGTTTGGGAGCCACGTCGCACGACCGCACAATTGTCTGTTAAAGCGACACAGTGCCGAATAACAAAACCTGGCCGGGTCCTTGAGCTGACTAAAGGCCTGGGTCTTAAGTGGTTAAGGAGGGAGCTAATATATGCAAAAAGAGGGGGGTAGTTTGCTTTATATAAGAGTTTATTGGAAGATGTGACCTGAATACCTAAGTATTTAAATGATTGTTGGCACCCAATGAATGAGACATTTTTCCGCAATAACTCTTGTGTATTTGGTGGGAGATTAATCAGAAGAGCAGAACATTTGTTGATGTTGATCTTGAGGCCAGAAATATCATGGAATGTGTTGAGTGCTTTAAGGAGAACAGGGATAGAAATGAGGGGATCTGTGAGGAATATAAGAGCATCATCTGTGTACAGACTTAGGGCCAGATTCTCAAAAAATCCCCGGCAGCGTAGCGTTAGGCATTTACACTACGCCGCCGCAACGTACTAGAGCAAGTGCTTTATTCTCAAAGCACTTACCTGTAAAGTTGCGGCGGCGTAGCGAAAATCCCCCGGCGCAAGCCCGCGTAATTCAAATGAGCCGGGTAGGGGGCGTAGAGCATTTAAATTAGGCGCGTTCACGCGCCGAACGTACTGCGCATGCGCCGTCCCAAAAACTTCCAGACGTGCATTGCGCAAAATGACGTCGCAAGGACGTCAGTGTTTTAGACGTGTACGTAAATGGCGTCCAGCCCCATTCACGGACGTCTTACGCAAACGACGTTACATTTTCAAATGGTGATGCGGGAACGACGGCAATACTTAACATAGGATGTGCCACCTTCGGGCTGCTTTATGTTTACGCCGCGCAAACCTTACGGAAACAACGTAAACTTCGAGGGGGCGGCGTATAATCGTTCGGGAATCGGCGTATTAGGCTCATTTGCATAGGCAAATGAGAAAACAACGTTATGGCCACCTAGCGGCCAGCGTTGTCATTACATCTATGATCCGACGGTGTAATTCTTTTACACCTGTCGGATTTTTAGTGTTTCTATGCGTAAGTGATTCTAAGAATCATACGCATAGATACCCACTGAGATACGATGGTGTATCTGAGATACACCGTCGTATCGCCTCTGAGAATCTGGCCCAAAGTTTAAATTCATACTGATCATTAGAATATCCCTTAATATCAATGTTGTTTCTAATGGTATGGGCTAAAGGCTCAATCGCTAATGCAAAAAAGAGGGGAGATAACGGGCAGCCTTGTCTAGTACCTCTGCCAAGTGAGAAAAATTCTAAGTTGTTGCCGGGGATTCTAATACGTGTTTTAGGGGAATGGTAAAGTGCACTAAAACCCTGTAAGAATTTATCTGAGATTCCAAATTTGGGGAGAAGATGGTTTAAGTACGACCAGTTTACACTGTCGGATGCCTCAGGCCAGATTCTCATATAATTCCGGCGGCGTAGCGTAAGCCATTTACACTACGCCGCCACATCGTACTAGAGTAAGTGCTTTATTCCCAAAGCACTTGCTCCGTAGTTTGCGGCGGCGTAGTGTAAATGGCCCGGCATATCCCTGCGTAAATCGAAGGTAGCGGCTTGTATTTAAATTAAGCGCGCCCCCGTGCCGATTGAACTGCGCCGGCCGGGAAAAAAGCCCAGTGTGCATGCTCCAGCTCACGTCGGAAAACGTCGTTGAAACCGACGTGATCGTCACTTACACAATGCCCTATTCGCGAACGACTTAGTAAAACGACGTAACCGACGAAAAAAGACGACGCTGACCCAACGCCATACTTAACATGGTATCCGACGGCATCCGATGCTACTGCGTAAGGTTACTCCACACATTAGCAGGGGTAATCTTACGCGTACGAAAACTACGTAAACGACAACGGGGCGGCGTAAAAGCGTTCGGGAATCTGCGTATTAGCCTCATTTGCATAGGAAAATGAGAAAACAATGTAAAGGCCACCTAGTGGCCGGAGTTGTCATTACATCTACGATCCGCCAGTGTAATTGAGTTACACTTGTCAGATCTTCACCGATATCTATGCGTAAGTAATTCTAGGAATCACTCGCATAGATACCCGGGGAAAAAAAACTGCGATACGACGGGGTATCTGAGATACCCCGTCGTAGCGCCTCTGAGAATCTGGCCCTCGTGTATATCCAAACTGAGAAGGCAGGCCTGACGAGTAGTGTTGCTCACGAATATTCGCATTGCGAATATTCGCTACGAATATTGCATATTCGAGTATTCGCGAATAACACGAATATCGCGGCGAATATTCGCTATTTCGAATATTCGAATTTTTTCATTTTTTTTTTTAGAACAGATCACATCCTAGAGATCCCCATCGACGTCTAAAAGCATTGCTGGTATGATTAGAGACCTTGGGCCGAGTAGCTGCAGCGCTCATTTTATATTGCCGAAAAATCGCAATGCGATTATTCGGCAATAGCGATATCGCGCGATTATTTTATATTGTAATATATCACAAATATTCTGAGCCAATCAGAGTGCTCCATTCCGCATTTCTCGAAATTTCGCAATTATTTTGTATTGTAATATATCACGAATATTCTGAGCCAATCAGAGTGCTCCATTCCGCATTTCTCGAATATTCGCAATTATTTTATATTGTAATATATCACGAATATTCTGAGCCAATCAGAGTGCTCCTTCCGCATTTCTCGAATATTCGCAATTATTGTGTATTGTAATATATCACGAATATTCTGAGCCAATCAGAGTGCTCCTTCCGCATTTCTCGAATATTCGCAATTATTTTATATTGTAATATATCACGAATATTCTGAGCCAATCAGAGTGCTCCTTCCGCATTTGCCGAATATTCGCAATTATTTTGTATTGTAATATATCACGAATATTCTGAGCCAATCAGAGTGCTCCATTCCGCATTTCTCGAAAAATCGCAATAGCGAAAAATCGCAATAGCGAAAAATCGCAATAGCGAAAATTCGCAATAATTTAATTTCCAAAAAATATCACGAATATTCGTATTTAGCGAATATTTCTCGAATATTCGACTATATATTCGAGATATATCGCGAAATCGAATATGGCATATTCTGCTCAACACTACTGACGAGAGTGCGAGTTGCCGTCTTAGACAATATTTGTGACTAACCTAACATTATCCACAATCTGCCTCCATGGGATGAAACCAGTTTGGTCTGGGTGTATAAGGGCCGAAATAACTGCTGCTAGTCTGTCAGCGAGTATTCTGCCAAAGATTTTTAAATCATTATTTAAGACAGAAATGGGACGGAAGTTTTGGGGGAGGGAATGATCTTTGTGAGGTTAGCAAGGAGCATTACATTGGGAAAGTTGTTGCCATCCAGTATATGGTTGAAAAGTTTGGTGAGGTTGTGGGCTAAAAGAGTGGCAAATTTGTTATAATAAGAAGATGTGTACCCATCTGGGCCTGGGGCTGTAGAAGTTTTAAGGGATTTGATTATTTTAATTATTTCCGCGTCTGTGTAGGGTTCGTTTAGAGAATTCATTTGTTGAAGGTTAAGGGAAGGTAGTTGTAAACTATCTAACCAAGTCTTGAAAGAAGGGCAAGAATGAGATTGAGGACCAGAAAGAAAGAACGTCTTTATAGAAAGACGTGAACATTTTCAAGACTTCCTGTGGATGTGTGATTAGGTTGCCTGATTGATCTCTAAGCTTGTATACATGAGTGGGTTTGTTATCTTGGTTGTTGTCGGTTGTTATCTTGGTTGAGCTTCCTAGCAAACATCTCTCATGAGGAATTGCTATGTAACAGAAATTTAGCCTTTGAGAATATGTGACGAGAATCTGAGCCGCCGTACACACGGCCGAGGTTCTCGCTGAAAACCAGCGAGAACCTCGCTGGAATGCACATTCCAGCGAGGACCTCGGCCGTGTGTACGGTCTCGGCGAGCTTCCCGTCGGGAAGCCCGTCGAGCAAAAATAGAGAGCACGCTATCTATTTCCTCGACGGCCCGCCTGGAAGAATGGCTGGTTGCCATTCCCGACGGGCGGGTCGCCGATTTCGACGGCCGGCAGGGAACCTCGACGGGCGGAACGATGTGTTCTGCCCGTCGAGATTCCCTGCCGGTTGTACGCGGCCTGAGGGATCTTTCTGTATAAGCAGAGAGAATAATGCCACGTACACACGATCACTTTTTGTGATGAAAAAAAATGACGTTTTCAAAAACGTCATTTAAATTGATTGTGTGTGGGCAAAACGTCGTTTTATGTCTTCAAAAAAACGACCACATTTTTTTTCGAACATGCTTGAATTTTTTGTGTCGTTTTTCAAAATGTCGTTTTTTGTGTCATTAAACCCGCGCATGCTCAGAAGCAAGTTATGAGACAGAGCTTCAATGGAACAGAGTGCCGTCGTACGTGGTGTACGTCACCGCGCTTTGCTAGAGCATTTTGGAAAAACGATGGTGTGTATGCAACGTCGTTTTGGAAAATTAAGTTTGAAAAACGTCGTTTTGTTTCGTGAGATAAAATGACGTTTTTTTTCATCACAAAAAGTGATCGTGTATACGTGGCATAAGACCAAGGGCTTGGCGTTTGGCTTCTATCTGCTCAGTGAGTTCTTGGGAGGGGGAGTGTTGCAGTTTGTTATAGAGATAATCTAAACCCCTTGTAAGACATCTAATGTCAGTTAATCTTTCTTTCTTTTGCTGCTGCTGCTAGACTAATTAAGTGTCCACAGGAACGCTTTTTGGGCAACCCAGAGAGTTGTGGGGGTGTCATTATTAATGTCATCTGTGAAGTAGTTTTCTATGTGTGTGGACACATAGGGCCAGATTCAGGTACAGTTAGGCTGGCGGATCCAGTGATCCGCCAGCCTAACTGTCACTTTAAGCCAGCGTTTTTGTTTTCTGTAACCAGAAAACAAGAAACGCCGGTTTGAAGTTCCGATGCGAGCAGCGTAAATGAGTTTCGCCATCGCATCGTTACTTCAACTTAAAAATGGCGCCGGGGGCGTTCCCGCCGATTTACGCTCAAAAAATATGTTAATGAGCGGAAATCGGCAATTCACGAGCGAATTCGGGCGCGACGCAGTGACGTTACGACGTTTCCGGAAGCGATACGCGGCGTATAGATAAAGCAGCCCCCTAGTGGAGTATCCTATATTAGGTATAGGCGTCGTCATCGCGTCGGAAAAAAAAAATGGCGTCTCTTGCGTAAAAAGTTCATGAATGGGAATGTGACGTCATTGACGTTCATTCACAGAATTTGGAGCATGCGCACGGGGATGCTTTGACACTCGACGCATGCGCAGTACGTTCGCCGCGGGATCGCGCTTAGTTTAAATACTACACGCCCCGTACCCGCCCAATTTGAATTCCGCCGGCTCATTTGCGATACGCTGCCGCAACTTTAGGAGCAAGTGCTTCATGAATGACAGCACTTGCTCCTAAAATTTCGGCAGAGTAACGTAAATGAGAAGCGTTACTCTGGAGCAAAGATGCCCCCATCTACCTGAATCTGGCCCATAGTGTGTGATTGAGGGATCAGTTAGCAGAGAATCATTAAGGCACCAGTTGTAGGGTAAAGGGGGGATGCCTATGTAAGGAGTTTCAAATGAGGTAATATTATGATCTGACCATGGACATGGATGTATGTGAGCCTAAGAAGAGTTGGCTAACATGATCGGGGTACAAAATATGTAATCAAGTCTAGCATAGCAGTCATGGGGGTGGGAGTAAAAAGTATATGCCTTCATGGGCGTCCGCTGAAATTATTTCAGGGAGGGGCGCTTTGGCAGCGGCGATACACAGTCGCATTTAACCCTTTCTTCAAACGCTAACAGGGATTAAACGTGCCCCACTAGCGGCTGAATAGCGCAGCTAAAGTGATGGTAAAGCGTCACTTTTTAGCGACGCTTTACCGATAACGCGGCCAGCTGGCAGTTTGAAATAGCTCTTGAGATAATTCATCTTCACTCCATGCCCATATAAATATAGCCTAGAGAATGTACAGACCCCCCTTCAGCACAGATGGACTGCCCCTTCAGCACAGACCCCCCTTCAGTACAGACCCCCCTTCAGCACAGATGGACCCCCCATTCAGCACAAACCCCCCTTCAGCACAGATGGACCCCCCTCCCCCATCCCATTCAGTACCTCAGATCAGCCTTCGCAGCACAGGCACACCAGGTTCCCTCCCCTTGTGTACACATAAACACTCTGCTTGCTGTGCCTGTGTGACATCCAGCCCGGGACCGGTCAGACAGCCCGCAGCCGCAAAACTCTTCAAAACCTTCTTGATTTTCCGGGGGGGGGGGGGTCAATTGCCCCCCTTGCCATATGGAGCGGACACCCATGTATGCCTTTAATTCTACATTATGAGCCCTCCAGGAGTCTATTTATTGTAATTTGCTGATAGAGCGATTAACAGACTTGGAGAAGGCCTTGGAGGAAGGAGCCACTCTGCTCCTATCAAGGGCAGGGTGGACTGAAAGATTGAAGTTTCCTCCCAATATGGGGGGAATTCTAACGGTCCAGGGTTTTACATTTTTTTTGCAAAGTGCTAACTTTAAAAGCTTATGCCATGTACACACGACCGTTATTCATGTCATGCAAAAAAACAATGTTTTTCTCAACGTGATTTGTTGTGATTCCTCTCACACCGCGTACAATGGGACTTTAAAGGGGAAGTTCCATTCAAATGGCACCACCATTTGGGCTTCTTTTGCTGATCCTCGTGTTAGTAAAAGTTTGATGAGAGATGATTTGCGCTTTTCAGTCCGTTACAGCGTAACGATTTTGCTATCTCCATTACAAACGATAGTTTTACCAGAACGAGCGCTCCCGTCTCAGGCCGTGTACACACGGCAGAGAACCTCGACGGGCAGAACACATCGTTCCTCCCGTCGAGGTTCTCTGCCGGCCGTCGAAATCGGCGACCAGCCATTCATCCAGGCGGGCCGTCGAGCAAATAGAGAGCGTGCTCTCTATTTCTGCTCGACGGGCTTCCCGACGGGATGCTCGCCGAGAGCGTACACACGGCCGAGGTCCTCGCTGGAATGGACCTCGGTTCAGCGAGAACCTCGGTCGTGTGTACGCCGCCTCATAACTTGCTTCTGAACATGCGCATTTTCCCCCCCTTGTAAAAGCGCACACGCGACTGTTCTTCACATGAAAAATGACGAGAGAAAAAATAAAGCAGGTTCTAAAAAACGTTGAGAAACATGCTCTGGAGCATACACACAACCGTTTTTTACGACCAATTAACATTTTTTTATTTTCTTGTCATAAAAAATGGTCGTGTGTATGCGGCATTATATGCATGGTATTGTCATAAAAAGTGTTTGGGGACCCGGGTCCTGCCCCAGGGGACATGTATCAATGCAAAACAAAGTTTTAAAAACAGCCATTTTTTCGAGAGCAGTGATTTTAATAATGCTTAAAGTGAAACAATAAAAGTGAAATATTTATTTAAATTTTGTGCCTGGGGAGGGGGGGGGGTGTCTATAGTATGCCTGTAAAGTGGCAAATTGTTCCCATGTTTAGAACAGTCGGATACTATACCAGGCCCTTAAGGTCTGGTATGGATATTACCGCTTGTCGCCTGCCGCATGCTGATATATGTCTGCAGCATGGCACGGGCAGGCAAAAGGACGTATACATATATATGTCCACTTTAAGAAGCCGGCATTGTGCGCGCTCGCCGCAAGCTCCGTGACTCTGACCGCTGGTCCTGCGGACTTAATGTCTGCGAGCATACCCGCGATTGTGTCACGGTGAGGAAGAAGGGGGAAATGCTTATGTAAACATGCATTTCCCTAGTCTTACTAGTGACAGGACAGTGACCACAGCTTCCTGTAATCGGAAGTGGTGATCACTGTCCTGTCACACACAGCCTATCACCCCTACAGTAAGAATCACTCCCTAGGGAAAAGTTAACCCCTACAGCGCCACCTAATGGTTAACATGGTTAACCCCATTCACTACCAGTGTAATTTTCACAGTAATCAGTGCATTTTTATAGAACTGATCGCTGTAAAAATAACAATGGTCCCAAAAAATATGTCAAAAATGTTCGATGTGTCCGCTATAATGTTGCAATCACAATAAAAATTGCTGATCACTGCCATTACTAGTAAACAAAAACAATATTAATAAGAATGCCATAAAACTATCACCTATTTTGTAGACATTTTAAATTTTGCTCAACCAGATCAATAATTGCCTATTGCGATTTTTTTTTTTTTTACCAAAATATGTAGAAGAATACATTTCGGCCTAAACTGAGGAAAACTATTTTTTTTATATATATTTTTTGAGGATATTTATTATAGCAAAAAGTAAAAAATATTGCATTTTTTTCTAAATTGTCGCTCTATTTTTGTTTATAGTGCAACAAATAAAAACTGCAAAGGTGATCAAATACCACCAAAATAAAGCTCTATTTGTGGGAAAAAAAGGACGCCAATTTTCTTTGGGAGCCACGTTACACAACTGCACAATTGTCAGTTAAAGCAACGCAGTGCCGATTTGCAAAAAAGTGGCCTGGTCTTTGACTAGCAAAATGGTCTGGGGCTTAGGTGGTTAAGGGGAACCCTGCACCAAATAAAAAAATTTAAAAATGGCATAGGGGTCCCCTCAAAAACCCCTGGGGCACGACTCAGGTCCCCAAACATGTTTTTGACAATACCATGCATATAAGCCTTTAAAATGAGCACTTTTGCCCAAGTAGGGGGTTCCCTCATACACACCTTCTGGGATTGTACACACCTCAAAACTACATGGCAACAAGCCAAAAACAAAATAGAACAAATAATAGGTAGAAGAATAGAACTGACACCTAAAATGGGCCTCTTTTTCTATCCTATTCCTGACATTTATATAGCCCACCCTAGGTTAATACACATGTTGCTCAGTTCAATACACTGGGCTATAGCTCTTAACTGGCGTTCCTCTACTGTGCCATGGTCTCAAATTATGGATCACATGCTGGCCATTAGGGATGAGGTGAACACCCCCGTGTTCGGTTCACACCAGAACCGTCGAACGGACCGATCGTTCACGAGAACATTTAGAACCCCATTGAAGTCTATGGGACTCGAACGTTCGAATTCAAAAGTGCTCATTTTAAAGCCTAATATGCAAGTCATTGTCGTAAAACGTCTGTGAGAACCCGGGTCTTGCCCGAAGGAACATTTATCAATGGAAAAAAGTTTTAAAAACGGTCACTTTTTCAGGACTCCTGAACTTTTTTTCCATTGATACATGTTCCCTTGGGCAAGACCTGGGTCCTCAAAGACGTTTTACAGGCAAACTATAGACACCCAGCAGGTACAATATCTAAAGGAGTTATTTTTTTTGTAATTTAAGCATCATTATAATCACTGCTCCAGGATTGTCTGTCACAGTTAGGGATGAGCTTCGAGTTCGAGTCAAACTCATGTTCGACTTAAACATTGCCTGTTCGCCAAACAGCAAACAATTTGGGGTGTTCGCAGCAAATTCGAAAAGGCGCAGAACACCCTGGAAAAGTCTATGGGAGAAATGTAAAGTGCTAATTTTAACCACTTTCCGACCGCCCACCGCAGGTATACGTCGGCACTTTGAGGATGGATATCTCGGTAACGGCAGCAGCTGCTGCCACAACCGAGATATCCATCTCTTCTGTGGGCGGTCGGGTAAACGATAATGGCGGTCTCCGCGGCGGAATCGCCGCGAGATCGCCGTTATCGGTAGCGGACGAGCGTGCCCCCCCCTCCCGCTGCGCTCCCGCGCTCTCCGCCGCTTACCGTAGGCCGTCGGTAGCGGCGGAGGCGATCGGGTGCGCTCGTCTGGTCAGCGGGGATGCGAGTGAGGGAAAAAATTTCCCTCGTCCATCCCCGTAGCTCTGCTGGGCGGAAGTGACGTCAAACGTCAGTTCCAAACAGCGTCTTAAAGAGACATTTTTTTTTAAATGTCATTTGAAAAATGACATTTAAAAATTTTTTTTTTTTTTTTTGCATTTTAGCCTAAATATGAGATCTGAGGTCTTTTTGACCCCAGATCTCATATTTAAGAGGACCTGTCATGCTTTTTTCTATTACAAGGGATGTTTACATTTCTTGTAATAGGAATAAAAGTGATAATTTTTTTATTTTTTTTTATTTTAGTGTTAAAAATTGGTAAAATTAATACAAATAAATACGAAAACAAAAAAAAAAATTTTTTAAATCGCCCCGTCCCGACGAGCTCGCGCGCAGAAGCGAACGCATACGCGAGTAGCGCCCGCATATGAAAACGGTGTTCAAACCACACAAGTGAGGTATCGCCGCGATCGTTAGAGCGAGAGCAATAATTCTAGCCCTAGACCTCCTCTGTATCTCAAAAAATGCAACCTGTAGAATTTTTTAAACATCGCCTATCGAGATTTTTAAGGGTAAAAGTTTGACGCCATGCCACGAGCGGGCGCAATTTTTAAGCGTGACATGTTGGGTATCATTTTACTCGGCGTAACATTATCTTTCACAATATGTAAAAAAATTGGGCCAAATTTATTGTTGTCTTATTTTTTTATTTAAAAAAGTGAATTTTTTCCAAAAAAAGTGCGCTTGTAAGACCGCTGCGCAAATACGGTGTAACAAAAAGTATTGCAATGACTGCCATTTTATTCTCTAGAGTGTTAGAAAAAAAAAATATATAATGTTTGGGGGTTTTAAGTAATTTTATAGCAAAAAAAAATGTTTTAGTCTCGTAAACACCGAATCTGAAAAACAGGCCCGGGGCTAAAGTGGTTAAAGTCTTAGTTATTGTCATAAAGAGTGTTTGGGGACCTGGGTCCTGCCCCAGGAGACATGTATCAATGCAAAAAAAGTTTTAAAAAAACTGCAATTTTTCTGGGAGCAGTGATTTTAATAATGCTTAACCACTTAACAACCAGCCGCCAAATAACAGCGGCAATGTGGCTGCTTAACTCTGGGCACCCGGCGGATCACAGATCACGGTAAATCGCCGCTGATAGCGGCGGTTTACCACGTGATCGCACTGTCCAATGACGGAGTGATCACATGTAAACAAACCGGCGTCATTTGATATCGCCGGTTCCACCCTCCTCTCTCTGTACCGATTGGTACAGTGTGAGAGGGGGGAGCGCGGGTGTCAGCAGCGCTGTGGCTGGATCTGTGAATATTGCAGTCACAGATTCATCCATCCCTGCTCAGCCATCCCTGCAACCCCCTACAATACTCTGCATACCCCCTGCACAATACTCTGCATACCCCACGCGCAATACTCTGCATACCCCCCTGCGCAATACTCTGCATACCCCCTGCGCAATTCTCTGCATACCCCCTGAGCAATACTCTGCATACCCCCCTGAGCAATACTCTGCAATACTCTGCATACCCTGCGCAATACTCTGCAATACCCCCTGCGCAAAACTCTGTAATACCCCCTGTGCAATACTCTGTAATACCCCCTGCGCAATACTCTGCAATACCCCTGCGCAAAACTCTGCAATACTCCCGCGCAATACTCTGCAATACCCCCGTGCAATACTCTGCAATACCCCCGCGCAATACTCTGCAATACCCCAATGCAATATTCTGCAATACCCCCATGCAATACTCTGCAATACCCCCGCGCAATACTCTGCAATACCCCGGCCAGTACTCTGCAGTACCCCCGCACAATACTCTGCAGTACCCTGGCACAATACTCTGCAGTACCCCCACACAATACTCTGCAGTACCCCCACACAATACTCTGCAGTACCCCTGCACAATTCTCTGAACAATACTCTGCAGTACCCCCTGCGCAATACTCTGCAGTACCCCCTGCGCAATACTCTGAACAATACTCTGCAGTACCTCCTGCGCAATACTCTGAACAATACTCTGCAATACCCCCACGCAATACTCCCACGCAATACTCCCTGCGCAATACTCCCTGCACAATACTCCCTGCGCAATACTCTGCGATAAAAAAAAATTCAGGATTCCCAGCCTAGAGGTGAGATGTGGGGTCTTATTGACCCCATATCCCACTGAAGAGGACCTGTCATGCTATATTCCTATTACAAGGGATGTTTACATTCCTTGTAATAGGAATAAAAATAATCAAAACATTTATCTTTGGGGAAAAATGTGTCAAACTAAAATAAATAAAGTAAAATGAATAAAAAATAAAAATTAAAGCGCCCCTGTTCCCGTGTGCTCGTATACAGAAGCGAACGTGCACGTAAGTCCCACCCACATATGAAAACGGTGTTCAAACCACACATGTGAGGTAACGCTGCGAACGTTAGAGCGAGAGCAATCATTTTGCAACGACCGCCATTGTATTCTCTAGGGTCTTTGCTAAAAAGGATATATAATGTTTTGGGGTTCTATGTAATTTTCTAGCAAATAAATTATGATTTTTTCATGTAGGAGAGGAATGTCAGAATTGGTCTGATGGTGCTCCCTGCATGTTGGGCCTCTGTATGTGGCCACGCTGTGTAAAAGTCTCACACATGTGGTATCGCCATACTCGGGAGGAATAGCAGAATGTGTTTTGGGGTGTAATGTATGGTATACATATGCTGTGTGTGAGAAATAACCTGTTAATATGAACATTTTGTGAAAAAAAATAAAAATGAAAAAAATCTTGATTTTGCAAAGAATTGTGGGAAAAAATTACAACTTCAAAAAACTCACAATGCCTCTTTCTAAATACATTGGAATGTCCTTCCAAAAAGGGGTCATTTGGGGGGTATTTGTACTTTTCTGGCATGTTAGGTTCTCAAGAAATGAGACAGGCTGTCAGTACATCAGATGTGATCAAATTGATCAATTTTCAGTAATTGGTACCATAGCTTATAGACCTTATAACTTTCACCCAGACTAAATAATATCTATTTTTTTTTTTGTTTTGTTACCAAAGATATGTAGCAGTATACATTTTATGCCAAATTTATGAAGAAATTTTTTTTTTTTTTGCAAAATTTTATAATAGAAATGAAGAAAAATTCATTTTTTTACAAAATGTTTGTTCTTTTTTCATTTATAGCGGGAAAAAAACACAGAGGTGATCAAATACCACCAAAAGAAAGCTGTATTTGTGGGAAAAAAAGGACAAAAACTTCATTTGGTTACAGTGTTTTATGACTGAGTTATTGTCATTCAAAATGTGAAAGCACCGAAAGCTGAAAATTGGTCTGGTTATTAAGAGTGTTTAAGTGCCCAGTGGTCAAGTGGTTAAAGAGAAACAATAAAAGTGAAATATTCCTTTACATTTCATACCTAGGGAGTGTGTAAAGTATGCCTGTAAAGCAGCGCTTGTTTCCCATGCTTAGAACTGTCCATGCACAAAGTGTTATTTCTGAAGGATAAAAAGTCATTTAAAATCACTGCTCCAGAAAAAACTGCAGTTTTTAAAACTTGTTTTTGCATTGATACATGGCCCCAGGGGCAGGGCCCGGGTCCCGAAACACTCTTTAGGACAATAACTTGCCTATTAGCATTTAAAATTAGCACTTTAGATTTCAAACGTTCGAGTCCCATAGACTTTAATGGGGTTCTAAAGTTCACACAAACTTTTGGTCTGTTATCAGGTTCTGGTGCTAACCGAACGGGGGGGGGGGGGGGGGGGGGGGGGGGTGTTAGGGTCATCCCTAGTCACAGTGATCACATATTATGTGATAATTGGGAAAGGATAGCTGTCACTGAACTTTCAGTCCTGAATAATTATTAATGTATCCTCAAGGTAGGGCAAATGAAAGCCCAACTATCTGCCTAATCTGATAACTAACTCACAACCTACTACCCGCTCCTGATCCTATCCAGTGTTAATCCACTGTTACCTGATCTTCAAAGCACCTCCTCATCCAGCCTTCTTTCCACCCTTTGAGTGACATCATTCCTCAAGGCTTCAGGACCCTGTGATAGATGCTTATGCCGATGGGCAGCTTCGACATCACCAAAAAGTGACACGAGCACTGCAAATTGGACCCTCCTGCACTACAGAGAAAAATAAAGAAGTCCTTCTGTGACCAGTCTTCATTGTGGCTTTTTATTTTTATTTTATTTTTTTCTGGAGATAAGCCTTCATAACAGATTAGGTGTTGGAAGCAGTTAACCACTTCCCGACCGCTGGATGTACATATACGTCAACAGAATGGCACGTACAGGCAGATGGAAGTATATTTACGTCCCTGCCTTTGCGCGGGTCGGGGGTCCGATCGGGACCCCCCCGCTACATGCAGCGGTCGGAAACCCACGGGGAGCGATCCGGGACGTGGGCGCGGCTATTCGTTTCTAGCCGCCACCTCGCGATCGCTCCCCGGAGCTGAAGAAGGGGGGAGCCGTATGTAAACACGGCTTCCCCGTGCTTCACTGTGGCGGCTGCATCGATCGAGTGATCCCTTTTATAGGGAGACTCGATCGATGACGTCAGACCTACAGCCACACCCCCTACAGTTGTAAACACACACTGGGTGAACCCTAAAACCTACAGCCCCTTTGGTTAACTCCCAAACTGCAACTGTAATTTTCACAATAAACAATGCAATTTAAATGCATTTTTTGCTGTGAAAATGACAATGGTCCCAAAAATGTGTCAAAATTGTCCGAAGTGTTCGCCATAATGTCGCAGTCACGAAAAAAATCGCTGATCGGCGCCATTAGTAGTAAAAAAAAATAAATAATAAAAATGCAATAAAACTATCCCCTATTTTGTAAACGCTAGAAATTTTGCGCAAATCAATCGATAAATGCTTATCGCAATTTTTTTTACCAAAGATAGGTAGAAGAATATGTATCAGCCTAAACTGAGGAGAAAAAATATATATATATGTTTTTGGGGGATATTAATTACAGCAAAAGGTAAAAAATATTGATTTTTTTTTTAAATTGTCGCTCTATTTTTGTTTATAGCACAAAAAAAAAAAAAACGTAGAGGTGACCAAATAACAACTAAAGAAAGCTCTATTTGTGGGGAAAAAAGGACGCCAATTTTGTTTGGGAGCCACGTCGCACGACTGCGCAATTGTCTGTTAAAGCGATGCAGTGCCGAATTGTAAAAATGCCTTTGGGCATTTAGCAGCATATTGGTCCGGGGCTTAAGTGGTTAAAGTAGAACTAAAGTAGAACTAAACTCTCTTAATCAACATTACCTATTTATAATCTTGTAACTGATAGCATTAAATAGATAAAAAGTTATATTATACAGGATTGTCTTGGTTTATCCTTTTGTTTTTATACATAACTTCCGTTGGTTTCTGATTTCTGACCTAGGCCAAAATGATGTCATACACCCCAGGAGTCTTCATTTTTTCTTTTATCTGAAGGAAGGTCTTTTCCAGCTAAGCACACCCTCCTGCCTGCACCAATGAGCTAAGGGCAGATGGAAGCAAATGTGACACAAATCATGCCCATACTCAATATGGTCATGGCTAGAAATGCAAGGGGATGTTTATCAAAGTGATTTCTCAACTAAATAAAGCATGGACACATCGATGGATAGGTGAGTCTGTTTTGATTATTAAAAATGAATTAAATAGCATTTTCAGTTTGTGACGTTCAGATACAGTTTAGTTAAATAGCATTTAGAGGTAATACTCACGGGGGGAAATACTGACAGACGTAAAAAGCATGTTCGGTTCCATTCAAAATACATCTTTTCACAGAACAGCCCACTAGAAATGTACTGTCTGTCACCAACTGTGAAAGCAGAAGGCAATTATCAAATCAGGAGAATGACAGAACCCTTGCTTTTTGTTTGCGATAAATATTGGAATGTAGATTCATCTGATGTAAAGAGAATGTAAAAATCCAGGTGACCCTTAATTATTGTGATAAGGGGTGTGATTATTTCCGCACCAAATAAATTGTGTATATAAAGACAGTGTATTAACACTTAAATTTAAGTAGCTGCTCCTCAGATAACAGGGGTGAGCTGTGATGTAAGTGATATTAACCACTTGTCCTCTGCCCACCGTCAAATGACGGCGGGTGGAGGACTCCATTATCCTGACATCACGTCATATGACGTGATGTCCTTTTAAAGCCGCGGGCGGGCGCGCACACCCGCCGCTCTGCTGGGATCCTGGTGCGAGTGCCCGGCGGCAACAATCGCCGCCGGGCACACGCGATTGCCCAGTAACTGAGCGGGGACGTGGAGCTCTGTATGTAAACACAGAGCTCCACGTCCTGTCAGGGAGAGAGGAGACCGTTGCTGTGTCCCCTGTACATAGGGACACAATCGGTCACCTTCCCCAGTCACCCCCCCTCCCCCTACAGTTAGAACACTCATAGGACACACATTTAACCCCTTCCCCGCCCCCTAGTGGTTAACCCCTTCACTGCCAGTCACATTTATACAGTAATCAATGCATATTTATAGCATTGTTCACTGTATAAATGTAAATGGTCCCAAAAATGTCAGAAAAGTGTCCGAAGTGTCCGCCATAACGTCACAGTCCCAATAAAAAAATCGCAGATCGCCGCCATTAATAGTAAAAAAAATAAAATAAAAAAAATGCCATAAACTATCCCCTATTTTGTAAACACTATACATTTTGCGCAGACCAATAGATAAATGCTTATTGCATTTTTTTTTTACCAAAAATATGTAGAAGAATACGTATCGGCCTAAACTGAGGAAAAACATATTTTTTTTATATATTTTTGGGGTTATTTATTATAGCAAAAAGTAAAAAATTTTGCATTTTTTTCAATATTGACGCTCTATTTTTGTTTATAGCGCAAAAAATAAAAATACCACCAAAAGAAAGCTCTATTTGTGGGAAAAAAAGGACGCCAATTTTGTTTGGGAGCCACGTTGCAAAACCGCGTAATTGTCAGTTAAATCGACGCAGTGCCGGAAGCTTAAATTTTGTCTGGGCAGGAAGGGGGTGTAGGTGCACAGTAGGCAAGTGGTTAAGGTAGATGAGGGTGCTATAGTGATGAGTATTTAAATTAAGTGATACTCTGTGAGAAAGATTCACCTATGACGGTGGATCAAAGAAAAAAGCTAGTTACAATTAGACCAGCAGTGCTAAAGATGTGCATCTCAGCACAAAAACATAATTAAAAATAAAAATATAACATAGGATGAAAATAATTGGTGATAACATATCGTGAGTAAAATTAGTTCATATATGATAAATTCATGTGAAGAAATTCTTCTAGTGGTTATCATGCAATTGGTTCCTCTCTCAGATATCAGAAAAAGCCTTCACCAATCTATTCAAATTCACCCGAAGTGCTCTGGTAACTTAATGCGCTTACCACATCTCTAGGACCCCTTTAGTGAAAAAGTGGGTCACACAACGCTGAGCAGGATGAGTGCCTGCTCACTAAGTGACAATGCTGGAACCAGGACTCCAAAGCAAACGCGATATGGCAACCAAATGAAAAACAAAAAGTGGATCTCATAGCATATTATCCTTTAGGCCTCGTACACACGAGGGGATATGTCCGCTGAAAACGGTCCGATGGACCGTTTCAGCAGACATCTCCGCTCGTGTGTATGGGCTAGCGGACAGATTTCTTCACCCGACAGATTTCAAAGCAATGCTTTGAAATCCATCCGGTGGAATCTGTCCGCCCGACATGTCTGCTGGTTAGTACACTTACCAGCAGACATGTCGTCCCCCACCGCCGCCGCGCCGCCGCCGAATGGATTCGGCGCATGCGCGGAAGTGTTTAACTTCCTGGTGCGGTGACGTGGCGGTGACGTGGCGGCGTCAACGTCACCGCCGCGTCACCGCGCCGTCCGGCGGCGGGGAATTTGATCCGATGGTGTGTACACGCCATCGGATCAAACTCCCGATCGGACATATCCGATGGAAATGGTCCGCGGATCGTTTTCATCGGATATGTCCGATCGTGTGTACGAGGCCTTAATTAAAAACCATTAAAAGATTGCCCTCTTACTTGTCAAGTGCCTACCCGGCACTGGGGCTGCATGCGTGTCAACTTCCTCAAATTTGTGGACCTGGCTTGGCTGTGCACAGCTTGCGGCTAGGTGTTCCGTTGTGGGGACAAGTTGGCTGGGTGCTGGGATAAGCTGTGTTTGCGGGGTGACCGGATTGAAGCCGCCAATCTGGCTGGCTGAAGAGACCAATTAGCTGTATTTTAATGGTTTTTAATTAAAGGATAATATGCTATGAGATCCACTTTTTGTTTTTCATTTGGTTGCTATATCGCGTTTGCTTTGGAGTCCTGGTTCCAGCATTGTAGCTTAGTGAGCAGGCACTCATCCTGCCCAGCATGGGGTGTGACCCACTTTTTCACTAAAGGGGTCCTAGAGATGTGGTAAGCGCACTAAGTTACCAGAGCACTTCGGGTGAATTTGGATAGACTGGTGAAGGCTTTTTTCTGACATCTGAGAGAGAAACCAATTGCATGATAACCATTAGAAGAATTTCTTCACATGAATTTATCATATATGAACTAATTTTACTCACGATACGTTATCACCAAGTATTTTCATCCTATGTTATATTAATATTTTTAATTATGTTTTTGTGTTGAGATGCACATCTTCAGCACTGCTGGTCTAATTGTAACTAGCTTTTTTCTTTGATCCACCGTCATAGGTGAATCTTTCTCACAGAGGACCCTTAAAGGGTCACTAAAGGAAAAAAATTGTTTTGCTGAAATTACTGTTTACAGGGTATAGAGACATAAAAGTTAACTGATTCCTTTTAAAAATGATTAAAAACAGATAAAAATCAATCATAAATTGTGCCTCTAGTTTCACTTTCATTTTTAAAATGATTTCATGTTTCTGTGAAGTAGAGAAGACACAGTGAACAAAAACAAACAAATCCAAGGACAGTGTTTTGTTTTTTGATTGGTTCTGAGGAGTTTTAGACACACCATCTGGTGATTAGCGCTAATTCAACTCCACAATGCGCCTGTCAGTGTGGAGAGAAGCCGCCATAGGTGGCATGCCAAGGGGGCGTGAACCTGCCCCACATTATGTTGATGCACGGCAATAGCATGTCACCTGTCTCTTGTCAAAGAGAGGCAGAGAATGGAAGAGGATCATGCCGTGCATCACAGCTGACGGAGAGGAGACCTGCAACCAGCTTGATTGATGACACAGCCCAGGACGCGCTGAGGCAGATCAGAAGAACAGCAACCATAGAAGTTGCTATTCATTGATCTGAAAAATAATAAATAAAAAAATAATAAAAAAATGGCAAAACGTAAATATTAATGAAGCATGGGTCGAAAAATATGATTTTTTGTACTCACCGTAAAATCCTTTTTTTATGTTGTCCATAGACGGACACAGCCACCTTAAATATTGACTTGTGGGTTATGTTCCATCTATTAGGAGAGGGCAGCACAGTAATGTAGTGGTTAGCACTTTCACCTAGCGGCAAAAGGGTCGCTGGTTCAAATCCTGACCACGACATCATCTGCCTGGAGTTTGCATGTTCTCCCTGTGCCTGCGTGGGTTTCCTCCTACACTCCAAAGACATGCTGGTAGGTTAATTGGATCCTATCCAAATTGGCCCAGTATACATGTATATATGTGTGTGTCCCAAGCATGTAGAGTAAATGACTGCACCAGCCAGGTAGACACTGGCTGCAGAAAGCGCCTAGAGGCGATTCAGTTCACATGTGTTATGGGTAAAAGATAGGGGGCGCTAATAATTGATAAAAATAACAATGTAATTCATAGGACTGAACTCCTGAAGTCACTAATCCTTATCAAATAAACAAATGTGCATAAAACATTATCAAAAAATGTATGATTAAAAAATATTGTGAAATATCAATTAGTGCAAATAATACTCAGTCCCAATCTTAAGCACCAAACTTGAATAAACACCCAAAGTGACTGGGTATAGACCTAATGAATTTTGTGTACTGTACACAGAGATGTATTATGTCCTAGGCCAACAAGGCCCAGGCCTAGGGCGGCACTTTGTGGGGGGAGGAGGAGGAGGAGGAGGAGCTGAGGAGAGACACAACCGAGAGAGCTGTGCTGCTGGTATGTGGGACAACTTCAGTGAGAGAGAGAGAGAGAGGACACAGTAACCAGGAGGGAAGGAGGGGGGCAGGCAGATATGAGGTGAATGAATGAAGTGATGGGAGAGGAGAGGGTGGTATGGGGATATGTGCTGGGGAGTGATTTGAGAGGGAAGATGATATGTGCTAGTGGGGGGTCTGATTTCTTCTCAAATCACTCCCCAGCACATATCCCCATACCACCCTCTCCCCCCAAATTAAAAGATGCTCTGCCCCCCTGTGCTCATCCCACCCTGTGCTCATCCCACCATGTCCCCCTGTGCTCATCCCACCCTGTCCCCCTGTGCTCATCCCACCCTGTCCCCCTGTGCTCATCCCACCATGTCCCTCTGTCCTCATCCCACCGCGTCCCTCTGTCCTCATCCCAACGCGTCCCTCTGTCCTCATCCCACCGTGTCCCTCTGTCCTCATCCCACCGCGTCCCTCTGTCCTCATCCCACCACGTCCCTCTGTCCTCATCCAATGAAAATGACAGGACGGGTCTTAAAAAGGAAGGGGTGCGTCATGTATAAAGTAGGGGGTGCGCGAGTTTCACCAGGCCTAGGGCAGCACAAAACCTAAATACACCCCTGACTGTACATATAACTAATAGACTTTGCAAAAATGATAAAAAAATAGTTTTGTTCTTCTAGAGCTACTCATTGAGCTGGTCATGTCATAGTCCCCTGATGAAGCCAAAGGTTTGGCGAAACTAGTCGGGAAGACCTGACCATTGGCCTGTACTGTGATGTTTTGCTCCCACATTTATATTGTATTGCTCATGTGCTTGAATATACTTTTTACCTCTTTTTGTAGTGAATAAACCTTTTTTATTTATTGTATCTACGTTTTTGGTTTCTATTTGTTGGCACCGCGATAAACCGATATCCCTCTATCCCGCCTTTTATCAATTTTAAGGGATGAAGTGCCGTATCTCTATTAGGACCATTGACCACTAATTACCCATATTTAAATAAATTTAACTTTAACAGAGTTGAGCAGCCCCTCACCCTGCAGCCAGCAGCGCAGTTCGTCAAAAAGCAGTACAAACTTAAAAGGAGGGGGGGCGTGGCTGACCAGCAATGGAGATGGTTACTTAATACCTGAGCTCGTTTGCCAGGGAGAGAACCGGAGCGTTAGGAGCCCGTATTGATCGATACCCAGCACCCATCCACCCTCCTAAAACCCGGGGGGAACTTTCCAGCGATGTCCGGGAAGAGAAAAACGGAGCATCACCCTCAAAAACTGACAGCCTTCTTCCAATACACAGGCCAGGTCAGTCAGTCACAAAATGGCGCCGCCAACAGCGCGGCGCTGGGGGCCCAATCGGACCTGTATGACCCCATCCTGGGCACACAGGACTCCCTCTGCCCTGCCTCACCTCCCACACCTAAAACGGGAGAAAATAATGGGAAGCCCGGCGAAAGCGCGGCTCCGCAACGATCGGATCCCGCCGCGGTCGTCCCCGCAAATCGAGGCCCCGACTTGCGGCCTACTCCCGGCGAACCAGGCCCTGAACTCATCCATGGCCTCCTTCCCCACAACAGGTCAACCGGTGGTGGACCCCACATTAAAGGACATGCTGCTATCCCTCCAATCCTCCCTAATGACAGACCTGTCCTCAGTCTTTTCTAGAATTAACACAGAACTGCATGTGATGGATGACAGAGTCACACATCTGGAAAATAGTATGGGGGAATGCACAACCACGGTAAATGAACTGGTAGACTCCTACAATTACATACAAATGGAAAAGTAGTGGATAAAGGCCAAGCTGGCCGATTTAGAAGATAGATCCAGGAGAAATAACCTGAAACTTAGCGGGGTCCCAGAATCCATATTGCCGGCAGACCTTCCCAAATATGCCAAAGAATTGTTACATACAATACTGCCTGACACCTCGCCTAGGGATCTTATAATTGACAGGATCCACCGCATAGCCAAACCCTCACATCTAGCTGCCTCGGTGCCGAGAGACGTCCTGATGAGAATTCACTTTTTTTACATCAAGGAGAAGCTACTGATGGCCGCAAGAGGAGGGCCACCGCTACAGCATCCATTTGAGGGGGTCCTGCTCTTCCCTGACCTTTCGAAGTACACGCTACAGCTCAGAAGACAGCTCAGCCCAATCACCAAGGGCCTCCACAACAACAAAATTCAGTACAAATGGCGCTACCCGGCCACCCTGCTCGTGACGAAAAATGGTTCCTTGCACGTGATCCAGGATCTGAAGAAGGGGTTGCAAATGCTACATTCCTGGGGAATCCTCCCTGAAATGCCTCAAGTCACTCCAGCCCCAAAGGCTCACCGCGGATCCAGAACCAACCGCCATGGCCCGGATATCCAGGATGATGGCCAGGAACAGATGACCTGAAGATCTTGGGCATCCCTTTTTCTATCTACATAACAGATGCTCTCCCTGGCATCCAGCTTTACACCTGTTCTTTTTTTTGTTGTTCTCTTTTTTTTACGAGTTCAAATTTTGAAACATCAGCCTTGTGACATTCATTCCCCAATTCAGCGGTTTAGTTGGACTCATTGTCCCTGCACTCCGCTTCCTGTTTCCCTTGGTGGCACCGCCATCGTGAACTGTATCTACTGTTATTGCCAGTTTACTTACCAGTTTTTCTTGCTTGTTTAGTTCCTCCTATTTGTATTTCTACTACAGCAAGTTCGTCGCCTGCGCAGAGGCCTGCACGGTACAGATCTTCGATCGACGACATCCTTTGTGGCATCCTCATCTCCCTCACGCAGTAAAGCTCATCCTGCTCTTCTAACTGTAAGTGACTCTCTATCCCAAATCTCGCCTGACCCTTTGATCCCTAATGGTGACTACACTCCTATCTCTTAATGCCAACGGGTTAAACCACCTGGCGAAAAGACACTACCTATGGAAGACCGCTCTGGATCTACAGTGTGACATACTGTGTGTCCAAGAAACACACTTTATGTCCACCGGTGCACCTGCGTGTACCAACAGGCACTTTCCCCACATTTTTGCGGCACCCTTCTCCTCCAAAAAGAGAGGGGTTCTCATAGCGATCAGGGACACTGTCAAATTCCTCCTGAAGCATGTTGTGATAGACCCAGATGGGCGATATATTGTTCTTGTATGTAATGTCAATGGTGTGGACTACAACCTGGTTAACATCTATGCTCCCAATGTCAAACAGATCAGCTTCCTCAGAAAAGTTATGAAAATTGTACACCCCATCAAGCAGGGGTGCCTAATTATCTGTGGAGATTTTAACCTAGTTCCAGATGTATCCCTAGACTCCACCACTGCCTCAAAATGCAGGGAATCCCCTCTAAAACACTTTATAGCCTCACATGATCTGTTTGACGTATGGAAATGCTACCACGGCTCTGAACGTGACTACACGTACCTCTCTCCCCTACACAAAACGTATTCACGCATAGACCTGTTCCTAACTGACAAATGGCTTTTGCAATCTATCAGCGCATCTGTGATCCACACCACGACCTGGTCGGACCATGCCCCTATCACCATCACCATTTCTGACTCCCCCGCGACTAGGCCTGCGTTTATATGGCGAGCCAATAACTACATCCTGCAACATCCTTCTTTTTCACCAACAATTTCTGACCACCTGTCAGAATACTTTGATAATAATACGGGATCTGTGCCCGATCCAGGCGTGGTGTGGAACGCGCATAAAGCGTATAAACGGGGGGTTCTGATTAAACTAAGCTCCTCTCATAAAAAGCAGAGATCACTGAAAATAGACACTCTGACATCGCAAATAGACACTTCCGAGCGACTTAACAAGTCCAATCCAGACCCGGCTAGGGCCGCTCATATTCTCTCCCTACGTCAGGAGCTGAGACTCCTTCTCCTCCAATCCTTTGAACACCACCAAAGGAAATGGAAGGCAGTTACCTACTCCACATCTAACAAAGCGGGTAAAACACTAGCCCAGCGCATTAAAGTTAGGAAGGCCAAAAGCAAAATTGACCACCTATACCATCCACACACTAAAGCTAAACTCACAAACCCCCAGGATATAGCTGATGCATTCAGCATATACTACTGAGACCTTTACAACCTATGCAATGACAGTGACACACACCAACCCTCCCCGACTGACATAGATGACTTCCTTAACCATGTTAATCTCCCATCCCTCTCGGCGGACCAACTAGCCCGACTGAATGAACCCTTTTCTGAGTCGGAAATTTTAGCAACCATTAAATCTCTGCCCCTAGGCAAGTCCCCTGGCCCAGATGGACTTACCGGAGAATATTTCAAACAATATGCCCAACATTTAGTGCCCACCCTGTCCGCAGTATTCAATTCCGCGGCTGCTTCCGCCAAATTCCCTGCAGAATCATTACAAGCTCTGGTGGTCACACTGCCCAAACCAGGTAAAGACCCAGTAACACCCCAAAATTTTCGCCCTATATCGCTCCACAACCTTGATCTAAAAATATACGCGAAAACAATTGCCACAAGACTTGTCAGTATCATGCCCACATTGGTCCATAGGGACCAATCTGGATTTACAACTGGCAGACAAGCATCGGACGCCACGAGGCGCGTGATTGACATCCTACACTACGCTGAGTCCAGTGGAACGCCTTCTCTGCTCCTAGCTTTGGATGCAGAGAAGGCGTTCGACAGAATCCACTGGGGTTACTTACGACGGGTGCTCGAGAAATTTGAATTTCAGGGGCACATACTTACCCCTCTACTTGCTCTTTATACATCCCCCATCTGCACGAGTATTCTCAGCCGACATGATTTCCAAACCATTCAACATAACAAACGGCACCAGACAGGGCTGCCCGCTGTCGCCGCTGATCTTTAACCTACTCATAGAGCCGCTAGCAGAACACATCAGGCAGAACCCACGAATCTCTGGCTTTCAAATAGGTCCTACCTTACACAAGATTAGTCTGTTCGCGGACGACGTCATACTTATGTTGACTGACCCGACAACGTCCCTGGCGGAAGCATACAAAACCCTACAATGGTTTAGTGAAGTATCATATTATAAAGTAAATGCCAACAAATCCTACATATTAGATCTAGGCCTTGACGCCACTTCCAAAAACCTATTGTAAACACAATTTCCCTTTACCTGGAAGGACCACGAGATTTCCTATCTGGGAATCCAATTGACGAACTCCACCAAACATTTATTTAAAAGTAACTTTAAACCCTTTCTCGATAAACTCCAAAAATACATTTTGGGCCTGAGCAAACACGAACTCTCCTGGTCCGGTAGGCTCGCAGCATTTAAAATTATGCACTTACCGCAGCTATTATATTTGTTTCGCACACTCCCTATCCCTATTCCAACATCCTACTTCCAGTCCCTACAAACTACACTGAATAAGCTGTTGTGGCAAGGAAAGAAACCTCGCTGCGCAAAACGACTGCTCACGAAACATAAACATGCCGGGGGGGCAGGATCCATTGATTTTAAAGAATATTATTGGGCTACAATTCTTACTCAGCTTACAGACTGGTTCCAGCCGCTCCCTCTTACACTGTGGGGACAGCTGGAATCCACATTGGTTAAACATCACAGCCTCCGAGACTGGATTCTGGGAGCGCCACTTGGCACACTGGTCTCCAATTCACTCCCTCCTACGATGAGAGCATCAACCTTAGCCTGGAAATTTCTGGTCCAGCAAGGTGAACTTCACCCTCACCCGTTTCACCCTCCTATTCCTCTAACCTGCCTCCAACACTGCACTCCAAACCTTGACCTAAAACGTTTGACAGCCAGCGGTATATCCTACGTCCAAGACATATTCTGTGGAGAAACACTACTCACGTTCCCTCAGATACAAGCTAAATTCCACCTGGCCCATTCGGAAGTCCTTACTTACCTTAGAATCAGACACTGTCTATCTCAGATACCCAAACCGTGCTACCCTATTCCCCCTTCAACGTGGTCATTCTTGGAATTTCCCTCTTCTACAATATTTTTCACCAAAAGCAGGTCTTCTCCAAAGCCAAACCACATTTCCAATGGGATGTAGACATGGGCCAAACCTTTACTGAAGACCAATGGCAATCTGCACTTAGATCCATCTACAAAGCTACTCGAAACGCGGCACTGTGGGAACTCACAATAAAAACCTCCCTGCGCTGGTACCTTACACCAGCTAAAATAGCTAAATTTGGGGCAAACATCTCTGACACATGTTGGAGATGCGCTGGCTTCTAAAGGAGATATGATACACATATTCTGGTCTTGCCCGTCCATTACCATATACTGGTCTACCATCTTCCGTATACTGTCAGATATCACGGATAGCACTATACTTCCATCACCGGCTCTGGCATTACTAAACATGAATGTTGATCAGTTACCCGCTGACTCACGACTTGTAGCCACCAATATCCTTCTGGCAGCTCGGCTGAGCATTACCAGACTCTGGAAATCTACCACATCCCCGACGATAGAGAGCACTATTGAGCTAACCAATCTGCACTACAACTATGAGCTAACGCTGGCCTCTAGCAAAGGCCGCATAGTAGAGGCCCACAAGGTGTGGCGTTCTTGGACTCATTGGTCCAACGCAGCACTATTTCTGTGAACCCGGTGGTCGCACGTACACCCGGGCTGACAGAGCTCTAGATCTAACTGACACCTTTCTCCATATATGACTGTTGAATTCTGTATGTACCCTTATTTTTATATGTTATATGTTTTATTATACTTTGCTGAAACGAACGATTACGACTTATTTGCTGATGATGACTTTGTATACTTACTCTTGTCGAAGAACTGGTCTGTATACTACTTGTAAACTCTGTACTATGCTAAACTCAATAAAAACTATTGTTGAAAAAAAAAAAAAAAACTTAAAAGGAGGGGTGGGTGCTTTGTTTGTCCATGGACAACTTTACGGTGAGTACAAAAAATCGAATTTTCTCTTTTCGTCCATGGACGGACACAGCCTCCTAAAATCTTGAGGGACATCCCCAAGCAGTGTCAAAAATGAAGGGTGGGAACAGAAAACAAAACTAACTTCACCTCAAACAAGCAGAGCTCCTCAACAGAAGAGGTCCCACCTCAAACAGCTGCCTGCAAAACCTTGCGGCCGAAGAAAGCATCTGAAGATGTATCCACATCAACCATGTAAAATTTGGAGAAAGTTTGAATGGACCACCAAGTTGCCACCTTCCACACCTGTGAGACAGACGCTTAATGTCGGAAAGCCCAGGAGGCACCAATTGCCCTGGTTGAATGCGCCGTGACAGGGAAGGGAGGCGCCCGCCTCTTAAGGGAGTAGGCCTGGATGACTGTCTGCTGATCCACGAGAAATGGTGGGGCGGCGAGACTTCCAGGCCCTTCTGTGGACCAGACACCACCACAAACAGTGAGTCTGACCTCAGGAACAGAGCCGTGTGCTCACGCAGCCCTCCCATCCCGCAGCGGTACACAGATGTAACCCTCTCCCTTGCATCTCCCGCACGGCCGGACTATAGTGCTCCACGTCTCTCACTCCGCCGGCGGCCAGTCACGGGACATCATCGCCAGCTTCCTGTCTCGCCCGCTGGACTCTCATCGAAGAGGACCAGGCAAGTACCGTGGACTGACTGCTGACAAACTGTCCGATGCACCATGAACCACGGGGAGTTTGCTCTCTGCCCCCCCCCCCTAGGAGTGGCTCCTTCCTTCTATGACTGGCACCTCCAGACTATAGGCCATGAACAATGCTACTGCCCGCCTACCCGGCCAGGTATACTACCGGTCCCTTGCACCTGATTGACCTATGGCTATGTCCTCCTGATGACCACGAACTGTCTAGGGTTTTAAGTTATGGTGAAAGTATTTAAAATGTGGTCTAGTTTTGGGCAATATGTGTCCCCCCCCTCTCACACTTTAACCAGCCGACTGATAACGGGGTTGTGGACGTTTTGATCCTCCCCCTCCCTCTCATGGATGGCTGGTTGTTGTGCAGATGCTGGGGAACTGTACTGGACGGGGAGATGGCCCCCGTGGGTCTCCCGGGTTACTAGGTGCGTTATCACGACCGGTTGCACAGTGACTGGACATGTTGACGCCTTCACCTATTAGCCTCTTCCTCCTTGTAGAGTTTCCCGACTCCCCACAAGTGCCCAGGTTTTCTGTTTTTAGGTTAAGCTTCTGCCGGAATTGCCTCCTAGAGCTAGGGGTTAATGTTACATGACCGTTCTGGGGTGGCTCACAGCCACACAATCCTACTGGTTTTATTATTTGGGTTCATGTTATATTGTTTTATGTATTACGTTCTACTACATTCTGTTCTGTTCTAGGCTGGGTCAACCCCCCAACAGTGGTGTACGGTGACGCCCGGGCTCTGCTCTAGGACCCGGGCGCGCGGTGCGCCCTGTATCGTTCCGATTTCCCTGGATACACACACTAAGTGGAGGGACACCGTCCTCTTACTTAATCGGTATTTAGTACATACACCTAGTAGTACCGCCCACCGAGGTGCAATTACCCACGCACCTTGCTCTCTCTATTCAGCAGCCGTCGGCTGCCCCGTTTCCCTTGGGAGAGGGCCCTCCCTCCCCTCCCTGCGACATGGCGACCAGGGACATGGCTCCGTCCCCTGCTTTGAGTGATACTCCTCCCCTGTCCAAACTCAAACTATACTCCCTGAACGCTCGGGGCCTCAACACACCTGAAAAACGTGCCCGTCTCCTTCACTCTCTCTGGAAAGAGAAACCCCACATAGCACTCATCCAAGAAACACATTTCAGATCCGACACGGTTCCCAAGTTACACGACCGGAATTTCCCAATAGTCTACCATGCCACCAACGACTCCGCAAAGTCGAAGGGGGTATCGGTGCTGATATCGAGGCATTGCCCTTTTCAAGTTACGGACGTACAGCGGGACCCGCAGGGTCGCTACATCTTCATAAAGGGCACGCTTAACGGCCGGGCACTCACGATAGCTAACGTATATGCCCCAAATACACAACAAGTCACGTACTTCTGCACAATGCTCTACCAATTGACTTCGTTCCAGTCGGGGACTCTAGTGGTGGGTGGGGACTTCAATGTCTCTCTCGCACCTGCCCTTGATACGTCCGACGGCTCGTCTAGCATGACTTACAGGGCCTTGCAAGCTATAAAATCGCAATTGACCATGCTGACCCTACATGACACGTGGCGCACACTACACCCGAACACAAAGGACTTCACGTACTTCTCTTCACTACACCAGAAATACACCAGGATAGATCACTTCTTTCTAACACAATTTGACCTCACGTCCCTAGTAGAAGCTACGATCGAACCGATGCTTCTGTCAGATCACCACCCGGTCACCATGACCCTGCGGATTCCATCACAGCATGCCAAATCAATGATATGGCGGCTGGATGATTCCGTCCTTCTTGACTCAGACTTCTCTGGATCGGTGTCGGAAGTCTTAACAAACTATTTCACCGAAAATGCTGGGGGTGAAACCTCCACTACCTTGGTGTGGGCAGCCCATAAATGTGTAGTTAGGGGTGAATTCATCTCCCTGATGGCTAAACATAGTAAACTAAGGAAGGCCAGGGTGACAGACCTGTCCAACCGGGTCATGACGTTGGAACGTGCCCATAAGCGCACGCTGGCCACTCAAACTCACGCTGAACTGTTGGCAGCAAGGCAAGAGCTTCTGGAGGAACTTCAGAAAACACTAAAACGCAGATATACCCTGACTAACAAGCTCTTTTACAAATTTGGCAATAAGTCCGGGAAACTGCTGGCTGCCGCCCTCCAGAAGAAGAAGTCATCTCACACTATACACAATATTACTACCCCTTCGGGGACGTCACTCACGTCATCTACAGACATTGCGGACCAGTTCGTTTGGTATTTGTCAGGGCATCAGAACTGCCCGATCGCAGCCCATGCAACTCGATCTGGTCCGGGCTCCCCTCACGTCTGAAGAAAGGCAGCGTAGACGCCAGTCAAATTTGTGCCTGTATTGTGGTGGAGCAGGCCACTTCCTCCGCACTTGTCCCATTAGACCCAGTAAGTCTAGATCTCCATCCTCCTTCAATTACCACATTACCAACTTACCTCAGACTTATGTTGTCCTCTTTCTCTCCCTACAGCTCCCGGAGGGGGCGACCCGGCTGCCGGCCATCGTTGACTCTGGGGCCTGCAGCTGCTTTCTGGACTCCGCCCTGGCCCAAAAGCTGCATGTCCCCTGTCGTCCTAAGGACTCTCCCTTACAGATCCATCTGGCAGACGGCTCACTCCCCCGCTCAGGACTTGTTACCCAGAGGACCCTACCTATCTTTGCCGTCTCAGATACCGGACACCAAGAATACCTGTGCCTGGACCTTATCCCGTCTCCACTGGCCCCCATCATCTTGGGGCTCCCATGGCAACAAGCACACCAACCCAGTATAGACTGGTGTGAAAAGGAGGTCAAATTCCCCTGAATCTACTGTGCTCAACATTGTCTCGTACCCACTAAACCCGCCTGTTCTACCTTGATGACGACGTCAAAAGACTTCCAATACGTTCCCTCAGTCTACTCAGAACTTAAAGATGTTTTTGACAAACAGCAGGCGGACCGCCTTCCTCCACACCAGTCATACGACTGTCCCATTGACCTGTTGCCTGGTTCTAAGATTCCCTTCGGGAGAATCTTTCCTCTATCAGAGACTGAATTAGTAGCCCTCAAGGCTTATATCGACGAAAACTTAGAAAAAAAGTTTATTCGTCCTTCTTCCTCTCCAGCCGGGGCAGGAATATTTTTCGTCGAAAAAAAAGATGGCTCCCTCAGGCCTTGCATCGACTATCGGGAGTTGAACAAGATTACTATCAAGAACCGGTATCCGTTACCCCTGATCCCGGAACTGTTCCAGCGATTTCGTTCAGCCCGGGTCTTCTCCAAACTCGACCTCCGGGGGGCCTACAACCTTGTCCGAATCCGGCCCGGGGACGAGTGGAAAACAGCTTTCAGGTCAAGGTTTGGCCACTTTGAATACTTGGTGATGCCTTTCGGTCTCTGCAACGCCCCTGCCACTTTCCAGCACCTGGTAAATGACATCTTCCGCCAGTTCCTGGACGACTTCCTGGTCGTCTATCTAGATGACATCCTCATCTTCTCAGTCTCCCTTGAAGTGCACCGGGTCCACGTTAAACAAGTCCTGGCCATCCTTAGACAACACAAATTATACCTCAAAGCGGAGAAATGTGAATTTGAAAAGACCACAATTCAGTTTTTAGGCTTTATCATCTCAACCAATGGGATATCCATGGATCCACAAAAAGTCAAAGCAGTCCAGGACTGGCCAGCACCGGCCGACAAGAAGGGGGTACAGCGGTTTATTGGCTTTGCCAACTTCTACCGAAGATTCATTGCCGGCTTTTCATCCACTGTGTCCCCTATTACCAAACTAACCCAGCAGGGGTGCCGTTTCCACTGGTCTCAGGAAGCACAGGAGGCATTCACAAAACTCAAGACCTTGTTTTCTTCTGCACCTGTTCTAAAACATCCAGACCCAACCTTGCCTTTTCTCCTGGAGGTGGACGCCTCGGAAATTGCTATCGGAGCTATCTTATCGCAGAGACAGGGATCTAAATCCTTGCTACACCCTGTAGCTTATGCTTCACGAAAACTCAGCGCTCCAGAAAGAAATTATGACGTCGGAGACCGGGAACTATTGGCCATTAAGTTTGCCCTGGAAGAATGGAGATATCTCCTGGAAGGTGCCCTTCACCCCATTCTGATCTTTACGGACCATAAAAACCTGGAATACCTACGATCCGCCAAACGCCTAAGACCAAGACAAGCTCGCTGGGCCCTGTTCTTCACTCGTTTTCATTTTCACATTACCTTCAGACCGGGGTCAAAGAATGGGAAAGCAGACGCCCTTTCCAGAATGTTCACCGAAACACCCGATCCACTGGAACCTAGTACCATCTTAACCCCCAGGAACTTTCTATTAATCTCTCCAGTTGACCTTCTGACCTCTCTTAAAAGGGCCTCCGACCAATGCACCGACCAACTGGCACTCTCTCTGGAGAAACAAGACGGCTTACTATGGTCACGGGGCAAAGTCTTTGTACCTGCGGAAACAAGGCAGTTAGTGCTAAGCACGTTCCACGACCACAAGCTGGCGGGCCACTTTGGAGCACGGAAGACCTCGGAGCTGATCGGACGCTCCTTCTGGTGGCCAAAGTGGAAATTAGACTGTAAAACCTATGTGTCCTCTTGTACCCGCTGCCAGCGCTGTAAGGGTCCGAATACTAAGTCCTGGGGCCTACTCAAACCTCTCCCTGTTCCAGAACGCCCTTGGACAGATATTTCAATGGATTTCATTGTGGATCTGCCTCCTTCCGAAGGTTTTACTATGATCCTAGTGGTAATTGACCGACTGTCCAAATTAGCACACTTCCTGCCCATGATTGGTACACCCTCTGTGGCTGAGACAGCCAAGATTTTTTTTAAGGAAATCATAAGACTCCATGGGGCACCCAAGAGCATCGTGTCAGACAGGGGTGTGCAGTTTACTTCCAAGTTCTGGAGGGAGCTCTGCAAGTCACTTGAAATTAAGATCTGCCTCTCGTCTGCCTACCACCCGCAGTCCAATGGTCAGACAGAGAGGACCAACCAAACGTTGGAGCAGTACCTCCGTTGTTTTTGTTCATCATCCCAAGACGACTGGGTATCTTTGCTGCCATCGGCAGAGTTTGCCTACAACAATTCCGTTGACTCGTCTACTAACCAAACCCCATTTTGGGCCAACCTCGGATACCATCCCTCCTTCCTTCCGGACTCTATTCCCGAAATATCGGTTCCAGCTGTCCAGGAACGCATAGCTGCTATGCAACAAAACTTCCAGAAACTCCAGGAGACCATGGAGCAAGCCCAAAGAAGTTACAAAAATTTTTACGACAGGGGGAGGAAGGAGTGCCCGGACTTCAAAGTTGGGGAAAAAGTCTGGTTATCGGCCGCAAACCTCAAACTACCAATTCCTTCCCGGAAACTCGGCCCTAGATTCATCGGCCCGTTTAAGATCAAGCAGAAAATCAACCCCGTGGCTTTTGAATTAGAATTACCGGACTCCTACAGGATCCACCCTGTCTTTCATGCATCCCTGCTCAAGCCTGTCATACCAGACACTTTCCCTGAGAGAGAAGAACTCCCACCTCCTCCGGTGGTGATCGAAGGAGAAAAGGAATTCGAGGTGGAATCCATCCTGAGTTGTCGAAAAAGAGGGAGGCAACTTCAGTACTTAATCAAGTGTAAAGGTTATCCCCCTGAGGACAATTCCTGGGAGCCTTCCATAAATTTACATGCCCCTTGGCTGATCCGAACTTTCCATCGAGACCATCCGGAGTTGATGGACAGTTTGGGCGTCCGGAGCCCGCCCCTTGGGGGGGGCACTGTCAGTGCATCAGAACTGCCCGATCGCGGCCGTTTACCGCGGGCGCGCGTGTGCGCGTATCGGGCGCGCGCGTGCACGTCTTAGGCTCGCGCGGTATAGGTGTGCGGCGCGGGGGCGCGCACGGGCGCGCACGGACACGCTCCCCATCCGGCCAATCAGTGGCTTAGGCGGGCTATTTAAGCCATCCTCTTCCCCCTGTCTGGTTGCTGGCTTGTCACAGCTTCTGAGTGCATCTGATACTTACGACCTTCTGATCCTGAACCTTCTGACCTTTGGCTATTGTTACCGAACTGCTGCTGCCTCCTGCCCTTGACCTTTGGCTTGAACTATCGGACTTCCTGATCTCTCCAACCCTCCTGACCACGGCCTGTTTCCCGGATTAATCCTCTGCTTGTTCCCAGCTCCAGCTACCTAGACTTCCGGACTACCTGTGTGTGTTTCCTCGGCTGACCTCAGCAACCTGCTTCCGGTTCAATCTCTGCTCCACGGATCCAGTCCTTGTCCGCCTGTCGGTACCGGTGCCTCCTGGTGCGTCCGTCCCTCTGTCCCCACTCCAGGGGGCGGATCGCGCTAGGTCGCAAAGGGAGCCGCCCTCAGCATCTTGGCCTTGGTGAGTTTATCCTTTAATAACCGTGATAGTATTTCTCCGACCTCTACAATCTCCCCACACCCACGGCGTCTCCGTCGGTCCCAGATAGGAAAACACTTATGCAGGATTTCTTGCACAACTACGGATCCCCGCATTCTCCCCTCGGGGACTTATCCCATCTAGATGTGCCCATCTCGTCACAAGAAGCGCTTTCAGCCCTACGGCAGCTTAAACCCGGAAAGAGCCCGGGCCCGGATGGCCTACCGGCCAGTTACTACAAAGCATACTCAAACATTCTGATCCCACATTTTCTAACAACCTACAATGACGCTATATCCCCCACCCCACACAGAAAAGATCTGCTAGAAGCCCACATATCCCTGATACCCAAACCGGGAAAAGACGTCACGTTAGTCTCCAACTACCGCCCTATCTCGCTGCTAAATGTCGACGTAAAGCTATATGCCAAAATCCTAGCAAACCGACTGCTACCACTCCTCCCTGACATTATCTCCCCTGACCAGGTCGGTTTTGTCCCTGGAAGGGAAGCTAGGGACAACACCACCAAGGCCTTAAATATCCACCACTGGCTGACCTCTTCGCGTAAAAAGGGTTTTTTTCTCTCACTAGACGCTGAGAAGGCGTTTGATAGAGTGGCATGGGACTATATGTCTGCTGCCCTCAGCTCATTGGGACTCCCACCCCGCTTCATCCAGATGATTCTGGCTTTATACACGGTCCCCACAGCGAGGATCAGGGTCAATGGCCGCCTATCAAACGCCTTCTCTATTACTAACGGCACCCGCCAGGGGTGCCCGCTCTCACCTATTGTCTTCATTATCACTATGGAGCCGTTTCTCCGCAAGCTCAGGGATAACCCCAATATCCAAGGCATTGATATCCCCGGTAAGCACTGTAAAATAGCTGCGTATGCAGACGACATACTGCTATTCCTTTCCAACCCTATCGTTACGATCCCAAATCTTCTTCAGGAATTCCGCCTATTCAAAACTATCGCTAATTTCAAAATTAATTTTGGGAAGTCATCCGCACTTAATGTTTCCCTTCCCGACGCAGAGGTCACCCGGTGCAAAAACAATTTCCCCTTCCGGTGGGACACGAGCGGTATCCAATATCTGGGTATCAAGATTACGGCCAACCTGACTGACCTGTATAAGGCGAATTTCCTGCCTATATTGCACACGATTAGGGAGGATCTACTCAGATGGAAACAGGGTAATTTCTCCTGGTTTGGTAGGGCGGCCATACTTAAAATGAACTTACTTCCCCGAATCCTATACCTTTTGCAAGCGATCCCAATTAAAATACCACCACCCTTTTTTACCTCCCTCAAGGGAATGTACAGGAGATTCCTTTGGGCCGGTCGCCCCCCTAGGTTGAGCTGGAGCAAAAGGGAGGTCTCGGAGTTCCAGATGTGGCTCTATATCACAAGGCGTGTCAACTTGTACGGCTGGTAGATTGGCACCTCCACGCAGACAATAAGGCATGGGTTACAATAGAAAATGCATTTCTTGACTTCCCGATCTCGCACCTCCCCTGGATCAGTGCCCTCGCAGCACCTAAGGAGTGCTCAGCGCATCCCCTGATTGGCCCCACTCTACAGACCTTTAGGGCACTATGTCGGTCCCATGGAACAACCCCCTCACCAGGCCAGATGACCCCACTAATTCAGAACCCTGACTTCCCGGCAGGCATCAGGTCGACTGACAATATGACTGACCCCCAACACTTTCGGTTGAGAGCCCACCTCTTCTTCCGTAACACGACTCTTTACACACATCCTGAAATGGTCGCAGCATTCCCACAACTTTCACTGCCATTTTTCAAATTCCTGCAGATCAGGCACTTTCTCCAGAGCGCCCCCACGCCCTCTGCATGGTATAGGCCCCTCACCCCCTTAGAACAACTGTGCAACTCGCAGGTTCCCCAACTGCACTTAGTCTCCTCATTGTACGCCATGCTGATATCCCACACAAAACCTCAAACTAATGCCCGAACGTTATGGGATAAAGATCTAAATGAGGGACTATCAGATGCTGAGTGGGAACGGATATGGGAACACACGCATAAGGGGTCCATCAACGTGTCAGCTCAGGAAAACAGATATAAGCTATGTACTCGATGGTACCGGACCCCCGATAAACTACACCGTATCTTTCCGGCCTTCCCCCCCGACTGTTGGAGATGTGGCACAACCGCAGGCACACTCCTACATATTTGGTGGGAGTGTCCCCGCATACAGCCTTTTTGGAGAGAGGTACACGATCGCGTGCTTAATATCACGACACTCGCCGTGGACTTCACCCCAGCTCAATATCTCCTACATCACACTTCCCTGTCAAGAGCCCAATACCACAAATCTCTCGCTTTGCACCTTATAAATGCGGCCACTCAATGTGTCCCGCTACGCTGGAAAACTGCTCTTCCCCCGACACTTGAAGATTGGCACTCTAGAGTAAGCAAGGTTGAAGAAATGGAGAGACTCATACACCAGGCACACGACACACATGACAAGTTTTATCAAACATGGGCCTGCTGGATCCACTATAGGGATTCCTTGGGTCAGGGAACCCCACCCGTTATCCCTCCACCTCACAGTGCCCCCTGTTAAGCGGTCTGGATCATGGTCTGTCACACACACTGACAATGTCGTCCCTATCCCTCTCCCTTTATATCCTAGAGACTGGATCCCCAATGTCCCTAATGAGGTACGAATCTCCCGAAGTATGAGCCATCCCTGCTGTCCTTGGTCGCCGAGCACGGCGTGGGCAGGTCTCCTCCCCCACCCACAGATTGATCCCGGTAGGGGTGGGTGGGATGGGGACTGATCTGTGTGGGCTCCGGCCTGCGTCACTATCGTCACCTCCCCTAGAGGTAAAAGGGAAGGGGGCCTACCCTCATTACTTGTTGTCGTACTTTCTGTATTGCTTTAATGAGCCTCATATGTTTTATTCCACGGTTTAAGCTGTAAACTTTCTCTTCTGTATTAGTACCTGGTCGACTGTTCTTGGATATATTTCCGATACTGTATCATTTTCTGGACGCTATATATGCATTTCTGTATGTTTACATGAAACTTTTCAATAAAATAGTTTTGAAAAAAATAAAAATAAAGCAGGATGAAGTATGGGACCTTGAGACAGAAGGTCCTCCTGCATTGGCAGCCGCCAGGGTGCATCCGCCACTAGGTGCACAAGGTCGGCATACCAGGGACGATGGGGCCAATGCAGGGCGATTAGAATCACCAGAATTTCCTCGGCCTCTACTCTGCAGAGCAGACGAGGAAGCAACCTCAGTGGGGAAAGGCATAAATTTGTCGATACTGACCCCACAGGGCCACCAACGCGTCTAACACGGCTGCCCAGGGATCTCTGGACCTGGCCACGAACCTCAACACCTTGCGATTGAGTCGAGAAGCCAGGAGATCCATGTCCGGCGTGCCCCACCTCCGGCAAAGGAGTTGGAACACCTCTGGATGCAACAACCATTCACCTTGGTCCAGCATCTGGCCACTCAGATTGTCCACCTGCCAGTTTTCCACGCCCGGAATGTAAACGGCCGATAGAGCCAGCATGCTCCTTTCTGTCCACCTCAGGATGTAAACGACCTCCGATGCCGTAGCCAAGCTCCATGTTCCCCCCTAATGGTTAATATAAGCCACCACCATGGCGTTGTCTGATTGCATTCTAATCGGAAGACCCTGTAGTCTACTCGACCACAAGAAGAGACACAGCCTGATCGCTCGAAGCTCTAGTACATTGATTGGCAGGCTGGATTCGTCCGGAGTCCAGCGACCCTGGGCCGACAGGACTCCCCAGACTCCCCCCCCCCAACCTGTGAGGCTGGCGTCCATTGTGATCACAGTCCACTGGAAAGGAAGGAACGACTTTCCAGACTGAAGACCCGGGGATCTCAGCCACCAACTCAGAGAGGCCCTGACCAGGTGACTTACCTGAACCTGACGATCCAGAGACAATTGAGATCTATTCCATTTGGACAGGATCTCCTTCTGCAAGGCTCAAGTGTGGAATTGGGCAAATGGTACTGCCTCGAAGGGGGCTACCATGAGAACCAGGACTTTCATGCAAAAACAGAGAAACGACCATTTGCGGGATGTCAACAACTTCACTGCAGTCTTGAGTGTCTGCAACCTTTCCAAAGGATGGAAGACTCTCGCCTCTGAGGAGACCAGAATCAACCCTAGGTACTCCAGACACTGAGTCGGTACCAACACCGACTTCTGAATGTTTAACACCCAACCAAATTCCCGGAGGGTCTGACTGGCTATAGACATGTCCTCCTCTAATTCTGAGCCAGAAGCTGCTCTCAGAAGAAGATCGTCCAAGTAGCCAACGATAGCAATTTCTCGCTGTCTCAGCAAAGCCAGAATCGGGATGAGCACCTTGGTGAAAACTCTTGGTGCCAATGCTAGGCCAAAAGAGAGCCTCAAATTGATAGTGGTCCTGGCTGATCACAAAGTGCAGAAACCTCTGATGCCTGGCACAGATGGGGACATGCAAGTATGGGTCCTTGATGTCCAGGGACGCCAGAATGTCCCCCGGAATGGAGTGCAGCAACCACTGAACGAATTGATTTAATTCTGAATTTTCGCACCCTCACAAAGGCATTGAGGGCCTTGGGGTCCAAGATTGTACGGACTCCGTCCTTCTTTGGGACTACAAACAGAATCAAATAGAATCCCTGAAACCTTTTCTCCAGGGGCACAGGTAAAACTACCCTGCACCTGAGCAAGTCTGGTACTGCTCCCATTAAAGCAGACCAACGAGTCGGAAGGATAGGAAGATTTGAGGGAAAGAATCTGTTTGGCGGACAAGAAATAAACTCAATCTTGTACCCCAAAGTGACCACCTCGCAGACCCACTGGTCGGAGAGCAGGGAGATCCACCGAGCTGCAATGCCGCCCCCCCCCCCCACCCTTGAGTCGGGTGGGGACAAAACTTAATGCGGTAGCAGGCTTGCTATCCGGCTTGTTTGGCTTGAGCACCCAGGGATGCTTCTGTCCCCCAGTTGGACTTTTGTCAGTCTGGAAGGATCTTCCAGGTGACCCTGACTGACAAAAATACTGCTTCTGTGCGGAATAGGAGGGCCCGGGCTTACGGCGCGGTTCCTTCCCCTTAGTGGACTGAGGGGGAAGGGTGCTCTTACCTCCCGTGACATGCTTAATAATGTCATCCAGTGAGGTACCAAAGAGCCTCCCACCCTTGAAAAGCAAATCTGCCAGAGTTTTCTTAGAAGCTTGGTCAGCTGACCAGCATTTCAGTGAAATCAGGCGGCACAATACCACCGCAGATACAGAGGCTCTGGAGATCAAGGGGGCCGCATCCAGAGTGGCATCACAGACATACACAAGGCCCTGTACCAACTGGTCAGCCAGCCTTACACACTCAGGGGGAAGCTGATGCTCCCCCACTGTCTGGTGCAAAATCTTTGCCCATTCAGTAAGTGTCTGAGACACCAAAGTTGCAGCCAAGATAGGCCGCAACGCAGACCCCAGCATGGTGAACATGGAACGGCTCACATGGAACGGCTCACCGCATCGGACCTCCTATCAGTAGGATCCCCTCTACCGGGAGAGTGGTTATCTTATTTAGCCGAGAAACTAGGGGGTCCACGACCGGAGGAGAGGACCATTTTCTCAAAAGGCTCTCCTCAAAAGCATAACGGACCGCCATGCCCTGAGGGACCACAAAGGACTTCTGTTCCCATTCCTTATCTATGAACTTATCAAAGAAAGATACATAAGGAAAAAAAAACATTAACAGAGTGGTTCGATTTGTGTGACCCAAAGGAAACAGACCCCTCCGTGTCCCAGCTGTATCCTCCAGCTTGAGAGAGTCCCTCACAGCATCGATAAGTGCACTCACAAGTGCCATGTCTTGCGCTGACCCAGACGAGGGGTCCTCCTCATCAGGGAGGTCCTATTCGGGAACATCTGACACTCCAGAACAGGGGGCCTGTGCCGCAGCCACGGCCTGCACGTCACTTCTACCCTGACAACAAAGGACTCCAGGACTGCCGAAAAAGTATCCATGGGAACCGCAGGTGCAGGGGCACCGGTTGTTGCCTCTGGAGTGTTTGGGGAAGAAAGGCCAGTTACTGACTCCAAATTGACCACTGACAGCCCTTAGGAACTAAGTCAAGACACCTTAACAAAAAAGGGCCACCCTCCTTGCTGCACAGACCAGGGGGGGGTTACCTAGGGGACTCACTAACCGGCAAGAGACCTTCAGCGCCGCTGCCCGCCTTGCTTCCGCACACAGTGTATGACAGAAAAATTCCTGTGAGTTGAATTGTGCTGCTCGCGCCGTTTAGAAAGCCAGCCAGCGTGGACCACAAGAAAATGGCCGCCTGCAATGCCGACCTGCGTCACAGCGCAGCCACAACAAAATGGCCACCAATAGAAAAAACAATGCAAACAGCAGCACGAGAAAAAATGGCGCCTGTGCTACTGAAATGGCGCCCAAACGCCGCAATAAGGACGAAAAGGCTAAGGCTTCCAACGCGACAGACCATCCCTCACAAAAAGCGTGTCCCAACACCTCCACGGTCCCCAACCGGGACCTGGAGTCCCCCCACAGGCATACCCCGGTCGCAGCGAAGGCAGGAGGAGAAAAGTGACAGAGAGCAGGAAAAGGGGGAACAGAAGAACCCTTTAATCCGAGGAATGCCCAGCTGTTCCATCCTGCTGAGGCAGGAGGAACCGTACTTACGCGTCCTTGCGAGGACTTGCTGGCATGTCCCTGACAGGCCTAAAATCGAGTGGTACGGAGTAGCTGTCAGCCCAGTCCACTGTGATTGAGACAACAGCAGCCCAGTTATATGTGGACCCCGGAGCATGTAGCCCACCGGCCACCCCTGGAGCCATGGGGTATGTCGTAGCCGACCCAGCGCATAGCTAAGGTCTGCCCATGCTCGATGACTGGACTGGGGGGACTACAAGGATCTATAATATCCAGCCTGTCACCCAGTCGGCATTTGATAGAAGATTTATCAAAAAATAAAATAATAAAAAATAAAACATTTCTTCAGGACCCTGGGCCCAACGGGAGCCAGGTCCTACTCCTCTACTAGGCAGAAAATACCTGAGCTGCTGGCTGCAGGGTGAGGGGTTATGACCGGAGGGACCGTCCCCTGAGCGGGGCTGTTCAACTCTGTTAAATTTACATGTATTTAAATATCTAACATGTCTGCCTAGTCCTCTCCTAATAGATGGAATATAACCCACAAGTCACGATTTAAGAAGGCTGCATCCGTCCGTGGACGAAAGTTAATTGAATAATAGAATCACAGGGTCATTAAAGGCCAGCGTTTTTTTTAGGTAATACTGCAATAGACTACTGCTGTGTGCCATCCCTTATTATTTGGTATAAAAAAGAAAAAGGATTTTTTGGGACTTTAGATGAGGCAGGAACCAAAGGGGTAACTGCCTCCAACCATATCAAAATTACTTAAGGGGAGAGTGAGAAGTTGGACTTTAGATGAAGCACACAGCATTAAATTAAGAAGTCAAGCGAGTAAGAAAATTGGATTTATTTTGTATAGTACATTCACTTATAGCATATATTGGGCATACAGCCTCTAAACCATAAATATTTAAATGTTTACAAAACAAATACATGTAAATACATAATTTAATATACATTTGCATGATTCGACCAACAGACAGTTAAAAACATGATTATGGTCATAAAAAATATAATGAATGGTCCATGGTAAGAATTGATGGTGATAATTAGTACATCTGCTGTGTGCACTTTATCATTTACCATTATAGTGAGCAGTTACTAGACACTACAGAGGCAGATCGTTTTCCTAATAGCTCTACCATATTACATTTTTTAGACCTCTGTTGATTCCTGGGTCCACCATTTAAGTTAAGCCCCCAGGGATGCCAACAAAACAACTATATAATTAAATAAATTGTTAACCATTTTTACATAATTTTTAGAAGGATTATGGCAGCCTTTTTCCAAAAATTGTATACAAGAAAGTGGGTGGATCAAGCCTGACTTTCAGTTACACAAAGCTACAGGTTTTTATTGTCTACTATTACAACCTTCAAGCCCTCGGTATCCTAACAACCAATAATGTAATCGGTTGATAAGGAGGATGCCAGGGGCCTGCACAACATCCTTGTTTGCCCCTCCCCTGCCCCCCTCCGTCAGCAATTGGGGTCACATTAGCTGTGTGAGGAAGGAAAACTGCTGCAGAAGAAAATAACTAGAATACTAGTCAGTACCAGTATGCACATTTGTGTTTGTTTAGAAAGAATAAATCACCTTTATTGTTGGATGTCTCACATGAGTGGATGTTTCTGCTGGACCTAACACTCCAGGGCAGAAATTAAGTTGGACTCCATACTCAGGGCAGATGGTCCATGCATCAGGGCTGTGTTTAGGATGTATCAGCGATACAGCTATGATCAGTGGTGCATTTTGATCAGCGGTGTCTCTGGTTGCTGTGCGGTGTCTCTGATGGCTGTGTGGGGTCTCTGGTGGCTGTGCGGAATCTCTGGTGGCTGTGCAGGGTCCTTGCTGGCTGTGTGGGGTTTCTGGTGGCTGTGTGGGGTTTCTGGTGGCTGTTCAGTGTCTCTGGTGGCTGTGCGGGGTCTCTGGTGGCTGTGCAGGGTCTCTGGTGACTGTGCAGGGTCTCTGATGGCTGTGCAGGGTCCCTGGCGGCTGTGTGGGGTCTTTTGGCAGCTGTGTGGGGTCCCTGGCAGCTGTGTGGGGTCCCTGGCGGCTGTGTGGGGTCTCTAGTGGCTGTGTGGGGTCTCTAGTGGCTAGTCCAAGCATGAATGAACCCTGCACCCTGAGATCTAAGGGGGTCAGATTCTTATGTCTCAGGAGTTAATGCTTAAACTTGTAGTCCTTTACTAGTTGGGGGGGGGGGTCATGTCCTCAGCTCTGGGAGGTTCCTGCTGGCACTTGCAGTGCTTCAATTTTGTAAAAATAAAAATGTGTTGGTGTCTTTGTCATCTTATGAGCTCATTAATTTTTTCATAAATAACTAAATGCATGGAAGCCTATATGATTAGTAGGGAAAAAAACAGCACAACTTCGTAAAAGTCCTTATATTATACAGATTAATGTAATTGGTTGATAAGGATGTCAAGCACCTACACAGCATCCTTGTTTGCCCCTCCCCTGCCCCCTCCATCAGTATTTGGGGTGAAAAGTGACTATACTTGGCATTGCAGCGCAGTGTAAAGAACAAATTCCCACTCACCCTTAGCATCGCTCTGCACTCCAGACACCATAGACACCCAAAAGGTGGACAGCACACTGGCTGCACAATGACAATTGCTCACTGTTTGATGGTAAGTTTCAGGCCCCTCGTCCCCCTCTCTCCCACTACACAAGAGTCGGGAGGAAGTTAGGGTGCCACAGAGGACAGTAGGTGGAGAATTAGTCTCCGTCTCCACCCGTTGCATTAAGTGCGGTTGGTCTGAAGTGCGGTCGGTCACTGGCAAGTAAGCCCCATAACACTGGCTGTACAGCAAGTCGCTGGCCACCAGGGACTGTCAGTGTGGGAGGTGGAGCCGAGACTCAGGGTTTTTTCATGCGGGCGGCTTTTTTGCCGCTCCCCGCAAAGAGCCGACCGAGGCCTGGGTTTTGTCGGCCTAGGCCAAAATACTGTTGGACCATCCTCAAATTACTTTTTTACAGTTTTGGAGATAGAAACTAAGGCCGCGTACACACGACCGAGAAACTCCATGGGCATGACAAGTCGCAGCCTATTGGCGGCAATGGCACTGTTCCAATCGGTGCGACAACGATTTTGCAGCGCCACACCAATTTGCTAAAGTAGTTCCTGCACTACTTTTGTCGATTTCAGGTGCGATTTCTATAGACATCTGTGTATGAAGCCACACAAATGTCTATCAAGTAGCACCTGAAATCGCGCTAACCTTGCTACTTTGTAGTAAAGTAGCACGATTTAAAGTAGCATCAGTGTGAACCAGGACTAAAAGAGATTTGCAAGCAAAGTAGGGTCCTCCCTCTCAGCAGAGGTATCCTGTTGCAGTTAGGTTTGATCTTCTTTGAGCAAAATGTGGGTGGGTAATGCTGATCGATCGGAAATTCCTACAAGAAAACCGTGGATTTTTTTCCGACAGAATTTTGGCTCAAACTTGAGTTGCATACACACTGTCACACAAAATTACGACCGTCAAGAACGTGGTGATGTACAACACAACGACGAGTCGAGAAAAATTAAGTTCAGTGATGCCAAGCATGCGTCGACTTGATTCCGAGCATGTGTGTTTTTTTTCTGCGTCAGTTTGCATGCAGATGATCGGAATTTCGGAACTTTTCCCATCTGAAAATTTGAGAACCAGCTCTCAAATTGTTGCCGTGTGTATGCCCTATCAGAGAAATTTCATCAGAGTTCAAATATAGAACATGTTCTATTTTACTCCAATGGAATTCCGATGTGCTTTTGGCTGGGCAAAAGCCTGATTGTGTGTATAAGGCATTACTCACATTTTTCACATTGAATAGCCAGGCAGGTGACACATACTGTTCATGATTAGACAAATCACCTTCTTGGGTCAGCAATGCATGTCACCCCTCTCCGCCTCCCGCTTGTTCATTGAACAGAGAATCAGCATCATTACCAGTATCGATTGAGGAAGGAGCAGGAGCAGTAATGCCATATGATAACATATCTGAGAAATTATGTGTATCTCATATATATACATGTGTTTAGTTGTTTTCTTGGACTTGCACTTTATTACACACTTTTCATGGCATAACACAGAAGGAATAACACATACCTGGGTATAATGACCAATTACATTTGTGCCTACAGGTCCAACTCCCCAGATCAGGTATTCTTTCTCATTGTACCACTGTTTAATAGTCATGTCCCATTTTATACAGGCTGGTGAAGATAGCATATTCTCTCCATATGGGACTCCTTAGAGGAAAAACAATGGTAACCATTATAATTCATAAAAAAAGGGGGAAATCTGTATATAGATCGCAATGAGTCAGCAAAACTTCTAAACAGAGCTTTGGTTGTGAAAATATGTTTATTTGCAAATGAATATAATAGGTCTTTAAGGCTGGGTTCACACTGGTGCACTCTCCGACATTGCATGTGATTCGCACCGCACTGCTGTGCAAATCACATGCGATGTCTGTGCGATGCAAATTCAGCTGTGCTGCCCCAATATGGGCATAGAATATGAGATGCATAGCCTCAGTTAATATTAGCATTGTTATATAGATTAGAGTTCATATAGTGTGGTTTGCTTAACTATTTTCTCATAGCTAAATCTATGTGTTATCCTATGCTGCCATCTAGTGGCCTTTCTTGCAATGTACATGTTCTCTGTAATTCCTCATTAGTTACCACATTTTCCAGTTTATGTATGCCCCTCCCTACTTCCTGTGGGTAGTACTTCCTGTGTCATTCCCTCAGCTAGCAAGCCACATGTACAAGGACACACATGTATCTGCACGGTACTTGGGAAAGGCATCATCTTTTGACCGCACAATACTATTACCATTCATCTGCTGTTCCTGTTATCTGCTGTAACCCCTGAAGTTAAAGAATAAACACCTCTTTTGAATGAATCGGTATTGACGAGTTCAGCTATCTGACAAGGATTGTCCACAGTGAGTATATCTACTTATACAGGCCAGGCATAGAGGTCTCAGCAAGGGATATATCGCTATCACAACAATCGGAGTCAGAATAGTCAAAAGATGCATAGAATTCTTACAGCCTGCTGTGTATATGTGTGTGCCTAATCTGCAATCAAGCTCAGTGCCAGCCGCCATCTTGTGAAAAGCACATTGTCGCATAAGCTTACTGTGCTTCATGTGAATGTTGAAAGCTGTTAAATTGAACTGTGTTACCCCACCTGTCTAAGCTGCTGTTTGTCTTCTTAAAGAGACAGTACCATTTTTTACAAAACCGTGAGAAATGTCTAGACAAGGCTCTGAACACTCTTTTATGGCTGAACCAACGCAGATTCATCATGCCTCTGAACCCGCAGACGTACAGGGAGCAGACTCTGCAGATATTGCTGAACAGAGTGTAAGACCCAAGCGTACAATAAAACCAACACAGAAACTCAGAGAAAACTATGAATACACTAGAGATGAGTTCTCCAGCAAGCTGTCAGACCTCTGGAACAAAACTTCACACTGCATGTCAGTTTTGCCACACTTTAATGATCAACCAGCTGAATTAAGAGACTCTATAGATCGCCTATCTGCTGCGTATGAACATTACCAGCGGCTGTCTGCAAAATACACTGCCTTCTTGCAAGACTGTAATATAGAGGACTTTTCAGCAGAACTGACCAAGACTGATGCACTGAACCAACAAAGGGATCTCTTAGTGCAAAATGCTCAGTGTAAGGCAGAAATCCGCATTGCTCAACTGCAAGAGACCAGATCTCACAGATCAATATCAACCAAGCACACTGCACGTTCTTCTAGATCCTCTCGCTCCAGAAGTTCAACATTAAGCGACAAGCTAATAGAGGCCCGCGCTGATGCTGAATCCAGAAAAGCGCAAAGCTCCCTTGCTAAGAAAGAAGCAGAGATGGAAGCCCAAAGCAAAGCTCTGCAAGCAGAGATGGAAGCTCAAATAAAGATTCTGCAAATAGAGAAAGAGGAAGCAGGTGCCCTAGCAAGGCTGAAAGTCCTTGAACAAGCAATGGGTCAAAGTACTAATTCAGACTGTCTTATCCCAGCAGAACTGGAAGATCCAATTGAACGCACCAGTGAATATGTGCTAAAGCATAATGCTTACAAAGTTACAGAGTCATCTCCTATACCTCCTACTAACAACACTGTTCTGACTCTCAACACAGTGACCTCTCAGCTCCAAATGCCTGAGCCTCCTCAAGTCCACAACACAAGTGCATCTACGCAGCAAACCACATCGACTCCTGCCAACAACAAGGTGACTTCCAGCGACAAGCCGCAGCTACAGCCACAGCCAGCAGAAGCCTTAGAGACTACACCAAAGTTAAGCGCTCATGCAACATCATTTTATCCTGGTAAACCTCACCCTTCTTCACCAGAGAACTTTCACACCCAAGGGGTTCCACAAGTTACTTTGGCACCAAAGAGTGAGAGATCAGACTTGAATGACTTCGCCAGATATATGGCACACCGTGAGCTCATTAACACTAGCCTCTCAAGGTTTGATGACTGTCCAGAGAGCTACAGGGCCTGGAGATCAACCTTCAAGGCTGCTATTGCTGATTTCAACCTTACTGCCAAGCAGGAACTTGATTATCTCATAAAGTCGCTGGGTCCAGAATCTGCAAATCGTGTTAAAAGACTGAGGACAGTACATGTTGACCACCCAGATGCAGGTCTTGTTGCTGCATGGGCAAGACTTGAGCAAGCCTATGGTAGCTCAGAAGCCATAGAAAGCGCTCTATTCAAGAGACTGCAAAACTTCCCAAAAATAGGGAACAAAGACTATCGCAAGCTCCAAGATCTAAGTGACCTCCTCATGGAGTTAGAGTTGGCAAAGACAGACCCACGTCTACCTGGACTAAGCTTCCCGGACACTGCTCATGGTGTCAATCCAGTGGTGTCTAAACTGCCATACGGCCTGCAAGAGAGATGGGCGCAGCAGGGCTTAAGGTACAAAAGAGACTATGACGTATCCTTTCCTCCATTCTCATATTTTTGCAGGTTCATCAGTGAACAAGCCTGGATGAGAAATGATCCCAGCTTCAGCTTCAGTGAACCCAACTTACCTGCCTCATCATCATCACCATCACCAAGGTATGATAACACAGCAGCTAAACGCAGAGATTTTTATAGAGCAATATCTGTTAAAAGGACAGACATCTCACCACCTGTGTCCTCTCATGCATACCAGAGTGATTTGGGTGGTAGAGATAAAGATCCTAATCGTCAGTGCCCTATTCACAAGAAGCCTCACCCTCTTAAGAAATGCCGAGAGCTGAGAGCAAAGACTTTACAAGAGCGCAGGGAGATTCTCCAGAAACTTGGAGTATGCTACAGGTGCTGTGCTTCTTATAGTCATTTTGCCAAGGACTGTAAAGTTGTCATCAAGTGCACAGAATGCAGTAGCGAAAGACATGTGACAGCTATGCATCCTACTCCACTTACAGACAGCCCACAGCAGCTACCTACCTCCACCCCTCTCTCAAATCATGGCGGGGAGCAACAAAGCCACGCTTTAGCCAAGGAGAATGTTTCTTCTTCATGCACAGAAGTCTGTGGAGAAGGTTTAGATCACAAGTGCTGTGCCAAGATATGCCTTGTTAAGGTATACCCAGAGGATCAACCTGAAAAAGCTACCAGGATGTATGCCATAATAGATGAACAGAGCAACAGATCCCTGGTGAAGCCTAAATTCTTTGAGATCTTTGGCATTGAGGGTCATGCCACACCGTATACTCTCAGAACCTGTTCTGGTCGCGTAGAGACTTTCGGCAGAAAGGTCGATGGGTTCATGGTGTCTCATATCGAAGGGAAAGAGGGCATACTCCTACCAACATTAGTTGAGTGTGACCAGATACCAGACGAACGAGAAGAGATTCCTACTCCAGAGGCTGCATATCACCATCCTCACTTAAGGCACCTTGTTGATGAGATTCCCGCAATGGACATGAATGCTGAAATCTTAGTTTTGCTAGGAAGAGACATTCTCAGAGTACATAAGGTACGTGAGCAGTGTGATGGACCTGAGGATGCCCCTTATGCACAAAGACTTGATCTAGGCTGGGTAATAGTGGGCGATGTATGCTTGGATAGAATGTGTACGTCATCTGAGATCCACTCCTTCAAAACTTACATGTTAGGAAATGGACGTGCATCCCACTTCAAAGAGTGCCCTCACCATTATGAAGTAAAGGAGAAGCCTCTTGACATCATCCAAGTACCTGATGTCACTCCTATCCTTTGTGACGACAACCTAGGTACCACAGTGTTTTGTACCACAAGTGACGACAACAAAATAGCCTTGTCAGTTGAAGACAGAGAGTTCATCAAAATAATGGACAAAGAATTCTTCAAGGATGAGTCCAACAGCTGGGTTGCACCATTGCCTCTTCGTGCTGCAAAGGTCAAACTGCCAAACAATCGTGAACATGCTTTATCCAGATTCAACTCACTTCGACGAACACTAAAGAACAGGCCTGAAATGAAGGACCATTTCATTACCTTTATGAAGAGGATCTTTGACAATGAGCACGCTGAGCCAGCTCCACCTCTTCAAATACACGATGAGTGCTGGTACCTACCTTTCTTCGGAGTGCACCATCCACATAAGCCAAAACAAATCAGGGTAGTGTTCGACTCCAGTGCCAAGCATCAGGGCGTATCCCTGAACGATATTCTTCTCACTGGCCCTAACCTAACCAACAACCTTGTAGGTGTACTCATGAGGTTCAGAAGAGAGCCAGTTGCCATAACTGCTGACATTGAACAAATGTTTCATTGCTTTATTGTACGAGAAGACCATAGGAACTTCCTAAGGTTTCTGTGGCACCGTGACAACAACATGGACAATGAGATGATTGAATACCGCATGAAGGTTCATGTTTTCGGAAATAGCCCCTCACCTGCCGTTGCAACATACGGTTTACGAAGAACTGCTCTTGATGGAGAACAGGAGTATGGTGCAGATGCTCGACATTTCGTCGAGAGAGACTTCTATGTGGACGACGGACTTAAATCTTTACCTACAGTGGAAGAAGCCATAGACCTGCTCCAAAGGACACAAGGTATGCTTTCTGAGGCTAACCTCAGACTACACAAGATTGCCTCAAACAGTGTTGCTGTTATGAAAGCCTTTCCACCTGGCGATCATGCCACAGGGTTTAAAGACTTAAATCTGGGGATGGACATGTCACCTGTGCAGAGAAGTCTGGGCCTTCGGTGGGACTTATTAAAAGACACCTTCGGTTTTCAAGCCAGCTCTGCAGACAAGCCATTTACCAAGAGTGGAGTTCTGTCAGTGGTGAACAGCCTATACGATCCAGTGGGATTTGTGGCCCCCATCACCATACAAGGTAAATCCATACATAGGCAGCTCTCAGAGACTATCAAAGATTGGGATGCTCCACTACCAATAGACAAACTTTCAAAGTGGGAGTCCTGGAAACAATCGTTACATGCCTTAGATGGAATCTGTATACCATGCTGCTACACTCCAACTTCCCTTGCTACCAGTCAGAGGAAAGAGCTTCACATCTTCTCAGATGCATCTACTGAGGCCATAGCGGCCGTTGCCTACCTCAAGGCGAGAGATTCAGCTAATCTAACCCATGTAGGGTTTCTGTTTGGGAAGGCTAAGTTAGCACCCAAGCCTGAACACACAATTCCTAGGCTTGAACTTTGTGGGACTGTGCTAGCTGTAGAAATTGCAGATTTCATACTGCGTGAGCTAGACATTCAGATAGATGACATCAAATTCTACACAGTCAGCAAGGTTGTTCTGGGCTACATATACAACCAGACTAAACGTTTCTATGTCTATGTCAGCAACCGTGTAGAAAGAATAAGAAAATCATCTAAACCTGAACAATGGCATTATGTTCCATCTGAAATTAATCCTGCAGATCATGGCACCAGGCCAGTGTCTGCGAGTGCCTTTGTAAATTCTTCTTGGTTAAAAGGTCCTGAATTCTTGCTGGCTGATCCAGAAGAAACCACGGCTGATGTCTTCAGTCTTCTAGAACCCGACAAAGATCCAGAGGTTCGTCCTGAAGTTAAAACCCTTGTCATCAGAACTGAACAAAGACGTGCCTTGGGCTGTCAGCGCTTTGAACGTTTCTCCAAGTGGACAAGGCTGGTACACACCACCGCAAGGTTAGTTCATATTGCACGCTGCTTTCACACGAAGCCCACAGATGCTTACTGTCAAGGTTGGCACATGTGCCAAAAGCTTCTTTCTGCAAAAGACATTGCTGAAGCTGAACTGATCGTAATACGCAGTGTACAACAGGATGTCTTTGGCTCAGAAATCAGACGTATCCGTGACAAGGGGGACATTCCAAAAAACAGTCCAATTGCTAACCTGAACCCATTCATTGACAATGATGGCACGTTAAGGGTTGGTGGACGCTTAAACAAGGCTAAGTTCAGTGAGCAAGAACAGAATCCTCTCATTATACCTGCTCGCCATCACATCACCACTTTGCTCATACGGCACTACCATGAAGAGGTGAAAGTTTCAAGACAAGGGACTGTAAAGACTTTCATCAGACCTATCACGGAACTCATTTTGCTCTTGCCGTTTAGAGACTGAACTTACTTGGGTATGCTGTTGGATCCTACCTGCGACTTCGAGAAGGAAGTATCTGGGACTTTAGTTGTCACAACTTGAAGCTTTATATTATAGTTGTTGTTGCATTATATGCATGTTCTCCATTATGTCTTTCAGGTTTTCAAGACATCAAGCAAATTGCGCTGTTGTTTATTTGCATAACTACCGTTGTATTAGGTAAATAGTGGCATTACCATGCCAGACGGGGAGTGTGCTGCCCCAATATGGGCATAGAATATGAGATGCATAGCCTCAGTTAATATTAGCATTGTTATATAGATTAGAGTTCATATAGTGTGGTTTGCTTAACTATTTTCTCATAGCTAAATCTATGTGTTATCCTATGCTGCCATCTAGTGGCCTTTCTTGCAATGTACATGTTCTCTGTAATTCCTCATTAGTTACCACATTTTCCAGTTTATGTATGCCCCTCCCTAATTCCTGTGGGTAGTACTTCCTGTGTCATTCCCTCAGCTAGCAAGCCACATGTACAAGGACACACATGTATCTGCACGGTACTTGGGAAAGGCATCATCTTTTGACCGCACAATACTATTACCATTCATCTGCTGTTCCTGTTATCTGCTGTAACCCCTGAAGTTAAAGAATAAACACCTCTTTTGAATGAATCGGTATTGACGAGTTCAGCTATCTGACAAGGATTGTCCACAGTGAGTATATCTACTTATACAGGCCAGGCATAGAGGTCTCAGCAAGGGATATATCGCTATCACAACAATCGGAGTCAGAATATCAGCCATACATATTGTATGGCTGAATTTTCATCACATTCGGTCTAAGGTTGTGCAGGATCCCTTTTTTTGGTCCGCAACAGAATTGGATCGCAGGGGTGTTCACACCTCTGCGATCCGATTCCTGTACTAATTGCCAGTTCGCACTGTGATATGTGAACTGATCTTGGGGTGTCATTAAGTTTCTACTGACACCCGCAGCAATTCGCATAGGGCAGTGTGAACTGCCTACGGGTGACATGCGATGCGGGAACCTGTGCTGGTCCCAAAAATGTGTCAAAATTGTTCGATGCATCCAACATAATGTCGCAGTCACAAAAAAAAATGCTGATCGCCGCCATTAGTGGTAAAAAAAAAAATATTAATAAAAATGCAATAAAATCATCCCCTATTAAGTAAACGCTATAAATTTAGCGCAAACCAATCGATAAAAGCTTATTGCGATTTTTTTTGGCCAAAAATATGTAGAAGAATACGTATCAGTCTAAACTGAGGATAAAAAAGTTTTTTTTTTATATATTTTTGGGGGATATTTACTATAGCAAAAAGTAAAGAATATCTACCAGAAGAGAACAAGGAGGAGCTTGGAGAAACCGAAACAGCCCACCATCTCTACCCGCCATCTATACCGGAAGAGAACAAGGAGTAGCTTGGAGAAACCAAAACAGCCCACCATCTCTACCCGCCATCTCTACCGGAAGAGAACTAGGAGGGGCTTGGAGAAACCAAAACAGCCCACCATCTCTACCCGCCATCTCTACCGGAAGAGAACAAAGAGGAGCTTGGAGAAACCAAAACAGCCCACCATCTCTACCCGCCATCTCTACCGGAAGAGAACAAGGAGGAGCTTGGAGAAACCAAAACAGTCGACTTCCATTCCATTTATTGCTCCAGAAAGAGGAGGAGGAGGAGGAAGAGTTTGCTGGAACGCCCTTCAACTTTCCTTCCACGCCGAAGGTCAACACGGCACATAGAAGGAAAGCGAACAAACTTTTAAAGTCTGGAATGAACAGCCTGTAGAATTTACTACCGGCCCTGCCTTTAAATAAGCACTCTGCTGCAATGTTTCTAGACTGTACTTTGTGCAATTTGAATAAAAATAATATGGAATGTTTAAAAAAAATAAAAAAAATACCACCAAAAGAAAGCTCTAATTGTGGGGAAAAAAAAGGACGTCAATTTTGTTTGGGAGCCACGTCACACGTCCGCGCAATTGCCGAATTGCAAAAAGGGGCCTGGTCCTTTACCTGCATATTGTCTGGGTCTTAAGTGGTTAACATGAATGTGATTCCTATCTACCCGATCTAGCTGAGTACATTGTGTAGACAACACTGTCAATTATATCTCACCATGTCTTACCTTTATCGTTTCTGTCTTTAACTTCGCTGTGGTTTAAATAGCATTTTTCTGCCCATCTCTCTGCTGATTCCATTAATTTATCACTCCATTTCTGTGAATGTAAAGAGAAAAAAGAAAGCTCTAATAAAACCTTAACTTCCAGCAATAAAATGGTATAATGTCTGCATGGCAAGAGTGAAAATTATTCTGTGAGCATGATAGGGCTGTTCTATCTCAAAGCCCATCTCTAAACACATTTTGTAAATCAAATACTCTAGGTCCCCAGGCACAGTAAAAATCCAAAAATCAGTCCAGACTGCAATACTCAACTTCAGTCCAGAGCTACCCATTCCAAGTAATTCTGTATTGCCCCAAAATTCCTCAGTGTTGGGGTTCAACGATGCCAGAGTGATTAAACCCTGAAGATTAAGACCAAGCTATGAATACAGGCTAGTATGGCCCCATGAGAGGATGTCAACACTGTATCTTTCATTCACAGTGTATTGAAGAAAAGTCAAAGGCCCGGATTCACATACATTGGCGTATCTTTTTTATGCTACGCTGCCGCAACTTAGAGAGGCAAGTGCAGTATTCACAAAGCACTTGTTCCGTAAGTTGCGGCGACGTAGTAGGAAGGAGGTGGGTGTCATCTATTTAAATTAGGCATGACCCCATACAAATGAATGGCTGGTTGAATGAATGAATGAAGAACTTATATAGCGCAGCACATGCGAAGTAAATCGCCTCTGGGCGCTTGTTGTTCCTGTTTCCTTTTGAGATCAAAAGAGATGAGTCTTAATCTTTCTCCTGAAGACTAAGTAGTTCTCCTCCAGCCGAATGCTGGCTGGTAAGGCGTTCCATAGACTGGGACCTTGGACAGCGAATCTCCTGTCTCCTTTGGACTTGTATCTGGCTTTCGGTATCTGAAGCCGATTTTGATTGGTGGATCGTAGAATACGATTGGGATTGTGAACTTTAAATTTTTCGCATAGATAATGGGGAGCATTCCCATGGATACATCTATGCGTTAGACAGAGAGCTTTAAAGGTGATTCTGTCTTTAACTGGTAGCCAGTGAAGGGATCTCAGTGAAGGTGAGATTGATTCCCAGGGTTTTTTCCCAGTCACAAGTCTGGCGGCCGTATTTTGAACGACTTGAAGACGAGCGATTTGGTACTTGGGGAGTCCAAGGTAAAGGGCATTTGCATAGTCCAGTCTGGAGTTTACAATCGCTCCCACCACGACCGCTATGTCTTTCTTGGGAATAAAAGGCGTGAGTCTGCGTAGTAGGCGCAGCAGATGGTGAGATCCGCTGACTACTGACCCTATTTGTGCGTTCATTGTCATGTCGGAGTCAAAGATGACCCCAAGACTTTTGACTTTGGCGCTAGGGGTGATGATTTTGCCCAGAATGGGCGGCAGGATCCAGGTTGTTGTCGATTGATTCCTACGCTTGGAGTGAAACAGAAGAAGTTCTGTTTTCGCTCCGTTGAGTTTGAACTGGTTGAACTGGGCATGCGCACGCATGTTCAGAATCACGTCGCATATACTCCCTAGGATACGTCGGCACAATGCCTACGACGTGAACGTAACCTATGCCCTGCCCTATTCACGTAGTGCTATGTAAACGGCATATGCGACGTAAAATTCAACGGCGTTGTTCCCTGGCCCATACCTTTGCATTAGCTGCGCCTCCTATATGGGGGGCAGAGGTGAATTTAGGTTTTGTGCTGCCCTAGGCCTGACTAAACTTGCGCACCCCCTAATTTAAATATGACCCACCCCTTCCTGTCAAAGCCACACCCCTTCTTCTTTAAGACCTGCCCTGTCATATTCATGGGAAGAGGACAGAGGGACGCCGTGGGAGACGGACAGAGGGACGCCGTGGGAGACGGACAGAGGGACGCCGTGGGAGACGGACAGAGGGATGCCGTGGGAGACGGACAGAGGGACGCCGTGGGAGACGGACAGAGGGACGCCGTGGGAGACGGACAGAGGGACGCCGTGGGAGATGGACAGAGGGACGTCGTGGGAGATGGACAGAGGAAGGCCGTGGGAGACGTACAGAGGGACGCCGTGGTAGAAGGACAGAGGGACGCCGTAGGAGACGTACAGAGGGACGCCGTGGGAGACGTACAGAGGGACGCCATGGGAGACGGACAGAGGGACGCCATGGGAGACGGACAGGGGAGCCATGGGAGACGGACAGAGGACAGATGCCGCTCGCGGCCTTTTCCCAGGATCGCCGCAAGCTGCGAGCAGGATGTTTTAGGCGAGGCCGCAGCTTCGGCCTAGTCTTTAGAGCGCTGGTCTTATGGAGACGGACAGAGGGACGCCGTGGGAGACGGACAGAGGGACGCCGTGGGAGACGGACAGAGGAAGGCCGTGGGAGACGGACAGAGGAAGGCCGTGGGAGACGGACAGAGGAAGGCCGTGGGAGACGGACAGAGCGACGCCGTGGGAGACGGACAGAGGACAGATGCCGCTCGCGGCCTTTTCCCAGGATCGCCGTGAGCTGCGAGCAGGATGTTTTAGGCGAGGCCGCAGCTTCGGCCTAGTCTTTAGAGCGCTGGTCCTATGGAACAAAATTTTTTTTGTGCCCATATCTACCTTCCCAGCCATGACCCCACTTGTCCGGACGCTATTTCTAGTCGCCATGGCGACCGGAATTTGTCGAGCCCTGGGTTACAGCGTGGCTACCTCTCTGGTGGTGTGGGTACAGCGTGGCTCCCTCTGTGGTGGCGCGAGTACAGCGTGACTCCCTCTGTAGTGGCGGAGATGCAGCGTGGCTCCCTCTGTAGTGGTGCGGGTACAGCGTGGCTCCCTCTGTGGTGGCGCGGGTACAGTGCGGCTCCCCCTCTGCCGCCCCCCCGCAAAGTGCCGCCCTAGGCCTGGGCCTTGTCGGCCTAGGCCAGAATACATCCCTGATGGGGGGTAACTTTATGCCGGACATAAGCCTTACGCAAATAGCGTATATGAAGCGGCCGGGCGCATCTATGTTCGTGAATCGGCGTATCTTACTCATTTGCATATTTATAATGGGAACGCTGAATGCGTCCAGCGTAACTATGCGCCCATTGTGAATCGGCGTAAAGATACGACGACGCACATTTTGACTTACGTTTGCGTATCTGAGAGGGAATGGGGGGGGTACAGAATCTTACCTGGAAGACAGCTCTTACCTGGAAATTATGGTGATTGGCCAGCTCATTCCTCTTCATGTTTAAACGTGAAGTATGGGCTCATTCTTTTTATACCAACCAAGTTGGATGCAGTATCAATCCAATGCTGCATTTGTTCCCAGATGCCTGTAAGATCACTCAGTTCTTGGTCTTCAGTAAGCAGTGAGCCGGTGACTCTCTGCCCCTCGGGTGCTCACTGGAGCGCTGGGCTGTGGAGGGACGGCTTACTGAGGGGCTGAGCCAGCTGCCGGTCGGTCCAGGGATCTTTCCCAAGCTTGGACCGGCTCTGTGACATCAGCTAACAGTTGATGTCACAGGGGAAGTATAGCCAAAATAGCTCTGACTACACTTCTCATTTAAAGCATCTGTTGTACGCACTATTAGTGCTTGTGATAGCGGATGCTACCTTGTGTGCTTTTGCTTGACCCTGCTTGCTCTGTGAATAACTGTGTGTGACTCAGTCTGCTTGACATTATTCCTTTTATGGATACCAATGATGGGATACTATTCCTCCTACTAATAGGGGCACTACTCCTCCTATTGACCACCAACCCTGTGGCCATATTTATTCTCCCTGATGATGGGCCCATCACATGTTTTGCCCCTGCTGGCCACATTCCCGCCCCCCTAAAGTCTGAAGCAAAATAAACTGGCCCTTTGTTTGAAAAGTTTGGAGACCCCTGGTCTAGACTACACTTCTGCCTGATTCGAATCTCCTGTGTTATCAGACGCTCTGTTACTACTTGGCCTGCTCTGACTTTCTCCACCTATGCACCAGTGTTTTCTGCCTTGCTGACATTAACAGTGGTGAACCTTAAATATCAGCAAGCCTGCTTTGCCTAGGGATTAACCGAACACCCCCCTGCTCATGGTAGCATCCCTGAACTGTCAGGTACCTATGGAATATAGACAGTGTCCAGGACAAGGTTTGCTGGGTTCCCAGACTGGTAAGCCATTGTGGCTATTCTTTTGTCATGGACCTTGGATTGCGGAAGTGTTTCTCCTTGAAATTTGTTACACAGTGGGGGGTCTTCTGACCTGTTTTAAGGCTACCCCCCCCCCCCTCCAGATGGCTCCATTGTTCTGTGTCTGGCTGTTTGTGTACATTGATTGCCCCCTGGGGCTTCTGTCTCATTACACATAGCAGTCCTTCTATTCAAGCTATCGGACCAATCCCTACCGACCCTGTTTCTCGTTACTAGTACTATTATACCACAGTGTTTAGCAGTTCTGTACCAGAGGGGCACTGAATGACTTTCCCTTAGAGCCGGTTCACACTGGGGTGACTCGTCAGGCGACTTAGTCGCGTCCCATTCTATTCACGAGAACCGTTCTAATAGGAGCGACATAAGTCGCTCCGACTTAGAAAAAGGTTATTGTACGACTTTGGGGGCGGTTAGGGGCGATTTGCATTGGCTTCTATACAGAAGTCATTTTGCTTATCGCCTCTGAAGTCGTCTTGAGGACGACTTGCCGAGTCGCCCCCGAAGTTGTGCCGCCGCAGTGTGAACTGACTCTTACTGTTTATGCTGTTCATTGTTTACACTTCTCTGTACCAGTGCTGCTTATACTAGGATAATTTTGCTTAGCACCACAGTGATCTAGATTAATTGCCATATTATAGCCAGTTTATTGAATTCACTCATGTATCTGTTCATTATTTTTTTTTTGCATTGCCATGCCTTTTATCTTGTGACAATAAACCTACTGTTTCACAACTTGAGCTCACATGTGTTTTCAGCATCTCATTATCTGATAATGACCAGTGACCAAGTCACAATATTCTCTCCCAGCTGCAGAGGAAGAAAAAGACCACTGTCTTTGAGGAGGAAGATGTCTGCATGAACTGGTTGTGGCCATCTGCATCCATGGATGCAACTCTTCCCCTACACAAACCAATGTGGGGATCCTCAGGCTTAAGGCTCTTGAATTAATACCATTGAATTGTGAATCAGAATTAGGGATAAGCCGAACACCCCCCGATTCGGTTCGCATCCAGAACATGCTAAGAGACCAAAAGTTCACACAAACATTCGAACACTGTTAAAGTCTATGGGACTCGAACGTGTGAAATCAAAAGTGTGAATTTTAAAGGCTAATATGCAAGTTATTGTCCTAAAAAGTGTTTGGGGACCCGGGTCCTGCCCCAGGGGACATGTATCAATGCAAACAAGTTTTAAAAACGGCAATTTTTTCGGGAGCACTGATTTTAATAATGATTAAAGTGAAAACAAAAGTGAAATATGCCTTTAAATTTTTGTACCTGGGGGGTGTCTAAAGTATGCATGTAAAGTAGCACATGTTTCCTGTGTTTAGAACTGTCCCTGCACAAAATGTTATTTCTGAAGGAAAAAAAGTAATTGAAACTACTCTTGAATTGTCGGTCCCGGCAATACAGAGAAAAGTCATTGAAAAAAATGACAGGGGTTCCCCTTAATATTAATACCAGAGTGTTACTGTCGAAATTCCGCAATAAATTTCTCATTCACATTTTTGCGAAATTACGATAAAATATCAAGAATATTCTGAGCCAATCAGAGTGCTCCATTCCGCATTTCTCGAATATTCGCAATTATTTTGTATTGTAATATATCAAGAATATTCTGAGCCAATCAGAGTGCTCCTTCCGCATTTGCCGAATATTCGCAATTATTTTGTATTGTAATATATCACGAATATTCTGAGCCAATCAGAGTGCTCCTTCCGCATTTGCCGAATATTCGCAATTATTTTGTATTGTAATATATCACGAATATTCTGAGCCAATCAGAGTGCTCCTTCCGCATTTGCCGAATATTCGCAATTATTTTGTATTGTAATATATCACGAATATTCTGAGACAATCAGATTGCTCAATTCCGCATTTCTCGAATATTCGCAATTATTTTGTATTGTAATATATCACGAATATTCTGAGCCAATCAGAGTGCTCCATTCCGCATTTCTCGAATATTCGCATTCGCAATCGCAATAGCGAAAATTCGCAATCATTTCATTTCCAAAAAATGTCACGAATATTCGTATTCAGCGAATATATCTCGAATATTCGACTATATATTCGAGATATATCGCGAAATCGAATATGGCATATTCTGCTCAACACTAGTCCTCAATGGGCTTCTCTCGAGGTGTGGGGGACCCTGACACAGGTGGAGTAGGCAGGTTGTATAGGGAAGAGAGGAATGACGTAAACTGTTTAGCGATGAGGTCAGATCTATGCAGCGCTTCCCCTGTAGGGGTGATGATAGAATGGATCGTGTGAGCTTCTTTTTTCTTTTGCAGGGCGTTGGCTAATAATTTCCCTGACTTGTTTCCGCATTCATAGTAAAGTTTATGGGTCAGGGCAAATTCACGATTCAATTTGGCCTGAAGTTCTCCTAACAGGTATTTCCTGGCGTTCAGCAGGGCTTTGAGGCAATCTGCAGCTAGAGAGCGTGTATGGGTGAGTTCCAGGGTGTTGATCCTGTCAGAAAGTTCAGCAATACGGGCTGAACGAAGTTTGCGATATTTCGACATAAGGGAAATAATCTCCCCTCTGAGAACACACTTATGCGCGGCCCAGACCGTGGCAGGTGTTACCTCTGCTGAGTTGTTTCAGCAAAGTATTGGGAGATTCTAGCCGACAAGTTGGCAGCATCTCCTGGGTCGAGGAGAATAGAGTCGTTCATCCTCCAAAGGCTCCTCCCAGGACTCTGCCCTTGCCATGTTAGCGTCATAGTGATCGGGTGGTGGTCTGATAATATCATGGGTTCAATGGCAGCATTGGAAAGGCAAATCAGATCTGCCTGCGTAATGAAGAAAAAATCGATGCAAGAGTATTTGGTGTGCATAGGCAAGTAAAAAGTATAGTCCTTAACCGTTGGGTACAGTGTGCACCACCAGTTGTGCAGGGTCAGTAAGTTCAATTGGGCTTTGATGGCTCAGAGGGTGCGATGGGTCAAACAGGAGGACCCGTTCGAGGTGTCAAGACGGGGGGTCAGAGGTACATTGAAATCACCACCCAGGATCAACATACCAGACTGGAAGGCCGTGAGTAGTTGGAAGGTGGTGCGAAAAAATTGGACGTGTTGTGAGTTGGGGGCATATATGTTGGCAATGGTAACAGGTTTGCCGTATATATCCTTCCCTTGAGGAAGGAAAGCTCCACCGTGGATCCCGTTGGACGTCATCTACCTGAAGCGGACAGTGTCTGGAGAGCAGGATTGACACCCCTTTGGATTTTGAAACATCATTGGTTGCGTGGAACACAACCGGGAAGTGGCAGCCTCGCAGCGTGGGGACATTGTCTGATCTGAAGTGTGTTTCTTGTAAGAGTACGACCTGCGGTTTATCTCTCTGTATAGAGGAAAGTAATTGGGAGCGTTTCTCAGGTGTATTAAGTCCCAGGCCGTTCAGGGAGTATAGCTTGAGTTTCAGGGAGGGCCATCCTTGATCAGTGGACTGTTGGGTCGGGTTCAGTACGCTAGCCATTGTCACTGAGGGGAGGAAGGGAGGGGAAGGTGAGCAAGAGGTACAGGTGTAAGGGGAATGGGAGGGGAGGGTATTGTAAAAGCAACAAGTCAGAACGTCAGGTCCAAGGTGGGAGAAAGCGTGTAGGGGTGGAGAAAGGGGTTACCATCCCTAAATCAGGAACCTAACGTTGGGGGGGGGGGGGGGTACGATGCACCCCTGACAGGTACACCAGCCTAGCAGGTACACGAGCCACTAGGTACAAATGTGTGGGGGTTGGTCAGGTCGTGCCAGGAAACAGAGTGAATACTTTACTTTATTGCCAGGTCCCTGTCTTTGAGGAACAAAACAATCTTTGGTGGAGAAGAGTATAGCCAGGTGCTTAGCTGACAGAGAGAGTTTAACTACAGACACTACAACCGCCTTATGTGCCCATTCTTATGCTGGCTTAAACACTGTTCAGCTTATACTTACCAGGGGAAGTCAGTGAGACTTGAGAAACTGAAAGGACTATGAAAAAAGGCCATGCTCCTTAAAGGCGTGTTCCAGCCAATATTTATGTTTATTAAAAGTCAGCAGCTACAAAAAGTGTAGATGCTGGCTTTTAATAAACAGACACTTACCTGCTCCAGGGTTCCAGCGAAGCGCCGGCCGGGGCTTCGCTCCTCTCCCCCCCTCCCCAGCCGGTGTTTTCATTGTCACTGTGGGCACCCGGCCGTGACAGCTTTTCGGCTTCACGGCCGGGCACCCACTGTGCATGCACGAGCAGCACTGCGCATGCACGCACGGCCCGGCACCGTCCGATTGGACAGGCGATCTCCTAGGACCTGTCATGTGTCCTAGGCAATCGCCTACAGGGAGGGGCTACAGTAAGGCGATTAAGCTTAATCGCCTTAACAGCCCCTCGGTGGAAGGAGGAAGTGGGACAGGAAGGAGCAAACACCTGCTGAACACCCTTCAAATTCAGGTGTTCCCCGAACCAGGTGCACAGTAAGGATGAGCCGAATGCCCCTGTGTTCGGTTCGCACCAGAACCTTTAAACGGACCTCACATTCGCGCGAACGTATCAAACCCCATTGACGTCAATGGGACTCGAACGTTCGAATTCAAAAATCATCATTTTAAAGCCCAATATACAAGTTATTGTCAGAAAACAGGTTTGGGGACCCGGGTCTTGCCCCAGGGAACATGTATCAATGGAGAAAAAGGTTTTAAAAATGGGCGTTTTTTCTGGAGCAGAGATTTTAATGATGCTTAAAGTGAAAAAAAAAATGAAAAAATCCTTAAAATATCGTACCTGCTGGGTGTCTATAGTAGTGGCACGTGTTTAAAACTGTCCCTGCACAAAATGAGACTACTATAAGAAAAAAGTAATTTAAGACTGCTTGTGCCTTTAATGTAATGTTTGGATTCTGCAATATGGATAAAAATCACAAAAAAAATAGCATGGGTTTCCCCGCCACCACTCCCCATTACAAGCCCCTTTGGCCCTATATACTTTGCACAGCAGTATACAGGCGGTGCAAACAAGACAGGGACTGTAGGTTTGTTGTTAAATAGAATCTGTTTGTAATTTTCAACTGGTACTTCTTTAAAGTGTAGCTTCAGCCATAAAATCTTTTTTTTAAGCTTTTCTGAAAACATAGAGAAGGGTTATTATCACCCCTGTAACATTTGTTTTGCTGTCTGTGTGCATTTGTTCAGAAGATTGCACCTCACTTTCTGTCCCAATGACAAATGTTTTTTTGATTTTTTTTATATCTTTTTGGTGAAACAAGGATTGGTGATAAAGCATCAGTGGACAGGAGACACCTTTTACAGAAGAGAATTTCCTTTCCTAGAGGTAGATTTCCTCTCACTTCCTGTTGTCTCCTTCCGTTTGCAAGGAGGAGTCGTTTGTAAGTTTGATGTTTGAAAGTAGGGGCCTGACGTATATACTCTGCAGAAATTTGGGCCCTAGGTATTGGTGTTGCCACAACACTGTAAGCCCTCACAGTTAGTCTTGGTGGGTGCTGGAACGCCCTGCTGTGAAATATTAGATCAATAATTGTAATTCCCTCCCCTGTAGAAAAATTGGGCCTTAGGCACAACACTGCAACCCCTCACAGATACTGTAATTGGAGCGCAGCAAAGAGCCACATGCAAAATATTGCATCAAAAATTGTTATTAAACGCCCCTGTTAAACAGGGGAAGAAAAATTGGGCCTTAGGCACTGGTGGCGATGCCCAGAACCAACAATGTTCATACTAGCAATCAGCAAGATCATTGAGGAGGAAAAGGATATTCAGTCAGCATAACAGGACAGTCACTCGGCATTAGCATAAGCAGATATTGATGGTCAGACTTTGAGGCTGGGCAGAAGTAAGTTTAAAAATAAAACTTTATTACATAGAATATTACATAAATATGAAGAAAAATACATAATGATAAAAAATATAACCACAAAAGTAGCAGCCAATACTAGAAAAATCCTTAGAAGTCGCCTACGCGTTTCGCCGCGGGGCTTCTTCAGGACGATATAGAAAGGATTTTTGAAGAGGTAGTATGACAGAAAACAGTTTGATATATCATGCGTGGCCTCACGATGAGTGCATCCAGTAAATGAGCATAACAAGCGGTATAGTAGACCAAAACAAACTTGTTCAAGGTGTCTTCCAGAATTGCTAAAATCTTTAAGTAAATAACTGTATGGAGACAATATCTAGTATATCAACTAATGGACATAGGCATCGCAGGCGCAATTACACGGCATCTATAGTTGGTAGCCATACATTTAACTGGGACGTTGCACTCCAGTTTGACAGTAGGAAAATATACGAGGTGCATCCAAAATAGTGACAAATGCACTGATTATAGAGCATTGGAAAGTAAAGTCCACACCAATGTAGGTATTGTCAGCTGATTTGTGTCCAAAAATGTGTGTCCCAGGGTGGTAGCTCGTGCGGTATCATCCTGAAGAAGCCCCACGGTGAAACGCGTAGGCAACTTCTAAGGATTTTTATAGTATTGGCTGCTACGTTTGTGGTTATATTTTTTATCATTATGTATTTTTTCTTCATATTTATGTAATATTCTATGTAATAAAGTTTTATTTTTAAACTTACTTCCGCCCAGCCTCAAAGTTCGACCATGAATATCTACCTGTAGTTATTGTTTTTCCCTTACCATAAGGTCCGCAACCTTACCCTTGTAATGTGAATCAAGGAGAGTTGCCAGTCAGTAATGATCCCTCTCCTTGATACCACGAATACGAGGATCCTTACGCAGGCTTTGCAGGATCAGGGAGGCCATGCAGCGTAGGTTTGCTGAGGCATTCGGGGCACAGTCCTCTGGGTCACTGAGGACGACAGGATCTGCAGCCACCTCATCCCAGCCACATAAAAGTCCATGGGATCCCTTGAAGACTGCTGGTGCTGATGCTGAGTGCTAGGCTCCACCTCCATGCTGATGATACAATCATCCTACTCCTTCTCCTCCTCCTCCTCATCCTCTTCCTGTGTGCTAGGCGGGCAAGCAGGACCACTGTCTGTTCTTCCTCTAGGGCCCTGTCCATTATTCCAGTCCGTGTTCCAACATGTGAATAAGAGGGATAGTCTCACTGATGCATGCACTGTCACTGCTCACCATCCTTGTGGTCTCTTCAAATGGTGATAGAACAGTGCATGCATCCCTGATTAATGCCCACTGGTGTGGGGGGAAAAAAACAAGTTCCCCTGACCCAGTTCTGCTGCTATATTGGCACAGGTACTCATTGATGGCCCTCTGCTGCGTGTGCAGCCGCTGCAGCATGGCCAATGTAGAGTTCAATTTGGTGGGCATGTCACAGATTAGGTGGTTCTTGGTCAGGTTGTATTCCCTTTGGAGGTCTGTCAGCCGAGTAGTGCCATTATATGACCTTCGGAAATGAACACAGACTTTCCTGACCTGCTTCAGGACATCCTATAAGCCCGGGGTACGTGCCCAAGAACCGCTGCACCACCAAATTCAGGACATGAGCAAAACAGGGCACATAGGTCAGTTTTCCCAGTCGCAAAGGGCATGGAGGAGGTTGGTGCCATTGTCAACCACCTCTGATCCTGCCCCTGCAGAGCTGACAGAACTTCGGCCCCAGTGTGGCTCCTGTCTGCCCAGCACACCAGCTCTAGCACCGCATGGCATCTCTTTGCCTGTATTCCTGTGTAGCCCCTCGTACTCCTACTGAGCACGGCTGGTTCCGAGAACACATCAGCACAGGAAGAGGCCACAGAGGAAGAAGAAGAGGAGGGGGTGGAGGAGAGAGGTGTGTCACAACCAGTAGTGGTGTTTTGGAGGCGTGGTGGCGGAAAAAGCTCCAAAACGACTGTATCTTAATCTGCGTCCTTGCAAGCTGTCAGCAGAGTCACCTAATGTGCCGTGAAAGAGAGGTAACGTCCCTGTCCATGCCTGCTGGACCATGAGTCAGTGGTAATATGCACCTTACCACTTGCCCGCCCTGTACAGCGAGGCATGGACATTGCCTTCCACATGGCGGTAGAGAGCCAGAATTGCCTTCCGTGAGAAAAAGTGGCTTTTGGGAACTTGCCACTGAGGTACCGCACATTCCACAAACTCACGAAAGGGAGCAGAATCTACCAACTGAAAAGGCAGCAGTTGAAGTGCTAGAAATTTCGCTAAGCTAGCATTCAACCGCATGTGGATGGCATGTGGATGGCTGGGAGAGTACTTCTTTTGGCGCTGCAGCAGCTGGGGCAGGGAAATTTGGCTGGTACAATCTGACATCGGTGTACCGATAGTAGATTGCCCGCATGTACTACTAGATTGTGACACACCTGGGGGGCGTGGCCAGCACGGCATGTGAACAGACGCAGGTTCACAGAGCTCCGCACTGATCCTGATAGAATCCGGTTTCCGGCACCGTTTACACCCGCTGTTTTTCGGCCTGACAGACAGGGGAACACTCCCCCAACACTCAGTTGTTGTCGGATCGCAGCTGGGGGGTATGATGACCCGGGGACAGAAGATAGACGGCGGCAGGCTGGATTCCCAAGATGGCACCGCTCCACCATCAGCACAGAAAGCGCACGGAGGAGACAAGGGGAAGGAGGGGGTGAGTAAAGCCCTGAAAAAGGCTAAAGAGACCTCCGGGGGCCCCCCTAAGTACATGAGATACTATGCCCAGAAGCTGGCAGGGAAGTCCGGAGTGGCAGGCGTGCTTCCCCTGGATGATTGTGCCCCCCAGAGTGACACTGAAATGGAGGAGGAGGAAGATGTACAGGGAGCAGGGGCCATGATGGATCAGGCAGGGGGAAGCTCTGGTTACCTGCATGGGGACCCAAATGACACCGAGGTGGAGGGGGGAGAACAGCCCACGCTGGCTGCCATACTGAAGGCAGTGAACAAGTGCACAGTGTCAGTCAATGGCCTGCAACTCAGGTTTGGGAGTCTGGAGGAGGAGGTGTGCCTGATCCGCCATGACATACAGAAAATGAGGGAAAGGACCACAGCTGCAGAAGGGAGGATTAGTGACCTAGAGGATAAGCTGCCCCCATTGATCAGAGAAACCCAGGCTACCACACGGCTGGCCAGGGCCGTGGATATGCACGCAGAAGATTTTGAAAACAGACTTAGACGCAACAATGCGCATAGTGGGATTACCGTAGAAGGTGGAGGGACGGGACCCCACGCAGTTTGTGGAAAAGTGGATGACTGATGTTTTTGGCAAAGAAGCATTCACGCATCTATACGCAGTGGAGAGAGCGCACAGAGTGCCCTCCAGGCCTCTCCCGCCGGGCAATCCTCCCCGCCCGATCCTTGCCCGTCTTTTAAACTACAGAGACAGAGAAATAATACTGAGACTTGCCAGGGAAAAGCGGAATGTCCAGTTCAATGGCACACGGGTCTCATTCTACCCAGATTTTTCCGCCGCAGTACAGAAGAGCCGGGCTCGGTTCACTGAAATTAAGAAACGCCTGCAGAGGGTGCAGGCACCATATGCTATGCTGTACCCGGCGAGACTCCGAGTCATTCTCAGAGGACAGGCCCACTTCTTTGAACACCCTGCTGATGCCTCAGACTGGCTGGATGCCAACGAAGGGGCACTCCGTCAGGCTAGGAGGCCACCCGCGGCAGAAGATGGACACTCGGACTGAACACTGTCTACCTCGCATACTTGCTCCCTCGCATGAGGGTACTGCCGGAAACACACATTACCCCTATATTTTGGTGCTGAAATGTGAGTTTGGAAATGCTGTTATTACCACACCCAGCGAAGATGATTGCTGACAGGGCTGCCACGTTTGGTAGCCAAATGGAAGTTCGGAGGGACCTGTTGTCCCGCAGTTGCGGGGGTTGCCTGTTGGCTCCCCAAAGTTTGAGCCCACAAAGGGCGTATGTGCAGATGGGTGTATACCCCTTACAGGCGGATGGCCTGCTACGAGAGGAAATTGATGCACAGTTGTGCATCTCAGCTTGCTACCAGTTCCCAGTTTACTCCAGAGCCCGCTTATACTCTTCTTTTTCTAGTTGCGGAAGGTCTTCTTTTATTTTTTCTGCCACCTGGTTGTTTGCCCTGTCCCTGTTCCTGGTCTGGCTTACCACGCTGACACCTTCAAGTGGGGGGGTGGAGGGTGGCTGGGGTGGAGATGTCTTTTCCCCTTCTGAAGTTATGCCTCAACCCCCCTGATGGCGACAGTAACGGTGTTATCGTGGAATGTCCGGGGACTGCAGGACCCCCTGAAAATAACTATGGTGTCATCCCTGATGAGGAAACAGTTACCGGCTATTTGTGCACTCCAGGAGACTCATTTAACCCCTGACTCTGTGTCCTGTTTGGGGTTATCGGTGGGCGGGCAGGATATACCATTCCACTCACACCTCATATTCTAGGGGGGTGAGTGTGCTGATACATAGAGCACTGGACTATGAGGAATTACAGGCAGATGTAGATGCTGAAGGCAGATATGTTTTTCTTTTATGCAAATTGTTTGCCTTTAAATGTATTCTAGCTTTTATATATGTGCCTCCCCCGTATAATAATCAGGTGCTGGGGGCCTTGGTGGAGTTCCAGGTGCGGTTCCCGGAGGTACCCTTGTTTGCCTTCGGGGACTTCAACTGCTACATGGACCCTCACATGGATAAACATCCGCCGGGAGGTGGGAGGAGGGGGGTACGGCGTACAGCCCTACGGAATCTAGTAGAGGAGGTGGGGTGGAGGGACCCTTGGAGAGCTAGACACCCAGGGGAGAAGCAGTTCTCATGTTTTTCTAAAAGCCATTTGTCCTTATCTAGGATAGATCTCTGTCTGTGCTCTCATGCTGCCGAGAGGTATGTTGTAGATGTGACGTACGGCCTGAGAAGTGTATCGGATCATTCCCCACTGATTGCATCCCTGGAGGTGCGTCCCCCTTCGGCGGTGGCCAAGGCCCCGTGGAAGATAAACGCATTCTGGTTGAACCTTTTCTCTTCCCACGAACACATAGAGGCCCGCAACGAGGAATATTGGCGTGTGCACAATGACTTTGACAACATGGCGGTCAAGTAGGAAGCTTTTAAGGCTGTCCTGAGGGGCTTACTTATCACAGAGATCCAGGCCACCAAGGGACGGTCAAATGCACAGCGGGAGGGGGTGGAAAGGAAGCTAGAGGCCAAATTCATTGCAGACCCGTCTGACAACAATAGGGAGGCGTGGCTGTCGGCGCAGGATGCCCTTTACCGGGTCACGACCTCGGGAGCGGAGAGGAAGCGTTTTTTCCAAAAGGCGGCATTCTATGAGGAGGGTGAGCATACTGGTCGCATGTTAGCAACTATCGCCCACGCCCAGCAGTTGTCGCCCTCTATAGGGGCGCTGCGCACTGCCGGTGGGGGGGTGACTAATTCCCCTGATCAAATCCTTTCCGAACTAGTAGGATTCTACTCCTCTCTGTATGATTCCAAAAGGTCATATTCACTAGACTCCCTGGCTGAGTATTTAGACCCTGTACAACTACCAATGTTGTCGGCCTCCCATAAGGAGATGCTTGATGCCCCATTGACCCTCGGTGAATTGCAGATGGCGACCAGCCTGATCCCTAACTTGAAGGCCCCTGGGGACGATGGTCTTCCAGCGGAAGTATACAAGCAGTATGGGGAGTTGATACTTCCACACCTGCTGAAGGTCTTCAATGCTGCAAGGGAGGTGGGCACGCTCCCCCTCTCTATGACCAGGGCAAACATTGTTCTGATTTTGAAACCTGATAAGGATCCTCTTCACCTGGGGTCATACAGACCGATCTCCCTTCTACAGAACGATGTAAAGATTCTCGCCAAGGTCCTGGCGGTCAGACTGAATGAGGCTATCTCCACTATATTTCACTCTGACCAATCAGGATTTATGCCGCAGAAGTCGACGGCGATAAACTTGAGGAGACTCTTTATTAATATGCAATCGCGGGCAGACAACGTTGGGGACAGAGCCTTGCTATCGTTGGACGCCCATAAAGCGTTCGACAGCGTAGAATGGGAGTATCTTTGGGCGGTGATGCGGAAATTTGGTTTTGGGGAGGGATTCATTACATGGGTCCAGCTCTTATACTCATCCCCGGTGGTGGCGATAAGGGAGGGAGGGAGAGTCTCGCATACGTTTGATCTACACAGAGGCACACGGCAGGGTTGCCCCCTGTCTCCCCTCCTCTTTGCTATGGCCATCGAACCCCTCGCGGATATGATTCGGACTAACCCCTTGGTACAGGGATTTCAATACGGTGATCTGCATGAGAAGATCATGCTATATGCGGATGACACCATGCTGCTCCTGGGTGACACCTCTGAGTCACTAACGGAGGCCATGAAGGTAGTGCGACGGTTCGGGAAATACTCGGGTTTGACTATTAATTGGACCAAGTCCTCCCTCCTCTTGCGCCCATTAGCACTATACTTGACATCCCTGTATCTGAGTCTTTCCGGTACCTGGGTATTCAGGTTACCGCTTCCCCACTGGATTATATTGGCCTTAACTTGACCCCATTGATCAGTCGCTGCCGCGATAGGGTCAAGGTATGGAGCAAGCTGAAACTGTCACCGGTTGGGAGGGTGAACCTCATAAAGATGATCCTTATGCCACAGCTGCTCTACGTCCTACACAACTCCCCAACGGTTATCCCCCTGAAAAAGTTTAGAGTCATCAACTCAATTTTTCGCTCCCTGATCTGGCTCACAAAGCCCCCGAGGGTTAAACTTGAGCAACTACAGCGCCCAAAGGAAGCCGGTGGATTGGCGCTGCCCAATCCATGGCTATACTATCTGGCCTCCCAGTTGCAGCATATTGCGAGGGTGGCGGGACCTCAACGGGACTTGCAGCTGAACTTGAGGGATTCCTCGGCTCGGCTGCTCAGGTTCGCGACTGGGGGGGAAGTGATAGAGGGTTTGGAGGCCTTGCAATACGCTAAATCTAACAAACGGTTCCCCACGTACAACCTCATGCAGAAGATCTGGAATAAGGCTAGGATGATGCAGGGAGTGACGGGATACACTAAATACAGCCCCATTTGGGATAACGCTTACTATCAAGAAATAGCTAAACTACCGTGTGGACAGAAATGGAAACAGTATGGGATATCCCTGTTGTCACATATAATTAGAGCGGGTGGGTTGAGGCCCTTCTCGGAGCTCAAAGAGGACTTTCAGCTGCTTTCAGCTGCCAGCATCCATGTATTATTACTACTTGCAGCTTAAACATGCATTTGATGCACAGAGGTAAGCGGATATATGGTCCATGGATTTAGCACCAGTCTTTAACTTCCTGTCTGATGTGTCTACCTATAAAGGTTTCATATCTAATTGTTATGCCATGCTGCTGAATTTCCTTCTGCCGGGGGCCCCCCTCAAGTCAGTAGCCTGGTGGGAACGGGATGTAGGCATGTTCGAGGAGGAGCAGTGGGAGGAAGCCTTACAGGCAGTTCCTACATGCTCCCTGAACGTGGCGCACAGACTGTCACAGCTCTACATTCTCCTAAGGACACATTACACACCTGCCAGATTAGCGCATATGGGTTTGGGGGTAGCCCCCTGCTGCACTAGATGTTGCAGGGACCACAGAGATCTCATCCATCTACTATGGCGCTGCCCGAAGCTCCACCTGTACTGGACGGGGGTTGTTGACACTATTAGCGGGGCCTTCCAGATACAGGTTCCATTGGAACCCAAGATCTGCCTGTTGGGGATAATGGATGGCTTGCTGGCGGAGGATATTCCAAAACAAGCTATTGGCAGGGCTCTGTTTCAGGCTCGTTTAATGATACTGAGACACTGGAAGGACACTGAACCACCTACGGTGCAGGAGTGGATTACACAGATGGGGGTCACGCTGAGGCTGGAGAAGGTGGTGTATCAGAGAAGAGGGGCCAGTGGTAAATCTGAAAAGCTATGGGCCCCGATAGATCTTGTCTGGGATCGTCTATTTTAGGAACTTGACCACCTGATTTCTAGCTATCTATATGCATCCACTGGAGGGGGGGGGGGAGAGAAGGTGATAGGAGACTCTGCAACGGGTAATGATATTTGGCGTAGTGTTAGGATGTATTAAATGTGTACCATTCATTGAGATATTGGTTGAGAATATGCTCTGGAGTTCTGTATGTTATTTCCTGTATTTGCTCAATGAAACTTTTGTTTGAGAAAAAAAAAGATTGTGACACACCTAATTCTACACCTTCAGTCCTATCAGTGCAGGCTTCATCGAGGACTGAGGGTATAGTGGGGTTGGAGATCCCAGCTGATGAGGGACAAGGGGAGGTCCGCTTTGTTCTTTGGTGTGGGTCTTTCAGGTATGCTTGCCAACAAACTGCATGGCAGGTCGACATACAGTACAGACCAAAAGTTTGGACACACCTTCTCATTCCAAGAGTTTTCTTTATTTTCATGACTATGAAAATTGTAGAGTCACACTGAAGACATCAAAACTATGAATTAACACATGTGGAATTATATACATAACAAAATAGTGTGAAACAACTGAAAATATATGTCATATTCTAGGTTCTTCAAAGTAGCCACCTTTTGCAGCAGACACATCGCTAGAACAACTGTTAAGAGGAGTGTGAATCGGGCCTTCATGGTAGAATATCTGCTAGGAAACCAGTGCTAAAGAAAGGCAACAAGCAGAAGAGACTTGTTTGGGCTAAAGAACACAAGGAATTGACATTAGACCAGTGGAAATCTGTGCTTTGGTCTGATGAGTCGAAATTTGAGATCATTGCTTCCAACCACGTGTCTTTGTTCGACACAGAAAAGGTGAACGGATGGACTTTACATGCCTGGTTCCCACTGTGAAGCATGGAGGAGGAGGTGTGATGGTGTGGGGATGCTTTGCTGGTGACACTGTTGGGGATTTATTCCAAATTGAAGGCATATTGAATCAGCATGGCTACCACAGCATCTTGCAGCGGCATGCTATTCCATCCGGTTTGCGTTTAGTTGGACCATTATTTATTTTTCAACAGGACAATGAGCCCAAACACACCTCCAGGCTGTGTATGAGCTATTTGACCAAGAAGGAGAGTGATGGGGTGCTGCGTCAGATGACCTGGCCTCCACAGTCACCGGACCTGAAACCAAACAAGATGGTTTGGGGTGAGCTGGACCGCAGAGTGAAGGCAAAAGGGCCAACAAGTGCTAAGCATCTCTGGGAACTCCTTCAAGACTGTTGGAAGACCATTTCAGGTGACTACCTCTTGAAGCTCATCAAGAGAATGCCAAGTGTGTGCAAAGCAGTAGTCAAAGCAAAAGGTGGCTACATTGAAGAACCTAGAATATGACATATTTTCAGTTGTTTCACAGTTTTTTGTTATGTATATAATTCCACATGTGTTAATTCATAGTTTTGATGCCTTCAGTGTGAATCTACAATTATCATAGTCATGAAAATAAAGAAAACTCTTGGAATGAGAAGGTGTGTCCAAACTTTTGGTCTGTACTGTATGTCGACCTGCCATGCAGTTTGTTGGCAAGCATACCTGAAAGACGCTTGAGACATATGTTGCAAATAGCAATGGTGCGATCTGATGCACATGTCTCAAAAAAGGCCCACACCAAAGGACTTTTGCAGTAACGCTGAGACACAGCAGCGCCCTGCACAGGCGTAGCTCTGCGATGTAATGCAGTTGGTGTTCTGCCCTTAAGCTGTGCCCTGGAGGGCATCCTGCCTCTTTGGAGATGTGCCTGTGCCTCCTCCTCCTCCTCTCTCCTATCAGGCACCCACGTAGAGTCAGTGACCTCATCATCCCCTCCCTCCTCATCACTGTTGAAAACCTGTCAGTATGCTGCAGCTGGGGGAACATGACTGCCAGATTGCTGTCCCTCTCTGGCACTCCCTCTCTCTGGGCTCACATTACTGCCTTCCTCTATCTGTGTTCCATCATCGGAGCATTCAAAATGCTGCGCATCTTCAGGCAGGATGTACCCAACGTGGTGTTGAAACAGTTCGGGGCATTCCTCAGGAGGACATGGTGGGACTAGGGAAGGAGTAAGTGATGCCATTAAGCAGAGGGAAGAGGACGCCTTGGCAGCTAATTTACCAAACAAAGTACCCTGAGCCTGGGTGAGAGAGGATGAGGAGGATGAGGATAGCTTGGTCATCCACTCTACCAATTTGTCTGCATGTTGAAGCTCAACAAGGCCAGCTCGCGAAAAGAAAGATGAGTGTGTGCCATGGTCACGTGCTGAAGAAGAGTATGCACCGTGTCCAACGCCAGCACTGTTGCCTCTAGATGCAGAGCCTGCTTGCCCTTGTGACTCTCTGCCTCTCTTTGTTGTCCTTCCAGACATTATAATGGCATGCAGAGGACAAAATCAGTACACACACCTCTTAGCTTTAGGTGCAAACTGCAGAGGACACGTGGAGTACACACCAAGTAGCTTTATGTGCAAACTAATGAGCACACTTGCAGTATACACCAAGTAGGTTTAGGTGCAAACTATAGAGCACAAGTGCAGTAAACATCAGGTACGTATACCCATATCTATCTAATTTCGATTACCAAAAACCATATGGCAACAAAACTACACAGTACAAGTGCAGTAAACACCAGGTACGTTTAGGTGCAAACTATACAGTACAAGTGCAGTAAACACCTCCCCACTCCCCTTTTCCCTCCCTTTTTTATTTCCCCCTTTTTCCTTTCTCTCCACTCTTCTTCTTTATTTCTGTCATGCCATGTTATGTTTTGTTTAGTCTTGCTATGTATATGTCTGTCTTTGTCGTGTTGTTATATAGGTTTTTTATTATTATTATAATATTGATGTCCCTACTTTCTGGATATGTTATACCTATGTACAATGTTTTGTATATATATGATTGTATGCTATTCTTACTTTGATTACGTTATGCTATTAGTTGTACATAATGTTATACATAATGTTGATTGATCCGTTTTGTGCAGATGCCTGTTTGAATTATTACCATTTACATCTCTCCTCCTTCCTCTTTCTACCATGGCTGGAGGACATCTGACCTGCCTTAATTGAGATGCACTATCTGCCGGAGACATTTTTTTCCTTACAGATCCGTTGTGCGATCTGGCCACCTCTTTAGTAACTTTAATCAGTCTCTGCCATTCAAGTATTCTCTTCTCTTTTTCTCTTATCCCATGCACGGGCTGTTGGATATTTGTGCCTTTCCGTATGGACACCCAAGGGCTTTTTTTTCCCTTCTTAGCCCGCCTGTCATATCGTCCTTGCCGTTCGGCACCTCCTCACCCCCTCCCCTCCATCTAGTGAGTTGCTATATGCCTCATCCATTGGTCTAGACTGCCGCTGTTTCCGCCCACAGGGGCGTGGACACCGCGCTTCTGAACCTGCCAGCGATCACATACTCGGTGTTTAAATGTACCATCTTCCCCACCGTAGATCGCGGTGCTTTGTGGGTTATGTAGGCATCTTCGGCGGTGTCCAACGGCGGACGTATTCTGACACTTATCTGTCCTCACACGCCCGATGACGTCACACGCTCGGACATGCGGGAGAGGGGGGATATTTAAACGGTCATTAGTGATTTGTTTTCCCTACAGTGCCTGTGCGAATTGAGCCGTGTCCGTAACATTTTGATTACAGGTAATTCTGTTGCTGCTAGGTGCTTCTCTGCGCTCTGAATTCAATGCATTTGTTGCTAAGTACAATTTAACCTTATGTGATTGACATAATCCCTGTGTGATGCTCTGTGTTGAGCCATCTAGCTATCTTATATATATAAAAAATGTCTTTGTCTGTCTCTCTTTCAATATTCATAGATTCAGAGTGCAACTTGATACTACTTGATACTACTTGATACTACTCTTTTTGACTGCTATCAGCAACAATAGGGTGAACTCTGGTGGCCGTTCCCAGCACTGCACTTTTATATTTACATAAAGAAATTTTTTCCTGTAAGTGTATTTTTTTCAAGACCAACATACTATTATCTATATCAAATTATGTTTAATGATTATGGATGGAACACTTGTCTCATGGAGTACTTTGTGTTTCCCCCAGACCGTTTTGTTCTCTCCTCTCCTATGGATAGGCACCTGTGATCTCAACCTCTGATGCATGGGACCGTTAGGGTGAGCCTTACTATCTCTGGACCTTGAGGTCCAGCCGCCCTCCGCCCTCTGCCTCCTTTCTCTATTTCTCCCTTTTCTCCAGTCTCCGGAGCGGTGCATCTACTTTGATGTACAAGGTCAGCTGTGTTCAGACACGCATCTGTACAATAATATGTGAAAATTTTCTATCTTAATAGAGCTGATTACAAAGTTTGGGTCCCAACCCAGCCCCTGAGGAAGCCTATCTATAGGCAAAATATATTGGGCCGAATACCATCTGGGCTGTGACCGCTTGCAAACTTGCATCTCATGTACAATCAGGATCTACTGCTACCTGGTTTTTAATGTTAATCTGATTTTCTATACTTGTTATTAGATATATTATGTACAATGATATGTGTTTGAATATCTTAATAAATTATTAAAAACTATATGCGTTTGTAATGTTATAAGCACCGTTATAATCCCCTATCGTCCATACAATATATTCTACTATGTCATGGGATGAGGTGCGATTAATCTATACGAAAATATAACTAAGCAGACCCCACTCTCTTTCTCCCCTTTCTGCAGTAAACACCTGTTACGTTTAGGTGCAAACTATACAGCACAAGTGCAGTAAACACCAAGTACGTTTAGGTGCAAACTATACAGCACAAGTGCAGTCAACTACAAGTAGGTTTAAGTGCAAACTATACAGCACACGGGCAATACAACACGTTACAAAGACTACAGCTAGCACAATCAACTGCCTGACAAATAGGAATAGCTGATCTAGCTAAACTATACAGTGTATAAATACAGCAATATTGTGTCAATCTCGCTCCCTTTCTCGGGGAGATTGACCACCTACGAGCCCCATCACGGGAGCCAGCACCGAGCTGGCTTGCCACGATGGAGACAAAGCCGTCATAGATGCGATGGGGATCCGACTTGGATTCCCGCCAAATCTACACGTGGCGTTTGGTATAAATCATGATGGAGAACTCCACGCCAAATTTTAAATAAAAATCCAGCGTGGGTCCCCCCCCAGGAGGCATACCAGCCCCCTAGGTCTGCTATGGATTGTAAGGAGGGACCCCCCACACCGAAAAAAACGTTGTGGGGGTTCCCCCACAATCCATACTAGACCCGTATCCAAAGCATGCCGCCCGGCCAGTCAGGAAAGGAGTGGGGACAAACGAGCACCCCCCTCCTGAGCCGTACCAGGCCGCATGCCCTCAACATGGGGGGTCAGGTGCTCTGGGGAAGGGGGGTGCACTGCAGCCCCCCACCCCAGAGCACCCTGTCCCCATGTTGATAAGGACAGGGCCTCTTCCTGACAACCCTGGCCGTTGGTTGTCGGGGTCTGCGGGCGGGGGGCTTATCAGAATCTGAGAGCCCCCTTTAATAAGGGGGCCCCCAGATACCGGCCCCCCACCCTAAGTGAATGAATATGGGGTACATCGTACCCCTACCCATTCACCTGGAGGCAAAGTGTAAAAATAAACACAACACAGGGTTATTAAAATATTTTATTAGCCAGCTCTGGGGGCCCCCCCTTTTCTTTAGCTTTTTTTTACCAGGGGGGGCCTTCTTCTTCCGCTCTCCAGGGGTCTTCTCCGCTCTCCAGGGGTCTTCTCCACTCTGCGGGGGTCTTCTTCCATCTTCTCCACTCTGCGGGGGTCTTCTTCTGCTCTCCGGGGGTCTTCTCCGCTCTCCAGGGGTCTTCTTCCGCTCCCCAGGGTCTTCTCCGCTCTCCGCTGTTGACTCGGCGCTTTCCGGTGCCTACCCACGTGGGTAGGTACCGGAGCATGATGGGACTGTGACGTCATAAGAGAGGCCTATATAAGTTGCTGGGAGCCGCGCATCCGGCATAACAGCGGGAAGTAGCATCGAGTCAACATCTGGAGAAGAGAAGAAGGCGTCACAGAAGAGCGGACTGGCGGCCGCTAGTAATTGAGCTAACACGAAGATAGCGGCGGCCAGTCCTGAAGAAGAAGGCATCGGAGAACGCCGAGTCAACAGCGGAGAGCGGAGAAGACCCCCGGAGAGTGGAAGAAGACCCCCGGAGAGCGGAGAAGATCCCCGGAGAGTGGAAGAAGACCCCAGCAGAGTGGAGAAGATGGAAGAAGACCCCCACAGAGTGGAGAAGACCCCCGGAGAGCGGAATAAGAAGGCCCCCCTGGTAAATAGCTAAAGAAGAGGGGGGGCCCCCGGAGCTGACTAATAAAATACTTTAAAAACCCTGTGTTGTGTTTATTTTTACACTTTGCCTCCAGGTGAATGGGTACCATATTCATTCACTTAGGGTGGGGAGCCAGTATCTGGGGGCCCCCTTATTAAAGGGGGCTCTCAGATCCCGATAAGCCCCCCGCCCGCAGACCCCAACAACCAACAGCCAGGGTTGTCGGGAAGAGGCCCTGTCCTTATCAATATGGGGACAGGGTGCTCTGGGGTGGGGGGGCCGCAGCGCGCCCCCCTTCCCCAGAGCACCTGACCCCCCATACTGAGGGCATGCGGCCTGGTACGGCTCAGGAGGGGGGGGCGCTCGTTCACCCCCACTCTTTTCCTGACCGGCCAGGCGGCGTGCTTTGAATACGGGTTTGGTATTGATTGTGGGGGAACCCCCACGCCGTTTTTTTCCGGCCTAGGGGGGGTTCTCCTTACAGTCCATAGCAGACCTAAGGCCCTGGTATGCCTCCTGGGGGGAAACCCACGCCGGATTTCTATTTAAAATTTGACGTGGAGTTCTCCCTCATGATTCATACCAAACGCCGCGTGTAGATTTGGTGGGAATCCAAGTGGGATCGCAATCGCATCTATGACGCGCTACCTGGAATGTGCTTTTTCTATTTCAGCGAGATGTCGGCACCCTGTTGCCGAGAATCAGCGCGATGCTGTCGTGCTGAAAACACATTCTCTGTGACAGGTACTGTATATGTACAACTCCTGGGATTTATATATATCCTCTACACTAGGGATGAGCTGAACACACCCCTGTTCGGTTCGCACCAGAACTTGCGAACACACCAAATATTTGTGTGAACTTTAGAACCCTGTTAAAGTCTATGGGACTCAAACATTTGAAATCTAAAGTGATAATTTTAAAGGCTAATATGCAAGTTATTGTCCTAAAAAGTGTTTGGGGACCTGGGTCCTGTCCCAGGGGACATGTATCAATGCAAAAAAAAAAAGATTTAAAAACTGCAGTTTTTTTCAGGAGCAGTGAATTTAATAATGCTAAAAGTGAAACAATAAAAGTGTAATATTACTTTAAATTTCATAACTGGGGGGTGTAAAGTAAGCATGTGAAAAAGCGCATGTTTCCCATACATAAAACTGTCCCTGCACAAAGTGTCATTTCTGAAAGAAAAAAAGTCACTTAAAACCGGCTTTGCGGCTATAATGAATTGTCGGCTCTGGCAATTTAGAGAGGATTCATTCATAAAAAATAAAAAAAAGTGTGGGGGTCCCCCCAAATTCCATTTCCAGGCCCTTCAGGTCTGGTATGGACATTAAGGGGAACCCCGCCGTCAATTAAAAAAAAAATGACGTGGGGTTCCCCCCAAATATCCATTCCAGACCTTTCAGGTCTGGTGTGGATTTTAAGGGGAACTCCACCCCAAATTTAAAAAAAAATGGCGTGGAGTTCCCCCAAAAATCCACACCAGACCCTTATCCGAGCACATTAACCTGGCCGGCCGCAGAAAAGAGGGGGACAGAGTGCGGCCCCCCCTCTCCTGAACCGCACCAGACCACATGCCCTCAACATGGGGAGGATGTCCCCATGTTGATGGGGCCAAGGGCCTCATCCCCACAACCCTTGCCCCGTGGTTGTGGGGGTCTGTGGGTGGGGGGCTTTTCAGAATTTGGAAGACCCCTTTAACAAAGGAGACCCCCAGATCCTGCCCCCCCCATGTGAATTGGTAATGGAGTACACTGTTCCCCTACCATTTCACGAAGAAAGTGTAAATAATAATAAAAAAACACACAGACACTGTATAAAAAAGTCATTTATTAATAATCCAAAAAATCCAGCGGTGGTAATCCACTCTCGATGCGGCTCCCTGCTCCAACGTTGTCTTCTATCCAGCGACGGATGATATCTCCAGCGACGGGTGATCGGTCCAGCGATGAGAAGACTATCCATCCAGAGCAGCATCACCGACCTTTGACATTTCTTATATAGGGGAGGCGGGACCATCTGTCTCGTGACCCCGCCCCATTGATGCACCCTCTGCTACGTCACTGGGAAAGCCTGGTCTTCCCCCTTGCGTCAGAGGGGGTGGGGTAATGTGACAGATGGCCCCGCCTTCCCTATATAAGAAATGTCAAAGCATCGGGCGTGTCATTCAGATGATCTCTCCAGGGACGGGTGATCGGTCCAGCGATGAGAAGACTATCCATCCAGAGCAGCGTCGCCGACATCCTCCCTCTGCTGGGCTGTGTCCGTCGTTGGATAGAAGACAACGTTGGAGCAGGGAGCCGCATCGAGAGTGGATTACCACCCCTGTTTTTTTTTTTTATTAATAAAGGACTTGTTTCTACGGTGTCTGTGTTTTTTTTAAAACTATTTACACTTCCTCTGTGAAATGCTAGGGGTACAGTGTACCCCATTACCAATTCACATGGGGGGGCAGGATCTGGGGGCCCCCTTTGTTAAAGGGGTCTTCCAGATTCTGATAAGCCCCCCGCCCGCAGACCCCCACAACCACAGGGCAAGGGTTGTGGGGATGAGGCCCTTGTCCCCATCAACATGGGGATGTCCTCCCCATGTTAAGGGCATGTGGCCTGGTGCGGTTCAGGAGAGGGGGGCCACACTCTGTCCCCCCTCTTTTCTGCGGCCGGCCAGGTAACGTGCTCGAATAAGGGTCTGGTGTGGATTTTTGGGGGAACTCCACCCCATTTTTTTTTAAATCTGGGGTGGAGATCCACTTAAAATCCACACCAGACCTGAAGGGTCTGGAATGGATATTTGGGGGGAACCCCATGTAATTTTTTTTTTAAATTGACGGCAGGGTTCCCCTTAATGTCCATACCAGTCCTGAAGGGCCTGAAAATGGAATTTGTGGGTACCCCCACGCTTTATTTTTTATTTTTATGAATGAATCCTCTCTGAATTGCCAGAGCCGACAATTCATTATAGCCGCAAAGCCGGTTTTAAGTGACTTTTTTTTCTTTCAGAAATGACACTTTGTGCAGGGACAGTTCTATGTACGGGAAACATGCACTTTTTCACATGCTTACTTTACACCCCCCCAGGTATGAAATTTAAAGGAATATTTCACTTTTATCGTTTCACATTTAGCATTATTAAATTCACTGCTCCCGAAAAAACTGCCATTTTTAAAACTTATTTTTGCATTTATTCCCCAAACACTTTTTAGGACAATAACTTGCATATTAGCCTTTAAAATTAGCACTTTAGATTTCTCCCATAGACTTTAGCAGGGTGTTCCGCGGCTTTTCAAATTTGCCGCGAACACCCCTAATTGTTCGCTGTTCGCCGAACAGGCGAACAGGCAATGTTCGAGTCGAATATGAGTTTGACTCAAACTCGAAGCTCATCCCTACACACTGTAAATTTAACTAAACTGACTAGCTTGCCTGCTCCATGTATCTATCTAGTAAAAAAAGAAACTCTCTCTCTCTCTCTCTCTCTAGGACTGATCTTTTCGTTAACACCGCCGCAACACACTACACGAGGCAGCCCAGCAGGCAGCCTTTTATAGTGTGGGGCGTGTGCTAAAGCCCTGAGCTATAATTGGCCAAAGCCACCCTGGCTTTGGACAATTATTGCTCTCCTTTTTTTGCGCGCTGTGATTGGCCAAGCATGCAGGTCATAGAGAATACTTGGCCAATCGTCAGCGCGCAATGCCACAGTGAATTATGGGCCATGACGCATCACTGGAATTTGGTGCGAACGACCCGTTTTGTTCGAATTTCGCCGAACAATCGAACAGCCAATGTTCGATTCGAACATGGGTTCGAGTCAAACGCAAAGCTCATCCCTAGTGAACAGCCAATGTTAAGCACCAGTTTTCAAAAAGGATATCGGCCGAACTGGAGAAAGTGCAAACTGATAAGAGGCATGGAGGAGCTTAGCTATGAGGAAAGATTAGAGGAACTGAATCTATTCCCTCTTCAGAAGAGGAGATTAAGGGGGCATATGATCAACATGTACAAATACATAAGTGGTCCATATAGTGAACTTAGTTATTCACGTTCAGGTCATCACAGAGGACAAGGGGGCACTCTTTACGTCTAGAGGAAAAAATATTTATTCTCCAAATACGGAAAGGTTTCTTCACAGTAATGCCGCGTAAACACGGACAGAATTTATGACAACAAGTGTTCGATATGAGCTTGTTTCAGAAAATCTGACCGTGTGTATGCTCCATCGGACATTTGCTGTCGGAATTTTCAACAACAATTGTTTGAGAGCTGGTTCTCAATTTTTCCGACAAAAGTTCTTGTCTGAAATTCCGATCGTGTGTAGCCAATTCCGACGCACAAAAATCCACGACTGCTCGGAATCAAGCAGAAGAGCTGAGTGTTGTACATCACTGCGCTCTTGATGTTCAGAATTTCTGACAACATTTGTGTGACCGTGTGTATGCAAGACAAGTTTGAGCCAACGTCCATCGGAATTGTTTTTGTTGGAATGTCCGATCGTGTGTACGTGACATAAGAGCTGTAAAAATGTGGAATAGATTCCCTCTATTTTCCCGCTGTGAAAATGTGGAATAGACTCCCTCCAGTGGTAGTTCTGGCAAGCTCAGTAGATTGCTTTAAAAAGGCCTGGATACTTTTCTAAATGTACATAATATAACTGGGTACTAACATTTATAGGTGAAGTTGATCCAGGGAAAATCTGATTGCCTCTCGGGGGATCAGAAAGGAATAGCAAATTGGATCATGCTTTGCTGGGGTTTTTCACCTTTCTCTGGATCAAGTGTAAGGATTGTGTATACAGGATTGTATGCTTTTTTTTTGGGTTGAACTGCATGGACTTGTGTCTTTTTTTCAACCTGACAAACTATGTAACTCTGATGCTTGGGCCAAACCGTTTGCCCAACTCCAGTGACAAGATGTTTTTTTTTTTACTTGAAGAATTCTCTCTAAAGAATCCATTAATTTCAACAACATAAGTTTATATGTGTGTTTAATGTATTTTATGTATGTTGTCTACTTGTAAAAGCCTTTTTAACGTAAATGGGTGCCGCCATCTTGGAAGTGATTTTAGCAGCTCCAACAGACTTTGTTATTACTTCAATTGACACTCTATAGTATTTACCATTATTCCATCCCTGAAAGCTACACAAAACGTTATATAAGAAGGTGTGGGGAGGGGCAGAGAAGCTGAGCCTGCACAGACAGTAACCAGACACTCCCAGAAAAGTCTTTAATGTGAAAGTGGAAGGTGCTTTTCCAAGCCAACAGAATAGTCAAATGTCCTAGCAAGTTCTAAGGTGTAATAAACATTAATTAAAAATACATTTCTACGCATTTAGCACAGTAGCTTGGTAGCATATGGGTCCTCAGTCAGGACACTATTTGCATGGAGTACTAATTTTCTTCCTGTGCTTGTGTGGGTTTCCGCCCACACTCCAAAGACATGGTGGTAGGTTAATTGGCCCTAGTATGCTATTCTACTGAGACTATCCAGGGCAGCTGCCTCATTATCTGCCCCAGCAGCAGATAAAGCGTCCTCAGGGAGAGGGGTGCTGTAGAAATATAAAAAAAAAATGGGGCAGCCCTCGTTCTGTGATGACGTCATATGACCGTTCCCCAGAGCAGCCTCTCTTGAGAGCCTTTGGGGCATGTTGGTCATGGGTGCACAGTGTGATAATCGCGGGTTTCTAGGACACAGCACAACCCTGATCTTGGTAAAGAGCCGACGACGTGGCTCTTTACTGATGTGCTTGTCTGTGTCCAATCAAAGCCGGTCACATGTAAACAAAGTAGTACCGTATATACTCGAGTATAAGCCGACCCGAATATAAGCCGAGGCACCTAATTTTACCACTGGGAAATCGTATTGACTCGAGTATAAGCCTAGGGTGTCCATCTGAATGCCTCATTGTGCCTTACTTTGCCTCACTGTGTCCATGTGCATGCCTTACTGCGTCCATGCCTCACTGTGCCCATGCCTCACTGTGCCCATGCCTCACTGTGCCCATGCCTCATTGTGTCCATGCCTCACTGTGCCCATGCCTCACTGTGCCCATGCCTCACTATGTCCATGACTAGACTGACGTTTAACATGGGAGTCTATGCAAGCTTTGCACACTTGTAGAGGAGAAATAGGGCTACATGTGTGGCAAGTTCCGGGTCCAGGGGACCTACGAGAAAACAAAAAATTAAAAATTTGGACAGCGCACTCCTGGAAAAGATTCCTGAATTCTCCTTTAATGGTAAAATGGAATACACTACAATCCACAGCAAAAGGTGAAAACGGGATACACAGCTGACGTTTCGCACTGATACTCAGTGCTTACTCATAGCTGTGGAATGTGCTTCGACCAGCCGGTACCGGGTCCCCAAATTCACTGGAGAAATGACCGTTTAACATGGGAGTCTATGGAAGGGGTGCCCGGCTTTGAAAAATCGGTGCTCCCCGGCCGTAGGTCCCCCAGGCAACAAACGTTGCACACTTTTAGAGGAAGAGTGGGGCAACATGTGTGCCAAGTTTCGGGTCCAATGGGTCATTACCCGGTCCCCATAGTCCGGAGATATCAGTCGCAAAAAGGTGACTCGAGTAAAAGCCGAGGGGGGCATTTTCAGCACAAAAAAAATGTGCTGAAAAGCTTGGCTTATATTCAAGTATATACGGTACCTTTTATTGGCTCCTTGCGTCTCACATTGACAGTGTTAGGCAAAGAGAGCTGATCAGTGGCATCCCCTTGCAGAGGGAACATGAACAGGCAATCAGGGCACTGATCATCAGTGCCCTGATAACAGTACAGCCCCAGAAGTGTTTATCAGTGCCCATCAGTGACACCAATCAGTGCCCAATAGTGCTGAGAGTCAGTACTGCCTTTCAATGCCCATCAGTGTCTGCTCACCAGTGCTGCCCATCATTGCCCATCAGTGCCCATAAGTGCCATGTATTCGTGTCGCCTTTCAGTGCCTACCAGTGCCGCTTATCAGTGCCCATCTTTGCCTATTAGTGCCGTGTATCAGTACTCATCAGTGCTGCATATTAGTGCCACCTATCAGTGCGGCATATTAGTGTCTCCACATCAGTGCCAATAAGTTCCGCCTCATCCGTACACATCAGTGCTTTATCATCTGTACACTTTAGTAAAGAAGAAAAGCTATTTATTTACAAAATTTACTGACAGAAACGAAGAAAAACTTTTTTAGTTTTCGCAAAAAAATTAAAACTCAGTAGAGATTAACCACTTAAGGACCACCTCCTGCACATATACGTCGGCAGAATGGCATGGCTGGGCACAGGCACGTACCTGTACTTTGCCTTTAAAAGCCCAGCCATATGTTGCACGCGCGCCCGACCTGGTCCGAAGCTCCGTGACTGTGCCCGTGGCCCCGATCGCCACCAGTGTCCTGCGATCGATCACAGGAGCTGAAGAATGCAGAGAGGTGTGTGTAAACACCTACCCCTGTTCTTCTGTGTGGCAGTGACACTGATCGTCTGTTCTCTGATATAGGGAACGACGATCAGTGATGTCACACCTACAGCCATGCCCCCCTACAGTAAGAATCACTCCCTTAGGGCGCACTTAACCCCTTACCGCCACCTAGTGGTTAACCCCTTCACTCCCATTGTCATTTTCACAGTAAATAGTGAATTTTTATAGCACTTTTCGCTGTGAAAATGACAATGGTCCCAAAAATGTGTCAAAAGTGTTCGATGTGTCCACCATAATGTCGCTGATCACTGGCATTACTAGTAAAAAAAAACTATTAATAAAAATGCCATAAAACTACCTTCTATTTTATAAACGCTATGGGCCAGATTCAGGTAGATGGGAGCATCTTTGCTCCAGAGTAACGCTTCTCATTTACGTTACTCTGCCGAAATTTTAGCAGCAAGTGCTGTCATTCACGAAGCACTTGCTCCTAAAGTTGCGGCAGCGTAACGAAAATGAGCCGGCGGAATTCAAATTGGGCGGGTACGGGGCGTGTAGTATTTAAACTAAGCGCGATCCCGCCGCGAACGTACTGCGCATGCGTCGAGTGTCAAAGCATCCCCGTGCGCATGCTCCAAATTCTGTGAATGAACGTCAATGACGTCACATTCCCATTCATGATCTTTTTACGCAAGCGACGTGATTTTTTTTTTCCCGACGCGATGACGACGCCTATACCTAACATAGGATACTCCAACCCCATGTAGGTATATCTTCGCGCCGCGTATCGCTTCCGGAAACGTCATACCGTCATTGCGTCGCGCCGGAATTCGCTCGTGAATTGCCGATTTCCGCTCATTAACATATTTTTTGAGCGGAAATCGGCGGGAACGCCCCCGGCGCCATTTTTAAGTTGAAGTAACGATGCAATGGCGAAACTCAGTTACGCTGATCGCATCGGAGCTTCAACCCGGCGTTTCTTGTTTTCTGGTTACAGAAAACAAAAACGCCGGCTCAAAGTGACAGTTAGGCTGGCGGATCACTGGATCCGCCAGCCTAACTGTTCCTGAATCTGGCCATTTAACTTTTCCGCAAACCAATCAAAAAAACACTTATTGCAATATTCTACCAAAAATAAATAGAATACGTATCGGCCTAAACTGAGGAAAAAAAAATGTTTTTATATATTTTTTGGGGATGTTTATTATAGCAAAAGGTAAAAAAATATTGTTTTTTTTTTCAAAATTGTCGCTACAATTTTGTTTATAGCGCAAAAAATAAAAACTGCAGAGGTGATCAAATACCCCCAAAAGAAAGCTCTATTTGTGTGAAAAAAGTGATACACATTTATTTTCGGTACAGTGCTGTATGACAGCACAATTGTCATTCAAAGTGCGAGGGCGCTGAAAGCTGAAAATTAGCCTGGGCAGGAAGGGGGTAAAAGTGCCCAGATGCATGTGTTTAAACATGTTGGTTTATATAACTCTTATTCCTTACCATTTGAAGCATGTTGCCAGCTGATGGTTCTACATTACTTCTGTATTCATTGTGAATTTTTACTATCTCGTCCTGTACTTCCTTTATACGTGTTGATAAAGTGTCACATGGCACAATATCATTTGGGTAGATGACCTGAAATATAACAAATAATCTGCTTAATAATATATGTTCAGAGGCATCACATGCATATATAATGAGAGTTTATTTTTTTATTTTTTATTTTACAGATAGGAAATGCAGTAGGAGGAGTGAGGAGTGGCATTCACCCAGTAGGATGGGTGAGATTACAAGGGTAGGGAGAACAGAGCGGGCAACTGAACATAAAGACTTAGGGGAAGAAAAAACAACCTTTTTTAAAAATTTGCAGGCATTTTAGGCACAATAGGTGGCAGAGAAATGTAAAATCAAAGAATTTTATTAGAAACACTAAAATATAATTTTATATAAAAACATTACCCTAAATAAGGGAACCCGTATTGCGATAAAATGCCCAACTCTGGAATGGATTAGGGCTATCCTAACATCTATATATGGCATTGACAATACCAACAATACATTGCTTGAAAATAGGTGCCCAGTTGTTGCTCCAACTCCAGGCTGTGAATGCATTTCGCTAAAGATGTTGCTTCTTCAGGACACTCTCATACCTCCTGATGGGCATAATAACATCACTAGGCCCTGCCCTGACGTGTTTTGTAATAGTCACATGAATGAGTCACATGACTGTGACAAAATGCATCAGTGCAGGGCCTATAGGCATCAACATGTCCATCAGGAATTATTGGCAGATCATGCTATAAGTCTCAGCCTTAAAGGGACCTTTACCTATATCTGCACAATTGCGATTTAACCACTTAAGGACCCCTCCACGCTGATATACGTCTGCAGAAGGGCACAGGCACATCCCTTTATGTTGCCTTTAAGAGCCCAGCCGCGCGGTCGCAAGCGTGCCACCTGCGGCGCGCTCGCGACCCGGTCCAAAGCTCTATGGGCCAGATTCAGGTAGATGGGCGCATCTTTGTGCCGGCATAACGCAGCACATTTAAGTTCCGCCGACGCAAACTAGTGAGGCAAGTACAGTATTCACCAAGCACTTGCTCCTAAGTTTGGGCCAGCGTAACTTAAATGTGAAGGCGCAAGTAGGTGTAAGTGGAAGTCGGTGTGACCTTATGCAAATGATGGTCTAAGCCTGGATCTGACACTTACGCCCGGCCTATCATCCAAGGAGCATGCTCAGTGACCTCGGTGTCTGATCGCTTCCCTGTGAGCATGCTCACAACTACCCCGGCCCAACTTCCTGAGATATGCCGGCCCAACCGACTTATGCCGAGCCTAAAAATAAGCCCAGACATGCGCCCGTCTGGTGCAAATTTGCCTCTGGGCCCTTTAATAAAATATATATATATATATATATATATTAATAAATAATAAAAAAAAACATTTATAAAAAAAAGGGGGTTTGACACATGGGGCCCTGGGGACCTCTGAGCCCTTTAATAAAAATATATTTATATATAAAAAAAATAATAATAAAAAAAAAAAATAATAATATATATATATTTTTTTAAATTGTATAAAAAGGGTTGGCATCGGAGGGGCCCTGGGGACCTCTGGGCCCTATAATAATAATAATAATAATAATAATATTATATATATATATATATATATATATATATATACAGTATATATATATATATATATTATAAAAATAAAAGAAATTAAAAAAACATAAAAAATATTTTTTTATATATAAAAAAAGGGGGGGGGGTCTCATTGGGGGCCTAAAAAAAAATGGCCCTTTAATAAAAAAATAAAAAAATAATAATATTTAAAAATAAATACATTTTTATTTAAAATAAATAAAAAAAGGGGGACCCCCGGGTCCCTTATAGGTGTACTGCCTGTACCCCCCTGATGGCGGCCCTGGCTATGAGCCCATGGCATGTTAGCAGACAGATGTGTTGTCCTGCAAGTGGGGTTGCTCAGCTTGTTAAGTTCGTCCATAATGGTGCTGCTGTAGCTGCTCTCCAGCTGACCTGTGCCCGTCAGGTGTAAAGATAAAGCAGCTATTTGTAGGAATAAGTTTGCGCTGGACTTAGGACTTACACGCAGCGCACTTAGCCAGCGTCTGGCACAAATACGTACGTGAATGGGCATATCTCCCTCATTTGCATATTTGAATAGGAAATCAATGGGCGCACCAGATCCGTCCAGCCTAAATATGCACCTAAGATAGGCCGGCGTAAGAAAGTTAGGTCGGTCGGAGGAAGCCTATTTTCAGGCGTATCTAGTTTGGTGGGTACGGTGCATAGATAAGACGGCACATATTTACACTTACGCCGCGCATCTCGAGATAAGCCGCCTAACTTCTTTCTGAATCTGGCCCCATGACCGCGCATGCGGGACCCGCGGTACCGATCGCCGCCAGTGTCCCACGATCGGTCACAGGAGCTGGAGAATGGGGAGAGGTGTGTGTGTGAACACACCTTCCCCGTTCTTCTGTGTGGCAACGACACTGATCGTCTGTACCCTGATATAGGGAACGACGATCAGTGACATCACGCCTACAGCCACCGCCCCCCTACAGCAAGAATCACTCCCTTAGGGACACTTTACCCCTTAGCCCCCCCTAGTGGTTAACCCCTTCACTGTCATTGTAATTTTCACAGTAATCAGTGCATTTTTATAGCGCTTTTCGCTGTGAAAATGACAATGGTCCCAAAAATGTGTCAAAAGTGTCCGATGTGTCCGCCATAATGTCACAGTCACAAAATAAATCGCTGATCACCACCATTACTAGTAAAAAAAAAAATATTAATAAAAATGCCATAAAACTATCCCCTGTTTTGTAAACGCTATAACTTTTGCGTAAACCAATTGATAAATGCGTATTCAAAATTTTCGATCTATTTTTGTTTAAAGCGCAAAAAATAAAAACCACAGAGGTGATCAAATACCACCAAAAGAAAGCTCTATTTGTGGGGGGAAAAGGATGCCAATTTTGTTTGGGAGCCACGTCACACAACCGCGCAATTGTCAGTTAAAACGACGCAGTGCCGAATTGTAAAAATGGGCAAGGTCCTTAACCTGCATAATGGTCCAGGTCTTAAGTGGTTAAATACCACCAAAAGAAAGCTCTATTTGTGTGAAAAAAGTGATACAAATTTATTTTCGGTACAGTGCTGTATGACAGCACAATTGTCATTCAAAGTGCGAGTATGCTTCCCTTGTGTGTGTAATATATTATATATTTTTTATAAAGATTATATTGATTTTAACGGTAATTCGCCCCCTTTTTTTCTTTCTGAGCTGAGGTGAAGTTTACCACTGGAAAGATAATGGCCCAGATTCACAGAGCGATTACGCCTGCGCAACAGGAGATGCGCGTGTGTAAGTCTAAATGTGCGCGTGCGTTTCGTTGCGCGGCATCCCCAGAACGAGATACGGAAAAAAATTTGTCCCGCGTAATTTCGTTAGACTGGCGCATCCGTCCGCGCAAAAGTGCGATAGACACACCATTGATTTGCTAGTCAAATATGCTAATGAGGGACTTATGGGGATCCACAAAACAACGTTGGGGCAGCGCAGGCGACGCAGTGTGCGCAACAGCAAAATGTCCTGTCTAAAATTAGAGCTGATAAAAGCTGGTCTAAAAAAAGAAAAAAAGTCTACTTGTTAGATAAAGCAACACTGTTAGTGAGCAGCTCAGCAGTCACACGTGTTGCTCAACAATCTGTATGCCAACATGCCAGGGGCATCGTCGCGCATAGCTATAGTACTGACTTTAGATGAACAAAGAAGGAGGAGGGCACGGAGGAGGGCACGGAGGATGGCACGGAGGATGGCACGGGAGAGGATATACCGCACCCGCATAGACCTGTTTGGCATGAGTGATTCTGAGGTGTATCGCATCTTCAGATTCACCCCTCATGCCATCCTGGAATTAACCACAACCCTGCAGGATGACATCACCAGCCCAACACAACGCTCACATGCAGTGCAGCCACTGGTCAAGGTCATGGCAACACTCCATTTCCTTGCCAGTGGCTCTTTTCAGCGTACAAGTGGAGTGGTGGCTGGGATGTCACAGTCCTCCATGAGCAGATGTGTGCACCAGGTTGTCCCTGCAATACTCAGACGCATGGCTAACCAAATCATCAAACCCACCACTGAGGACCTGCGGCTGAAGGCAATGACAAATTTCTACAGAATTGCCAGATTCCCACGCACTGTGGGGGCCATTGATTGCACACATGTGGCACTCCAGCCCCCCCAGGAGACAGAGCACATGTACCGCATCCGGAAGCATTGGCATTCCATCAATGTACAGGTGATAGTCGATGCCCAAGGCCTCATATGGCACGTCCATGCCAAACACCCAGGGTCCAGCCATGACAGCTACATATACAATCAATGCCACATCCGATTGGAATTCGATCAGAACGTGTATGGGGACACCTGGCTGGTTGGTGAGTGACATGGGTGGCAGGCATGACTATCCCCTCCCATGATGCACATCACAAGGGGCACATGCATGACTAACATCCTCCTGTCTTTTCCCTTACAGGTGACTCTGCATATCCACTGGGACCCCATCTCATGACTCCTATCCGGAACCCCCAAACTCCAGGAGAGGAAAGATACAATCAAGCACATGCTCAAACACGAGCAGTGGTGGAGCGCACCTTTGGCATCCTAAAGTCACGTTTCCGATGCCTGGATAAGTCTGGGGGTACCCTCTTGTACTCCCCAAACTTTGTGTGCCAGATCATCGGTGCATGTTGCATGCTGCACAACTTTGCAGAAAGAAAGGGCCTGCAGATTGACCTACGTGATGACCTGACCCCTGAACCAGACAATCCCCCCCTAACCGAGGTTAACCCGTCTTCTGAGGGAAGAGCAGCCAGGAGACAGCTCACATTGGGCATCTTTGCACGTTAGGCCGCGTACACACGGCAGGGAACCTCGACGGGCAGAACACATCGTTCCGCCCGTCGAGGTTCCCTGCCGGCCGTCGAAATCGGCGACCCGCTCGTCGGGAATGGCAACCAGCCATTCATCCAGGCGGGCCGTCGAGCAAATAGAGAGCGTGCTCTCTATTTCTGCTCGACGGGCTTCCCGACGGGAAGCTCGCCGAGAGTGTACACACGGCCGAGGTCCTCGCTGGAATGCAGCTTCCAGCGAGGTTCTCGCTGGTTTCCAGCGAGAACCTCGGTCGTGTGTACGCCGCCTCAAACATACACATTAATCATGGCACAATGAGAATGCATGCATGCACAACACTGTGGTCCCTAGCACACACACCCCACATCCACATCAAATTGGATTGGCACCAGTCCACCATGCAGGACTTGTGAGCAGCAACGCCACGCCAAGGCTCCAATTATGTCACTGTACATTCATACACCATTCACACGGACCTGGGGATCACTTCTCCCTGGTCCTGGGGAACCCTTCTCCACCAAAATAGAGGGTGACACCCCTTTTCCAGCAGGAATGTCACCCCCACATTCACACAGCATTCACAACCCCAAAAAAAAAATGACCTGCAAAATCAAAAAATTTCCAGCAAAAAAAATTGAAAAAAAAAAAATTGAAAAAAAAAAAAAATTTGGGGGAAAAACAAATTACTGCCCTCTGTGTGAGCCACGCCTGGGGCGCCCCCGGCCATGGCCCCGGCTTCTCAGGGGAGACTCATGGGGAAGGGGTAAAACCGGGGAAGGAGGATCAGCCCCTGATCTCTGCCCACCTGGTGGCCTGCCCTCCAAGGCCACGGCAATTCTGTCCAGGGCAGCACCAACTGTTGCCGTGTTGGCCTGGATAGCCAGGGTAAGGGCCCTCACATCCTGCCCAACGCCTGCTGATGTCGTCTGCAGTTCATTTAGGCAGGTTGTGAAAGCCCGGGAGTGGGAGTCCAGGTTCCCCAGCGTATCCTTGATGGAGGACAGGCTCTCCTCCATCCGCACCAATGTCTGGCTGACCTATCCCAGATGGCGGGTCTGGAGGAACTGGTCCCTTCTCAGGGTGGCGGGCAGGAGATCTGCCAACCCCCTGGTGGTCTGGGATGACATCCTGCCTCCAGCTGATGCTTGTGGCCGGGGAGAAGGGGAGGCCCTTGTGAGGGGAGGAGGGGGGGGGCTCCCCCTTAGGGAGGCCTGCCTGCTGGCAGCCCGAGGGGAGGAGTCCTCAAAACCCAAACGTCCAGTGCCTGACATGGACTCCTCCTCCTCATGATTCTCCTCCTCCTCATGATTGTCCTGCTCCTCATGATTGTCCTGCTCCTGTTGAACCTCCTCCGCGGACTCCGGCCTTGTTGGGGGGGCCTCATTAGGCTGCTGTCCTGGGGTTGGTGCGGTCAGGCCAGATGGCCCTGCACCCTCCTGCACATCTGTGGATGACACAAAACATTCACAGGTTGGAGGATCCACACACTTGCCACATATTCCCTTTCACCCCCTCCCCCACACATGCTACACACCTGATATTAAAAAAGAAAACAACTTACCTGGCACCACGGGCTGGGGACTGGAGTCAAAGCCGGGCAGGCCCTCAACTTCATGCCGATGAAAGGTCAGGGCCACCGCACGCTCCTCCGCTGTCAGGCTAATACGGCATGGTGGGCCCCCTCCTGTGCCCCTGGCATGGGCATGCATTCTGGCCAACTTCTTTTTGACCAGACGTCGGAGGTCATTGATTTTTTTGTCAATCCCAGACCTGGTCCGTGTCTCCCCCTGCCCCGCAGAATTCACCTGGTCAGTGATCCTATCCAATATCTCCCTCCTCCTGGCCGGGGTGGTGTTGGCACTCTCTGGGCCGTGGAGGTAACGCCCATACTCGCTAATGGCCTGGGCAAGAATCTGTTTTTCCACAACTGTAAAATTCAGCTTGCGTTTTCTCTCACTCATCCTTCTAAAAAAAAAAAGTCCCAGTCAACAAAATTCACGCACACAAACAAGCACAACCAATCAAAAAAAAACACACACAGAGAGAAAACGACTCAGCAAGAAACAGTCCCCAAAAAACAAAACAAAAATACAGCAGAAAAAGAAACAAAAATAAATATATCAATCAAACAAACAGTCTCTCAAACACTTATCAAAAACCACTTTCAAAAATCTACTAACAACCACTTGATCACACAGAACACTAATCTGACAACTACAAAACACACCGCAACGAACAACAAGAACAAAAGCACTTTGTTAAATGGGAAGGGACAAAGGGATGTACTTTTGCAAAGGAAGTGCGTTTGTGTGTGTCTATTTATGCTGTTTGCGTAGTTCACAACGTTGCCCTAGTCCATTTTCAATTTCACTGATTGCGCCGCTCCCGAGTTGTGAGCATGCGCACATCGGAGCTGACATGGTCTCGTTCAAGCGCGCATGCGCGAGCCGGCCGGCCCTTCATTTGCATGGGGTCACGGCTCATTTCAATGTAACACGCCCACGTCCTTCCCAATTTATATTACTCCTCCTTACGCCTCTGGAAAAACGTTACGTATGCGCAATTTCCTGCGCAAAAGCTACGAGAATAGGGTGATTACGCGGCAAAATTGCGCAAGTCTAACGTAAAGGCGGTGCGCTACGCCGGTCCAATAATGCGCAGATGTACGTGAATCTGGGCCAATATCTCCTAACTGCCAAGGAGAACCTTACGAAGAGGAAGTAGTGTACCCTTGGAGTGAATCCCCTTAAAGGGTATTGCGCATTTGACCTATTTTTTCTATTTTTATTTAAATAGGTCCATTTACAAAGGTGAGAGTGGAGTGTCAATGGTGATGGGACCCACTGCTGTTTTTTTGCACGTTACTTTAATAATACAAGAGCACCTAAGTGGAGTATAATTAACTGCTTCAGCCGCAAACCATTTTGGTGGTGAAAGATCGGGCCACTTTTTGCGATTCGCCACTGTGTCACTTAAACTGACAATTGCGCGGTCGTGCGACGTGGCTCCCAAACAAAATTGATGTGCAATATTTTCAACATTTTGCTATAATAAATATCCCCAATATATATATATATATATATATATATATATAAATTCCACAGTTTAGGCCGCTACGTATTCTTCTACATAATTTTGGTAAAAAAATCTCAATAAGCGTTTATTGATTGGTTTGCGCAAAAGTTATAGTGTCTACAAAATAGGGGACTGTTTTATGGCATTATTATTAATAATTTTTACTAGTTAAGGCGGTGATCAGTGATTTTTATTGGAACTGACATTATGGTGGACTCATCGGACACTTTTGACACCATTTTGGGACCATTGTCATTTTTACAGCGATCAGTGCTAGAAAAATGTACCGATTACTTTAAAAATGACACTGGCAGTGAAGGGGTTAACCACTAGGTGGCGGTGCAGTGTTTAAGTGTTCCCTAGGTAGTGATTCTTATTGTTAGGGGGCGTGGCTACACGTGACACATCACTGATGACCGTTCCTGATCACGGTCATCTGTGACAGTGTAACTAGGCAGAATAGGAGAATGCCTTGTTTACAAAGGCATTCCCCTGTTCTGCCCTTGCCGACGCATTTACTGGCAGGCAGGTGATATTATATGTGCTATTTAAAGATGTTTCATGTTATCGCGGGCCTCCCGGGAACATTGCGTTCCGGGGACCCATGGCTGCAATTCTAACATTACATTGAGCCAAGTTGTGATAATGAAATTAAAGGGGAGCCACCCCTCCTTAAAGGTACAGGAGCACACCAAACACCCAGCATATAGCACAATGGCTGCATAGGTGCTGGTGTACTACTGGACCAATATAAACACCACAGGTGAAACAAAAACGTGTCCACTGCCCCCATCTATTGCTGGCAATAGCAGTATGTGGCATTGGAAGGCTAAAACAGATAACAACAAAACCTGGGGAATGCCCAGGAAAAAAAACAAGCCTCCTTACCGACCATCCTGCAGAACAACCAAATTAACCTGTCTAACAGTATGCGTTAAAAACAGGAGTTTTGTCCGCACGCATTTGCAAACGCATGCGTGAGCCACGCCAAGGCACCCTGTAATCTGTGGTCCTAACACTAAAAAATGAGTGTCCCCTCAGTTTTTTCCTGGGCATTCCCCAGGTTTTGTTGTTATCTGTTTTAGCCTGCCAATGCCACTTACTGCAATTGCCAGCAATCGATGGGGGCGGTGGACACGTTTTTGTTTCACCTGTGGAGTTTATATTGGTGCAGGCAGCGTTATGAGCCCTGACTCAGGATTGGGGCCGCCAGCGTCCCTAACAACCAGTGAATATCAGTGACACCACCCCTTGTGACATCAATGACCCAGCATGCCCTCCGTCAATGTCGTCACAAGGGACAGGTTCACCAGGTGACATCACGAGTGGCCCTCACCCCTTAGTTATTAAAGAGCAGGATCTGGGGGCCGCCTTGTTAGTTGTGGGGAAGAGGCTCTTGTCCTTGAATTAATTTTCCCATCATGGGTGGCATAAGTGGTCCACATGTCAAGTTTTGTCTCAGAAAGCCTAGAGCCGCCTCTGCACATGATCACTATAGGAAAGACTGACATATGAATATGAAATCAAATTATCAAAACATAGGAAACAACAGACAAAAACAAATGTAAAGTTAAAGTTACAATAGTATCTCACTGTATGATTTTCTTGGTATCGTACAGAAGTGGCTAACCATTGCCCTTTTTGAGCAATGTGTGTTGATGGATTTGCTGTTGTCAATGCTGTTGTGATCATTAGCCATTGACATTGTCCTCTATTGTTGCTTTCCAATATAATGATAATAATGTAATGACATCACACCATATTTCCTTTATACCTTGTGCTAGTAAATGTGAACAATGTTAACATACATTATCAGGTTTTTCTATTTCACGATCCTCGTTACTTCCCTTATCCACCTGTGTCTCTGATGTTTTCTGTAAGGCCTCGTACACACGAGGCAATAGATTTGTTCAAAACGGTCTGTCCAAAGGGAGCTGTGGTGGCTCAACGTGATTGGCACTGCGTTGACAAGCCATTCACCTCTGCAGCCAAGGGTTCGGATCCCGGTCTCGGCTACATGTGAATTGAGTTTGGTGGTCTCAGCCCGGCTCCCGGTGGGTGTGCTATGCAAGGTACGCCTGTGCTTAGTACGCCCACCCCCCCCCAAAAACCACCACACTTGCACGCACACAAAATTGGTTTAAAAACACACGCACTTTGGCCATGCGGTCTCTTAAAATAAAGAGAGGCGAAGGACCTATGGGGCTGGCTGGGCTAGGCCCCCTCACTCCCTCATAGGGGGAGTCCCTCTGCCCCATTGGGGTCCCGTTGGGCCCCAGTTGGGCTCCCAAGAGGAGCAGGTAGGGCGGGGTGAGTGGGAGGCCCCCCTTCACACCCGCCATTGCCACCAGGGGCATGGAGAAGGATGGCGAATGCCTCCGGGGGGAGGGTCTGCCTACTCCCAACTCCTGCAGTCCGGCTCCTCTCTCTCTCGAGTTCACTCACAAAAAATACACTTAAAAAAAAAAAAAAAAAAAAAAAAAAAAAACCGTCTGTCCGACCGATTTGAACAAATCTGTCACCGCACCAGTAAGCAAAACACTTCCGCGCATGCGCCGAATCCATTCGGCGCCGGTGCGAGACGACATGTCTGCTGGTAAGTGTACTAACCAGCAGACATGTCGGGCGGACGGGTTCCCACCCGATAGATCTGTCGGGTGGCCAAATCCGTCGGCTCGACCGTACACACGATCGAATCTGTCTGCTGGGACGGTCTAGCAGACCGTTTCCAGCAGACAGATTTGATCGTGTGTACGCGGCCTAAGAGAAAGATAGGTTTAATATAGGTTACAAACATTTTATTGCAAATATTAAAAGCTTTATCTAAGAATTAGTTCCTTAGAACTAAAATTTAAGGCCTCATGCCCACGGACGTTTTTACAGCCACTTTATGAGCGTTTTTTGCAGCTTAAAAACGCTACTTCATGTTAGCCTATGGCCTCATGCCCACCGCGACGTTTTTGAGCTGTAAATGGCATATGCGTTTTTAAGCTGCAAAAAAAAACCCAGAACCAGTGCATTCTGAAGCTCTAGCGTTAGAGCTGTAAAGATGTCAGACCCCTTAGGCCGCATACACACGACCGGTTTCCTCGGCAGAATCCATCAAGAAACTTGATGGGAGAGCTTTTTTGGACAACCGGTCGTGTGTATGTTTTTCATCGAGGGAACTGTCGAGGAACTCAACGAGCAAAAAAGAGAGCAAGTTCTCTTTTTCCTCGACGGGAGTCAAATTGGCTCGTCGTGTTCCTCGTTGAGCTGTTTGTGTGTATGCTAAGAAACCCACGCACCTTCGGTAAAAGTAGCGTTTGTAATGGAAATAGCACATTTGTCACGCTGTAACAGACTGAAAAGTGCAAATGTCTCTTACCAAACTTTTTCCTAACACGCAGTAACATGAGATTAGCAAAAGCAGCCCCTGCCGTTGTATGTGTTGAAGTCATCGCGTTTGAGAACGAGGAGATTTGGGGCCAGATTCAGAGAGAATTAGATTATCGTAGCGTATCAGAAATACACTACGCCGCCGTTTTTTACCTGGCTCTACGTGGAATCCAGGTAGATTTTGTCCAGTAAACGATGGCGGCGTAGTGTATTTCTCCCGTCGCAATCCATCTACGCGAGTAGGGGGCGTGAAGCATTTAAAATAGGCGCGTTACCGCGGCGATCAAACTGCGCATGCTCCGTTCGCAAATTTCCCGCTGTGCATTGCGCGAAATCACGTCGTTACGTCATTCGTTGTTTGAGTAGCGTCATTTACGGACATTTCTATTCCCGAACGACTTACGTAAAAAATAAGAAATAATTAAATTCGACGCGGGAACGACGGCCATACTTAACATGGGCTACGCACCGTTAGACCAGCAAAAAGCTGGTCTAACAGTACGTAAAGACGTAAGCGATTGCGAAGACCGCTCGTATCTTCGTGGATCGCCGTAAAAACTCATTTGCATATCCCGACGCATCAAAACAACGCGAACTCCTCCCAGCGGCCGCAAAAATATCGCAGCGTAGATCCAAAGGCTTACGAAGACGTAAGCCTCTCGGATCGAAGCCCGAAGCCGCCGTATCATGGTTTGAGGATTCAAACTAGTGATACGGCGCGCGAAATTCGAAATTACTCCTGTCTAACACCAGTTAGACAGGCGTAATTGCTCTATGACTCTGGGCCTTGGTCTTTAACGTGTGTACGCAAAGCAAGCTTGTCGATTTCCCCGACAAGCCTAACAGGGAACTCGATGAGGAAAACAATGTGTTTCCCCCGACGAGTTCCTCGGTCATGTGTACGAGGCCTGAAGCTGAACTCCAGTCAAACAGCTAAATGCACAGATGTAATACATACAAGAATTTTTTTTTTCTCTATCAAAGGATTTATTTTTCTGTCCTTATATTTTCTGTTTCATCCAGTCCTATAATATACACAGATTTTCCACATAGCACAGCAAGGTGGATGGATTCATTCGCAGTTAAAGGGTCACTAAAGGAAACAAAATGTTTTGCTGAAATGACTGTTTACAGGGTATAGAGACATAAAAGTTAACTGATTCCTTTTAAAAATGATTAAAAATAGATAAAAATCAATCATATAATGTGCCTGCACTTTCACTTTCGTTTTTAAAATGATTTCATGTTTCTGTGAAATAGAGATGACACACAGAACAAAAACAAACAAATCCAGGGCAGTGTTTTGTTTTTAAAATTAATCTGATTGGTTCTGAGGAGTTTTAGATACACAGCTTAGACGACAGTAAAAATCTGCCACGAGTTTCTTCATAAGGAGCCAGACAACCAGGAAGTGTGGAGATCAGAGAAGTATTACAGCTACTTCAAAGCAAAAACTAACAATGAGAACATGAAAACAGCACTGCATTAAGGTAAAGGAAGCTATTTAGCTAAAAAAAAAAAAAAATTCCCTTAGTGATCCTTTAAAGCAGAAATATATTTTTCCCCGCTCTCCGGCAATGTATTGTCCGCAAGCGCCCACACCCACACTGATATCTTCTCACAGGTGTCGTCTGGGTTTCAAATTATGGGCGCACTTGATTGGCCTGGCCAGGATAATGAGAAACTGAATTTCAAAAGAGCCAACTACCCTAAACTACGAACCTTACTAGAAGGCATACAATGGTACAAAATCTTAGGAAACAAAGAACATGGAAGAGAGATAAGTTTGCTTTAAGAGCATATTAAATGAGGGCATTAGCCAGTGCATTTCATTGGGTAATACATTTAAAAGATCAAACAAAAGTCCTGGATGGCTTAATTCCAATGTAAAAATGCATATAAAAGCAAAAGAGAAGGCCTTCAAAAAATACAAGGTTGAGGGTTTATCATCAGCATTCAGACTTTATAAAGAATGCAACAAGAAATGTAAGGGTGCAATTAGGGCGGCAAAGATAGAACACAAATGACACATAGCGGAGGAGAGTAAGAAAAATCCCAAGAAATTCTCTAAATATAAAAACAGTAAAAAAGGGAGGACAGACTAGATTGGCCCTATAAAAAATGATGAAGGACATCTGGTTACAAAGGATGGGGAGATGGCAAAGTTATTTTATTCTTCTTCTCAGTCACCACAAGGGAATTGGGGGGCATCAGTAACCACAACAGCACAGGAAGCACCTCCATGATTATCAGAGGACAGAATTAGAAATAGACTTGGGAAATTTAATGTAACGGTCAACACCGTTTACGACCTTCCATCCAACCACGACAAGCTTATCTGACACACTCTGATAATACTGCATACACGGTCCATATAATTTCCCATAATCAAGACGAGACTCAGCTCTGCACTTGCTTCAAAGATATGACCATTTATTGGTATTTTCTCAGCTTCTTATACAGTTTCAAGCATAATACAGTTAATCACAGGACAATGCAATCTCCACCCCCCTATTCACACACTGAGGCTAATTATCTAGACCTGTCGGCACCGCATCATTAATAGAGTTCAATTAACCTTTAGAATAACACAATAGGGTAAACAGAGAGCTTCACACAATGAAAGAGTCTTTCTTGCAATTAACACCCTTTCAACAGAATGTGTCTTTCACATTGAAGAGCCAACCTACTTAACATTTCAATAGTCGGTTACACAGAGAGATGTGTCACTGTCTTGTTAACCTGGTCTCAAGTCCACATGAACCACTTTTGTAATATTCCAGTCCTGCAATATGAATAATTATTAATGTCCCATCTCATGTAATATATGAATTATGATTCTTTGTCACCCTATGGCCCTAGTGGACATAAGGTGACCCTAGACATAGGAATATCTCAGTCTGTCACGGTTTAATCCGTTACACTTAACATTAATAAATCACCTGGACCAGATGGCTTACACCCGAGGGTACATAGGGAAATCAGTCAAGTAATTGCCAGACCATTGTTCCTATTTTTTACCGACAGTCTATTGACTGGAATGGTACCAGCTGATTGGAGAAAAGCCAATGTAGCAACAATATTAAAAAAAATACATCCCTGGGAAATACAGATCAGTTAGCCTAACGTCAATAGTATTCAAGCTTTTGGAGGGGATGATAATGGATTATATACGAGATTTTAGTAATGAAATTGGTATCATTAGCAGTAATAAGCATGGATTCATGGAGAATCGTTCTTGCCAAACCAATCTTTTAACCTTCTATGAGGAGGTGAGTTGCCATCTAGATAGAGGAAGGCCCGTAGATTTTGTGTATCTTGAAATTTGCAAAAGCATTTGGCAGTTTCCCATAAACATTTATGCAGTGTACACACAATCAGAATTTCCGATGAAAAAAGTCAGATGGACTCCAATTGTGTGTGGGCCCCATCTGAATGTTTTCTATCTGTGTTTAGAAATAGAACATGTTTTATTTTTTTCCGATGGTTAAAAAAAAAAATAGGCAATTCCTATCGTCTGTGTGCAACTCCGATGGAGAAAAAACCCACGCATGCTCAGAATCAAGTCGACGCATGCTCGGAAGCATTGAAATTCATTTTTCTCAGCTTGCCGTAATGTTTTACGTCACCGCGTTTTGGGCGGTCAGAATTTAGTCTGACAGTGTGTATGCAAGACGTTATCAGAATTCTGACGGAAAATTCAATCCGATTTTATCCCATCGGAAATTCCGATCGTGTGTACGCAGCTTTACTGTACAAAATAAAATCAGTTGTTATGGACCATAGGGTGAGTACATGGATTGAAAACCGGCTATAAGGGTGAGTTAAGAGGGTAGTGATAAATAGGGAGTACACAGAATGGTCAGGGGTGGGTAGTGGGATCCCCCAGGGTTCTGTGCTAGAAACAATCCTATTTAATTTGTCCATAAACGACCTGTAGGATGGGGTAAGCAGTGAAATCTCTGTATTTGCGGAAGATAATAAGCTAAGCATACAAATGCAATGCATGCCACACTTTTCACATATTTATTTGTAAAAATAATTGAGAACCATTTATCATTTTCCTACCACTTCACAATTGTGTGCCACTTTGTGTTGGTCTATTACATAAAATCCCCAAAAAATACATTTACATTTTTAGTTGCAACATGACAAAATGTGGAACATTTCAAGGGGTGTAAATACTATTTCAAGGCATTGTACATACAGTCCAAGCTGGACCACTGTAAGTATGTAATAAATACCAATGCCTGTAATTATTCTTTAATATTGGTTACCATGACCATGTTTGAATGTATTCCTACCTTCTTATTTCCTATCTTGACATTATGGCCACCTATCAGTAGTAGGGATGAGCTTTGTATTCGAGTCGAACCCATGTTCGACTCGAACATCGTATATTCGATCGATCGTCGAAATACGAACAAAACGGGTCGTTCGCGCCAAATATGAGTTACGTTTCACAGACCATAATTCACTGCGGCATCGCTGGCTGATGATTAGCCTAGCATGCACTATGACCCACATGCTTGGCCAATCACAGCTTGCAAAAAACAGAGAGCCATTATTGGACAAAGCCAGGATGGCTTTGGCCAATTATGGCTCAGGGGGTTTGATACAGGGGGTTTAGTACAGGGGGTTTACTACAAAAAGCCTGCAGGTCGGCCTTGTGTAGTGTGTTGCAGCGGTGGTTAAAGAGAACAGAGAGAGTGTCATATTTTTTTTGCAGGTAGATAGAGCAGGCAGGCAGGCAGACAGGCTAGTCAGTTAATGTTACAGTGTGTAGAAGATATATATACATCCCAGGTGTTGTATTTATACACTGTATAGTTTAGCTAGATCAGTCGTTCCTAATTTACTGACATTTACTGGCAGGGAGGTGATATTATATGTGCTATTTAAAGATGTTTTCACAGGCACACTATAGACACCCAACAGGTACAATATTTACAGGATTTTTTTTATTTTTTATTTAAGTATCATTAAAATCACTGCTCCTGATCCAGGAGCAGTGATTTTAAGGTTCAATAAAAGTTTTATTAGAAATTTTTTCAGACAGAAATCAGAAGAAACATGAACCGGACCCCCAACAGTGGGTGGGCCGATCCTCAACATAATGCAAAATGAATTTTCCACAGTACAGAATATAATATGGGTACCTCAATGAAGTATTTATATAAACTTATCCGGCGTTCAACAGAACATGTCCAACAGCCGCATCCTCCCGCCAGGGCGCCCCTTTGGGAGCCTGCTGCGCCCGTGGCCAGGAGAACGCAAGGGGACAATATCCCAACGCCAGGGATGTCACCAAGAACGAGATAGCAGTACTTCCATAATTCCGAAGCAACAAGGAGTGTATCAAAGGATTGAGCCTCTAACAACACAGGAGCAGTGATTTTAATGATGCTTAAATTAGAAGAAAAAAAAGAAAAAACCAAAAAGACCATTCAAATTTTAAAATGTTCAGCGCTTTCAGCTAATGATGGGACTTCAACTTTTTTTCTACTATTTATACTTTTTAAAACATTACGCTTTTAGACACTATGGGGCAGATTCACAGAGCGATTACGCGTGCGCAACTGCTGTTGCGCGTGCGTAAGTCTAAATGTGCGCGTGCGTATAGTTGGACGCGATTCACAAAACAATATACGCCAGAAATCTACGTTTTTTGGTCCGGCGTAATTGAGTTAGACATTCGCTTCCCTTCGCGCAAAACTGCGCTAGACACACCATTGATTTGCTAGTCAAATATGCTAATGAGGGAGTTACGGGGATCCACAAAAAAACGCAGTTGCTGCGCAGGCTACGCGATGTGCGCAACTGCAAAATGTCCTGTCTAAAGTTAGAGCCCATAAAAGCTGATCTAACTTTTGAAAAAAAGTCTAATTGTCAGATAAAGCAACACCGTTACTGAGGAGCAGACCACACACACGTGTTGCACTACAATTTGACTGCCAACATGCTAGGGGCATCGTCGCTCATAGCTGCACTAGTGAATATAGATGACCAAAGAAGGAGGAGGGCACGGAGGATGGCACGGGAGAGGGTATACCGCACCCGCATACACCTGTTTGGCATGAATGATTCAGAGGTCTTTCGCATCTTCAGATTCCCCCCTCATGCCATCCTGGAATTAACCACAACCTTGCAGGAGGACATCACCAGCCCAACACACCGCTCACATGCAGTGCAGCCACTGGTGAAGGTCCTGGCAACACTCCATGTCCTTGCCAGTGGCTCTTTTCAGCGTACAAGTGGAGTGGTGGCTGGGATGTCACAATCCTCCATGAGCAGATGTGTGCACCAGGTTGTCCCTGCAATCCTCACACGCTTGGCCAACCAAATCATCAAACCCACCACTGAGGAGCTTCGAATCAAGGCAATGGCAGATTTCTACCGAATTGCCAGATTCCCACGCACCATCGGGGCCATAGATTGCACACATGTGGCACTCCAGCCCCCCCATGAGACCGAGCACATGTACCGCAATCGGAAGAATTGGCACTCCATCAACGTACAGGTGATAGTTGATGCCCAAGGCCTCATATGGCACGTCCGTGCCAAACACCCAGGGTCCAGCCATGACAGCTACATCTACAATCAAAGCCACATCCGAACAGAATTCGAACAGAACGTGTATGGGAACACCTGGCTGGTTGGTGAGTGACATGGGAGTCAGGCATGACTATCCCCTCCCGTGATGCACAACAGAAGTGGCACATGCATGACTAACATTCTCCTGTCTTTTCCTTTACAGGTGACTCTGCATATGCACTGGGACCCCATCTCATGACTCCTATCCGGAACCCCCAAACCCCAGGAGAGGAACGATACAATGAAGCACACATCAAAACCCGTGCAGTGGTGGAGCGCACCTTTGGCCTCCTGAAGTCACGTTTCCGATGCCTGGATAAGTCTGGGGGTACACTGTTGTATTCCCCAAACTTCGTGTGCCATATCATCGCTGCATGTTGCATGCTACACAATCTCGCAGTGAGGAAGGGCCTGCAGGTTGAGCTACGTGATGATCTGACCCCCCAACCAGAAAATCAACCCCTAACCGAGGATACCCCGTCTTCTGAGGGAAGAGCAGTCAGGAGGCAGCTCATATTGGGCATCTTTGCACGTTAAACACACACATTAATCATGGCACAATGAGAATGCATGCATGCACACCACTATGGTCCCTAGCACACACACCCCACATCCTCATCAAATTGGATTGGCACCAGTCCACCATGCAAGACTGGTGAGCAGTAACGCCACGTCAAGGCTCCAATTATGTCACTGTACATTCATACACCATTCACACGGACCTGGGAATCACTTCTCCCTGGTCCTGGGGAACCCTTCTCCACCAAAATTGAGGGTGACACCCCTTTTCCAGCAGGAATGTCACCCCCACATTCAAACATCATTCACAACCCAAAATATGCCAAAAAAGTCAAACAAACAAAAATGCATAGAAACAAAAAATGCATAGGAAAAAAAAAATGCTTCGAAAAAACAAAAAAAAGCAGAGAACAAAAATAAAAAAGCTTTCAAAACAAACAAAAGGGGGACAAAAAAATTATTGCCCTCTGCCTGAGCCACGCCTGGGGCGCCCCCGGCCACGGCCCCGGACCCTCAGGGGAGACGCATGGGGAGGGGAAAAGCCGGGGAAGGAGGAGCAGCCCCTGAGATCTGCCCACCTGGCGGCCTGCCCTCCAAGGCCACGGCTATTCTGTCCAGGGCAGCACCAAGTGTTGCCGTGTTGCCCTGGATAGCCTGGGTAAGGGCCCTCACATCCTGGCCAACGCCTGCTGCTGTAGTTTGCAGGTCATTTAGGCAGGTTGTGGAGGCCCGGGAGTGGGAGTCCAGGTTACCCAGGCTATCATTAATGGAGGACAGGCTCTGATCCACCCGCCCCATAGTCTGGCAGAGCTGTCTCAGAAGGCGGGTCTGGGTGGCCAGGTTCCTTCTCAGACAGGCGGGCATGAGATTGGGCGCCCCCCTGGTGCTTGGGGATGACCTCCTGGCTCCAGCTGATGGTTGTGGCCGGGGAGAAGGGGAGGCCCTTGTGAGGGGAGCCATGTTGGGGGAGGAGGGGGGGGGGCTGACCCTTAGGGAGGGCAGGCTTCTTGCAGCCAGAGGGGAAGAGTCCGCAGAAACCAAAGGGCCAGTGCCTTCCATGGACTCCTCCTCCTCATGATTCTGCTCCTCCTCATGATCGTCCTCCGCATGATCCTCCCCCTCCTCTTGTTCCTCCTCTGCGGACTCTGGCCTTGTTGGGGGGGCCTCATTAGGCTGCTGTCCTGGGGTTGGAGCGGTCAGTCCAGATGGCCCTGCACCCTCCTGCACAGCTGTGGATGACACAAAACATTCACAGGTTGGAGGATCCACACACTTGCCACATATTCCCTTTCACCCCCTCCCCCACACATGCTACACACCTGAGAGAAATAAAAACCTTACCTGGCACCGCGGGGACCGGACTTGTGTCAAAGCCTGGCAGGCCCTCCACTTCATGCCGGTGAAAGGTCAGGGCCACCACACGCTCCGTCTCTGAAAATCTAACCCGGCATGGTGGGCCCCCTCCTGTGCCCCTGGCATGGGCATTTATTGCGGCCAGTTTTTTTTTCACCTCACGCCGGAGGTCATTTATTTTCTTTTCTATCCCAGAGCGGGTCCGTGTCTCCCCCTCCCCCGATGAATTCACCTGCTCCGTGATCCTATCCAATATCTCCCTCCTCCTGGCCGGGGTGGTGGTGGCACTCTGCGGGCCGTGGAGAAAACGCCCATAGTCGGTAATGGCCCGGGCAAGAATTCTTTTTTCCCCCACAGTAAAATTGAGCTTTCTTTTTCTCTCAGTCATACTTCCAAACAAACTCACTAGCAGTCACCAAAAATCTGTCACAAATACAAGCACAACCAATCAGACAAGAACACACACAAAGAGAAAAAGAACAGCCAAAAATCACACTAGCACTCAGCAAGAAACACACACAAAAAAATCAGATGAAAAAAAAAAGCAAGAAAACAAACGCTCAGAAATCTATCAATCAAACAAACAGTCTCAAACACTTATCAAAATACACTTTCACAAAACTACCAACAAGCACAAGATCACACAGAACACTAATCTCACAACTACAAAACACACTCTAACGAACAACAGAGCAAAAGCACTTGATTCAATGGGAAGGGACACAAAGGGATGTACTTTTGCAATGGAAGGGCGTTTGTGTGTGTCTATTTATGCTGTCTGCGTAGTTCACAACGTTGCCCTAGTCCATTTCCAATTTCAATGATTGCGCCGCTCCCGAGTTGTGAGCATGCGCACAACGGAGCTGACATGGTTTCCTTCACGCGCGCATGCGCGAGTCGGCCGGCCCTTCATTTGCATGGGGTCACGGCTCATTTCAATGTAACACGCCCACGTCCCTCCCAATTTGTATTACTCCTCCTTACGCCTACGGAAAAAACCTTACGTTTGCGCAAGCTCTTGCGTAAAAGCTACGTGAATCGCCGGATTACGCGGCTAGATTGCGCAAGTCTAACGGAAAAGTGGTGCGCTACGCCGGAATGATAATGCGCCGATCTACGTGAATCTGCCCCTTTTTTTTTAACATTGAAGTCAATGAGAACATGCTTTAAATCTTTAAAATCTTCACCCGCTACGAAAAGTTTCAGCTCCTTCATGACCATTTTTAAAAAAAATTTTTTCATTGATAAATGTTCCCTGGGGCAAGACCCAGGTTCTCAAAGAAGTTTTACAACAATAACTTGCATATTAGGCTTTAAAATTAGCACTTTTGAATTTGAACGTTAAAGTCCCATAGACGTCAATAGGGTTCTAAATATTCGCGCAAACGTTTGGTCCGTTCGAAGGTTCTGGTGCGAACCGAACGGGGGGTGTTCAGCTCATCACTAATCAGTAGTAGTAAACCTTGCTTGCAGACCTTGTCAATCTCAGCCAGAGTTTGATCTTAAAACTCGTCAAATGACTGTGGCCGAAATTTAATTGATATGAGTTGATCTATTAGATTCACTGCATTTTATCCAATGACAGTATTGTAATATGTTTGCTGACTTTGAAAGCCACACAATTTCTTCTTTTATTTTCATGACCAGAATAGTTGATTGTATGCCCTTCTGACAGAAAGTGTCTTAAGACGGTCCATTTATGTTCACTGATTCATCAGACAGAGATGTTTAAACAAATTCGTCTTCATCTTCATTATGTCTTATGCCCCGTACACACGATCGGAATTTCCGATGGCCTAAAATCCGATGGAATTTTTTTACGGAATTCCACTCAAGCTGTCTTGCATACACACTGTCAGACAAAATTCCAACCCTCCAAAAAGCGGTGGCGTAAAACACTACGACGAGCCGAGAAAAATTAAGTTCAATGTTTGTGAGCATGCGTCGACTTGATTCTGAGCATGCGTGTTTTTTTTTTCTCTGTCGGAGTTGCACACAGACGATAAGAATTTCCTATCATTTTTTTTTTTTCATTGGAAAACAATAAAACATGTTCTGTTTCTAAACACAGATGAAAAAAAATCCGATGGGGCCCACACATGATTGGAATTTCCAATGAAAAAAATCCATTGGACTTTTTTCATTGGAAATTTCGATCGTGTGTACACGGCATAAGTTATCTTTATTGATACCTCACACATTTCAAGTTCCTATAATGAGTCTGCTTCTTTTCTCACATGGCAACATCACCAAAAATGTTTGATGTAATCATATCATTTACACCAGCTGTACTATTAATAATGCCTAGCTCTTCCTCAATAGTATGTTGAGTGTCTCCTGTCCTGTCTGCTGGCACTATATTGACCTTCATTCTATTGTATCTATCTATATAGATTTAATGATAAAATACAGAATTGGTTTACCATTGCCTTCTTCCACACAGTTTGGGTTAATGTCTTTCCCATTGATTATACAACATCGGCATTGTCCTATATTGCTACCTAGTGTACATATTCACCAGCACACCATGGATCCACAATTACCATCCAAAGGTTTATTTTATTGAGAGAGATCACATCACAGATATAATAGCAATGTTTCTGAGCCACGCACGGCCCCTTTGTCAGGCATGTGATAAGCAGAATATAAATACAACAGCCACCAGAGCATGCAAAAAAAAAAAAATGTTAAAACCCCCACCCTTTGACGTCATTACGATGTCAAGTCCTGCCCAAATAATGTTAAAAAATCAAAGGCAATTAAGTTGTGTGAAGCAGGCTAAAGTACCAAACTCCTAATATTGGAGAATGTAGTCTGCATGCATAGTACATGTGCGATAGGAATATTGACAAGATTATATTGCTACCTAACTCCCAATAAATTTAGTAGATTTTTTTTTTGATTCTTTGCTAAATCTGCCTGCCTTGAGTGGCCTGAGGCCGGGTTCACACTGGTGCGACACGACACTAGTACTACTTTGGATCTGACATTGCCCTGCAAATTGAAGCCGACATATGTCCGACTTTCAATGAACGGGGATCCAACTTGGATCCCTGCCAATACCAGGCACTGTGTTTGATATGAATCTTAAGGGGGAAAGCCACGCCAAAGTTTAACTAAAAAAACGGCATGGGTTCCCCCTCCAGGAGCATACCAGGCTCATGGGTCTGGTGCAGATTTAAAGGAGAACCCCCTATGCCGAAAAAATGACAAAGGGGTCCCCCCAAAATCCTTACCAGACTCGTATCCGAGCAGCAGCCCGGCTGGTCAGGGAAGGGGGTGCCCCCACCCCAAAGCTCCTGGAGGGGGAACCCAATGCCGGTTTTTTAGTTAAAATTTGGCGTGGATTTCCCCCTCAAGATTCATATCAAACACAGTGCCTGGTATTGACAGGGATCCAAGTCGGATCCCCGTTCATTGAAAGTCGCACATATGTCTGCTTCAAGTCGCAGGGCAAAGTCGGATCCAAAGTAGTACTAGTGTCACGTCGCACCCTTTAGAGGTAGTTGCAACTCCAGGCACCATACAATTTAGCTTCCCTGATGGATGCAAGTCTACTCGCTTCAACAAGGCACCGTGTCATGGTATCAGGTCTAGTCTTAAAGAAAACAAGACTCTCCATAGTACCAAATGTGTTTCTGTCAGCAGTTTAGAAGAAATATGTGCTGATAAAATATGCAAAAACAGGTGCTGATGAAATATGCAGGCCTGCTATAGGTGATGTCTCCTAACCCAATTGGTTGATTTATTTTACTATCAGCTTCCAGTTCGTATGTTTTTAAAGCAAATTGAACAAACTGAAGTTAGAAACTGATTGGCTACCATGCACAACTGCACCAGATTCTGAGTACTCCAGTTTTAGTAAATCAACCCCAGTGGCTCCAAAGACTCAATAATTATAGTTATTTACATGTCCTAATTTTACTGGCTACATGTTTGTTTTAGGTCAATGACTCAGAAATTATTGGGCTTTCTGGATTGAACTATCAGACAAGCAGCAAGCATTGTCAAAATAAAGCCAACAGAAGCAGCCTTTGCTTTTCCCTTATTAAAGGTTGTCTTTAACCGCTTGGTGGCCAGCCACCATCATTATACTGCGGCAGGTTGGCTCTCCTGGGCGAAATGATGTAGATGTAAGTCAGCTTCTTTAAGAGCAATAGGGAGTGCGCGCGTTCCCACGATGCAACGCTGGAGCCAATGCATGTGTCCGGTGGCTGCAATGTCCAGCAGCCGCGATATCCGCCGACCACCGGCAATTGCTCCACAGACAGCCACTATGGGAATCTGTGTGTGTAAACACACAGATCCCCGTTTCGACAGGGGATTAGAAAGAGATCTGCTGTCCCTAGTGATAACAGTAACAGTGATCTCTATCCTCCTCCAGTAAGTCCCATCCCCCCACAGTTAGAAACACCTCCCTAGGGAACACACACTTCCCAGTTCTGTGAGGAGAGAGAAATTGTAAATTCCTACAAGCTGGGAACTACAATCTCTCTTCTCCTATAGTCAGTCCCATCCCCCCACAGTTAGAACACACATATAGGGAACACTTAACCCCTTGATCGCCCCTTAGTGTTAACCCCTTCCTGGCCAGTGACATTTATACAGTAATCAGTGGCTATTTTTACCTCTGATCGCTGTATAAATGTCACTGGTCCCAAAAAAAAGTGTCAAATGTGTCCGAACTGTCAGCCACAATGTTGCAGTCCTGCTAAAAATCGCTGATGACTGCCATTACTAGTAAAAAAAAAAAAAAAGCCATAAATCTATCCCCTATTTTGTACACGCTATAACTTTCACGCAAACTAATCAATATAAGCTCATTGTGATTTTTTTTTTTTTTTACCAAAAATATGTAGAAGAATACATATCGGCTTAAACTGATGAAGAAATGTGTTTATTTTAGATTTTTTTGGAGGGGAATATTTATTATAGCAAAAAGTAAAAAATATTGTTTTTTCTTTTCAAAATTGTTGTTCTTATTTTGTTTATAGCGCAAAAAATAGAGTCACTTGTATACCACCAAATGTAAGCCTTTATTTGTGGGAAAAAAAGGACATCAATTTAGTTTGGGTACGTCACATGACCATGCAATTGTCAGTCAATTGCCGTATCGCAAAAAATGGCCTGGTCATTAAGGGGACAAATCCTTCAGGTCCTTAAGTGGTTAAAGTGTATGTAAAGGCAATTTTTTTGGATAGAATACAGAAGAGTTACAATATGTGTGAGATATTATTGCTGACTATGTCCTCACCGGTGAGATGCATTATCACAATTTTTCATGGTAACTTATGTCCAGTATGGAAAGTTATGGGCAACCTAGATTTTTCTGTCACAGGAACTGCAAAAGAAGGGAGATCCTTCGATGGGGATATCTGCTTGAGTGAAAAGCGTCCAAACAGGGATTTTCACTTGCTTTGTTGACATTTCTTTCTACTTTCTGCTTTGTCTCTGGGTAATTCTCCCTCACAGGTCACAGACAAAAAAAACAAAAAAACTGACAGGGGTCTAAACCATTCCTTACTCTATCCAAAACTGGTAAACATGTGGTTTGGATGTAAAGTGTTTGTTACCCTAAAATAAATAATTCTGTTCCTTTAAAGCATGTTATAGAGCACAGTGCTTGTGCTGTATAATTTGTCCCCCTGTATCACCTGAAATACCTGGCTGATCCCGACAGTTTCTACTCCCCTCTGTTAACTGACCACAGTTTATCATGGCTGCTGAGCCCTGACACTGTGGTCAGTTTACATGCCTCCGTCGTTCGCAGCTCTCCTGTCCTTCTCTGTCCTCCTCTCCATACTCACTGACTGCCTGTTTGTCAGTGCCCTCCCCCTCCCCTTCTGCAGCTAAAATTACTTTTAATTTCTTATAACATCCTCTTTGTTTCCTAATGATAGATACTCTTGTCTCTGTGATTTAAAAAAAATGCAGTTTATACCAGCTCTCTCCTCCTCTTGACTCGACTGACGTCAGTGGGGGTATCTTGTCTCCGCCTTCTGCAGCTGTGAGACGGGGAGAGGAGAGAGCCGGCCAGTCACATGAGTGCCGAGCAGTGCTCTTAAATCAGGTATACACAGCATTTTTTAAAATAAAACACAGAGACAAGAGCACCTATCATTAGGAGACAAAGAGCATTATATGAAGTGTGGGTTAACAACCACTTTAACGTACTCTTTAAACAGGGATGCTGATTGCATTCCCTAATATCAGGGGTTACTTACTAAAGCTGGAGAGTGCAAAATCTGCTGCAACTCTGCAGATAAACCAATTAGCTTCCAGGGTTTATTGTCAAAGCTTAATTGAATAAGCTGAAGTTAGAAGCTCAAAACGAAAAAAACAGAGAATTGAGCGCACTCCCAAAGTCCAGCCTATACACAGATATGATTCTAAGACAGGCAATTCAGTAGTGAGAAAATAGTATACATTAATATATTGGAGTCCATATATAAGAAAACGTCTATAAGCATGATAGCCTAAGACCACACTAACACTTGATGGCAGCCAGCTGACAGATGAAGCAATCTGTAAACGACAAGAAAAACACAAAAGCGGCGCCTTCTAAGCGTAGCAGTAGTAAAATGTAATTGATGTGTTCAAACAATAAAAAAGACCTACTCACAAAGCAGGTGAATGATCAGGCATGTGAACAATAACGATTTTCTTCCGCAGGTAGTGAGTGTCCATCTCTCTGGGTGTCGAATTGCTGGTTACTGCTGACGGCACGGGCGATGTACAACGAGATCCCCTGGAACCAAAAGACAGGGAACCTGTTTCCCAGTGTAGCAGCGCGAGTGTTGTCACTTCCTATGCGCGGGCGGATGCGCGCGTTCGGGACATTCGTGTCCCTTCCTCAGGCAATGAAGAGTCCATTTTACTATAGGGCAATATAACCACTGGTCGGCCTGATCATTCACCTGCTTTGTGAGTAGGTCTTTTTTATTGTTTGAACACATCAATTAAATTTTACTACTGCTACGCTTAGAAGGCGCCGCTTTTGTGTTTTTCTTGAAGTTAGAAGCTCACCGACTACCATACACAGATGCACCAGATTCTGAGTGCACCAGCTTTATGAAATTTGCCCAATCCTGGTGATCACTATAGAGAGAACAGACAAACAGTATATCTATATGAAATCCAGTTACCAAAACAACGTAAAATGCAAGAAGTTAAAGTAACAGTTACAATAATATCTTACTCACTACAGTATATGATTTTCTTGGGAATGTACAGAAGTGGCTAACCATTGCCTTTTATGAGCAACGTGAGTTCATGGATTTGCTAATGTCAATGCCGCTGTGATCATCCACCACTGACATTGTCCTATATTGCTGCTTCATAATCTCTTCCTCTATTGCTGCTCCCCACGTTGCATGTTTTTGTCTGATATCTCTGCTAAAACCTGTCTGCAGTGGTTGACCCCAAGAAGGGTAGAGACTCCAGACAGAATAGCTTTTATATAGTAATGACATCACACTATATTTCCTTTATACCATGTGATAGTAAATGCGATCAATTTCAGCATACTGAGCTGAACGCAAAGATCTACGACTTTTTCTATGTACACAAAAGGCCTATTTCTGTCAAATCAGTCTAAATATGTGTTATGCAGGCAATACACGGTCGAATTTCGAACAAATTTTCTTTTCAAAATCAGAAAGTTCGTTTTTTTTGTGATCCGATGATGCCACCATTGATTTTCAAAATTCAGCCGACCAAAACTTTCATGTTGCCGGGAATATTTGTTTCTCTCCGGGAATATTCTTTTCTCTCCGTAAATATTTGTTTCTCTCCTGGGATTTTCTTTTCTTGCACATGCACATTTTTTTTTCTATTACATTTCTCGCACGATTCTCCCATCATTGATCAGAAATGTCAGATTTCTCAAATTTGTTTGCCACACGAGAATCGGCTGTTGCTACAGCACACTAACGGTGCGAAATGCGAACGGAAATTCTTTGATACGATTTTCGCAAGAAAATTCTTTCGAAATTCGAACCGTGTATGGCCGGCTTTAGTGAGCACTTTACCTTTGCCGAGATAATCCATCCACCCCACAGGTGTGGCATATAAAGATGCTGATTAGTAGACATGTGCAGACTGGAATATTTTGTTTTGTTTTTTCGTTTTCGTTTGGAAAATAAATTTATTTAGTTACTCCCGAAAATCGTTTTGATTTATTTAGTTTTTCGTTGGGGAATAGCTTTCGTCTAAAAATCCAATAATACTTGGTTTCTGTTGAATGGTCAAAAGAATATTCAACGGGACGTCGAATCTTTACGTCGAATCGTACATTTCCGTTCGAATATTCCGCCTACAAGAATTCTAGTGTTGTATGACTAGTAATAATGTCGAATCTATTTTCTCATAAATCGAAATCTAATCTCTGTAATGTCAAATCTATTATTTCTATAGTGTCAAATCTTTTCCCTATAATGTCGAATCTTTTCCCTATAATGTTGAATCTTTTTCCTATACTGTCGAATCTCTCTATATCTAATTTTTACCGCAACGAAAACGAAAATAAAGCATTTTTTATGTCGGATCTTTCGGTTTTCGTTTCCTGCGCTTTCGTTATCGTTTGTTAAAACGATAATGAAAAAAACAGATTTTTGGACGAAAATGCATTCTAACGAAAACGAATGCACATGTCTACTGATTAGACAGCATGCACAGGTGTACACCGGTGTGCCTAATGGCCCGTACACATGATCCGAATATCTTACGACAGATCATATGACTTTTTTCACTTAATAGTCGCAAGTAGAAATTTAATAGGTTACTAAAGTCACGAAAATTCTCATACGACAGAAAAAAAAATCGTAAGTGATGTCATCTGTTGTATTTGTTTTTGTATTGTATATTCGGATGACAACTATACTGACTAAATTAAAATTGTACGATCTGGCATCATACGAGGAAAATTTTTGTGCTTGTCCGATAAAATAATATTGGATGCACTGTCTTGATCAGCTCTCAAAAGTAGTGTACACACGATCTGAAAATTGTACGATTCTTCTCGTCCGAAATTCGGATTGTGCGTACGGGCCATTAGGCTGACCACAATAAAAGGTCACTCTAAAATGTGCATGGCGTGAACACCATTTCCCTCACACAGTGCAGCACATCTCCTTCATATAGAGTTGATCAGGTTGTTGATTGTGGCCTGTGGAATGTTGGTCCATTCCTCTTCAATGGCTGTGCGAAGTTGCTGGATATTGGCAGGAACTGGAACACACTGTCGTATACGCCGATCCAGAGCATCTCAAACATGCTCAATGGGTGACATGTCCGGTGAGTATGCTGGCAATGCAAGAACTGGGATGTTTTCAGCTTCCAGGAATTGTGTACAGATCCTTGTAACATGGGGTCATGCATTATCATACTGCCACATGAGGTGGATGAATGGCACAACAATGGATCTCAGAATCTTGTTGTGGTATCTCTGTACATTCAAAATGCCATCAATAAACTGCACTTGTGCTCATTATCCGTAGAATATGCCTGCCCACCACCATAGGCAATTTGATCCACAACATTGACATCAGCAATCCACTCACCCACACAATGCCATACAAGCTGTTTGCCACCTGCCATGTACAGTGAAAACTGGGATTCATCCGTGAAGAGAAGACACCATTAATTGTGAGCTTTTGCTCACTAAAGTCAGTTACGACAACAAACTGCAGTCAGGTCGAGACCCTGATGGGGACAATGAGCATGCAGATGAGCTTCCCTAAAACGGTTCCTGATGGTTTGTGCAGAAATTCTTTGGTTATGAAAACCGATTGTTGCAGCAGCTGTCCGGGTGACTGGTCTTAGCAGATCTTGGAGGTGAAGATGCTGGATGTGGAGGTCCTGGGCTGGTGTGGCTAGACGTTTTCTGTGGTTGTGAGGCCAGTTGGATGTACTGCCAAATTCTCTGAAACGCCTTTGGAGATGACTTATGCTAGAGAAATTAACATTCAATTCAAGGGCAACAGCTTTAGTGGACATTCCTCCAGTCAGCATGCGAACTGCACGCTCTCTCAAAACTTGGAACATCTGTGGCATTGTGCTGTGTGATAAAACTGCATTTTAGAGTGGCCTTTTATTGTGGTCAGCCTAAGGCACACCTGTGCAATAATCATGCTGTCTAATCAGCATCTTGATATGCCACACCTGTGAGGTGGATGGATTATCTCAGCAAAGGAGAAAAGCTCACTAACACAGATTTAGACAGATTTGTGAACAAAATTTGAGAGAAATAGCCCTTTTGTGTACATAGAAAAAGTTGTAGATCTTTGAGTTCAGCTCATGATAAATAGGGGCAAACACAAACGTTGCGTTTATAATTTTGTTCCTTGTACATAATCAGAATCTTGATCAGATTTGTTCGTTTCTTGATCCTTTTCTGTCAGCACATTCCTCATCCTTCTCATACCCCTCATATTTCTCATTCTCCTCATATTCCTCATACTCCTCATATTCTTCTTCCTCATCATACTCCTTATAATCTTCTTCCTCCTCATACTCCTCATGCTGCTCACACACCCCATCCTCTGATAACTTCGATGTTCTCTGTAAGAAATATATAGACATTTTTTATAACAAATATTTAATGGTGTATCTATCTGCACATCTATGAAATACATATTAGCTGTTTTTCCTGCCAAAAATATGGCAATCTAACAATGTGATGTTCACAAGCTCCCTTCGACCAGTTTGATTCCTCTGGCCAATAGGATGTAACTCCTGCACATGCTGGAATTGCATATAAAGCTCAGAGTACAGTTTAAAAAAATTCTGGGGAGAAAGATAAAAATCTTTTTTTGTGAAAGAGATATAGGGGTGGATTTACTAAAGACAAGTACAGTTGCACTAATTTTCCTTAGTAAATGTGGGTAACCTTAAACCTAAACCCAAACACTTGCCTGACAGTGCGGACAACCCCTAGAACTGTTACACGTACGAGGGGATGGCCCGGAGGAGTCTACAGGCAGAATTTGCCACGGTTCTGGGGATGGCCGAAAATCCCAAGATGGGGGCGGAACAGCTGGCTCACGAGGCAGCTACTGCAGGGATCCCTGTGATTGCTCCCTAGCGTGACCAACACACAGAAGAGGTATGTGAAGTTACCCACACACATACAGCTTACAGAGACCCAGCCTCCCAAGCATCCATGGAGTCCCTCATGGACCAGACTCTTAATGCCCCCCATGGTGACACCCTCTCCCAGGCCCAGAGACCCCCTGCATGACATTACACAGCTCCCTCTGCACCAGCAAGATGTGGCTTTTGTTTTCACTAAATTTGCTGAAATGCTTGACAGTGGTCTGTCCCAGACTGCTGCCAAAATTACCTTAGATATTAATCAGGATATACAGAGTCTGGGCACTTGTATTGAAACTGTTAAGACCAAAGTGGATGCCACTGTTGCAAGGACAAACCAGACCACTGATCGCATACAAGACCAACATAATCAACTTGACATTGCTATGGCCAAAATCGACGACCTAGAAAATAGGTCTAGAAGGTACAACTTCAGGATTAGAGGCCTGCCGGAAAGCATTGCGGAGATGCATAAAGCAGTTTGCTCCCTTATCAAATAGTTTGTCCCAAACGTTCGCTCTCACATATTGGAACTGGCCGACCTCATAGGGCCCTGGGTTCTCCCTGCTCTAAAGGGCTAGCCAAAAACATTGTGGTGAAACCACATTATTATGGTGTAGCGCCTGGTTGCTTCCAAGTACCGGTGCTTCATTAAATTTAGAGGGGGATCAGAGAGTTAATTGGCTCTGATCCAGTTATTCTGTTCAATCTGGGTCCCTGGCTCAGCTTGGCTGTGCTGTGGGCTCAATATTTTTCTTCTGGGGTGCTGTTCTCACCCCAGGATGATAGGTGGCAGAAGTGGAGTCGAGGTTTGGGTGCTTTTCCCCCAGCAGCCTATCAGGTTTTTTTTCCCCGATATGCATGCTGGTTGAGGGTATTTATGGAACAGACGCCATGGGTCTGGGTCTTCTTCTTTGAGTGCCGCACTCACCTTTAGGGTGACTGCATCACGCCCCCCGGAGAAATAGCCTACCAGGCCAGGGTGCACGTGCTACGTGGTGCTCCTGATTCTGGGACCATGTTGGTCCGGAACATTCAAGCTGTGGCTGGGCCCCAGTAATCAACTGGGTCCCTAATCCAGAAAAAATTCCAAGCAAGGAAGCTGTTCGGTGGGGAGTCCATCTGAGGAGAGCCAAGAGAGGTTGGCGATCCAATAGGGTCTCGACAAACCAACGGGGATCAAGGTAACCAGACACTGAAAGGCTGGATGTTGGTCACCTAACAGTTTGTAACCTGCAAATTACCTGAAAGAGATCCAGACAAACAATCTATTGAGGAGGATCATCTCCGCTATCACAATTTTTTTTTTCACAATCCAAGGTTTATTAAAAGATAATGAAAAAGAATAAACAGATAATAATAATAGGAATCGAGGAAGTAGGGGGCAAGGGGGAGAGGACGTAAGAGGAGGAATCGCACCTGAGGTCACACTTGTGGAGAGGAACTATTAGGCTAAGTGCACATCTCCACCCTGCAGTGATCTACATCAAAGCGCCCTAAATGTGGAAAGGTAGCAGGGTGAAGGGCAGTTCAAGTAAGCAGGTCAGGATGGTGAGAACCAAGGACTGGAGGTCTGCGAAAGAAGTACCATTAAGCCATCAGAGATTTATATTCATTGGAATAGATGAAAGAGACCCACGGTTGCCACGTTTCAAGAAAGCCATCACTATGTTTGTTCTTCATGGCCACAAGCTCCTCCATTTTGTAAATGAACTGAACTCTATCCAGCCAGTCCCTGATGCCTGGGACCCTGTTGGCCTTCCAATGCAGATGGATGAGTGTTTTTGCTGCATTAAGTAGGTGCCTGGTTAAAGACTTCTTATATTTGTGGATAGAAAATGAGTGAATGTGGAGCAAACATGCAGCAGCGTTCAGGGTAAGCGTGGTCTCAGTAATGTGTTTAATCCATTTGGAAACTTCTTCCCAGAAACCTGATATCAAGGGGCATTCCCACCAGATGTGCAGAAACGAACCAACATCAGCGTTGCAACGCCAGCATGTGTCTGAAGCCGAAGGGGACCAACGTTTAGCCTTTTGTGGAGTGATGTTCCATTGTGTAAGTAATTTGTACGATGTCTCCTGGTGTTTCGTGCTCAGTGAGCATTTATGTGCGCGCTTTCACAATTCTAAGGAGGGTCTGTGGCAGAGACTTTTCCCTAAGTTCATTCCAGGAGGGTCTGTGGCAGAGATTTTTCCTAAGTTCATTCCAGGAGGGTCTGTGGCAGAGACTTTTCCCTCAAGTTCCAAGTGATACTCTGGCTGCCAGGTCAGTGAGAGAGGCCTGTGCATCTACACTATACCCACTCTGGCTAGAGTGGCGAAGAAGACAAAGTGTTGTTGGAAGCAGGACTGTTTCCCTATTGTTACGCCTGAGTCTATTTCTCCTTCTACTTCATCTCTACCTTTCACCACAAGTTTTATTGTTTTTACCCAGCTGGGTAATAAAGAGCACAGAAGAAGACACCTGTCGTGGACATTCTGTTATTGCTACATTCACCATACACCCCTGGCTGCCAGGCTGACCCCTAAACTGAGGTCACACACCTTAATCAAAATCGTAGGTGGCACACTCTCACAACATCCCCCAAAAATCATGGAAGCTTTCCACTAAATCTAGAAGAAACTATATAGTGCCGAAAAAGAGGTTTCAGATAACTTGTTTGAGTTCCTCCTCAGCACTATCAAGATCCCTAAACTTAAAGGATCACTAAAGGATTTTTTTTTTAGCTAGATAGTTTCCTTTACCTTACTGCAGTCCTGGTTTCATGTCCTCATTGTTCGTTTTTGCTTTGAAGTTGCTGTAATTCTGCTCTGATCTCCACACTTCCTGCTTTTCTGGCTCCTTATGAAAAATCTCATGGCAGCTTTTCACTGTGGTCTAAGTTATCATTAATGTGTTTCTAAAACTCCTCAGAACCAAATCAGATTAATTTTAAAAACAAAACACTGCCCTGGATTTGTTTGTTTTTGTTCTGTGTGTCTCTCTACTTCACAGAAACATGAAACCAGTTTAAAAGTGAAACTAAACTACAGGCACATTATATGATTGATTTGTATCTGTTTTTAATCATTTTTAAAAGGAATCAGTTAACTTGTATGTCTCTATACCCTGTAAACAGTCATTTCAGCAAAAAAATAATAATAATAATTTAGTGACCCTTTAAGAGTCATCACAGAGATGAACTAGAAGCAAGAATATCAGAGGAGGTCTCCTGAGTCATCAAGACCTTGAAAAGTCACTCTGACCCTGGTCCATACAGTTTCTTCCTCCTGTATTACAAACAACTTTACTACTACATTAGCACCTTATTTGGCCCGTTTTTTTTAACAAACTACACAAAGGAACCCGGCTAGACAAATCTAAAGCAAGGATCCTAGCTCAGTCACCAACTACCGCCCCATATCTTTAAAAAATAACAATCTCAAAATCCTGACAAAGATCCTAGCAGACCATATTTATTAGACTGACTCTACATCCATAAAGACCAGGTCTGTTTCATACCTGGAAGACAGGGACCAGATCAAATTAAAAGGGGGGATTGACAGCATCTTTCTGCTGAAATCTAGCTGAGATGGTGGACCTCCTCAAACGGGCATTCTATCATCTCTGGATCTACAGAAGGCATTTGATTCAGTATCCTGGTCATTCCTTATGCCAATATTACAATGCTGGGTCTTTGGTAATAGCTTCACAAACGTGATAGGAGCTCTATATTCAAACCCAGAGGAGAAAATCTTTCCGAATCCTTCCCGATCTTCAAAGACAATAGGCAGGGCTGTCCTTTATCCCCCCGATCTTTGCCATTGTCATCCAGACAATTGCCATAAGAGAACATCCAGATATACATTGGGTACTGTGAGGCTCACAAGTACACAAATGCGCACTTTTTGCGGATGACATTCTGCTTTTCATCAACTCACCACTAATATCACTACCTAATATCTGTAAATTGTTAGACAGTTTTGACACTGTCTCAGTGTTTGAAAGTAAGTTTCTTAAAATCAATGGCCCTAAACATAGATCTGCCCGATCATTTAGTCGAGAGATTACAACCACAATTCCGGTTTACCAGATGCAATATGGCAATTCCCTATCCCTATGTGAATCGCCTTTAAACAGTGAACTTTCCACTATGTACCGCAAATTAGAAGCAGACCTTAAAAGCTGGGATACATTAGGGCTTTCCTGGTTAGGGAGGGCCAACTCTGTAAAAATGACTACTATAATCCTCTACCCGTTTAAGAGCCTCCCCATCCCAATCCTTAAGGACCAACTCTGACAATTTCATTCCAAAATAGTAGGCTTTATATTGGGAACAAAAGGTCATAGAGTCACCAACTATCTCAACTTTCAGTCATACAATTTAAAGGGGTTGTAAAGGCAAAAATATTTTCCTCTTAAATTAAAGTCTGAGGCCTCGTACACACGAGCAGACAGATTTGTTCAAATCTGTCTGTCCGACAGATTTGAACAAATCTGTCTGCTGGGATTTTGGTTTGCTCGCGTGTACACACGAGCAAACCAAAATCCCCGCCAGCAGACGGCGCGCTGATGTGTCGGTGACGTGGCGGTGACGTTGACGCCACCACGTCACCGCACCAGGAAGTAAAACACTTCCGCGCATGCGCCGAATCCATTCGGCGGCGGTGCGGGACGACATGTCTGCTGGTAAGTGTACTATGCAGGTGCTGGTGGAAAGCAAGAAGAGGAGAGACAGGAAATGGCATTTTCAAACCTGGATTACTGTGTTTTGGAGGTCAAAAGGAAAAACTAGGTAAGTGATATTTAAATGATCTAGCTTACAGCAATCAATTAATCTAATACAAAATGAACCTTTAGTGTTCCTTTAAAGTTGCTCATCCTGACTGGGTCCATATGGAAAGCCAAGCTGCCCCTTATTACATGCCAGATTTTCTTCTCTGGTATGACCTATTACGAATAGTCAAGATAAGTACAAGGAAACAGGATCCATAAGATCCTCCCTGTAAAAAATACCACTACTACATAGTAGTGTTGCTCACGAATATTCGCATTGCGAATATTCGCTACGAATATTGCATATTCGAGTATTCGCGAATAACTGGAATACTGCTGCGAATATTCGCTATGGCGAATATTCGTATTTTTTCTAATTTATTTTTAAAACAGATCACATCCTAGTGATCTCCATCGAAGTCTAAAAGCATTGCTGGTATGATTAGAGAGAGACCCTGGGCCGAGTAGCTGAAAATTCGCATTGCGAATTTTCGGCAACATAAAAGAATCGCAGCAGCTACTCGGCCCTTCTTTTGCATCAGAGCCATTCAGAGTAACTCGAATATTCGGCAAAAGGAATATTGCGCGATATTCCTTTTGCCGAATATTCGAGTTATTCTGATTGGCTCTGATGCAAAAGAAGGGCGGAGAAGATAATCGCGCAATATTCCTTTTGCCGAATATTCGAGTTATTCTGATTGGCTCTGATGCAAAAGAAGGGCGGAGAAGATAATCGCGCAATATTCCTTTTGCCGAATATTCAAGTTATTCTGATTGGCTCTGATGCGCCCTTCTTTTGCATCAGAGCCAATCAGAATAACTCGAATATTCGACAAACGGAATCTTGCGCGATTATCTTCTCCGCCCTTCTTTTGCATCAGAGCCAATCAGAATAACTCGAATATTCGGCAAAAGGAATATTGCGCGATATTCCTTTTTCCGAATATTCAAGTTATTCTGATTGGCTCTGATGCAAAAGAAGGGCAGGGAAGATAATCGCGCAATAGGAATATTGTGCGATTATCTTCTCCGCCCTTCTTTTGCCCCCTTATTCTCCTTTCTTTTAACCACTTCCCCACCGCGCCATAAGCATTTTACTGCTACGGCGCGGTGGAGTTACTTTGACACGATGTCCCTGGGACGTCGTCGTGCACCTCCGCGATTGCGCGTCCCCTGGGACGCGCTCGCGAAAGTGTCCGTGCTCGCCGGGTCTAGAAGACCCGGCGCATCACGGAAAATTGCTGCTGATAGCGGCCGTTTACCATGTGATCGCGCCGTCGAATGACGGCGCGATCACTTGTAAACAAACCGGCGTCATTTGATGACGCCGGTTCCTCCCTCTCCTCTCTGTACCGTTCGGTACAGTGTGCGAGGAGAGGGGGGGGGAGCAGGGTGTCAGCAGCTGAGCTGTGGCTGGATCTGTGACAAATGCAGTCACAGATCCAGCCATCCCTCAATCCATCCCAGCTCTGCAATCCCCTAGTACCCTGCAATCCCCAGTACCCAGCAATCCCCCAGTACCCAGCAATCCCCCAGTACCCCACAATACCCCAGTATCCAACAATACCCCAGTACCCAACAATACCCCAGTACCCAACAATACCCCACAATACCCCAGTACCCAACAATACCCCAGTACACAACAATGCCCCAGTACCCAACAATACCCCAGTACCCAACAATACCCCAGTACCCAACAATACCCCACAATACCCCAGTACCCAACAATACCCCAGTACCCAACAATACCCCACAATACCCCAGTACCCAGCAATCCCCCAGTATCCAGCAATCCCCCTGTACCCAGCAATACCCAACAATACCCAACAATACCCCAGTACCCAACAATACCCCAGTACCCAACAATACCCCACAATACCCCAGTACCCAACAATGCCCCAGTACCCAACAATGCCCCAGTACCCAACAATGCCCCAGTACCCAACAATACCCCAGTACCCAGCAATACCCCACAATACCCCAGTACCCAACAATACCCCAGTACCCAACAATACCCCAGTACCCAACAATACCCCAGTACCCAACAATACCCCACAATACCCCAGTACCCAACAATACCCAACAATACCCCAGTACCCAACAATACCCCAGTACCCAACAATACCCCACAATACCCCAGTACCCAACAATACCCCAGTACCCAACAATACCCCACAATACCCCAGTACCCAACAATACCCCAGTACCCAACAATACCCCAGTACCCAACAATACCCCAATACTCGGCAATACCCCAGTACCCAACAATACCCCACAATACCCCAGTACCCAACAATACCCCAGTACCCAACAATACCCCAATACTCAGCAATGCCCCAGTACTCAACAATACCCCAATACTCGGCAATACCCCAATACTCGGCAATACCCCAATACCCTGCATGATACTTTGCAATACCCCAATACTCTGCAATACCGCCTATGGGGATTTTTAAGTAGCGAAGTTTGGCGCCATTCCACGAGTGTACGCAATTTTGAAGTGTGACATGTTGGGTATCTATTTACTCGGCGTAACTTCATCTTTCACATTTTGAAAAAAAATTGGGCTAACTTTACTGTTTTGTTTTAAGCACAAAACAGTTTTTTTTAAAAAACACGCGTTCAATAAATTTCTGCGAAAATACCGTGCAAGATAAAAAGTTGTAACGGCCGCCATTGTATTCTCTAGGGTCTTTGCTAAAAAAGCATATATAATGTTTTGGGGTTCTATGTAATTTTCTAGCAAATAAATGATGATTTTTCCATGTAGGAGAGAAATGTCAGAATTGGTGTGGGTGTTCCAGAACGCCTGATGGTGCTCCCTGCATGTTGGGCCTCTGTATGTGGCGACGCTGTGTAAAAGTCCCACACATGGGGTATCGCCATACTCGGGAGGAATAGCAGAATGTGTTTTGGGGTGTAATTTGTGGTATGCATATGCTGTGTGTGAGAAATAACCCACTAATATGACAGAAACAAGTTTTTTTTTACAGAATTTTCAGTCGTTTTCTTTTATAGCGCAAAAAATAAAAAACCCAGAGGTGATCAAATACCACCAAAAGAAAGCTCTATTTGTGTGAAAAAAAGGACAAAAATTTCAAATGGGTAGAATGTTGTATGACTGAGTAATTGTCATTCAAATTGTGAGAGCACCGAAAGCTGAAAATTGGTCTGGTTAGGAAGGGGGTTTAAGTGCCCAGTGGTCAAGTGGTTAAGTAGAGTTAGTGTAGAGTTAGTGTTTAGTGCATATTAGTTTAGTAATACAGGAAATGATCTCCGTTTATGAGAATTTCGCAATCATTTTCGCATTAGCGAAATTTCGCAAAATTTTTTTTGGATAAAATATCACGAATATTCGATATTAGCGAATATTCGCGAATATTCTTCTATATATTCGCGCAATATCGCAAAATCGAATATGGCGTATTCCGCTCAACACTACTACATAGGTCTTTCAGGGAACTGATACAGCATCTTTGCTTGCACATGATAGGCTGATGGACATCAGAAGACTTTTACCACATTCAAAAAAAATAACTTTCTGCTTGCAATTTTTTTAAATATTTACATTAAAGTTTTGGTCTAAGATGTCCTCTCTCCTTCCTCTGACTGCTAAATGGATAGGAAAAAAGCAGCAGCATTCTGATGAAGTCATGTTTGCTATCTCTGTCTATCAGTAGGTTCTTTAAGTAGATCTTTGTATGTAGCACATCTAATTAGCTCCCAACTCTTTGGAGTTGATTTACTTAAACTGAAGTGCAAAATCTGGTGCACCTGTGCATGGTAGCCATTTGGCTTCTAACTTCAGCTTGTTCAATTACGCTTTAACAAAAAATCCTGGAATCTGATTGGTTTTTATGAAGAGCTCCACTCTCAAGTTTTAGTAAATCAACCATTTTGTCTTTCTTTATAATGAAGATTGTAAGAGGCTATTATTAAAGCCAAGTCGTGCAAAAACAAACAAACTGACAGTTCCGGTCGGGGCCACTGTACTAACCATGCAAAGTTAGTTCAGCGATCTGCCCTGGTGAGCTGTTGTGTTCTGACAGGGTGACGGCCCCCCTGTCACAACACTCTGATCAGTGTTTTTCTGCCATTGGCTGAGAGCGCTGTTCGGGACTCAGTCGGCTGCTGGTTTTCTGAACGGCCGTCTTCTGTTGGACAGACTGACATACACACAGGCCGAATGTTGGCCATTTTTTTTTTTTTAAACACCCATTGTCTTCCGACATGTGTACAGGACTTTACGCTGGCTATAAACTAGTATAATTTTGTTGAAATATTTTCTTTTTACGAATATTCTAATTATTAGTGGGGTCAATTTGACACTCATTTTCAACTGCAGCGATGAGAAAATTTAAAGGAGCAGGATGTAATTTCTTTTCCAAACAAACACATTTTTAACAGTGTCCATTTGTTCCAAAATCAAACATCAAACCCATAAAAACAGATTTTGAAGCACTTTTGAATGACTATTCATTAATGTCAGTATGAAAGATTGCTTGAAAACTTACCAGTGTATGGTCAGCTTAAAGATGTTGTAAACTTTTGTGTTTTTTCACCTTAATGCATCCTAAAAAAAAAAAAAACTTGCAGTGTCTGGCCAAGCAAGCCCCCCGTTTTACTTACCTGAGCCCCGAGCCCCAAATTTCTGTGGGCGTGATCCCGCATCGCTCTCTCCACGGGTTCTCGGCTCTTCATTGGATAGAATAATAGCAGCGCAGCCATTGGCTCCCGCTGCTGTTAATCAAATCCAATGATGCGGCACCAGGGGCGGGGCAGAGTCATACACTCAGCATCTATGGACGCCAAATGTATGACACAGGAGCGCGCCCGCAAGGTAACCTCCTTGGGAGAGAGCTTCCCAGAGGGAAGGGAGGAGTTGCGAGAGCCACCGTGGAATTGCACAGTGGAGGTAAGTATGACATGTTTGTTTTAAAAAAGCAGGAACCTTTAATATCACTTTAAATCAAGTTCTGATGCGAATTCTACTTGCATTAAAAAAAAAAAAAGAAGATTGAGCCCATTCAAAGTTTGGCACCAAGAATGCAGTCTATTTGATTTTGATGGAAGTACATCAGGTAATGTCCAATTATATCAATGTCACTTTATTTCCCCCTAGTAATAAGGAGGTCATTGTAGCAACATAAGCTAATTTGTTTTTTTTCTGTTACCATAACTGATATCTGACGGTGTGTTCATCCTTATTTCCTACCATGGAATTTCGGTCACCCATCACTACCAGTATATCTTGCGTGCAGGTCTCAGCTTGGGTTTATTCCTAAAACTCCCCCATTTATTATTTAAAGATTTTTATTGAAATTTTTCCAATAACAAGACAAAAATAGACAATGGTACATGAAAGTGATGGACCTAGTCCATCCAACATAACAGAGACGGGAGAACATATTCCCATAAGACAAGATATCCTAGCAAAAAGAGAAAATAGTGTAATAATATATTGCGCTAACTAGAAAAGAAGTGGATATAGATTTAAGCAGCCAACACAACAAAATCGACATTTGTGAACAGTAATAGAAGAAAGTGTAGCGCTAACATGGGGACTCCAAATGGAACCATCTCAGTGTAATCAAAAAAGTAGGTGTATGTAGCCTACTAAACACACAAATAAAGGGAAAAAATATATTCAAAAACTTTTCCTTATACGTGACTATATGAACATATCATCTAGTAGTACTCAGACTTATCCAACAAGATGATATAAATGTGTTATAGGTTCATGCGATATGAGAGCACATAACAGTACAAAATCCCCTGTGAAATAAATAGGGACAATCAGTCCTACAGAACTTCAGTCCTGACACCTAGTAGGTGTGACACATATGTCCTTTCTTGTTAACCGACTTCGGTGCGATATGTATTTCAAAGAAGTAGTCTTCACACTTATGGATATATAGAAACAGATGGGTACCCTTACTGGATCAGGTGGACCCTCAACTCACCATACGGCGGGGGGTCTTACGAGCTAGTGTAGACCGATGGTCTAATCCGGTTGTCCTCGAGATTGTAGTCCCAAGAAGAAATGGTTCCCAAAATGTATCGATATCAACAGGGTGTGTCGATTTAGGGGTTCGCACTGTGATGGTGCCCAGTAGCTCTCAAACGCAGGAAGAAAAAAATAGCTCCTCATAGTGTAAAAATGCTTATTTAATAAAAAATTCCACAACATCACACAATTGTGATAGGAACCACATAAAAAATAAAAAGAAATTAAAACTGCAAAACCACACGTGAAAGTAATTATAAAAAACAGCAGCAACTTTCCCTCTTGATGGGTGGACAGGGGTGTTTTCCAAAAAATGCAGTGGAGACTTCAAGCAAGTCAGCAACCCGACCGGTTTCGTCTAAGATAGACTTCAACTGGGGTATCTGGCAAAGACTTACCGCTCACCTGCATTTATATCTGTTGGCTCCTCCTCCATGAGACCCCCTGAATTCCTAATCATGCCTGCTTTGGCATGCGTGTCAGGATACATCTACCTGTCTACATTGTGCGTTTCAGAGGCCAGAAGTACTAGGGCGGGGACTTCCGCTTGTGTATTACCATCATTACATTGGTCGCAATACAATGCCCCAATAGGCAGGCCGCATCGGTGCGCACAGTCAGCGTGACGTATGACGTCGCCAATGTGCATAACTATGCGTTCCAATCCCATCCAAAGGGGAGATGGATATTTCCTGTGCGTGACCGACGTGGCATTGCGGTGCGTTCCACGGTCCGTTGGAACGAGAATAGGCACTTCCCGTGTGTGTAGCCGACGTGGCGCGTGACGTCATCGGTCCTACGCTGCGGTGCGCTCCACGGCGCATCTGGCTGTGCATCACATGGTGCGGAAGCCAGCTATATGGTCCTATTGCCAATAGGGTGTGCTCTACCACCAAAAAGGAAGGAAGGGAAAGGCATCCTAGGACACTTAACCTCCAATGGAGGGGAGGAGGGGGGGGGGGGGAAACAGGAAGAATCCAACTCACACAGACAACAGTGTGATGTTAGATAAAATCCTTAAACGTTTCCCTTGTGGGAAAAGCGATTGGCAAAGAAGGATTCCCTTAGTCTCATGGGGGTAGGAAATAGCCAAATATTGCATTATAACCCATCTAGGTAAAAGAAAATCAGAAAGTATAATGTATACTTATATGTAAGTTATACAAAAACACATTTCAAAGTAAGTTATACAGGAACGAATTTCAGAATACATCAGGGGTGTAAATACATAGATCATTACATTGGAACCCCAAAACAATGTCTATATATGGAACATTCTATTATGTATCCACATCAAGACTGATTTATAAAGGCATTTACGTCCCATTCTACGTTTAACCCGTATGGCACGTAACTTTTGAGTAGATAAATCCAATAGACTTCCAATTTAGACCAACAATACGGTTATATGGAGAGAGAGGACAATTATTATGAGAGATCCCCATACTCCCATAACCAGAACCAGCCTAGGTCTACCCACCAGGGGGATTTTCCTCTAGACCAGGAAGATTACCCCAGGGGAGGAGAACAAAATGAGGCTCGAGAGGGGGGCGATGTGCCCGGTCGAAAAAGAAGACGAGTTTAGCCGGATCAGGCATTTTTAATTTGAGTAAGGTCCAACTTACAGAAGCAGAAAAGATAGTCCTTGATAAAGGGTTACAATTTGTTCCTCCTAAAACTTTGAACAAATTCAACACTTTCATTGATGTCCAAAAATATGTGAGAGAATTTAATATTCAAAGATATTTTATTAGTAATCCCAGCAGACCTCATCTCCCAGAAATTAGTCTTAAGAGATCTGGATGAACTTCCCCTCAAAAGGATTCACTCCGACCCTAACATTAAGATCGGCCTAAAGAGCCTATGTGAACATAAAGACCTTGTTATCCGCCCTGCGGACAAGGGGGGGGGATTGTCGTTCTTGACAAAACCGCATACCATGGGGAAATGTCCTGCATTCTGGGGGATGAGGAAACATATGTAAAACTATCCTCCAATCCCACCCTAAAGATTAAAGCATCCTTGACCAAATTGATTGAAACTGGAGCTCGCAATGGAATCCTGGACAAAAAAGAACGGGGTTACCTTATCCCCAGGGTACCACGAATCCCCGTAATGTACTACCTTCCCAAAGTCCATAAAGACAGTAGATGCCCTCCCGGACGGCCCATTATAAGTGGGATCAATTCTGTTACTTCCCGTCTAGGGAGGTACATTGATTTCCACTTACAGCCAGTAGTTAAAAACATACCTTCATATCTGAAGGATACAAGACACACCATTGAACGACTAGAGAATGTCGCATACAGTAGTGACATCATGCTGGTCACAGCTGATGTCGCCTCGCTGTATACCAGCATTGCCCATGATTTGGGGTTCCAAGCAGTAGATTGCTTTCTTGGTTGTGTCGACTATCTCCCTAACATACAGAAACAATTCATTTTAGATCTATTGAGGTTTGCCACCTCCAATAACTATTTCTGGTATGGGGGGGAATTCTATCTACAACAAAAGGGCGTGGCGATGGGGGCTAAGTTTGCCCCCAGTCTTGCCAACATTTTTATGGCCAAGTGGGAGGAGGATGTCGTCTATGCCTTTAATCGACCAGAGATCGTTCTCTGGGCTCGATACATAGACGACATCCTCCTCCTGTGGAAAGGAGACAGGCAGTTCCTAGATGAATTCATGTCCATCTTAAATTCCAACGAGGTCGGAATTAGCCTCTCATATGAAGCAAGTTTTTCCAACATATACTTTTTGGACCTGGAGATCCAGGTTCGGGATAATCAGTTGATAAACAAAACTCACTTCAAAGGCACGGATCGCAATGGGTATATCCTGACAGACAGCTGTCATCATCCTGCCTGGCTAAAATCCGTACCACGGAGCCAACTGCTACGAATAAGACGTAACTGCTCGAACACTCAAGATTTTTTTGTTCAAGCAGAAGTCTTAAAGTAGAGATTCTTAGACAAGGGATATTCCAAACAAAAAGTTGATATAGAAATAGAGAGGATTGGGAGAATAGACCGTACCACATTAACAACAGAAAAACAAAAAACGGTTCAAGAATCCAGATTTAAGAACTCATTCTTTACGACTTTTTCTGCACTGTAGAGAGATTAAGAACATCATTAATAAGCATTGGAGGATTCTGAAAGAAGACTGCGTCTTGGGACCATCACTTCCAACAAATGCGGCAGTGATCTATAGAGGGGCTACATCTTTAAAAAAAACAGGTCACACCCAATATCCCAGACACCCCAGTGAAGCCTTCCTTTTTTCCCCTTTCTAAGGGTTTTCACCCATGCAGGAAGTGTAAAGTTTGTATTCATAATATAAACGGGAAGAAAAAGTCAGTGTGTTTCAAATCCACTCACACGGGGTTGGAATACCCCATGAAACATTTCTTTACATGTGCCACCTCGCACATAGTATACCTTATCACCTGCCCTTGTGGAAAACAGTACGTTGATCGCACGATACGGAGCTTTTCCACAAGGGTAGGTGAACACATCGCCAATATTAAGAAAGGATACACTAAACACACTGTGCCTAGACATTACCTTAATATACACAGCAAAAAACTTGAAGGTACTAGCTTCCAAATTATAGACAAGTTCGTTCTCCATTGGAGAGGCGAACCCAGTACAAGAGGGGTGTCTAAATTGGAAGTCTATTGGATTTATCTACTTAAAAGTTACGTGCCATACGGGTTAAACGTAGAATGGGACGTAGATGCCTTTATAAATCAGTCTTGATGTGGATACATAATAGAATGTTCCATATATAGACATTGTTTTGGGGTTCCAATGTAATGATCTATGTATTTACACCCCTGATGTATTCTGAAATTCGTTCCTGTATAACTTACTTTGAAATGTGTTTTTGAATAACTTACTTATAAGTATACATTATACTTTCTGATTTTCTTTTACCTAGATGGGTTATAATGCAATTTTGGCTATTTCCTACCCCCATGAGACTAAGGGAATCCTTCTTTGCCAATCGCTTTTCCCACAAGGGAAACGTTTAAGGATTTTATCTAACATCACACTGTTGTCTGTGTGAGTTGGATTCTTCCTGTCCCCCTCCTCCCCTCCATTGGAGGTTAAGTGTCCTAGGATGCCTTTCCCTTCCTTCCTTTTTGGTGGTAGAGCACACCCTATTGGCAATAGGACCATATAGCTGGCTTCCGCACCATGTGATGCACAGCCAGATGCGCCGTGGAACGCTCCGTGGAGCGCACCGCAGCGTAGGACCGATGACGTCGCGCGCTACGTCGGCTACACACACGGGAAGTGCCTATTCTCGTTCTGACGGACCGTGGAGCGCACCGTGGAATGCACCGCAATGCCACGTCGGTCACGCACAGGAAATATCCATCTCCCCTTTGGATGGGATTGGAACGCATAGTTATGCACATTGGCGACGTCATACGTCACGCTGACTGTGCGCACCAATGCGGCCTGCCTATTGGGGCATTGTATTGCGACCAATGTAATGATGGTGATACACAAGCGGAAGTCCCCGCCCTAGTACTTCCGGCCTCTGAAACGCACAATGGCGACAGGTAGATGTATCCTGACACGCACGCCAAAGCAGGCATTATGAGGAATTCAGGGGGTCTCATGGAGGAGGAGCCAACAGATATAAATGCAGGTGAGCGGTAAGTCTTTGCCAGATACCCCAGTTGAAGTCTATCTTAGACGAAACCGGTCGGGTTGCTGACTTGCTTGAAGTCTCCACTGCATTTTTTTTTTTTTTTTTTCTGTTTTTTTTCTTTTTAAAGTGTATTTTTGTGCGTGAACTCGAGAGAGAGGAGCCGGACTGCAGGAGTTGGGAGTAGGCAGACCCTCCCCCCGGAGGCAATCGCCATCCTTCTCCATGCCCCTGGTGGCAATGGCGGGTGTGAAGGGGGGCCTCCCACTCACCCCGCCCTACCTGCTCCTCTTGGGAGCCCAACTGGGGCCCAACGGGACCCCAATGGGGCAGAGGGACTCCCCCTATGAGGGAGTGAGGGGGCCTAGCCCACCCAGCCAGCCCCGTAGGTCCTTCGCCTCTCTTTATTTTAAGAGACCGCATGGCCAAAGTGCATGTGTTTTAAACCAATTTTGTGTGCGTGCAAGTGTGGTGGTTTTTGTGGGGGGGGGGTGGGCGTACTAAGCACAGGCGTACCTTGCATAGCACACCCACCGGGAGCCGGGCTGAGACCACCAAACTCAATTCACATGTAGCCGAGACCGGGATCCGAACCCTTGGCTGCAGAGGTGAATGGCTTGTCAGCGCAGTGCCAATCACGTTGAGCCACCACAGCTCCTCCACTGCATTTTTTGGGAAACACCCCTGTCCACCCATCAAGGGGGAAAGTTGCTGCTGTTTTTTATAATTACTTTCACGTGTGGTTTTGCAGTTTTAATTTCTTTTTATTTTTTATGTGATTCCTATCACAATTGTGTGATGTTGTGGAATTTTTTATCAAATAAGCATTTTTACACTATGAGGAGCTATTTTTTCTTTCTTTTTTCTTCCTGCGTTTGAGAGCTACTGGGCACCATCACAGTGCGAACCCCTAAATCGACACACCCTGTGGATATCGATACATTTTGGGAACCATTTCTACTTGGGACTACAATCTCGAGGACAACCGGATTAGACAATCGGTCTACACTAGCTCGTAAGACCCCCCGCCGTATGGTGAGTTGAGGGTCCACCTGATCCGGTAAGGGTACCCATCTATTTCTATATGTCCATAAGTGTGAAGACTACTTCTTTGAAATACATATCGCACCAAAGTCGCACCGAAGTCGGTTAACAAGAAAGGACATATGTGTCACACCTACTAGGTGTCAGGACTGAAGTTCTGTAGGACTGATTGTCCCTATTTATTTCACAGGGGATTTTGTACTGTTATGTGCTCTCATATCGCATGAACCTATAACACATTTATATCATCTTGTTGGATAAGTCTGAGTACTACTAGATGATATGTTCATATAGTCACGTATAAGGAAAAGTTTTTGAATATATTTTTTCCCTTTATTTGTGTGTTTAGTAGGCAACATACACCTACTTTTTTGATTACACTGAGAGGGTTCCATTTGGAGTCCCCATGTTAGCGCTACACTTTCTTCTATTAAGATATCCTAGCAAACAAGTTCCCCCAGACTAAACAAACCGTTGTGGCAAAACCACCCTTGTGAACGCTCACATAGTGAACAGGCTAATATGGTTCTGCCGCGCAGGACCCACGACCCCCGGATGCCTGTGAGGGCTTACCTTGAGCGGAGTCCATTTGCAGATTGTAAGCTCACCCTTGCAGGTACACACAGCCCACAGTAATAAGGTAGACACTACCTGGGCTGTGAGTCCGTGCACGGGGGCTAGTCTTGTAGCTGAGCAGATGTGGTACAGTCCCAGTACACGGTTCAGAAGGGAGCAGACTGAGGGTAGCAGATCCGGGGCACAAGCCGTGGGTCAAGGGCTGGAGACGGCAGAGGAAGTCCAAAGGTACAGGCCAGGGTCAAAGGGCAGGAGACAGCAGCAATCCAAGGTACAAGCCGGGGTCAAGGGTTCAGGCAAGCAGCAGTCCAAAAACAAAGCCAAGGGTCAAAAGCCGGGGTCAGTCTTGCAGCAGAAGATTAAACACAGGAACTGTGGCACAGACAGGATGATAAGATCAGATTGAACTGACAAGGCTCTCAGAGTGAGGCAGGACTTTATACCCTGGTTAATTGTATAACCTGCCTCAGCTGGACCAGGGTAGTCAGGTGCAGATTGCAGGGAGATCAGGCAATCAGCACATAGTTCAGCACCAGGCTTCAATGGACAGCAAACAGAATTTAACCTGAGAAGTGGCTCAGAGGCAAGGTGTTGGAATAACAACGGAGAGGTCCCGGGTTCAACTCCATCAGGCAATCAGCACATAGTTCAGCACCCCGGCTTGTACCTTGGATTGCTGCTGTCTCCTGCCCTTTGACCCCGGCCTGTACCTTTGGACTTCCTCTGCCGTCTCCAGCCCTTGACCCATGGCTTGTGCCCCGGATCTGCTACCCTCAGTCTGCTCCCTTCTGAACCGTGTACTGGGACTGTACCACATCTGCTCAGCTACAAGACTAGCCCCCGTGCACGGACTCACAGCCCAGGTAGTGTCTACCTTATTACTGTGGGCTGTGTGTACCTGCAAGGGTGAGCTTACAATCTGCAAATGGACTCCGCTCAAGGTAAGCCCTCACAGGCATCCGGGGGTCGTGGGTCCTGCGCGGCAGAACCATATTAGCCTGTTCACTATGTGAGCGTTCACAAGGGTGGTTTTGCCACAACGGTTTGTTTAGTCTGGGGGAACTTGTTTGCTAGGATATCTTAATAGAAGAAAGTGTAGCGCTAACATGGGGACTCCAAATGGAACCCTCTCAGTGTAATCAAAAAAGTAGGTGTATGTTGCCTACTAAACACACAAATAAAGGGAAAAAATATATTCAAAAACTTTTCCTTATACGTGACTATATGAACATATCATCTAGTAGTACTCAGACTTATCCAACAAGATGATATAAATGTGTTATGAGGCGCGACCACGCCTCGCTGCCCGCTTGGCACGGTAATGACCCTGACAGTTCCCCCCCCCCTTAAAAACGCCCTCCGGGCGTTTAAAGGAGCTTCCTCATAGGCACAGTCTTTAAGGTCCAAACCATGGGGAAACAAAGCAGATTTTTACTTTTTCTTTTTGGACCTTGTTGATCTTGAAGTTCTGGTAGGGGGTGCACTCACCGCTTGTAAAGCTCGTTCAAACATTACTAGATCTTGTTTACGGACCATGGTACCATTTGAGGCATAGACACAGTCAGGTGGAAGAACTTCACTTGGGGACACCAGAACTGGAGACACAGAAACAGGAGCTGGAGACACACGAACTGGAGAAGCGGGAACTGGAACTGGAGACACACGAACAGGAACTGGAGACACTGGAACAGGAACTGGAACTGGAGACACACGAACAGGAACTGGAGACACTGGAACAGGAACTGGAACTGGAGACACCGGAACAGGAACTGGAGACACCGGAACAGGAACTGGAGACACTGGAACAGGAACTGGAGACACTGGAACAGGAACGGGAGACACTGGAACAGGAACGGGAGACACAGGAACTGGAGACACTGGAACAGGAACCACACGAACGGGAGACACTGGAACAGGACCTGGAGACACTGGAACAGGAACTGGAGACACTGGAACAGGAACTGGAGACACTGGAACAGGAACTGGAGACACTGGAACAGGAACTGGAGACACGGAAGCCGGAATCGGGGACACTGGAATCGGGGACACTGAAACCGGGGACACTGGAACCGGAATCAGGGACACTGGAGCCGGAATCGGGGACACTGGAGCCGGGACTTCAACTGGGAAGGTAGGTACATCAAGCTGATGAACAGGTAAAGATTCCGGGGTAGCAAAAAAACTCCCAATAGTACCCACTTGAAGAGCCTTTGGCCGAGGTGGGCGGGTTGGGCAAAGAGATATAAGGTGCCCACTTACACCACAGTAAAAACAAAGTCCATAGCCTCTCCTTCGCTCTTTTTCTACCCAAGATAGCCCGGACCGGATTGCCCCGATCTGCATGGGTTCCTCATCCTCCAAGGTAGTCGTGGGTGCATCCACAGGAGCGTCAAGGCTTTGTGGTGTTGGGACTTCATGGTTGGGCACATACAGAGGTTCATAGCTTGGCACATACTGGGCTGGCTTGATGTTGTGTCTGTACGGAATATTTCTTTCCCTGGATACCCATAGGCCACGTGAATTGAGAGCAGACCTGGGAGCGCTGATCCTCTTGGAGACAGGAATGTATGAGTCCAGAGCAGACATGAAAGTTTCCCAGCTGCCCAAGACTGGACACTTTTCCTGCAACAACTGATGAGCCCATGATTTAATTTGTACTATAAGCAGGTTGATGGTAGGACGAACCTTAATATAGTCCGTGGCATAGGTCCTAGGTTTAAGGGAAAACAACAGATCACAATCCATTTTAAAACACGAAAAGGATGTACGGCTACCATCAAATTTTTCTGGCATAACAACAAATGGCTCAGGACATGCTGGTTCCGGGGCTGGGCGTGCTGTCCCTTTAAGTACCTGAATTTCTTGCTGTAGTTCCAGAATGGTATGGTGCAGGCTGGAGACTTGCAGAGTCAGGGAGGTGAGCATGTTATACAAGTCTGCGGACTCCATGTTATTGGTCAGTTCATTATGTGAGGGCTTACCTTGAGCGGAGTCCATTTGCAGATTGTAAGCTCACCCTTGCAGGTACACACAGCCCACACTAATAAGGTAGACACTACCTGGGCTGTGAGTCCGTGCACGGGGGCTAGTCTTGTAGCTGAGCAGATGTGGTACAGTCCCAGTACACGGTTCAGAAGGGAGCAGACTGAGGGTAGCAGATCCGGGGCACAAGCTGTGGGTCAAGGGCTGGAGACGGCAGAGGAAGTCCAAAGGTACAGGCCAGGGTCAAAGGGCAGGAGACAGCAGCAATCCAAGGTACAAGCCGGGGTCAAGGGTTCAGGCAAGCAGCAGTCCAAAAACAAAGCCAAGGGTCAAAAGCCGGGGTCAGTCTTGCAGCAGAAGGTCAAACACAGGAACTGTGGCACAGACAGGATGATCAGATCAGAATGAACTGACAAGACTCTCAGAGTGAGGCAGGACTTTATACCCTGGTTAATTGTATAACCTGCCTCAGCTGGACCAGGGTAGTCAGGTGCAGATTGCAGGGAGATCAGGCAATCAGCACATAGTTCAGCACCAGGCTTCAATGGACAGCAAACAGAATTTAACCTGAGAAGTGGCTCAGAGGCAAGGTGTTGGAATAACAACGGAGAGGTCCGGGTTCAACTCCACCCAGGGCCACCTGAGGCGCGACAATGCCTCGCTGCCTGCTTGGCACGGTAATGACCCTGACAACGCCCCTAAAAGGGATCACGCTGTGTCCCGAGAACCAGGGCCACGGAACACCCCCATTTATATATGCATCGGTTACTTGGGCATACACTTCCATGTTACATTGGTTGATCTATTAGATTTATACAATTATATCTAGTTACAGCTTGGAATATATGTGTTGACGGTAATTACTTCTTTGATATTCATGAGCTGAATACCAGATGACACTTTTGATTGAAAGTGTCTTATGCCCCTAACTTTTCGGCAAAAAAAAATGGTTTTTCATCATGAAAAAACAACGTTTTTCACTCCATCATTAAAAACGCTGCCCACACACTTCAAGTCAATGGACCAAACAGAATTTAACCTGAAAGTGGCCAGGGCAAGGTGTTGGAATAACACGGAACCGGGTTCACCCCCAGGGCCACCTGAGGCGCGACAATTCGCTGCCTGCTTGGCATATATGCAACGCCCCTAAAAGGGATCGGTTCCCGACCAGGGCCACGGAACACCCCCATTTATATATGCATCGGTTACTTGGGCATACACTTCCATGTTACATTGGTTGATCTATTAGATTTATACAATTATATCTAGTTACAGTCTTGGAATATATGTGTTGACTATGAAAGCAATGACATTACTTCTTTGATATTCATGAGCTGAATACCAGATTGCATGCACTTTTGATTGAAAGTGTCTTATGCCGCGTACACATGATCACTTTTCGGCATGAAAAAAAATGAAGTTTTTCATCATGGAAAAAACAACGTTTTTCCAACTCCATCATTAAAAACGACGTTGCCCACACACCATCGTTTTTCTAAAAAATTATGAACAAAGCGCGGTGACGTACAACACGTACGACAGCACTCTAAGGCCACGTACACACGATCAGACCGGTCCGATGAAACTTGTCCGACGGACCGTTTTCATTGGACCACGCTGAAGTGGACTGATGGTCTGATGTGCGTACTCACCATCGGACCAAAAATCCGATCAGACCAGAACACAGTGACATAGAACACAATGACGTGATGAAAAAACGAAGTTCAATGCTTCCAAGCATGCGTCGACTTGATTCTGAGCATGCGCATGCGCAGGTTTTTGGTCCGATGCTTTTGTGTACTAACCATTCAATGGTTAGTACACAAAGCAGGTTTTAAAATTTCGCAATCGAGCAGGTTTTAAAATTTTGGTCCGACGGACAACGGTCCGATGGGCTGTACACACCATCGAATTTGTCTGATGAAACTGGTCTTCAGACAAGTTTCATCGGACTGGTCTGATCGTGTGTACGTGGCCTAAAGGGGAAGTTCCATTCAAGCTCTGTCTCATGACTTGCTTCTGAGCATGCGCGGGTTTAAAACGTTATTTTTAACGTCATTTTAGCCCACACACAATCATTTTTCAGAAGATGAAAAGCGATGTGAAGCCCACACACAATCATTTTAAATGACGTTTTTAAAAACGTTGTTTTTTTTCGTAACGTCGCAGGGAACGGAGATCGGCGGCACACGGGGACACTGTGTGAATCGAGCGAGCACCCGCTCGCTCACACAGCGTGGATGCATGTTTGGATCCAGGAACAAGGTAAGCCAGCGCGCGCTGCAGGCTCTGCATAGCTACCCCGAGCGTGACTCGGGGATACTGATTTCAGCAACAAAAAAAAACACCCCGAGTCACGCTCGGGATACCGCCAGGGGGGTTAACCCCCACTAGTGTCCGAAAAAGGGTTAAAACCACCCGCAAAGCACCACTGCGGTAGCGCTTTGCCGGCGGTATAGCTGCCGTGCCCATTGATCTCATGGGGCAGGAGCGGTGGAGGAGCGGTATACACACCGCTCCTTCACTGCTCCAAAGATGCTGCTAGCATTTTACCGTCCGTCTGGGCTTCCACACTGGAGAGACAGCAGTGGCTGTTTCAGGGTGCTTTGCAGGCGCTATTTTTAGCGTTATAGCACCTCAGTGTTAAAGGGGTATGCCCTGTACACACGATCAGAATTTCCGATGGGATAAAATCTGATGGCATTTTCCATCAGAATTCTGTTCAAGCTGTCTTGCATACAACTGTCAGACCAAATTCGAACCATCCAAAACGCGGTGACGTAGAACACTACAGCAAGCGGAGTTCCACACAGACGATCGGAAAAAAATAAAACATGTTCTATTTCTAAACTTAGACGGAAAAAAGTCTGATGGGCCCACACACGGTCGGAATAGCCGATGAAAAAATTTCATCAGACTTTTTTCATCGGAAATTCTGATCGTGTGTACAAGGCATTAGTAATTACATCACCCTATGGGGAGGATTTCTTAAAACCGGAGCACACAGAATCTGGTGCAGCTGTGCATGGTGCTTTGACAATAAAAGTTGGTGATTTTGCACGCTCCAGCTTTAGTAAATAACCATCCTTTATATTGGGTCCAGGTGTACTTTGATGTTGTTCTGTGCCAGTAGTTGTCTCATATTTCTCACCCCCCTTATCTTCATCTAGCTTAGATTTTTCCTGTAGGAAAAATAAAGGAATTATTTTATTGCTCACAAATATTTGCAATTATTACAGGTTATATTTCAAAGTTAGGTCCCTTTCACACTGGGGTGGGAGCTGCGGTGGCGGGAATCAGCCGCTAGCGGTGTGGTATTAACCCCCGCTAGCGACCGATAAAGGGATAATAACGCCCGCTATGCGCCTCAGCAGAGGCGCATTGTGGGCGGTATTGCCGCGGTTTCCCATTGTTTTCAATGGGAAGGAGCAGTGAAGGAGCGGTATACAGCCGCTCCTCTCACCGCTCCAAAGATGCTGCCGACAGGAGATTTTTTTCTCTCCCGTCAGCGCATCGCCTCAGTATGAAAGCCCTCAAGCAGGCAGTGAAGGAGTTTTTCAGGCGGTATAGCAGCGCTATTTTTAGCGCTGTACCGCCTGAAAAACTCCTCAGTGTGAAAGGAGTCTAAGTTGTACTAGAATGTATTATTAAAAACTGAACTCCAGGCAAACAACTTGAATGCACAGGTGAAGTATATATAAATATAAAAGAGCTGTTTTACTTGCAGAATATATTTTTCTGCTGATCCAGTCCTGAAATATGCACAACTTTGCCACATAACGCAGTAAGGTGGATGACATCACAGTTTAAGCAGGAGTGTATTAACCTCTGCTCCAGCAATGTGATGCCTGCAAGCTCCCTCACTAGCAGTGACATCTTCTCACACTTTTTTTTCTCATATGCCAAGATTACTGTTTAGATGAAAAAAAAGTTTAAAGGTAGTCACATTATTCACACCAACTGTGCTATGAATAATCCTTAGCTTTTCTTCAGTTGTATGTTGAGTGCCTTCTGACCTGATGGGCCCACCTTCTGGCACTATATTGACCTTTATTCTATCGTATATTTATCCACATAGTTCTCTTAGTTAAGAACAGAATTGGTTTACCATTGTCTTCTTCTGTGCAGTTTGGATTGATGTCTTTGCCTTTGATCATGTATCATTGGCATTGTCTGCCTCTCCATACAAGTGATAGGTTTTTGTCTGGTATTCTTGCTAAACCTGTCTGCCATAGGTCACCCTAGAGGTAGCTGAAACTCATAGCATAGCTTTCAGCTCTTTTGATGCATACAAGTCTACTCATCTAATCAAGGTACCTTACCATGGTAAGGGCATCAGGTCTAGTTTTACAAAAAACAATGGTCTCTCCATTGCAGGTCCATATGCAGGTCGGATAATGCTGACTTCTCCTAACCAAGTGGCACCAACGACGACAATGATTTGAGTTAGAAATTTTAGAAATGCAAAAATTCGATACATAACGATTTTTTAAGTCAGTGACTCAAAAAGTATTCACTATGCTTAGCCAGACTACCACACGAGCAATTAACATTTTCAAAATAATGTTTTATACAATGCTTCCCAAAATACGAGGGTCATTCAAGTCATCCTGGGACTTTTACAGGTATAAAAAGGAATGCTAGAGTGGCAGTACAACACGCAGTAGGAAGTGGCAAGTGTGTCCTATTACTGATAGGCGGGGGACATGTTGCTGGCCAGTCCGGAGACCATTAAGATGGCAGACAACAATGTTTGTACATGCATGGAATAGCGTGTGCTGATGAATTTTCTTGTGAATGAAGGTGTAAAGCCCACGGATATCTTCAGAAGACTTTAAGCACAGTATGGTGATAAGACACAGTAAGACATTTAAATGGTGTAATACATTTCAAAGATGGCTGTGCATCAGTGACAATCTCAGCCGCGTTGGTTCCCAGCCGACAGCAGCCATTATTGTGAACATTCAGTGTGGAATGCCAAATCCTGGATTATCGACGCATAACCTGTTGTGAAATCGCACAAAGTTGAAGGTCAGCGTTTCAGCACTGATGACAAAGTGAAGCAAGCTCTTCTAAAATGGTTCAGGCATACTGACAAATCTTTCTATGCCAAAGCTTTCCAGGCATTAGTTAAATGCTGGGATAAGTGTATAAATGTAGCAGGGGAGTATATCGAAAAAGAAATGCAGTTTCCACTCCACTTGAAATTTGTTTTTCTAATATATAAACTCAAAAATCCCGGTTTGACATGAATGCCTCTCGTAGACTGTAGGTTTTGTCTGGTATAGCTGCTATGGGTGACCCTAACAGGAGTTGAAATTGTAGACAGCATAGCTTTTACTTAGGCCCCTTTCACACTGGGGTGCGGGCGGCGTAGGCAGTAAAGTGCTGCTATTTTAATCAGTGCTTTACTGTCGTATTTGCGGGGGTATTCGGCCGCTACCAGGACTCTTTTAACCCCCACTAGCAGCCGAAAAAGGGTTAAAACCCCCCGCAAAGCACCACTGCGGCAGCGCTTTGCCGGTGGTATAGCCCATTGATCTCATGGAGGAGGAGCGGTGGAGGAGCGGTATACACACCGCTCCTTCACTGCTCCAAAGATGCTGCTAGCATTTTACCGTCCGTCTAGGCTTTCACACTGGAGAGACAGCAGTGGCTGTTTCAGGGTGCATTGCAGGCGCTATTTTTAGCATTATAGCACCTCAGTGTGAAAGGTGTCTTATGCCCTGTACACACGATCAAAATTTCCGAAGGGATAAAATCTGATGGAATTTTCCATCAGAATTCTGTTCAAGCTATCTTGCATACAACTGTCAGACCAAATTCGGACCATCCAAAACGCGGTGACGTAGAACACTATGACAAGCGGAGAAAAATTAAATCGACTTGTTTTTTTCTCCGTCGGAGTTCCACACAGACGATCGGAATTTTTGATAGGATTCTTTCCATAGGAAAAAAATAAAACATGTTCTATTTCTAAACTCCAACGGAAAAAAGTCTGATGGGGCCCACACACGGTCGGAATAGCCAATAAAAAAATTCCGTCAGACTTTTTTCATCGGAAATTCTGATCGTGTGTACAAGGCATTAGTAATTACATCACCCTATGGGGAGGATTTCCTAAAACCGGAGCACACAGAATCTGGTGCAGCTGTGCATGGTGCTTTGACAATAAAAGTTGGTGATTTTGCACGCTCCAGCTTTAGTAAATAACCATCCTTTATATCTTGTAATAGTAAATTTGATCAATGTCAACATACATTATCTTGATTGGGTCCGGGTGTACTTTGATGTTGTTCTGTGCCAGTCGTTGTCTCATATTTCTCACCCCCCTTATCTTCATCTAGCTTAGATTCTTCCTGTAAGAAAAATAAAGGAATTATTGTATTGTTAAAAAATATTTGCAATTATTACAGATTATATTTCAAAGTTAGGCCCCTTCCACACTGGGGCGGGAGCCGCGGTGGCGGTATAGCGCCGCTAAAAATAGCGGCGCTATACCGCCGGAATTGCCGCGGAAATCGGCCGCTAGCAGTGTGGTATTAACCCCCACTAGCGACTGATGAAAGGTTAATACCGCCCGCAATGCGATTCTGCAGAGGCGCATTACTGGCGGTATTGCCGTGGTTTCCCATTGTTTTAAATGGGAAGGAGTGGTATACATGCCGCTTCTCTCACCGCTCCAAAGATGCTGCTGACAGGAGATTTTTTTCTCTCCCGCCAGCGCATCGCCTCAGTGTGAAAGCCCTCGAGCTTTCATATTGAGAAGGCAGTGAAGGAGTTTCTCAGGCGGTATAGCAGCGCTATTTTTAGCGCTGTACCGCCTGAAAAACTCCTCAGTGTGAAAGGGGTCTAAGTTCTACTAGAATGTATTATTTAAAACTGAACTCCAGGCAAACAACTTGAATGCACAGGTGAAATACATATAAAAGAGCTGTTTTACTTGCAGAATATCTTTTTGTACTGATCCAGTCCTGAAATATGCACAACTTTGCCACATAACGCAGTAAGGTGGATGACATCACAGTTTAAGCAGGAGTGTATTAACCTCTGCTCCAGTAATGCGATGCCTTCCACCTCCCTCGCTGGCAGTGACATCTTCTCACACTTCTCTTCTGGGTCCGGGATCTTTCTCCAGCTTAGATAGCCTGGCTGGCGGGGGGTTGGGTTGGTGTACGTAACTCCTGCTCACATGCTCAGATTGCATGTTCATTATCAATACATTTGCATTCAGCACATCATATTGGCTCCCCGCCACGATTCTTCTTCTGTACCGTGGAATCAAAGAGGCTGATACTAAGTCCCCTTTCACGCGGGGCAGTGGAGGTGCGGTGACTGTATAGCGGCGCGATTTTTAGCGCTGCTATACCGTCAAATTTAGCGCGATATTCGGCCACTTGCGGTGCAGTTTAAACCCCAGCTAGCGACCGAAAAAGGGTTAATTACCGCGGTTTCCCATTAATTTCAATTGGAAGGAGCGGTAAAGGAGCGATAAACACCCCACTCCTATACCGCTCCAAAGATGCGGCTAGCAGGACTTTTGGAGCGGTCCTGCTAGCGCACCGCTTCAGTGTGAAAGCCTTCGGGCTTTCACATTGAAGCCTGCAGGGCACGATTTTTTTCAGGCTATTTTTAGTGCTGAACCGACTGAAGTTTCAGTGTGAAAGGAGCCTAAGTAAAATGCAGGTGCTTATTCTAGTTGCATGTAGCTTTTTCAACATTTGTCACATAGAATGCAGTCTAATTGATGAAATCAAGTGGGACTTCTGCGCTACTATTTTGTCTATCAAGAAATCAGTGACAATATGCAGCAAACACAAAAAATGCATACACAGCACCTAATAACTTAAAATCAATGTGGGTGATAGCGCAAATTGTAAAACATAACATAACATATACAATGGGTGATATATATGGTGCACAAAAAGTATCAAAGTGCCAAACGTATAGGTCTGTCAGGGACAGAAAATAAGTCCAAAGAAAGTGCTAAATCATAAATCAGTGCACTAATAGTCCATATTGGTGAAAAGCAGTGTAAAAGGATGTCCACTGGTCCAGAGAATGAGGAAAAAAACACCACCACACAGTTCGTCTGGTCTCCCAGAACTCTCACCTTCAGCAAGTCAAAAACAGGACAACCTCCCTCAGTGGTTTTGTTAGCCCCCACGGATCGATGGGAAGATAGATACCTGCGATCTCGGGTGACAGTGGAAAACAGGGGAGGGGGAAGGACAAAGAACCTCCAATAGTGTGTTATGCTTGGTAAGAAATATTTTAATAAAGAATCGCTCTTACAGGTAGTTGAATAAAAATTTGCATGTAAAACAGTGATCACAGCGCTTGCAGCACGTCACTCACTGCACGTCTTTCCCTTCCCTACGCGTTACGACACAGGATCACGTGTCTTCATCTGGGGAATGCATTTATGATTTAGCACTTTCTTTGGACTTATTTTCTGTCCCTGACAGACCTATAAGTTTGGCACTTTGATACTTTTTGTGCACACTATATATATCACCCATTGTATATGTTATGTTATGTTTTACAATTTGCGCAGTCTAATTGATGTTGATGAGGTACATGTGGTGATGTCAACGTGTTTCAACATTTCTTTAGTCTCTTAAAGTGGTTCTAAAGGCAGACAGTTTTTTACCTTGCGTTTGCATTTTTATAGCACTTTTCGCTGTGAAAATGACAATAGTCCCAAAAATGTGTCAAACGTGTCAGATGTGTCCACCATAATGTCGCAGTCACGAAAAAAATCGCTGATAGCCGCCATTAGTAGTAAAAAGTAGAACAAAAAATGCAATAAAACTATCTCCTATTTTGTAAACTCTATAAATTTTGCGCAAACCAATCGATAAACGCTTATTGGGATTTGTTTTACCAAAAATAGGTAGAAGAATACATATCGGCTTAAACTGAGGAAAAAAATATTTTTTTTTATAGATTTTTGGGGGATATTTATTATAGCAAAAAGTACAAAATATTGTTTTTTTTTTTCAAAATCGTCGCTCTATTTTTGTTTATACTGTAGCACAAAAAATAAAAACCGCAGAGGTGATCAAATACCACCAAAAGAAAGCTCTATTTGTGGGAGAAAAAGGAAGCCAATTTTGTTTGGGAGTCACGTCGCACGACCGCACAATTGTCAGTTAAAGCGATGCAGTGCCGAATCGCAAAAACTGGCCCGGTCATTTACCTGCATAATGGTCTGGGGCTTAAGTGGTTAAAAGGAGAAAACAAATGATTAGTTACTATGAGTAATCCTGTGTTGTTTGTTGAGTGCCTTCTGACCTGAGGGTCCCATCTTCTGGCACTATATTGACCCTCAATCTTTTGTACCCAGGGCTTTTTTCCTCAAACAATAGGTGCTGGAACTCAACCACGGCCCCCTAAAACCCCTCCTCTACACACACCCTCCAAATCACATCACATAGTGGGTGTGGTCAGTCAAATTTCTCAAACAGTAGGAGAGTCTTAAAGGGGACATTTAATACTAGGATTGCATTGCATACAGAGTGCAGAGTTCAGGGGGGGGGGGTTACACACAGAGTGCAGAGCATTCACTGAAACCGGATTTCTGTATTTACAAGTGACTGTGGCGAGCGGACACCAAAGGGGCTGAGCCAGAGGTGGTGGAACTGAGTTCCACCAAGTTCCACCTGAAAAAAAGCCCTGATTGTACCTATCATAGTTTTCTTGGTGAAGTACAGTGGTTTAGCATTGTCTGCTTGCATGCAGCTTGAGTTAATGTCTTTACCCTTGTCCCCTCTATGAACCTCCATCATTAACATTGTCTAATATTGCTGCTTCTCAGTCTAGGTGGTATGTTTTGTCTGGTATCTCTGCTAAAACCTTTCTGCAGTGGGTGATCCTAACAGGGGTTGAAAACTCCAGACAGCAGTCCTTTTACATTGTAATGACATCACACTATATATTCTTTATACATTGCTATAGTAAATGTGATAAGGGTCAACATACATTATCAGCATCTTGATGGGGTTCACCCGATCCTTGATTCTGTTTTGTGTCAACATCCTTATGCTCATTTGATCCTTCCTGTAAAAAAAAATAGTGTGGTTTCTATTTATTACAAATATTTACCGGTAATTATTTTGCAATTATTTAAGTTTTTCTTTTAACCACTTCCATACCAGGCACTTACGCACTTTCCCGCCCAAGCCAATTTTCAGCTTTCAGCACTGTCGCACTTTGAATGACAATTGCGCGGTCATGCTACATTGTACCCAAACAAAATTGGCATCCTTTTTTCCCCACAAATAGAGCTTTCTTTTGGTGGTATGTGTCAAAATGTGTCAAAATTGTCCAAAGTGTCCGCCATAATGTCGCAAAATTATTCATAAAAATGCAATAAAACGATCCCCTATTTTGTAAACGCTATAATTTTTGCTTATTGCGATTTTTGTATGTAGAAGAATATGTATCGGCCTAAACTGAGGAAAAAAAGTTTTTTTTATATATATTTTTTTTATGTTTTTTTTTAATATATTTTTGGGGGATATTTATTATAGCAAAAAGTAAAAAATATTGGGGCAGATTCACAGAGAAATGGATTATCGTAGCGTATCAGAAATACACTACGCCGCCGTTTTTTACCTTGCTCTACGTGGAATTCAGGTAGATTTTCTACGGTAAACGACGGCGGCGTAGTGTATTTCTCCCGTCGCAATCCATCTGCGCGAGTAGGGGGCGTGAAACATTTAAATTAGGCGCGTTCCCGCGGCGATCGATCTGCGCATGCTCCGTTCGCAAATTTCCCGCCGTGCATTGCGCGAAATCACGTCGTGACGTCATTCGTTGTTTATGTAGCGTACTTTACGGCCGATCCACGTCCCGACGAGTTACGTAAACCAAAAAAAAATTTAAATAAATTCGAAGCGGGAACGACGGTCATACTTAACATGGGCTACGTAAAGTTAGAGCAGCAAAAAGCTGCTCTAACATTACGTATAAAAAAATAGACGAAAACGATTGTGACGCCCGCTCGTATGTTCGTGAATCCCCGTAAAAACACATTTGCATATCCCGACGCACCAAAACGACGCGAACTCCTCCCAGCGGCCGCAAATAGATGGCAGCGTAGATCCGAAGGCTTACGAAGACGTAAGCCTCTCGGATCGAAGCCCGAAGCCGGCGTATCATGGTTTGAGGATTCAAACTAGTGATACGCCGCGCGAAATTTGAAATTACTCCTGTCTAACCCCAGTTAGACAGGCGTAATTGTTTTGTGAATCTGCCCCTTGAATTTTTTTCAAAATTGTCATTCTATTTTTGTTTATAGCGCAAAAAATAAAAACTGCAGAGGTGATCAAATACCACTAAAAGAAAGCTCTATTTGTGGGAAAAAAAAGGACGCCAATTTTGTTTGGAAGCTACGTCGCACAACCGCGCAATTGTCAGTTAAAGTGACGCAGTGCCAAATCGCAAAAACTGGCCAGGTCCTTTACCTTCATAAAGGTCCGGGTCTTAAGTAGTTAAAAAAAAAAAAGATTGAGCCTTTTCAAAGTTTGGCACAAAGAATGCCGTCTATTTGATTTTGATGGAAGTACATCAGGTAATGTCCAATTATCGTATTTATCGGCATATACCGCGCACTTTTTTGCCCTAAAAATCAGGGCAAAATCGTGGGTGCGCGATATACGCCGATACCCGCTTTCCCGCGCCGAGTTTGAATACTGCGCCGACATATACCGAGCGCAGTACACTCGTGTATAGTCGGGCAGGCTCGGCTCCTCTCGCGCTCACGTCCTGGACGTACAGGATGTAAGTGTGAGAGTAGCCTTCAATGGTCAGGTTGCGAGAGCAGGTGAAGGGGGTATCTTGAAGGTGGTAACATCGGAAATTAGCTTGAAGATGTCAATCCAGTCATTTTGGATGTCAGGGCATTTCCAAAAAATATGCAGTAAGTACCCTTTGGTGATTTTACACCTCCAGCAAGCGTTGGAGTTGTGAGTGCTAAAAGATGCCAATTTGGTGGGAGTGAGGTACCATCGAGGGGGGAGATTTTCTGAGTGAGTTCCCAGAGGGCTGAGGATTTGGTGGCCTTGTAGACTGATTTAAGGGCGCAATGCCATTGATTTTCTGTAAATGTGCAAATGAGGTCAGATTCCTACTTGAGATAAGGGGTCAGTTTGGAGAAGGTGCATTTGTTGTGAAGAATGTTGTAGAAGTGGGTGATGCCCTTGATATTAGAAGTAGGGTCAGTGAGATAGTCCCACGTTTTAGGAGGGATGCAGTAAAGGGGAAGAGGTATAGTGTTTAGGCAGTGGCGTATTCGTAGATAGGTAAAGTGCTCAGAGTCCGGGAGGTCATAGTCAGTTTGCAGCTGAGAGAAAGGCTTGGGACGGCCATCCTGCAGTAAATTGTGCAGGTGATGAATCCCTCTAAGGGACCACCTTGTCAGTGGCAAGTCTGGTGAGAGGAACTGGATTGATTCCAGAGGAATTGTAAAATGAGATGTGACAGGGTTAGAATCAAGCAGGGAGATTAGTCTTCCCGACGCTTGAACTGATGCTTTCACAGGTGGAGGCATGGATGGTGGAACGAAGGTGCCTAAGGGGGTGCTTAGTAACCACTTCTTTAGGTTGGGCTTAGTGAGAGAGTGGTTTTTCATTTGACCCCATGTTGGATTTTTGAGCGGTTGGAACCAACTGGGCAGCTGGGCCAGAATGGCTGCTGTATGATAGTCTGTAAAGTCTATCGATCCTGTGCCCCCTGCAAATTTGTGTTTAGTCAATATTGAATGTGCGCATCTGGGTTTCTTTTTGCTCCAAGGATAGTTGTTATACATTTTGAAAAAAGAGATTTGAAAAATGAGACCGGTAATGGAATGGGGAGGGTCCTGAAGAAGTACAGAATTTGGGGTAGGCAAATCAATTTAAAGGCTGCAAGCCTCCCTGACCAGGAGAGTTCATGTTTCGCTAGGGATTGTGAGGTCTTTTGGACGTTTTGTAGAAGCGGTAAGACGTTACAAGGGTAGAGATTTTTGAGTGTACTTGGTAGTTGGATGCCTAGGTAAGAAATGTCATTGTGTGCCCATGCAAAGGGGTGTTGAAGTTGTAGGAGATTCCTGGTTGTGGCGTTAATGTTGATGTCCAATATGAACGATTTAGTCGTGTTGACCTTGTAGTAAGATACCGAACTGAACCAGTGCAATCGTTTTTGTACCTCTGCCAGGGAGGAGGTCGGATGTGTGAGGACAAGGATGACATCATCCACTAAAAGTCTGATTTTGTGGGATTGTGCGCCAATTTGAAGGCCTGTAATGGCGGTATGGGAGCGGACATGTTCCGCCAGGGGTTCCATGAGCATATTGAAAATGAGTGGGGATAAAGGACACCCCTGGCGTGTGACATTAGTTATGGAGAAAGGACAGGAAAGCATGCCTTCTGTAAATACTTGGGCCATAGGATTAGTGTACAGTGCTAAGATGGCATTTAGAATTAGGCCTTTAAAACCAAATTTTTTGAGGACAGCTTCAAGGTATGTCCAGTGAACCGTGTCGAATGTCTTCTCTGCATCCAAAGAAAGGAGCAAAGAAGGCGGTGGGTTCCGCTTGGTGGATCAGGTTAATCATCCTCCTAGTGGCGTCTGATGCTTGTCTGCTTTTTGTGAATCCTGTTTGGTCCTTGTGTATAAGTTCAGGCATAATACCTAATAATCGTGAGGCTATGGTTTTGGCATATATTTTAAAGTCGAGATTAAGTAGAAATATCGGGCGAAAATTTTGAGGGACGCTTGGTTCCTTCCCTGGCTTCGGCAAGGTTATGATCAGTGCTTTTAAATACTCATTCAGAAAAGAGGAAGAGGAGGCAGCGTTATTAAACACTTCTGTAAGATATGGCTAAATAGGAGGAGAACTGTTTGTAATATTCTCCTGTCAGGCCATCTGGGCCAGGTGCCTTACCACTAGGCAGGGAGTCGATTGCTCTACTAATTTCTTGTATAGTGAACGGGGCATTAAGCGCTTCTAAACGATGTACAGTCAGGAAGGGGGGGTCAATGGCCTGGAGGAAGTTGTCAATGTCCGTGCGCGTAGGTTGTGGGGTGTTAGGATCATGTTTTAGATTGTATAGGTCTCCATAGTAAGTGCTGAATGCATCAGCTATGTCCTGGGGGTTCGTCAAGGAAAGATTTGTATGGGGGTGAAAGAGTTGGTGGATCTTGGTTTTGGCACGTCTGCCTTTTAGGCGTTGTGCCAGCTTCTTCCCTGCTTTGTTAGAGGTGGAGTATGATGTCGCTTTGAGTTTCCTCTGGAGGAATTCATAGGAGTGGAAAAGCAGGGTTTTGAGTTCCTGTCTCAGGGATATCAGGAGTTTCAACTGTGAGTCTGTAGGTTTTGTCTTGTGGCTTGTTTCTAGTGTCGCTATCTGAGTTATCAGTTCATCTACACGCTGTGTCCTCTCTCTTTTAAGGCGTGAAATCAGTTTCATTAACATTCCTCTCATATACGCTTTGTGAGCGCTCCACACCACCGCAGGGTCAGACATGGAGCCGTTGTTTAACTTGAAAAAGTCAGTGATCTGTTCACGGATCGCTGGCGTGTGTTTGTCGTTTTGGAGCAGGTAGTTGTTAGCTCGCCAGAGAAATGTGTTTCGTTGCATATTAGAGTCCTCGATTAGTATTAAAAAAGGGGCGTGGTCTGACCATGTCGTGGCCTTAATCGCAGACATGCACATCTTTTGTAAAAGCCACTTATCAGTCAAAAATAAGTCAATTCTAGAATACGTGCGGTGTCTAGAGGAAAAAAAAGTAAAGTCTCTCTCAGAGCCGTGGAGACATCGCCAGACATCATATAGGTCATGTTTTGAAAGAAAATTCTTTAGGGGTGATCCCCGCCTCTTTGCCACCAAGGTGGAGTCTAAAAGAATGTCCGGGACCAAGTTGAAGTCCCCGCACAGTATCAGGTGGCCTTTTTGGGTAGGTTTGACGGTGGCAAGCACTTGCGGAGGAACTTCAATTGTCGTGTGTTTGGGGTGTAGATATTCACTAGGGTGTATGGAACCCGGTTAATGGAACAAGCCAAAATTAGAAAACGACCAGTGGGGTCTGCAATGGAGTTTAGCAAGTGGAAGTCCACTGAGTCTTTCAGTGCGATCATGACACCTCTAGGTTTATTGGAGTGGGGAGCATGGAATATGTGTGGGAACTGCTGGTTGGAGCATATTTTTTTTTTTCCACATCAGACATAACCCAGAATTTTGAGGCGTTTGAGGGGTTCATCGTTGTTCCGCCCTTCATCTGTCCACCCCGGATTTGCATCATGTGTGGGTGATTCGATGTATTTTGGTTATTTTATATCTTTTTTTATTTCATCTTTCTCTTCTTTGTTTTTTTTTTTTATTTTGTTTTTTTTCTACCTTTTTTTTCTTAAATATTATGATAACAGCAATATTGTTACAAATAGTTATGCGTACACTTGTTGTATGACTCTTGTGCGGTTGTACACTCTCGTTTCTCACCTCAACACCTGCTACCCTAGGTCTCTAATATGTACTTATTTAATTATTTATTCCCCCCTGATGTTTCCCCCCCCCCCAATTCTTACCTCGTTTCCCTTTTTGATCGGGTCAAGAGTGTTTACTGATTTATTTCTAGTAATAGTAAAGAAAAATTTTCAGAGGTTTTATAGGATCTCCACTGATCCCAAATCTTTCCACCACTTCCGCCCTCCTCCTCACCCTGATCAACCCTTCTTAAGTGCTCCATCTCTGCAATGTGATCAACCCTATTTATAAATTCTTTTAGAGGTGGTTTTTGTGGATGGAGCCAGAATTTCGGGATCAATCCCTTTGCTGCGTTTAACAGCACTGGGACCAGTGTTAAGGCATATTTTTTTTTTCCTTTTACTAGGCCTTGTCTGTGGAAAAGGCAAGACAGGGGATCTGATGGGATCTTTTCTCCAGAAATTTCCTCGATTAATTTGAGGATCTCGGTCCAGAATTCCCGGATTCTCGGGCAGTCCCACCATATATGCAGGGCAGTCCCTACTTGATTGCACTTCCTCCAACAAAGGGGGGAATTATCCAAAGATATTTTGTTAAGTCTAACGGGTGTCAAGTGCCATCTCAACATGCATTTATAATTAGCTTCTACAGTTGTTATGTCTTTAGCGTAAGTAAATGTCGCTCTAGTCATATGCACTTCTTCTATTCTTTCTCCGATTTCTTTCTCCCAGGCTTCTATGCTTTGTAATGTATCTTTTGTCCCTATGTCTGTGAGAATTTTGTAAATTATCGCAATTCCATGTGATAGTGGTTCTCCCCGGGTGCAGAGTTTTTCTATTGGGTTTTGTGCTATATCGTCCCTTATTGGTGCTGGAAGTGTGTTTACAAAGTGCTTTAATTGTAAGTATTCCCATTCAGTTATCTGTTGTGCCCCTGCTACTACGTGTACCTCTTCTTTATTTTTTATTTTTCCTTGTGCTACTGTATCCCCCAGTCTTTTGCTACCTATTTTTTTTCCAAGTATAGTCCTATTCCCCGGTGCAAAAAAAATTGTGTTTACTAGTGGGATTAATGGGGAATTATATTCCCATTTTTCCCTCTTGTGTACCAAATCCCATGTCTTAAAAACCTGTTTTGTAATACTATGTGTTTTTTAATTAGTTATTCTATATTTAGGTGGGATCCATATGTTTGTGTTTAGGTGCTGATTACTTATCACATTTTCCAAATGAGCCCATTTTTTTAGTGAATTCTTATTTGTCCATTCGACTAGTCTCGCTAGGATTACGGCTTGATAGTATCTTTTTATGTCTGGGAGGGCCAGTCCTCCTCTTTTTTTTCCCCGAGTTAGGGTTGCATAGCTTATTCTGGGTTTTTTATCTTGCCAAATGTATTTTGAGATAATATTTTTTACTACCTTAAAAAAACTTTGTGGAATATTTATTGGAAGCATTTGAAATTTATAAATTATCTTTGTTAAAACTGTCATTTTGAGTAAATTAATCCTCCCCATCCAGGAAATCTGTTTGTGGGAGAAGTTTTTTACATCTCGTCTTATATCGTTAAGTAGGGGAATATAGTTTGCCTCAAAGAGGCCTGCTACTTTAGGGGTTATTTTTATCCCCAGATAAGTGAGTGATTTTTGTTCCCACGTAAAACTAAATGTTCTACGTAGAACTTCCTCTTCCTTTTGATCGATCCCTATATTCATGATAACAGTTTTTACTGGATTTATTTTGAAGTTGGAGAGTCTACCATATCTTCCTATTTCCTCCAATATATTAGGAATTGTTATTTTGGGCTTGGTCACATACAAGAGGACATCATCTGCATATGCTGCCAACTTCTGTTCCTCTTCTCCTACTCTCACCCCGCCTATATCTGGGTTGTTCCTGATCTTGCACAACAGTGGTTCCAGGGCTATCACATAAAGGAGGGGGGAGAGCGGGCAACCCTGCCTTGTTCCATTCATCATGTTAATCTCCTTAGAATCCCTCCCATTTACCTTTACTTGCCGTGGGGGACTTGTATAGATTTCCTATCCATTTCATGAATCTAGGGCCCAATCCTATGTTTTTAAGGGCTCCATCATGAACCCCCAGTCGACTCTGTCAAACGCTTTTTCAGCATCTAGTGACATGAGTACAGCTGGGGTCCATCCCTTTTATCGTCTTGTAGCATTAAGAGTGTTCTTAAACTATTATCCCTCCCTTCTCTGCCTCTTACAAATCCCGTCTGATCTGAGCTTATTAGGTCAGGCATGTATGGTTTTATCCTTGTTGCCAGTATCTTTGCGAAGATTTTTATGTCAGCGTTTAACAATGCGATTGGACGATAGTTAGAGCAGAGGGTCTTATCTTTTCCTGGTTTAGGTATAATAGCGATATTGGCAAGAAGGGATTCTTTCCTTACTTCTTCGATTCCCCCTAGTTTATTGAAGTAGGTGCACATTTCTGGGATTAATGACTCTTTAAATTTTTTATAGTATTTGATTGGCAGGCCGTCGGGGCCTGGGCTTTTCCCCCCTGAAGTTCCTTGGATCGCTTGACTAATTTATATTTGTGTTATTGGCTCTTCTAAGATTTCTACTATTTCCTGTGTTAGTTTTGGTAAATTGGTCTCACATAGGTATTCTCTTATTTTTTCTTCTCTATTTACCTTTTCCTCTTGTGTCTCCCCTATCCTGATAGAGTATAGCGAAGCGTAGAACGTTCGGAATGCTTCGGCAATCTCGGTCGTCCTGTACCGCATCTGTCCTTCCTGGTCTATTATTTTTTCTATGTGGTTTAAGTTTCTCTTTTCTTTTGAGATCCTGGCTAGATATTTCCCAGGTTTGTTCCCCCAGAGATACCTTTCTTTCATCACGTTTTTAAATGTTTTCCTAGTTTCACTCTTCATTTGGTCTGTTAGTTGAGTCCTCTTTATTAACAGTTCCTGATAAACTTTTTTATTGTTTGTTTGGTTTTTATGTTTAGTTTCTAAATCTTGTATCTCTTTGATTATCCTGTTTCTGTTTGTATCTCTTTCCTTTTTTTTTTTTGCCCCTAAGCAAATTAATTTTCCTCGAATACTTGCCTTATGGGCTTCCCAAATAGTTGCTGTACTTACGTCGGGAGTGTTATTAAGCTTAAAGTATTCATCTATGTCTATCCTTATTATATCGGAGACTTCTATATCTTCTAATAACTCCTCATTTAATCTCCAGGATCCCCTTCTCTCTTCAATTTCTGGGAAGTGTATGCGCACCGTAACAGGGGCGTGGTCTGAGATTGTCACGACCCCTATTGCGGCATTATCTACATACTCTAAAGTTTCGTGATCGACCAATATGTAGTCTAGCCTCGAGTACATTTTGTGTACAGTAGAATAAAATGTGTAATCCTTTTTAGTTGGGTTGAAGACCCTCCAGGGGTCTATTAACTGACTCAGGAAAAGTTTTTTTTCACTATTTGTTGTTGCTTAGTGTTCGCTATGTTAACTGTCGATATTCTATCAAGTTGTATATCGAGGGTAAAGTTAAAGTCCCCGGCTAGAATCACATTTCCTTGTTTATTCAGGGTAGTTATTAAGTACTTCTGGGAGAGTTTATTTGGACAGTAAACATTGGCCAGCGTGTATCGCTTTCCTTGTAAGAGACCTCTTAGGAACATATATCGACCTTCAGGGTCCACTATCCTATCTTCAACTACAAAACCTAAATTTTTCCCTATCCCTATGGCGACTCCTCTGGATCCTCTCTGCAGGGAGTCTCCATAGTACCATGTTGGGACTGCCCGAGAATTAAGCCTCACCCTTGAATCGAGGGTTATATGTGTCTCCTGAAGGAAAACAATGTCTGCAGAATATCTCTCGATCTCTTTTAGGATCATATGTCTTTTACGCGGAGAACAAAGGCCCCTTACATTATAGGTAATTAAGTTTACCTTAGACATGTGTATATTTCTGTTCTCTTATATCTATTCCCTCACTATTTCGTCTTCTCTTTGTAATCTGATGATCGCCCGGTCCAATGTTCCTTCTTCTCGTTTCCTTCTTCTCGTTAACCTCCCCTCCCGCCCTCTCTCTCCCCCCATAGTTATGGTTCTTCTATTCTTTATTAATTACTTGGGGTTGGGATCCCCAACCTTTGACAAAACTCAGGGATTTCATCTAAAAATCTTAGCTTCGCCGTGGTCCCCTCTTTTCTAGCTATCAGGCATGCCGGGAAACCCCAGTTATACTGTATTTCTAGATCTTGTAACACCCGTAATAATGGCTTCAGGTTCCTTCTTCTTCTAAGTGTCTCTTGTGACAGGTCTTGATATATTTGAATATTATGATCTTCGAATTTAATTGGGGGCTTTCCTCTTAGGTTTTTCCATAGTTGATTTTTTTCCTCCCAACTTTCAAATCGTATTATAATGTCTCGGGGTTTATCTTGAGGAATTTCTCGGGGCCTCCTTATCCTATGGGCGCGTTCTATTTTTAATGGCAGTGTTATTTCTCTGTCAAGTAATGGGTTGCATATTTTCCGTATAATTTCTGGGAGATTTTCAGACTGTGGGGAGTCGGGGACTCCACGTATCCTGATATTTTTTCATCTGTCTCTGTTTTCCTGGTCTTCTGCTTTATATGCGTGTTCCCTTTGTTCTTTTTTTACTTCTAATAGCTCCACTTCCAGTTTTCTGATGGTGTTAAAATTGTGGTCTGTTTTTTTTTCAACTTCCTCCAATCTTTCTAACATGAATCCCATATTTCTCTCCATTCTCTCCATTTGTGATGACAGCACTTTTTCTAAAGCAGCAAACATTTCCTTCATTTCAATTTTTGTTGGTAATGCCAAGTCTGTTAATTGATCTTCTACGTCCGGTATTGTATCTGTTTCATGATCGCAGTCTGTCGCTGACTCTGATTGGGATTTTGGGTTTACTGAGCTATTTGGATTGGTTTGGACAGGTTTTATCTTATCTTTTTTTTTCCCTCTCTCTCCCATTCGTTCCCAGCGTTGCGTATTTGCTCATTGGCCCTGGGCTTTGGCTCAGACGGGGAGTCGCGGAGGAACCCCCCCTGGCACCCCTCGCTCTAGTACTCATATCTATAGGAGGCACAGCTGGAGACAAATTTAATTTAAAGAAAAAAATAAATTTTAAGGGAAGGAAAGAATGAGACCAGGCCTTTTGAAGTTGATCTCCTGAGTTCCGCTATATATTCACAGAGTAGCAGGAACTTAATACTTTAGATATTGCAGAGTATTGGGGTTCACTCTTTCCTCTCAGACTTAATTTTACCGCCTCTCTTAGCAGCTATGTTCAATATTCGGAGATGTCACCATGTGACACTCTCATCGATGAATCTCGCCCTTATGATTGTTGGCAAGTAGTATCTTATTCGCCGACCGGGTGTCCTACTATCCACAGTTCTTACAAACCAGACCACATGTCACCTTATATTGCCATATGTCCCGGCCGAACAATGTTGATTGATTAAGGTGTAGTTGTTGTGTGCGTGTTATCCGCTATATAAATTAGTCGGTGGTATTAGTGGGCTATATTCACAACCGGAAAGTAGCGTTTTTTTTTTTATTATGTAATAGGGCAGAGGGAGAGAGGGCAGGTTAATGTATTCACTTTGAGGATGTAAAAGCACTTTGACTTGATCTCATATTCGACCACATCCACTGTTCTCAGCAGGCTCTCATTTTGATTGTACTGTATAGTTCAGAGAAAAGCTCACACCAAAAACGGGGAAAAATAAATTAAATAATGTCTTACTCACTGTCCAGCAGATCTTCTTCCCCTTATCCTAGTCCGGCATCTTGGTTCTGGTTGGTTCTGAATTCCTTTTAAGTTAATACTTACAGTTTTGTTTGCAATTGTTACAGCTTGGCAATGGCTGTGGCTGCTTCAGGGGGATTAGTAGGGACGGCAGAGTTGAGTGTTGACACCACAAAAATAACCGGTCCGCTGTTTTTCAGATTTGGACTAGGTGAAAAATCAGGGCTTCATATCCCTCTCCGTCTCCACCTCCGGCAGTCCCCCCCCCCCCCGTCTGCGCCCCCCCCCCCCCGTCCGCGCCCATCACCTCCCCGGCTCCTTCCCGCACCTCCAGCCCGCAGGTCGGAGCGCACGCCGCACCGCGCCCCGGGAACAACACCACGGCGAGGCACCGGGAGCCCCACGAGGGACGCCGCCGACACAAGGACGCCGCGAACGGGCCGGCGCCGGCAGCCCCCAGCAGAGCCGACCACAATCCCGCAAGGGGGACCCGCCGATTCGTCCACGGAGGCACCCAGAGCCAGGCAGACAGGAGACCAGCAGCGAGGCCAAGACGAGAGCCGAACCGCACGGTAAGCGTGTTGAACTTTTGCTAACCGGCTTCTGGGGGAGTTTGAGAGGGCTTGAGAAAAGCCCGAGGGAGAGCGGGCGGAGGACACAATCCAGCGAGGCACATTAGGATCGGCAGACAGGCAGGCAGACAGGCAGCTAGGTGGACGGCTTGCTATTCAGCCGCCCCAGCATTGCGGGACCTTCTTGGGAGCTCTCTCCCTAACCGCCCTGGAGTGAGGCTCGTGCCATCCTAGACTCCTTCCTCCTACACACCTGCTGGTTGGAGCATAGATGCAAGTCCGATGATAGTCTGTTTCCTGTATACATAAAATGTCACTATGGAGGGTCATGGCGGTCCTCCATAGTGAATGGCGTTTGGCAGGGTGGTTCAGGCCATTCACATTCAGTGAAATGATCCAGAGCGGCATCTTGTATGTGGCAGGCTGGTGTGTGTTGTAAGTTAGCACTTATGCAGCGTACACACAACAGAGTTTCTCGGCAGAATCCAGCGAGAAGCTCGCTGGGAGACATATTCTGCCGAGATAATCTGTCGTGTGTACAGTTTCGAGAGCATCCCGTCGAGCCAAAATAGAGAGCATGCTCTCCTTTTCCTCGTTGTTCAATGAGGAAATTTGGCTCCACGAGCTTTGCGACCGCTGATCGGGAACCTCGTCGGGCGGAACGATGAGTTTAGCCCGACGAGGTTCTCAGACGTGTGTACGGGGCCTGACAGTTAGATGATGTAGGTCAGATCTGGCAGGGTCCTGGAGGCAGGTTCAGTAGCAGGGGAGGTGCAGTCCAGAAACCTAGGATTGAGTGTAACAATGGCTGCAAGTAGAGCAGTACAAAAGGAAAGTAATAAAAAGACATTAAAAAAGAACAAATAAACCCCCAAAAAATAAACACCAAATGTAGGTGAGCGACAATGAGGCGTAGCACGTGTGATAGCATGCAATGCACCAAAAAAGAAAAACGTGTGGAGGAGGTGGCAAACACCACTAAAGCCTCCAAGTGGGGGTAACTGAACAGTCAGCAACGCGGGAGAGTAAAGAAAATCAGATGTGACAGGTGTCAGAGCTCAGGAAAGCTGTAATGACGCCCTCATCAGTGGTATATGCATCTCTCAGGTGTGACTGGGGTCCAAGCTTCTTCGAGGAGCCAATGCCCTTTTCTCAAGCGGAGTAGCATTGGAAGATTCGATGAGGATCCTCCAAGTGTGGAGGAGACGCAGGCCTTTGTTTAGATCACTGACCGTGTGGGTCTGACTGTTTCTCACAATAAGGAGGGTGGCCGGGTATCTCCACTTATATTGCACTTTGTGGTTTTGGAGACCTTTGGTGATTGGGCTCAGCTGTCTGCGTAGCTGGAGGGTGTATTTGGAGAGATCTGGATAAAATTGTATTCCAGTAAACGGAGCAGGCAAGGGTGATTTGGCTTTGACTCCCATCAGCAATTTTTCTTTAACGTGGTAGAAGTGGATCCTCATTAGGACATCTCTGAAGCCGCCAGGTGGGATGGTTTGGCTATTCTATGAATCCTGTCAATGATCACCTCCTGTGGGGATGTCTCAGGAAAAATAAGTGGTATCAATTCCGTGGCATGTTGTGGCAGGTCCGCAGGTGAAATGTTTTCAGACACTCCTCTCAGTTTAACGTTATTTCTGCGGGATCTGTCCTCTAAATCGGCCAGCTTGGCGCGCATCCATGACTGCTCGTTTTTAAGATCATCATTATAATCAATGACCTCATTCACTGTGGTTGTGCATTCAGTGAGGCCCCTTTCAACATTGTCCACTCTAGCATCTAGTGCATGCACATCTGAGGTGAGCTTAGTAAAGAGAGAGGAGAGGTCTGTCATGAGGGAGGTCTGCAGGGACAATAACATGTCCTTTAGAGTAGTGTCCATCACTGGCTGGCCTGATGTGGGGAAGGAGGCCATGGAGGAGTTCAGGCCTTTGCTGGAGAGAAGGGAGCCAAAAGCCTGGGCTTCTATTTGCGGCCGCGGCGCCCACTGCGGCAGTGCATCTAGCCTCATTTTAGATTTTGCAGTGCTGGTGGGGAGAAGATCACCCTCCTGGGGGTCGGGGCGTTGGGCAGAGGTACCTGCATACTGGTGGTCCTCCGAGCAGTCATCCAGGAGATCCGTGTAGGAGCCGCGCTGCTTGGCCTGGTCGGTGCCATCTTGGGAGATGTTGTGCCTTTCCGTCGGCTTGTAGGCAAATTTGGTCAGTTTTAGGGGCTTGTGCTCCGTGATTCTTTTCCTGGAGGAGCTCATCTTGTTCCCCGGTGTCCCTGGAGCAAGGATGGCCTTGGATAGAGTCATATGGGCGGCCTATGCTTTGGATGACTTTCCCCTGGCTGACGAGCTGATGGCTAAAGCGTCCATCTCCCTCTCCGGCTGGATACGCCCCCCCCCCCCGCTTTCAGCTCTTTTGATGCATAAAAGTCTACTCATCTCAACAAGGTACCTTACCATGGTAAGGGCATCAGGTCCAGTTTTACAGAAAACAATGGACTCTCCATTGTAGGTCCATATGCAGGTCGGCTAATGCTGACTTCTCCTAACCCAGTGGCACCAACGACGACAATGATTTGAGTTACTTATATAGAAATGCAAAAATTCGATACATGCCTTTTTTTTTACAGTTTTTCTCCATTGTTTTGGCTCATTTCTTGAAACAGAAATGACATTCTCAAAACAACATGGACAAATCTCCAAACCACTTGGCAATTGTTCACAACTGAATTGCATTTCTCATTCATTTAATCAAATTGCAAATGTCTCAGTACATGTCTGAATGTCTTAGTACATTTTTCAAATTATTCAGTAAAAGTAGCCTACATTTAGCACAATTTTCAATAGAATAGATCTTGTTGATCTAAACTGATTTGTCAATTTTCAGTCTAATGGTCGTTCTCTCCAAAACGTGTCAGCGTAATTTCACTGTTTAAGTCATCACATGCACAATAGTCTGTTCAATTGTCAAAATTATTCAGGAACATAATACCATGAATATCATATATGAATCTATTGGAAAATTTGATAAAATGATTACAGCAATTGACAGTCAGGTACAACTAGAACTTGACTAACGAAGGAGGAGTTGGAGTTGGTATCATTTGACCAATCAAACAGTAAGATTAGTTTAGTTACCTGAGAGGTGCTGTCCATGATTGTGAATGCTGCCAAACATGTATATATACAGGGCTCAAAATTTCAAGCCCTGAGCTACTAGCCAGGCCTCAAGAGTTACTCGCCACCAGTTGCCCCACCTAATTCATACACTGCCCTGCGCCTAAATTCAACCTGTAAACACACCCTCGTAGATTATCTCATGGAATGTTTTATGCAGAATCAAGTTACAAAATGTAATATTACCAACAAAAACTTTAACAAAATGGGACTGGGCACTGGGGGCAGACCAGAGGGACAGGGCACTGGGGGCAGACCAGAGGGACAGGGCACTGGAGGCAGACCAGAGGGAGAGGGCACTGGGGGCAGACCAGAGAGACAGGACACTGGGGGCAGACCAGAGAGACAGGGCACTGGGGGCAGACCAGAGAGACAGGGCACTGGGGGCAGACCAGAGGGACAGGGCACTGGGGGCAGACCAGAGGGACAGGGCACTGGGGGCAGACCAGAGGGACAGGGCACTAGAACTCTGCAACTCCCATCCATCCTCTCTCTCTCTCTCTCTCTCTCTCTCGCACCTTTCCTCTTCGGCCACCAATCTCATCGGGACTCTAAGTGTAGGCACAGATTGGAGGGAGATTGGTCATGCAGCCCTGTCATCACTCGCCCCCAGCTTAAATCCACTCGCCAAATGCTAGTAGGCGAGTGGAAATTTTGAGGGCTGTATATATATATATATATATATATATATATATATATATATATAGAGCTTGACTATGCAGGACCAATAGAATTTCTGAACATGGAGGCACTTGGCCAAGTAAATAAACAAGGGCAACTGCCTGCTTGAGGAAGAGGAAGAAGAAGAGGAGAATGAGTAAGGGTGCGTTGTGGTGGAATAGGGGGAAGAGGCTGAGGAGCACAAAGACACCATGCTGTCCCTGATGAAATTCGGGCCACAATTATAGACCATGTCATCAATTATGGCCTCACAATGAATGATGGAATTATATAATGTATAGGACAGGACACTGTGCATAGAGCAACAAATATGTTTATTTACTCATTTACGTATTCATTTAGTGTGTGTGTGTGTGATAGGCCTACAGTATTACAGTATCTTACTTCAGTGGGATGTTACGTATGATACTAACCATGACAAGAAAAATATTGTAGAAAATAAACTATGGAATAGTATGGAACAGTTTCTTTTCTACAATATTGATGATAAAGTTTACAGTAGTATTCCAGTGGTACAGTAAAAACTGCAGCTTACTGTATGATGCAATTATCATTATAATCCTTATTTTGGAGAATATAACATACAATACAGTAAGTAAAAGGGTCAAAGAGCTGTAATTACAGTAGTGCCTCCCATGTAAATCTATCTAACAATGTTACTGTAACATTTCAGTAAGTCTAGTCGTTGATAATTTTTCCCCTCCCCTTTCTGTCAAATACCCCCTGTAGTACCTCTGCATTGGGAACATGTACCCCAGGTGTGGATCCACTGGAATACTGGCCAGTAGTATATTGAACTTGTGTAGAACATAGAACATTCCTATGTAGCTGTTTGTAACTGTAGTGTATGACTCTTCTGTATGACTGATTTGATGTTTTCTTTATTTTCTCTATTGTAGAGAATAATTGCATTGGAAGGAAACGAGACCTCTCACATACTCGTGTATGGGGATGAGGCTGGCTTCAACCTGGCCAAGGGCCAAAGATGTGGCCGTAATTTTATTGGCCACTGGGCCACGGTGGATGTCCCAGGCCAGCGAGGGGGCAATATAACTATGTGTGCTGCCATTTCTGAGAATGGTGTGGCCACTCACATGCCCAGTCTTGGCCCATACAATACACAGAAGCTCCTCATCTTCTTGGACCGCTTTCATTTGGATTTGATCCCTGAAAATAAGAGAGGTCTCATAGGGCCTCACCTACCACAATATATAATTGAATGGGACAATGTGCATTTCCACCGTGGCCCACTTAGCAGGGCCTGGTTCACTGCTCATCCAAGGATGGATATTGTGTTCCTACCACCTTACTCTCCTTTCCTCAATCCTATTGAGGAGTTTTTCTGCGATTGGAGGTGGAGAGCGTATGAGCATCGGGCTCAAGATCAGAGGTCCCTGCTCCATGCAATGGACGCTGCCTGTGAGAATGTTACAGGAGATCAGTGTAGGCGATGGTTGCGACATCTCCCTCGTTTCTTCCCTCGTTGCATCGCAAGGGAGGATATACGCTGCAATGTTGATGGGAATCTGTGGCCAGACTGACAGCAGCGTGTGGTTGGGCAGGAGGGTGAGGGCAGTACCCAGGAGAGGGAGGGTGAGGGTAGCGACCAGTTAAGAGATGTTAGGGCTCTTTCACACGGGTGGCCTGTTAGGTCCGCCTGCCAGTTTTTTAGGCGGACCTGAATGGGCGCTCTGTGCTCCTCTATGGAGCCACGGATGTCAGCGGTGTCATGCCCGCTGACATCCAACCCGCTCCGATCCGGCAAAGAGTGACAGAGGAAAAACCTACTTTTCCATCCGTCTGGCGGATCGGATCAGGTGAACATGGACAGACGTCCGTGTTCATCCAATCCCCCCATAGGGGAGAGCGGAGAGCTGGCAGGGCAGTCCCTGCACAGTGTCCGGGGATCACCCTGTCATCCACCGGCTCAGCGGGGATCAACGGAGCGATCCCCGCTGAGCAAGTGGAGGTTCACGGGGCAGATCATTACTGATCCGCCTGGAGTGAAAGGGGCCTTACAGTAGTTGTGAAACTCGAGCTTTATTTACAGCATTGTAGGCTAAATTTAATTGTCCTTGTTTTTTGTTTGTGTGTTTATATTTCCGTATATTATGCTGTATACGTTTTCTTTTTAGTCTCATGTATGGAAGTTACTTTGTGTGTGAATGATAATGGTTACAATACTGTAAAGTAATTTTTCCTTAGCAGTATAAGTGCAATGTGTAATGTCAAACCTTGGAGGCTACTCTTACCCTAAAATCTTTTCTTTTTTTTTTTGTTCAGTTTTATACACAATTGTATTCAGTTAGCTAGACAAAAACTGTACAGTAACCATTGTCAATGAAGGACTGGGCTAAGACTGAAAGGTGGACATGAGGGATATTTCAATGGTCCTCTGCCATAGTGATAAAACATCTAAACATTTTGACTTGCAGTGCTTACACAATGCCAAAGGGATGATGCATTTTGGGGGCACTGACTATTTGAATGAGAAAGAAATTTAGTTTTGACACATGAGTGAACTGTTTTGGGAAAGATATGAACTTTTGAAGGTGAACCATGGTGTTGTGCCGAACCATCCAGGTTATTTTGGCAAAAGCACCAAGAGAGCTGAGAATGTCTGGTCTGTTGCAAGAAATGAGCCAAAGCAATTGAGAAGAATCTTTGCCATTTTGGAGGCACTGACTCTTTATATGGGAAAGGAATATGGTTTTGAAGCATTAGTGAACAGTTTTGGGAAAGATATGAGCTTTTGCACGTGAGTGAGGCGGCGTACACACGACCGAGGTTCTCGCTGGAAACGCTCTCTATTTGCTCGACGGCCCGCCTGGAAGAATGGCTGGTTGCCATTCCCAAAGGGCGGGTCGCCGATTTCGACGGCCGGCAGGGAACCTCGACGGGCGGAACGATGTGTTCTGCCCGTCGAGGTTCCCTGCCGTGTGTACACGGCCTAAGACTGTTTTGCCAAATGATTTTAGAGTTTTGAGAATGTAATTTCGGTTTCAAGAAATGAGCCAAAACAATAGAGAAAAACTGTAAGTCAGTGACTCAAAAAATATTCACTATGCTTGGCCAGACTACCACACGAGCAATTAACATTTTCAAAATAATGTTTTATACAATGCTTCCCAAAATATGAGGGTCATTCAAGTCATCCTGGTACTTTTACAGGTATATACAGGGATGCTAGAGTGGTGGTACAACACGCAGTAGGAAGTGGCAAGTGTGTCCTATTACTGATAGGCAGGGTACATGTTGCTGGCCAGTCCAGAGACCATTATAATGGCAGACAACAGTGTTCGTACATGCATGGAATAGCGTGTGCTGATGAATTTTCTTGTGAATAAAGGTGTAAAACCCACGGATATCTTCAGAAGACTTCAAGCACAGTATTGAACGGTGTAATACATTTTAAAGATGCCTGTGCACCAGTGACAATCTCGGCCGTGGTGGTTCCCAGCCAACAGCAGCCATTATTGTGAACATTCAGTGGGGAGCGCCTAATCCTGGATTTTCGATGCATAACCTGTTGTGAAATTGCACAAGGTTGGAGGTCAGCGTTTCAGCACTGATGACGAAGTGAAGCAAGCTCTCCTAGAATGGTTCAGGCATACTGACAAATCATTCTATGCCAAATCTTTCCAGGCATTAGTTAAATGCTGGGATAAGTGTATAAATGTAGCAGGGGAGTATATTGAAAAAGAAATGCAGTTTCCACTCCACTTGAAATTTGTTTTTCTAATATATAAACTCAAAACTCACGGTTTCTGATTACAGAACGGAATAGCACCATGGACCCTCGTCAAGGTCCTGGACAAGCTGCATACTATTACATTTGCGCTTAGCCTGCTCACAGTTTGAACCCGAAAGGGGTGACAGGCCTAACCTCAAGTGGAGGTTGTCCCATAACCCCTACTAGCGGCTGAAAAAGGGTTAAACCCCCCGCAAAGAACCACTGCAGCAGCGCTTTGCCGGCGGTATAGCTGCGGTGCCCATTGATCTCAATGGGCAGGAGCGGTGGAGGAGCGGTATACTCCTTCACCGATCCAAAGATGCTGCTTTTTTTTTACCGTCCGTCTGGGCTTTCACACTGGAGAGACAGCAGTGGCTGTTTCAGGGCACTTTGCAGGCACTATTTTTAGTGTTATAGCGCCTCAGTGGGAAAGGGGTCTTATACCCTGTACACACGATCAGAATTTCCGATGGGATAAAATCTGATGACATTTTCTATCAGAATTCCGTTCAAGCTTGCATACAACTGTCAGACCAAATTCCGACCGTCCAAAACGTGGTGACGTAGAACACTACGACAAGCCGAGAAAAATTAAGTTCAATGCTTCCGAGCATGTGTCGACTTGATTATTAGCATGTGTGTTTTTTTCTTCGTCAGAGTTCCACACAGACGATGGAAATTTTCAATAGGATTTTTTACATAGGAAAAAAATAAAACATGTACTATTTCTAAACTCCGACGGAAAAAAGTGTGATGGGGCCCACACACGGTCAGAATATCCGATGAAAAAATTCCGTCAGACTTTTTTCATTGGAAATTCTGATCGTGTGTACAAGGCATTATGCCGCGTACACACGATCACTTTTTGTGATGAAAAAAAACGACGTTTTAAAAAACGTCATTTAAAATGATCGTGTGTTTGCAAAACGTCGTTTTATGTCTTCAAAAAAACGACCAAAAAAAAATTACAACATGTTTGAATTTTTTGTGTCATAAAAAGTGATGGTGTGTGGGCAAAACGACGTTTAAAACAACGTTTTTAAACCCGCGCATGCTTAGAAGCAAGTTATGAGACGGGAGCTTCAATGGAACAGAGTGCCGTCGAAAGTGTCTTACGTCACCGCGCTTTGCAAGAGCATTGTGGAAAAACGATGGTGTGTATGCAATGTCGTTTTTGAAAATGAAGTTTGAAAAACGTCGTTTTGTTTCGTCAGATAAAATTACGTTTTTTTTCATCACAAAAAGTGATCGTGTGTACGCGGCATTAGTAATTACATCACCCAATGGGGATAATTTCCTAAAACCGAGCACACAGAATCTGGTGCAGCTGTGCATGGTAGCCAATCACTTTGTTCAATTATGCTTTGACAATAAAAGCTGGTGATTTTGCGCGCTCCAGCTTTAGTAAATAACCACCTACATGTCCTTTATATCTTGTAATAGTAAATTTGATCAATGTCAACATACATCATCTTGATTGGGTCCGGGTTTACTTTGATGTTGTTCTGTGTCACCCCCCTTTTCTTCATCTAGCTTAGATGTTTCCTGTAAGAAAAATAAAGGAATTGTTTTATTGCTCAAAAATATTTTTAAATTGTGCTTTCAATCCTTACAGGTTTTATTTCAAACTTAGTTCTACTAGAATGTATTATTTAAAATTGAAATCCAGGCAAACAACTTGAATGCTATTTTACTTGCAAAAGGATATCTTTTTCTGCTGATCCAGTCCTGAAATATGCACAACTTTGCCGCATAACGCAGTAAGGTGGATGACATCACAGTTTAAGCAGGAGTGTATTAACCTCTGCTCCAGCAATGTGATGCCTGCAAGCTCCCTTACTAGCAGTGACATCTCCTCACACTCCTCTTCGAGGAAAAAGATAAAACTATTTTTAGTGGCTGAGCCAGAGGTGGTGGAACTGAGTTCCACCTGAAAAAAAGTCCTAATTGTACCTGTCAGGCCGCGTACACACGAGGAGACATGTCCGCTGAAACTGGTCTGCATATCAGTTTCAGCGGACATGTTCGATCGTCTGTACGGCCTAGCGGACAGGTTTCCAGCAGACAAAAGTTTCTAGAAACTTGTCCGCTGGAAACCTGTCCATCGGACATGTCCGATGGTTAGTACGCCCAACCATAAGACAGAAATCACGCGCATCCGTCAAATTGATTCGACTCATGCGTGAAAGCATTGAACTTCCTTGTTTGAGCACGTCTGTGTCTTCTACGTCACTGCGTTCTCTGTCCGCGGGGATTTTGGTCTGATGGTGTGTACACACATCAGACCAAAACATCCCTTCAGACATGTCCGATGAAAGCGCTCCGCAGACCGGTTTCATCGGACATGTCTCCTCGTGTGTACGCGGCCTCATAGTTTTCTTGGTGAGGTACAGAAGTGGTTTACCATCGTCTTCTTCCATGCAGCTTGAGTTAATGTCTTTACCCTTGTCCCCTCTATGAACCTCCATCATTGACATTGTCCAATATTGCTGCTTCTCAGTCTAGGTGGTATGTTTTGTCTGGTATCTCTGCTAAAACCTTTCTGCACTGGGTGATCCTAACAGGGGTTAAAAACTCCAGACAGCAGTCCAGACAGCAGTCCTTTTACCATACCTCCCAACCCGCACGGATTCTGTGGGACTTTCCTGCACAGACTGCATATTCCCGCAGTCCCGCGAATGGGTTAATTGTCCCACACAGGAAGCTGTACAAGAAGGGGAAGGAGGTGAAGGTGGAGGAAAAGCTCTGAGGGGAGAGAGACATGATGTGCACAGACAGGTGAGAGGCAAACCCCCCCGCTCAACAACCTCCGTTCGCGGCACCCGCCCCCCCCCTCAACAACCTCCGTTCGCGGCAACCGCCCCCCTTCAACAACCTCCGTTCGCGGCACCTGCCCCCCCTCAACAACCTTCGTTTGCGGAACCCGCCCCCCCCCACTCAACAACCTCCATTTGTGCCCCCCCCCCCCGCTCAACAACCTCCGCAGTAGATTTTTCAAATGTTGGGAGGTATGCTTTTACATTGTAACGACATCACACTATATATTCTTTATACATTGCTATAGTAAATGTGATCAAGGTCAACATACATTATCAGTATCTCAGGATTTCCCGATTCGCGAACGGATTAGCACCATACGCTGGCTACATGCGCCGCGCGTATCTCGTCCGTCCGGCGCAAAGTTATTTCTACAAATAGCTGCTTTATCTTTACTCCAGACGGCCTCAGGTCAGCAGGAGTGCAGCTACAGCAGCAGCGTTACCGACGAAACTAGCAAGCTGAACAACCACACGTGCAAGGACAACACCTCTGTGTGCCAACATGCCAGGGGCAGTCGCGGTCCTAGCACTAGTACTGGGTCCCCCGGAACGAAGGAGGCGGGCACATGAGAGGATTTACCGCACGCGCATGAGCCTCTTTGGCATGCCGGATGAGGAGGTGTATCGCCTCTTCAGATTCAGCCCAGATGCAATACTTGAACTAACCACAACCCTGCAGGGTGATATCACCAGCAAGACACACCGCTCACATGCAGTGCAGTCACTGGTGAAGGTACTGGCAACACTTCATTTCCTTGCCAGTGGATCATTCCAGCGTACAAGTGGAGTGGTGCCTGGGATGTCACAGTCCACCATGAGCAGATGTGTGCACCAGGTTGTCCCTGCAATCCTCAGACGCATGTCCCACCACTTCATCAGACCCACCACTGAGGAGCTGCGGCTGAAGGCAATGACAGATTTCTACAGCATTGCCAGATTCCCACGCACTGTGGGGGCCATTGATTGCACACATGTGGCCCTTCAGCCCCCCAGTGCCACAGAGCACATATACTGCAATCGGAAGCATTGGCATTCCATCAACGTACAGGTGATAGCCGATGCCCAACGCCTCATATGGCACGTCCGTGCCAAACACCCAGGGTCCAGCCATGACAGCTTCATATACCGTCAGAGCCCCACGCCAGCAGAATTCGAGCAGAACATGTATGGGGACAGCTGGCTAATTGGTGAGTGACATGGGAGTCATGCATGTCTATCCCCTCCCATGATGCACATCTCACAAGTGGCACATGCATGACTAACATCCTCCTGTCTTTTCCCTTACAGTTGACTCTGCATATGCACTGGGACCCCATCTCATGACTCCTTTCCGGAACCCCCAAACCAGAGGAGAGAGAAAATACAATGAAGCACATATCAAAACCTGTGCAGTGGTGGAGCAAACATTTGGGCTCCTGAAGTCCCGTTTCCGCTGCCTGGATAAGTCTGGGGGGGCCCTATTGTATTCCCCTACCTTTGTGTGTCAGATCATCGGTGCATGTTGCATTCTGCACAACTTTGCCATGAGAAAAGGCCTGCAGATTGACATGCGTGATGACCTGACCCCCCAACCAGACCATCCCCCCCTGCCAGAGGAGAACCAGTCTGCTGATGGAAGAGCAGTCAGGAGGGTCCTCGCCGTAGGCATCTTTGGACACTAAACCAAAACATTAATCACACGGACAATGCACGCATGCACACCACTGATGTCCCTAGATCACACACACCACATGCACATCACATTGGATTAGCCCAAGTCCAGCATGTAGGACTTGGGAGCAGCAACGCCAGCGTCAAGGCCCCAATGATGTCGCTGTCCATTCATACACCTTTCACACGTCATTCATACAGCCGTGGGGTTAACTTCACCACCACGGCCGAGGGTGACACGCCTTACTGGCAACGTGTGCAGTATCAAAAAATAAAAATCTCATATCCTGAGTATAATCACAAAATAAAAATCTCATATCCTGAGCATAATCACAAAATAATAATCTCATATCCTGAGCATAATCACAAAATAAAAATCTCATATCCAGAGCATTCCAAAATAAAAATCAAAAACACTCATAACCTGAGCATACAAAAAAAAGAAAAAAAAAATCATCTGGGATGCCGGGGGCTCCTTCTGGTGGCCTCTCTCTGGCTCCTCAGCTGCCTGGATGGAGTGGGTGGGGGTGGGGGGGCATCTGGAGGTGGCTGATCCCCGGGTGGGCCACTCCTGGCAGGTGTGGCCTGCATGCCCTCCAAGGCCACGGCAATCCGGCCGAGGTATGAATTGGTCTGGGCCTGCACCCTGAGCTGCTGGGCCTGCATCCTGAGCTGCCAGGTGACTTGGTAATGCTGGGCCCGCCGACTCTGCCTCCCCTGGTCCTGGATGGCAGCACTGTTTCCCTGGATGGCAGCAGTGTTTGCCTGGACGGCTGCAGTGAGGTCCCTTATCTCACCCTGCACCTCCCCCAGGCTGGTCACCACTGCAGCGCAGTTGCAGCTCACATCCTGCACTGCCGAAGATATCTGGGCCACGGAGCACAGGCTGTCAGCCACTCTGTCCAGGTGCCCAACTATGTCCCCCATTTGCTGGGTCTGCCTGGCGTGATCCCTCGCCACCTGGTCCTGGACCAGATCAGACACCCCCCTGGTCTTACGGGTGGCCTTCCTGGGGCCAGTAGATGGTTGTCCCTGGGGGGATGGAGTCGCCCTTGAGGGGCTTCCTATAATGGGGGAGGGGATCTGAGAGGGCCCTGCAGAAGAGGACGACTCGTCCAAATATAAAATTATGTCCTGCTCTGCCCCAACAGGCTCCTCCTCAACGACCTCTGCAGGTGAGGTGTGGGCACTCTCCTCCTCCACCTCGGTGTCTTGACCACCCAGGGGCACGGGCACTGGATGCCGTTGGGGGGGTGGGGTGGACTGACCGGCGACAGATGATGCCCCAGCTCCGTCATCTGTGGATGACACAAAGCAGACACATGTTGGTGGTCCCACACACTTGGCACATGTACCCTCCCCCCCCCCACATGCAACAAACCAAATAGGGGTTAAAAAACACTTACCTGTCCTGGAGCCTTCCTCCACGGAATCATATCCAGGGACCCCCTCCAACTGCTCCCTCTCCAGGCAGCGGGCGACCACCTCCTCCTCTGTGGTCAGGCTGACCGGACATGGGGGTCCACCACCTGTGCCCTGCTCATGGCTCCGAATGGTGGCCACCTTGCCACGGACCTTGCAACGCAGGTCATTGATCTTTTTCTGGATATCAACAGCAGTCCGGGTGGAGTACCCCAACACATTCACCCTGCCAGCAATGGTGTCCAGGATGGCCTGCTTCCTCTCCCTGCTGGTCTTCCTACTTTTCTTCCCATGCAGGAAATCATTGTAAGTCTCCATAGCAGAGATGACCACAGAGACCTCCTGGGCATTAAAATTGAGGCTGCTCCTCTCTTTGGGGGTAGCGGGAGCAGCCATAACAGAGCAAAAGTAAATTCCCTGGGGAGGGGGGAAACGGAATTACTTTTGCGCCGGAATGGCCCTTCCGCTGGCGCTTTTATACACGCAACGGAACACATTGCGCTGGCGTTTCCCGTGAAGTGGTGCCGACGGAAGTTGTGAGCATGCGCACAGGGGGCCGAGTGAAGCCTCACTTACTGCGCATGCTCCGTGGATGATGCGCTGAACGTAAGCCTCTGCACTGGGCTCCGCCCATCATTTACATATGATCACACCCACTTCCACTTGCGTCGGGTTACGCCAGCGCATTTTCGTTACTCCGGCGCAAGTTTAGGAGCAAGTGCTATGTGAATTACAGTACTTGCGCCGAAAGTGTCGGCGGAGTAACGTAAATGAGAAACGTTACTCCAAAGTAAAGAAGCGCCCATCTACCTGAATCTGGCCCATAGTCTGGTTTTTATTTATTGCAAATATTTAATTAATTTGCAATTATTCAAGTTTTTTTCTAAAGGCCAGCTTGATCCTATCTGGGATGACGTAACTCCTGTGTATGCCGAGAATGTCCAATAAGCTGTGCATGTATTTTAATGACGTCAACCCTCCCCTATCTTTCTATCAGCATGTTTCCTTCTCAGCATGTTTGCATGCAGCACGTCTAATTGGCTGCCAGACCTTCCTTTCTCTCTCCTAATCTAAATGCTTTTGCACAGGGGAATACAAAATGCTAAATCAAATTGACGTGTTAAGCCTGTGTGCATTAAAACATATGCATTTAATGATGTATTAATGAACACAGAGCTGCATTTATTTGTGTTTTTTTTAATATCTTCCCATATTGCATCCTTGCCACACAGACTAGCCTTATCTGGCAACTGGTCTTGCCTCTCCCCCAGCCTGTGATTGGTCGGTGAAAAGAAAAGCAGAAAATTGATTATCTAATTTCTATCTAAATCTGCTTTCACTTCCTGTCAGCATATTATTGCTAGCACATGTGCACTTCAGCATACCTGAATGGCCTGAAAGTATACTCATATACACCAAGGTCGCGTACACACGATCAGTCCATCTGATGATCAGTTTTCATCGGTTAACCGATGAAGCTGACTGATGGTCTGATGTGCCTACACACCATCGGTTAATGACGTCTGCACAGTGTGTGCCACAGCTATCTTTTTGGTTTAAAAACAAGCACCCTCTCTATTTATCCTGTTTACCATTATCACTGAAAATGTTAGTAAAAGAAAATACTACATTTTTGATTGTCCCCAGAAAAGTAAGAAAGAAGAAATTTTCAAATGGGAAAAAAAAATAAAACTGACAGTGGTTATTATAACCCTCCTTTACTCTATCCAAAATGAGAAAAAAGGAGTGGCCATAGTTCTACTTTAAGGCAAATAGACTGCACTTGTTGTTTCAGAGCTTAGTAAACAAGGTAAAGCTTTACATTACAGAGAATACCCAATACCCAAAACTTAGGCCTTGTACACACGACCGAGAATCTCGTCGTAAAAGAAACGTTGTTTTCCTCGATGAGGTCCTTGTCAGGCTTGTCGAGAATCTTGTCAAGCTTTCTTTGCATACACACTGTCAAGACAATATCTCGTCGTTCTCAAACGTGGTGAGGTACAACACGTACAACGGCACTATAAAGGGGAAGTTCAATTCCACTGGCGCCACCCTTGTTGCTGCTTTTGCTAATCTCATGTTACTGCATGTTAAGTGTAGTGCTACCCCCGAAGGAGCCGCTGATTGATTGTTGGGATCGGCACATTAAGTTACCCTAGCGTTGTCTAGGGGTGTGATGCAGGAACAAAATAGTGAGCGGAGGTCCAGACAGTCAATAAAGGTTTTTCCAATGCTTTATTTCCAGGCCAACACAGCCAACATCAACTTCAGTTAGGAAGGAAGAAAAAGGGTTGATGAAAGAAGAGGAGAACTTGCGGTGTCAGGCCTGGAAATGAACGGGCAAGCCTGCCCTCAGTAGTACCAATTTGTAAACTTGTTGCCACTCCTGCCTGAGTGGGTAAAATGCCCACATACAGGTCTCTCGCACGAGTCTGGCAGCCGAGGTGTTACTTTGAATTTCTGGGAGAAACAGGTCTCACACACACAGACCTGGCTCTAGAGCCTCTGTCACAGGCCAATTACTTTAGATGAGATTAGGTGGATGAACAGAGCGAATCCTCCCAGTAGACTCTAGCACAGGACACCGGGAGACAGTAAAGCGTACCTGTCAGCATCCCGGTCACCAGATCCCTGATTGGTTCGTTCAAGCCCTGTTGGACAACCTGCCTCTGGGTTCCCCTCAAGCCGATCCCCCAATCGCACGGCACCCAGCCTAGGATTCTTTCAATTTGACTGGGAACCCAGTGAGTCACTGGGGTCCCCTTTCACCTCCGGTTAAGGCTCGGTGAAGCCTGTAAGCTTGGCCAGGTGGGCCACGCCGGCGGGGTCCATCGATGCGCGCACCCTAAAGGTGGATGCCGCACCTGGAACCGGGACCCCGTGAAGATCTAGGACACATGACATCTCTCACAGATATACTCCTCCCCAGCATGCCCCACAAGGGAAGAACTCCTCCAATTGGCTGCTGGGGAAGACTTGGTCTGCCAGAAACCCCTCTGGCGCAAACTGCCGGCCAGAGATGATACTACATCCCTAGAATGCAGACTGACCCAGTGGACCTTTCTGGAATGACAGAGGTCACAATTTAGGTAAATCATGACTGGGAGCAATATAACTCTCCCATTCCAACTAACTTTAGAGTAGTGCCCATACTGAAAGTAAGGGGGCGCTACATAAGTAAAAGTTTGGTGAGAGACGATTCGTGCTTTTCAGTCTGTTACAGCGTGACAAATGTGCTATTTCCATTAGACATGTGCAGACTGGAATATTTTGTTTCGTTTTTTCGTCCGGAAAATAAATTTATTTAATTACTCCCGAAAATCTTTTTGATTTATTTTGTTTTCGTCGGGAAAGTTTTCATCCAAAAACGAAAATTTTCGATGACTTTGTCGAATTGAACGACAAAAATTCGACAAAGCATCGAAAATCGTTGTTCTGAATATAGTGAATAGGTAGGAATTGATTCAATTCCTACCTATTCACTGTATTCAGAATGACGATTTTGGATGACTTTGTGAAATTGAACGACGGAAATTCGATAAAGCATCGAAAATCGTTGTTCTGAATACAGTGAATAGGTAGGAATTGATTCAATTGCTACCTATTCACTGTATTCAGAATGACGATTTTCGATGCTTTGTCGAATTGAACAACGGAAATTCGACAAAACATCGAAAATCGTCAGATCTGAACGAAAACGAAAAAAAAAAGCATTTTTTATGTCTGATTTTTCGGTTTTCGTTTCTTGCGCTTTCGTTTTCGTTCGTTAAAACGATAACGAAAATACCAGATTTTCGGACGAAAATGCATTCTAACGAAAACGAATGCACATGTCTAATTTCCATTACGAATGCTACTTTTACAGAAGGTGCGCTCCCATCTCATACTTTATACTGAGCATGCGCAGGTTTCTAAGCATACACACAAACGTGTTTCTCATCGCAAACCAGCCCGATGAGAAACACGGAGAGGAAATTGAGACTCCCGACGAGAAAAAAGAGAGCATGTTCTTTTTTTTTTCTCGTCGAGATCCAAAGCAGTTTTCTTGACGAAAAACATACACACACCGTTTTTTCTCTGCAAAAATGCTCTACCAGCATTTTTCTTGATGGATTTTGCAGAGGAAATGGTCATGCGTACGAGGCTTCACACTGCACATCACCCTGAACACACCATCCTCTCCTGTTAAAAATGGTGGTGGCAGCATCATGTTGTGGAGATGCTTTTTTTCAGCAGGGACACGGAAGTTGGTCAAAGTTGATGGGAAGATGGAGGGAGCCAAATACAGGGCAATCTTAGAAGAAAACCTGTGATGCCCCGTACACACGTGTGGGATTTTCAACAGGAAAAGTTCCCGTCGAAATTTCCAAGGGGAAAGCCGAGAACTTGCTCGGTTCAGTCTTTCCCCTATACACAGCCGGTTTTCCTGACAGGAAAACTGCGATGGAGCTTTGGTTGGGAATTCCGGCCGTGTGTATCCTCCATCGCAGTTTTTCCCATAGCAAAAGTCCACCGTTTTTCCCCACGGGAAAAAAGAGAACTGGTTCTCTTTTTTTTTGTCTGGCGGTTTTTATGCAGTTTTCCCTTCGGAAAAACTGCGAGGAGCATACACGCGGCCAGGATTCGTCGGGTTTAGACAGGCTGTCTCTGCTCATCTATACACAGGAGGCTGGACGCCTGTCTCTCTCATCCGTTATGAACTTGGCTATAGATCCCAGGCACTTGCTTGGGCTTGTTTTGTACTAAGTTCCTTCAGCCATTCTACGTGTGGGATGCTTCGAGGCATCTCCTCCTGTTGCATTATATGCTGCGTTTGCAGCATTTTGAGACACGCATTATTGCTTTATACACATCTTTTAAGTTTTGAGTCGAAATTGCTATGATCCGTATGTAGCGGAGTACAATATTAAACTCCACGATCTCCGCTGGTAACCAGGGTAAATCCACAGTCAGCATTGAAAAGTAAGGCAATGTCCCAAATCTCGCCAGTAACCAGACGACACACAGCTCTGAGAGTCAACTGACTTTTTATTCACAGGCTTCCATATTTATAGAATTCCCCATGCAAGGGGTTTCCAAACAGCCAAATAGATTTAACAGGGGTAATACAGGGAGGACCAGATGGGGAACTTAACATTTTGGATAATTCTCCCATCAGGCATTGCTGCACGAGGGAAAAGTCGGTTGATAGCTGGGGTCTGGGGTTATGTGTTGTGGGAGTTCGGTTTAAAACTGCCGAACACCGATTGGGCAACATAAAACAAAGTACTTGAATGCTAGTGGCTTACGGCTGCCAGCATACCAATTACTATGCCCACATAAGACCCAGCAAAATACATAGCATATAATACAGACAACCTTTTGACATGTAACGTCCAGCGTTCTAGAAGTGGCTAGGTTTGCCACACCATACATCCCAGACAAACCCCTGATGAAGGGACTACCCATGTGTCCCGAAATGCGTCGGGTGGACTTATGATCATTATCACCGACTCAACATTGTTTCTGTGTATATTGTCTTCCAATATTAGTGTCTCCTACACTATTTTATATCTTTATATATTTTGTCAATTATCATTAAATTCTATATATTTTTTATACTATATTGATTATTTTTCATTTATTTGGTTCACCTCAAAAATAAGCTGCAGGCATCATCCTGGTATAACCCCTTAAAGCCGAGGACGCATATATGCGCACACTCGGTGTGAAAGGGTTAAAGTGTCGCACAAAAGTGGCCCGGTCATTTGGCAGCCAGTGGTCTGGGGCTGAAGTGGTTAACCTACTGATGCCTCAATTAATGTAATTTTATTGGTATCTATTTTTTTTTTTTATTTACCAGTACCTGCTGCATTTCCCACTGTAGGCTTATACTCCACTCTATACGTTTTCACATTTTTTTGTGGTAAAATTAGGTGTCTCAGCTTATATATCCGGGTTGGCTTATACTCAGGTATATATACGGTAAATCAGTATTAAACCCAAAAACAAAAAAATAATATCCTACACTTATCCTATTCTTCTTTTTTCTTTCATTTTCACCTGTCGATCCAATCAATATGTTTTGTATTTTTCTTTTTTCTTTAACAGACTAAGCTGTCCAGCAAAAATGGAGGTCAAGTTTATCTAAATCTGCTAGTACATTAAATACTACCCTCAGATTAGCAATGCTGCTGTCTAAGGGTGTCTCTGTATTAAATTTTTGTTTTTGTGTTTAACCACTTAAGGACCGCCGCATGTACATTTACGTTGGCAGAATGGCACCGACAGGCACATCAACGTATATATACGTTGGTGCCTTGGGGGGGATCGGGGGTCCGATCGGACCCCCCCCCCGTACATGCGGCGGTCCGCGCGGCTGCAGGAGCGATCCGACGAGTGGGGGCGGCTATCCGTTTTCATCCGCCCCCTCCGGATCGCTCCCAGCCAATGCGCGCGCCCCGCCTGACCTGTCACTTCCTCCTCCTGTGTAAACACAGGAAGGAGGAAGCGACGTGATCTCTCCCTCGGCGTTTGTTTCAAGCGCCGCTGAGGAGAGATCACCACAGAACAAGTAAGTCCTGCACCAACACTACACTACACACACACATTTAACCCCCGCGATCGCCCCCCCCCCTCCCCCCTGTCACAGTGTCACTGAATGCAGTAATCATGTATGATTACTGTATTTAGTGTCAGTGTGACAGACAGTGTGACAGTCAGACAGTCAGTAGTGTCAGGGTAGCCCCCCCCCCACCCCCCCCAATAAAGTTTTAACCCCCTGATCACTGCCCTAGTTAACCCTTTCACTCCCTATTGCCAGCGTCACTAAGCGATCATTTTTCTGATCGCTGTATTAGTGTCGCTGTTCCCGCTAGGTAGCTAATTTTTTTTTAATGCGATTTTTTTTTACTAAAGACATGCGGCTAAATAAATTTTGGCCTAAATGTTTGACTAAAATTTAGTTTATTGGTTTTTTATTATAACAAAAAGTAAAAAATATTGATTTTTTTTCAAAAATGTCGCTCTATTTTTGTATATAGCGCAAAAAATAAAAATCGCAGAGGCGATCAAATGCCACCAAAAGAAAGCTCTATTTGTGGGAAAAAAAGGACGCGAATTTTGTTTGGGAGCCACGTCGCACGACCGCGCAATTGTCTGTTAAAGCGACGCAGTGCCGAATCGCAAAAACCCCTTGGGTCATTTGCCAGCGTATTGGTCCGGGTCTTAAGTGGTTAATACTGTTTTAAACTTTTATACCCATATGTGTGGTATCGCAACTACATGTTTCAAAAAAGCATGCAGCATTCACAGTATACGCTGTTGCAATTTTAACATTTTCCTATGTCCAAGGAGCGGCAGGTACTAAATGCTCTAACTAGAGATAAAAAATGCTTGCTTCGCTTTAGGGAGCTACCATATTGTAAACTCTAAATAGAGCATGTGACCTCCCGAATAAGCCATATAGTGTTGCCAAGTGGGAGTGGGACTTTAAGGCTGCATTCTTACCTAAGCGTAGGCGTTTTGCGGCGTTTTTTCCCACGATTTGCCGCGACAAATTGCGGCGTTTTTCCCCGCGATTTGCCGCGACAAAACGCTGCGTTTTTCCCCACGGTTTTGTACAGGTCATTGGCATCAATGTAAAACGCCCAAGCCGCCTGATTCGCGCGACAAAAAAGGGTCCGGGACGTGTTTGAAATTCAGGCGTTCGGTGTCACGCGTTTGGCAGTGGAGATGTGAACCATCTCCATAGAGAATAATGTTATTTTTCCCCTCTAGTGTCTTTGAGCGTCGCGCTTCAGGCGACAAAACGATCAGGTGTGAATGCAGCCTTAAGGCAACGACGAGGACACAAAAAAATAGATATGATCAAATTTTATTACAAAGGTATAAATGTAAAACAGGTGTATACATCAGCATGGGGTAGGGGGAGGGAATGGTTAGGGTGCATGAAGGTATTCAGTAAAGGAGTTATGAAAGAAGAAGGGGGATTTGGGACTTCTCTGAGAAATGTAGCACAATAGTACGGATACAGAGGGTTCTCAAGACAAAAATTATTTTAAGTTTTTACCCATGCAGCAATTATATTCTAGCCAACAAGACCATATTTTAAGAAAAATGGTATGATTATCATTTAGGATAGTTGTATTTTTTTTGCATTCATCATTCTCTGGTGTATCTGCGTAAATATCAGCTTCAGTTGTTTTTATTCTTTATCTAGCATTTGTCTGGTGGCCAGAAAAATAAAGGTTTCATAATTGGGAAGATTAGAGATTGGTCTAGTTAGGAAAGTTTCTGAAAGTGTGATTTCTGTAACTGTTGTAGCAAGATACCAATAACCTACACTCTCAGAAGTGTTGGCAACCAGTTGACTCAGTTGATCAGAATGACATCTTGAAGATCGTTGAGAATTTTTTTCAAACTGTGCAGATCTTGGCAACAATGCATATCCAAAAAAAAAAAAAAATCACAATATGATCATAGATGTGATTTGAATGGAGGCTGGAAAATAATGCTGGAAGGGTGGCAGTGATGCTTAACAGCAGTGAGAAAAAATAAACTACAGGCAGAGATAGGCACAACATACTAAGAAACAAAATGAAACAATTTAAAACAACAACCCACAACATGTGTGTAACATGACATTCTTGCAGGGGGTTTGATTTGAGTTATGACAATGTACAGTCCTTATAATATAGTATACTTGTATCCAATTTTTTTTAGACTTGGGACTTGCCACCCTGCTATGAAGGGTTGCCGCATTCATAGCAACATCAAAAGCAAGATTGTAAAGCTCTTTTGGTGACCTTGGCAATGCAGTTGGGTGTAAAGTACCAAAAGCAATAATTGAGCTCTTTGCAGTCAAAATGTTATCCTAGTTCAGGGCTTCTAGAGTTTCCCCAATGTGAATTTATTGCTGTACGTCGAGGAGGTAAGGAAGGCATCAAGTCTGTTGGAATGTGGGTTGCATAGGCAAAGTTCTTCTAATAGAGATGGGCACAGTGGGCTACTGGAGCGAATTTTAATAAGCAGATTTACATGTGAGGAACATCCCACTTATCTTTAAACTGTATTTTCACTTTTGCAGTCACATTTGAGAAAACCCCACTATGTTTGTTATGTGTTCCTATTCACACAGCATACGTATAAATACATTTTTTACATCTCTTCTTTTTTACATGTTCCTTGGGAGAAAGGCCTCTGGGCAGACAGCAAACTACTCTGAAGAACTTCAAAGTCTGTCTGTCCCCACAGACAGGCTTGGTTTCCTGTAATTGACATGCAATGCAGATGTCCAGCTTTTGGGCCTTTTTAACCCTTTGTTAACATAGGCAGTGTTCAACTCTAACTTGCAAATTATAATTAGATCCGCCAGCATATTATAAAGACAGGGTTAAGGTAAACATTAAAGATGTTGTAAAGGTTTGTCTTTTATTTTCTAAATAGGTTAATTTAAGCTAGAGAATTGTTGATTCCTTCCATTTCCCTTCTAAATGTGTTTTTTTCTTTGTTTGAATTTCTCACTTCCTGTTTCTCCTCAGTAAGCTTTCCACCATCATCCAAGCGGTGGTTAGTCAGCCAGAACAGCTTACTGAACACCTTACTGAGGAGGAACAGGAAGTGAGAAATTCAGACAAAGAAAACAAAGAAAAACAAACATTTAGAAGGGAAATGGAGAGAAAAGGTTAGTGAACCAACAATGCACTAGCTTAAGACTCGGTCCCATGCAATGCAATAGAACTGTTCTAATAGGAGCGACGCAAGTTGCTCCGACTTAGAAAAAGATTCCTGTAAATCGCCATTGAAGTCATCCTCAGGACGACTTGCAGAGTCGCCCCCGAAGTTGTGTCGCTGTAGTGTGAACCGACTCTTAAGGAACCTATTTAGAAAATAAAAAACAAACCTTTACAACCCCTTTAACTCCCCACCCCCAACATAAACATTGCATACAATAACTCAGTAGGATATTTCAGTTCTGAAGTTGTTTCTAAAAAAACAAAAACAAAAATGCAAGTAGGCTCTTTGCTGCAGAACAGACAAGCAATATCTTCTTTAGAACATTCACTGAGCTGCGCATGTCTGCCAGGATAACTGAATTTCTGCACATGTGTAGCAGTGACATCATCCTGCAGAAGTCAATGAAGATGGTCACATCACTGGCCCACGGAAAGAACTGGGTAGAAGATTCTAGCATTGGCAAGGGATTTGAGACCGTTGAATGAGAGGTAAGTATTGCAGACTTTAGTTCTCCTTTTCATGACAAAGGTAAAACAAATCCTAACGCCTTAAAGCAGAGTTCCACCCAAAAATGAAATGTCTGCTTAATCCACTCCTCGCCCCCTTACATGCCACATTTGGCATGTAATTTTCTTTGGGGGGGAGTGGGGGCTTCAGGAGGAGTGGGACTTTCTGTCCCACTTCCTCCTTCTGCCCAGGGACCACTAAGGCGATACGTCATATCGCCTTTTAGTGGCCCCTCCCTGTAGGCGATCACCTGGGACACGTGACAGGTTCCAGGCGATCACCTGTCCATACAGGGAGCGCTGCTCTGTTCGCGCATGCACAGTGGGTGCCGGGCCATGAAGCCGAAAGCTGTCATGGCCGGGTGCCTACAGCTGCAGTGGAGGTGCCGGCGGTGCAGGGGGAGACTGGAACGAAGCTCCCAGCGGCACGTCGCTGGACCGGGGAACAGGTAAGTGTATGTTTATTAAAAGCCAGCAGCTACACTTTTTGTAGCTGCTGACTTTTAATAAACATAAAAAAAAGCCTGGAACACCCCTTTAACACAGTTTTGAAACTTTGACGTGGGTAAGTAAAACAGTTTTTTTATGGATAAAAGTTTTTTTTTTAAATTGCAAAAAGGAAAAGAGTTGGGACTTTTTGCAATCCTACAGGGATGGAGGCACACACTTTTTCCATACTATACATTTTTCATTTTTTTTTATTTAGCTTTAGATTTCTTGTTATTACTATACCTGCCACCAAAGAACAATGCAGAATACATTTTCCTACTCCTGATGATTGCAATGATACCACATATCTATATATTATTATTGTTATTATGCAGGATTTATATAGAGCCAACAGTTTGCACAGCGCTTTACAACATTAGGGCAGACTATTGATTGTACCAATCACAATAGAATTCGATACAGGAGTAATTGGAGGGCCCTGCGTGTTAGAGGGTCAAGTGAAATGTTAGAGGGTCAAGTGATATGAAGGAAAATAACTGTGGGCGATGAGCTGATAAAGAAAATAAAAAGTACAGTTTTTAGGTGGAGGCAGGGTAGGCTTCTCCGAAGAGAAAAGTTTTCATGGTTCGCCTAAAAGTAGATGGATTTGCAGATAGTATGACAGATTGGTGTAGGGTATTCCAGAGGATGGGAGAGGCTCGGCAGAAGTCTTGGAGGTGAATATGGGAGCAGGCGATGAGGAAGCTAGAGAGAGAGGTCTTGGGAGGAACGAAGAGGATGATTAGGTGGGTATTTTGAGACTAGGCTAGTGATGTAGCTGGGGGCAGAGTTGTGGATGGCTTTGTAACTTATTGTTAATATTTTGACTTTAATTTGTTGAGCGAGTGGCAGCCAATAGAGGTATTGGCAGAGAGGGGTAGCAGACGCTGAGCGCTTTGTAAGGTGGATGAGTCTAGCAGCAGCATTCATGAGGTACTGAAGGGGGGATAGTCTTTTTAAAGATAAGCCAGTGAGGAGGGAGTTGCAGTAGTCAAGGCGAGAGATGACCAGGGAGTGAATCAGGAGCTTTGTGGTTTCATTGGTTAGGAAGGGGCGTAGTATGGAGATGTTACAGTGGATGAGGGGGCAAGCTTTGGAAAGGGATTGGATGTGGGGCCAAAAGGAGAGTTTAGAGTCTAGGATAACACCTAGCAGCCTGGCATGTGGAGATGGGTGAATGGTGGTGCCATTGCTCTTGACAGAGAAGTCAGGGGAAGAGGCACGTGGGGGAGGAAATATAATGAGTTTGGTTTTGGAAAAGTTGAGTTTGAGTAAGTGGTGTGACATCCAGACAAATATATTTGTTAGTAAGTTAGTGATGCGTGAGGAGACTGACAGAGTGAGTTGAGGGGTGTCATCAGCGTAGCAATGATATTAAAAGCTGTGTGAGGCAATCAGCTGACCCAGGGAAGAGGTGTAGATTGAAAATAAGAGGTCCAAGAACAGAATCTTGGGGGACCCCGATGGAGAAGGGAAGAGTAGAGGAAGAAGTAAAATTGTAAGTGACTCTGAAGGTTTGTTGGGATAGGTAGGTAGATAGATAGGTACTAATTGTTGTTTATACTGAGAGTAGCCCAAAACAATGGTTTGAATTTAGCTTTTTTTTATCTTATTAACACTAGCTGACACTTTATTTATTTAAGATTTTTTTTATTATTATTATTCTACCTAAAATACATTGAGTCTGCCCACTGCCATCCATTGTCATTCAAACAAGGAGGACCTAAAAGCAAAATAAGTCTCTAAGTTCTTCATCAGGCTCCACCCAACATTTGCTGCAACCGTAGAGATTAGTTCTAGTCAGGCTCACCTCCCCCTGACTCAAGCCATTTCACAATATGGACAGACTACTGTATATTTGGGTAATGACATCACCACTATCTCAGGCCCCTTTGTGTACATTTAGCTTTAAGCCGGGGAACCTCCTTGCCAACTGCTAAATAGGGTCAGGCATATAGTCTCATGCAGTGCCATATTCATGACAGCTTCCCAGCACAGTCATGGGCAGGGATTTTTTCTCAGAGAATAGGTGCAGGAATCCACCCTCCCCAGTCAACTACCCACCTCCAACCCCACTCCATACCCTTTCGTGCCCCCAATACCTCCATTCCGTAGTAAAGTATTGATAAATAATGGGTGTAATCAAGACACACATTCTCCCCCCTGTCCATAGATCACCTCCTCATCCATTGGTCACTCTCTCTACTCTCGGTCACAGCTCACCCTCTCCCCTCCTCTCCACAGTTCACCCCTCCACACTATCCACAGGTTACCTTCTGTTCTCTCCTCCTCGGTTAACCCTCACAAAACAGCTCACTCCCCCACCCCATCCACTCTTTGTCTTCTTTTCTCTCGTCCACAGTTCACCGCCCCCCCCCACAGCTCACCCTCAGCTCATACCCTCATCCACAGCTCACCCCCCACATTCATAACTCCCCGTTTAACCTCTGATAATATGCCACCTCTGGACACCCCTCATCCACAGCTTACACCCCAAGACCCCAGACCACATTCACCTCTGTACCCCTATCCACGCTTATCTTTCTCCCCTCCATATTTCACTTCTGAACCCCTATCTACAGATCACCCCAATCCACAGCTCCAAACCTCTGCAACCCTCCTTCTTTCACCACTGCACCCCCAGCTCTCTTAACTCTGTACAAATCCCCCTACCCACAACTCTCATTTTGCACAATCTCTACTAATCTTACTACACGTTTGCCGTGTTTTTTCCCATAAACACATTCGATCTTACTGCACGTTTGCTGTGTTTTTGCCCATAAACGCAGTTGATATTACTGCACGTTAGCTGTGTTTTTGACCATAAACGCAGTCGATCTTACTGCACGTTTGCTGTGTTTTAGCCCATAAACCCAGTCGATCTTACTACACGTTTGCTGTGTTTTTGCCCATAAACTCAGTCGATCTTACTACACGTTTGCTGTGTTTTTGCCCATAAACGCATTCGCTGTTAGTGCACATTTGCTGTGTTTTTGCCCATAAACCCAGTCGATCTTACTACACATTTGCTATGTTTTTGCCCATAAACGCAGTTGATCTTACTGCACGTTTGCTGTGTTTTTTGGCCATAAACTCAGTCACTGTTAGTGCACGTTTACTGTGTTTTTGCCCATAAACACAGTCGATCTTGCTGCACGTTTGCTGTGTTTTTTGCCCATAAACTCAGTCGCTGTTAGTGCACGTTTGCTGTGTTTTTGCCCATAAACTCAGTCGATCTTACTACACGTTAGCTGTGTTTTTTCCCTAAAACACATTCGATCTTACTGCACGTTTGCTGTGTTTTTGCCCATAAACACAGTCGCTGTTAGTGCACGTTTGCTGTGTTTTTGCCCATAAACTCAGTCAATCTTACTACACGTTTGCTGTGTTGTTGCCCATAAACGTAGTCGCTGTCAGTGCATGTTTGCTGTGTTTTTGCCCATAAAAGCAGTTGCTGTTAGTGCACCTTTGCTGTGTTTTTGGCCATAAACGCAGTCGATCTTACTGCACGTTTGCTGTGTTTTTGCCCATAAATTCAGTTGATCTTACTACACATTTGCTGTGTTTTTGCCCATAAAAGCAGTTGCTGTCAGTGCACATTTGCTGTGTTTTTGCCCATAAAAGCAGTCGATCTTACTACACGTTTGCTGTGTTTTTGGCCATAAACGCAGTCGATCTTATTGCACGTTTGCTGTGTTTTTGCCCATAAACACAGTCGAGCTTACTGCATGTTTGCTGTGTTTTTGCCAATAAACGCAGTCACTGTCAGTGCACATTTGCTGTGTTTTTGGCCATAAAAGCAGTCGATCTTACTGCACGTTTGCTGTTTTTTTGCCCATAAACGCAGTCGATATTACTGCACGTTAGCTGTGTTTTTGGCCATAAACGCAGTCGATCTTACTGCACGTTTGCTGTGTTTTAGCCCATAAACCCAGTCGATCTTACTACACGTTTGCTGTGTTTTGGCCCATAAACTCAGTCAATCTTACTACACTTTTGCTGTGTTTTTGCCCATAAACGCAGTCACTGTTAGTGCACGTTTGCTGTGTTTTTGCCCATAAACCCAGTCGATCTTACTACACATTTGCTATGTTTTTACCCATAAACGCAGTTGATCTTACTGCACGTTTGCTATGTTTTTTGGCCATAAACTCAGTCGCTGTTAGTGCACATTTGCTGTGTTTTTTGGCCATAAACTCAGTCACTGTTAGTGCACGTTTACTGTGTTTTTGCCCATAAACACAGTCGATCTTGCTGCACGTTTGCTGTGTTTTTTGCCCATAAACTCAGTCGCTGTTAGTGCACGTTTGCTGTGTTTTTGCCCATAAACACAGTCGCTGTTAGTGCACGTTTGCTGTGTTTTTGCCCATAAACTCAGTCAATCTTACTACACGTTTGCTGTGTTGTTGCCCATAAACGCAGTTGCTGTCAGTGCACGTTTGCTGTGTTTTTGCCCATAAAAGCAGTTGCTGTTAGTGCACCTTTGCTGTGTTTTTGGCCATAAACGCAGTCGATCTTACTGCACGTTTGCTGTGTTTTTGCCCATAAACCCAGTCGATCTTACTACACGTTTGCTGTGTTTTTGCCCATAAATGCAGTCGCTGTTAGTGCACGTTTGCTGTGTTTTTGCCCATAAACTCAGTCGATCTTACTACACGTTAGCCGTGTTTTTTCCCTAAAACACATTCGATATTACTGCACGTTTGCTGTGTTTTTGCCCATAAACACAGTCGCTGTTAGTGCACGTTTGCTGTGTTTTTGCCCATAAACTCAGTCAATCTTACTACACGTTTGCTGTGTTGTTGCCCATAAACGCAGTTGCTGTCAGTGCACGTTTGCGGTGTTTTTGCCCATAAAAGCAGTTGCTGTCAGTGCACGTTTGCTGTGTTTTTGCCCATAAAAGCAGTCGATCTTACTACACGTTTGCTGTGTTTTTGGCCATAAACGCAGTCGATCTTACTGCACGTTTGCTGTGTTTTTGCCCATAAACACAGTCGAGCTTACTGCATGTTTGCTGTGTTTTTGCCCATAAACGCAGTTGCTGTCAGTGCACGTTTGCTGTGTTTTTGCCCAAAAAAACGGCGGTCTTACTACAAGTTTGCTGTGTTTTTGGCCATAAACGCAGTCAATCTTACTGCACGTTTGCTGTGTTTTTGCCCATAAACACAGTCGGGCTTACTGCATGTTTGCTGTGTTTTAGCCCATAAACGCAGTCACTGTCAGTGCACGTTTGCTGTGTTTTTGCCCATAAAAGCAGTCGATCTTACTACACATTTGCTGTGTTTTTGGCCATAAACGCAGTCAATATTAATGCACATTTGCTGTGTTTTTGCCCATAAACACAGTCGAGCTTACTGCATGTTTGCTGTGTTTTTGCCCATAAACTCAGTCGATCTTACTACGCGTTTGCTATGTTTTTGCCCATAAACGCAGTTGATCTTACTGCACGTTTGCTGTGTTTTTTTGGAAATAAACTCAGTCGCTGTTAGTGCACGTTTGCTGTGTTTTTTGGCCATAAACTCAGTCACTGTTAGTGCACGTTTGCTGTGTTTTTGCCCATAAACACAGTCGATCTTACTGAACGTTTGCTGTGTTTTTTGGCCATAAACTCAGTTGCTGTTAGTGCACGTTTGCTGTGTTTTTGCCCATAAACGCAGTCCATCTTACTACACGTTTGCTGTGTTTTTGGCCATGAACGCAGTCGATCTTACTGCATGTTTGCTGTGTTTTTTGGCCATAAACTCAGTCGCTGTTAGTGCACGATTGCTGTGTTTTTGCCTATGAACTCAGTCGATCTTACTACACGCTTGCTGCGTTTTTGCCCATAAACGCAGTCGCTGTTAGTGCACGTTTGCTGTGTTTTTGCCCATAAACTCAGTCGATCTTACTACACGTTTGCTGTGTTTTTGCCCATAAACGCTTTTGCTGTCAGTGCACGTTTGCTGTGTTTTTGCCCAAAGAAAGCAGTCGATCTTACTGCATGTTTGCTGTGTTTTTTCCCATAAACTCAGTCGATCTTACTACACAATTGCTATGTTTTTGCCCATAAACGCAGTTGATCTTACTGCACGTTTGCTGTGTTTTTTGGCAATAAACTCAGTCGCTGTTAGTGCACATTTCCTGTGTTTTTTGGCCATAAACTCAGTCACTGTTAGTGCACGTTTGCTGTGTTTTTGCCCATAAACACAGTCGATCTTACTGAACGTTTGCTGTGTTTTTTGGCCATAAACTCAGTTGCTGTTAGTGCACGTTTGCTGTGTTTTTGCCCATAAATGCAGCCCATCTTACTACACGTTTACTGTGTTTTTGGCCATGAACGCAGTCGATCTTACTGCACGTTTGCTGTGTTTTTGCCCATAAAAGCAGTTGCTGTTAATGCACGTTTGCTGTGTTTTTGCCCATAAACGCAGTCCATCTTACTACACGTTTGCTGTGTTTTTGGCCATGAACGCAGTCGATCTTACTGCACGTTTGCTGTGTTTTTGCCCATAAACTCAGTTGATCTTACTACATGTTTGCTGTGTTTTTGCCCATAAACTCAGTCAATCTTACTACACGTTTGCTGTGTTTTTGCCCATAAACACAGTCGCTGTTAGTGCACGTTTGCTGTGTTTTTGCACATAAAAGCAGTTGCTGTTAGTGCACCTTTGCTGTGTTTTTGCCCATAAACGCAGTCGATCTTACTACACGTTTGCTGAGTTTTTGGCCATAAACGCAGTCGATCTTACTGCACGTTTGCTGTGTTTTTGCCCATAAACTCAGTCGATCTTACTACACGTTTGCTGTGTTTTTGCCCATAAACTCAGTCGATCTTACTACACTTTTGCTGTGTTTTTTTCCCATAAATGCAGTCGCTGTTAGTGCACGTTTGCTGTGTTTTTGCCCATAAACTCAGTCGATCTTACTACACGTTTGCTGTGTTTTTGCCCATAAACGCAGTCGCTGTCAGTGCACGTTTGCTGTGTTTTTGCCCATAAACACAGTCGATCTTACTGCATGTTTGCTGTGTTTTTGCCCATAAACTCAGTCGATCTTACTACACGTTTGCTGTGTTTTTGCCCATAAACTCAGTTGATCTTACTACATGTTTGCTGTGTTTTTGCCCATAAACTCAGTCAATCTTACTACACGTTTGCTGTGTTTTTGCCCATAAACACAGTCGCTGTTAGTGCACGTTTGCTGTGTTTTTGCACATAAAAGCAGTTGCTGTTAGTGCACCTTTGCTGTGTTTTTGCCCATAAACGCAGTCGATCTTACTACACGTTTGCTGAGTTTTTGGCCATAAACGCAGTCGATCTTACTGCACGTTTGCTGTGTTTTTGCCCATAAACTCAGTCGATCTTACTACACGTTTGCTGTGTTTTTGCCCATAAACTCAGTCGATCTTACTACACTTTTGCTGTGTTTTTTTCCCATAAATGCAGTCGCTGTTAGTGCACGTTTGCTGTGTTTTTGCCCATAAACTCAGTCGATCTTACTACACGTTTGCTGTGTTTTTGCCCATAAAAGCAGTTGCTGTTAATGCACGTTTGCTGTGTTTTTGCCCATAAACGCAGTCCATCTTACTACACGTTTGCTGTGTTTTTGGCCATGAACGCAGTCGATCTTACTGCACGTTTGCTGTGTTTTTGCCCATAAACTCAGTTGATCTTACTACATGTTTGCTGTGTTTTTGCCCATAAACTCAGTCAATCTTACTACACGTTTGCTGTGTTTTTGCCCATAAACACAGTCGCTGTTAGTGCACGTTTGCTGTGTTTTTGCACATAAAAGCAGTTGCTGTTAGTGCACCTTTGCTGTGTTTTTGCCCATAAACGCAGTCGATCTTACTACACGTTTGCTGAGTTTTTGGCCATAAACGCAGTCGATCTTACTGCACGTTTGCTGTGTTTTTGCCCATAAACTCAGTCGATCTTACTACACGTTTGCTGTGTTTTTGCCCATAAACTCAGTCGATCTTACTACACTTTTGCTGTGTTTTTTTCCCATAAATGCAGTCGCTGTTAGTGCACGTTTGCTGTGTTTTTGCCCATAAACTCAGTCGATCTTACTACACGTTTGCTGTGTTTTTGCCCATAAACGCAGTCGCTGTCAGTGCACGTTTGCTGTGTTTTTGCCCATAAACACAGTCGATCTTACTGCATGTTTGCTGTGTTTTTGCCCATAAACTCAGTCGATCTTACTACACGTTTGCTGTGTTTTTGCCCATAAACTCAGTTGATCTTACTACATGTTTGCTGTGTTTTTGCCCATAAACTCAGTCAATCTTACTACACGTTTGCTGTGTTTTTGCCCATAAACACAGTCGCTGTTAGTGCACGTTTGCTGTGTTTTTGCACATAAAAGCAGTTGCTGTTAGTGCACCTTTGCTGTGTTTTTGCCCATAAACGCAGTCGATCTTACTACACGTTTGCTGAGTTTTTGGCCATAAACGCAGTCGATCTTACTGCACGTTTGCTGTGTTTTTGCCCATAAACTCAGTCGATCTTACTACACGTTTGCTGTGTTTTTGCCCATAAACTCAGTCGATCTTACTACACTTTTGCTGTGTTTTTTTCCCATAAATGCAGTCGCTGTTAGTGCACGTTTGCTGTGTTTTTGCCCATAAACTCAGTCGATCTTACTACACGTTTGCTGTGTTTTTGCCCATAAACGCAGTCGCTGTCAGTGCACGTTTGCTGTGTTTTTGCCCATAAACACAGTCGATCTTACTGCATGTTTGCTGTGTTTTTGCCCATAAACTCAGTCGATCTTACTACACATTTGCTATGTTTTTGCCCATAAACGCAGTTGATCTTACTGCACGTTTGCTGTGTTTTTTGGCCATAAACTCAGTCGCTGTTAGTGCACGTTTGCTGTGTTTTTTGGCCATAAACTCAGTCGCTGTTAGTGCACGTTTGCTGTGTTTTTTGGCCATAAACTCAGTCACTGTTAGTGCACGTTTGCTGTGTTTTTGCCCATAAACACAGAAGATCTTACTGAACGTTTGCTGTGTTTTTTGGCCATAAACTCAGTTGCTGTTAGTGCACGTTTGCTGTGTTTTTGCCCATAAATGCAGTCCATCTTACTACACGTTTACTGTGTTTTTGGCCTTGAACGCAGTCCATCTTACTGCACATTTGCTGTGTTTTTGCCCATAAAAGCAGTTGCTGTTAGTGCACGTTTGCTGTGTTTTTGCCCATAAGCGCAGTCCATCTTACTACACGTTTGCTGTGTTTTTGGCCATGAACGCAGTTGATTTTACTGCACGTTTGCTGGGTTTTTGCCCATAAACTAAGTCGATCTTACTACACGTTTGCTGTGTTTTTGCCCATAAACACAGTCGCTGTTAGTGCACGTTTGCTGTGTTTTTGCCCATAAAAGCAGTTGCTGTTAGTGCACCTTTGCTGTGTTTTTGCCCATAAACGCAGTCGATCTTACTACACGTTTGCTGAGTTGTTGGCCATAAACGCAGTCGATCTTACTACACGTTTGCTGAGTTGTTGGCCATAAACGCAGTCGATCTTACTGCACGTTTGCTGTGTTTTTGCCCATAAACTCAGTCGATCTTACTACACGTTTGCTGTGTTTTTGCCCATAAACCCAGTCGATCTTACTACACGTTTGCTGTGTTTTTGCCCATGAATGCAGTCGCTGTTAGTGCACGTTTGCTGTGTTTTTGCCCATAAACTCAGTCGATCTTACTACACGTTTGCTGTGTTTTTGCCCATAAACGCAGTCGCTGTCAGTGCACGTTTGCTGTGTTTTTGCCCATAAACTCAGTCGATCTTACTACACGTTTGCTGTGTTTTTGCCCATAAACGCTTTTGCTGTCAGTGCACGTTTGCTGTGTTTTTGCCCATAAAAGCAGTCGATCTTACTACACGTTTGCTGTGTTTTTGGCCATAAACGCAGTCGATCTTACTGCACGTTTGCTGTGTTTTTGCCCATAAACGCAGTCGATCTTACTGCACATTTGCTGTGTTTTTGCCCATAAACACAGTCGAGCTTACTACACGTTTGCTGTGTTTTTGCCCATAAACTCAGTCGATCTTACTACACGTTTGCTGTGTTTTTGCCCATAAACGCTTTTGCTGTCAGTGCACGTTTGCTGTGTTTTTGCCCATAAAAGCAGTCGATCTTACTACACGTTTGCTGTGTTTTTTGGTCATAAACGCAGTCGATCTTACTGCACGTTTGCTGAGTTGTTGGCCATAAACGCAGTCGATCTTACTGCACGTTTGCTGTGTTTTTGCCCATAAACTCAGTCGATCTTACTACACGTTTGCTGTGTTTTTGCCCATAAACCCAGTCGATCTTACTACACGTTTGCTGTGTTTTTGCCCATAAATGCAGTCGCTGTTAGTGCACGTTTGCTGTGTTTTTGCCCATAAACTCAGTCGATCTTACTACACGTTTGCTGTGTTTTTGCCCATAAACGCAGTCGCTGTCAGTGCACGTTTGCTGTGTTTTTGCCCATAAAAGCAGTCGATCTTACTACACGTTTGCTGTGTTTTTGCCCATAAACTCAGTCGATCTTACTACACGTTTGCTGTGTTTTTGCCCATAAACGCAGTCGCTGTCAGTGCACGTTTGCTGTGTTTTTGCCCATAAACTCAGTCGATCTTACTACACGTTTGCTGTGTTTTTGCCCATAAACGCTTTTGCTGTCAGTGCACGTTTGCTGTGTTTTTGCCCATAAAAGCAGTCGATCTTACTACACGTTTGCTGTGTTTTTGGCCATAAACGCAGTCGATCTTACTGCACGTTTGCTGTGTTTTTGCCCATAAACGCAGTCGATCTTACTGCACATTTGCTGTGTTTTTGCCCATAAACACAGTCGAGCTTACTACACGTTTGCTGTGTTTTTGCCCATAAACTCAGTCGATCTTACTACACGTTTGCTGTGTTTTTGCCCATAAACGCTTTTGCTGTCAGTGCACGTTTGCTGTGTTTTTGCCCATAAAAGCAGTCGATCTTACTACACGTTTGCTGTGTTTTTTGGTCATAAACGCAGTCGATCTTACTGCACGTTTGCTGAGTTGTTGGCCATAAACGCAGTCGATCTTACTGCACGTTTGCTGTGTTTTTGCCCATAAACTCAGTCGATCTTACTACACGTTTGCTGTGTTTTTGCCCATAAACCCAGTCGATCTTACTACACGTTTGCTGTGTTTTTGCCCATAAATGCAGTCGCTGTTAGTGCACGTTTGCTGTGTTTTTGCCCATAAACTCAGTCGATCTTACTACACGTTTGCTGTGTTTTTGCCCATAAACGCAGTCGCTGTCAGTGCACGTTTGCTGTGTTTTTGCCCATAAAAGCAGTCGATCTTACTACACGTTTGCTGAGTTTTTGGCCATAAACACAGTCGATCTTACTGCACGTTTGCTGTGTTTTTGCCTATAAACGGAGTCGATCTTACTGCACGTTTGCTGTGTTTTTGCCCATAAACACAGTCAAGCTTATTGCATGTTTGCTGTGTTTTTGCCCATAAACTCAGTCGATCTTACTACACGTTTGCTATGTTTTTGCCCATAAACGCAGTTGATCTTACTGCATGTTTGCTGTGTTTTTTGGCCATAAACTCAGTCGCTGTTAGTGCACGATTGCTGTGTTTTTGCCTATAAACTCAGTCGATCTTACTACACGCTTGCTGCGTTTTTGCCCATAAACGCAGTCGCTGTTAGTGCACGTTTGCTGTGTTTTTGCCTATAAACTCAGTCGATCTTACTACACGTTTGCTGTGTTTTTGCCCATAAACGCTTTTGCTGTCAGTGCACGTTTGCTGTGTTTTTGCCCATAAAAGCAGTCGATCTTACTACACGTTTGCTATGTTTTTGCCCATAAACGCAGTTGATCTTACTGCATGTTTGCTGTGTTTTTTGGCCATAAACGCAGTCGATCTTACTGCACGTTTGCTGTGTTTTTGCCCATAAACTCAGTCGATCTTACTACACGTTTGCTGTGTTTTTGCCCATAAACCCAGTCGATCTTACTACACGTTTGCTGTGTTTTTGCCCATAAATGCAGTCGCTGTTAGTGCACGTTTGCTGTGTTTTTGCCCATAAACTCAGTCGATCTTACTACACGTTTGCTGTGTTTTTGCCCATAAACGCAGTCGCTGTCAGTGCACGTTTGCTGTGTTTTTGCCCATAAACTCAGTCGATCTTACTACACGTTTGCTGTGTTTTTGCCCATAAACGCTTTTGCTGTCAGTGCACGTTTGCTGTGTTTTTGCCTATAAAAGCAGTCGATCTTACTACACGTTTGCTGTGTTTTTGGCCATAAACGCAGTCGATCTTACTGCACGTTTGCTGTGTTTTTGCCCATAAACGCAGTCGATCTTACTGCACATTTGCTGTGTTTTTGCCCATAAACACAGTCGAGCTTACTACACGTTTGCTGTGTTTTTGCCCATAAACTCAGTCGATCTTACTACACGTTTGCTGTGTTTTTGCCCATAAACGCTTTTGCTGTCAGTGCACGTTTGCTGTGTTTTTGCCCATAAAAGCAGTCGATCTTACTACACGTTTGCTGTGTTTTTTTGGTCATAAACGCAGTCGATCTTACTGCACGTTTGCTGAGTTGTTGGCCATAAACGCAGTCGATCTTACTGCACGTTTGCTGTGTTTTTGCCCATAAACTCAGTCGATCTTACTACACGTTTGCTGTGTTTTTGCCCATAAACCCAGTCGATCTTACTACACGTTTGCTGTGTTTTTGCCCATGAATGCAGTCGCTGTTAGTGCACGTTTGCTGTGTTTTTGCCCATAAACTCAGTCGATCTTACTACACGTTTGCTGTGTTTTTGCCCATAAACGCAGTCGCTGTCAGTGCACGTTTGCTGTGTTTTTGCCCATAAAAGCAGTCGATCTTACTACACGTTTGCTGAGTTTTTGGCCATAAACACAGTCGATCTTACTGCACGTTTGCTGTGTTTTTGCCCATAAACGGAGTCGATCTTACTGCACGTTTGCTGTGTTTTTGCCCATAAACACAGTCAAGCTTATTGCATGTTTGCTGTGTTTTTGCCCATAAACTCAGTCGATCTTACTACACGTTTGCTATGTTTTTGCCCATAAACGCAGTCGATCTTACTGCACGTTTGCTGTGTTTTTGCCCATAAACGCAGTCGATCTTACTGCACATTTGCTGTGTTTTTGCCCATAAACACAGTCGAGCTTACTACACGTTTGCTGTGTTTTTGCCCATTAACGCAGTCGATCTTACTGCACATTTTCTGTGTTTTTGCCCATAAAAGCAGTTGCTGTTAGTGCATGTTTGCTGTGTTTTTGCATATAAACACAGTCGATCTTACTGCACGTTTGCTGTGTTTTTGCCCATAAACTCAGTCGATCTTACTACACGTTTGCTATGTTTTTGCCCATAAACGCAGTTGATCTTACTGCATGTTTGCTGTGTTTTTTGCCCATAAACTCAGTCGCTGTTAGTGCACGATTGCTGTGTTTTTGCCTATAAACTCAGTCGATCTTACTACACGCTTGCTGCGTTTTTGCCCATAAACGCTTTTGCTGTCAGTGCACGTTTGCTGTGTTTTTGCCCATAAAAGCAGTCGATCTTACTACACATTTGCTGTGTTTTTGGCCATAAACGCAGTCGATCTTACTGCACGTTTGCTGTGTTTTTGCCCATAAACGCAGTCGATCTTACTGCACATTTGCTGTGTTTTTGCCCATAAACACAGTCGAGCTTACTACACGTTTGCTGTGTTTTTGCGCATAAACACAGTCGATCTTACTGCACGTTAGCTGTGTTTTTGCCCATTAACGCAGTCGATCTTACTGCACATTTTCTGTGTTTTTGCCCATAAAAGCAGTTGCTGTTAGTGCATGTTTGCTGTGTTTTTGCATATAAACACAGTCGATCTTACTGCACGTTTGCTGTGTTTTTGCCCATAAACTCAGTCGATCTTACTACACGTTCGAGTCCCACAGACTTCAATGGGGTTCTAAATGTTCGCGCGAACCCGCGGTCTGTTCGAACGTTCTGGTGCGAACCGAACGCGGGTATGTTTGGCTTATCCTATCCGGCATGTTCCTGCAGAAAAAAAACCCTGGTCATGGGCCAACCTGAGTATTGTTATATATTTGTACACCAGCTCAGAGTGGGTTTTAGATACCACAAGATTCCTGATTTGTGAACTGGCTGTAAGTCTTTAATAATCTGTCACTGTCATAGTGTCAGGTTCTAAAAGTGGCGGTAGTAAGGACTACCTTAATTTGTCAAATGTATTGGTAATGTTACAGAAACTGGCACACATGCTTATTGAAATAAGTCACATGTATTTCTAAAGGGCACTACTGCCAGAAAACTATCCTTGGTGCTTTACTGAATTCCTCAGACAGTTTTTGCTTTTGTATAGAAAATATAGCCATATGTACTGGATTCTCTAACACCGTCAAACTTACATGTGCCATGGAGATTTGCAGCAAAAAGTTAGCAGCAAGCAGAATTTTCAAAAAAGTCTTCATTTCTATAGGATAACAAAAAAAAAAAATAATAGATTTAAAGTGAAACTAAACAATATCCTAAAGCCCCATACACACTATCAGTTTTCCTGCAGGTTTTTCTCTTCAGGTTTACCAAAACCATCTAATATGAGGTCAAACCTTAAGGCCGCGTACATACGATCGAATTTATCTGCTGAAACCGGTCCGACGGACCGTTTCAGCAGACAAATTCGATCGTGTGTATGGGCGAGCAAACATGGTTTTTCCAGCAGACAAATTTTAAAGCATGCTTTAAAATTTGTCTGCTGGAAACCCGTCCATCCGACATGTCCGCTGGTTAGTACACTAACCAGCGGACATAACTTTCCGCACATGCGTTGAATGGATTTGACGCATGAATGGACATATTTTACTTCCTGGTTCGGTGATGTGGCGGCGTCAACGCCACCGCCACGTCACTGCGCTGTCTGCCGGCAGGGATTTTGGTTTGATCGTGAGTACACGGATCAAACCAAAATAGCCCAGCAGACAAATCCAATGAAAACGGTCTGTCAGACCGTTTTCATCGGATGAATCTCATGGTGTGTACGCGGCCTCAGAGTTTCAATTTGTATGCAATCAGGCAGGCCCTTGTACTACATGATTTGGGAAACCTGAAGAGAAAATCCTGCAGGAAAACTGATAGTGTGTATGGGGCTTTAGTTTCCAAAAATAATCCATACACATGCATTACTTAATGGTCCTATATTTTTCAAGAAATTGTTGCCCCCCTCCACCAGAATACACTGAATAAAGAATACACCATTCATAGCGATCACATCATTACAATGTAAACAAAACAGTTCTGAAAGGCTTCCATTCATGACTGTTTTGCATACTATTTTGATGCTGTGATTGGCCCACAGCTATAAAATGGTACCTGGGCTAAGCACAGCAGGCTGTACCATGTAATTAGCGGTAGCCAATCACAGATCACAATAGTAAGCAAGCTGCCATTAATGAAAGCCATTAATGATAGCTAAAACTATTGCTTTTACCAATGACCATCACTGTTATATGCAATAATAGAGCAAAGAAAATCCTTGATCATTAAAAAAAAAAAATCTTCAACTTAATTTTTTTTACCATACTGTCACCAGTCAGTATCCCTGATCACTGCCACACCAGTCATATGATGATGCTGTACTGCACTGATGACAGTATTAAACAAATTGTGAAAAAAGAAAATGATATGCACCCTTCAACCTTCTTCCACCCCACTGTGCCAATCAATATACAAACCCCCCAAAAAAGCTTACTTAAAAAATATAAATAGTATGTAAACAATTCTTAATGAAAAAAATAGTAGCGCTATGTGCAAAAGTTATTTTGAACAATAAATGTGAAAAGAAATCTGTGACAAAATATGTATATGTAAGAAGAAAAAAAAAAAAATATATATATATATATATACTGTATATATATATATATATATATATATATATATATATATATATATATATATATATATATTTATGGTTGGAGCCCTATGGCCGATACGGACATGGACACAGACAGACTAGGACTCACAACATACAATGGGCCTGAAGTGTGCGCTGGCCCTAATGGACGGTACGCCAAAATAAGGGGGCATACCCTGTTAAATGATAGATGTTGTGGAGAGGAATGAACTTGGGAATTCCTGTGAAATGGGATGGGGGGGTGGGCGAGGTGCGCCGGAAGTCTCGTGCTGAGACAGGAAGCCGACGAAGCCCGGAGGCAGGCGAGGAGGTTATATAGGCTGCCCGGGCTCCTCCCATAAACACAGGCCGCTGCTCAGCCTTCTTACTTATGGTTGGAGCCCTACGGTCGATACAGACATGGACACAGACTGACTAGGACTCACAACATACAATGGACCTGAAGTGTGCGCTGGCCCTAATAGACAGTACGCCAAAATAAGGGGGCAAAACATTCAGTTAGGGTTATAGTTTTATTGAGTCAGAACATTAGTGAGCAAGTTTGGCGAAGGCTTGTGACATCTCTGCCTGAGAGTCAGGAATGAACCTAGCGAAGCAGGCAGACTTCCACCTGCCTAGTTTCTTAATGATGTGGTCAGGGACCCCGTGTCGCGAGGCGGCTGAGGCTGCTCCGATACGAATGGAGTGGCCCGAATACTGGGTAGGATTGAGGTGCAGACTTCGTAAGAGGATCCTCACCTGTTTAATGAACTGGCTGGTGTTGAGAGGTTTGTCCGGAAAAGGGAGTAGAGGAGCGGAGTCTGATTGGGCTGGCAAAAGTAATAGTAAGCGGTCCAACACGGTCACTGGGCACCAGGCGTTACCCGTCTTGTAAATGGTGATATCTAAGCCTGGACCTGATTGCTGTGTTTTGGAGGTAGAGGTAGTGAGGTGGAGCGTGAAGCGGTCTTGATGGCGGACCAAGTGTCGTCTGCACAGGACTTGGCCGGCAGGGCTGTTGAAGGCAAATTCGCTCGGCCGGAAGAAGCCGTAATATGGTAGGTAGATGGCTGCTTGTATGACCAAGCTAGGTAGGAGGCCGAACGGGGATGTTGCTAGGATGGCGGATAGATTTCTGAATATGGTGCTGGTTATGGGCAGGCGTTTGGCGATGACGGGTGGTTGTTGCTTCTGGACTGCGCGTAGGGCGGCTTTGACCGCGTGAAACGTAAACAGCAAATTTTTTGCCGGGTCTTGTAAGGCCAGAAAGTACTGGACGCCTGCCAGGTAGAGGCGGATGGAGTTATATGAAAGGGACTGGTAGACATGTGCACAGAATTTTTTTTTGTTTTTTTTTTGTTCCGTTATGTAGGTTCGTTTCCGTTCGTGTTTCGTAAGATGCCCGTTTTCCTGTTTGTTCCCGTTAGTTTTTCGTACGACGCAATTTTTTCGTATTCTGATTGTTTCGTATTTTCGTTACCGTTTTATTTTCGTACATGCGGGATGGTTCGTTATTCTGTTTAATTCATGTTCGTTACTTGTTAGACAATAATTTTTGTGAATTTTCGTCAATGATTTGCATTCTGTATTTTGAATTCTTTTTTCTGTTCGTATTTTCAGTCGTATGTTCATATGACATCTATAACAAAAGATTTGCATTCTGTATTTTGAATTCCTTTTTTCTGTTCGTATTTTGGATTCAAAATACAGAATGCAAATCTTTTGTTATAGATGTCATATGAACATACGACTGAAAATATCAAAAGAAAAAGGATTCAAGATACAGAATGCAAATCTTTTGTTATAGGTGTAATTTTCGTTTTTTTGAATGGGCAGTGAGTGAGTGTAGTTAGTGAAGCAGCTTCTCTGTACACTAGTACAGTGAGTAGTACAGTAAAGCCAAATAAACTTTTCTGTGGATTTTCATTTTTAGGGAGATCAGTTGGCCAGACTTTTGAACCCAAAAATGGTTTTCTGATGGTGTTTAAAAACTAATGAATTTTCTGAGAACAAACGGAAAACAATAGTTTTTATGTTTGTTGTTAAAAAAGTCTGACCAAGTGTATGGGGCTTAACAATAGTTAATATGGATGAGCCGCGTGTTGAAAGTGCCGCGAATCCCGCGATATATTTACGAAAGTACAAAATGACGAAAATTACTGAAAATACGAACAGAAAAAGCATTTTCGTCATTTTGTACTTTCGTAAATATATCGTGGGATTCGCGGCACTTTCAACACGTGGCTCATTCATATTAACTATTGTTAAGCCCCATACACTTGATCAGACTTTTTTAACAACAAACATAAAAACGATTGTTTTCCGTTCATTCTCAGAAAATGTGTTCGTTTTTAAACTCCATCAGAAAACCATTTTTGGGTTCAAAAGTCTGGCCAACTGATCTCCCTTTAGATGAAAATCCACAGAAAAGTTTATTTGGCTTTACTGTACTACTCTCTGGACTAGTGTACTCAGCACAAAAGAGAAGCTGCTTCACTAACTACACTCACTCACTGCCCATTCAAAAAAATGAAAATTACATCTATAACAAAAGATTTGCATTCTGTATCTTGAATCCTTTTTCTTTTGGTATTTTCAGTCGTATGTTCATATGACATCTATAACAAAAGATTTGCATTCTGTATTTTGAATCCAAAATACGAACAGAAAAAAGGAATTCAAAATACAGAATGCAAATCTTTTGTTATAGATGTCATATGAACAATGAACATACGACTGAAAATACGAACAGAAAAAGGATTCAAACAAAATACAGAATGCAAATCTGTTGTTATAGATGTCATTTTCGTTCTTTTGCCGTTTTTCGTTTTGTCGTATTTTCGTCGGATCGTTTGTTTGTATTTGCGGTTGTTCGTTATGCGGCTCATTAGTAATCCCGTCATTTTCGTATTTTGGTGCTTTAATTTTTTCGTATGTACACATTATCCCACGGGTACGAAAATGAACATTTTCGTACGAAAATAACATTCGTACGAACGGGAATGCACATATCTAGGGACTGGCAAGTATGGCAGTAGGAGATGAAGGCCAGCACGTGCTTGACATTCGGGGTGGTGTTCGCAGAGTGGTGCGTCAGGAATTTGTTAAAGGTGTCCCAAGCTGTGCGATAGGACTTAAGGGTATTGCGGGAGAGGGACTGGTTAATCAGCTGGGTAGCTGATTGTAGGTGCTGTGTCAGTCCAGGGTCAGTTGAGACCAAGGTGGGATAGGGGCTGAAGATGGATGGGCTCCAGGTTTCTGCTGAAAAAAAGAAGCATAGTTAAATCGGGACAAGGCGTCTGCGGCGAGATTACACTTGCCGGGCAGGAAGGTACAGTGTACGTTGAATTGGTGTAGTAAGGACAGTTGCACCAGCCGACGTAAGAAGGACATTATAACAAGGGACCTGCCCTTGTTGATAATGTCGGCTGTGGCCTGGTTGTCGGTGGTGAAGGTAACCGTCCGGCCCAGCTGTGGCCCCAGAGTTGGGCGGCTGCTACGACTGGGTACAACTCGAACAAGGAGGACGTCTGGGTGAAGCCAGGGATGGCTAGTATTTCTGGCGGCCATGGTCCTGCGAACTAGTGGAGGCTGCGGCGTTGGTCACTATTTGTGGGGAAAGGGGCAACACTGACGGTATAAACATTGATATACCATTCCAGTTGGTAAGAAATTCTTCCCACATTAAGAGGTCTGCTAAGGCTGCAGTATCCAATTTGAGGATCTGATCGGGGTCCTGTGCTTGGGAAAGGAAAACCAGGAGACGTGACACGAAGGATCGGCCCTGAGGGGTGATCCTTACCGCTAAGTTGAGCATTCCGAGGAGGGACTGCAGCTGCTTTCTGGTGCAGCCCTGCGTTTGAGTGAAAGTATGGAGGACTGCCCTGATGCGGGTCAGTTTGTCGGGGGGAGGCTGGTTTGCATGGAGGTGGTATCCAGGTTAACTCCAAGGAAGTTGATGGAGTGTGCTGGGCCATCCACTTTGTGTTCCGCGACGGGGACATTGAGATTCTTGAAGACGAGTCTCAACTTTTGGAGGTCCCCTGGAGACGTGTCGGGTGGTTCGATCAGCAAAAAGTCGTCCAAGTAGTGGATGACTTCTTGGAACTGGGCTTGGTTCACGAGTATCCAGGTGAGAGTCTGTGCGAAGGTGTTGAAGAGCCAGGGACTAGACTTGGAGCCAAATGTCAGCTTGGTGGTGAAGTAGTATGAGTCTCTTCACTTCATGCCATGCCAACACCAGAGGGATGGGTGTATAGGCAGGAGTTTAAAGGCGTCTGAGATGTCAGCCTTGGAGAGCCAGGTGCCCGTGCCGGTTTTGATTATGGCTTGGATTGCCATGTCTACGGACACGTATTTTAGGGAGAACTCCTCTGATGGAAATAAGGAGTTCAGGCTGGGGGTGGGGGAAGAATGAGGAGCAGACAGGTCGTAAACCAAACGTGTTTTATTTGAGAACTTGCCCTTAACAAGCCCAATAGGGCTGACTCTCCAGGTGCTGAAGGGGGGTCTGGTGAAGAGGCCTATGATGAAGCCTCGCTCTAGCTCTGTCTGTAAGAGCTGGTCTATGGCCTGCTCGTCTGTGGCGGCTGAGCGCAGGTTTCTACACTTGTGCGTTGTGTGGGGCAGTGAAATGAGGCCTGTGTGGAACCCTTCTGTGAAGGCTTGGACGAGGAAGGTGGTGAGGGAGGGGGTAGGGTGGGAGGTGAGGTAGAGCTCCAGCCAGGGGATGTTTATGCGGCTTAGTCAGGTCTTCGTTTGTTGCTTGACTAAGCATAGGGTCCTGGGGTGCGCTCTGTGGCACGTAAGGCAGACGTGGAGCAGACGGCATTGGCTGAAGTTGCAGGAGCAGTGGTTAAAATTATTGCAGATGGCCGCGCCGCCTAGCGTCTGTACTGGACACCCGATCTTGTCGGCCTGGGATGTCTGCTGGGTGGCCGGTAGGCCCTGAGCTGCCCTCGAGGTCGAGGGGCGAGTGTTGGTGGAGTTGGTGGTGTTGGCGCACCAGGAGGCGGTGTGGGTGGAGGACTGGCAAACAGCGCATAATGGTGAGCGCAGGCCCGGCAAAGTGGCAGCAGAACAGCTCGGTGTCGATGAGACTCCAATCTGTAGCTGTCTGGAACCGTAGCAGCCTGGCCGCTGCTTTGGCTGAGAAGGAGCGGTGGTAGTCATAGAATGAAAACCCTCCATACTTGTAGCCCAGATCCACTAAGGTGTGGAGATAAAGGTCCAGCTCTTCCCTTCTACTGGGGGAGGCGGAGCATAGGACGTCCCTGAGCATGCCTAAGGCCAAGGCGAATTCCGGGACTGATAGTTTACGGTTGAGCCTTGGGTCTTTGGCCTTGAGGACCACTGAGACGTCTCCCCAGGCGTAGGCCTTGTTCTCAGCTAGGTTGTGTACTGAGATGAGGAGGGAGGCTAGGTTGATGTACTTGCCTTCCAGGATGTCCTTCCTGATGTTGGCGGGGACCAAGTGGGCTGGGAGGACTACGGAGCACTTGCCTGCGCGTGTAAGCGGGGGAGGTATTTGCGGTTGTACTGTGGACGGGTCCGGGGTGAGCGTGGACGGATCGGGGGTAGTTGTAGGTGGGCGAGTCTCCAGAAGCGTCATTCTCGCCTGTACGTCTGTAATTGTGGTGGAGAGGGTTGCGACCATGTTGTGGAGTTGGACACGGCAGCGGATATGGAGTGTAATGAGGCTTGCTGGGTGCTTGGTCCGGGTGAAGCTGGCGGGACGTCGTTTAAAGCTGGAGGTGGGAACAGGAGCCTGAAGAGTTCTGCCTTCCTGGCTGTGGACGGAAAGGGCACATGCTTGCGCCTCAACTCCGCTGTTAACTTGGGGATGGTCCATCCCCTGAAGGAGCGTGCGCTTACCGCTCTCTGAAGGGGGGGCAGTGAGGAAGGGGCAAAAAGGTCTTCGCTGCCCTGAGACATGACTCAGGGTGAATCGTGCCCTGGGTACGGAGTCTTGTCTAGGAGGTCGGGGTGGGAAGAGCAGGAACCTGCAGGGGTGAGATAAAACGGGTTGTTTCCGTGTCCTGCCGGGGACAAGGGGTCCCCCCCCTTTTTTTTTCCTGTAGAAATGACTGAATCTGGCGTGCGGGTGGAGCTGGTGAGCTTGACTGACCTGTGGAGAAATGACAATATATAAGGACGGGGGCTAGCCAAGTTCGGACGTTGTAAGCGACCGACGAACGGGGTGAGACGGCGATGGCTTGTGGCCGAAATGTCCCATGACAAAGGCCTGAAACGGTGCTTTGCGGGTCTGGCTGACAATGCGGGGGCTCTGGAGCATGTGCTGAATTGAGGGTGACACTGTTGGGGAACGTTCGAGGCGAGCCTGCCTGCGGGAACGTGCGAGGGTTTGGGAGCTGGACGTGTGTCAAGGAAATGAGTGACAGAAATCCCATGACAGAGATGCGAATCTCTGGAGCATGTGCTGAAATGGGGCTAAAAAGAGGGGCATGTTAGGGTCGGGACTGTGTGTGAGGGTGTGTGTGGCCTTGTAGGGGCGTGTCTGTGCATGGGGAAGTAGCTGAAGTGATCCATGACAGAGGCATGAACTGGTGCATTGTGATTGTGACCGAGTACCGGGCTCTGGAGCATGTACTGAAACAGGGCCCTGGCGGGTTTGGCCACGTGTGGGATGGGGCGAAGCTGCAGCTGAGAAGGCGCTTATGTACACTGAAGGTGTACTGCAGCTGGGTAAGAGAGGGAGCGTGCCACTAGAGTTGCGTGAAGGTGCGTTGTCACGTGGTTAGCGACTACCGGGCTGTGTACTTGTAACTGTGCCAACTAATCAGTGCACGCATGTGAGGGATGTGACAACAGGTGGAATACAGTTCAGTGCGAGGTAAACAAACACTAATGCTATGGGACGGTCTACATAGATGCAGTTGTGCATTGTAATTTACAATTTCGCTGTTTGCTAATTAATCTGTGACTACAAGAATGTTTACTGTTGCATTATCAAGAAGACTGAGTTAGAATTACCCAGTAACACTGCACAACCATGCTATGGTAACAGATCTGCTAGTGGTTGAGTGTTCACAAATACATTTTTGTGGGTTAAAAGAGGACTGTCGGCAACTGACAGAGAGGAGTGTAAGAAATGTGGGGTGTGATGAAGCTGCGTGGGTGTATTCGACAGTCAGTAGACAGGAACGGGTAAGGAGGCTGCGTGGTGGTGACAGGTTTGACCTGCAATGGAAGCGGCTAGCGTGTGGGACTCGTCAGTGCGTGGGGACTGAAATGGCTGGCGAGCCTCCGGTGTAGAGGGGGGTCGGGTGGTGAGGAGATCCTACCTGTCGTGGTCGGGCGGATGTGGAGCGAGCGGACGTCTTGGTGTCTGCGTTGTCGGCTGGATGGCGCGGATACCATGACGCAATACGAAGTGCGCCGGAAGTCTCGTGCTGAGACAGGAAGCCGACGGAGCCCGGAGGCAGGCGAGGAGGTTATATAGGCTGCCCGGGCTCCTCCCATAAACACAGGCCGCTGCTCGGCCTTCTTACATATATATATACTGTATATATTAGTAAATAAAAAACAATATAATGAAGTGTTCCAAGAATTTGTCACAGATTTATTTTCACATTTATTTAGGATTGTTCAAAATAACTTTTGATGACAGTATGTAAAATAGTGTGAACAAATAATGTATTTAATTTCTTAATTTTCCCAAAACATTGTGACAAAAAATACAACTTAAAAAAACTCAGCATGACTCTTACTAAATACCTTGGACTGTCTACTTTACAGAAATGGGTCATTTGGGGGGTATTTGTACTGTCGAATTTTAGGGCCTCAAGAAATTAGATAGTTCGTCAGTACGCCAGGATTCACCAGTTTTCAAATATACAGCCCTGGCCAAAAGTTTTGAGAATGACACAAATATTCATTTTCACAAAGTCTTCTGCTTAAATGTGTTTAGATCTTTTTTGTAGACATGTGCATTCGTTTTCGTTAGAATGCATTTTCGTCCGAAAATCTGTTTTTTTCGTTATCGTTTTAACAAACGATAACGAAAGTGCAAGAAACGAAAACCGAAAGATGCAACATAAAAAATGCTTTATTTTCGTTTTCGTTGCGGTAAAAATTTGATATAGAGAGATTCAACATTATAGGGAAAAGATTCGACATCATAGAGAAAAGATTTGACATTATAGAGAAAAGATTCGACACTATAGAAATAATACAGTAGATTCGACATTACAGAGAATAGATTTCGATTTATGAGAAAATAGATTCGATATTATAGAGAATAGATTCGACATTATTACTAGTCATACAACATTAGAATTCTTGTAGGCGGAATATTCGAACGGAAATGTACAATTCCACGTAAAGATTCAACGTTTCGTCCAATAATCTTTTGCCCACTCGACAGAAACCAAAAAGATTCGACGTTCCGTCAAATATTCTTTTGACCATTCGACAGAAACAAAGTATTATTGGATTTTCGGACGAAAGCGATTCCCCAACGAAAAACAAAATAAATCAAAATGATTTTCGGGAGTAACTAAATTAATTTATTTTCCAAACGAAAACGAAAAAACGAAACAAAATATTCCAGTCTGCACATGTCTACTTTTTTGTCAGATGTTACTATGATATACTGAAGTATAATTATGAACATTTCATAAGTGTTAAGGCTTTTATTGACAATTACTGTACTTGAAGTTCATGATAAGAGTCAAGAATTCACCCTGGCATGCTGTCAATCAACATCTGGGCCACATCCTGACTGATGGAAGCCCATTCTTGCATAATCAATACTTTAAGTTTTATAGAATTTGTGAGTTTTCTTTTTGTTCACCAGCCTCTTAAGCATTGACCACAAGTTCTCAATGGGATTAAAGTCTAGGGCGTTTCCTGGCCATGGACCGAAAAATGTAATATATTACAGGCATACCCAACTTTTAAGAACACAATTGTGTTTATTTACTAAAGCTGGAAAGCGCAAAATAAGGCTCACTTCTGCACAGAAACCAATGAGCTTCCAGGTTTTATCACCAGGCTTAATTGAACACGCTGGAGTTAGAAGCTCATTGGTTTCTATGCAGAAATGAGCCTGATATTGCGATTTCCAGCTTTAGTAAATAAACCCTATTGTGTACTTAAAAGCGGAGTATGCCTGTATTCCCCAAGCCACTTAGTTATTACTTATGTCTTATTCATGCTGGAATAGACATTGGGGGTTATCTACTAAAGGCAAATCCACTTTGCACTACAAGTGCAGGGTGCACTTGAAACTGCACTGAAAGTGCACTTGGAAGTGCAGTCGCTGTAAATCTGAGGGGTAGATCTAAAATGAGGGGAAGCTCTGCTGATTTTATTATACAATCATGTGCAAGCTAAAATGCTGCTTTTTAATTTCCTTGCATATCCCCCTCGGATCTACAGCGACTGCACTTCCAAGTGCACTTTGCACTTGCAGTTTGCACTTGTAGTGCAAAGTGGATTTGCCTTTACTAAATAGCCGCCATTGTTTGTCATCAAACTGTTCTAGTACGGTTTGAAGACATTGCTCATGGAGGATATTTTTGTACCATTCTTTATTCATGGTTGTGTTCTTAGGTAAAATTGTGAGTGAGCTCCACTCCCTTGGCTGAGAAGCAACCCAACACATGAATGGTCTCAGGGTGCTTTACTGTTGGCATGACACAGGACTGATGGTAACGCTCACCTTTTCTTCTTCAGACAAGGTTTTTTTACGAATGCCCCAAACAATTGGAAATGGGAATCATTTGAGAAAGTGACTTTATCTTAGTTCTTAGTAATCCAGTCCCTGTACCCTTTGTAGTCTTTCCCTGATGTTTTTCCTGGAGAGAAGTGGCTTCTCTACTGCCCTGCACTGTGTGTGCAGATGCACTCACACCTGCCTCCTGCCATTCCTGAGCAAGCTCTGCACTGGTGGTGGTGCCAAGATCCCGCAGCTCAATCAGCTGTAGGAGACAGTCCTGGCACTTGCTGGACTTTCTTGGGCGCCGTGAAGTCTTCTTCACAAATGCTGTGGTAATGTTTTTTATGAAAAAAATATGAAAATGTAAAAAATTGCGCTGTCTCATAAACAAAGAAAAAACCCTTTAAAAGAAAATATGTATTATATTATTTAGGCATCGGACATTTTCTTACCTCATGCATTAGATGATCTCTTATAATTTAGAGATCATCGGAAGTTGGCAAGAGGCCAATTTAATTTTCATTTAGATTGTTATACTTTATTATCACGTAAACGGTGGATAGCACATTCAGTTGGTTGAATACTAATGGAATAATATTTGATACACATGAATACTTGTTTATTGAACTCTTTATTTATCACTGGTTGATACACTATGTTTTCTATATTTTTTTTTAACGTCCCTGGCGGTATGATTCTGTCTGGAATTACGTACCAAAAGCGGTACAATTATTTTGCATGGAAATTCTGCGTTTTATACTGTAGGCCTGCAATTCTTAGGAATAACTCACTTAAATTTGTCCAAACCAGAGTCTAGTAAACATCTCTGGTATGATAAAGTTTGAAACACAAAATCATAAAATTATTAGATATGTGCATTCCCGTTCGTACGAATGTTATTTTCGTACGAAAATGTTCATTTTCGTACCCGCAGGATAATGTGTACATACGAAAAAATTAAAGCACCAAAATACGAAAACTACGAGATTACGAATGAGCCGCATAACGAACAACCGCAAATACGAACGAATGATCCGACGAAAAAAAACGACAAAACGAAAACGGCAAAAGAACAAAAATGACATCTATAACAAAAGATTTACATTCTGTATTTTGTTTCAATCCTTTTTCTGTTTGTTTTCAGTCCTATGTTCATTGTTCATATGACATCTATAACAAAAGATTTGCATGCTGTATTTTGTTTCAATCCGTTTTCTGTTTGTTTTCAGTCCTATGTTCATTGTTCATATGACATCTATAACAAAAGATTTGCATGCTGTATTTTGAATCCAAAATACGAACAGAAAAAAAGGAATTTAAAATACAGAATGCAAATCTTTTGTTATAGATGTCATATGAACATACGACTGAAAATAGCAAAAGAAAAGGGTTTCAAGATACTGCAAATCATTGACGAAAATTCACGAAAATTATTGTCTAACAAGTAACGAACATGAATTAAACAGAATAACCCCGCATGTACGAAAATAAAACAGTAACGAAAATACGAAGCGATCGGAATACGAAAAAATCGCGTCATACGAAAAACGAACGGGAACAAACAGCAAAACGGGCGTCTTACGAAAAACGAACGAAAACGAAAAAACGGAACGATATGAAACAGAACAAAAAAAATTTTTTTTTTTTTCTGTGCACATTTCTAAAAATTATAATATAATAAATAACTATAAATAATTATAACAAATAATAATGTAATTATAATAAAAATTATTCACTAATGTAATCAAATCAAAAACACTGAAATTTGCTCAGTTGCAGAATTGTCGCTGTCATTACTTTTATTTTTATGACGAATTTCCCCACAAATCGCTATCGCTCAATTCTGCAAGTGATTATCATTTATTATCGCTGTTATTTAGCTGCTCTAAAATCACTTTTGACATAAAGGGACACTTTTTGTTGCTATGGACAATCTACAGTTTGCAGGCACAAAAAAAAAAAAAATTATTATGTAAAAGAACATGCAGGGCACTGGGCAGACCACTAGGGACAAGGGGGGTGTGTACTTTTTACATACAGTACTGTAATCTATAAGATTACAGTATACTGTATGTAATGTGTTTGTTTACTTTTTTGAATTTGCCACCGGTCTCCGCCCCCGTGCGTCGTTACGTCGCAGGGAACGGAGATCGGCGGCGCGCGGGCACTGTGTGAGTCGAATGGAGGATGCCACTCGCTCACACAGCGGGGATGCATCGCTGGATCCAAGGACAACGTAAGTACAGTATACCCTGCCTGGATACAAGGTAAGCCAGCGCGCTGCAGGCTCTGCATATTCACCCCGAGCGTGACTCGGGGATACCGATTTTTGCATAAAAAATCCACCCCGAGTCACGCTCGGGGATACCGGCAGGGGGGTTAATAGGGATGTTTCTTTCTTTATGAGACAGCGCAACCTTTTACATTTTTAAATTGTTTCCATCATCTCTTTGTATCCAAGGAGTGATAAAGGTGCAGCAGTCTAATTTTGCACAAAATGTTCACACACATTTCAATGTTTTTTTATAGGATTAAATTCAGGGACTTTGAAATTAGAGAGTATATGAAAATTGCCATTATAAGAACTGAGGCAGCAGACTTTGTGAAACTTAATATTTGTGTCATTCTCAAAACTCAACTGGCTACAGCTGTACTGTACATACCATAGTTTATAGACGCTATAACTTTCCTACAGACAAAATAATATACACTGATTTGGGTTATATTTACCATGTAGCAGACTACATTTTGGTCTACATTTATTAAGAAAGATTTTCTTTTTGCAAAATGTTATAACAGAAACTAAGAAAATGCTGTTTCTTTTTCAAAATTAACTGTATTTTTCCATTTATATAGCAAAAAATAAAAAATTAACTCAGTGGTGATTAAATACCATCAATAGATGTCTGATAATATGATATACATTTAGTTTACATACAGTGTTGATTGACCAAGCTATTGCCAGGTAAAGTAGCACAGTATAGAGAAAAAAATGGCCTGATCATGAAGGGGTAAAACCTTACGGAGGTCAAATCGTTAAAGTCACCTAGCCCTTTCTTTTGCAATCCCATACAATAATAGCATTATGTTATCCATTTCTTGCTCTCTCTCTCTCATGTCACATCTTCTAGCAATCCCTATTTAGAAGCAGTGATACAGTAACTGTGTTTTTTTTTTTTTTTACTTTCCCAGTATAACTCTAATGCCTCGTACACACGACCAGTTTTCCCTTTGGGAAAACTGGCATGGCAGCTTTTGGCCGGGAAAACTGGGCGTGTGTATGCTCCATGGCAGTTTTCCCGACAGGAAAACCACCAGGAATCGCGGCAGGAAAAATGAGAACATGTTCTTTTTTTCCTGCCGCAATTCCCAGTGGTCTTTTTCTCTGCAGTTTCCCTACGGGAAATACTGCGGTGGAGCATACACACGGCCAGGATTCCTGGCCAAAGCTCTCACCGCAGTTTTCTTGACGGGAAAACCTCTGGTGTGTATGCAGGTAAAGTGACTGAGCTGGTTCTCGGTTTTCCCCCCGGTATTTCCCGACAGACTTTTTACCACCAGGGAATACCAATCGTGTTTACGGGGCATCATTTTTCAGTCACTGCGGGAGTCATTTACTAAAACTGAAGAGTGCAAAATCTGGTGCAAATCTGCATAGAAACCAAACAGCTTCCAGATTTTATTGCCAAAACGAATTGAACAAGCTGAATTTAAAAGCTGCTTGTCTACCATACATATCTGTACCAAATGATGTGCTGTGCTGTGCTGTGTTTAAATTGCTTGGACAGAATTTCACAATTTCTTATTTACTGATTTTGTTTTTATTTTTCTATTAGTCTCTTATTTATAACAGAATTTTATGCCAACTCAATGAGGGCTGAGGATGGGGGGGATCTTGCCATAATTAGCAAAGATGCCCAGCATACTTGGAGCTTATGGCCCACTTACTTACTAACATGCTCTTCTCCAGTGCTGGTTGGTCCACACTCACCGTCAGTTCCCTGTGCCTCACCACCACCATCTTCTCTAGTTTCTTCTGGGTTAAGCATTCCTCCACCTTTTACAGGTGTTGGGAATAAGCTGGGGGTGTATACTACACGGAGCTTGTGCCATAGGCAATGTGCAGGGGCGGACTGACAACTCATTTGGCCCCCGGGCAATAGAAGATTATGGGGCCCCCAGGCTTACAGATGGCCACCAAGCCAGGTGGCAGTACAGAGGCGGGGCAGCTAAAATCTTGGGATTTTCACATCAAAAGCATGTAGATTTTGGACATATCAGGGACAGAAGTAAAAAGAACACAGATTTTTAGATACTGTCCCTGGTTTTAATGAGCCTGGCAACCCTGATGGGGCTCCCTAAGAGCATGGGGCCCTCGGGCAGTGCCCGAGTTCCTCAATGGTCAGTCCGCCCCTGACAATGTGCACAATATAAACGATTACTAGGAGCATTTGAAAGAGGTTTTGGCCAGAACATACTTTGCATTAGTGATGAGCGGAATACGCCATATTCGATTTCGCGATATTTCACGAATATATAGAAGAATATTCGCGAAATATTCGTTAATATCGAATATTCGTGATATTTTATCAAAAAAAAATTTTGCGAAATTTCGCTAATGCGAATGCGAAATTGATTGCGAAATTCTCGTCCGCGAATGCGCATGCGCGCGAACAACATGCGAAAACGGAGATCATTTCCTGGATTACTAAACTAATATGCACTAAACACTAACTCTACTTACACAAAGTTATATGACTAAACTAAAGCTAATTTTTTTTTGTTTTTTGTTCTTTTATACACAAAACACAGAAGGGCAGAGAAAGTATTCGCGAATATTCGGCAACATAAAAGGATCGCCTCAGCTACTCGGCCCAGGGTCTGTAATCATACCAGCAATGCTTTTAGACGTCGATGGAGATCACTAGGATGTGATCTGTTTTAAAAATACATTTGAAAAAATACGAATATTCGCAATAGCGAATATTCACCGCGATATTCGATTTATTCGCGAATTCTCGAATATGCAATATTCGTAACGAATATTCGCAATGCGAATATTCGTGAGCAACACTGCTTTGCATATGTTCTCCATCAAAAAATTAGACAATAAATAGTAAGGGTAAAGTTCTAAGCTCCCAGTACCACTAGATGGTTAGGCACATTCGACCAACGAAAACGAAAATAAAGCATTTGTTTATTCGGATCTTTCGGTTTTCGTATTCTGTGCATGTGTTTTTCACTTTTTGAATTTGGCACCGAGCTCGGTCCCCGTGCGTCGCAGCGCTCTCAGGGAATGGAGCTTGACACTGTGAATCGAGCAAGACACAGTGGCTCACAGATCACAGCGGGGAAACATCGCAGGATCCAGGGGCAAGGTAAGTAAGAGCTGTACCAGGATTCTGTGATGCGATCCTGAGTGTGGCTCGGGGTTACCGCTTGGTACTTTCACCCTGAGCCACACTCGGGAAAAAAGGGAGGTTAAATAAATTCAAAGAAATACCAAGAAACAAATGGGAGTTTTGAGGTACAAAGAAATGAATTGAAATTGATATTACAAAATTCTAAATTTTATTTAACACCATAGTTAAAAGGATTTTTTTTTTTTAGGTATAAAAACCAGAGCAAGCAAAGCTGTAGTCACAATACAAAAGAATGGTTGCCTCTACATGTTTCACCACAATCATGGCTTCTTCTGGAGCTTTTGTAGGACTTTATTACAGTATTACTCTTAAAATGATCAAGGTTCCAGTCCTCAGGGCCCGTCAAGAGGTCCAGTGAGGTATTTGTGCACCATAAATGAGGGGGGAACAATAATCACACCTGTTATGGTAAGAAGTTAACAAATTAATAGGCTGATAATTATATCACTCCTAGAGCGTCTACTTCATATACTGGTTGTAAGCTTCCAGGGAAAACTGTGCCACCTGAGCACTTCCTTCTTTAAAGATAACTGTATTCCTTTTCTTAGTATCAATATGATATCATTAAGCCAGGAAAGATCAATATAAATGGTCTATGCCAAGGGAGTAACCCTTTAAACTTGGATTAAAAATCCTGCAGGTACCATACAGGGCGATCGGCCACAGCCTATTTACTACTATCCCTTTCCTTTATATAGCTGAGGACAGCTCAGGGAGCTGTCATTTGGCTATGAGTATCATTAGGATTGCTCATTTGCATCAGGTCATATTTAATCAATGATGTCACTACCATCCCTTCCCTTTATATAGCTGAGGACAACTCAGGGAGCTGTCATTCGGCTATAAATATCACAAGGATTGGTGGTATGCATCGTGTTGTCAGATTTTTTTATTTATCGTGTCAGTGGGCATTGTGATGGATGGAAAGGTCTGGTATGCATTTTTTTTTTTGGGGGGGGGGGGGGGCAGAAGCAGCAAAAGTGACATTTACAAGGAAAAATAATGATACTGATGAAATTGTTGGCAAATGACATCCAACACAAAAATAACAGCACAGACTTCCCCCTCCCTAAAGGTCCCACATAATACATAGAAGACCATTGAAGGGGTCTGTATGATGGTGTTTTATTAAGAAACTGTTGATGAAATGCCATTTACCAGCAATTTTAGACAACATTATCCTTTTTGTAAATTTCAGTGCTACTTCTTTAAATAACTGAGATGCACCCCTTTAAAGGCAGGATTAGGGTACCCCCAGTCTTGTCATTTAAATAAAATGGGCATTTTTAATATTCCACTTTAGGCATTAAAACAAATGTGCTGCGCCTGGCCGGATGGTATTTAAAAAAAAAATATTTGCATTGGTACATGTTCCCTAGGGCAGTGCCCAACCCTATGTTATTTTTTGACACTCTTCTGCCTATAAGCCCAGAAAATGGTCATATTTAAATTGACAGATTTGGATGACAGATTCAACGTCAATGGGGTTTGGGTTTGACATCCAAACTTCTTTAAAGTTTGCCAAATCCTGCTTAAACAAAAATCCAGGACAATTTGGCTCACCCCTAGTAAAGATGACTGCTTCTGTTCACAAGGTTGTGTCCCTGAAATAATGCAAATTACGTTGATTTCCCATAACCTGTTATTATTAAAACCTTCAAGAATTTTTCTCTATTAAAGAATTAGTAAAAAAATTATTATTACAAATTTTACATTTTAAATTATTAAAGAAATCACATGAAAAAATAATAATCATTACGAGATTAACCAGAACGTATGTCTATTGAGAATTTTTTTAGACAATTTAAATAAAAATAAAAAATAAATATTTTTCTTATTTTGCTAGACATGTAAATCAATTTGAAATGCATATTTTTTTTTGTAGATTCGATAAAAATGTGCATAATCACTTACCTTCTCCCCTTTATGTACACACTGGGTGAATACAAGACTGACAATCTGAAAAGCGCACAAGGATTTATATATCTATGACCATCACAATCTGTCCCATCCCTTACAAACATGTCAAAGCCATGTCACTTTGTACATCCTCAGCCAAACAATATACTGCAAAAACACAGCCTGCACCTGATTAAACTCTGTTAAATTAAGTTAGCATTGGCTGCCAGCCTCAACAGTAGACGCCATAGCAGACAAAAGTAATCATCCTACTTGCTGAGAAAATAGAATGACACAGACATAGGCAGCATTAAATTATTAAATGGAACTAAACATTGAAGTAGGTATTAAAAGAGTATCTACTTATAAATAATATGTCTTTAACGGCAACAATCTTGACTTAACACTACTTTGGTAGCAGTTGTAGGAATAGGGTGCAACAGGTACTCCTTACAAACACATAAAAGAGAAGTGTAATATTGTAATTTCACAATGTCATTCTTATCTTAGCAGTCCTTGCTTAAAGGGGTTGTAAAGGATCCCCCCCCCTAAATAGCTTCCTTTACCATAGTGCAGTTCTCCTTCACTTACCTCATCCTTCCATTTTGCTATTAAATGTCCTAATTTCTTTGGAGAAATGCTCACTTCCTGTTTTTTCTGTCTGTAACTCCACACAGTAATGCAAGGGGGGAGTGAACAGGAGTGTCAGGACGCCCACTAACACACAGCTCCTTTCTCTATCTGCAAAGTAGAGAGTGCCCTGACTTGCCTGCTCACCCCCCCCCCCCCAAGAGGCTTTCTCCACACCACAAAGAAAGCCTCACATTACGGTGGTGAGTTACAGACAGAAGAACAGGAAGTGAGGATTTCTCAGAAAAAATAAGGACATTTAAAAGCAAAATCGAAGGATGAGGTAAGAGAAGGAGGACTGCACTAAGGTAAAGGAAGCTATTTAGGGGGGAAAAAATTCCTTTACAACCCCTTTAATTACCCTGGAGTCTTACATTGACACATGGTCATCTAAGCCCAGCCCTTGACCATCACTGGCCAGTAGGGATAAGCCGAACACCCCATATTCGGTTCGCACCAGAACCTTCGAACGGACCGAACGTTCGCGCGAACATTTAGAACACCATTGACGTCTATGGGACTCGAACGCTCGAATTCAAAAGTGCTAATTTTAAAGCCTAATATGCAAGTTATTGTGGTAAAACGTCTTTGAGAACCCAGGTCTTGCACCAGGGAACATTTATCAATGGCAAAAAGTTTAAAAAACGGTTGTTTTTTAAGGAGCAGGACTCCTGAAAAAACAATTGTTTTTAAAACTTTTTTTCCATTGCTACATGTTCCCTCGGGCAAGACCCGGGTTCTCAAAGACGTTTTCACAGGCAAACTATAGACACCCAGCAGGTACAATATTTAAAGGAATTTTTCATTTTTTTTATTTATTTTGATTTAAGCATCATTAAAATCACTGCTCCTGCATCAGGAGCAGTGATGGTAATGATGCTTAACCACTTCCATACAGGGCATTTTCACCCCCCTCCTGCCCAGACCAATTTTTAGTTTTCAGCACTGTCGCACTTTGAATGACAATTGCGCGGTCGTGCGACGTGGCTCCCAAACAAAATGTACACCCTTTTTTCCCCACAAATAGAGCTTTCTTTTGGTGCTATTTGATCACCTCTGGGGTTTTTAATTTTTTACGCTATAAACAAAAGAAAGCGTACATTTTTTAGAAAAACACAATGGGCCAGATTCTCGTACATCCCGCGGCGGCGTAGCATAAGCCATTTACACTACACTACCGCAACTTACTAGAGCAAGTGCCGTATTCTCAAAGCACTTGCTTCGTAACTTGCGGCGGCGTACTGTAAATGGCCCGGCGTATACCCCGCGTAAATCGAAGGGGGCGGCTTGTATTTAAATTAAGCGTGCCCCCGCGCCGAACGAACTGCGCATGCACCGGCCGAAAAAAAAAACAGTGCGCATGCTCCAACTCACGTCGAAAAACAGAGGTGAAAACTACGTGATCATCACATACGCAATGCCCTATTCGCGAACGACTTAGTTAAATGACGTAACCGACGGAAAAAGACAACGCTGTCCCGACGCCATACTTAACATGGCATACGACGGACCTTCGTAAACTTACCCCTCATTTAGCAGCGGTAAGTTTACGCTTACGGAAACGACGAATGAGAAATCGACGTAAATGCCACCTAGCGGCCGGCGCAACATTACATTTAATATCCGACGGTGTAAGATTATTACACCAGTCGGATCTTAGCGCAATTCCGGCGTATCATGTTTTCAGGATAGAAAACAATGATACCCCGGCGGGAAATTCGAATTACGCCAGTGTATCTGTAGATATTTTTTACTTTTTTATTTAATAAATATCATATATTTTTTTTTTTACTTTTTTTTTACTCAGTTTAGACCAATACGTATTCTTCTACGTATTTTTGATAAAAAATCGCAATAAGCGTATTTGATCGGTTTGCGCAAAAGTTCTAGAGTCTACAAAGTAGGAAATAGAATTATGGCATTTTTTTATTTTATTTTTTTACTAGTAATGGCGGCGATCTGCGTTTTTTTTATTGTGACCGTGACATTGCGGCGCACATATCGGACACTTTTGACACATTCTTGGGGCCATTCACATTTACACAGCGATTTGTGCTATAAAAATGCACTGATTAACCACTTAAGACCCGGACCAATATGCTGCCAAATGACCCAAAGGGTTTTTGCGATTCGGCACTGCGTCGCTTTAACAGACAATTGCGCGGTCGTGCGACGTGGCTCCCAAACAAAATTTGTGTCCTTTTCTTCCCACAAATAGAGATTTCGTTTGATGGTATTTGATCGCCTCAGCGATTTTTTTTTTTTTGCGCTATATACGCGCTATTGTTATAAGAAAAATCAATAAACTAAATTTTAGTCATACATTTAGGCCAAAAATTATTTAGCCACATGTCTTTAGTAAAAAAAAAAATCGCAATAAAAAAAAATTAGCTACCTAGCGGGAACAGCGACACTAATACAGCGATCAGAAAAATGATCACTTAGTGATGCTGGCAATAGGGAGTGAAAGGGTTAACTAGGGCAGTGATCAGGGGGTTAAAACTTTATTAGGGGGGTACAGGGGCTACCCTGGACCTAACACTAACTGACTGTCACACTGCCTGTCACACTGACACTAAATACAGTAATCATACATGTATGATTACTGCTTTCAGTGACACTGTGACAGGGGGAGGGGGGGGGGGCGATCGCGGGGGTTAAATGTGTTTATGTGTGTAAGTGTACTGTTAGTGCAGACTTACTTTGTGTTGTGATCTCTCCTCAGCGGTGGTTGAAAAAAACAGCGAGGGAGAGATCACATCGCTTCCTCCTTCCTGTGTTTACACAGGAGGAGGAAGTGACAGGGCGAGCGGGCGCGCGCTTTGGCTGGGAGCGATCCGGAGGGGGCGGACAAAAATGAATAGCCGCCCCCTCTTGTCGGATCGCTCCTGCAGCCGTGCAGACCGCCGCATGTATGGGGGGGGTCCAATCGGACCCCCGATCCCCCCCAAGGCACCAACATATATATACGTTGATGTGCCTGTCGGTGCCATTCTGCCGACGTAAATGTACATGCGGCGGTCCTTAAGTGGTTAAATGTGACTAGCAGGGAAGGGGTTAACACTAGGGGGGTGCTTAAGGGGTTAAATATGTACCTAAAGTGTGTTCTAACTGTTAGGGGAGGGGGACTTACAAGGGGAGGAGATCGATGTGTGTTCCTCTGTACTGGGAACACACATTAGTCTCCTCACCGCTGAGAGGCATGGATCTGTGTGTTTACACACACAGATAAATGCTTCTGCCGTGATTGTGGTGCAATTGTGGGTGCCCGGCGGTCATCGTGACCGTCGGGCACGCACGCGCCACCTAGTGGCCGGGAAATGCAAGGACGTCATATGACGTCCAGTCTGAAGGACGAAGTGTCCCCTCTGACGTAATTTTACTATGGCTCGGTGGGGAAGTGGTTAAATAAAAAAAATGAAAAATTCCTTTAAATATTGTACCTGGTGGGTGTCTATGCCTGTGATAACGTCTTTAAATAGCACAATCACCTGCCTGCCAGTAAATTAGGAAGAACTGGTCTAGCTACTGTAAGCTATACAGTGTATAAATATATGTACAACACCTGGGATGTATATATATCCTCTACACACTGTAACATTAACTGACTAGCCTGCCTGCCTGCTCTATCTACCTGCAAAAAATTACACTCTCTCTGTCTCTCTCTGTTCTCTGTTAACTGCCGTAACACACTACACAAGGCCGCCCTGCATGCGGCCTTTTATAGTGTGGGGTGTGTACTAAACCCCCTGAGCCATAATTGGCCAAAGCCACCCTGGCTTTGGCCAATTATGGCTCTCCGTTTTTTGCACCCTGTGATTGGCCAAGCATGCGGGTCATAGTGCATGCTGGCCAATCATCAGCGTGCAATGCCGCAGTGAATTATGGCCCGTGATTTACTAGTAATGGTGGCAATCAGCGACTCTCTGCCCGTTGCCACCGCTGCCTGCCTCACAGTCTGTCAAGTCTCACTCTCCGGGCCCTGGGCTACTACTGGGTGGGAAGCGGAAGAAGATCACTCTACCAAGGAAGGCAAGGAAATAAGCAGGCAGGCGGCTGGCCGGGACTTGAGCCAATGCAGAAGAGCACACAAGCGGAGCTGAATGGGCATGCACCCGAAACTGAAGACATATTCCCTCCACTCCGACCAGCACATGATCATCAGAAAGGGGCACAGATAATGGAAAAAATACACTCCCCTCCCCCAAAGCTACTAGGAGTGGCAGAGTGGGGGTGTGTAATTCAGATTTTTTTTTTTTTTATTCTGCACTGACTGTCTTTGAAATTGCCCCAGCCCCTGTTCAAATCCAATCTGGGGACAAAACTGGGGACAGACTTGGCCCGGGGACAGTGTCCTCAATCTGGTCACCCTAATTATGGGTCTATAAATTATAGGCCACAGAAAAGTATGATGAGATGCCAGCAAGTGTGCAAGAAAAGTGAAATAAGCATAAATGCCTGTGCATGTATAATGGTAATTTTATACCTTCTATGACATGGCAGGAAAAAATATAAAGAAAGCAGGCAATAATGACCTATTGCATTTGCTATACACCACATTCGCTATAAAAAAAAAGTAAAAGAATCCAGCAAGTCTGCTTCAGCAAGGAGGTGCCGACATGTCTGCGAGCAAAGTGGAATAAACACAAAAGTGTCTGTGCATGTGTAATGGACAATCGTGCCAAACCCAAAACAGGAATGGTTTCATGCTTGTACCGTATGTATGAACATGTATAATTATTTTCTTCATTAAAATATAAACTTCTACATGCAAAAATATGACGGCCCGGATTCACATACATTGGCGCATATTTATGCCACCGTAGCATATCTCTTTTACGCTACGCCGGTGCGCGCAGACAGGCAAGCATGGAATTCACAAAGCAAATGCTCCCAACTCTGCGCCGGCGTATCGTATATTTCGTAGGCATAAGCCAGCGTAAGTTGAAGTAGGTGGAAGTGGGCTGGAAGTGGGCGTGATCCATGTTAATGAAGCGTGACCCCATGCAAATGATGGGCCGGGGCGCCAGACAAGTACTTAAAATAACTGTGCATGCATCGAGACGTGGATGTATCCCCGTGCTCATGCGTATAACCACGTCGGAACAACTGCCTAAGATACGCCGGATCACTGTGTACGCCATGAATGTAACCTACGCCCAGCTAGACCCACGTCGGCCCATATTCACAGACGTCCAACGTAAAATACGTAGGCTTGTGTTCCCTGGTCCATACCTTTGCATGTGTTGCGCCTCATCTATGGGGAATAACTTTACGCCGAACGTAAAACGTACGCAAACCGCATAAATCGTGCGCTGGGCGCAAGTATGTTCATGAATCGGCGTATCTCCCTCATTTGCATATTTGAATTGAAAATCAATGGGAGCGCCACATACGTCCAGCGTAAATATGAGCCCACTATACGCCGGCGTATGCAAGTTATGTCGGTGGGATGAAGTCTGTTTTTAGTCGTATCTAAGTTTGTGGGTTCGGCGCACAGATACGATGGCGCATATTTGTACTTACGCGGCATATCTGAAGATACGTCAGCGTAAGTGATTTGTGAATCCGGGCCATTCTCTTTATATAAAATCACTAGGTATTTTGTACAGTAGTAGTACAATTCTGAAAAAGTGAACATCACAGTAGGGATGCAGTGTGCTAGTGTCTACAGGTTGACAACAATACTGGAGGTAGACAGCTACAAGCATATAAAGTGTCCATATTTACAATAGGTATGCAATATACAAGACTGTACAGGTGGACCAAAACATAGCAGGTGTTCAACTGCATTCAAATGTAAGGAATTCTTGTAAAGACATTATTACAATAAAGATGCAGTGTGATATTCTGTAAACGTATACAAAAAAACACCATAGGTTTACAAAAACTATTAAAGTTTAACAAGTGTCCATATGCACAATAGGTATTCATTGTGCTAAACTGTACATATAGTCAAAACATTGCCTGCAACTGCTGTGCAATGTTGAAATGTGTACATTTATATAGTTACATAGTTAGTTAGGTTGAAAAAAGACACAAGTCCATTCAGTTCAACCACCAAAAAATAAACAAACAAAATAAAAAACACAGTACAATCCCATAAACCCAACTCCATAGCCACAGTTGATCCAGAGGAAGGCAAAACATTCCTTCCTGATCCCCCAATTGGATTTACCCTGGATAAACTTTACCTACAAACCTTAGTACTCAGCTATATTATGTATATTTAGGAAAGTATCCAGGCCTTTCTTAAAGCAATCTACTGAGCTGGCCAGAACCACCTATGGAGGGAGTCTATTCCACATTTTCACAGCTCTTACTGTGAAGAAACCTTTCCGTATTTGGAGATGAAATCTCTTTTGCTCTAGACGTAAAGAGTGCCCCCTTGTCCTCAGTGTTGACCGTAAAGTAAATTACTCAACACCAAGTTCACTATATGGACCCCTTATATATTTGTACATGTGGATCAGTGGATCATATCCCTTCTTATTCTCCTCTTCTCAAGAGTGAATAAATTCAGTTCTTCTAATCTTTCCTCATAGCTGAGCTCCTCCATGCCTCTTATCAGTTTGGTTGCTCTTTTCTGCACTTTCTCCACTTCCCCAATATCCTTTTTGAGAACTGGGGCCCAAAACTGAACTGCATATTCCAGATGAGGTCTTACTAATCATTTGTAGAGGGGCAAAATGATATCTCCCTCTCTGGAGTCCATACCTCTCTTAATACAAGAAAGGACTTTGCTCGCTTTGGAAACCGCAGCTTGGCATTGCATGCTATTATTGAGCTTATGATCAACTAAAACCCCCAGATCCTTCTCCACTACGGATCCCCCCAGTTGTACTCCCCCTAGCTTGTATGATGCATGCATATTCTTAGCCCCCAAGTGCATGACTTTACATTTATCAACATTAAACTTCATCTGCCACTTAGTTGCCCAATTAGACATAGCATTGAGGTCAGCTTATAAGTTGGAGACATCCTGTAAGGACGTTATTCCACTGCATAGCTTGGTGTCATCTGTCATGTACCATAAGGATCCATTGAGCTAGGTTGTTCAGATAGACAAGAACACTGTAGGTGTTAAAGTCAGTTCCAGATAAGTGTCCCTTTGTACAATCAGTAGAGCTGTGTGCTAGACTGTACAGATGGAAAACATGATTGCAGGTGTAAAATTACAAGTGAAGTTGGGCAAGGGCCCAAAAAATTCTGCCTTTCACTAGGCATACAGATGGACAAGAACACTAGGTATGTATAACAAGAGTTGCATGTTTTGTGCAAAAACTAACCAGGGTATGCATGAAAAACAATATAAACATCTAAACAATTCAAAATGTAGATAATTGGTCAACGATCTCTGATGTTCTGCGTGGAAAAGAATTCAGGGTAGTGCGAACATTCTCAATGTTAATGTCAGCATTTAATAACTTTAAATCTGCAATAATTTGGTTCGCTGTCAAACGATAAGCTGTACAGTATGAAGCAGATGATTGAACACCTCTAAAAAAAAGCCAAATTATTAAATAAAAAAGAAGAATTTGTTGCTTATCCTCTATAAGTTATTGGCACCATATCCCCTTGATTGGTAACAATAGAAAAGAGTGGGAATTGGAATTTTTAAGGTGCGGAATTACAACAAACAACATTTATCAAAATACATTTTATTTATAAAGGTTAAAAATTGACAGATTAAAATCCATCCAAAAATACAATACAGTTTCAGAATGGGTGAGCTGCCAAAGTTCTCAAAATGTTTCACCACAGATAGTAGCTTCCTTAGGATAATAACTAGGGTTGTCCCGATACCACTTTTTTAGGACCGAGTACAAGTACCGATACTTTTTTTCAAGTAGTCGCCGATACCGAATACCGATACTTTTTTTAAACGTGTCCCCAAATGCAGCCATGTCCCCCACATATGCAGCCATGTCCCCCCACATATTGCAGCCATGTCCCCCCACATATTGCAGCCATGTCATGTCCCCCACATATTGCAGCCATGTCATGTCCCCCACATATTGCAGCCATGTCATGTCCCCCACATATTGCATCCATGTCATGTCCCCCACATATTGCATCCATGTCATGTCCTCCCACATATTGCAGCCATGTCATGTCCCCCACATATTGCATCCATGTCATGTCCCCCACATATTGCATCCATGTCATGTCCCCCCACATATTGCATCCATGTCATGTCCCCCCACATATTGCATCCATGTCATGTCCCCCCACATATTGCAGCCATGTCATGTCCCCCCACATATTGCAGCCATGTCATTTCCCCCCACATATGCATCCATGTCATGTCATGTCCCCCCACATATTGCAGCCATGTCATGTCCCCCCACATATTGCAGCCATGTCATGTCCCCCCACATATGCAGCCATGTCATGTCCCCCCACATATGTAGCCATGTCATGTCCCCCCACATATGCAGCCATGTCATGTCCCCCACATATGCATCCATGTCATGTCCCCCCACATATGCAGCCATGTCATGTCCCCCCACATATGCAGCCATGTCATGTCCCCCACATATGCATCCATGTCATGTCCCCCCACATATGCAGCCATGTCATGTCCCCCCACATATGCAGCCATGTCATGTCCCCCCACATATGAAGCCATGTCATGTCCCCCCACATATGCAGCCATGTCATGTCCCCCCACATATGCAGCCATGTCATGTCCCCCATACCTCCGCCGCCGCCGCTGCTGCAGGGTTAATCCCTGTGTAACACATACCCGCGGCGCCATGTATAGACACGCGATTGGACGGATCCGTCCAATCGCGAGCAAGGGGGGAGTGTCTATGGATGTATCCGTGTATAGACACTCCCCCCGTGCTCGCGATTGGACGGATCCGTCCAATCGCGTGTCTATACATGGCGCCGCGGGTATTACAGTTTACAAGGTGCACGGGGATTAACGGCGGTCGGCGGCAGGCGTTGTGCGACGGGCGGCGTGTGCTGAGCGGCGTGCGACGAGCGGCAGGCGGCGGCGGCGGGGGGGGGGGAAGTATTCTATTTTGGTATCGGGGGTATTTGCGGGAGTACAAGCACCCCCGCAAATACTCGGAATCGGTCCCGATACCGATACTGGTATCGGTATCGGGACAACCCTAATAATAACATTTATCGGGCACTATCTACTGTATGAGGATGGACTTATGCCCAGGACCAGATGGATATACACCAAGGGCCAGATTCACGTACATCGGCGCATTTTTTGACTGGCGTAGAGCACCTCCTTTACGTTAGACTGCCACAATGTAGCGGCGCAATCACCGTATTCTCGTTTGATTTGCGCATAAATTAGCGCCGGTGCAACGTAATTTCAGAGTCGTAAGGCGGAGTAATTCAAATTGGGAAGGACGTGGGCGTGTTACATTGAAATGAGCCGTGACCCCATGCAAATGAAGGGCCGGCCGGCTCGCGCATGCGCGCATGAAGCAGACCATGGTCAGCACCTCTGTGCGCATGCTCATAACTCGGGAACGGCGCAATCAGTGAAATTGGAAGTGGACCCGGGCAACTTTGTGAACTACGCAGACAGCATAAATAGACAGACACAAACGCACTTCTTTTGCAAAAGTACATCTGTTGTATCCCTTCCTATACAGCAAGGTGCTTTTGTTCTGTTGTTTGTTGCGTTGTGACTTGTCTTTGTTATATTTGTTGACTTTTTGATCTAGTGTTTTGTAGAATATATTTGAAAGTGTTTTTTGGTGACTGCTTGTGAGACTTTTTGGTTGATAGATTTTGGTTTGTTTGTTTTGTTGCTTGATTTTTCCTGCTTGTTTTTGTGAGTGATTTTTGTTGATAGTTTGGGAGAGAGTTGTTGTATGAGTATGACTGAGAGAAAGAGGAAGTTGAATTATACTTTGGGGGAGAAACAAATTCTTGCCCGGGCCATTACCCAATATGGGCGTTTCCTCCACGGCCCGGAGAGTGCCAACACCACCCCGGCCAGGAGGCGGGAGATTTTGCTGCACATTACTGACCAGGTGAATTCAGCGGGGGGGGGGGGGACCCGGACACGCAAGGGGATCGAAAAGAAAATCAATGACCTCCGGCGTTTGGTCCGAAAGAAGCTGGCCAAAATGGCAGCCCATGCCAGGGGCAAAGGAGGGGGCCCACCATGCCCTGTTAGGCTGACAGTGGAGGAGCGTGCGGTGGCCTAGACCTTTCATAGACAACAGGTGGAGGGCCTGCCTGGCTATGACTCCAGTCATGAAGCCATGATGCCAGGTAAGGTTTTTTTGCCCTATCAGGTGTGTAGCATGTGTGGGTGAGGGGGGGAAGGAATATGTGGCAAGTGTGTGGATCCTCCAACCTGTGAATGTTTTGTGTCATCCACAGATGTGCGGGAGGGTGCTGGGCCATCTGGGCTGACCGCACCATCCCCAGGACAGCAGCCTGATGAGGACCCACGACAAGGCCGGAGTCCTCGGAGGAGGTTGAAGAGGAGGAGGTTGAGGAGGAGGAGTTTGAGGAGGAGGAGGATGTCATGTCAGCCAGTGGATTGTTGTTTTTGGAGGAGTCTTCCTCTCTGGCTGGCAGCAGCCAGCCCTCCATAAGGGCTAGCCCCTCCCACTCCTCCCCCAACAGGAATCCCCTCCCAAAAGGGCTCCCCTTCTCCCCGGCCACAAGCCTCAGCTGGAGGCAGGAAGTCGTCCCAGAAGACCAGGGGGGTGGCCCAGGTTCTGCCCGCCAATCTGAGAAGGGACCAGGCCCTTCAGACCCGCCATCTGGGACAGGTCAGCCAGACTTTGGTGCGGATGGAGGAGAGCCTGTCCACCATAAAGGATACGGTTGGGGACCTGGACTGCCACTCCTGGGCTCTTACAAACTGCCTAAATGTACTGCAGACTACAACAGCAGATGTCGGGCAGGATGTGAGGGCCCTCACCCAGGCTATCCAGGCCAACACGGCAACACTAAGTGCTGGCCTGAACAGAATTGCCGTGGCCTTGGAGGGCAGGCCGCCAGGTGGGCAGAGAGCAGAGGCTGCTCCTCCTTCCCCGGATTACTCCCCCTCCCCATGAGTCTCCCCTGAGGAGCCGGGGCCGTGGGCGCCCCAGGCGTGGCTCACGCCAGCGGCATTAATTTGTTTTCCCCCTTTTTTTTTCAGGGTTTTTTTTTTTTTTTGCCTTTTCTTTTGCAGGAATTTTTTTTTTTTGCTGGACAATTTTTTTTTTTGTGTTGTGAATGTTTTTGGAATGTGGGGGTGATATTCCTGCCAGAAAAGGGGTGTCACCCTCAGTTTTGGTGGAGAAGGGTTCCCCAGGACCAGGGAGTGATCCCCAGGTCCGTGTGAATGGTGTATGAATGTACAGTGACATAATTGGAGCCATGGCGTGGCGTTGCTGCTCACAAGTCCAGCATGATGGGCTTGTGCTAATCCAATTAGATGAGGATGTGATGTGTCTGTGCTAGGGACCACAGTGGTGTGCATGCATGCATTCTCATTGTGCCATGATTAATGTGTGTTTAACGTGCAACAATGCCTAATGTGAGCTGTCTCCTGGCTGCTCTTCCCTCAGAAAACGGGGTAACCTCAGTTAGGGGGGGATTGTCTGGTTCAGGGGTCAGGTCATCACGTAGGTCAATCTGCAGGCCCTTTCTCACTGCGAAGTTGTGCAGCAGGCAACATGCACCGATGATCTGGCACACAAAGTTTGGGGAATACAACAGGGTACCCCCAGACTTATCTAGGCATCGGAAACATGACTTCAGGAGGCCAAAGGTACGCTCCACCACTGCATGTGTTTGGGCGTGGGCTTCATTGTATCTTTCCTCTCCTGGTGTTTGGGGGTTCCGGATAGGAGTCATGATATGGGGTCCCAGTGCATATGCAGAGTCACCTGTAAGGGAAAAGACAGGAGGATGTTAGTCATGCATGTGCCCCTTGTGATGTGTGCATCATGGGGGGGGGACAGTCATGCCTGCCACCCATGTCACTCACCAACCAGCCAGGTGTCCCCATACACGTTCTGTTCGAATTCCATTCGGATGGGGCTCTGATTGTAGATGTAGCTGTCATGGCTGGATCCGGGGTGTTTGGCACGGACGTGCCATATGAGGCCTTGGGCATCGACTATCACCTGTACGTTGATGGAATGCCAATGCTTCCAATTGCGGTATATGTGCTCTGTCTCATGGGGGGGCTGGAGTGCCACATGTGTGCAATAAATGGCCCCCACGGTGCGGGGGAATCTGGCAATTCTGTAGAAATCTGTCATTGCCTTCAGCCGAAGGTCCTCAGTGGTGGGTTTGATGATTTGGTTGGCCATGCAACTGAGGATTGCAGGGACAACCTGGTGCACACATCTGCTCATGGAGGATTGTGACATCCCAGCCACCACTCCACTTGTTCTTTGAAAAGAGCCACTGGCAAGGAAATGTAGTGTTGCCATGACCTTGACCAGTGGCTGCACTGCATGTGAGTGGTGTGTTGTGCTGGTGATGTCCTCCTTCAAGGTTGTGGTTAATTCCAGGATGGCATGAGGGGTGAATCTGAAGCTGCGATACACCTCAGAATCACTCATGCCAAAGAGGTCTATGCGGGTGCGGTATATCCTCTCCCGTGCCCTCCTCCGTGCCCTCCTCCGTGCCCTCCTCCGTGCCCTCCTCCTTCTTTGCTCCTCTAAAGTCAGTAGTATAGCTATGAGCAAGGATATCCCTGGCATGTTGGCATACAGATTGTTGTGCAACAAGTGTGACTGCTCAGCTCCTCACTAACAGTGTTGCTTTCTCTGACATGTAGACGGATTGTCTAATTTTATACCACCTTTTATATGGTCTAATTTTAGACAGGACGTGCAGCTGTTGCGCACAGCGCGTAGCCTGCGCTGCAACAACGTTCTTTTGTGGATCCCCGTAACTCCCTCATTAGCATATTTGAATAGCAAATCAATGGTGTGTCTAGCGCAGTTTTGCGCGGACGGATGCACCTGTCTATCGAAATTACGCCGGTCAAAAAAAAGTAGATTTCTTGCGTAACTCGTTTTGGGGATGCGGCGCATCGAAACAAATGCGCAAATTTAGACTTACGCCGCGCATCTCCTGTAACGCCAGCGTAATCGCTCTGTGAATCTGGCCCCAAGATTTTACAGGCCTGATATTGTAGGCCTGTAATTCTTAGAAATAAGTCACTTAAATCTGTCCAAACAAGAGTCTAGTAGACATCCCATGTATGATAAAGTTTGAAACACAAAATCATTGATTATAATATAATAAAAAACTATAAATAATTATAACAAATGATATTAATAACAATTATTCAATAATGTAATGAAATCAAAAACACTGAAATTTGCTCAGTTGCAGAATTGTCGCTGTCATTACTTTCAGTGTTTGATGACAAATTTCTCCACAGATCGCTATCGCTCAATTCTGCAAGTGATTCTAGTTTATTATTGCTGTTTTCTAGCTGGTCTAAAAGCACTTTTGATGTAAAGGGACACTTTTTGGTTGCTATGGACAATCTCCAGTTTCCAGGCCGAAAAAACAGTATTTATAATATAAAACTGCAGGTAGGGCACTGCACAAACCACTAGGAACAAAGAGGATGTGTAATTTTTTGATAAAGTACTAGTATTGTAATCTGTAAGATTACAGTATACTGTATGTGTACTGTGTTTTTCACTTTTTTAATTTGCCGCCGAGCTCCGACCCCGTGCGTTGCAACACTCGCAGGGAACGAAGCTTGGCACTATGAATCGAGCGAGACACGGCAGCTTGCACACACAGCGGGGAAACATCGCAGGATCCAGGGGACAAGGTAAGTAACCTGTACATGGATCCTGTGATACAATCCTGGCTCAGGGTTACCGCTTTTGGTACTGAAAATTCACCCCAAGCCACACTCGGGATTACCGCTAGGGAGGTTAAAATGGAATAAATTGGAGAATGCAAGGTTGGTTCAAATCCTAGTGGATGGTAAACTCCCAAAACTGCAGGAAATGGGGCCTGAACATAAAAATAAATGGTTACAATATCACCAATTAAATACATACATTGAAAAATACAATTATCCTTAATAAATTGGACAATAACTAAGTTTGAAAAAATATTAATAGAAGAAGTAAAAACGACTAAACAACTGTCCAAGATATATAATCTACTACTCCCTTCAGGATCTCTTAATAGGCATGAAGAAATGGGAAGAGGAAATAGCCTGATATCAGAGATAGAATGGGGGAAGGCATTTTTAATAACACATAAAGCATCGATAGCGAGTAAACATCAGGGAAAAAAACTATAAAATCATGATAAGATGGTATTGGAGCCCAGTAGCTTTAAATAAAATAAATAAAAAGAACACAGAGATCGGTTGGAGATGCCTTGGTAGTATGGGGACAATGGATCGTATTTGTTATGGGTGTCATGTGGTGAGGGACTTCTGGAAGAAGATATTTGAGATATATCAGAAGGTGTCTGGAGTGAAGATAGATCCAAATATAAATATTGCAATATTGTCTATAATGTCAGGGTCAAAAAAAGCGATTAAGACAGATATTTTTCACCACATGACAACTGCAGCTAAAATAATAATAGCCCGGAAATGGCGAAATACAAAAAGTCTGACTATGATGGAATGGATATGTGAAATGAACGAAATCCAATATATGGAAAAACAGATAAGGGAAGAAGGTTATATAAATAATCAAATGCCAGAGATATGGCAACGATGGGAAGGATTTAGGTCCTCAACAGAAAGAATAGAGTACTTATAAAGACGGAAACATAAATCCTAAGGGGGTGGAGAGAGAGGAGAGATGGGGAAAGAGAGATTACATTTTTGTATGCTCTTATTTTTTGTGTGAGTGTAGGAGAGAATGAAAGAGAAAGAGTCAGGGGCGTCATTAGGGGTGGGCTGGAGAGGCTGGAGCCCCGAATTGGTCGCCAAAAGCCCAGAGTCGCGGGCATGCAGTATTTAATTAGTAGCCCCGAGCACCGCCGAGCAGGAACCATTCTATTGCCGAGCGTCGCAGAGTGTGGCCGAGAGACACAGCAGGTCCCCCCTTTCTGGAGTCTGCAGTGCCTAAGATGGACGTACCACTGGTCCAATCTTGGACCAGGGGACCTGTGACGTCCATCATAGGCACTGCAAGCTCAAAAGGCGGGAATTACAATCCCGCGCCAAGTCACATCCCTGCTCGCTTTGGCGGCTCTCCTCTCCTCCTCTGCTCCTGAGCCTCCTCTGGCTGCATCTGTATGACAGGCACATTGGGCTAGCCAGTGCCGCACACCACGGTTGCCCGCCGCGCCACGCCACATCCCCGCTTGGTTTGGTGGCTCTCCTCTCCTCCTCGGCTCCTGAGCCTTCTCTGGCTGCATCTCTATGATGGGCAAATTGGGCGCGCCGGCTGAGGTAGGTCAGTGATTGTGTATGTAGGTCAGTGATTGTGTATGTAGGTCAGGTCAGTGTTAGTAGGTCAGGTCAGTGTTAGTGTATGTGGGACATGTCACTGTATGTAGGTCAGGTTAGTGCATGTAGGATGTGTCAGCATATGTAGGTCAGGTCAGTGTTAGTGTATGTAGGACATGTCAGTGTATGTAGGCCATGTCAGTGTATGTAGGTCATGTGTCAGAAACAACCCTGAAAGACATGCTAGTGTCCCTAAGAGCTTCCTTACATGCTGATTTAATGGAATGTGTAACTGACATACATACAGTGCCTGCCGCCGAGAATGTGTTTTCAGCACGCCAGCATCGCGCTGAATCTCGGCGACAGGCTGCCGATATCTCGCACTCGCTGGAATAGTAAAAGCACATTCCAGCGAGCGCGTCATAGAAGCGACGGGGATCCGACGCGGATTCCCGCCAATTCTACACGTGGGCGGAGTTTGTTATGAATCCTGAACGAGAAATCCCCGCCGGATTTTTAAAGAAAAATCCGGCATGGGTTCCCCCCTCAGGAGCATAACGGGCCCTTAGGTCGGTTATGGGTTGTAAGGAGACCCCCTACGCCGAAAAAACGGCGTGGGGGTCCCCCCACAATCCATAACAGACCCGTATCCAAAGCACGCCGGCCGGCCGGTCAGGAAGGGAGTGGGGGCGAGCGAGCGCCCCCCCTCCTGAGCCGTACCGGGCAGCATGCCCTCAACATGGGGGGGTCAGGTGCTCTGGGGCAGGGGGCGCACTGCGGCCCCCCACCCCAGAGCACCCTGTCCCCATGTTGATGAGGACAGGGCCCCTTCCCGACAACCCTGGCCGTTGGTTGTCGGGGTATGCGGGCGGGAGGCTTATCGGAATCTGGAAGCCCCCTTTAATAAGGGGGCCCCCAGATACCGGCCCCCCACCCTAAGTGAATGAGTATGGGGTACATTGTACCCCTACCCATTCACCTGCAAATACAAAGTGTAAACACAAATAAAACACACAGGGTATTGAAATATTTTATTAGTTGGCCGCCGGGGGGGGGGTGTGTATGATCGCTTTTATAAAAGCGCCCCCCTCCGGCGGGCTTCTGTGGGGGGTGGGTGCCGCCGTCTGGTTCTCTTCCGCCGCCGGGGGGCGCTTTGATAAAAGCGCCCACCACCCGGCGGGCTTCTTTCGACGTCTTCGGCGGCGGGGGGGTCTTCTCCCACTCTCCGGGGTCTTCTCCCGCTCTCCGGGGGTCTTCTCCGCTCTCCGGGGGTCTTCTTCTTCTTCAGGACTCGCCGCCGCTATCTTCGTGTGTTAGCTCAATTACTAGCGGCGGCGGCCCCCTCTTCTGCGACGTCGGCGTCTTCTTCTTCTTCTTCTTCTTCTTCTGCTGTCCAGATGTTGACGCGACGCATCCTTCCGCTGTTATGCCGGGCGCGCGGCTCGCAGCCAAATATATAGGCCTGTCTTGTGACGTCGCAGTCCCATCATGCTCCGGTAGGTACCACGTGCTACCTACCCACGTGCTACCTACCCACGTGATACCTACCGGAGCATGATGGGACTGCGACGTCACAAGACAGGCCTATATATTTGGCTGCGAGCCGCGCGCCCGGCATAACAGCGGAAGGATGCGTCGCGTCAACATCTGGACAGCAGAAGAAGAAGAAGAAGACGCCGACGTCGCAGAAGAGGGGGCCGCCGCCGCTAGTAATTGAGCTAACACACGAAGATAGCGGCGGCGAGTCCTGAAGAAGAAGAAGACCCCCGGAGAGCGGAGAAGACCCCCGGAGAGCGGGAGAAGACCCCGGAGAGTGGGAGAAGACCCCCCCGCCGCCGAAGACGTCGAAAGAAGCCCGCCGGGTGGTGGGCGCTTTTATCAAAGCGCCCCCCGGCGGCGGAAGAGAACCAGACGGCGGCACCCACCCCCCACAGAAGCCCGCCGGAGGGGGGCGCTTTTATAAAAGCGATCATACACACCCCCCCCCCGGCGGCCAACTAATAAAATATTTCAATACCCTGTGTGTTTTATTTGTGTTTACACTTTGTATTTGCAGGTGAATGGGTAGGGGTACAGAGCACCTGACCCCCCCATGTTGCGGGCATGCTGCCCGGTACGGCTCAGGAGGGGGGGGGGGGGCGCTCGCTCGCCCCCACTCCCTTCCTGACCGGCCGGCCGGCGTGCTTTGGATACGGGTCTGTTATGGATTGTGGGGGGACCCCCACGCCGTTTTTTCGGCGTAGGGGGTCTCCTTACAACCCATAACAGACCTAAGGGCCCGTTATGCTCCTGAGGGGGGAACCCATGCCGGATTTTTCTTTAAAAATCCGGCGGGGATTTCTCCTTCAGGATTCATAACAAACTCCGCCCACGTGTAGAATTGGCGGGAATCCGCGTCGGATTCCCGTCGCTTCTATGACGGCTTTGTCTCCATCGCGGCAAGCCAGCTCGGCGCTGGCTCCCGCGATGGGGCTCGTAGGTGGTCAATCTCGCCGAGAAAGGGAGCGAGATTGACACAATATCCCAGTCACCTACTGTACACTGTATGTATGTCAGTGTGTATGTGTGTATGTGTGTGTGTGTGTGTGTGTGCATGTCAGTGTGTGTGTATGTAGATCAGTGTGTGTGTGTGTGTGTATGTGTATGTAGGTAAGTGTGTGTTTATGTCAGTGTGTGTGCATGTATGTCAGTGTGTGTGTGTGTGTACTGACATACATACACACACACACTGACATACATACATACACACACACTGACATACTGACACACATGCACACACATACACACACACATGTAGGTCAGGGTATGTGTGTTGGGTAAGTCACCCTGCGCCACTCCCCTGCACACAGCCCCCCCCCGGTGCTGGCTTTGGGCTGAAGCTCCTGTTTTTTTGCCACCCAGCAATGCCCCTGGAAAGAGTATAGAACTCCTGGGGAAGGACAAACGAAATATAAAAAAGAAATTAAGAAATTAGACTAATAGACCTTATACCTTATGCTGCACACTATGAACGCTAACTGACATATGGGAGAATAAGTATTGTATAATGTAATAAAGCTGATATACAGGAGAATACGTACTGTATAATGTAATGAATTTGTTTGTAATAATGTATAATTGTGTAATTAGTGTATACAATGTATAAAAAGAGATTGAAAACAAAATAAAGCAGATTAAAAAAATATAGTTAATTTACCTGAAGTGGACATCACTCCCTTCAACAGGCGTCAGTATGATTACAGCCGTGTCTGTTGCCACGTCAGACTGAGCACTTGTCTGCTCCAAATCCTGATGTGCTATGTTTCTTTTTTAGGCTTCCTATTAAATGCAAAAAATATATAAATGACTTTTAGGTGCAGGTAAAGCATTGAAATACCATTTATACATTTTCAAACATAAAACCTTTGTATATTTGTAAAGTCAAGCAACCTACTGCAATGTAGATTTCCATTCAAAATGTTAATTCCGTATGCTGGGTGACAGCAGAAAGGATGCACATGGAATATACAGAACATAACACTCAGGAATGATGGGATAGGCATACAAGAATGTAATACATGGCATTTGTGTAAGACACGTTGCACCTTCTCTAATATTGCATTTTTGTGTATGTTCATGTTGCTGTATACTTGCTCACTACAATCATAATCCTTCTTTTGCAGTATATTCACCATGTCTACCATCATGTTTCTTATGTGTTTTCTTTAGTTATTTATATGCATATGTTTCTTCACATTTATTTCATGTTTATTATGTGTTTGAGAGAGTAGCACGTTTTTTTTTTACTTTTCCACATGTCTACCATCAGGGCTGCTGATAGGGGGGGACCACCAGTCTTTCTGTAGGGGGCCCAGGAACACAGGGGGGCCCAAACAGCAGGGCAAATTAGCACAGTCGGGAAAGGGGTAATTACAGAAGGATGCCCTGTGCTACTCTCTGCTACTCTCTGCAGCAGCTGAAAGACAATTTCTCCCCCTCCTGGCGGCTTTCAGCTGCTGCAGGGAAAGATGCAGACACAGGGCATAATTTGTGTAATTGCTTCCCCAACATGATCCTCCTCCCTGTTCTGCCTGCTTCTGGTCTCCCCCCCCCCGTGTGCCCCCCTTTCACTGTGCCATTCCCTGTTTGATTTTATGATTTTAGTGTTTTGTATTTTTGGTGAAAATATGGTCTTGGTATTTTTTTTTGGGGGGGGGGGGTCCTGCCAGGTAGGCTGTACGGGGCCCTGTGATTTCTAGCAGCAACCCTGTCTACCATCTTCTCAAAAGTCATGTTGGTGGCATTCTTCCTTCTCCTTCTGGTGACTGGACATATTGGCTGACTTCCCTCCACCTCCACCTCCACAATCTCCTCTCTTTGCTCGATCTGTGGCCTTGCACCTGGAGAATTTGCCATGTGCTCTCCCTCAGCCATGATGTCTACAACTGTGCACTGTATTAACCACTATCCGACGGCCGTACGACTTTGTACGGCCGCAGGGTGGTTCTAAATCTCTAACTGGCCATGTTTTTACGGCCTGCGCTCCGCCAGGCCACTGACATGCCGATGCGCGTGCCTAGCCGCCGTGATGTTCGCCAGGCACTCGGGATCGGCGGCTACAGGGACAAGACGTGGATCTCTGAGTGTAAACACAGAGATCCATGTCCTGTCAGGGGAGAGAGGAGACCGATCTGTGTCCCTTGCACACAGCATCGGTCACCTCCCCCAGTCACCCCCCCCCACACAGTTAGAACACAATTCAGGGTACACATTAACCCCTTCCTCACCCCCGAGTGTTAACCCCTTCAATGGCAGTCACATTTATACAGTAATTAGTGCATATTTATAGCACTGATCGCTGTATAAATGTGAATAGCGCCAAAAATTTGTCAAAAGTGTCCGATGTCTCCGCCATAATGTCGCAATCACGAAAAAAATGCTGATCGCCACCATTAGTAGTAAAAAAAAATAAATAATAAAAAATAATAATAATTTTGTCCCCTATTTTGTATGCGCAATAACTTTTGCGCAAACCAGACACTTATTGCAAATTTTTTTTTACCAAAAATATGTAGAAGAATACGTATCGCCTAGACTGAGAAAAAAATGTTTAAAAAATTGGGCTATTTATTACAGCAACAAGTAAAAAATATTTTTTTTTCAAAATTGTCGCTCTATTTTTGTTTATAGCGCAGAAAATAAAAGCCACAGAGGCAATCGAATACCACAAAAAGAAAGCTCTATTTGTGGGGAAAAAAGGACGTCAATTTTGTTTGGAAGTCACGTCGCACGACCGCGCAATTGTCAGTTAAAGTGACGCAGTGCCACAAGCTGAAATTTCACCTGGTCAGGAAGGGGTATATGTGCCCAGTAAGGAAGTGGTTAAAGAAGAGGCGTGGCCTGTACATGATATATCGCATGTAATTATACAAATGTCTGCAGGTTTGTCACGTAGGAAGGAATATTCGTTCGATAGACAATAATTCAAACATAGATACCTGAGTTAAGTTTGATCTGGGGACTTGATTATTTAATGTGTGAATGTGTGTGTGTGTGTGTGTGTGTGATTTATTGTATTATTGCAGCTGTCTTGTTATGATATTCAGGTCTGGATGTTCTAGATCACAGATGTCAAACACAAGGCCCGCGGGCTGAATCCGGCCCTCCAGGCCATTTCATGTGGCCCTCGCACCTCTCCTCCAGCTGCAGGAGAGCTCCAGCCCTCCTCTGGTCCACCTCCAGACCCTTACTTTCTGCTTTCAAACAATGCATCAAGCTTCTTGCCAGAAGCAGCATAAAGAAAGGGGGGTGCACTGTGATGTAATAGAGAGTGGAGGACTGTGCCATCAAATGCTCCCAATGCTGCCACTGTGCCATCAAATGCTCCCACTGTGCCATACAATGCTGCCACTGTGCCATTGCAGTGCTGCCACTGTGATCCCCCCAGCCCCGCCCACTCACCATCTGCCTGCCACTTCCCCTGTCTCGGTGGGGCAGCGGGTGATGGCGAGCGGTATGATCTCCCCTCCATGCATCTTCTCCCCTCCATGCATCTTCTCCCCTCCATGCATCTTCTCCCGTCCTCCTCTCCTACAATTGGACGCCAATCACAGAGCCTGATTTTTTAGCCAATCAGGAGTCCGGTAACAGACCTGGCAACCTGATTGGCTGAGTTGCGGGTCAACGTTAGCAAAGCGAATTCCTTCGGCTTTGCTAACATTGAGCTGAGTGAGAAGGAAAGCACAGTGTTTTCGCCCGCTTCTCACTTTTTTGGACAACTATTAGAGCAAAAGTCTCCAATCAGGTGCATTCAAAAAACACCCCCACCGCTGTAATTCAGGTGCCCGGTGACAGAAAAGGGGCCGGACACCTGAATAGGGGGTGTCAGCACCGATCATCGATAGATTAATCTCAATCTATCTATGGTAATTAGAGAGTGACAGGGGGGGGGGAGGCGACGCTCCAGCTCCCTTAAGGACGCACCACCACTGTGTACCATCTGTCCCAAACTGTCAGATAAGTAATATGTCCCAACAACAAGCTGGGAAATGCACCAAGAACCACATCAAGGTCCTTGGTTTCGTCACTTACAATAAACTAATCTGTGACTAATTTTTCTTTATGGTGTTAACTGTTCTTGTTCTTGTTGAATTTGAAACAGTCATTGTTAAATAATAAATTCTGTTGAATAAAAAATATGTTCTGTTGCAAAATATCTCTTTTTGGAAAAGGTGTTCTTCTTGATATGGATTTTCCTGTAATATATCACACTTTTGCCAATTTTAGACACATTGCTGAATTTTACATATTTCATATGTAGTCATGTGTAAGGAAAAAAAACAAATATTAACGCTGCGCTAGAAATAAATGTATGTGAAAAAACTATAAATTAATAATAGTGTGCAAAATACAGCTGCCAGCACCAAAAGTCTTAAATACAAATAACTCAATAGAATAGATATAAAAAGTGGATGCGGCACTAATAATCTAAACGTATGATAAATATTCAAATTAAAAAAAGTCCCAATTTTTCAAATATTGAAGTGAAAAAGGATGAAACTAAAGCAATGTCCCAAAATAATTCAAATCTGTGAGATGAAGGGCTAACTAAAAAACTTCCGTGTAGGGTGCAGGTAACAAAATTTCAAAGGAAAATTTGTGAAAAAGAATCCTTCAACCAATGTGCTTTACACCCACGTGAGTAAGTAGTCTCACTGAGCATAGGGAATTCTGTCTCCCCAAAAACCTTTACTGATGCCTGGAACTGTTGCTAGACCCGTGACACTCAGAAGATATAAGCATTTCGATACATGGATGGAGGACAGTAAGGTACATGTCTGTAGATTTTATGGAAAGCTTTGACATTTTTCCAAAAAAAGTACATGAATGCTATATTGGTGCATAGGGGAGCTGGAATTTAGAAAAAAAAAAAAAAAAGGGAAATTTAGCCTTAGGCCGCGTACACACGACTAAACAAATCCGATGAAAATGGTCGGACAGACCGTTTTCATCGGATATGTCTGCTGGGCTATTTTGGTTTGATCAGTGTACACACGATCAAACCAAAATCCCCGCAGACAGACAGCGCAGTGACGTGGCGGTGACGTTGACCCCACCACGTCACCACTCCAGGAAGTAAAATACTTCCACGCATGCGTCGAATCCATTCGGCGCATGCGGGAGATTTTTGTCCGCTGGTTAGGTATACTAACCAGCGGACATGTCAGACGGACAGGTTTCCAGCAGACAAGTTTTAAAGCATGCTTTAAAACTTGTCTGCTGGAAAAACCTGTCTTCTCGCCCGTACACGCGATCGGATTTGTCTGCTGAAACGGTCCGTTGGGCCGGTTTCAGTAGATAAATTTGATCGTGTGTACGCGGCCTTTAAGGCCAAAATCTGCATCCTTGGAGGAAGGGGAATTGGTCATGTGTTCCTCCCATGCACTTCTCTGCACCACAACAAATGAGCAGAGTGGTGGAATTGTGGGAAAAGTTGGTATAAGTGCATGTGTGTTAGGTTTAAAGCTGAATTCCAAGTATATTATACATATACCGTATTTATCGGCATATAACACGCACATTTTTTCACTTAAAATCAGGGGAAAATTGTGGGTGCGCGTTACACGTCAATCCCTGCTGTCTCTGATCGCCGCAGCCTAGAGCCGAGCTGAGCCGAGCCGAGTGTACTGCGCACTCGGCTAGGCTCGACCATGCTTGGCTCTGCCCGCAGCCACGCAAGAGGAGCCGAGAGAAGCCGAGACAAGCCGAGAGGAGCCGAACACACAGGAAATCCGGCTCCTCTCGGCTCAGCCGAGGCGCCAAATCTAAAAACAAACACCGCTGCAACCCCGGGCAAGGTGCGGAAGGATTTGCAGACAGACACCCACAAGGCTGGACGGACCCCGTGCAAGGCCACAGACAGACACCTCCAAAGCCGCAGATGGACACCCACAAGGCTGGATGGACCCTGTGCAAGGAAGCCGCAGACGGACACCCACAAGGCTGGATGGACCCCGCACAATGCCGCAGACGGACGCCGGACAAGGCCGCCGATGGACGCATGGCAAAAATGTAAGTTTTTTTTTTCCCTTAAACTACCTTTATCTTCATAAGCTTGGGGTGCGCATTATACGGCGGTGCGCGGTATACCCCGATAAATACGGTATATTTTTGCATAGTTACATTTGTCCATACTTACCAATGTATGTATGCATGTGAGAGACAAATCGCGTGTTACAGTAGTCGGGTGGCTTGTGCTCCCTATTACAGTTTTTCTCTATTGGTTTGGCTCATTTCTTGAAACAGAAATGACATTCTCAAAACAACATGGACAAATCTCCAAACCACTTGGCAATTGTTCACAACTGAATGGCATTTCTCATTCATTTAATCAAATTGCAAATGTCTCAGTACATGTCTCAATGTCTCAGTACATTTCTCAAATGATTTAGTACAAGTAACCTACATTTAGCACAATTTCCAATTGAATAGATCATGTTGATCCAAACTGATTGTCATTTCTCAGTCTAAATGGTCGTTCTCTCCAAAACCTGTCAGCGTCATTTCATTGTTTAAGTCATCACATGCACAATAGTCTGTTCAATTGTCAAAATTATTCAGGAACACAATACCATGAATACCATATATGAATCTCTTGGAACATTTGATAAAATCATTACAGCAATTGACAGTCAGGTAAAACTAGAACTTGAACGAAGGAGGAGTTGGTCTCAGATAACTAATCAAACAGTATGTTTAGTTACCTGACAGGTACTGTCCATTACTGTATTGTGAATGCTGCAAAACATGTATATATAAAGATTGACCATGCAGGACCAGTACAATGTCTGAACATGGAGGCACCTGGCCAAGTAGATGAACACTGGCAACTGCCTGCCCAAGGAAGAGGAAGAGGAAGAGGAGGAGGAGTAAGGGTGCGTGATGGTGGAATAGGGGGAAGAAGCTGAGGAGCACGAAGACACCATGCTGTCCCTAATGAAGTTTGGGCGACAATTATAGACCATGTCATCAACCATGCCCTCACAATCAATGATGGAATTATATAATGTATAGGACAGGACACTGTGCATAGAGCAACAAATATGTTTATTTACTAAATTGCGTATTCATTTAGTGTGTGTGTGTGATAGGCCTACAGTATTACAGTATCTTACTTCAGTGGGATGTTACGTATGATCATGACAAGAAAAATATTGTAGAAAATAAACTATGGAATAGTATGGAATAGTTTAATTTCTACAATATTGATAATACAGTTTACAGTAGTATTCCAGTATTACAGTAAAAACTGCAGCTTACTGTATGATGCAATTATCATTATAATCCTTATTTTGAAGAATATAACCTACAATACAGTAAGTAAAAGGGTCAAAGAGCTGCATATACAGTAGCGCCTCCCATGGAAATCTATCTAATAATTTTACTGTAACATTTCAGTAATTTCATAATTTTTCCCCTCCCCTTTCTGTGAAATACCCCCTGTAGTACCTCTGCATAGGGTACATGTACCCCAGGTTTGGATCCACTGGAATACTGGCCAGTAGTATATTGAACTTGTGCAGAACATAGAACATTCCTATGTAGCTGTCTGTAACTGTATTGTATGGGGATGAGGCTGGCTTCAACCTGGCCAAGGGTCGAAGACGTGGCCATAATTTTATTGGTCACTGGGCCATGGTGGATGTCCCAGGCCAGCGAGGGGGCAATATAACTATGTGTGCTGCCATTTCTGAGAATGGTGTGGCCACTCACATGCCCAGTCTTGGCCCATACAAAACACAGAAGCTCCTCATCTTCTTGGACCACTTTCATTTGGATTTGATCCCAGAAAATGAGAGAGGTCTCATAGGGCCTGACCTACCACAATATATAATTGTATGGGACAATGTGAATTTCCACTGTGGCCCGCTTATCAGGGCCTGGTTCACTACTCATCCAAGGATGGATATTGTGTTCCTATCACCTTACTCTCCTTTCCTCAATCCTATTGAGGAGTTTTTCTGCGCTTGGAGGTGGAGAGTGTATGAGCATCAGGCTCAAGATCAGAGGTCCCTGCTCCATGCAATAGACGCTGCCTGTGAGAATATTACAGGAGATCAGTGTAGGCGATGGTTGCGACATCTCCCTTGTTTCTTCCCTCAATGCATCGCAAGGGAGGATATACGCTACAATGTTGATGGGAATCTGTGGCCAGACAGTCAGCAGCGTGTGGATGGACAGGAGGGTGAGGACAGTACCCAGCAGAGGGAGGGTGAGGACAGCGACCAGTGAAGAGATGTTAGGGCTCTTTCACACGGGTGGCCTGTTCAGGTCCAACTGCCAGTTTTTTAGGCGGACCTGAATGGGCACTCTGTGCTCCTCTATGGAGCTGCGGATGTCAGGGGTGACATGCCCACTGACATCCGACCCGCTCCGGTCCGCCAAAGTGTGACGGAGGAAAAACCTACTTTTCCATCCGTCTGGCGGATTGGATTGGGTGAACACGGACAGACGGTCCATGTTCATCCGATCCCCCCATAGGAGAGAGCGGATAGCTGGCAGGGCAGTCCCTGTACAGTGTGCGAGGACCTCCCTGTCATCTGCCGGCTTAGCGGGGATCAATGGAGCGATCCCCGCTGAGCAAGTGGAGGTTCACGGGGCGGATCATTACTGATCCGCCGCGTGTGAAAGGGGCCTTACAGTAGTTGTGAAACTCGAGCTTTATTTACAGCATTGTAGGCTAAATTTACAGTAAGGCCTCTTTCACACGGTGCGGACCGTTTTTCGGATCTTAGGCGGACGTTAGCGGATGCATCATCCTCTAACGGATCCGCTCCCATAGGGCCCCATTCTAAGTCCGTTTACAGACTTAGAAAAAGCGGACCGTTCGTCCGCACGTGTGAAAGGGCCCTAATTGTCCTTGTTTTTTGTTTGTGTGTTTATATTTCCATATATTATGCTGTGTACGTTTTCTTTTTAGTCTCATGTATGGAAGTTACTTTGTGTGTGAATGATAATGGTTACAATACTGTAAAGTAATTTTTCCTTTGCAGTATGATTGCAATGTCAAACCTTGGAGGCTACTCTTACCCTAAAAACTTTTCTTATTTTTCAGTTTTATACACAATTGTATTCAGTTAGCTAGACAAAAACTGTACAGTAACCATTGGCAATGAAGGACTGGGCTAAGACTGAAAGGTGGACATTAGGGATATTTCAATGATCCTCTGCCATAGAGATAAAACATCTAAACATTTTGACTTGCAGTGCTTATACAATGCCAAAGGGATGACTAGTTGAATGAAAAATACATTTAGTTTTGACACATGAGTGAAGTGTTTTGGGAAAGATATGAACTTTTGAAGGTGAACCATGGTGTTGTGCCGAACCATCCAGGTTATTTTGGCAAAAGCACCAAGAAAGCTGAGAATGTCTGTCTGGTCTGTTTCAAGAAATGAGCCAAAGCAATTGAGAAGAATCTTTGCCATTTTGGAGGCACTGACTCTTTATATGGGAAAGGAATATGGTTTTGAAGCATGAGTGAACAGTTTTGGGAAAGATATGAGCTTTTGCAAGTGAGTTATAGTGTTGTGCTGAACTGTAAGACTGTTTTGCCAAATGATCTTAGAGTTTTGAGAATGTCATTTCGGTTTCAAGAAATGAGCCAAAACAATAGAGAAAAACTGTAACACATATGTACGTGGAGGTCTCAAGCATCGTCCAGGTTCCTTTGCTATATACACCCCTTATTAACGTCTCTGCCAATCCAGTGAGGGTGCCTTTTGCAAGGGCCAATCATGAAGCAGACGTGTGGAGTTCTTGTGGACTATTGATGGGCAAGCCTGGACAGGTTGTACACGAACTACAGCCATGGTCTTTTTTGGGTGGTCTTCAGGTGCATGTGATAGGCGTACCCCTACATTGGGCATCAAGTACATGTTACAGAAGGCAGATGTCACCTCCACCCTCAATTGGGTGCCCAGTGTGGGTCACATAGGAGGCCTACCCTCAGGGTGGGTTCTTCTGGGCTAATCCAGGCTATGTACAGGGTCACTCATCCTAGCACAGGGGTTACACCTTGTCCAAAAGTGTACACACCAATGCCTGGGACCAGACATGGAAATGAATCACTGATTTGACCCATCCAGCTGCGTGTGTAATTTGCGCTTCAGCTAATCAGTCCTTAAAACCAGTGGTTCTCCAAGTACCACAAACAGGCCATGTTTTGGGAACTTCCCTAATGCCACGTACACACAACCGTTTTTAATGTCATGGAAAAAAACAGTGGCCCAGATTCACAGAGAATTAGATTCTCGTAGAGTATCAGAAATACACTACGCTGCCGTATTTTACCTGGCTCTACGTGGAATCCAGGTAGATTTTGTCCAGTAAACGACGGCGGCGTAGTGTATTTCTCCCGTCGCAATCCATCTACGCGAGTAGGGGGCGTGAATCATTTAAAATAGGCGCGTTCCCGCGGCGATCGAACTGCGCATGCTCCGTTCGCAAATTTCCCGCCGTGCATTGCGCGAAAACACGTCGTTACGTCATTCGTTGTTTGAGTAGCGTCGTTTACGCACAATCCTCGTCCCGAACGAGTTACGTAAAAAAATAAAAATAAATAAAAAATCAACGCGTGAACGACGGCCATACTTAACATGGGCTACGTACCGTTAGACCAGCAAAAAGCTGGTCTAACAGTACGTAAAAAAAAATAGACGAAAGCGATTGCGAAGACCACTCGTATCTTCGTGGATCGCCGTAAAAACACATTTGCATATCCCGACGCATGAAAACGACGCAAACTCCTCCCAGCGGCCGCAAATATATCGCAGCGTAGATCCGAAGGCTTACGAAGACGTAAGCCTCTCGGATCGAAGCCCGAAGCCACCGTATCATGGTTTGAGGATTCAAACTAGTGATACGGCGCGCGAAATTTGAAATTACTCCTGTCTAACACCAGTTAGACAGGCGTAATTGCTTTCTGAATCTGGGCCAATGTTTTTCTCGAAGTGATTCTTGTCAAGCCTGCCTTGCATACACTCGATCGTGACAAAAAAAATGCTTGAGCAAAGCACGGTGATGTACAACACGTATGGCGGTACTATAAAGGGGAAGTTCCATTCGGATAGCGCCACCCTTTGGGCTGCTTTTGCTGATTTAGTAATTCAAAAAGCAAAGTACCTGCACTTAGGACCATATGGGCTGGCTGCTGCCCCCCCTAAAAACAAACTCCCCAAAGAGAATAAGTGTGTAAGTGATTAAATATATAAAAGTTGGGGGTGATGGCGCTGCGTATGCCCTACCCCCCTACCTGTACGGTGACCAAAGGTATGAATTAAGGTGCAATAAAAATCGAAATACAGATCAATAATATATATGATGTGACACTAATGTGTCAAATTCCAGTGTTAAGATGTTAGGATGTAAGTTCTTGTAGTGAGGAAGGGTGCTCCTATACAGATGGTGCAATCGCGGTGGTCCCGGTAATCCCCCACGAGGGTCCACACTCACCAAATATAACTCCCCACTGGGGGTGAAAAGCGTATAGTATAGGTTTTCCCGGTTGTCCACTCCTCCAGAACTCTCCTCAGCATAGGCGTGCGCACAGGGTGTGCTAGGTGTGCCCAGGCACACCCTAATCACGCTGTGCAGCATATATTCTCCCTACTGCCCTAGCTCCTCCCTCTGCCCCCCGCGCCTGGGTTCCCTCCTCTCCCACTGGCTGTTGTTGCAGGGATGTTTTAGGATGAATGTGGGAAGAGGCCAGTAAATATGTTATTTATTGGCCCCTTTGCATTCTGAATAAAGATAGTGAGCGATATGTAGGTAATGTTTGAGCTTTGGTGTGCACATCCTAATGCAATAGGCTGCACACGCCTATGCTTCTCAGCAAATCTCAACCTTCCACTTTAAAGTCCTTTGAATTATGCAGCAGTCCCTCAGAGTCAGAGGGAGAAAATAAACACTCCCATAGTGTAAAAAAAGAGGGTATTTTATTACAGCCAAAGGCTGCCAGAAAAATAAATAAAACAAATCACACTGTGCAATACAATACAGCTCAGTGGGACAGACGTGAATAAAACTAATTAAAATGAAATGAAATAAAAAGTACAAACAGAATTAGTCAGCATTAATGAGCTCAAGCTATAATAAGTGAGGCTCATCAAAATTCAGTATAGCTGGCCGGGTATCTGTGTTAAGCGCCTACAGCGGGGATTGCAGCGTGCGCTCCAGCTGCGTTCCACCTCACGCTCACCCGGAAGTGACGTGATGCGCAAACACTGCCTGACACACGTTTCGTAATGACGTCTTCTGAGGCGTTGTTTCTCATCAGTCACTCGCATATTTATATGTATAACACCGTGCAGCTCAGACCGCCCCCTCCCTCGGGATCTGACAATCGATGGGGTATAATGTTAGCAGCCTTTCCCCCCTAATGTTACACAAAGGGACAAAGTGAATTGCGGCCCTGGGACCTGAATGTACCGTTGCACGTTGCACACTTAGGCCATATAAACAACATTTAAGCAAAGCATTCTGATATCATACCATAATATTAACATCATATATGGCTGATACCTCTATTACCATGGATAATCCCCAAGTTTAGATACAAGACCCATAGAGGATTATAGGTCATGAGGTAACCAACAAGTCATACAACATCTTAATACCATACCCCGATGGTTGATAGTCATAATGACCAATTGAGTACCTTTAAATTAAAGGTCTTACCCCAAAATGAAAAAGGAGGGGCAATATATAAAATTATTTAACTGTTAGAACCACTACGTTAATATACATGGGCTAGTGGTTATTTAAATTCAGTTGTTTGGCATCTACCATAAGGTAAAGGCTAATGATTGCATTCATGAACGTCCGTACCTCCACCACTGGTCATAAGGCCATTCAGAAATACAAAAGAGGGGATACACCCAAGATATAATCAGGGTGAGGGCCATCCTAAAGGGTAAGTGGAACAAGACCCTAATTCCTAGCTATTCACTAAAGTGACCACCTCCCTATCCACTAAATATAAGGGGCTGGCTCAATTCGTCCCCCCCCCCATCCCTAAGGGAAGAGAAAGGGTCTCCATTCCCAATGGGAGTTTCTAAAAACCACTCGCTTCATCCATTGTGCGGTACTCACTCTACCATGTAAAACTGAAATAGAGGTGCTATATAATGAAGGATAATAGAAAAATGGGAGTTACATAATAGATTATAAGCCTTCTATAGGATACCAGGAGACTAGCTCCGATATCCCACAAGTGTGATTAAACAGGAGCAGTCATTTGATACATAAATATAGATTGTGCTAAGGGTTTGCCAAAAAAGAGTTGAGATCAATATCCAGGTTTAGGCCATATGGTACTAGAGAACCTAAGCGATATATCCAGCTTGTCTCACTTTACTATACACTTTTTACCCCTGGTGGAGAGTTATATTTAATGAGTGGGGACCCTTGTGGGGGAGCACCGGGACCACCGCGATTGCACCATCTGTATAGGAGCACCCTTCCTCACTACAAGAACTTACATCCTAAGCCCTGTTTGGAACTAACAGAAATTGTTCGCTTAGAGCAGGGGTGGGCAACCTCGGCCCTCCAGCTGTGGTGAAACTACAAGTCCCATGAGACATTGCAGGACCCTGACAATCACAGACATGACTTCTAAAAGCAGAGGCATGATGGGATTTGTAGTTTCATCACAGCTGGAGGGCCGAGGTTGCCCACCCCTGGCTTAGAGACTATGGGCCAGATTCACAAAGCACTTAAGCCGGCGTTTCAGGAGATGCGCGGCGTAATTGTAAATATGTGCCTGCGTATCTATGCGCCGTATCCCCAAAAAGATATACGCCAGAAATCTAGAAATTTTCAACCAATGTAATTTCGGTAGACCGGCACATCGTGCGCGCAAAAAATGCGCTAGACACACCATTGATTTGCTAGGCAAATATGCAAATTAGGGAGATACGGTGATCCACAAAAGTAAGTTTGTGCGGCGCAGGCTAAGCGCTGTGCGCATCAGCTGCACGTCCTGTCTAAAATTAGTCCATATAAAAGCAGGTTTAAAATTAGTCAATCTGTCTACATGTCAGCTAAAGCAACACCGTTAGGGACGAGCTGAGCAGCCACACTTGCAGGACAACAATCTGTATGCCAACATGCCAGGGGCATCCTTGCTCATAGCTATACTACTGACTTTAGATGAGCGCAGAAGGAGGAGGGCACGGAGGAGGGCACGGGAGAGGATATACCGCACACGCATAGACCTCTTTGACATGAGTGATTCTGAGGTGTCTCGCATCTTCAGATTCACCCCTGCTGCCATCATGGAATTAACCACAACCCTGCAGGAGGACATCACCAGCCCAACACACCGCTCACATGCAGTGCAGCCACTGGTCAAGGCCATGGCAACACTACATTTCCTTGCCAATGGCTCTTTTCAAAGAACAAGTGCAGTGGTGGCTGGGATGTCACAATCCTCCATGAGCAGATGTGTGCACCAGGTTATCCCTGAAATCCTCAGACGCATGGCCAACCAAATCATCAAACCCACCCAGGAGGACCTGCGGTTGAATTCAATGACAGATTTCTACAGAATTGCCAGATTCCCACGCACCGTGGGGGCCATTGATTGCACACATGTGGCACTCCAGCCCCCCTGTGAGACAGAGCACATATACCGCAATCGGAAGCATTGGCATTCCATCAACGTACAGGTGATAGTCGATGCCAAATGCCTCACACCGGATCCAGCCATGACAGCTACATATACAATCATAGCCCCATCCCAATGGAATTCAAACAGAACATGTATGGGGACAGCTGGCTGGTTGGTGAGTGACATGGGTGGCAGGCATGACTGTCCCCCCCCATGATGCAGAAATCACAAGGGGCACATGCACTACTAACATCCTCCTGTCTTTTCCCTTCCAGGTGACTCTGCATATGCCCTGGGACCCCATCTTATGACTCCTATCTGGAACCCCCAAACCCCAGGAGAGGAAAGATACAATGAAGCACACGCCAAAACCCGTGCGGTGGTGGAGCGCACCTTTGGCCTCCTGAAGTCACGTTTCCGATGCCTGAATAAGTCTGGGGGTACCCTGTTGTATTCGTCAAACTTTGTATGCCAGATCATCGGTGCATGTTGCATGCTGCACAACTGGGCCTGGAGATTGACATACATGATGACCTGACCCCCAAACCAGACAATCCCCCCTAACCGAGGCTACCCCATCTTCTGAGGGAAGAGCAGCCAGGAGACAGCTCACATAAGGCATCTTTGCACGTTAAACACACACATTAATCATGGCACAATGAGAATGCATGCATGCACACCACTGTGGTCCCTAGCACAGACACACCACATCCTCATCAAATTGGATTAGCACAAGCCCACCATGCAGGACTTGTGAGCAGCAACGCCACGCCACGGCTCCAATTATGTCACTGTACATTCATACACCATTCACACGGACCTGGGTATCACTTCTCCCTGGTCCTGGGGAACCCTTCTCCACCACAAATGAGGGTGACACCCCTTTTCCGGCAGGAATGTCACCCCCACATTCAAAAATAATTCACAAACCAAAAAAAGAAATTGCCCAGCACCAAAAAAAAATGCCCAGCAAAAAAAAATACCACCGCTGGCGTGACCCACGCCTGGGGCGGCCACGGCCACGGCCCTGGCTCCTCAGGGGAGACTCATGGGGAGGTAATCTGGGGAAGGAGGAGCATCCCCTGGTCTCTGCCCACCTGGCGGCCTGCCCTCCAAGGCCACGGCTATTCTGGTCAGGGCAGCATTGATTGTTTCCATATTGGCCTGGATAGCCTGGGTGAGGGCCCGCACATCCTGACCGAGGGCCCGCACATCCTGACCAATGCCTGCTGTGGTAGCCTGCTGTTCATTTTGGCAATTGATCTGAGCCAGGGAGTTGCAGGCCATGTCCCCAACTGTCTCCTTTATGGAGGCCAGGTTCTCCTCCATCCACCCCAAAGTCTGGCTGACCTGTCCCAGATGGTGGGTCTGAAGGGCCTGGTCCCTTCTCAGGTTGGCAGGCAGAACCTCGGCCACCCCCTAGTCTTGTGGGTTGCCTCCCTGCCTCCAGATGAGGCTTGTGGCTGGGGAGAAGGGGAGCCCCTTTGGAGGGGAGCCTTGTTGGGGGAGGAGTGGGAGTGGCTACCCCTGATGGAGGCCTGGCTGCTGCCAGCCATAGGGGAAGACTCCTCCAAAAGTAACAAGTCATTCCCTGACATGACCTCCTCCTCCAACTCAAACTCCTCCTCCTCAACCTCCTCAGAGGACTCCGGCCTTGTCTGGGGGTCTTCCTCCGACTGTTGTCCCGGGGGTGGTGCAGACAGGCAAGATGGCCCAGCACCCTCCTGCACATCTGTGGCTGACACAAAACATTCACAGGTTGGAGGATCCACACACTTGCCACGTATTCCCTCCCCCCCACACATGCTACACACCTGATAAAAAAAAAAAAAACGTACCTGTCCTCACGGCCTCCTCATTGGAGTTGAGAAGATAGGAATATATACCTATATCTGTATCTGTATATCACTGTATAATCGTATATGGCTATGTATTCTGATGTAGAGTTCCCCTAGTATGAAGATGTTTTCCTACTAAAATGATTCAATGTTTCTGAATTCTTTTGGTGTTACAACTTGTTGTTGAAGCCTTGTTTTTCCCTATTTTCACATGAAATGTACAGCCAATATTTTTATAAGAATTCTCGGAAAAGATTGTTTGTTGGAAAGCCCCTTCCCTTATAATTATCAATTAATTAGTCCCAGCATGTAATTTATCTTTTTCTCTTGTCTCTGGTTGTCAAAACAACCTTTCACTTAGCGCCCTAGTTAGGTCACGATGACCAGATGACCAGATGTGAAGTTATCAAAATAATAAATAATGACATGTATATGTGTATTGTGCAAGATTGTGTAATCTGAAATTTGGCCTTGTGCCCTCCATATACTTCCATGTTAGCCTTTTCTATAACACTTTGTAATCATTATCACTATCCTTATGAAAGGAGTGATCCTCTGTACTACAGTGTATTCTGAAGTAAACATACATCTAAGACGAATGCAACTTGTCTGTCGTGTCGTTGATGTCTTACGAGAAAAGACTAACTTATCAATTGGTGACCCCGAATCGTGTCTTCTTGATCGCGGCTCCTTCTCCGGCTATCGGACCGTCGCAGGAAGGACAGCTACACAGAGGCCTCAGGTGAGAAACTTTTTTCTCATATAAAAACTGTCTTTTCTGTGCGGTTCTGAGGTGCCGGGTGGGGAGTGCGCTCACAGAAGGTAACGCGTTTTTCTTTTGAAAACTTTTAAAATGCATTCAGTCTATGTATGGTTACTTAGAATGAAATATGGTACCATTTATAAATGTGCATGCTAATAGAATTAACATATGTATGTAACTTTTCTTCTTGCCCACGGGAATGACAATATATATAGAAAATGTTTGTGTTACAAGGGATGAATAAATGCAGGTACCACAATTTTCTATGAGTGTATAGAAGTTGATGGATGTTGAATTTTTGTATGAATGATTTTTGAACGTTTGTGGTTCTAAGGAGGATAGGTTTGCCTTCAGCGGATAGCCACAAACGGGTGATTGACCTGCTGTATGTTCTTTGGATTAGGGAGCCTAGTCAGGGACTAGCCTATTTCCACTCAGCAAGGAGACGTCCTTCTGAGCATAGAACGAGATAGACAGTATGAAGTACTGAAATAGGCTGCTGGTACACAGCCGTGGTGATAGAATTAGGAGCTCAACATCCCGGAGTTCCAAAAGATATTGTCATTTCTCGAGGGGTAAAAAGAAAATCATGGGGAATGTATTTGACAAAAACGTTTTGCCTGTCATGAAGAGCCTTGGGCTGACTAAAGATAGAGCCACAAGGTTATTGAAGATAGCAAAAGCTACAGGATTAAGTGTTGCTAAATTAACTCTGAGTGCCCCAATCATCAAAATGATGGTGAGTGGGGACCCGGATGCCCTTAAACATCATGTTAAGTGGTGTAAGATTACTAAAAAGGAGTACAGAGATGATCCTGCGAAATGGTGGCCACCTGAAGGGTCTCTGAGTACTCCTAATATTGATGCATTATTCAATTTGCTTTTTAAAATGTCTGATTGTGGGGGGATCAAGTGTTTGGTAGCTTGGGAAGAGGCATCTAGAAAGAACATTCAACCCCCGCCTTATAAAATGTGTTTAGAAAAAGCTGCCCTTCCCTTTGATGATGATGAAGAGCTGCCCAATACCTGGGCTTCCCCTTATGGTTTACTCAGAAGGGATCTAGCTCTAGCATCAGCCCCGCGCTTGGAGCCAGCTACTACTATAGGTAGGGAGCGGGCTGGAGCTCGATGGGGAGGGGATGAGATGATCACTTTGCCCAGCACAGTTGCGCATAGACAAATCACTGATCTATTAGATAGATCAGCCATAGAAGGTGGAATGGGGCGGAGACGTAGCATAGGTATGCCCCCTGATATCAGAGCGCTTCTGAGACCAGGGGCAAAGTTGTCATATGACCCACAAGGTAAAGCTTGGCAGTATGTAGACCCAACTGAAATGGAACCCGCAAAATTTATACGGGTACCCGAATTAGATGGGTTATACCTTGAAGGGACAGAAGTGTCAGGTATAAGATCAGTTTTAGCACCCCCATCTACTCCGATTATGACAAGACAGAAAGCGAAAGAGCAAGGGATTAAAATAATAGATGCCTTTCATACCCCAGAGATTATACAAAGGAGAGGACAATATATTAAGTCTGCTCTCAATAGTATTTCACCCGGCAGCCCTATAACCCAGCTGCCTCTGAGAGAGGTAGCACTGCCAGGTGAAATGGAACATGATGTGTATGTCCCGAAGATAGCGAAAGTCTATGTTCCATGGAAACCTAATGAAATAAGGGCTATAGTCAGTGAACTACCCGATATTGAGAAATGTCCTAAGAAATGGTTAAAAAGACTGATGTGGATGGAAAAGACGCAGCAAGCTAATTATATAGATATGTATATTCTGATTGATTGCGCAGTACCAGAGAAGTATGTGGATGCGTGGAATGCGTTTGCTAAAACTAAAGGCATAACCGAACAGGGGATAGTGAAGGATGAACGTGTCGCTCAGCCAGAGTATGAGAAGGATACTGTTCGCCTAAATGAGTTTTTAAGATTGTGGGTTACAGCCACTTTTGATAAGGGACAGGATATGCGAGTGTTGATGGATGTGATACAGAAGAAAGGTGAAGATGTGTTAGATTATTGGAACAGGCTTAAAGATGCTATACAGAAGCATACTGATTGAATTGCGGATGATGATGTTGACATGAAGCGCCCAGAAGTAGTGAATGTGTTGGTGGGGGGATTGTTGCCAGAAATAAGAGAGGAAATAGAGTTGCGTACTATAGGTTGGAGGAAAAAGGCTGCTCCAGAATTGATTGAGATAGCGCAAGTAGCATATGATGTTTTGCAGAAAAGTTAAGATAAGCTAGAAAAGAAAGAGAAAACTAAAATTATGAACATGCAAACCCCGGAGGTCAAAGAAAAGATTTCTGAGGCCAAAGGAGTACCAGTGTCCACAGTACAAGTGACACCACAGGGAGTGCCAGTGGCGGCACCTCCCTATCCTCCCTCGGGAATAGTGTACATTTCCAATTTTGGGACACCCCAGAATAAGCGCAATGCTTGGAGACAGAATGGGGATCAGCGTAGGGCCCCTAGTGTCCAGCCAAGATATCAACAGGTTATTCCAGATCAGCCTAGGTTTCCTGCCCCTCAGCCGATGCAGGCCCGTCCACCCCCCACTTGCTTCAAGTGCGGCATGGGGGGCCATCTGGCAGGGGATTGTAGGAGACGCTGGGATGAGGTGGAATGTGGGGATAATACTGAAGATTTGTTAAATGTTTATGCTGCTCTGTCTGTCATTGAAGTTGATTCTACTTGTGAACCAATGATCGAGGTAAATGTAAATGGTATCGCCCTCCAATGTCTTGTAAGAAACGGGGGCGGCGAGGAGCCTTTTGGATGTTCATGACTCTAACCTGCCACTCTCCGAGGAAAGAGTTTCCTTGGTGGGTGTGAGTAATAATGTTACTACCGCAGGGGTTACTAAGAATTTACCAGTAACGATTGGTGAACATTCGACAGAGCATTCTTTTGTATTGTCTCCACATTCCCCCTGTAATCTATTAGGCCGGGATTTACTTTCAAAAATGGGAGTTACCATAGCCTTGTCCCCTACTAAAACTATTATTGATATACCAAACCAAACGAGGGAGGAAGCGGTGGATCTCCTTTTCATGCCTCTATTTACTACAGACATGGAGAGTGGGATTCCGGAGTTGGACAAACAAAGGATTGATCCCTCGTTGTGGGTAACGGGAGCCAACAATCCTGGGCTCATGCAAGTTACCCCGGTACGGTTGCAAAGGGACCCAACACTGCCAGTACCTAGATTACCTCAATATCCCTTATCCCCAGATTCAGTTGAAGGGATCAGACCAGTCATAGAGGAGTTACTACAGGAGGGAGTCTTAACCCCTTGTAGAAGCCAAGCTAATACTCCCATTTACCCAGTGTCCAAGCCAATTAAGCAGGGTGAAGACAGCTGCCGCTGGAGATTAGTACATGATCTCCGAGCGGTAAATAAGGTAATTATACCATCAGTACCAGTAGTACCAAATCCTTTAATAATTTTGGCCACTATACCTCCTACTGCTACACACTTTACTGTAATTGATCTGGCCTCAGCATTTTTCAGTGTACCCATCCATCCAGAAGACCAATGGTTATTGGCCTTCACGTTTGAGAAAAGACAGCTTACTTGGACTCGGTTGCCAATGGGGTATCATGATTCCCCTAGCTGCTTTTCTCAAGCGCTGAAAGATAAGCTGGATGAATGGCAGCCGTCCGGAGAATCAATTTTGGTCCAGTATGTAGATGATCTCTTGCTTGCTTCTCCGAACGCACACGCCTGCACTGAGGATTCAGTTTCCCTGATGAACTTCCTGGTCAGGATTGGTCAAAAGGTGGATCCTACAAAAGTACAATGGGTAAAGACAAGGGTCCAGTATTTGGGCCATTGTATTTCTCAGGGAATAAAACACCTTACAGATAAGCGTAAGAAGGTAATTGCCAAGCAACAAATGCCCAAAACCTTAAAACAATTACGAGCCTTCCTGGGGTTGGTAGGATATTGTAGGCAGTTTTTGCCCCCATACTCTACAGTTGTGGGCCCATTACAGGAATTACTAAAAGGACACACAAAAAGCAATTACAAATTCACAACGGAAGAATTGACCCCGGCAGTTCAGGAAGCGTTCAAGCTTATAAAAAGTTCTTTGCTTACTGTACCTAGCTTGGGTTTGCCTGACTATAGCAAGGATTACTACTTGTTTTGCACCGAGGTCAACGGACATGCAAATGGTGTTTTGACACAGCATTTTTGTGCCCGCCATCGCCCGGTAGGGTACTATAGCTACCCACTGGACAGTGTGGCAAGAGGCTTGCCAGGCTGCTTGAAGTCAGTAGCAGCGGCTGCCCTGCTGGTAGAAAAAACTACTGACATTGTGTTAGGTAACACTTTGTATTTGATGTGCCCTCATGACTTGGAGGCTATGTTGAATAGTGCCTACACAAAACATTTTTTCTGTACAAAGGATAACTCATTACCACTTGGTCCTGTTATCTGCCTCAAACCTCAAAATCCAACGCTGTCAAACTTTAAATCCGGCCACATTTTTGCCAGAGGAAGACAGCGAGGATGTTGAGGAATATGAGTATTCTTCCCATGATTGTGTTAACTCAATTGAAGAGGTAACTAAACCCAGACCTGACTTGCGAGATGAGCCCATCTCAGGCCTGCCTCCATGTGCAGACCTCTTTGTAGATGGGTCCTCTATCAGGAGGCCGGATGGTCTCACACTAGCTGCTTGTGCAGTGGTGAACGGTGAGTGCAAACTACTGTATGCTGATGTACTTGTGGATTCCAGGTCTGCACAGGCAGCCGAGCTCACTGCTCTGTGTGTGGCTTTGGAATTAGCTGAAGGTGATACAGTAAATATATACAGTGATTCAGCATATGCTATAGGCGTTCTGCACAGCTTTGCTCAGCTATGGCAGGAGCGAGGGTACTTGACAGCAGCGGGAACAGCAATACAGCACAAAAGTCTTATCATTCGCTTGTTAGCCACTGTTCAACTACCCCTGCAGGTTGCAGTAATTAAGTGTAAAGCCCATACAGGGTCTGATGACTGCGTTTCCACAGGAAACGCCTTGGCTGATAAATATGCAAAAGAAACTATCTATTCTTATCAGCCGACTACTCAACTTTTACCTACTTTCCAAGTAATGGATCTCCAGGTAGACCCAGTTGTCCTTTCAACCCTACAGGAAAGTTCTCCCCACAGGGGCTCCTGGTCAAAAAAGGGAGCATTTCGTGGTGACGATGGCCTGTGGAGGATGAAAGATAAGTTGGTCGCTCCTCCGACTCTTTTTCCTTCTCTATTTGCTTTGAGCCATGGGCCTTGCCATGTCTCAACAGGAGGGATGTGTCGGGCAGTGACCAAACAATGGTGGGCACCTGGATTTCATGCATATGCTGCTAAACAAATTAATGAATGTGCAATATGTCAAATGCATAATGTCGGGAGACCAGTTCCCACTCCAATGAAGCATATTCCGCATACTGAGGAGCCGTTTCAAATTGTGCAAATAGACTTCTCAGATATGCCTCCTTGTGGTCGTTTCAAGTATTTGCTGGTGTGTGTGGATCAGTTTTCGGGTTGGGTAGAAGCATACCCAGCGGCGAGGAATGATGCCATAACAGTTGTAAAATGCCTTACGAGAGAGTTGATCCCCAGATTTGGGATAGGAGCTGTATTCTCATCAGATAGAGGTACCCACTTTGACAATAAACTTATGGCCAAGGTGGTAGATATTTTAGGGATAAAACAACAGCTACATACCCCCTATAGGCCACAAGCTAGTGGAATGGTGGAACGCACAAATCAAACAATCAAAAGATACTTAGCTAAGATAACAGCTAATGGGGAAAGCTCATGGGTGGAGGCCTTGCCAATAGCCCTGGCAACTATTAGGACCACCCCCAAAGAGAAACATGGGTTGTCACCTTTTGACATTTTGTTTGGACGTCCACCTAAAAGACTTCCTGCCACATTGGTACATCCTGAAACAGTGACTCTAGGTAATGGTCAAGATGCCATGATTGAATATGTACGCAAATTGGCAAACGTGTTTTCTGATACCTTTTCCAGAGCCAAAGCAGGACAACCGGTGGACACAAGTGAAGCAACTCATGGACTAAACTCAGGAGAGTGGGTGTATATCAAGAATCACACTCCGAGGACCACTCTGTCTCCTAAGTGGAAAGGACCTTTCCAGATCATTCTGGTATCCCCAACCGCTGTAAAGTTGAAAGATTATAAATACTGGGTACACGGTTCCCATTGTAAGAGAACAGTAGCTCCAAAAGACAGCCAGTGTGACGCTGGCAAGAATTATTCTGTACCTTTGCCTTTTAGGTCTCCACCACTTACTCAGGCTCGCGCAAGAAGAGAACAGGATGAATCTTCTAGGACCTAAACCGGATGTGAAGCTCTGGTGTGTCATCCTCTGTGGAGGAGCACTGGTGTGGATCACTGTCATGACATATGAATGGACACATCAGAAGGAGGCGGGTAAGATACATGATACTGTTCTATTGAATGCCACTATAATGGAGAAGTTGTTGCAGCTTGGAACCATTTCTGCCCCTGACAAAAGAGCAAGAAGAGATACCTACAATGGCTACCATGATAAAATGGCTGAGCCATTCCATAACTCTTTTGTTTCAATGCACTTACAAGCTGCCAAAAGACTGAACATTACTAACTGTTGGATATGCACACATGCCCCTATTTCACATAAGACTATACCCTTGTTGGGCATACCCAGCACTTTGGCTGAAATAGAAGACAGTGCACATTTTGGTAATGTAAGCAAAAACATGATTGACAGAACTGTTTCACTTTTGCTTTATACAAATGCCCCAATGAGGACACCTGCGGTTTGTATTAACTTTACCCGAGCCTACTCACCTCCAAACCAGGAACAAGGATCTCAGAGCACCAACTCCAACTGTATGGACAAAGCTGACATTAGGTATTGGTTTGATGGTAAGGATGTTGTCTGGAGCACTGACCGATACAAAGAATTACATGAACACACACACTGTCAGCACTCCCGCCACCTGGTATATGAGTGATAATGAATTTAAGACCACACAGTTGAATAAGATCCCAATACACTTCATAAAAAGGGATCTAGTTGCTCAGACTACCAAGGAAGGGGGGGAAGGAGATAGTGACCCTAACCAGAATGAAAATTCCGAGATAGGTGAGGAAGACGACTCTAACGTAGAGCTAGCTCCCTTTCCTACCCCATTGTATCCTGGCCCAAACACGGAAGATACTGATATTGTATCACACGATAGAGAGATTAAGCCATTGTTTTCAATACCGTGGGTGAATAGATGCTGCATAAAGAAAGCTTTCAGTTTCATCATTGATTTAGCAGACCTGATTGACAATGTTACTGCTTTGTATGATCGAAACTTTATAGCTATGGCCACAGAACTAAAAATGATGAAGAAAGAGGTCTTACAACACCGGCTGGTGTTGGATTACCTCACGGCTAGTCAAGGAGGAATATGCACCATAGTTGGAACTGCTTGCTGCAACTATATCCGGAATGATACTAGGGCTGAAGATGCCATCATTTCACATATAGAGAAAGTACAGCAATTAAAGGTTAACTTTCACAAAGAGCATACGAAAACCGCTTGGATCGATGGTAGCTGGGAAAGCTGGCTTTCCTGGATCAATCCACTCAACTGGTTTTCCAGTATTGGAGGATGGTTTTCTGGTATTCTGCATGGTATTCTGTATGTTGTTGGAATTATTGTACTTATAATCCTTATAATCAAATGTGCACCTATGTTATGTAAATGTTGCATGAAAATCACCACCCATGCTTGTAACGCATTTTGTGAAGTCTGTAGTAATGCTGGTTCTTTTGAGCCCTCAAGGTCCCGTGTTAAGACAATTCATGAGATGGTAACCCGGATCCCGGTGGTGTCGCCTGTGGACCCCGAGGCTCTGCCATCTGACCCTGAAAACCCTGCTGGAGCATAAGAAGCATGCACCAAAGAATTCTAAACACAGGAGGGACTGAGAAGATATGAATATATACCTATATCTGTATCTGTATATCCCTGTATAATCGTATATGGCTATGTATTCTGATGTAGAGTTCCCCTAGTATGAAGATGTTTTCCTACTAAAATGATTCAATGTTTCTGAATTCTTTTGGTGTTACAACTTGTTGTTGAAGCCTTGTTTTTCCCTATTTTCACATGAAATGTACAGCCAATATTTTTATAAGAATTCTCGGAAAAGATTGTTTGTTGGAAAGCCCCTTCCCTTATAATTATCAATTAATTAGTCCCAGCATGTAATTTATCTTTTTCTCTTGTCTCTGGATGTCAAAACAACCTTTCACTTAGCGCCCTAGTTAGGTCACGATGACCAGATGACCAGATGTGAAGTTATCAAAATAATAAATAATGACATGTATATGTGTATTGTGCAAGATTGTGTAATCTGAAATTTGGGCTTGTGCCCTCCATAGACTTCCATGTTAGCCTTTTCTATAAAAGCCTGTAACACTTTGTAATCATTATCACTATCATTATGAAAGGAGTGATCCTCTGTTCTACAGTGTATTCTGAAGTAAACATACATCTAAGACGAATGCAACTTGTCTGTCGTGTCGTTGATGTCTTACGAGAAAAGACTAACTTATCAGAGTCAAAGCCAGGCAGCCCCTCCACTTGCTGCCTGTTGAAGGTCTGGGCCACCGCACGCTCCTCCTCAGTTAGCCTAACAGGGTTTGGTGGGCCCCTCTCCAGTGCCCCTGGCATGTGCTGCAATCTTGCCCAGCTTCCCACGGACCACACGCCGGAGATCATTGATCTTCTTTTGGATCCCCTGGCGTGTCCGGGTCTCCCCACCCAACGAGTTTACCTCGTCGGCGATGTCCTGCAATATCTGAGCCTTCCTGCCCGGGGTGGTGCTGGCACTCTCTGGGCCGTGCAGGAATCGCCCATATAGGGTAATGGCCCTGGCAATAATTGCCTTCTCCCGCAATGAAAAAAATAATTTTCGCTTCCTCTCAGTCATGTTCTCACAAACTCTCTCCAAAACAATCACCAAAAATCACTCACCAAAAATTACTCACCAAAAAAGTCTCAAAAACAGTCACCAAAAAACACTCTCAAAAACACTATCCAAAACACTATACAAAACCAAATATCTCAAAGACAAGTCACAAACCAACAAACGCGAACAAACAACAGAACAAAAGCACCTTGCTGTAGGAAGGGGAACAATTGGATGTACTTTTGCAAAGGAAGGGCGTTTCTCTCTGTCTATTTAAGCACTGTGCGGAGCTCACTAAGTTGACCAGGCCTAGTTCCAATCTCACTGATTGCGCCGTGCGAGTTCTGAGCATGCGCAGAGAGGTGCTGACCATAGTTTGCTTCATGTGCGCATGCGCAATCCGGCCGGCCCTTCATTTGCATGGGGTCACGGCTCATTTCAATGGAACACGCCCATGTCCTTCCCAATTTGAATTACACCGCCTTACACCTCAGAATTTGTGTTACACCGGCGCAAATTTCTGCGCAAATACTACGAGGATACGGTACTTGCGCCTCTACATTGCGCCAGTCTAACGTAAAGGAGGTGCGCTACGCTGGTCAATATATGCGCCAATGTACGTGAATCTGGCCCTATCTGTCATTCCCATGTGTTTGCCTTAATATGAAGCACTATTTGAACATATAGGGCCAGATTCAGCAAGACTTGCGCTGGAGTATTTCGATATGCGCCGCGTAACTGTGAATATGCGCCGTCGTATCTAAGTGGCCTTACCTACAAAACTAGATGCGACAGAAAATGGGCCATTTCCGATCGGCTTAACTTTCCGACGTCAGAGTCTCGTCAGCGCATAATTTCGCTTGGCGCATCAGTCGCGCCTATTGATTTCCCCTGCAAATATGCAAATGAGGGAGATTTCCCGATTCGCGAACGGATTAGCACCATACGCTGGCTACATGCGCCGCGCGTATCTCGTCCGTCCGGCGCAAAGTTATTTCTACAAATAGCTGCTTTATCTTTACTCCAGACGGCCACAGGTCAGCAGGAGAGCAGCTACAGCAGCGTTACCGACGATAAGAGCTAGCTGAGCACCCCCACTTGCAGGACAACACCTCTGTCCCTGCTTGTCTGTCAACTTTTACAGCCATGGAGGAAGACATCATAGGTCTCCATAGCCGAGATGACGGCTGACAGCTCCTGGCCTTTAAAGTTCAGCTTTCACCTGTGTTTGCGGGGAACGGGAGCAGCCATCTCAGAACAAAAGTAACTTCACTGCGGGGAGGGGGAACAGGATATACTTTAGTGCCGGAATGGCGCATCTATGGGCGCATTTAAATGTCCAACTGAACACATTGCGCTGACGTTTCCCGTGAAGTGGTGCCGACGGAAGTTGTGAGCATGCGCACAAGGGGGCGAGTGGAGCCTCACTCACTGCGCATGCTCCGTGGTTGATGCGCTGAACGTAAGCCTCTGCGCTGGGCTCCGCCCATCATTTACATATGATCACACCCACTTCCACTTGCGTCAGGTTACGCCAGCGCATTTTCGTTACTCCGGCGCAAGTTTAGGAGCAAGTGCTATGTGAATAACAGTACTTGCGCCGAAAGTGTCGGCGAAGTAACGTAAATGAGAAACGTTACTCCAAAGTAAAGAAGCGCCCATCTACCTGAATCTGGCCCATAGCCTTGGACTTTAGGCTGATTATTGATATATGTCACTAGGTGGCATTGCAAGGCAGATCACCCTTACCTGCATAACTTGATTCTTTCATCACTGGTGTTTGATATATTTCTTTTTCATGTGGAACACACCCATATGATCTTAACACTGGAGTTTGACACATTAGTGTCACATCATATATATTATTGATTTTTATTTCAATTCTTATAGCACCTTAATTCATACCTTTGGTCACGGTACAGGTAGGGGGGTAGGGCATACGCAGTGCCATCACCCCCAACTTTTATATATTTGCTGATTTCGTGTTAGTAAAAGTTTGGTGAGAGTCGATTCGCGCTTTTCAGTCCTCATGCTTTTCAGTCTGTTACAGTGTGACGAATGTGCTATCTCCATTACAACCGCTAGTGTTAGCAGAACGAGTGCTCCCGTCTCATAACTTGCTTCTGAGCATGCACAGTTTTTCTTCCCATCGTTAAAGCCTACACACGACCGTTTTTCACGATGTGAAAAACGAAGAGAAAAATTAGAGCATGTTCTAAAAAAAAAATATATATGTTTAAATTTGTTTTATTCATTTTTTTTTTACACAAATATAACTTTCATTACATTTCCAATAAGCATAAAAAAGGATTACATTTACAATAAACACAACATCACATTAAAAACAATGACAACGGGGGGCGTGGCTTGGTGCGGAAGCCGATGGACGTCTACGCCCGGAGCTCCGTACAGCGAGAGATTACAGCGGCACAAAGCAGCCATCCAGACAACGCTTTTGCCTTCCGAGAGAGACCCTAGGCATAGCCGACCAGCAGTCATGCCTGGCAAGCGGCAGAAAGATCGTAAGCCGCAGCGCCTGACTGATTTTTTTTCGCCATCCTGCGGGAGCATATGCCAAGATGGCGACAGGGCCTACTCCTCTCCGCACGCAGCCGCCGCACGGAAGATGGCTGGGAAAGGTAACAAACCCCAGGGCAAATCACCCCAGAGCAGTTCACCCCATATTGCTGGCGATTCACTCCCTCCGACCCCCTCTTCCTGTAGTCCAGCTAAATCCAGGCCCAGGCTTGAAGGCCGAGGACTGAGCATGGCGGGGAGCCCGACGGCAAGCCAGGCCTCAGAGTCCGGGGAGGATACTAGGGACCTGCCCGACTCTATTGAACTGTTCCTCACACTGAATCAACCTGTGCTTGATACGGTCCTGAAGGACATGCTGGTCTCACTGAGAAGCACACTACAGTCGGACATGGCGACCTGCATGCACCGTTTGGCTGGGGACATTCAGGAGGTGGGAAGCAGAGTGACTCACATTGAAACAAAGATGGGAGAGTATGCCACGACAATTAATGCTCTAGTGGACGCAAATGAGGAGAGGGAGTCTGATACAGAGTGGATAAAGGCAAAGCTTGCAGACATAGAGGACAGATCTAGGAAAAATAATATGAAAATAAGGGGGATCCCTGAATCTGTTCAGCAACCAGATCTGGGCCTTTATGTCACTAGCCTGTTTAAAGCTCTGATTCCGAGCCTCTCTGACCTAGATGTCACGGTCGACAGGGTCCACCGTTTGCCGAAACCATCATACCTATCTGAACAAGTACCCCGCGACGTAATACTCAGGTTACATTTTTTTCACGTAAAGGAGCAACTGATGGCATCCATGCGTAAGCCAGACTTGATTCCCTCAAAGTACCAAGGTCTGCAATTCTACGCAGACCTATCTCAATTTACTTTACAAAGGAGGAGAGCGTTAAATTCGGTGACTAAAATCCTCCGTAACCATGAGATCATTTACCGCTGGGGTTACCCGTCTAAACTATCTATTACAAAAGACAACCGCTCCTACACGGTGACCTCCTTGGAGCAAGGCTTGGATCTCCTTAGGGAATGGGGCATCCTTCCAGCTGCGGATGACACACAAGGTACAACCAACACGCCGCATCGGGTTGATCCGGAATGGAAGCAAGTCACAGCCAAAAATGCTAAGTCCCATTCATAAACAAGGAAGGATGGTGTTCTTTTCCCCCTCTCTACTTTAATCTCCGAAGCTGGGAGCCAGTATTCCGGCCATGGAACTTGACCCCCAATCTCAAGTTGCAGCGATTAGCTGCCACCGGAGACAAGTGGATCTCCATGTGTGTTGCTCTTGTTATAACACGGTACTTTTTTGCTGTTTGTTTTTGCCGTGTTGTTCCCAACTCTTGTTTGATTATGTTTGCGTTTTTTTGTTTTACTCCTATTATTTTTATCTTGGATGCAGCCGATTGCGAATGAATAATTTCTATGCTGGAAATTTCCTGTGTGTCCTGCCTGATCCTGAGATACTACTGAAAACTCTAGCCTTAGAGGATGGGGTCAAGCCTACCAACAGTTCCGAGAGGAGCCTATTGATGCGGTTAAGTCCAAACCTATTTATCTTCCCATTAAATGTCTACACTTACTCCTATCAGACCTGAACATGACTGAGTGGGAGTCGCAGGGTGTCTCCACTATAGCAGACTTATGTGTAGGCCCTACTATTAAATCCTTTCGCTCTCTCCAGATTGAGTTTGGACTGGATCCTAAGAATCACTTTACTTACACGAGGGTGTCGCATCTCTTAGCTTCCCCTTTTGAGACGAAAGTAGATGTACCATGGAGAGTGTTTCTTTACTTGACCAACCCTACCACTTCTATTAAGGGTATTTCTCTTTTTTACAATATCTTTGGACAGAAAACTGTTTTTGCCAAAACGCCCTCTATGAAAACTTGGGAACTAGACATAAATAGCCAATTCACAACTGATCAGTGGAGATGCGCTGTGACTTCTACTTATGCAGCCACCAGAAGTGCAAATCTATGGGAGTTGTATCAAAAGATACTACTGCGATGGTATATGACCCCTACAAGACTGGCAGGGTTCGACAAATCTGCTTCTCCGTTGTGTTGGAGGTTATGTGGGAAAAGGGGGTCTCTATTTCATATTCTATGGAATTGCCCTAAACTGCAAACCTACTGGGGGAAGGTTTTTGACATGTTAAGACAGATGACCACACGCCAGATTCCAAGGACAAATTTCAATGCGGGGCTGGCGCTTGTGTCGTTAGGTATAGATGAGTTTCCTATGGCCTATAGATCAGTTGTGTCCCATGTTTTACTGAGTGCTAGGCTAGAACTGATGAGAAGGTGGAGGAAAGTGGAAATTCCCACGCTTTCAGATGTGGTGAGGACCACTGATCTCCATATTACATATGAGAGCATGTTTGAGGCGTCCCAAGGCGGGCACATTGCGAGGAGCTCTCCCTGGGGACCCTGGAGAGACTGGTATAGGAACAATTTGGCTAAATTGTAAATCCTGGTATACTAAATGAATAGATGCATCCAAGTTTCCTTTCTTTTTCTTTTTCTCTTTTTTTTTTCTTTTTCTTATTTTATTTATTTATTTATTTATTTATTTATTTTTTCTCTCTCTCTATGTTCAATGCTATGCTATAGAATCTGTGGAATTGATTATAGACAAATATAATGTTGATGTTTATAAAGATAAGGTTGCCCCCTCCCCGGGTGCAGTATGCTCCCTATGGGGCACTCGGGGTGAAAAAGCCAACTTTGGTTATATACTGCTAGTATTTCGGAGAAGCTTCTATCTTAATGTTAACTAACTTACATGCTGGAACTATGTCCATATGTCCATAGATCCCAATTGAGGACCAGTACGTGTTTAATGTTGTAAATGCAACTACCAACTGTGTTTTCAAATGTATGTGCTTTTGATATAATTAATAAAAACTATTGTTCTAAAAAAAAACAATGACAACAACAATATGGGTCAATCCTACATCCTCCTAATTTTTCAATCTCTCTTCTACCTCAGCCTTCCCCTATCCCTCTCTCCCCCAGTAGGGGGGGAAAAAAACAACAAAAAAAATAACCCAATCATCCCACCCATCCTCCTACCTATTGGCCCGGATTCACAAAGCACTAACGCCGACGTATCTCCAGATACGCCGGGTAAGTACAAATATGTGCCGTCGTATCTGTGCGCTGGACCCACAAACTAAGATACGCCTAAAAACTGACTTCATCCCACCGACGTTACTTGCCTAAGCCGGCGTAGAGTGGGCGCATATTTACGCTGGACGCATGTGGCGCTCCCATTGATTTTCTATTCAAATATGCAAATGAGGGAGATACGCCGATTCACAAACGTACTTGCGCCCGACGCATGGTTTAAGCGGTTTGCGTAAGTTTTACGTTCGGCGAAAAGTTATTCTCCATAGATGAGGTGCAACCCATGCAAAGGTATGGACCAGGGAACACAAGCCTACGTATTGTATGTTGGACGTCTGTGAATATGGGCCGACGTGGGTCAGGCTGGGCGTAGGTTACTTTAACGATGTACACAGTGATCCGGCGTATCTTAGGCAGTTGTTCCGACGTGGTTGTACGCATGCGCACGGGGATACGTCCACATCTCGACGCATGTGTAGTTCATTTTAAGTACTTGTCTGGCGCCCGGCCCATTATTTGCATGGGGTCACGCTTCATTAGCATGGATCACGCCCACTTCCAGCCCACTTCCACCTACTTCTACTTACGCCGGTTTACACCTACGGAATATACGCTACACTGGCGCAGAGTTGGGAGCAATAGCTTGCTGAATTCAGTGCATGCCTCTCCGCGCTACGCTGGCATAAAGTACTATGTGTGCGCTACGCCGGCGTAAATATGCGCCCATCTATGTGAATCCGGGCGATTATGTTTAAGTGCTTTGTGCCCCATTTCCCATTTCTTATCCTTTAATAACTGTGACCTTTAATTAACTTCTTTTTTTTTTTTTATAAGGGGGCAAGAGTATCCCTTTCTTACCCCAATACCCACTGGCCTCCTTGTGAGCCCTTTTAACACTGTCTTGCCACCTGTACATATATGTGGCCTCATTGAATTAGGTCTTCTCCCGTGAGGCCACATATAACATTTAATGGCCATTTTTCACGTCGAGAAAAATGCCCTGGAGCCCGCACACGATCGGTTTTAATGACCAATTTAAAAATGTAATTGTTCTCATCATGAAAAACGGTCGTGTGTACGGGGCATTGGATAAAAAGCTCTTATCAATACCATGTCATTGATATTAATTTAAAGCAGATGCGTATAGTAAAGGAAAACCTGAAAAAATGACCTGTTGGGGGTGCTTGAGTACTGAAGTTGAGAACCACTGCTTTTAACAACAGCCTGTAACTATGAAGTATTCATGAGCAACATTTAATATTGACCGTATCTTACAAAAGACGCAAAAGTTTAGCCCCAAACATAGTAAAAAAAACAACAACAAAAAAACAGATTACAAGTATAAATACTGTAGAATCACTGTGATGAAGGGAGAAAGAGAAAATGGAGAAAATATAAAATCATCCCTTGACCTTTATCAGTGCCAAAAAAAATAATACATTTAATTATAAACATTTCTCCCAGGAACTGCACACTTGTTTAATTAAGGAGGAGTTCCGTTCCAACTGGGTAAATAGACATTTTGCTGCTTCTTTCTATTTGAGCTGGCAGACTTTCCGATAAAGAATGTTAACTTACTGTCCAAAAGAACATCATTGAGCTGAAATCAGATGAGAAAATCAGAAAACCTAACAAAGGAAAAAAGCTGCTCATGTTCAGCAATTACGTGTACAAAGGTTTTCTTACATAAACATCACAATAAAGCAACTTGTACAAGCCGGTTCACACCGGGGCAGCACGACTTGCCGAGCACAAGATCAGCACAAGACGGTGACTTCTGTAATGAAGTCAATGCAATTCGCCCTGAAGTCGTCCCAAAGTCGTACAGGAACCTTTTTCTAAGTCGGAGCGACTTGAGTCGCTATTAGAACGGTTCCATAGTTCAGAATGAAGCACGACTAAGTCGCCTGACGAGTCACCCTTGTATGAACCGGCTCTGAATGGAATCCATACACAAATAAACATTGGCCAATACAAAAAAATAAAGTTCTCTTTTGAATGGCAGACATAGTGCATTTCTTATGGATAGTTTATTAACCAATCATTGCAGGGCAAATGCATGCACTATGATAACAAACTGTCAGATTCAGCGTGGTATATGTTGCATACGTTTTACATGGTCCTATTTTATCTTATCCAATCCTATCCATCTGGGGTTGTGGCAGCCAATAGCTGTTTATTATGTCATTATTATTGTGCCCCTCTCCCTTGTTTCCTTCTTCATTAGCTTTTCTTACGTGGTTCACCTTCTACTGGGATAACTCAAATTTCCAACCACCATCCACATGCTTCTTTTGGAGGCTACAGCAATTCTGTATTATTACCTAGGCCAACAAGGCCCAAGCCTAGGGCAGCACCTTGCAGGGGGGAATCACAGAAAGAGTCCCCGCCGGCTTGCGCTACATTGTTAGTGTAGCGCCTGTCTTATGGGGTGGACTGGGCTGAGAGACAAATTAGTTTAGCGCCCCATAAAGCAGCCACGCTGCTTCTGGTATGTGGGCCAATGCTGTATCCTAGCCTAGGACAACAAGGACCAGGCCTAGGGCAGCACTTTGCAGGGAGGCAGCAAGGAAAGAGCCCCCCCGGCTGGTGCTACACTGTAAGTGTAGCGCAAGCTGCTTCTAATGCCGTGTACACACGGTCATTTTTTGCGATGAAAAAAAACGACGTTTTTTAAAACGTCATTTAAATTGATCGTGTGTTTGTCTTAAAAAAACGACCCCAAAAAAATTCCAACATGCTTAAATTTTCAAAACGTCGTTTTTTGTTTCACAAAAAGTCACCGACGTTTTTCAACCCGCGCATGCCCAGAATTATTAGTTATATAGTTATGAAGCGAGCTTCAATGGAAAAGAGTGGTGAACGTAACCTCGCTTTTTGTGAAAAAACGATGGTGTGTATGCAACATCGTCTTTGAAAAGTGACGTTTCAAAAACATCGTTTTTTACTTCACAGAAAACGTCGTTTTTTTTCATCACATAAAATGATCGTGTGTACGCGGCATAATTTTGACTGTCCTTTCATCCTGGAACACAAACCTTCCTTACTGTACTATATGTTTTCTGCTGCACCATTGGTATGGTTATATATTCTTAGTTCTATAGGCAACAATTTTGTTTTCCATTTGGGATAGAGTAAGGAAGGGTTATAGCCCCTGTCAGTTTTTTACCATCCCTGTCCCATTGCAGAGATTTCCCTTCACTTCCTGCCCCATAGACAAACAGGAAGTGAGAGGAAATCTATGCAAATGAAGAGAATCCAAAGCCCCCCCCAAGCCCTAAAGACGAATGTGCCCACTCGAACATTTAAGGCGGGTCTTAAACATAAATGGGTGTGGTCTTGACAGGAAGGGGTGGGTCACATTTAAATTAGGGGGTGCACAAGTTTACTCAGGCCTAGGGCAGCACAAAACCTAAATACACTACTGATGTGGGCGGCCGGCATTCCACAACTGTGGGGGGGGGGGGTGCTGCTTCTAATTTTAACTGTCCTATCATCCTGGACCACAAACCTTCCTCACTGTGTTTTCTGCTGTACCTTTGGCATTGTTATATCTTCTTAGTCTTCTCCATAAAATTATCAGAAATTTGTGCTTAAAGTAGAACTATATACTTTTTTTTTTTCATTTTGGATAGACTAAGGGAGGGTTATAGCCCCTGTCAGTTTGTTTTTTTACCATCCCTGTCCCATTGCAGAGATTTCCCTTCACTTCCTGCCTCCATCACCCCCTGCCTCCAACACCCCCTGTCACCATCATCCCCTGACTCCATCACCCCTGTGCCCTGACACCAACACCCCCTGCCTCCATCACCAATACCCCCTGCCTCCAACACCCCCTGTCACCATCATCCCCTGACTCCATCACCCCTGTGCCCTGACACCAACACCCCCTGCCTCCATCACCAATACCCCCTGCCTCCAACACCCCCTGTCACCATCACCCCCTGCATCCATCACCCCCTGCGTCCATCATCCCCTGCCTCCATCACCAACACCCACTGCCTCCATCACCCCTGCCTCCATCACCAACACCCGCTGCCTCCATCACCCCCTGCCTCCATCACCAACACCCCACCCCCTGCCTCCATCACCCCCTGCCTCCATCACTCCCTGCTTACATCTCCCCCTGCCTCCATCACCCCCTGCCTCCATCACCAACACCCACTGCCACCAATCCCCACCCCCTTTTTATTTTTATGTGGTTCCTATCACAAGTGTGTGATGTTTTGGTTTTTTTATTAAATAAGAATTTTTACGCTATGAGGAGCTATTTTTTCTTTATTTTTCCCTTCCTGCGTTTGAGAGCTACTGGGCACCATCACAGTGCGAACTCCTAAACCGATATACCCTGTGGACATCGATACATTTTGGGAATCATTCCTACTTGGGACTACAATCTCGAGGACAACCGGATTAGACAATCAGTCTATATAAGCTTGTAAGACCCCCCGCCGTATGGTGAGTTGAGGGTCCACCTGATCCGGTAAGGGTACCCATCTATTTCTATATGTCCATAGTGTGAAGACTACGTCTTGAAAAATACATATCGCACTCAAGTTGGTTAACAAGAAAGGACATATGTGTCACACCTACTAGGTGTCGGGACTGAAGTTCTTTGGGATTGATTGTCCCTATTTTTTCCACAGTGGACTTTGTGCTGTTATGTGCTCTCATATCGCATGATCTTATGACACATTTACAATAGTTTTATTAATATCATCTTGTTAGATAAGTCTGAGTACTATTAGATGATACCTTCATATAGTCACGTATAAGGAAAAGTTTTTGATTATTTTTCCCTTTTTGCTTTTGTGTTAGTAGGCTTCGTACACCTACTTTTTGATTACACTGAGAGGATTATATTTAAAATCCCCATGTTAGCGCTACACTTTCTTCCACAATCCCCACCCACTGCCTCCAACACCTCCTGTCTCCAATACCCCTGCCTCCATCATCCCCTGCCTCCATCACCCCCTTTCACCATCACCCCTGGGCCCTGCCTCCAACACCCACTGCCTCCAACACTTCCTACCTCCAACACCTCCTGCTGCCTCAAATCCATCCCCCTCTGCCACCACGCCCCCCTCTGCCTCCATCACCCCCTGCAGCCTTCTAGTTCTACCATCAAATGCTGTCATCCATCACTATCATTGGCTTGGCTGCACAACCTCTGTAAGATCTGCCCCCCACCGGACGAATACAGGATCGGCTCGGCAAGCTCCGGTCGGAACAGTTCCAAGTCGGAACGGTCGGGAACGTCAGGACTATTTTTTACTGGCGCTTCCCCGCTAACATTACAGATGGGTGAAAAAGTGCCTAATTTTACTGTCTGTAAAAATTCGGACGGCTGGCAACACTGCTCCACACACACACCTTTACCCCCCTTTCTATCTTTTTCCCTACCTTTTTTCTGCTCTTAAAAATATCAATCATTGTGTTAATTTTTAGTAGTCTTATCCTGAATACAATAGTGGTTCCACTGTTATGCCCACGTTCTGGGTTTAGAACCTATATACTTGATGCACTGATATAACCTGACTACTTTTCTACTGTTCTTTTTTTTTTTTTTATGTCTTGGCTACCTTTTTAATCGTAAATAAAGTATTTGAAAAAAAGAGAACATATACTATATTAGAACAAAATTAGGACAAAATCGAATGAGACTTTACATGTACCTTGTAGGGTCTAATGAATACAAAAACCATTCAAAATAAAAAATTAGAAAGTCTTTATTCTACAGATAGTTTGTTTTAAAAAAAATATAGACAGAAGTGGTTAAAATCCCATTCGCAGTTAGGTTGTCCAGGGTGTCGTTATCCTGGCGGAAGAATCGTGAAAAAATGGCCTACTTGTTTCTTGGGATGACCTGTTTCATCAGGGCCTTGGATTTTATCACAAATTATATATATATATGTATATGTATATACATACTGCAATGATATAAAAGCAAGTTATTAGCACAAAAAAATCATATTGAAATTAGGAAAAAGTAATTGGATATTCCAACACTGTTATCCAACATTTTTCGTTTGTTTAGCAAAAAAAATGTGGAAATACCACCAAATGAAAGCGCTATTTGATGATAAAAATATAGGTACAGTGGTGCATGACCGTGCAATTGTCATTCAAAGTGTGACAGCTCTGAAAGCTCAAATTTGGCCTGGGCACAAAGAAGGTAAAAGTGCCCAGAGGTCAAGTAGTTAAAATAGTCATCCTGGATCACTGACCCACCCTCTTCCACCATTTCCCAGGCAGCTTCTTCAAGGCATAAATGATAATCTGTAAACTGAAGTGACTGAATGATAAATTATTTTAAGTTATATGTACTGTGCAGAATAAACAAACCATTCAAATAACAATGTTTGTTGTACTCGTGGCTGTACTTCATATAGAGTAAATGAGCCAGATGGAATGTTTGTTGTACTTGTAGCTGTACTTTATATACAGAAAATGAACCAGCTGGGCAGGGATCCTTTTTAATATTTTTTTTACAATTGCAGTGCAGGACTAAATGAATTATTGTATCCATCTATAAATCAGTGACAAAATAACATATGGCAGGGTAATAATAAGTGTCAATATACAGTTAAACATTGGATTGCAAGCATAATTTATTCCAGAAACATGCTTGTAATCGAAAGCACTTGTATATCAAAGCATTTTTTTTTTTACAGGATATGAAAGAGAAGAAAGGCTTCTCTAAGTGGAGCAATAAGTTGCTAAATGATGTACCTTCATTAAATGTAACCATATTGCTACACTTAGAGGCTCCTCTCTTCTCTTTTATACACAGTTGTGACATGACACTACTCTTATATCAAGACATCACTTGTATATCAAGGCAAACTTTATTAAAACATTTTGCTTGCAAAACGCTCTCAAACCAAGTTACTCTCAAACCAAGGTTTTACTGTAGTATGTTTGCATCCTCACAGGGTGGAACTGTGGATGTGAGTAATTAAAACAGTGCCACATCCCAAAATTGTAGGAACATTTGTGATGGCATTTTATTATAAAAAATATAACTTTTAATTACAATTTTGTTAAAAGCATAGTGGTGTAAATTAAAATTCACACAATGGCATATGCTACCCCATATCAAGCAACACAATCAACAAAACCACCGATAAGACTCTGACATAGCCATAATATACTGGTGCCTTGTGTATGGCTATCAATATCTGAGCGGGCTTGGTGTGCATCTGACGTCCAGATTTTTGATATATTGGATGACATTCTGCATACCCATTGTCTCAGATCCCAAGTAGTCTGGGCAATTAAAGAAGAGGAGAATCGGCAAGTCTGCAAAACAAGGAGATTCTGGCAGTGAAGTCAAGGGACCAAAGGGATGTATATATGTTGTCTTCCATCCACAATGATACCGTCGTTGAAATCCCCAGAAGGAATGGCCCCATCCAAAAGCCCACATGCATCCAGGACTACAATTTGTTTATGGAGGGAGTCGACTTCAATGACCAGATGCTCAAACCCTACCTTGCCACAAGACGGACATATCATTGGTACAAAAAAGTTGCAATTTTTTTTTTTTAATTGGTCATATACAGCTCATATATCATATACCAAAACCCCACCCAAAACCCCAAACGCTTCCTTGGCTACCAGGAGGACCTTATCACTGCCCTTATATTCCCGAACGGCCCACCCCAAAACATCCCATCTGATGTTCTTAGTCGACTCTCCGAACGTCACTTTCCCGATAAAGTCCCTCCCACAGCAACAGGCCGACGACGTAACAAAATGTAAGGTGTGTACCAGTGGAGGAGTCAGACTAGACACAGTTTATTATTGTGCCCAATGTCCTTCCCAACCAGGCCTCTGCGTAGTTGACTGTTTTCACCATTACCATACTTCACTAATTTATTAGTGGAGTATGGTAAACATAATCCTCAGTTCTTGCCTTCACACACCTTCACACCCCTTATGCCACTGCCTGCTCTGTAACTGACCCTGGCTTGTTATTCGACCACGCTTCTGCCTAACGATTCTGTAATACCTCTGCCTGATCTGGAACTGACCTTGGACTGTTTGACCATGTTTTTGCCTGCCTCATGGACTGATCTTGTACCCTGCTACTGGATTAGTGGGATTCAACACAGGGGTCTTACATATGTGAGGGGCTCCAGAATAGTTTTTCTGGATGAAGAAAACAATTTTGTTTTCTCATCCTAGGTTAAGGGTCTGGAGAGTCGAAGGCTTCAAAGAGATTTGGGTGGGAGAAGCCTTTAACCCTGTCCCCATTCTGTCCTGAACAAGGCCCTACTTCTGCCTGTAGGACTTACTGCCATTATGCCTCTGCCTGTTGCACTGACCACACCACATGCTTCTGCCTACTACCAGGACCAATATTTTTGGCACTGCTGAAAATATCTCTGCCTGCACTGACCCTGGACTGTATATGGACAGTATCCCTGCCTGCTGCCTGGACAATTGTGTATGTCATTGCTGAACAAATCCCTACCTGCTGCCTGGACCAGTGCTATCCTGCTGTGTAGAACTGCGCTACTAAAACCACAGGTAATCTTTTGTTTATGCTTTGCTCAGCATAATGAATTTTTGGGTGTACTTATTGGTATGTGAATGCTATGTGTCCCTGGAACACCTGACGGTGTTCCTTGCATGTTGGATCTCTGTATGTGGCCAGGCTGTGTAGAAGTGTCACACATGTGGTATTGCCATACTCGGGAGGAGTAGCAGAATGTATTTTTGCTATGTAAATGCTATGTGTTGGAGATATCTTATAAACGGACAACTTTGTGTAAAAAAAAATGCGTTTCTATTTTTATTCCACATTTTCCAAAAACTTGTGGAAAAAAATGAACCATTCAAAAGACTTATTATGCCTCATAGATTATACGCTGGGGTGTTAACTTTCCAAATTGGAGCCTCTATTGTGGGCTTTTCCATTGTCCTGGTGCTCCAGGGCCTTCAAATTGTAATAGGTAGTCAACAAGTTAGATGTGTAATTTATGCTCCTAGAACGCCCAATGGTGCTCCCTGCATGTTGGGCCTCTGTATGTGGCCAGGCTGTGTAGAAGTGTCACACATGTGGTATCGCCATACTCAGGAGGAGTAGCAGAATGTATTTTGGGGTTTTATTTTTGCTATGTAAATGCTATGTGTTGGAGATATCTTATAAACGGACAACTTTGTGTAAAAAAAAATGCGTTTCTACTTTTATTCCACATTTTCCAAAAACTTGTGGAGAAAAATGAACCATTCAAAAGACTTATTATGCCTCATAGATTATACGTTGGGGTGTTAACTTTCCAAATTGGATCCTCTATTGTGGGCTTTTCTATTGTCCTGGTGCTTTAGGGCCTTCAAATTGTAATAGGTAGTCAACAAGTTAGATGTGTAATTTATGCTCCTAGAACGCCCAATGGTGCTCCCTGCATGTTGGGCCTCTGTATGTGGCCAGGCTGTGTAAAAGTCCCACACATTTGGTATCGCCATACTAAGGAGGAGTAGCAGAATGTATTTTGGGATGTAATTTTTGCTATGTACATCTTATGTGTTGGAAATATGTTATAAATGGACAACTTTGCGTAAGAAAATGTGATTATACGTTGGGGTGTTAGCTTTCCAAAATTAGGTAATTTTGTGGGCAATTCCATTGTCCTGATGCTCGCTCCAGGGCCTTCAAAAGTGTAATAGGTAGTCAACAAGTTAGATGTGTAATTTATGCTCCTACAACCCCTGATGGCGCTCCCTGCATGTTGGGCCACTCTATGTGGCAAGGCAGTAAAAAAAGTCCCACACATTTGGTATCACCATACTCAGGAAGAGTAGCAGAATGTATTTTGGGGTGTCATTTGTGGTATGCACATGCCATGTGAGAGAAATAAGCTATTACATTGACAATTTTGAGAAAAAATAAAAATAAAAATCTTAATTTTGCAAAGAATTGTGGGAAAAAAGTTACAAATTCAAAAAACTCACCATGCCTCTTACTAAATACCTTGGAATGTCTACTTTCCAAAAAGGGGTTATTTGGGGGCATTTGTACTTTCCTGGCTTGTTAGAGTCTCAATAAATGAGATAGGCTGCCGGTACATTAGATGTGATACATTTTTTTATGATTTGCACTAACTTTCACAAAGACTAAATAATTTCCACAAATGTTGGGTTATTTTTACCAAAGATATGTAGCAGTATAAATTGTGGCCAAAATGTATGAAAAAAAGTACTAATTTGCAAAATGTTATCACAGAAATTACGAAAAATATATATATTTTTTTCAAAATTGTTGGTCTTTTTTTCATTTATAGCGCAAAAAAATGAAAACCCAGAGGTGTTCAAATACCACCAAAAGAAAGCTCTATTTGTATGAAAAAAAGGACAAAATAATAATAATTTGGGTACAGTATTGCAAGAAAAAATGTATACACATATGTATGGAGGAAAATACATACGTGCATAGGGTAGATCATGGACTTTGGAGACATAGGGCCAGATTCACAGAGCGATTACGCCGGCGTTACAGGAGATGTGCGGCGTAAGTCTAAATTTGCACATGCGTTTCGATGCTCCGCATCCCCAAAACGAGATACGCAAGAAATCTACTTTTTTTTGTCTGGCGTAATTTCGATAGACAGGTGCATCCGTCCGTGCAAAACTGCTCTAGACACACCATTGATTTGCTATTCAAATATGCTAATGAGGGAGTTACGGGGATCCACAAAAGAACGTTGGTGCAGCGCAGGCTACGCGCTGTGCGCAACAGCTGCACGGCCTGTCTAAAATTAGACCATATAAAAGGTGGTATCAAATTAGACAATTCGTCTACATGTCAGAGAAAGCAACACTGTTAGTGAGGAGCAGAGCAGTCACACGTGTTGCACAACAATCTGTATGCCAACATGCCAGGGACATCCTCGCTCATAGCTATACTACTGACTTTAGAGGAGCAAAGAAGGATGAGGGCACGGAGGAGGGCACGGGAGAGGATATACCGCACCCACATAGACCTTTTTGGCATGAGTGATTCTGAGGTGTATCGCATCTTCAGATTCACCCCTCATGCCATCCTGGAATTAACCACAACCTTGCAGGAGGACATCACCAGCCCAACACACTGGTCAAGGTCATGGCAACACTCCATTTCCTTGCCAGTGGCTCTTTTCAAAGAACAAGTGGAGTGGTGGCTGGGATGTCACAATCCTCCATGAGCAGATGTGTGCACCAGGTTGTCCCTGCAATCCTCACATGCATGGTCAACCAAATCATCAAACCCACCACTGCGGACCTGCGGCTGAAGGTAATGACAGATTTCTACAGAATTACCAGATTCCCACGCACCATCGGGGCCATTGATTGCACACATGTGGCACTCCAGCCCCCCCATGAGACAGAGCACATATACCGCAATCGGAAGAATTGGCATTCCATCAACGTACAGGTGATAGTTGATGCCCAAGGCCTCATATGGCACGTCCGTGCCAAACACCCCAGATCCAGCCATGACAGCTACATCTACAATCAGAGCCCCATCCGAATGGAATTCGAACAGAACGTGTATGGGGACACCTGGCTGGTTGGTGAGTGACATGGGTGGCAGGCATGACTGTCCCCCCCCATGATGCACACATCACAAGGGCACATGCATGACTAACATCCTCCTGTCTTTTCCCTTAGAGGTGACTCTGCATATGCACTAGGACCCCATCTCATGACTCCTATCCGGAACCCCCAAACACCAGGAGAGGAAAGATACAATGAAGCCCACGCCCAAACACGTGCAGTGGTGGAGCGCACCTTTGGCCTCCTGAAGTCACGTTTCCGATGCCTAGATAAGTCTGGGGGGACCATGTTGTATTCCCCAAACTTTGTGTGCCAGATCATCGGTGCATGTTGCCAGCTGCACAACTTCGCAGTGAGAAAGGGCCTGCAGATTGACATAAGTGATGACCTGACCCCTGAACCAGACAATCCCCCCCTAACCGAGGTTACCCCATCTTCTGAGGGAAGAGCAGCCAGGAGACAGCTCACATTAGGCATCTTTGCACATTAAACACACACATTAATCAATGCACAATGAGAATTCATGCATGCACACCACTGTGGTCCCTAGCACAGACACATCACAACCTCATCTAATTGGATTAGCACAAGCACACCATGCTGGACTTGTGAGCAGCAACGCCACTCCACGGCTCCAATTATGTCACTGTACATTCATACACCATTCACACGGACCTGGGAATCACTTCTCCCTGGTCCTGGTGAACCCTTCTCCACCAAAACTGAGGGTGACACCCCTTTTCCGCCAGGAATATCACCCCCACATTCCAAAAACATTCAAAACACAAAAAAAAATGTCCAGCAAAAAAAAAAAACAGAAAAAAAAAAAGAAAAAAAAAGGGGGAAAACAAATTAATGCCGCTGGCGTGAGCCACGCCTGGGGCGCCCACGGCCACGGCCCCGGCTCCTCAGGGGAGACTCATGGGGAGGGGGGAGTACGGGGAAGGAGGAGCAGCCCCTGGTCTCTGCCCACCTGGTGGCCTGCCCTCCAAGGCCACGGTAATTCTGTTCAGGCCAGCACCTAGTGTTACCGTGTTGGCCTGGATAGCCTGGGTGAGGGCCCTCACATCCTGCCCAACGTCTGCTGTTGTAGTCTGCAGTACGCTTAGGCAGTTTGTAAGAGCCCGGGAGTGGCAGTCCAGGTCCCCAAGTGTATTCTTTATGGAGGACAGGCTCTCCTCCATCCGCCCCAAAGTCTGGCTGACCTGTCCCAGATGGCGGGTCTGAAGGGCCAGGTCCCTTCTCAGATTGGCGGACAGAAGCTCGGCCACCCCCCTGGTCTTCTGGGACGACTTCCTGCCTCCAGCTGAGGCTTGTGGCCGGGGAGAAGGGGAGGCCCTTGGGAGAGGAGCCCTGTTGGGGGAGGAGTGGGAGAGGCTAGCCCTAAGGAGGGCTGGCTGCTGCCAGCCAGAGAGGAAGACTCCTCCAAAAACAACAATCCACTGGCTGACATGACATCCTCCTCCTCCTCAAACTCCTCCTCTTCAACCTCCTCCGAGGACTCCGGCCTTGTCAGGGTCTTGTCCCTGGGATGGTGCGGTCAGCCCAGATGGCCCAGCACCCTCCTGCACATCTGTGGATGACACAAAACATTCACAGGTTGGAGGATCCAAACATTTGCTATATATTCCCTTTCACCCCCCCCACATGCTACACACCTGATAGGGCAAAAAAACCTTACCTGGCATCACGCTTTCATGACTGGAGTCATAGCCAGGCAGGCCCTCCACCTGTTGTCTATGAAAGGTGTGGGCCACGGCACGCTCCTCCGCTGTCAGCCTAACAGGGCATGGTGGGCCGCCTCCTGTGCCCCTGGCATGGGCTGCCATTTTGACTAGCTTCTTTCTGACCAGACGCCCGAGGTCATTGATCTTCTTTTCAATCCCCGACCGTGTCCGGGTCTCCCCCCCCCGATGCATTCACCTCATCAGTAATGTGTTGCAAGATCTCACGCCTCCTGGCCGGGGGGGTGTTGGCACTCTCCGGGCCGTGGAGGAAACGCCCATATTGGGTAATGGCCCAGGCAAGAATTTGTTTCTCCCCCAAAGTAAAATTTAACTTCCTCTTCCTCTCAGTCATACTCATACAAAAACTCTCTCCCAAACAATCAGCAAAAATCACTCACAAAAACAAGCAGGAAAAATCAAGCAACAAAACAAACAAACAAAAATCTATCAACCAAAAAGTCTCACAAGCAGTCACCAAAAAACACTTTCAAATATCTTCTACAAAACACTAGATCAAACAGTCCACAAATATAACAAAGACAAATCACAACGCAACAAACAACAGAACAAAAGCACCTTGCTGTATAAGGAGGGATACAAAGGGATGCACTTTTGCAAAGGAAGTGTGTTTGTGTCTGTCTATTTATGCTGTCTGCGTAGTTCACTAAGTTGCCCGGGTCCACTTCCAATTTCACTGATTGCGCCGTTCCCGAGTTGTGAGCATGCGCACAGAGGTGCTGACCATGGTCTGCTTCATGTGCGCATGCGCGAGCCGGCCGGCCCTTCATTTGCATGGGGTCACGGCTCATTTCAATGTAACACGCCCACGTCCTTCCCAATTTGAATTACTCCGCCTTACGCCTCTGAAATTACGTTGCACAGGCCCTAATTTCTGCGCAAATCAATCGAGAATACGGTGATTGCGCTGCTACATTGCGGCAGTCTAACATAAAGGAGGTGCGCTACGCCAGTCAAAAAATGCGCCGATGTACGTGAATCTGGCCCATAGTATATTTAAAAAATTCGGATATTTGATATAAAATACAAATTTGATAAGAAACAAAAATAATATAAGAAAGGTCCATAGATAAGGCATAAAATTGCAAACACATAGGCATGGCAGACCACCTACTAACTAAAAATTCTATTTCAAAGGATCGACAAAAAGTGGGAGACTCGCAGCCACTTAATTATACAGTGTACAGTGTTACATGACTGAGTAATTGTCATTCAAAGTGTGAGAGCACGGAATGCTATAAATTGGTCTGGGCAGGAAGGGGGGTTAAGTGCCCAGTAAGGAAGTGGTTAAATATTACCAAATAAAAGCTCTATTTATGTAAACAGAATGATAAACATTTAGGTACAGAGTATTGCGTGGGGGTATTGCAGAGTATTGCACGGGGAGTATTGCAGAGTATTGTGCGGGGGTATTGCAGAGTATTGTGCGGGGGTATTGCAGAGTATTGTGCGGGGGTATTGCAGAGTATTGTGCAGGGTGTCTTGCAGAGTATTGCAGGGGGTATTGCCGAGTATTGCAGGGGGTATTGCAGGAATGGCTGAGCAGGGATGGCTGAGCAGGGATGGATGGTTCTGTGACTGCAATAGTCACAGATCCAGCCACATCGCTGCTGCCACCCGCTCTCCCCTCTCACAGTGTACCGATCGGTACAGAGAGAGGAGGGAGGAACCAGCGGCTTCAAATAACGGCAGTTTGTCTCCACCTCCAACAATAACCCCCCTCCCCGCTTCTCCACCCTCAACAATAACCCCCTTGCTGCTTCTCCACCCCCAACAATAACCCCCATCTCTGCTTCTCCACCCTCAATAAGCCCCTCCCTGTCTCTCCACCAACAATAACCCCCCTCCCTGCTTCTCCACCCTCAACAATAACCCCCCCTCTCTGCTTCTCCACCCTCAGCAATAACCCCCATCCCTGCTTCTCCACCCTCAATAAGCCCCTCCCTGTCTCTCCACCAACAATAACTCCCCTCCCTGCTTCTCTACCCTCAATAAGACCCCTCCCTGTCTCTCCACCAACAATAACTCCCCTCCCTGCTTCTCCACCCTCAACAATAACCCTCCTATCTGCTTCTCCACCTTCAACAATAACCCCCCTTGCTTCTCCACCCCCAACAAACTCCTCCCCGCTTCTCCTCCCTCAACAATAACTCCCTTTCCCTAATTCTCCACCCTTGACAATAACCCCCCTACCTGCTTCTCCACCCTTGACAATAACCCCCCCCTGCTTCTCCACCCCCAACAATAACGCCCATCCTCACTTCTCCTCCCTCAACAATAACCCCCCGCCCTGCTTATACATTCTCAATAACCCCCCTTCCTGCTACTCCTCCATACAGGAGATGTGCATGGCATTAGAGATCTGCTGATCGCTGGTGCAAGGCTTTCTAGGGTCCTGCAACAAATAAATAATAAATGTCACCAGGAAAAAAAATATATGAATCTTCCAAGACACGCCTCGTTGGCTTTCCCTGAACCTCATTATGTCTATCCGATCTCATTCTCTTCTTTGCTTGCAATTCGATCATTCACACAGACTATCTGAATTCCAAAAAGAAAATGTATTCTTGAGCCATGTTTCCCACAAATGTATTTTGCATTATTTTCTTATTTGCCATGCTTTATTTATCAAATGGATTGGTGAGTGTTGTTACAATTACCTTTTTGATTTTTTTAAGGGTGGCTTATTTTATTACAACAGATTTATTTATTTGTTTATATATAATTATTTATTTGTATGTCTTCAGCCCCAGTGTAGCTGGAGTGTTTCAAACAAAGTTCTTTGTTTGGCTAGATGCAGCTCTGTTATTAGAAATTTAATGTAGTGAAATGTTGTTTGGCAAGTGTCCACAAGGTTTAGGAGTGTGTCTATGGGAATGTTCTTCCAGAAGAGCATTTGTGAGGTCAGGCACTGATGAAGAGAAGGCCTGGCTCGCAGTCTCTGCTGTAATTGATGTTCTATCGGGTTAAGGTCAGGACTCTGTGCAGGCCAGTCAGGTTTTTCAACCCCAAACTCGCTCATCCATGTCTTTATGTACTTTGCTATTGAATAATAATTCAAATATAATATAATATACAAATTACCAATAATTTACACATCCGTACATATATTTGCATACATAGATACCCAAACAAAACTAACAATAATACAAACAATACAAATAAACCAATAACAATATTAATAAACACACAATAATAGTTTAAACACTTATAGGCTCCATGCACACTGAAGCTAAAAAAACGCCAGTAGCTTTGCAGGGAGCCTTTCAACGTTTTTTTTTTAGCATTTTTGCAATAGCTTTAATCAGCGTTTTTCAGTGTAGCTTTTTTTTTTTTTTTTTACTTTATTTTATTTTATGGATAGTGCCAACGTTTTTGAGCGTTTTTGAGCATTAATGGGCGTTAGGCTCCATGCACACTGAAAAATGATAAACTGTAGTTTATTGTCGTTTTGGCTTTCTTTTTTTTTAACCACTTGCTGACCGCGCTATAGCAAAAATACTGCTACTGCGAAGTCGAGCTACTGTGACACGACGTCCCTGGGACGTCGTCCTTCACTTCCGCGATTGCGCGTCCCCTGGGACGCGCTCGGGGAAGTGTCCGTGCTGATAGCGGCCGTTTACCACGGGGAGCGGGGTGTCAGCAGCAGCGCTGTGGCTGGATCTGTGACAAATGCAGTCACAGATCCAGCCATCCCTCCATCCATCCCAGCTCTGCAATACCCCAGTACTCTGCAATCCCCAGTACCCTGCAATACCCCAGTACCCTGCAATACCCCAGTACCCTGCAGTACCCCAGTACCCTGCAATACCCCAGTACTCAACAATACCCCAATACTCAACAATACCCCAGTACTCAGCAATACCCCAGTACTCAGCAATACCCCATCACTCAACAATACCCCAGTACTCAACAATACCCCAGTACTCAGCAATACCCCAGTACTCTGCAATACCCCAATACTCTGCAATACCCCAATACTCTGCAAAACCCTGCGCGATACTCTGCAATACCCTGCACGATACTTTGCAATACCCCAATACTCTTCAATACCCTGCACGATACTCTGCAATACCGCCTATGGGGATTTTTAAGTAGCGAAGTTTGGCGCCATTCCACGAGTGTGCGCAATTTTGAAGGGTGACATGTTGGGTATCTATTTACTCGGTGTAACTTCATCTTTCACATTATGAAAAAAAATTGGGCTAACTTTACTGTTTTGTTTTGTTTTAAGCACAAAACTGTTTTTTTTTTAAAAACGCGCGTTCAATAAATGTCTGCGAAAATACCATGCGAGATAAAAAGTTGTAACGTCCGCAATTGTATTCTCTAGGGTATTTGCTAAAAAAGCATATATAATGTTTTGGGGTTCTATGTAATTTTCTAGCAAATAAATGATGATTTTTACATGTAGGAGAGGAATGTCAGAATTGGTCTGGGTGCTCCAGAATGTCTGATGGCGTTCCCTGCATGTTGGGCCTCTGTATGTGGCCACGCTGTGTAAAAGTCTCACACATGGGGTATCGCCATACTCGGGAGGAATAGCAGAATGTGTTTTGGGGTGTAATTTGTGGTATGCATATGCTGTGTATGAGAAATAACCTGCTAATATGACAGAAACAATTTTTTTTTTTTACAGAATTTTCAGTCGTTTTTCTTTTATAGCGCAAAAAATAAAAAACCCAGAAGTGATCAAATACCACCAAAAGAAAGCTCTATTTGTGTGAAAAAAGGACAAAAAATTCAAATGGGTAGAATGTTGTATGACTGAGTAATTGTCATTCAAACTGTGAGAGCACTGAAAGCTGAAAATTGGTCTGGTTAGGAAGGGGGTTTAAGTGCCCAGTGGTCAAGTGGTTAAAGCCCATAAACTTAACTCTATGTTAGCCTATGTGCCCATGCCCATGCCCACCTGGGCATTTTTCAGTGTTAATGAGCTTTGGAGTTTATTGACTTTTTTCTGAACGCCCAAAATTTGCATTCAAAGTGTTGTTTTTCGACGGAAAAAAATGCAAAAACACGCTAAACGACAAAAAAAAAAATGTTATCTATTAAGAAAAAAGAAAGAAAAAAAAGCTACACTGAAAAACACTGATTAAAGCTATTTCAACAGCGCAAAAAAAAAAACGTTGAAAGGCTACCTGCAAAGCTACTGGCATTTTTTTATACCTTTTTTTTAGCTTCAGTGTGCATGGGGCCTTAGGCCGCGTGCACACGATCAAATTTATCTGCTGAAAACAGCAGACAAATTTGATCGTGTGTACGGGCGGACAGACAGATTTTTCAAGCAGACAGATTTTAAAGCATGCTTTAAAATCTGTCTGCTGGAAACCCGTCTGTCCGACATGTCTGCTGGTTAGTACGCTAACCAGCAGACATATCTGCCCGCACATGCGTCGAATGGTTTCGACGCATGCGCGGAAGTGTTTTACTTCCTGGTGCGGTGACGTGGCGGCGTCAACATCATCGCCACGTCACCGCGCTGTCTGCCGGCGGGGATTTTGGTTTGATCGTGTGTACATGATCAAACCAATATATCCCAGCAGACAAATCCGATCAAATAGGTCTGACAGACCGATTTGATCGGATTTATTTGGTCGTGTGTACGCGGCCTAAGGCTCCATGCACACAGAAGCTGATAAACTGCAGTTTATTGGCGTTTTGGTGTTTTTTTAAAAAGCCCATAAACTGAACTCTATGTTAGCCTCTGTGCCCATATGTTTTTTAGTGTTAATGAGCTTTGGAGTTTATTGGCTTTTTTCTGAACGGCCAAAATTTACGTTCAAAGTGCAGTTTTTCGGCGGGGAAAAACACAAAAAAATGCAAAACGCTGAAAAACGCTCAAAAAACGTTGGCACCAGTGTTTTTGAGCGGTTTTCTGAGTTTTGCGTTTGTTAGCGTTTTTTTATCCATTGAAAAAACTCTACACTAAAAAACGCTAATAACCACTAAAAAAACTAAATAAAAAAAATGCAAAAAAAACGTTGAAAAGCTCCCTGCAAATCTACTGGCGTTTTTTATAGCTTTGTTTTAGCTTCTGTGTGCATGGAGCCTTATTCTTATGATAAACAAAGGTAAAGGTGTTGGTGCTAAAAAAAACAACACATATAGGTGATTCAATACATTGGATACTGCATAATAAATAATTTGCATAATCAATAGCAAACTTATTAGAGTTCATTGTTACAATCCCAAAACCATAAAAATATATAGGAATTCTTCTAATTTGAATCACTTTGCTATTGATTATGAACATGTTTTTATTTTTACCTTTTTTAAAACTGGTTTATGCTTAGACATTTTATGAGCTCCACATTAAAACCGTTCCACAGTTTCACACCACAAATATAAATACAGAAGCTTTTTTCTAGTTGTCCGTGCAGTCAGAGTGTTAAAATTGAATATTCCACTTGGATTATAACTCGCTCCCTTCCAAAAAATAATATTTGCCCCAAACCTCTGCACAATAATTAAGATATGGAAGAACTATTGAACAATAACTAACGAACAATTTAAAATATGAAGTGACTAATAATTGAGTAAGAGATTATTTTAAATTAATTCAGGCACATATACAATGCCTTGCAAAAGTATTCACCCCCCCCCCCTTGGCTATTTACCTATTTTGTTACATTACAGACTTTAGTTCAACGCTTTTTTAACCACTTAACCACTGCACGCCATAAAATAACGGCTGCAGGGTGGTTCCTTAAGTCTGGGAGGCGCGCACACAGGAATGTCCACGGATCACGGATCGCGGTTAGTTGCCGCTGATAGCGGCGGTTTACCAGGTGATCGCTGACATGTAAACAAACCGGCATCATTTGATGACGACGGTTCCTCCCTCCTCTTTCTGTACCGATTGGTACAGTGTGAGAGGAGGAGCGCGGGTGTCAGCAGCGCTGTGGCAGGATCTGTGACTAATGCAGTCACAGATCCATCCATCCCTCCTCAGCCATCCTTGCAACCCCCTGCGCAATACTCTGCAATACTCCCTGGGCAATACTCTGTAATACCCCCTGCACAATACTCCCTGCGTAATACTCTGCAATACTCCCTGCGCAATACTCTGCAATACCCCCTGCGCTATACTCTGCAATACCCCTTGTGCAATACTCTGCAAAACCCCCAGCGCAATACTCTGCAATACCCCGGCCAATACTCTGCAATACCCCGGCCAGTACTCTGCAATACCCCGGCCAGTACTCTGCAGTACCCCCTGCACAATACTCTGCAGTACCCCCTGCGCAGTACTCTGAACAATACTCTGCAATATCCCCGCACAATACTCTGCAATACCCCCGCACAATACTCTGCAATACCCCCGCACAATACACTGCAATACCCCCGCACAATACTCTGCAATATCCCGGCACAATACTCTGCAATATCCCGACACAATACTCTGCAATATCACGGCACAATACTCTGCAATACCCCCGCACAATACTCTGCAATACCCCCGCACAATACTCTGCAATACCCCCGCACAATACTCTGCAATATCCCGGCACAATACTCTGCAATATCCCGACACAATACTCTGCAATATCCCGGCACAATACTCTGCAATACCCCCGGCACAATACTCTGCAATACCCCCGGCACAATACTCTGCAATACCCCCGGCACAATACTCTGCAATACCCCCCACACAATACTCTGCAATACCCCCCAAACAATACTCTGCAATACCCCCGGCACAATACTCTGCAATATCCCCGACACAATACTCTGAATACTCCCCGCACAAAACTCTGCAATACCCCCCGCACAATACTCTGCAATACCCCCGCACAATACTTTGCAATACCCGGCCAATACTCTGCAATACTCGGAAAATACTCTGGGAAAAAATGTGTTTTAACCACTTCCCGTCCACGTCATATGACGGCCTTGACTTACAGACTTTAGTTCAACGCTTTTTTAACCACTTAACCACTGCACGCCATAAAATAACGGCTGCAGGGTGGTTCCTTAAGTCTGGGAGGCGCGCACACGGGAATGTCCACGGATCACGGATCGCGGTTAGTTGCCGCTGATAGCGGCAGTTTACCAGGTGATCGCTGACATGTAAACAAACCGGCATCATTTGATGACGACGGTTCCTCCCTCCTCTTTCTGTACCGATTGGTACAGTGTGAGAGGAGGAGCGCGGGTGTCAGCAGCGCTGTGGCAGGATCTGTGACTAATGCAGTCACAGATCCATCCATCCCTCCTCAGCCATCCTTGCAACCCCCTGCGCAATACTCTGCAATACTCCCTGGGCAATACTCTGTAATACCCCCTGCACAATACTCCCTGCGTAATACTCTGCAATACTCCCTGCGCAATACTCTGCAATACCCCCTGCGCTATACTCTGCAATACCCCTTGTGCAATACTCTGCAAAACCCCCAGCGCAATACTCTGCAATACCCCGGCCAATACTCTGCAATACCCCGGCCAGTACTCTGCAGTACCCCCTGCACAATACTCTGCAGTACCCCCTGCGCAGTACTCTGAACAATACTCTGCAATATCCCCGCACAATACTCTGCAATACCCCCGCACAATACTCTGCAATACCCCCGCACAATACACTGCAATACCCCCGCACAATACTCTGCAATATCCCGGCACAATACTCTGCAATATCCCGACACAATACTCTGCAATATCACGGCACAATACTCTGCAATACCCCCGCACAATACTCTGCAATACCCCCGCACAATACTCTGCAATACCCCCGCACAATACTCTGCAATATCCCGGCACAATACTCTGCAATATCCCGGCACAATACTCTGCAATATCCCGACACAATACTATGCAATATCCCGACACAATACTCTGCAATACCCCCGGCACAATACTCTGCAATACCCCCGGCACAATACTCTGCAATACCCCCGGCACAATACTCTGCAATACCCCCCACACAATACTCTGCAATACCCCCCAAACAATACTCTGCAATACCCCCGGCACAATACTCTGCAATATCCCCGACACAATACTCTGAATACCCCCCGCACAAAACTCTGCAATACCCCCCGCACAATACTCTGCAATACCCACCGCACAATACTTTGCAATACCCGGCCAATACTCTGCAATACTCGGAAAATACTCTGGGAAAAAATGTGTTTTAACCACTTCCCGCCCACGTCATATGACGGCCTTGACTTTGTGAAGGGATATCTAAATGATGACTGCAGCTACAGGTATCATTCAGATATAATTTTTTTTCAGCCGGTGATTCTCTACACCATAACGATCATAATGGCTGTTCCGCCTCTTGATCGTTCTTACGGGAGGTGAAAGGGGACATCCCCACTCCCTTCGCCCTCCAGTGCTTCTTCTGACTCACCGCTACGATCGAAGCCAGGATCTTTTTTTTTCAAGCTTCCCAGCCTAGAGGTGAGATGTGGGGTCTTATTGACCCCATATCTCCCTGTAAAGAGGACCTGTCATTCTATATTTCTATTACAAGGGATGTTTACATTCCTTGTAATAGGAATAAAAGTGATCAAAACATTTATTTTTGGGGGAAAAACGTGTCAAACTAAACTAAATAAAGTAAAATTAACAATATTTTTATTTATTTTTTAAAGCGCCCCTGTACCCATGTGCTCGTATACAGAAGCGACCGTGCATGCAAGTCCCGCCCACATATGAAAACGGTGTTCAAAGTTTGGCGCCATTCCACAAGCGTGTGCAATTTTGAAGGGTGACATGTTGGGTATCTATTTACTCGGCGTAACGTCATCTTTCACATTATGCTAAAATGTTGCCCCGATTAACTTTTTTAATTTAATTTTCACCGACAACGTGCTTGCCTCAATTGTGACCCAGTGCAATCTTTATGCACAACAATTTATTTCCAGTAACCCCACATCCCATTATGCCCGTCCCTTCGAGTGGAGAGCCCTAACAGTGGAAGAGTTTAAAACATTTTTGGACCTCATATTCTGTATGGGACTAAACCATAAAAACCAGCTACGTAACTATTGGTCAAACCGCCCCATCTACCACATGCCCATCTTTTCCTCAAAAATGCCCAGGTCCAGATATCAATTGATCATGAGATTCCTACACTACAATGACAATGACCCAAATTTTGATAAACTTTATAAAATTCGGCCACTACTTAATTATTTTTCCGAAATTTTCCCCCAGTTGTTTACCCCGGACCAACATATATGTGTAGATGAGTCCCTTATAAAATTTTCTGGCAGGCTGGGCATAAAACAATTCATTCCCAGCAAAAGGGCCCGCTATGGGGTGAAGCTCTATAAATTATGTGACCGAGCCACAGGTTATACGTATGCCTTCAACGTATACGAAGGAAAGGACAGCCAGCTACACCCCCCTAATTGTCCAGACTACGTAGGAACCAGCGGGAAAATTGTTTGGCAACTCCTGAACCCACTCCTGGAGAAAGGATACCACTTGTATGTGGACAATTTTTACACAAGTTTGCCCCTGTTCCAAAACCTTTTCCAAAAAAACACCCCAGCATGCGGCACCGTGCGATCGAACCGGAAGGGCTTTCCTCAAAGCCTTGTCACCAAAAAATTAGAAAAAGGGGAGACAGCGAGTTTACGCAATGAGGAAGTTCTGGCTGTGAAATGGAGGGACAAAGGGATGTGTATGCGCTTTCTACCATCCACAACAACACATTCGTTGAGACCAGAACGAGGAATGGGTAAATCCAGAAACCAAAATGCATTCATGACTACAATAAGTTCATGGGGGGTGTCGACTTGAACGACCAGATGCTGGAATCCTACCTTTCCACAAGAAGATCATACCAGTGGTATAAAAAAGTTTCAATTTATTTGTTCAATTTGGCCGCGTACAATACCTACGTAATATATCGTAAATCCACTCCAAGACCCAAACCCTACCTTTTTTACCTGGAAGAAATCACCACTGCCCTTTTATACCCCAGCAACCCACCAGCAAACATTCGATCAGATGTGGTTAGCCGACTCAGCGAGCGCCACTTTCCCGATAAACTCCCTCCCAGACCAACAGGCCAAAAATGCCAAAAAAGATGCAAGGTGTGCTCCAAAGCAGGAGTGAGAAGAGACACCACTTTTTATTGTCCTAAATGCCCTTCCCAACCAGACCTCTGCTTATGACCCCGGCTTGTTATTTGACCACGATTCTGCCTACCGATTCTGTTTATACCTCTGCCTGATATGGAACTGACCCTGGACTGTTATTTGACCACGCTTATGCCTACCAATTCTGTTTATACCTCTGCCTGATCTGGAACTGACCCTGGACTGTTTGACCATTCTTTTTGCCTGCCTCTTGGACTGATCTTTTACCCTGCCAGTGGACTAGTGGGATTCATAGCACAGGGGTCTCACATATGTGAGGAGCTCCAGAATTTGTTTTTCTGGATGAAGAAAACAATTGTTTTTGTTTTCTCATTCTAGATTAGGGTCTGGTTGCCCGGAGGCTTCAAAGAGATTTGGGTGGGAGAAGCCTCTACCCCTGTCCCTATTCTGTCCTGAACGAGGCCCTACTTCTGCCTGTAGGACCTATGCCATCATGCCTCTGCCTGTTGCATGAACTGACCACCTGCACTCACCCTGACGGGACAGTATCCCTGCCTGGACAATTGTGTATGCCGTTGCTGACCAAGTCCCTGCCTGCTGCCTGGACCAGTGCTATCCTGCTGTGTAGAACTGCACTACTATTACCACAGGTAATCTTTTGTTTACGCTTTGCTCAGCATAATGTATTTTGTGGTGTAACTCTTGGTATGTGCATGCTATGTGTCTCTGGAACACCTGGCCGTGTTCCTTGCATGTTTGATCTCTGTATGTGGTCAGGCTGTGTAGAAGTCTCACACATGGGGTATCGTTTTACTCAAAAGGAGTAGCAGAATGTATTTTGGGGTGTAATTTTTGCTTTCTAAATGCTATGTGTTGGAAATATCTTAGAAACGGACAACTTTGTGTAAAAAAATGCGTTTTCATTTTTTTTCCAGTGTTCCAAAAACGTCTGGAAAAAAATGAACCGTTTAAAAGACTCATTATGCCTCATTGATTATACGTTGGGGTATTAGCTTTCCAAAATGGGGTCATTTTGTGGGCAATTCCATTGTACTGGTGTTCCAGGGCCTTCAAAAGTGTAATAGGTAGTCAACTAGTTAGATGTGCAATTTATGCTCCTAAAACCCCTAATGACGCTTCCTGCATGTTGGGCCTCCGTATGTGGCCAGGAAGTGAAAAAGTCTCACACATGGGGTATCGTTTTACTCAGGAGGAGTAGAAGAATGTATTTTGGGGTGTCATTTTTGCTATCTAAATGCTATGTGTTGGAAATATCTTAGAAACGGACAACTTTGTGTAAAAAAAAAGCGTTTTCATTTTTTTTCCAGTGTTCCAAAAACGTCTGGAAAAAAATGAACCGTTTAAAAGACTCATTATGCCTCATTGATTATACGTTGGGGTATTAGCTTTCCAAAATGGGGTCATTTTGTGGGCAATTCCATTGTACTGGTGTTCCAGGGCCTTCAAAAGTGTAATAGGTAGTCAACTAGTTAGATGTGCAATTTATGCTCCTAAAACCCCTGATGGCGCTTTCTGCATGTTGGGCCTCCGTATGTGGCTAGGCAGTGAAAAAGTCTCACACATGGGGTATCGTTTTACTCAGGAGGAGTAGAGGAATGTATTTTGGGGTGTAATTTTTGCTATCTAAATGCTATGTGTTGGAAATATCTTAGAAACCGACAACTTTGTGTAAAAAAAATGCGTTTTCATTTTTTTTTTTCACGTGTTCCAAAAACTTCTGGAAAAAAATGAACCGTTCAAAAGACTCATTATGCCTCATAGATTATACGTTGGGGTGTTAGCTTTCCAAAATGGGGTCATTTTGTGGGTAATTCCATTGTACTGGTGTTCCAGGGCCTTCAAAAATGTAATAGGTAGTCAACTAGTTAGATGTGCAATTTATGCTCCTAAAACCCCTAATGACGCTTCCTGCATGTTGGGCCTCCGTATGTGGCCAGGAAGTGAAAAAGTCTCACACATGGGGTATCGTTTTACTCAGGAGGAGTAGAAGAATGTATTTTGGGGTGTCATTTTTGCTATCTAAATGCTATGTGTTGGAAATATCTTAGAAACGGACAACTTTGTGTAAAAAAAAAGCGTTTTCATTTTTTTTCCACGTGTTCCAAAAACTTCTGGAAAAAAATGAATCGTTCAAAAGAATCATTATGCCTCATAGATTATACGTTGGGGTGTTAGCTTTCCAAAATGGGGTCATTTTGTGGGTAATTCCATTGTACTGGTGTTCCAGGGCCTTCAAAAGTGTAATAGGTAGTCAACTAGTTAGATGTGCAATTTATGCTCCTAAAACCCCTAATGGCGCTTCCTGCATGTTGGGCCTCCGTATGTGGCCAGGCAGTGAAAAAGTCTCACACATGGGGTATCGTTTTACTCAGGAGGAGTAGAAGAATGTATTTTGGGGTGTCATTTGTGGTATGCACATGCCATGTGAGAGAAATAAGCTATTACAATGACAATTTTGAGAACATTTTTAAATAAAAAATAAAAATCTTAATTTTGCAAAGTATTGTGGGAAAAAATTACAACTTCAAATACCTCACCATGCCTCTTAATAAATACCTTGGCATGTTTACTTTCCAAAAATTGGTTATTTGGGGGGCATTTGTACTTTCCTGGCTTGTTAGGGTCTCAAGAAATGAGATAGGCCTTCAGTACATCAGGTGTGATCAGATGTGATAATTTATTATGCTTTGCACTATAGCTTGTAGACTCTAAAACTTTCACACAGACCAAATAATTTCGGATTATTTTTATCAAAGACATGTAGCAGTATAAATTTTGGCCAAAATTTATAAAGAAAAATTAATAATTTGCAAAATTTTATCACAGAAACTAAGAAAAAATCTTTTTTTTTCTAAATTTTCGGTCTTTTTTTATTAATAGCGCAAAAAAATAAAAAACCCAGAGGTGATCAAATACCACCAAAAGAAAGCTCTATTTGTGGGAAGAAAAGGACAAAAAAATCATTTAGGTACAGTGTTGCATGACTGAGTAATTGTCATTCAAAGTGTGAGAGTGCTAAAAGCTGAAAATTGCTCTGGGCAGGAAGGGTGTTTAAGTGCCCAGTAATCAAGTGGTTAAGCATTAACCACTTAAGGACCGCCGCATGTACATTTACGTCGGCAGAATGGCACCGACAGGCACATCAACGTATATATACGTTGGTGCCTTGGGGGGGATCGGGGGTCCGATCGGACCCCCCCTGTACATGCGGCGGTCCGCGCGGCTGCAGGAGCGATCCGACAAGTGGGGGCGGCTATCCGTTTTCATCCGCCCCCTCCGGATCGCTCCCAGCCAATGCGCGCGCCCGCCTGACCTGTCACTTCCTCCTCCTGTGTAAACACAGGAAGGAGGAAGCGACGTGATCTCTCCCTCGGCGTTTGTTTCAAGCGCCGCTGAGGAGAGATCACCACACTACAAGTAAGTCCTGCACCAACACTACACTACACACACACAAAATCACATTTAACCCCCGCGATCGCCCCCCCCCTCCCCCCTGTCACAGTGTCACTGAATGCAGTAATCATACATGTATGATTACTGTATTTAGTGTCAGTGTGACAGACAGTGTGACAGTCAGTCAGTGTTAGTGTCAGGGTAGCCCCCCCACCCCCCCCAATAAAGTTTTAACCCCTTGATCACTGCCCTAGTTAACCCTTTCACTCCCTATTGCCAGCATCACTAAGCGATCATTTTTCTGATCGCTGTATTAGTGTCGCTGTTCCCGCTAGGTAGCTAATTTTTTTTTAATGCGATTTTTTTTTTACTAAAGACATGCGGCTAAATAAATTTTGGCCTAAATGTTTGACTAAAATTTAGTTTATTGGTTTTTTATTATAACAAAAAGTAAAAAATATTGATTTTTTTCCAAAAATGTCGCTCTATTTTTGTATATAGCGCAAAAAATAAAAATCGCAGAGGCGATCAAATACCACCAAAAGAAAGCTCTATTTGTGGGAAAAAAAGGACGCGAATTTTGTTTGGGAGCCACGTCGCACGACCGCGCAATTGTCTATTAAAGCGACGCAGTGCCGAATCGCAAAAACCCCTTGGGTCATTTGCCAGCGTATTGGTCCGGGTCTTAAGTGGTTAAAGGGTTAGTAAAGGAAAAAAAATCCTTTAAAATAACAAACATGTTATACTTAGGCCCCATGCTTACGAGACGCTGGTAAACTTGAGTTCAGAGGCATTTGGACAGTTTTTTCAACTGCCCCTGAACACATTCAATGTTATCCTATGTGTCCATGCACACAATCTCGTTTATTGCCGTTTTTAGGCAGTTGCGTTTATCCTCGTTTTTCCAGAAGCACACAAATGGGTTCAGATGCAAAAGTTTTCGCAATTTTGTTTATAGACGTTTTTAAAGGTGACCTATTTTTTTACATTAGAAATCTCAAAAATTATGGCAAATGATGAAAAACCATTAAAAAACATAAACAACTGTAATTGCTTGCATTGCATTGTGGACAATCCACAACTTGTGGCAGGTGACGTGGCCAGGTGACCTGGCCAGTGGACAATCCACAACTTGTGGCAGGTGATGTGGCCAGGTGACGTGGCAGGTGATGTGGCCAGGTGATGTGGGCAGTGGACAATCCACAACTTGTGGCAGGTGACATGGCCAGGTGACGTGGCAGGTGATGTGGCCAGGTCATGTGGCAAGTGGACAATCCACAACTTGTGGCAGGTGATGTGGCCAGGTAACGTGGTCAGGTAACATGGTCTGGTGACGTGGCAAGTGGGCAATCCACAACTTGTGGCAAGTAACGTGGCCAGGTGATGTGGCAAGTGAACAATACACAACTTGTGGCAGGTGAAGTGGCCAGTTGACGTGGCCAGGTGACATGGCCAGTGGACAATCCACAACTTGTGGCAGGTGACGTGGTCAGGTGACGTGGCAAGTGGACAATCCACAACTTGTGGCAGGTGACGTGGTCAGGTGATGTGGCAAGTGGACAATCCACAACTTGTGGCAGGTGAAGTGGCCAGTTGACGTGACAGGTGATGTGGCCAGTGGACAATCCACAACTTGTGGCAGGTGACATGGCCAGTTGACGTGGCAGGTGACGTGGACAGTGGACAATCCACAACTTGTGGCAGGTGAGGTGGCCAGGTGATGTGGCAGGTGACGTGGCCAGGTGACATGGCAAGTGGAAAATCCACAACTTGTGGCAGGTGACGTGGCCAGGTGACAAGGCAGCTGACGTGGCCAGGTGACGTAGCCAGTGTACAATCCACAACTTGTGGCAGGTGACGTGGCCAGGTGATTTGGCAGCTGACGTGGCCAGGTGACGTGGCCAGTGGACAATCCACAACTTGTGGCAGGTGACGTGGTCAGGTGACATGGCAAGTGGAAAATCCACAACTTGTGGCAGGTGAAGTGGCCAGGTGACGTGGCAGGTGATGTGGCCAGGTGACGTGGCCAGTGGACAATCCACAACTTGTGGCAGGTGACATGGCCAGGTGACGTGGCAGGTGATGTGGCCAGGTCATGTGGCAAGTGGACAATCCACAACTTGTGGCAGGTGACGTGGTCAGGTGATGTGGCAAGTGGACAATTCACAACTTGTGGCAGGTGACGTGGTCAGGTGACGTGGCAAGTGGACAATCCACAACTTGTGGCAGGTGAAGTGGGCAGTTGACATGACAGGTGATGTGGCCAGTGGACAATCCACAACTTGTGGCAGGTGACGTGGCCAGGTGACATGGCCAGGTGACATGGCCAGGTGACATGGCAAGTGGACAATCCGCAACTTGTGGCAGGTGACGTGGCCAGTTGACGTGGCAGGTGACGTGGACAGTGGACAATCCACAACTTGTGGCAGGTGAGGTGGCCAGGTTATGTGGCAGGTGACGTGGCCAGGTGACATGGCAAGTGGAAAATCCACAACTTGTGGCAGGTGACATGGCCAGGTGATGTGGCAGGTGATGTGGCCAGGTCATGTGGCAAGTGGACAATCCACAACTTGTGGCAGGTGACGTGGTCAGGTGATGTGGCAAGTGGACAATCCACAACTTGTGGCAGGTGACGTGGTCAGGTGACGTGGCAAGTGGACAATCCACAACTTGTGGCAGGTGAAGTGGGCAGTTGACATGACAGGTGATGTGGCCAGTGGACAATCCACAACTTGTGGCAGGTGACGTGGCCAGGTGACATGGCCAGGTGACATGGCCAGGTGACATGGCAAGTGGACAATCTGCAACTTGTGGCAGGTGACGTGGCCAGTTGACGTGGCAGGTGACATGGACAGTGGACAATCCACAACTTGTGGCAGGTGAGGTGGCCCGGTTATGTGGCAGGTGACGTGGCCAGGTGACATGGCAAGTGGAAAATCCACAACTTGTGGCAGGTGACGTGGCCAGGTGACAAGGCAGCTGACGTGGCCAGGTGACGTGGCCAGTGGACAATCCACAACTTGTGGAAGGTGACGTGGCCAGGTGATGTGGCAGGTGACGTGGCCAGGTGACGTGGCCAGTGGACAATCCACAACTTGTGGAAGGTGACGTGGCCAGGTGATGTGGCAGGTGACATGGCCAGGTGAAGTGGCCAGGTGACATGGCAAGTGGACAATCCACAACTTGTGGCAGGTGACGTGGTCAGGTGACATGGCAAGTGGACAATCCACAACTTGTGGCAGGTGAAGTGGCCAGGTGACATGGCAGGTGATGTGGCCAGGTGATGTGGCCAGTGGACATACCACAACTTGTGGCAGGTGACATGGCCAGGTGACGTGGCAGGTGATGTGGCCAGGTCATGTGGCAAGTGGACAATCCACAACTTGTGGCAGGTGATGTGGCCAGGTAACGTGGCCAGGTGACATGGCAAGTGGACTATCCGCAACTTGTGGCAGGTGACATGGCAAGTGGACAATCCACAACTTGTGGCAGGTGACGTGGCAAGTGGACAATCCAAAACTTGTGGCAGGTGAAGTGACCAGTTGATGTGACAGGTGACGTGGCCAGTGGATAATCCACAGATTGTGGCAGGTGACGTGGCCAGGTGAAGTGGCAGGTGACGTGGCAAGTGGACAATCCACAACTTGTGGCAGGTGACGTGGCCAGATGACGTGGCCAGGTGACGTGGCCAGGTGACGTGGCATGTGACGTGGCAGGTGACATGGCCAGTGGACAATCCACAACTTGTGGCAGGTGGCATGGCTAGGTGATGTGGCAGATGACGTGGCAAGTGGACAATTCACAACTTGTGGCAGGTGACATGGCAAGTGGACAATCCACAGCTTGTGGCAGGTGACACGCAGGTGACACGCAAGTGACACGCTAAATACAAGTATACTGCTGCTCTTTCTGCTGCTACTCACTTGACTGCTGACAAGCTTAGGCTTAACTTGCTCTTAATTCAACCATACCAAAAAACCTTGCCCCCCAATAATTATGCACAAACCATTTAAAGTTGGAAATGGGCAAGGCCACAGCTTTATTGAAAATATTCTAACAAATTTTAAATCCCAACAATCCAAAGCCCATGGCAGCCATGGTTACACCGTGAGCATATCTAAACCAAAAAATGTCTAGTCTAATGGCCCATACACACGATCCGAATATCGGCCGACGGATCGTACGACTTTTTTCGCTTAATAATCGCGAGTAAACTAAAATAGGTTTTTAAACTCACGAAAATTATCGTACGATAGAAAAAAACGATCGGAAGTGATGTCACGTGTTGAAATGTATTTGTATTGTATTATCGGACGACGGCTGTACTGACTAAACGAAAATCGGACGATCGGACATCGGACGAGAAAAATTTTCGCGCTTGTCCGATCGAATTTAATCGGATGAACGGTCGTGATCGGCTGTCAAAAGTAGTGTACACACGATCCGAAAATCGTACGATCCATCATCGGACGATCGTTTTCGTCCGATATTCGTATCGTGTGTATGGGCCATTAGAGGCCTGTCTCCACCATCAGTGCGAGACAGGCATTAAACTGACCCTGTGATTTAATGTGAGGGCTTAGCCCAAAAAAGTAATGCCAATTGCTGGCCAGGTAAAACCGCCAAAGAAGCTGTGACGAAAGAAAACCATGGGCGGGAGGGTGGGAAACTCTTGTGATGTCAGTCTTCGGAATTAGTGGGACGTGCCCCTGCGTAGCTATTTCTAGAGTTCTGTCTCCACCCCCTCACCTCGTGCCATCATAACAAATCCCAGCGGAGCCACTCCGACTCCCTACTTATGTTGATGCCCCACCTGGTTGCCAAGCATCCAGCAGTCAAGGCTCCCTTTCCTTAGCAGGGCGGGTCAAGGGGCCTTCATTGGTCTAACAAAATGGCTGAAATGGTTAACTAATATTGTTTTTTGAGCTTAGGGAGGGTCTTATGATGTTTCTTAACTAAACGCTTAAAAAAGCAAATGCGGTAAAATGTGTGTTTAGATGTGTTTGCATTTGCGTCTCGTGTGCATGAGGCTTTACCTCCACTGTGCAGTTTGTTTTGCACAGAGTTGCCCCGATCCACGTCTTCTGGGGTCCCTCGGCGGCTGTCTCTGGTCCTTCCCGCAAGTACTGACCACAGTCATGCGAGAGAGCTCGCATGGTGGTCAGTAATTGTGTGTGCGCTCCCGTGATACAGCGAGCAGCCATAGCCGCTCACTGTATCACTTGCCCCCACCCCTCGGCGCTGCTCTCAATCCACCCGCTCTAGCCAATCAGCGGCCAGGCTGATCGGCGAAGAGGATCTCGGGACCGAGTGAGGGGTAAGTATAAAGGGGGCTCGTGGGGGCCGGCAGCATCAGATGTTTTTTCACCTTAATCCATAGGTTTTTTTTTTTTTACTTTACAACTCCTTTAAGCAAAGAATACAGACAGTTTAATCAGATTTTTAATTTGTGGTAAATAAGTCTCAAACTCCCTGAGGATGTTTTTCTCTCGCCACTTTTTCTCGCCACTTTCCCGATAAACTCCCTCCCAGACCAACAGGCCAAAAATGCCAAAAAAGATGCAAGGTGTGCTCCAAAGCAGGAGTGAGAAGAGACACCACTTTTTATTGTCCTAAATGCCCTTCCCAACCAGACCTCTGCTTATGACCCCGGCTTGTTATTTGACCACGATTCTGCCTACCGATTCTGTTTATACCTCTGCCTGATATGGAACTGACCCTGGACTGTTATTTGACCACGCTTATGCCTACCGATTCTGTTTGTACCTCTGCCTGATCTGGAACTGACCCTGGACTGTTTGACCATTCTTTTTGCCTGCCTCTTGGACTGATCTTTTACCCTGCCAGTGGACTAGTGGGATTCATAGCACAGGGGTCTCACATATGTGAGGGGCTCCAGAATTTGTTTTTCTGGATGAAGAAAACAATTGTTTTTGTTTTCTCATTCTAGATTAGGGTCTGGTTGCCCGGAGGCTTCAAAGAGATTTGGGTGGGAGAAGCCTCTACCCCTGTCCCTATTCTGTCCTGAACGAGGCCCTACTTCTGCCTGTAGGACCTATGCCATCATGCCTCTGCCTGTTGCATGAACTGACCACCTGCACTCACCCTGACGGGACAGTATCCCTGCCTGGACAATTGTGTATGCCGTTGCTGACCAAGTCCCTGCCTGCTGCCTGGACCAGTGCTATCCTGCTGTGTAGAACTGCGCTACTATTACCACAGGACAAAAAAATCATTTAGGTACAGTGTTGCATGACTGAGTAATTGTCATTCAAAGTGTGAGAGTGCTAAAAGCTGAAAATTGCTCTGGGCAGGAAGGGTGTTTAAGTGCCCAGTAATCAAGTGGTTAAGCATTAAAGGGTTAGTAAAGGAAAAAAAAATCCTTTAAAATAACAAACATGTTATACTTAGGCCCCATGCATACGAGACGCTGGTAAACTTGAGTTCAGAGGCATTTGGACAGTTTTTTCAACTGCCCCTGAACACATTCAATGTTATCCTATGTGTCCATGCACACAATCTCGTTTATTGCCGTTTTTAGGCAGTTGCGTTTATCCTCGTTTTTCCAGAAGCACACAAATGGGTTCAGATGCAAAAGTTTTCGCATTTTTGTTTATAGACGTTTTTAAAGGTGACCTATTTTTTTACATTAGAAATCTCAAAAATTATGGCAAATGATGAAAAACCATTAAAAAACATAAACAACTGTAATTGCTTGCATTGCATTGTGGACAATCCACAACTTGTGGCAGGTGACGTGGCCAGGTGACCTGGCCAGTGGACAATCCACAACTTGTGGCAGGTGATGTGGCCAGGTGACGTGGCAGGTGATGTGGCCAGGTGATGTGGGCAGTGGACAATCCACAACTTGTGGCAGGTGACATGGCCAGGTGACGTGGCAGGTCATGTGGCCAGGTCATGTGGCAAGTGGACAATCCACAACTTGTGGCAGGTGATGTGGCCAGGTAACGTGGTCAGGTGACATGGTCTGGTGACGTGGCAAGTGGGCAATCCACAACTTGTGGCAAGTAAAGTGGCCAGGTGATGTGGCAAGTGAACAATACACAACTTGTGGCAGGTGAAGTGGCCAGTTGACGTGGCCAGGTGACATGGCCAGTGGACAATCCACAACTTGTGGCAGGTGACGTGGTCAGGTGACGTGGCAAGTGGACAATCCACAACTTGTGGCAGGTGACGTGGTCAGGTGACGTGGCAAGTGGACAATCCACAATTTGTGGCAGGTGAAGTGGCCAGTTGACGTGACAGGTGATGTGGCCAGTGGACAATCCACAACTTGTGGCAGGTGACATGGCCAGTTGACGTGGCAGGTGACGTGGACAGTGGACAATCCACAACTTGTGGCAGGTGAGGTGGCCAGGTGATGTGGCAGGTGACGTGGCCAGGTGACATGGCAAGTGGAAAATCCACAACTTGTGGCAGGTGACGTGGCCAGGTGACAAGGCAGCTAACGTGGCCAGGTGACGTGGCCAGTGTACAATCCACAACTTGTGGCAGGTGACGTGGCCAGGTGATTTGGCAGCTGACGTGGCCAGGTGACGTGGCCAGTGGACAATCCACAACTTGTGGCCAGGTGATGTGACAGGTGACGTGGCCAGGTGACATGGCCAGGTGAAGTGGCCAGGTGACATGGCAAGTGGACAATCCACAACTTGTGGCAGGTGACGTGGTCAGGTGACATGGCAAGTGGACAATCCACAACTTGTGGCAGGTGAAGTGGCCAGGTGACGTGGCAGGTGATGTGGCCAGGTGACGTGGCCAGTGGACAATCCACAACTTGTGGCAGGTGACATGGCCAGGTAACGTGGCAGGTGATGTGGCCAGGTCATGTGGCAAGTGGACAATCCACAACTTGTGGCAGGTGACATGGCCAGTTGACGTGGCAGGTGACGTGGACAGTGGACAATCCACAACTTGTGGCAGGTGAGGTGGCCAGGTGATGTGGCAGGTGACGTGGCCAGGTGACATGGCAAGTGGAAAATCCACAACTTGTGGCAGGTGACGTGGCCAGGTGACAAGGCAGCTGACGTGGCCAGGTGACGTGGCCAGTGTACAATCCACAACTTGTGGCAGGTGACGTGGCCAGTTGATTTGGCAGCTGACGTGGCCAGGTGACGTGGCCAGTGGACAATCCACAACTTGTGGCAGGTGACGTGGTCAGGTGACATGGCAAGTGGACAATCCACAACTTGTGGCAGGTGAAGTGGCCAGATGACGTGGCAGGTGATGTGGCCAGGTGACGTGGCCAGTGGACAATCCACAACTTGTGGCAGGTGACATGGCCAGGTGACGTGGCAGGTGATGTAGCCAGGTCATGTGGCAAGTGGACAATCCACAACTTGTGGCAGGTGACGTGGTCAGGTGATGTGGCAAGTGGACAATTCACAACTTGTGGCAGGTGACGTGGTCAGGTGACGTGGCAAGTGGACAATCCACAACTTGTGGCAGGTGAAGTGGGCAGTTGACATGACAGGTGATGTGGCCAGTGGACAATCCACAACTTGTGGCAGGTGACGTGGCCAGGTGACATGGCCAGGTGACATGGCCAGGTGACATGGCAAGTGGACAATCCGCAACTTGTGGCAGGTGACGTGGCCAGTTGACGTGGCAGGTGACGTGGACAGTGGACAATCCACAACTTGTGGCAGGTGAGGTGGCCAGGTTATGTGGCAGGTGACGTGGCCAGGTGACATGGCAAGTGGAAAATCCACAACTTGTGGCAGGTGACATGGCCAGGTGACGTGGCAGGTGATGTGGCCAGGTGATGTGGCAAGTGGACAATCCACAACTTGTGGCAGGTGACGTGGTCAGGTGATGTGGCAAGTGGACAATCCACAACTTGTGGCAGGTGACGTGGTCAGGTGACGTGGCAAGTGGACAATCCACAACTTGTGGCAGGTGAAGTGGGCAGTTGACATGACAGGTGATGTGGCCAGTGGACAATCCACAACTTGTGGCAGGTGACGTGGCCAGGTGACATGGCCAGGTGACATGGCAAGTGGACAATCTGCAACTTGTGGCAGGTGACGTGGCCAGTTGACGTGGCAGGTGACATGGACAGTGGACAATCCACAACTTGTGGCAGGTGAGGTGGCCAGGTTATGTGGCAGGTGACGTGGCCAGGTGACATGGCAAGTGGAAAATCCACAACTTGTGGCAGGTGACGTGGCCAGGTGACAAGGCAGCTGACGTGGCCAGGTGACGTGGCCAGTGTACAATCCACAACTTGTGGCAGGTGATGTGGCCAGGTGATTTGGCAGCTGACGTGGCCAGGTGACGTGGCCAGTGGACAATCCACAACTTGTGGAAGGTGACTTGGCCAGGTGATGTGGCAGGTGACGTGGCCAGGTGACGTGGCCAGTGGACAATCCACAACTTGTGGAAGGTGACGTGGCCAGGTGATGTGGCAGGTGACATGGCCAGGTGACATGGCCAGGTGAAGTGGCCAGGTGACATGGCAAGTGGACAATCCACAACTTGTGGCAGGTGACGTGGTCAGGTGACATGGCAAGTGGACAATCCACAACTTGTGGCAGGTGAAGTGGACAGGTGACATGGCAGGTGATGTGGCCAGGTGACGTGGCCAGTGGACATACCACAACTTGTGGCAGGTGACATGGCCAGGTGACGTGGCAGGTGATGTGGCCAGGTGATGTGGCAAGTGGACAATCCACAACTTGTGGCAGGTGATGTGAATGAATGAATGAATGAATGAAAACTTGTATAGCGCGGCACATGCGAACTGAATCGCCTCTGGGCGCTTGTTGTTCCTGTCTCCTTTGATATCAAAAGAGAAAAGTCTTGACCTTTTTCCTAAATGCTAGGTGGTTCTCCTCCAACCGAATGGTGGTTGGTAAAGCGTTCCATAGTCTGGGACCTTGGATCGCGAATCTTCTTTCTCCTTTGGACTTGAAGTTGGCTTTCGGAACCTGGAGCAGGTTCTGATTCGTGGATCGCAAAACGCGATTGGGATTATGCGCTTTTATTATTTCGCATAAATAAAGGGGGGCATTCCCATAGACACATCTATGCGTAAGACAGAGAGCTTTAAAAGCAATTCTGTCTTTAACTGGCAGCCAATGAAGGGCTCTCAGAGAAGGTGAGATGGATTCCCACGGTTTTTTCCCAGTCACAAGTCTGGCGGCCGTATTCTGAACGACTTGCAGACGAGCGATTTGGTACTTGGGGAGGCCGAGGTAAAGGGCATTTGCATAATCCAGCCTGGAGTTTACAATTGCTCCCACCACGACCGCTAAATCTTCTTTAGGGATGAACGGAGTGAGTCTGCGTAGTAGGCGCAGTAGATGGTGAGATCCGCTGACTACTGACCCTATTTGAGCGTCCATTGTCATAAAGGAGTCAAAAATGACCCCTAGGCTTTTGACTTTGGCGCTAGGGGTGATGATTCTGCCCAAAATAGGCGGGGGGGTCCACGCTGTTGAAAGTTGATTCCTGCGCTTGGCGTGAAACAGAAGAAGTTCTGTTTTTGCTCCATTGAGTTTAAGGTAACTCTTTGTCATCCAGTCCTCTATCAAAGAGAGACATGTCTCTAGATTGAGGTGGTGATCCTGTCTGTTGCAGATACAGAAATACAGTTGCGTATCATCTGCATATGAGTGGTAGAGCAGTTTTTGGCTGCTGATAATCTCAAAAAGAGGACGAAGATATATGTTAAACAGCACTGGTGACAGAGGCGATCCTTGAGGGACTCCGCATGTTACTGTGCGTTTTTCCGACGTAAAAGGTCCTAACTTCACTGTTTGCGATCGGTTTTCCAAAAAAGAGGAGAACCAAGATAAATCGCTTTCTGCGACTCTGGCTACTTCAGCAAGCCGAGTCAGTAACAGTTTGTGGTCTACAGTGTCGAAAGCTGCACTTAGGTCCAACAGAACCAGGAGACAAGATTCTCCTTCGTCTGCGGCCTTGAGAACATCGTCCCATACTTTCAGCAATGCTGTTTCCGTCCCATGTCCGGGACGGAAGCCTGATTGCAATGGGTCAAGTAGCTTGTAGGTATCTAGATGCAGTTGCAGCTGTTGTACCACTACTTTCTCCATTATCTTAGAGAGTACGTTGAGGCTTGTTATGGGACGGCGGTGGAGTGGGTCCTTGGGGTCCAGGGAGGGTTTCTTCAGGATGGGTTGGATTATACCCTCTTTCAACTGTGAGGGCACTATGCCCTCCAAGAAAGACTGGTTGATAAGCTGCGTGATGGGAGGAGCCAGGATGTAGGCGCATTCCTTCAGCAGTTTTGTGGGGATAATGTCATTTGGCGCTGTGCCATTGCGCAGAGTACAAATGACATTCTTGGTGGTCTCGATGGAGATGGGTTCCAGGGTGAACTTACCTGATATCGGAGAATTTCTATGGGTGCTGTGTGAGAGGCTGCGGGGGGGGCTGGGGGGAGAATTGTTTTGCTGAATGCTTTCGCGGATTACCTCGATTTTATTAATGAAGTAATCCGATAGTTCATTGCAAAATTCTTGTGTGTCTGAACTGGGGGCTTCAATGCATCCTGGCTTCATGGTCTGGGTGACCATCTTGAAGAGTTCGCGGGGGCGGTTTAGGGCACCGTTGATAGCCTCCGAAAAATAATTTTTCTTGGCTTGGAAAATTCCTTTGTGGTATTTTCTTGTAGTCGCCTTGTAGATGGATAGGTTTAGCTCTGAAGAACATATTTTCCAGGCAGATTCTGCCCTTCTGCGTTCTTGCTTCAGTAACGACAGCTGGTTATTAAACCAGCTGCGGTTGTTTTTCCGGATGCGGGTTCTTCGTTTTGGCGCTACCAAGTCGGCTGACTGTAGCATAGCCGAGTTTATGGCTTCCAATGTTTCAACGGCCGTTTGATGCGGCTGAGTTGTTTCTATCTTTTTCCTTAAAGTCGTTTTGAAGAGTTCCGAGTGGAGCTTCTTCTGACATCTAGTCCAGTGTGTTGTCACTGGACTTGATGTTTTTGTTGTAGGGGGGATGGTGGTAATACTGAATATAATTGCATGGTGGTCTGTCCATGGCAATTTTTCATTTTCCCAAATCTTTATTTCCAGAGCTTGTCTGAAAATAAGATCAAGTGTGTGACCTGAAGCATGTGTGGGCCCACATACTAGTTGCTGCAATCCTAATCCTTCCAGGTGGTCAATACAGGCGTCGGCAATGGGGTCTTGTGAGGAGTTTGCCCAGAGATTGAAATCCCCTAGCAGCAAAAGTTGTTTGCTGTTGAGGGTATAAGTGGAGAAGAAATCCGTCCAAGATGATAGCAGCTGCGATTTTGGGCCGGGCGGCCTATAGCAGAGCAGAATGTGGACGGTCTCCTTTGAATTTGCTTGAAGTTGTAGAGTAAGGGTTTCCATGAATGGAAGAGGGTTTTGGCGGACTGGTTTGGTGATCGTAAGATGAGTCTTATAGATCACCGCCAGGCCGCCTCCTCTTTGCCCTATTCTGTTTTCTGTAATAATACAATAGTTTTCTGGCACCAGTTCTCCTAGAATGGTGTTACAGTCGGCTGTGAGCCAGCTCTCTGTAATAAAAAGACAATCTAGATCCCTCATTTCTTAGGGCTTTTTTGGTGATGGCTGGCAGTATTGCGGCGCATTGCCTCAAACTCCAAATGGTTTCGGCAGAATATTGCCTACATGCCATAATCGCCAATACACCAGGGGGGGGGGGGGTGGATTTTAGGGCAGTGGGGAGAGGTATTGGCTAAACTCCTCTCTCCCGGCTTGGTCCAGAGGAAGGCAAAAAACCCTGGCGGAGCTCGGCCAATATGCTCCGGTAGGGAAAAAATTCCTTCCTGACCCCTGTAAGAGGCGATCGGGTGACCCCTGGATCAAGCTTCTGTATGTTGAAGGACAGGGGGGGAGGGGGGCTGGGGCTAAGAGGGTGACCCTGTTGCTGGGATGGCTGTCTGCACAGGCGGTGGGATGAGGACTGACAGGGTGCTGCTTTAACTGAGTGGGTGTAAGGCAGGGCAGGGTAACTGTCCTTCTGTCTTTCTGGGGTAAGGGGGGATCCCTGGAGGCTGGGTGAGGACCACAGAGGCGTGGGGAGCGGCGCGCCGTTAGGCCGCAAGTGAAGCCGCGGTCTTTCCTAGACCGCGGCCCCGCGATTCAGAGCGGCCTGGCGCGGTGCTCTCAAAAAGAGCCCCGGAACGGCGCAAATTTTCGGGCGGAGGTTAGAGAGGATAGAGAGGGGGGCTCTTGAGGATGATGAAGGTGTGGGAGTGCAGGGGGACACAAAAAAAAGGAGAAAAGGAGATCTGTATTGCTGCTGCGGCTTTATCCTGAAAAGGACGGCCGTCAGCAGCACTGGTAGAGGGCTCTTACCTGCAGAGAGCCAGGGAGCTGTGCTGGAGGAGAAGAGAGATCAGGGGCCCAGGATTTCCAGGTTAGGAACTGGAGGGAGGACTAAGCTTGCAGGGCTGGGAGGGACTCTGCCTGTCTGCCTCCTAAGCCTGCCTGGAGCTATAGCACACACGCTCCTACTCTAGGAGACGTGCGCCGTGTGGCCAGGTAACGTGGCCAGGTGACATGGCAAGTGGACTATCCGCAACTTGTGACAGGTGACATGGCAAGTGGACAATCCACAACTTGTGGCAGGTGACGTGGCAAGTGGACAATCCAAAACTTGTGGCAGGTGAAGTGACCAGTTGATGTGACAGGTGACGTGGCCAGTGGATAATCCACAGATTGTGGCAGGTGACGTGGCCAGGTGAAGTGGCAGGTGACGTGGCAAGTGGACAATCCACAACTTGTGGCAGGTGACGTGGCCAGGTGACGTGGCCAGGTGACGTGGCCAGATGACGTGGCATGTGACGTGGCAGGTGACATGGCCAGTGGACAATCCACAAGTTGTGGCAGGTGGCATGGCTAGGTGATGTGGCAGATGACGTGGCAAGTGGACAATTCACAACTTGTGGCTGGTGACATGGCAAGTGGACAATCCACAGCTTGTGGCAGGTGACACGCAGGTGACACGCAAGTGACACGCTAAATACAAGTATACTACTGCTCTTTCTGCTGCTACTCACTTGACTGCTGACAAGCTTAGGCTTAACTTGCTCTTAATTCAACCATACCAAAAAACCTTGCCCCCCAATAATTATGCACAAACCATTTAAAGTTGGAAATGGGCAAGGCCACAGCTTTATTGAAAATATTCTAACAAATTTTAAATCCCAACAATCCAAAGCCCATGGCAGTCATGGTTACACCGTGAGCATATCTAAACCAAAAAATGTCTAGTCTAATGGCCCATACACGCGATCCGAATATCGGCCGACGGATCGTACGACTTTTTTCGCTTAATAATCGCGAGTAAAATAAAATAGGTTTTTAAACTCACGAAAATTATCGTACGATAGAAAAAAACGATCGGAAGTGATGTCACGTGTTGAAATGTATTTGTATTGTATTATCGGACGACGGCTGTACTGACTAAACGAAAATCGGACGATCGGACGAGAAAAATTTTCGCGCTTGTCCGATCGAATTTAATCGGATGAACGGTCGTGATCGGCTGTCAAAAGTAGTGTACACACGATCCGAAAATCGTACGATCCATCATCGGACGATCGTTTTCGTCCGATATTCGGATCGTGTGTATGGGCCATTAGAGGCCTGTCTCCACCATCAGTGCGAGACAGGCATTAAACTGACCCTGTGATTTAACGTGAGGGCTTAGCCCAAAAAAGTAATGCCAATTGCTGGCCAGGTAAAACCGCCAAAGAAGCTGTGACGAAACAAAACCATGGGCGGGAGGGTGGGAAACTCTTGTGACGTCAGTCTTCGGAATTAGTGGGACGTGCCCCTGCGTAGCTATTTCTAGAGTTCTGTCTCCACCCCCTCACCTCGTGCCATCATAACAAATCCCAGCGGAGCCACTCCGACTCCCTACTTATGTTGATGCCCCACCTGGTTGCCAAGCATCCAGCAGTCAAGGCTCCCTTTCCTTAGCAGGGCGGGTCAAGGGGCCTTCATTGGTCTAACAAAATGGCTGAAATGGTTAAATAATATTGTTTTTTGAGCTTAGGGAGGGTCTTATGATGTTTCTTAACTAAACGCTTATAAACGCAAATGCGGTAAAATGTGTGTTTAGATGTGTTTGCATTTGCGTCTCGTGTGCATGAGGCTTTACCTCCACTGTGCAGTTTGTTTTGCACAGAGTTGCCCCAATCCACGTCTTCTGAGGTCCCTCGGCGGCTGTCTCTGGTCCTTCCCGCAAGTACTGACCACAGTCATGCGAGAGAGTAATTGTGTGCGCGCTCCCGTGATACAGCGAGCAGCCATAGCCGCTCACTGTATCACTTGCCCCCGCCCCTCGGCGCTGCTCTCAATCCATCCGCTCTAGCCAATCAGCGGCCAGGCTGATCGGCGAAGAGGATCTCGGGACCGAGTGAGGGGTAAGTATAAAGGGGGCTCGTGGGGGCCGGCAGCATCAGATGTTTTTTCACCTTAATCCATAGTTTTTTTTTTTTTTACTTTACAACTCCTTTAAGCAAAGAATACAGACAGTTTAATCAGATTTTTCATTTATGGTAAATAAGTCTCAAACTCCCTGAGGGTGTTTTTCTCTAGACAGACAACTTTTAAAACTGGTAGAACAAGAATTGAACATCTATGAAGCAAAAGAAAGAAGGAAATACCTAAAGGGGAGGAAGCGGAAAGGAATGAACAGCTTAGAGAAGGGAAAAAACTGTGATGGTTTAACTACTTCAGCCCCGGAGGATTTGGCTGCTAAATGACCAGGCCACTTTTTGCGATTCTGCACCAAGTCATTTTAACTGACAATTGCGCAGTCCTGCAACGTGGCTCCCAAACCCACAAATAGAGCTTTCTTTTGGTGGTATTTGATCACCCTGCGGTTTTTACTTTTTGCGCTACAAACAAAAATAGAGCGACAATTTTTTTTTGTTTAAAAAGCAAGATTTTTTTCATGTTTTGCTATAATAAATATCCCCCAAAAATAAACAAAACATAATTTTTCCTCAGTTTATGCCAATACATATTCTTCTACATATTTTTGGTAAAAAAAAAAATCGCAATAAGCGTTTATTGATTGGTTTGTGCAAAAGTTATAGCGTCTACAAAATAGGGGATCGTTTTATGGCATTTTTATAAATATATTTTTTTTACTAGTAATGGCGGCGATCTGCGATTTATATTGTGACTGCGACATTATGGCGAACACATCGGACACCTTTGACGCTGTTTTGGGATTACTGTCATTTATACAGCGACCAGTGCTATAAAAATGCACTGATTACTGTGTAAATGACACTGGCAGGGAAGAGGTTAAATACTAGGGGGCGCTGAAGGGGTGATTGGTAATTTGATGATCAGCTGCTCTACTTTCCTACTCACCTGGCCCAACACTGAACCCCCCTGCTCATCTGGTCCATCACTTTACCCCCTATTCTTCTGTCCCTCTGCTGAACCCTGTTCTCATATCTTCCACCACTGTACCTCCCTGCACATCTGCCCCACCGCTGTACCCTCCTGCTCTTCTGTCCCACCTCTAAACCCCTCCTGCTCATTTTCCCCTTCGCTGTACCCTCCTGATCATTGCTCCGCTGCTGTACCCTCTTCTCATCTATGATATGCGTGATATGCAGAGTGGTGAAAGGAAGCAAAGATGAGACATATCTACCTGTCCTGGCACACTCATCCTGCTGATCCTCCTCTCGCATCCAGCCCACATGCTTGCAGGGGCGGACTGACAACTCATGGGGCCCCCGGACAATAGAAGATTATAGGGCCCCCGGGCTTACAGATGGCCACCATGCCAGGAGACAGTGCAGAGGCAGGGCAGCTAAAATCTCTGGATTTTCACATCAAAAGCATATCGGTTTCGGACATATCAGGGACGGATGTAAAAAAAAAACACAGATTTTTACTGTCCCTGGTTTTGCTGAGCCTGGCAACCCTGATGGGGCCCCCTAGTGGCATGGGGCCCTCGGGCAGTACCCGAGTGACTCAATGGTCAGTCCGCCCCTGCATGCTTGTATATGATGTCACATACAAGCATATGGAATGGATGCGCAATGATAAGCTCAGGTCATGGGCATTTTCTGAAAGCAGAGGGCCTGTGTGCAGGATCATAAGTTGGGCCCCCGCAGTTGAGAAAAAGTGGTTGGGTGTGATTTTCATTGCACTGAATACTGACTGTGACCTAAAGGAACATAGAGTGCAGGTGTTCAGTAGTAAGTGTTGCAAAGGAATAATTTTAACCACTTAAAGACCGCCTACTGCACATTTACGTCGGCAGAATGGCACGGCTGGGCACATCATATATACGTTGGTTTTAGTACCCAGCCGTGGGTCACGGGCACGTGCGGGCCCCCATGACCCGGTCCGAAGCTACGGGACCACGAGACTCGCGGACCTGATCGCCGCTGCAGTGCGGCGATCGGTCCCCGCACTTTCACTGTGGCCACAGCATCGATCACGTCATCCCTGTTATAGGGGGACGTGATTGATGATGTCACACCTACAGCCACACCCCCCTACAGTTGTAAACACACACAGGGAACACTCAAATCCTACAGCGCCCCCTTGTGGTTAACTCCCAAACTGCCACTGTCATTTTCACAGTAAACAATGCAATTTAAATGCATTTTTTGCTGTGAAAATGACAATTGTCCCAAAAATGTGTCAAAATTGTCCGAAGTGTCTGCCATAATGTCGCAGTCACGAAAAAAATCGCTGATCGCCACTATTAGTAGTAAAAAAAAAAATAATAAATAATAAAAATGCAATAAAACTATCCCTTATTTTGTAAACGCTATAAATTTTGCGAAAACTAACCGATAAACGCTTATTGCGATTTTTTTTGATTTTTTTTTACCAAAAATAGGTAGAAGAATACTTATCGGCCTAAACTGAGGGAAAAAAATATATATATTTATTTTGGGGGGATATTTATTATAGCAAAAAGTAAAAAATATTGAATTTTTTTCAAAATTGTTGCTCTATTTTTGTTTATAGCGAAAAAAATAAAAACGGCAGAGGTGATCAAATACCACTAAAAGAAAGCTCTATTTGTGGGGAAAAAAGGACGCCAATTTTGTTTGGGAGCCACGTCGCACAACCGCGCAATTGTCAGTTAAAACGACGCAGTGCCGAATCGCAAAAAGGGGCAAGGTCCTTTACCTGCATTTTGGTCCGGGTCTTAAGTGGTTAACAAAGTTCCCAGAAGCTCAACAGTAATTGTGTCACCTGATTGTGATTTTCTCAATCAGTGAAATCCCTTCTTTCTGAGATTATTAGTGGCAACCAAGTGAGTCATCTTCCTCCAGATGGTGGACAGGGATAGCATGACTGTGATTGGCTTTAGCAGTGGCCAAGACAGTCCTCCTCCTCCTGGAAATAGGCATCCACCCAGCAGAACTGCACCCAATCTTTTCACCATCACAAAAGCTGACGATTGTAGCTACAGCACAGTTAGAGAACCAAACAATGTTTCCCATCTTTTACAATGTGTAGAGGCACAGTGCCTTCCCCTCAGTGCAGGTGCGGCATGGGGAATTCTGAAATTGGAATGCATTAGTGTCTCACTGACACTTCCGTGAGCTGCTCTGCTGATGGGGAGGGAGTCGATTCCCGGCAAAAGAGGCTTTGTGTGCTGCTTGTGGCTTCAGTGCGGGGGGTTGCCTAGGATGGGAATAAACAGTTACTGTATAAGTGTGACAGGGACACTCAAGAATAACCAAGCTAAAAAATTTGCATTATTCAGACTGCAAGCAATGTAGTAAGTGTTTGCTTTTGGGTTTCATACCACTTTAAGTAGTTTGATTCAATTATCCTTTCATGCTATATGCTAATCTCAACACGACAACTAATGAGTTTTATAGAATAATAAATAAATTAATATTTATTTTTATATTTTTAGTATGTATTACATATTTAATTATATATTTTATATACACAGGCTGACAAATTGGGGACTTGGAAAAGTGAAAACCAAGATGAAATTCTACATCTTTACAATGACATGAGGAGAAAAGTAAATTCTTCAATCAGTGACATGGTAGGAAAACTCCTCACAATGGCTAATATTTGTAGCGCTGGTCTCCCAACAAGTCAGGCACTATTGTAAATTTAGAGGTGTCTGAACCAATAGTTGGGCTCAGACTCTGTTAATGCTATTTAAATTAGCCTCTGTCCTGGCTGTGGTTGTGCCCAGTATAAGTTTTTTTCCCTTGTTGCCTGTAGGTGGTGTTACCACTTGAGGCCCATGTTGGAACTCGGGCAAACCATGGTGTGTTGAGTGACTATTCTCGGCAGCAGCCCAGTGGGAGTGGTGCCCCACTGTGCATGCTGGGAGGGGATACTTAAGGGGCAGACGCCGTTTTCCGGGGTTCCTTCGCCTTGTGGCCCTCCTGGCGCAAGGTGGGTGTGCGTGATTCCAGTCTCGGGACCACGTTGGTCTGAAGCTGTGTTCCTGTCAAGTAGGCTGGGGCCTATGGTTCTACAGGGGATCCCAAGCTCTCCATCCAAGTGGGGGAAGCTTCTTAGCAAAGGAAACTGGGGGAGGACCTGCCAGACAAGCAAGGCGAGCTGATGTCTTGGGATAGGCCTGGTGAGCTTGTTAAGGAAAAGGGATCCACTACGCAAATTGTCTTACAGTCCGCCGGATTGGTTTAAAGGCTCTTTGGCTGTAAGGCAGGAAGCTCAGGACTTTAAATCCTGTGGCAGACGATTCCTGACTATCCATTCTGTGTTCTCAGACGGTCTGTGGCAGAGACTGTTTCTATACTGTCCGTGCATCATTCTGGCTGCTAGGCCATGTGGGAGGGGTCTATCCGGGTGAGCAATACCAAGGGGAAAAAACAATTGCTAAGAGTAGAAATTGATGGTCGGACTTTGAGGCAGATCGGAAGTATATTAAAAAAAATAGAAATTTTATTACAAAAGTAGAATATTACATCAATACAGAAAAAAATTATTACATAAAAAATTAAAAAATTACATAAAAAGGTGGCTAGCCGCGGACCAAGATGCCTGCGTAAGTGAGGAGCTCCGGAGCAGCGGGACCCACATCGGCACACCGCAACCTGTCGGGAGCCTGTACCGACATCCGGACAGCACACCAGACACCTTGTGCATCTGAGGGGCATGTCCCGTAAACGGAAGGAGAACCAGAGGCCACAGAAGCTGATCGAGTACTTTGTCCCTCGGCAGCATGGAGAGAAGCAAGATGGCGCCGGATCTTCTTCCACGCTGGCCTGTGCCGCACATTCGCTCTCGCCTGTATCCACCTGTGGAAGCAATGACAGCGGATCCCCGGTGAGTCACCATCCCTACCCGACCACTCCACAGTCTGCCAGTCCTGCTAAGGCAAAATTTAGGATGGATGGCCCGGGTTGTAGTCCAGTAGCAGGGCCTGATGACTCAGGGGAAGACACCAGGGAACTCCCAGATAGAATAGAGAAGTTCCCTACCGCAAATCAACCAGTGATGGACATGGTTCTAAAGGACATGTTGCTCTCATTGAGAAGCACACTGCAAGCAGACATGGTATCGTGCATGCAGAAATGTCACACTGACATTCAGGTGGTAGAAGAGAGGGTGGATCACGTAGAACACAAGATGGGGGAATTTGCCACTACAATTAACGACCTAGTGGATGCTAATGATGGTACTGACGAGGAATTGGAGTCCATGAGAGCTAAAATCGCAGAAATGGAGGATAGGTCCAGGAAGAATAACATTAAAATAAGAGGTGTCCCTGAATCAGTCCAGCAGGGGGTTATCTGGCCTATGCCAGCAATATATTTACAGAAATTTTTCCTGAGTTGTCGGCATTAGATGTCACTATAGACAGGATCCATCGCCTCCCCAAACCCTCTTTCCTCCCAGAACAAACGCCTAGAGATGTGCTTTTGCGCCTACATTTTCATCATTGGAGTAGTATAAGGAAAAGAAAAATTGACTTTTTAGGCACCACTAAAGATTTGATAAAAAATTGAATTTTAATATAAATTATAGATAAAAATTCATATTAAATGGATACTGGTAGTATCCTAAACTAAACATACAAAGTACTATATAAAAATGAGCCACATATAACTTCACAAGATCAGGTGTATAACCGTAATGACATAGATTCGGACTTGAAAAGATCTCATCAGACTATGGTGATGAAGAATTCCGTTGCCGAAAGGTGTTTTCTGATTTCTCAGTGATCTGGATCTTGGGTGTTTAGAGGGTCATTCTTGGGGTGCTCGACATGTTTTGCGGGATTAACCGCTTCGTCAGGAGCTTAAGTACTACAATACAAAATATAGGTAAATAATAACATCGTATACACACACAAATATCATGCTTGAAAAAATGCCATGATTGCATAATTATCGCATTTAATCTGTGTTTCAGACTTACCAGTTCACTGGTAGTGCTGAGAATCGAATGTGGCTTACACTCAGTCTCTTACTCTAGCATTCCCCTACAACACCCAGCCGGGTGGAAGGATAACCACAGATCTGTCAAAAAGCATGGTATGGCATATATTGATCCATAGACACGTATAGGGGAGCATATGAACTCAAGGTAGATAAAAGTAAAAGTAAAGTTGAATTACATAAAGTGATGGCTGTCATAGTGAAAATTGCAGCCTGACACGGATATAGATCCATAATAGCAATAAGACTTACTTGTATAATAAGGTTGGACTGAAAACCAGGCACCAAATGGGTGTCCGCTACTGGGTTCAAATTGGATGGAATCAACAAAAGCAGCACAGCTGGCCAGCAATGAGAGGGTCAAATATGCTGTTGAATTCAATGAAATAATATCAGGCATAATCTATTCCATCCAGAGTTTCAGAGTAACTAACCTTGTGTAAACATAGGGTTTAAATGAATCCAAAGCTGAGTCTCCCCGGTACGCTGCCTCGCCACTCCAGTGTGAGTCTGTGTGGCGAAGGCGAAAAGTGTGTCTGTGTTTTTGAATGCTCCCCGTCTGCGTAACGCCGGACATACGCCAGACGTCACGCAGACCGATAGTGCACACCCACAACATCTAATACATAGTATACCCTACGCACAGTACATCCCGTTACGGAGAAACTGTACGTATGATGTAGATTTCAAAGCACAGGCCCAAGAGCTCCGTAAGCGCCTCCTGCAACGTGGATATACAAAAAGTCTGCTTAGGAAAGCATACAATAAGGCACTAAAAAGAGAAAGAACCTCCTTGTTATATTCCAAAACTAAAATTAAGAACAATCAAGAAACCACTAAATTCATTACAAAATTTTCGGAACAACATACTTTACTGAGGCAGTGCCTGGAACAACATTGGCACTTCCTCAGTGAAGACCCCACCTTGGGGAAATATGTAAAAGAAAAACCTGAAATTATTTTTAGAAAAAGTTCCTCCATTGGAAATCGAATTACAAATAGCGAGTACAAACCTAAAAAAGACATAATTCCACTTAACAGGGGCCTACTCCAATACTTTTTAGGACGAGGCACTATAGTTATCTAAGGTGTTAATTGCCACCTCAGGGCACAGCAATTACAAAACCCCATACATTTTCATCATGTCAAGGACCAATTGATGGCAGCAGTCCGCACTCCAGATCGTATCTCAATACCGGTCTTTGCAGTTTTTTGCAGATCTCTCCCAGTAGACACTTAAAAAGAGAAGAGGTCTGGTTAACATTACCAAAGCCCTTAGGAACCACGGGATAACTTACCGGTGGGGTTTTCCGACACAACTTACCATCACTAGAGGGAGGGAGTGACGTGCGCATTGTGGATTCGCTGGATAAAGGATTGGCTCTACTGAAGGAATGGCAGAACATCCCTGAATCTGATAATAACTCTAATCCGCCCAGGAAGGTTCCTCAGGTTAAACCCGATTGGCAGGTGGTACGGCTAAAAACTCCAAAAAGCATGCTTGAGCCTGGCAGGTGCTATACGACAGTTAGGTGTGGATCTGGAGGCCTCTGAAGGCCACAAACTTTACGCTCTATAGTATTTGAGCAGCATAAGGCTGCACCCAGGTACGTGTCACCGTATAGGAATCTAGGACAGTTGGCCCTTATAGTTTAAAGTTTGGAAGATTTTCAATGTTCCAATATCTTGGAACTCGCTTGTTTTTTTCTGTTTTGTTTTGTTTTGTTTTTGTTTTGGTTCCCTTTTTTTTCCTTATCATCACGGTCTACTCCAGCCAGCCTTCTGGAACTATGCGAGCGGCACGTACAGTGAATCGCCAGCTTTTACCGCCTATGCTATATCCGCCAACAGGTCAAACCTCATTAAATTATCTGTTAGTAGAGAACTATCGTTTCCGCAGAAACCAAGCAACACCCAGGCTTCATGTTGTAAGTATGGCAAAAAAGAAACTACACATATTTCCTTTATTGTGACCTGCTGTTTAAATATATGGTGGTCTATGCACCTTCTACTAAGTGTTCTCCTCTGTTGGGGAAGCAATTATCCTCTTTATGCCCAAATACTAACATGGGGGTGACCTTTTTATCCGTCAACTCTAAGGGTCTTAACCACCCGGTCAAGAGGAAATCCATGTGGCAGGAAGCTTTACGATTTTTAAAGGAGATGCCCTGTGTGTACAAGAATCTAATTTCTGTGAATTGGAGCAACCCAGATGTTCCCATAAAAGTTTCCCATATGTCTTTACAGCGAACTCTGACTCAAAAAAGAGGGGAGTCCTTACAGCTATTAGGGACACAGTGTCTTTTAAACTACATGAAAAAATTGGGGATCCACAGGGTAGAAATTTGATATTAGTGTGTAATATCAACTCACCCACATACACCCTGGTCAACGTCTATGCTCCTAACTCGCACCAACTCATTCATTAACAGATTATTGAAAAAAGTACATGCACATGCAAAAGGTTCTTTATTGCTTTGCGGAGACTTCAACGCTGTGCCTGATAGATCTGTAGACTCCACCTCCTCGACTGTCCGTAGGAGACCTTCACTTATGGATACTATTCACCAAAACTGCCTATATGATGCGTGGCGCTGCTTTCACGCTGGGGAAAGGGATTTTACCTTTTATTCAGTGCCCCACCGATCCTATTCTTGAACTGATCGTTTCCTTGTGGATTATGGCCTTTTATCCAGAACGATGCGTCTGTTAATGACATCACCTGGTCCGACCATGCATCAGTGACTCTGACCATTGCAGATTCATTGGCCCCCAGAGTGGTGCCTGCCTGGAGAGCTAATCCATTTCTTTTGCAGAGAGACGATACCAGGAAATTGCTAATATGTATATCTGACCAACTTCCTTATATTCGTAAGAAGTACAGTCCGCAATTTATTTTTTTTTTTATGCTTTACTTACCTTGTAATCCATCTTTTCAATCTACTTCTCCCCGCGGGGGTAGGCGTTTCTATGCCTAGGGGGATTGTCATCTGGGAGGTCGCCCAGATGATTGACATCTGTTCCCCCCGCTGGATAAGGCCCCGCCCCCATATTGCGTAGGCGCACATGAGTTCCAGGGTTTGCGAAAGAAGCCGATCATGCAGAGTGCAGGCGCCATATAGAGCCGTCGACTCACATCTCTGCATGTTCGGCTTCTTTCGGAAACCCCGCAAATCGTGCGCGCCTACACAATACGGGGGGCGTGGCCTTATCCGCCCGGGGGAACAGACGTCAATCATCTGGGCGATCTCCCAGATGACAATCCTCCTAGCCATAGAAACACCTACTCCCGTGGGGAGAAGTAGATTGAAAAGATGGATTACAAGTACTTCCAGTTCCGGCGCCGCATGTAGTAGCTGCTCCTCTCCTCAGCTCCCGCAGCCCGACTCCAAAAACCGGCCTGTAAAGCCTGCATACCCACCCAAAAAATCCAGCTCTACCAGCGGGCACCCCCCTGTGCAAGGATGGACAAATTCGTGGAGAAAACCGGCACGCGATTGTACGCGCCGGTTACCGCGCGGACGGGGCAGCCGCAAATCGAGGCCCCGGCTTCGGCCTACCCCGTTCCGTCGGATTGCTCGGATTCGTCCGCTGACGCGGCCCCTGCGATGGAGGTAAGCGGAGCTTCGGCACCCCCCTCCTCTCATCAGCCAGCTCAAGCCCCCCCACACTCTGGGGACCCGAACATTGACCTCATTGCCCAGGCCGTGGAGGCTCTTTTATCCCCCATGATCGCCTCCACAGTAGAAAAGGCAGTCAGCCAAGACATGCTTAAGCTTCAGGCCCAACTAGGGGAGCACGCCTCCAGGCTGAATGAGGTTGAGCACCGCATCACCAATATAGAGGAAGAACTGTACCAGGCCCAGTCCACGGAACAGGCCCAGGACAAGACTAACAGATACATCCTTGATAAGCTGGACGACTTGGAGAACAGATCCAGAAGGAGTAACCTGCGTTTTGTGGGCATCCCTGAATCGCTGCAACCCTCGGCACTAACCGTCCTATGCTCAAATCGCATCCCTGCTGCTCTAGGCCTCCCTGCTCCTTGCACGGTTGAACGTGCCCACCGCATGGGTCTCTTTAATTCTGAGCGCAAATCGCCTCGCCCCATTATAGCAAAGTACCTTAATTATTCAGATAAAGCCCTTATCCTGCAAAAATTCCGGCAGTCCGGATCTCTCCAGATTGACGGCATGAAGATTCTGGTCTTTGCGGACTATTCCGTCGAGGTGTCCAAGAAGAGGAAAGCCTTCCAGCAAATCTGCTCGGATCTTCACCGCCTACAAGTCAAATTTACCCTGGCGTTCCCGGCTGTTCTCAGGCTTAAGGCCCCCAACGGTGAACAGCTCTCTTTTCATGACCCATCCGCTGCAAAGGCCTTCCTGCGCTCACAACATGCAGGCTCCAACCAATGTTCGCCTCCTGGCGCAGGCCCGGCGAACCGTGCCCTGGATCACAGGAGTCCACGCAAAGACTCTCCAAAAAGGTTCAAAGCCTCTGTCCCGGACCGGCAACCACTCTTGCCTTCTTGAAGCCCTTTCCATAAAGACTCACCTTCGGCTGGCCCACGGCCCCCTTGTTCAATTGAAGTCTTTTCGCCCCAGGACCCTCTCAAAGCCATGATTCTGTGGCCCCCCTCACACCCGCTCGATAGGGCTCCTGGTAGGCCTAAATGCTTTTGCATGTCTACCCTTTTTGGTTTCACTTTTTTAATGTTATTTGATTTCACTTTGTAATGCCTGATTTTGTATTATGGATGCGACATGTAACTGTTACTTTCTTCCTCTGCCGCCCCTGCCTGGCCTCACTCCATGCACATGACTCCAGCGGCCTTTTTATTTTATTGTCTTTATCATATTTTTCCTTGTTGTTTTATGCCCGCTACCCACTTCATATTTCTTCACGGGTCAAACGCGGCAAAGAGAGTCATGTGCTGGGAGTTGGCCTACTCAGTAGCTCCATGCGGAAAAAAAAGAGAAGTTCCTTGAATATTGTTTTTGTTTAGTTTGGTTAAGTTGTCACTCCTCTCTCCTCCTCCCTCCCCACTCCTTTTTTTGCGTCCTACACCCCAGAATACTGTTAATACCTGTCCCACCTATGTGATTAACCCTAGCTCCACCACTTTTTCACACATGCAGTCTAACCATCCTCTCCTGCGGTCCACCGTAACTGTTGCTATCTCAAAACACACCTCCCCAGCTATCGCTCCTACATGAAAATAGTCTCCTGGAATGTTAAGGGGCTCCGTTCCCCAAATAAGAGAATGAGAATCCTGCGCCACCTTAAGCGACTTAAAACTGACATTGCCCTCTTACAAGAAACCCACCTCTCCACTCCTGACTTCCACCGCATGCAGAAACTGTGGGTGGGTTCAGTCCTTGGCTCTGACTCTGATGGTCGCAGAGCGGGAGTAATGATACTCATAAATAAAAATCTCCCCTGTAAGACTGTCTCTACTGAGACAGACTCTGAGGGCCGATTCATCTCGGCCAAACTCCAAATGGGTACCAGGGTTATGATACTTACTAATGTATATGCTCCCAACAATCCCACCAGTCAGTTCTTTGGGGATCTCACGACTTGGATCCTACGCGATCCGACGTCACCTCACTTGATAGGAGGAGACTTTAACACTACCATGCATTTGTCTGATGACAGGTCCTCCCCTAAGCACCCACGATCTCCCTCGTCTCCCACCTCTCAGTCCCCCCTCGCTTCAACAATGGAATCCCTTCACTTCCATGACATCTGGCGCCTGCGCCACCCAACAGACAGGGAATTTACCTTCTACTCTAACCCCCATAATTTGTTTACAAGACTTGACTATCTTTTCTGCTCTGACGCTTTCCTTCCCTTTATTTCTGACGCTGCCATTCATGACATTCTGATATCTGACCACGCCCCTGTGACTACCACTATCGATGATCCAGACCTACACACGACTCCCAGAATATGGCGTTTTCCTTCCTACCTCCACAATAACTCGGATTTCCAGCGACATATGGATAAGGCATGGTCTGACTATGCCTCCACAAATTCAGTCCACTCCACTAATCCGAATCTTTTCTGGGAAGCGGGCAAAGCATTCCTCAGGGGCTGTATAATATCATACGCGGCCTCCTTCAAGAGAAACACCCTTAAGAACTATAAATTGGCCAGCTCACGCCTTCATGCCGCTCAGCAATCCCTTTACACTGATAACTCACCAGCAAACAGGGACACTTGGTTCACGGCCAAGCAGTCTTTTGATACTTGGGCCGCGACACTCGAACAGACCAAAAAGGCCCACTTAGATGCTTCTCTACATAAATTTGGCAACAAAGCCGGCAAGCTGCTCTCTCGGCTCTGCAGGGGACCCAACCGCCCAACCCACATCACGTCCCTCAGAGATTCCTCAGGATCTGTACATACCACCCAAAAGGGCATTAACGATGCCATGCTACACTTCTACACCTCTCTGTATGCCCCCGACCCCATTAAGGTCCAGACTGCCCATGACTTCCTTCAGAAAACACCCCTCGACCACATATCCACATCTCAACTAGAAGCCCTCAATGCTCCCATTCCCCTTCCCGAGATACACACTGTCATTAAGGATCTTGCCCCTTCCAAGGCTCCTGGCCCGGATGGCTTTACAGGGGAATTTTATAAATCCCTTTGTTCACTGCTGTCCCCCACACTCCACGAAGTATACCAGCACATTTGGGCTGGTGGACCTTACCTGCCCACTGGTAATCAGGCCATAATCAAACTGTTAGAAAAAAAGGGAAAGACCCTTTAGAACCAGGCTCTTACAGGCCCATTTCGCTTCTAAACATTGACGTCAAGATCCTCTCCAAGATTGTGGCCACCAGATTAGCTTCCATCATTCCCTCTCTGATACATCCTGCCCAATCCGGGTTTGTGAAAGGCCGTACGGCCAACATGAATATCAGGAATGTGATGATGGCCCTGGAACATGCCAGATGCAATCCGAAGGGGGATCATGCCATCATCACTTTGGACGCGGAAAAAGCTTTCGACAATGTCAGTTTTAAGTGGCTCTCCATGGTCATGACTAAAATGGGTTTCTCTGGCCCCTTTGCCCATCTTGTAGGGGCCATGTATCATGCCCCGGCTGCAAGATTGGTAGCTGGGGGGCTTCTATCAGAGGAATTCCGCCTCCACAAAGGAACGAGGCAGGGCTGCCCCCTTTCCCCTCTCCTCTTTAACATCGCTCTGGAACCGTTATCTAGATACCTCACCCAAATAGCCCCTCTCCATGCTATTAACATAGGAACCCACGAACTGCGCACCTCCCTCTTTGCTGACGATGTCCTAATCTTCACCTCCAACCCCTCACACGATATGACCACGATAAAGACAATTTTCGATACATTCAGGCACTGCTCGGGACTCCGCATAAATTACAGCAAAAGCGAGATCCTCCCCATAGGCTCCCTATCCCCCCCCCTCCTGGTCTCAATCTTCCATCTTTACTGTCGCAAAATCACATATCACTTATTTAGGCATAAAAATCGGGAAACTACCTTCATCTCTCTACCACCTCAACTATCCCTCTTTGTTCACGAAAGTTTCTCAGGAATTAGATAACTGGATGGATTTGCCCCTCTCGCTCCTGTGGAGATGCCACCTGGTTAAGATGGTTAGTGTTGCCCGCCTCCTTTACCCAATGCAGACTATTCCCCTGCTTATCCGCCATAAAGATGTTAAGAATCTCAATTCAGCTATATCTAAATTTTTATGGCGTGGCAGTCGTCCACGCATTGCATTCACTAAACTGCATCTCCCCAGGTGCGAGGGTGGTATAGGCTTACCCAACATCAGAATGTATAATCTGGCCTGTTTGCTAAGGATCAGCCTGGACTGGGTGGCCCAGTCCTCTAGATGCTCCAACTTTTCCTTGGAAACGGCAATGGTCCACCCCTTTTCCCTGGTGGCCCTCCTCCACTGTCAGTGGAAATCCATTCCCCCCACCCCTTCAACACAACCTTCTGCTCCGAGATACGGTCATAGCATGGAGGGAGGTTAGGAAAAGTCTGAAATTACCTCCCTATATCTCTCGTCACCTTTCTCTGCTGGGGAATCCTAACTTTCTCCCCGGTCTGAACAACAAGGCGTACCTCATCTGGCAACAAAGAGGACTTAACCACTTTTTCTCACTATGTGACCCGCAAAATGGGCGCCCCCTCAGCTTCCGCGCTCTGGCAGACAAGTTCTTGCTCCCACCCTCTCATATCTTCCAGTACGGCCAGTGCATCAGTTTCCTGAGGAATGCCTGCAAAGATGACGCCAAGAGGTTTCAAACGTCTCTCATCGACACCCTTCTCTCCCGGGGTTCTTACACAATCCCCGACATCTATAAACCTCTGTTGATGAAAATGACCCCTCCCCTTACATCCTCATCGGCCGCCAACTGGTCCAAAGACTTCCCGGACTCAGAGCTGGTGGACAAACTTCTTCGTGGCCTTAACTCTGTGTACAATTTGGTCTCCAATGAGATCTGGAGGGAATCCCAGCTAAAGATCATCCACAGAGCGCTCATCCCATTCTCATACGCTAACCAGACCCCCCCCCCCACATCGGGGTGTCCCCTGTGCCTGCACCCCAAGCCCTCACTCACTCACTGTTTCTGGTCTTGCTCACACATCTCAGCTTTCTGGGACCAAGTCCTAGCCTATATTTTTGAAGTGACTCTATTGAAACTGCCTAAGGACCCTCTGCTTCTTGTTTTTGGTCACTGGGACCCACAACTCCTACCTTGGTCACCAAAACCAGCTCCCCCAGGTAAAGACTGGTCCTTGATCTGCCTCCTCATTGCCAGACGGTCCATCCTGAGGAACTTGATTTCCAATGTTGGCCCAACCATATCCCAACTAAAGAAGGATATATTGAAACTACTTTACACGGACAAGCTCAACACGGACCTGACACAGGAGCGGACTAAAGCTTGCTTTTACCACAAATGGGAACTCTTCATGACCTCGGCACTCACTCCCACGAACAGGATAAACTTTGAAAAGTTCTCATTCCTTTACCACAGCCCCTCTCCCCTGACGCTGTCTACCTCCTCTCCTCCCCAACTGCCGGTCTCACAAAGCCAAGACCAAGTCACCTGAGTGTCGCAGCAACAATGAGACTTCCCTCTCCTCCAGGATTCTCATCCCCTCTGAACCTGCCACCCAGGACGATCATGGACCTGCCAGCTTATGACCCGGGGTCCAGGGCCCTACAAACTACCCTCCTTCCGCAGGACTTGATGTCTATCTAGGTGTTAACTACGTCTCCCTCCCCTTCCTCAATTTCATCAATATTTTATTACACTATGTATGTAACCTCTCTCAATAAAAATATTTGAAAAAAAAAAAAAAGAAAAAAAAGAAAAGATGGATTACAAGGTACGTAAAGGGGAAGTGGTTTCTCTCTCTAATATTGGATTGCCAATTTTCATTATAATTCCTGGAAGGTTTTCAGCCTGTGATGAATACGGCACTCTGCGTATTCTGATATTTTTCCTTCTAACTCTAATTTCTTGATCTTCTAATGTGCTCCTACTGAGGAGACTTAAAATGCAATGTTATAGTTAGGACTGCAGTATATAGAGAGCGTTGATGGGGCCTGAAGCTTACACATGCATTTGCAAATGTGTGCAACTAGACCTCTGTTTTTAACGCACACTGTTAGACAGGTGAATTCGGTTAGTTGCTGATTGGTCAGTAAGTTTGAACCTGGATATTCCATGTTTTTGTATGTATATGCGCTCTTTCCAGCGCTCCTTATTGTATAGACCAGTCATAGGTAGGGGCAGTGACTTTTGTTTATTGAATTGAACACCCCATGGGTGTATATAAATAGGAATAATAGAAATAAATAATAATGCAATATTTATGTGTTACAAAAATCAGCACACAAGGATGGCTTTCATCATAAGGATTCTTTGCCTTTTATTAACATGTGTTTTTATCACAAGCAATGCAAATGATGTATCAGGGAAGGAAATTAGATGAATTCTCCCTAACTTTGTCACAGACAGCAATATAAACTTGAGAAGTAAATTCTCTTCCCATGTTTATCCAAAGCCAAACCAAATGTTCTGCCTAAAAATCAGCAGAATTAAAAATTGCATTGAATTATTCTGATTGTTAGCTGAAATTCATTTACTCTTATTGCATTTAGGTTTGGAATGACGACGCTGCCCAAAATGCTAAAAATTTTGCAAGTACATGCAGTGAAAAGCCCAGTGATCCATCCAAACGGGTAATAAAAAGTCAGTATTAAATTACAGCATTAGACCAGATTTATAAAATCGAAAATCCGGAAATTTCAAAAATTCGGAAATACGAAAAAGCGAAAATTAAAATTTTTTACCCGGACCTCCCAGACACCTGCTGGAGTAGTCAATCTGAATGTGAATCACTGCTACACATATGGTGGTCATGTCCAATTGTCCGCATCATTGCCCAGGTAACTACCTATACGCTAGATCACTCCCCAGCCCAATTCCTCCTACATCACTCTACCCTCTCACATGGCACATACTTCACATCAGTAGTAAATGCTGCAAAACAATGCATTCCACCCAACCTCCATTAATCAAAGAATGACTAACAAAGATAAATAAAACAGCAGAGAGAACGCTATCCCGAGATACCCCCATCAAATTCTTTGGCAAATAGGCTGCGGAATTCAGAAAACTCAATAACCCCCATCCCAGTCCCTTAATGTGACCTCACAGTGATCTCATGTAAAATAAAGCGTATTGGAAGAACCTACAGAACCAAAGAAGTATTCTTCATGTATAGAAGAAAAGGAAAGTTCCAACGGTGCTACTATGCCAGATAAATAAATCACTTATTGGGTATTCAAACCAAAAAATAAACAATAAGGAATATCTTACGTATTGGTAATATGAGAGATCATGAAGGTAGGCGACACAAGGAGATAACATTAGGAAATGACATTTGGGTAGAATACATATTTTTGGCCCACTTGAAGTACTAAAACTTGTTGACGAAACCACCAGGCAGACCGATTGTGTCCGCCTGTCAGGGCCCATTGGAACAAATTGGCAAATATCTTGATCTGTTACTTAAAGAAATGGTCACAGACCTGAAATCATTTGTACAAGATACCCAACATGTTCTGGCTAAACTCAATGACCTCAGCGCCAGTGACCAACCAGGTGGGGTATTGTTAGTTGACATTGATGTGGAATCCTTATACACATCAATACCCCACCTGGTTGGTATTAAGGCAGTGGAAACTTTCTTAGATTCTACCTATCCTACATCAGGACCACAAAACAAATTCATCATCGAAATCTTAGACTTTGCGTTACACAATAATTTTTTTCAATTTTTAAACAACTTCTATCACCAGATTAGGGGGACCTCTATGGGGGCGGCGTACGCCTGCCTCCATCTTGATCTATGGGAGGAGGAAGACGCGTACACGTCCCTGATGTACCACGGCCATTAACTCACCTGGTGGCGGTTCATCGATGACGTCCTGACCTATTGACTTACTACACCAATTTATGTTGGAACTCAACCAAAATAAACAAAATATACGTTTAACATATACTTTTCATATTGAAAAATTGTCCTTCCTGGAATTACAGATCACAATCAATCAGGGCCAAATTAACACCTGCACTTTCCGTAAGCATACTGCGGCCAATACCCTGCTTTATGCCACAGGTCATCACCCACATTGGCTAAAGAATGGCATCCCCGTTGGTAAGTTCCTGCGCATAAAGAGGAACTGCTCGACTACCGACGGAAGAGCCAGGAGCTGTACACGAGATTCCGAGAACGTGGCTATTCACATAGCCAAATCAAAAAAGCTAAGAAAAGAGTGGCGATTTGTGATCGAGTTGACTTATTGACCAAAAAAAGATCAGTTGACAAACTCACCCAAAACTCTACTGAACCGATCAGAATCATTACTTCTTTTGGTTCCCAGTGGGACTCCGTCCGATCAGTTCTGGACAAACATTGGGGCATTCTGACGAATACCCCAACACTGGCCGCAATAGTTGGTGATTCACCTTAGCTAGTGGCACGACGCGCCAGGAGCATCGGTGACATGCTGATCAAGTCCGAATTTGTAAGAGAACCCGATACCACCTGTCTATCCAATTACCCGCGAGCGTTAGGCAATAAATGCCAGGTTTGTCCCTATGTACATCGGACATCGACATTCATCGATGCTCTTGGTCAAAGCTCCTACAAGATCAGGAACCTAATTAACTGTTCAACTGCACGTGTAATCTACGTTATCACCTGTCCCTGCCCAAAGATTTATGTGGTCAAAAAAAAACGCTTTCTCAAAATTCGAATTGGTGAACATCTAAGGGAAAATAATGATAAAGAGAAGACACCTGAGAAACCTTTGGCGAAACACTTCGCACAGTGCCATGACAGGTGCTCAAGGGGACTGACTGTGAAAGGCATACATGCCCTAAAGTTACCGAACAGACACAGTGATTTTGACCACATTCTCCTACAAAAGGAGAAATGGTGGGTGTAAAATTTCTAACACAAAGTATCCCAATAATTCCTAGAACGGGACTTGATTTGCTCTTCAATTAATCACTCAACTTTCCCCCTGGAGATCATCACCAGCTGTTAAGTGTGCATAAGCACTGCCGCTGGTGGTCAGCAACGTCCGAGATGAAGCTACGCTATTAGCCAAGCAAAACGCGTTGACGTCACTACCCAGCGCGGTCACGTGACTTTCCCTGTGTGAGTAGGGAACGGAGGCATTACGAGTGGGTGTATCGCCTGAAATCTCTAGTGCCTATTGGCCTTAACACCAAACCAAATTTACAGGTTTTCTTGGACCCCTGACTCGGCCCTGCCGTACTTCTAATTGGACATACGCCAACAACTCCCTAATAAACTTGATGTAACCACTTACTCCTCATGATCTTATACCTAAATAGTTGCTATCTCCTCTGCTACACACATTTGACAACTAAGTATTATTCCATCTGGTCTTTCCCCCAATTACTATTAGTTTTTGGTTGTTCGTTATATACAAAAAAATGTGACGGGCAATAAATGACGAATGAAATTATACAATAAAAATATATTAAAAATAAAAAGATAAGCACTTTTCTTTTGTGTTCCCTTTTCCTTAAACGATCTTCACTGATTTAATCCTTGAACTTGAATACTACCGTTCTTTGCCCCATCATTGGTCATAATTTGCTGTACTATATACTTTTTCTTAATCAAAGTTTCTCTCTGAACGTCTATTTAGTTTTAGTACTTCAAGTGGGCCAAAAATATGTATTCTACCCAAATGTAATTTCCTTATGTTATCTCCTCGTGTCGCCTACCTTCATGTTCTCTCATATTACCAATATGCAAGATATCCCTTATTGTTTATTTTTTGGTTTGAATACCCAATAAGTGATTTATTTATTTGGCATAATAGCACCGTTGAAACTAGCAGGGACTGCCTTAACATTCAGCAAATTGCTACTTCCTTTTTAGATTTCAGGTTTTCATCTAGTAAACGGATCTATCATAATAATGAACTTGAAAAAATTTCTAACACAAAGTATCCCAATAATTCCTAGAACGGGACTTGATTTGCTCTTCAATTAATCACTCAACTTTCCCCCTGGAGATCATCACCAGCTGTTAAGTGTGCATAAGCACTGCCGCTGGTGGTCAGCAACGTCCGAGATGAAGCTACGCTATTAGCCAAGCAAAACGCGTTGACGTCACTACCCAGCGCGGTCACGTGACTTTCCCTGTGTGAGTGGGGAACGGAGGCATTACGAGTGGAGGCTGAGCCCTGGAGCGATGAGGAGTATCATGGAGCAGATTGGAGGATTTTATGCACATCCAAGTATCCATAAATGTGTGGCTTATCCTGCCAGCTACGGATCCTTCACTAATGGACACGCACCAATAGAGGCAACTATTTCAGGAATTTACCCACAATCAAAATGATCAGGTGATCCAGCTGATCGACAACAAACCAGAAGTCGGTAATGTAAAAATAGTTACCTGGTAATGCAGTAACATCTTATTCATTTATACCAATGCGATTGGTACACGGTGCTTAGCAATTACTTGCAGAAATCAAATATAGCACGTGTATTCAATCATGCTTTATCCATGAAATATTGCCTCTTTTTGCCATTACTAAATGGACTTGTTGTTGCATGGCTAACTAACTTGAGCTGATTAACTCCTCCTGCTAACCACCTATTAACCAATTCATGTGGATCCTATACAAACTGAATTAACAAACACTCCTCAAGCATTTGCACCTTAGTACCAATTGTTTACGCGGCCTCATTTTTTGAGTACCTCCATGGCCTAATTTACTTTCCTTTTCTTCTATACATGAAGAATACTTCTTTGGTTCTGTAGGTTCTTCCAATACGCTCCCCGCCCTCCTTCCCCTCCCCCACCCCCCCTCCCACACACGGTATTCAGCCACTTGTAACCAGCACTTATTTGGCCTTAATTTAATAGGGGCTTTCAGGATTGATCCTGCTATATACTTTGTCCCCTTAGTTAACTATTACCACCCCATGCATTGCATGTTCTGCAGGCCTATTGTGGCTGAATATAAATACGTCAGGACTTGTGTCATGAGTTTTGTGTTGTCCATTGTAAGTCCTGTTTGTCATATTGTTTTTTGGTAATTCAATTTTTCACATATGATGATTAATATTTTTATAGAGTTCATCAATTACTGTACTTTTTATATACATTTTTGATACTATTAATACATTTTCTATCAGAATACCCCCTGATCAATTATTGTTGCTAATATTAACCTCTTTAGGCCTTCCTTGGCCACCTCCCTCCCTTTTCCTTGTCCCATTTTTCAAGTTACTACTACCTGGTTACAGCAACATAACCCATTAGGGTACATGATCTGTTATGGGTTTTGATATATTCTTACCTATATATTAGAGATCATCTTGCGCATCCCCTTTCCCCTTGTCTCCCATATCTGACTAAAATAAATACCTACCTGCCTTTAAAGATATATATATATATATATATATATATATATATATATATATATATATATATATATATATATATATAACCCCTTTATTTATTGTTAGCAAGAAAAAGTGATACTGAGAGGTGGGTATGGTGCTGCACACCCCTGATTGTAGTAGATGAAGAAAAGAAAAGTTACCCCAGGGGGCTTTGTGTTGCAGCAGAAAATGAATAAATAGATATTATTAAGTAAGTATTAATGTAGTTTAATATGTCTCACAAGGAAACGTATCTGATATATTTTTTATCCAAAACAAGTAATGGCATTGAAAAACATGTGCATACAAATTTAACCGCATATAGATTGGGCCGTAAGGGCAAACCTGCAAAAGCATGGCATAAAGTATAACAATTGTACACATGATGAACATGATGAGTATGATAAACCCCGACGCGTTTAGACCTTGTGGAGAGCGGTCATCTTCAGGGGGTAGGAGGAGATGCTCTAAAATGAAATACATCATATAGGTGAGATTGTTCAAAAAACACTCTTAGCAGAGAAACATCTACCATATTAACAATGTTGTAAATAATGAATGTATTTACCCTTTAACGGCTTAGAGAAAGGACAAGAGCGCTTTCCCATGTGCTGCAACTGTGAACTGACCAGGAACCATGTAGCTGCCACCAATACACCACACAACCCCCGTAGAGGCGGGGGAGCTAAGATGGAAAAGGCTTGACTTAGTGGACAGACCAAAAAGGGCTCCGAGCCTGCAGGGGGCCGCATTGATACTCCAAGCGTGGGGGAGGCGAGGGGGAATCCAGAGGGGGAGACCCAAAAGGTAAGCATCCAAAATTATTAATACCACCGCCAAAATTAAAGTCATTCAGCCCCTCCTCCTATGCAAACCAATGTAGGGAGTGAAAGATGGTCCCCCTTAACACCCCCCCCCCCCACCTTACCACCTTGATACTATCCTTCTTTATATCTAATGTCCCCTCTGACATACGATGAACTCATTTTCTACATTGACTACACTACCTTACTTGAAGGCTTGTCGACTCTTCTTAACATATCCCAGACTCCCCCACTCCTGCCGGCCCATGCCGAACCATGTTTTAAATCCTAACCCTTTTTTTTTCCTTTATTTATTTTTTTTCCTTTTTTTTGCTCAATATAAATACAGAGATACCTGTTAGCTCCTAATATATTGACTTACTTTACTTTGTCTATTGACAATTTTGACCCTCCAAAACAACACTACAGTAAAACCCCATCCCAAAGCCATGGAATATGGAATCCATACACTATACAGTAGAGATCCTTATCTAACCCTTCACCGTAAAAATTTTATACCTTTTTTATAGCCTCTTGTTATATTCAACACTGTATGTAGAGGTTACAACTTATGTTAACATGTATGTATTGTCTTTACCTGTTCTAAACGATATCTGCTCTATTCATTCTTAATAAAGCTTTTATTAATAAAATTAAATACTTACCTTAGATCGACACTCTTACACCGCTGTGACCGACGACATGTCTCCCAGAGTTAATTCTGGGTTGGCAGGCTCCAGCGCTGTGATTGGCCAGAGCTGTGTTGAAGTCACTCCTGCACAATCGAGCCATTTCTTCAGTGCGCATTCGCCGATGACGTTGGCACTAGTGTATATGGTGAATATCTCCTAAAGTCTGGGGTCGCTGTGCAGGATCCAGGTGGAGTTTACATACCTTGTCCCTGGATCCTGCGATGTCTCCCCGCTGTGTAATCAAGCTCCTCCGCTCGATTCACACAGTGCCCGAGTGCCGAGCTCCGTTCCTTGCGACGTTGCGATGCACGGGTGCGGAGTTTGGCGTCAAATTCAAAAAAGTAAAAACACAGAATACATTCAGTATACTGTAATCTTACAGATTACAGTACTGTATAAAATTACACATCTCCTTTGTCCCTAGTGGCCTGTCCAGTGTCCTGTATGCACTTTTATATTTTAAATACAGTTTTTTATGCCTGATAACTGGAGATTTTCCATAGCAACCAAAAAGTGTTCGTTTATGTCAAAAGTGGATTTAGACAATAAATTATAATCACTTGCAGAATTGAGCGATATCGATTTGTGGGGAAATTCATCATCAAACACTGAAAGTAATGAACAGTGACAATTCTGCAACTGAGCAAATTTCAGTGCTTTTGATTTGATTATATTACCAGTTTCAGCGGACATATCCGATCGTGTGTATGGCCTAGCAGACAGGTTTCCAGCAGACAAAAGTTTTAAAACATGCTTTAAAACTTATCTGCTGGAAAACTGTCCGTCGGACATGTCCGCTGGTTAGTACGCCTAACCAGCGGACCGAAATCCCCCGGATTACTTCCTGGTTTGCGGACGTCGCGGTGTCAACGTCACCGCGCTGTCTGTCCGTGGGGATTTTAGTTTGATCGTGTGTACACACATCAGACCAAAATATCTCATCGGACCGTTTTCATCGGACATGTCTCCTCGTGTGTATGCGGCCTAAGGCCCCATACACACGATCGGACATATCCGATGAAAACGGTCCGCGGACCATTTCCATCGGATATGTCCGATCGGGAGTTTGATCCGATGGCCGCGTCACCGCCACGTCACCGCACCAGGAATTAAAACACTTCCGCGCATGCGCCGAATCCATTCGGCGGCGGCGCGGCGGCGGTGGGGGACGACATGTCTGCTGGTAAGTGTATTAACCAGCAGACATGTCGGGCGGACAGATTCCACCGGATGGATTTCAAAGCATGCTTTGAAATCTGTCGGGTGGAGAAATCTGTCCGCTAGCCCATACACACGAGCGGAGATGTCTGCTGAAACGGTCCATCGGACCGTTTTCAGCGGACATATCCCCTCGTGTGTACGCGGCCTAACAGGGAGACAATAACTAACCCCTAGCAGGGGTGCTTATTATTGTACTGTGAGATGCCTATCTAAGTTGTATGCCTTTTTTAAAGCCTTTTATGCTTTTAAGAGGCCCAGTTATTCATGTATTTACATTTTTAACTTTTTTTTATTAGTGCCATTTCTCACTATTTGTGGGGAAAACATCCGCCTCTCTACTACACAAGATTCCTGGGCAGAAACGATTACTCACTGGTATAATAAACAAGAAGATTTTAAGCCTGAGATTGAAGGAAAAAGCACAATTCAAAACATTGATCGGGTAAATTTGGAATTACTAGCAACTTCTGATCAGTTAGTGAGATAGTATTGTCAGAAGGCTAAAATTATCTAGAAGGTCTGACCTCTAAACCACTGGAAAGACTGCCATGAAGAGGCCAGTAAATTCAAAACTTTTTATTTTTTGCGCTATAAACAAAAATAGAGCGACAATTTTGAAAAAAATGCAATATTTTTTACTTTTTGCTATAATAAATGTCCCCCAAATATATATATATATATATACATTTTTTAGTTTAGGCCGATACGTATTTTTCTACATATTTTTGGTAAAAAAAAATCACAATAAGCGTTAATCGATTGGTTTGCGCAAAATTTACAGCATTTACAAAATAGGGGATAGTTTTATTGCATTTTTTTTTTTTTACTACTAATGGCAGCGATCAAAGATTTTTTTCGTAACTGCAACATTATGGCGGATACATGGGACAATTTTGACACATTTTTGGGACCATTGTCATTTTCACAGAAAAAAGTGCTATATAAATGCATTGTTTACTGTGAAAATGACAATTGCAGTTTAGGAGTTAACCACTAGGGGGCACTGTAGGGGTTAAGTGTGACCTCATATGTGTTTCTAATGCCTCGTACAGACGATCACTTTTCGGCATAAAAAAAAAAGACATTTAAAATGATTGTATTCATCTTCTGAAAAACTACAAAAAAAAAATTTTTTCGAGCATGCTGCATTTTTTAACATTGTTTTAAAAAAAAAGTTTTTTTAATTTGTAAAAAATGATCGTGTGTGGGCTAAAATGATGTTAAAAACAATGTTTTAAAACCGTGCATGCTCAGAAGCAAGTTATGAGATGAGAGCGTGAACGGAACTTCCCCTTTAAAAACGATGGTGTGTGGGCAATATCGTTTTTAATGATGAAGTTGGAAAAAAGTTTGTTTTTCAGCATGTAGAAAAAACAGTTTTTTTTTTCATGCCGAAATGTGATTGTGTGTACCGGTGTATAACTGTAGGGGCTTTTTGACGTCAGTGATCGTCTTTCTCCCATATCAGGGAACAGACGATCATGAAGCTGCCACAATGAAGAACAGGGAAGGTGTGTTTACACACACCTCTCCCAGTTCTTCAGCTCCGGTGACCGATCGCAGGACACCGGAGGCGATTGGGTCCGCGGATCCCAAGGGCGCGGTAACGGAGCTTCGGACCGGGTCTCGAGCACACCGGTGGCGACACGCTCTCGACCCCGTGGCTGGGCTTAAAGAGACATGTACAGGTACGTGATTGTGCCCAGCCGTGCCATTCTGCTGACGTATATCGTCGGTAGGAGGTCCTTAAGTGGTTAAAGAAGTATCTTTCTAAAAGGGGTGCCCAGACTGGATGTTTTTGGTTATATTTGGTCAAATGTTCTGTTATCATAAAAAAAGAAAAAACATTTTGTTTCTAATTTATCCTTCTTTATTAAGGTTCCTTGGCTAGTATCTCTGGTGATTGGATGTGCTTATGAAAAGTGCGATGGAATGAATGCATTTGTCTGCCATTACTGCACAGTGTGAGTTTTAAAAGAAAATGTCTGATATTTGATGCTGTAATGAAAATATGGAGTTCACACCCTCTGGATAAGCTCTAAAGTGTACAGTATTTCCACTTTCACAGCCAAAGTGGGATAACACCTACTTTATACTTCTTATGCATTACATTTACTGTATATATACTCCAGTATAAGCCAAGTTTGTCAGCACATTTTTTTTAAAAATCCCCCCTCGGCTCATACTGTTTACAGTCAGTCAGTACAGTCGAAAGCCAAACAGTGTAACAAAGCCCTGCTGCCTCCTCGTCCTTGTCCATGATAGGCTAAACCAGGGCTCAAAATGTCAAGCCCTGAGCTACTAGCCAGGCCTCAAGAGTTACTCGCCACCAGTTGCCACACCTAACAGCCCATTTATACACTGCCCTGCGCCTAATTGCGCCCCTAAACACGCCCTTGTAGATTATCTCATGGAATGACACTGTTAAATGTTTAATGCAGAATCAAGTTACACAATTTAATATTACGAACAACTTTAACAAAATGGGACAGGGCATGGGGGCAGACCAGAGGGACAGGGCATGGGGGCAGACCAGAGGGACAGGGCACTGGGGGCAGACCAGAGGGACAGGGCACTAGAACCGGGTCTCTTCTCTATTCTTTTGCAACTCCCATCCATCTTCTCTCTCTCCCTCTCCTATTCATCTCATCATCAGGAGCCTGTGTGTGCGGCTCCACGCTTGCATGTCCCCACTTCCCCCTTTTATTCAGGCTGGCAGTGAGGAGAGGAGCTGCAGCACAGCGGGAGGGAGTACAATCCAGCGCCGAGATCCACACAACTGCACAGCCATTGACACCATAGCACAGGCTGAACTGCTGGACACTTACATAGAGCACAAGAAGAAAACTGCACAAACTGGAAGGCTGCCGCTCTCATGTCAGGGCAACTTTCAGTGAGCGCTGCACTGCCTACCTGGGACACTCGGAGTGGTCATTTTCGCAATCCTCCACCTCACTCATTACTCCCTGCTCCCCAGCTACATTGGTCGGGGGGAGGGGGGCAGGCTCAGAGAGGTCATACTGTTAGGTCCCATGGCTTAATGAGAATTGTAAGGAGAGCACCTGTGTACTGCTCTGCCTGTGCGCGGCTCACCCCTACTTTTCCCGAGCATGCGCCTTTCCTCTTCGGCGCCGCCAATCGCATCGGGGCTCTAAGTGTAGGCACAGATTGGAGGGAGATTGGTTATGCAGCCCTGTCATCACTCGCCCCCAGCTGAAATCCACTCGCCAAATGCTAGTAGGCGAGTGGAAATTTCGAGGGCTGGGCTAAACACTAAACACTGACTCACTGCTAGGAAACTGAATCCGTGTTCCGTTTATCTTGGACGAGGATGTGGAGGAGGTGCAGGTTACCTTTTTAAGTGCTCTTTACTTGCTTAAAATGCCTCCTTCAGTCTAGTGAGAACCTCCAGGGCCAGAGACAGCTGACATCCTTCTGTATATGGTGTGCTGTAAGGCATGGTGGGTGTAATACAAGATAGATTCATCGGGTGATAGACACTTCTTGGATGCAAAGAGATTTTAGTTCTCTTAACAGAACTTTGGGAGAGGGGGTTAGGGCCAGGACACCCTTAGGTAGTTGCAATGTCAATTGGCAGACTCCAAAACTTCAACAGGAGGAAAACCATGCAGAGAAAGGCATCCAGAAAGACACCACATCTGCATGTTTAGGAATGATGTCTCTTATGGCAACAGTATTTAACAGTTTATAACACAAAGTTTACTGCCGCGTACACACGATCATTTTTCGGCATGAAAAAAACGTTGTTTTTCAAAAAACGTCATTTAAAATAATCGTGTGTGGGCTTAACATCATTTTTCAGGTTCTGAAAAACGACAAAAAAATATAAAAAAATCAAACATACTGCATTTTTTAACGTTGTTTTAAACAATGTTTTTTTTCGGGTTGTAAAAAATTATCACGTGTGGGCTAAAACAACGTTTTTAAACCCGCGCATGCTCAGAAGCAATTTATAAGACGGGAGCGGTCGTTCTGGTAAAACTACCATTCATAATGGTGTAAGCACATTCATCACACTGTAACAGACAAAAAAGCTTGAATCGTCTTTTACTAACACGGAATTAGCTAAAAGCAGCCCAAAGTCGAGTAGAACTTCCCCTTTAGAGTGCCGTCGTTCGTGTTGTACGTCACCCGCACTTTACTCATCATTTTTTTTTAAACGATGGTGTGTGGGCAATGTCGTTTTTAATGATGAAGTTGGAAAAACAAAGGGCCAGATTCACAGAGCGATTATGCCGGCGTAACAGGAGATGCGCGGCGTAAGTCTAATTGTGCGCGTGCGTTTCGATGCACGGCATTCCCAAAACTAGATACGCAAGAAATCTACTTTTTTTTTGTCCAGCGTAATTTCGTTAGACAGGCGCATCCGTCCGCGCAAAACTGCGCTAGACACATCATTGATTTGCTATTCAAATATGCTAATGAGGGAGTTACGGGGATCCACAAAAGAACGTTGGTGCAGCGCAGGCTACGCGCTGTGCGCAACAGCTAAATGTCCCGTCTAAAACTAGACCATATAAAAGCTGGTATAAAATTAGACAATTCGTCTACATGTCAGATAAAGCAACACTGTTAGTGAGGAGCTGAGCAGTCACACATGTTGCCCAACAAACTGTATGCCAACATGCCAGTGGCATCCATGCTCATAGCTATACTACTGACTTTAGATGAGCAAAGAAGGAGGAGGGCACTGAGGAGGGCACGGGATTTTTTTTTTTTTGGAAAACTTTTTTTTGACTTATAAAAACTTTAAAATTTAATCTAATCTAATAAAATATTCTTATCTGATACAAGCCCCTCACTTTTCACTCTTCACTCTTCACAGGAGAGGATATATCACACACGCATAGACATCTATGGCATGAGTGATTCTGAGGTGTCTCGCATCTTCAGATTCACCCCTCATGCCATCATGGAATTAACCACAACCCTGCAGGAGGACATCCCCAGCCCAACACATGACACTACCCATGACACCCATGACAGCTACATATACAACCAGAGCCCCATCCCCACAGATTTCGAACAGAACATGTATGGGGACAGCTGGCTGGTTGGTGAGTGACATGGGTGGCAGGCATGACTGCCCCCCCCCATGATGCACACATCACAAGGGGCACATGCACTACTAACATCCTCCTGTCTTTTCCCTTCAAGGTGACTCTGCATATGCACTGGGACCCCATCTCATGACCCCATCTCATGCCAGCTCACATTATGCATCTTTGCACGTTAAACACACACATTAATCATGGCACAATGAGAATGCATGCATGCACACCACTGTGGTCCCTAGCACACACACACCACATCCTCATCAAATTGGATTGGCACCAGTCCACCACGCAGGACTTGTGAGCAGCAACGCCACGCCAAGGCTCCAATTATGTCACTGTACATTCATACACCATTCACACGGACCTGGGGAACCCTTCTTCACCAAAATTGAGGGTGACACCCCTTTTCCGGCAGGAATGTCACCCCCACATTCAAACAGCATTCACAACCCAAAAAAAAAAAATGCCCAGCAAAAACAAAAAATTTCCAGCACAAAAAAAAAAATGGCCAAAAAAAAAAAAACCAAGCCAAAAAAAAAAGGGGAAAAACTAATTAATGCCGTTGACGTGAGCCACGCCTGGGGCACCCACGGCCACGACCCCGGCTCCTCAGGGGAGACTCATGGGGGAGGGGGTAAACCAGGGAAGGAGGAGCAGCCCCTGGTCTCTGCCCACCTGGCGGCCTGCCCTCCAAGACCATGGCAATTCTGTCTAGGCCAGCACTTAATGATGCCGCATTGGCCTGGATAGCCTGGGTGAGGGCCCTCACATCCTGCCCAATGCCTGCTGTTGTAGTCTGCAGGTCGTTTAGGCAGTTTGTAAGAGCCCGGGAGTGGCAGTCCAGGTCCCCAAGCGTATCCTTTATGGAGGACAGGCTCTCCTCCATCCGCCCCAAGGTCTGGCTGACCTCTCCCACATGGCGGGTCTGAAGGAACTGGTCCTTTCTCAGAGTGGCGGGCAGGAGATCGGCCAGCCCCCTGGTCTTCTGGGTCGCCTTCCTGCCTCCAGCTGACGCTTGTGGCCGGGGAGAAGGGGAGCCCCTTGGGAGGGGAGCCCTGTTGCCAGAGGGGAAGAGTCCTCCAAAAACAAAAGTCCAGTGCCTGACATGGACTCCTTTTTCTCAAACTCCTTCTCCTCAACCTCCTCCTCTTCAACCTCCTCCGAGTACTCCGGCCATGTCGGGGGGTCCTCATCAGGCTGCTGTCCTGGGGATGGTGCGGTCAGCCCAGATGGCCCAGCAACCTCCTGCACATCTGTGGATGACACAAAACATTCACAGGTTGGAGGATCCACACACTTGCCACATATTCCCTTTCACCCCCTCCTCCACACATGCTACACACCTGATAGGGCCAAAAAACCTTACCAGGCATCACGCCTTTATGACTTGAGTCATAGCCGGGCAGGCCCTCCACTTCTTGCCTATGAAAGGTCTGGGCCACCGCACGCTCCTCCGCTGTCAGCCTAACAGGGCATGGTGGGCCCCCTCCTGTGTCCCTGGCATGGGCTAGCATTTTAGCCAGCTTCTTTTTGACCAGACACCGGAGGTCATTGATTTTCTTTTCAATCCCCGACCGTGTCCGGGTCTCCCCCCCCCCCGATGCTTTCATCTGGTCAGTAATCCTGTCCAAAATCTCTCTCATCCTGGCCGAGGTGGTGTTGGCACTGTCCGGGCCGTGGAGGTAAAGCCCATATTCGGAAATGGCCCGGGCAAGAATTTGTTTCTCCCCAAAAGTGAAATTTAACTTCCTCTTTCTCTCCGTCATACTCAGAAAAAAACTCACTCCCAAACAGTCAGCAAAAATCACTCACAAAAACAAGCAGGAAAAATCAAGCAAGAAAACAAACGAACAAAAAACTAACAACCAAAAACTCTCACAAGCAGTCACCAAAAATCACTTACAAAAATCTTCTAACAAGCACAAGATCACGCAGTCCACAAATATCACAAAGACAAACCACAACACAACTAACAGAACAAAAGCACCTTGCTGTATAGGGAGGGATACAAAGGGATGTACTTTGCAAAGGAAGTGCGTTTGTGTCTGTCTATTTATGCTAAAATAATTAAATTTTGATCCTCACAGAGTGGAACTGTGGATCAGATAAGGTATATATATGCCACGTCCCGAAATTAATTTTAGATAGTTAAATATACACCATGTAACCATACACGAGTGTATAGTAAAAGACGGACTTTATAGGCGTAGTACAGTTAAAAATTGATTATTTATTACATACAAAAAAAACAAAGTATATATTAATTAAAACATAAACTGTCACAAGAAGTGGCAGTTGATTAGCATATACATCAGAGTGAGACAGAACACAAGAAAGTATTTGTACATATATATACACAAGGTAACCAAAACGTAGATGTTTCACATCTACTATAGTTATGTAGAATTTTGGGAACTGGTACAGTTTCTATAGGTGGGGTGTCGCACGATGGTTAGCCCCGGGCTAACCATCGTGCGACACCCCACCTATAGAAACTGCATAACTACATAACTATAGTAGATGTGAAACATCTACGTTTTGGTTACCTTGTGTATATATATTGTCTATTTATGCTGTCTGCGTAGTTCATGATATTGCCCTAGTCCACTTCCAATTTCACTGATTGCGCTGTTCCCGAGTTGGGAGCATGCGCACAGAGGTGCTGACATGATCTGCTTCAAGCGCGCATGCGCGAGCCGGCCGGCCCTTCATTTGCATGGGGTCACGACTCATTTCAATGTAACAAGCCCACGTCCTTCCCAATTTGGATTACTCCGCCTTGAGCCTCAGAAATAACGTTGTGCAGGCGCTAATTTCTGCGTAAAACCGACGAGAAGGAGCTGTGGTGGCTCAACGTGATTGGCACTGCGCTGACAAGCCATTCACCTCTGCAGCCAAGGGTTCGGATCCCGGTCTCGGCTACATGTGAATTGAGTTTGGTGGTCTCAGCCCGGCTCCCGGTGGGTGTGCTATGCAAGGTACGCCTGTGCTTAGTACGCCCACCCCCCCCCCACAAAAAAACCACCACACTTGCACGCACACGAAATTGGTTTAAAAACACATGCACTTTGGCCATGCGGTCTCTTAAAATAAAGAGAGGCGAAGGACCTACGGGGCTGGCTGGGTGGGCTAGGCCCCCTCACTCCCTCATAGGGGGAGTCCCTCTGCCCCATTGGGGTCCCGTTGGGCCCCAGTTGGGCTCCCAAGAGGAGCAGGTAGGGCGGGGTGAGTGGGAGGCCCCCCTTCACACCCGCCATTGCCACCAGGGGCATGGAGAAGGATGGTGATTGCCTCCGGGGGGAGGGTCTGCCTACTCCCAACTCCTGCAGTCCGGCTCCTCTCTCTCGAGTTCACGCACAAAATACACTTTAAAAAAAAAAAAAAAAGCGACGAGAATAGGGTGATTGTGCCGCTACATTGCGCCAGTCTAACGCAAAGGCGGTGCGCTACGCCGGTCCAATAATGCGCAGATGTACCTGAATCTGGCCCAAAGTTTTTTCTACATGCTGAAAAACAAAAAAAAATGAATGCCGAAAAACGATTGTGTGTACGCGGCATTCCCGTTCCTTCACTTCCACTACAATCACTTATTGTAGTTCTTAAGCACACTGAGCTCCAGTCTCTCACTAGACTCCAATCTTCACGGTAGTATCTTCCTCAAGTGTCACCCCCGCGTCCCTGCTGGGTCCCTAGCTTGACACTCAAGATACTTCTCGAGCTTCACCCCACTGGCCTGCTCAGTCCCTGGCTTGACACACAAGTCTGCTCCGCAAGTGTCACTTCCACTGACCTTGTCCCTGGCTTGATACCTGCTGATGTTTCTAGATTCTTCACCGTCCCCGGTTGGTGAGAATACTGCCCCGGTACTTGCTTCAGCTACTCACTGTGGTCCCTGGTGACAAGGTGGTTGTCCCTTAGTGGCAACAGCTTCCCCTCTATCTCTGACCATGACAGGTTCTCTGGGCAGCAGAACCATCACTTCTGGTTGGCCTGAAAGCCGCAAGCCGCAATCCCAACCCTGCGCTTTTCTCTTGCTTCTGAATAGGCCTCAGGGAGCCTAGCAGCCAGATGTGCCCAGGATAGGCCCAAACTCTGGCCTAGAAGTCCGAGCAATACAACATACATCCACCCGGACAGTAGGGTGACCACGTGTCCCGGATTACCCGGGACAGTCCTGCATTTTGCAGGTCTGTTCCGGGCACCTTCATTCCAGGACAATACAGTGTCCCAGAATGAAACTGACACAGCCACCCCCCAGGCCAATCCGATTCCCCCAAAAAAGGCCGCCATATCACCGCTTTACTCACTGACAGTACTTGTCCTGGCCGGGAATGCCTGGAGGAGCACAATCCCGCCCCCTGCTTGTGATTGGAGAAATCATAAATCCCGCCTCTTGTGTCCAATCACTGTGCTGTGATTCGATACAGCACAAGCTGATTTTTGGGAAGGGAGAGTTACGTAGCTCCCATTCACAATTTGTCAAATTTAGGCTGCTGTCATTCCCAGAACTGTCCTGTGGGTCAGTCTGCGCTCCAGGGGAGTGCTTTCACCCCTGATGATGAAGAAAAGAGGGAAGGACGGCCGCACTCCAAGGATTTTCAAACGAAAAAAGTTGTCTTTATTGTAAATCCAAAAACATGTACAGTCACAGCAATCACAGAAAACAGGACAGCCGACGCGTTTCGCACTCGATCAGTGCTTAGTCATGACTAAGCACTGATCGAGTGCGAAACGCGTCGGCTGTCCTGTTTTCTGTGATTGCTGTGACTGTGCCTTACAAACACTCTTTTCTTCATCATCATTGCTATTTGCATCGCCAGCACCTTGGTAATCTAATTATCCTTGATCACCTACAGGTCTCACCTGGAGCGGTGATTTCTTTTCTTTTGTCTTTTTTGCTTTCACCCCTGGGCGGCAGCTGGCGCTAGAGGGGTTCTGGCAGACTCGTTTTCCTTAGCAGCCAATCAGAGGGGTTGGTTCCCTCGCTAAGGCATGCTGAGGGACGCTATATCTGGGGCATCTTCCTTGGCCTGAGGACAGTTTTGCTTTCTGCGGAGTCCAAGTTCCAGGTGCGGCACCCACCTTCAGGGTGTGCACATCCATGGACCCCGCAGCCATGGCCTACCTGGCCGAAGTTGCACACCATGCTGAGCTCTACTCTGACATAGAGAGGAATCCCAGTAGCTGCTGGGTCCCAAACCTTTTCTGAAAGGATCCCAAGCTGGGAGCTGTACAGTGGGGGATCGGCTTGAGGAGAACCCGGAGGCAGGTGATCCAATAGGGCTTGAACGAACCATCGGGGATCCAGTGACTCTAACTAAATCTATTGGGAGGACTTGCTAATTTCAATTCACGCTCATTCAAGTACTAGGCCTGTGGCAGGGGCCCGAGCCAGGCCTGTGGCAGAGGCCTGGTCCTCCCAACATTTGCAAGTGACGTTCCGGCTTCCAGGCATGTGGCAGGGGTCTGTCCAGGGGAACTTTACCCATTCCGACTGGAGTGGCGACAAACTGTGTTCATCATTGTGGAGAGCACGACTGCTCCCTTTTCTTCTTCATATCCAAGGCCTGATACTCATGCTCTCTCTCTCTCTCTCTCTCTCTCTCTCTCTCTCTCTCTCTCTGCTTATCAACCTTTCCTGTCCTGAACCATGTTGATAAAGGCCATGTTGGGCCTTGGAATAAAGCATTGAAGAAAACCCAACTAAAGACTGGACATTTGCTCTCTGTTTCAACTCACCTCCTGTATTATTGAGACACAACTCTGGAGGTTGTGTCTCAATAATACAGGAGGTGAGTTACTGGCCAGATCACTAGGTGAAAAAAGAGGGAAAATCCAATTAAAACAAAACGAATGCAGCCACCACATCTAATGACTGGATACTGCTTTCGAGTGTTTAACCCGACTGCTGCAGATGGGGATTGACAACAGATCTGATCCAATCACTTCCTCCCAGTGGATAACCACATGCTCTCTGGGGTTCTCTTTTAAGAACCCCATCTGGTAAGCAGTTTGCATATTCTTATGGTGGAGGATCTTCTATCAGCACTTCTCAACAGAGTGTCACCACGATTTATGTTTCTACACTTATTCCACTGGTGTATTGCATCCACATCGTCTATCATATGACTATTATTTAATTAATTTGGTTCTGTCTGGACCCAGATGGACAATTGTTTACATCACTTTTGGACAATTTATTTTGTTTCTTTCACGTTTGCATCGCTTCCTGTTTTTTTATTATTAACAATTAATGTTACCCGGCCCATCTAAAGAGAACAGCGCGTTTCAATGTGGTGCAGGATACGTTCACAGAAACACTTCCTGAACTACAAGTGGCATGAACGGGCCTTAAACGTATGAAAGATCATCTTTGCAGCCAGGTAAACTCACATTTTCAGCAATAACAGCAAACTTATTTTCTCACCAAAGATTTTATGGAAAGACAAACTCCAACTAGGGTTGTCCCGATAACGATACTAGTATCGGTATCGGAACCAATACCAATCATTTGCCTGAGTTCTTGTACCAAGCGGCTTTCCGGTGCTCGGTGCTTGTATCCCCCCATGCACGATCACCGCTGACTGTCCCATGTCCTCCTCCAGCCCCCCTCCGCTTTGCTGCAGTCTCCCTCCCTCCGTGCCCCCCTCTGTGCTGCTCTCTCTTCCTCCGTGCTGCCATCTTCATCTGCGTGTCCCCCTCCATGCTGCCATCTCCATCCGTGTGTCCCCCTTCATGCTACTCTGTGTCACCTGTGTCACCTACTCTGTGTCTACTCTGTGCTACCCTCAGTGTCACCCTCCGTGTTTCTGTCTCCCTCCATGTTCCCCTCCGTATTTCCATCTCCCTCTGTGTTTCTCTCTCCCTCCATGTCCCCCTCCGTGTTTCCATCTCCCTCCAAGTTTCTCTCTCTCTCCGTGCTCCTCCTTCACCCCCTGGAACTGTCAGGATGGAGAGCGGAGGTATGAGCCGGTAAACCTGGCTCCTTACTATTCCGAATGAACATTGACTGTGTTTACGATGTTTCAGTTTATGAATGAAGAGAAGCCGCTGTCTTTTCTCCATTCATTTTCAGCACAACTGAGGCTGCTGAGAAAGGGACTGGGGAACATGTGTCCCTAGTCCCTTTCTCTGTCTCAAAGGGGAGATGTCAGAGGTCTGTTAAGACCCCTGATATCTCACTAGTGTTGCTCACGAATATTCGCATTGCGAATATTCGCTACGAATATTGCATATTCGACTATTCGCGAATAACTTGAATATTGCGGAGAATATTCGCTATGGCGAATATTCATATTTTTTTTAAATTTATTTTTAAAACAGATCACATCCTAGTGATCTCCATCGACGTCTAAAAGCATTGCTGGTATGATTAGAGAGAGACCCTGGGCCGAGTAGCTGATGCGATTCTTTTATGTTGCCGAAAATGCGCATTGCGAATTTTCGGCAACATAAAAGAATCGCATCAGCTACTCGGCCCTTCTTTTGCATCAGAGCCAATCAGAATAACTCGAATATTCGACAAACGGAATATTGTGCGATTATCTTCTCCGCCCTTCTTTTGCATCAGAGCCAATCAGAATAACTCGAATATTCGGCAAAAGGAATATTGCGCGATATTCCTTTTGCCGAATATTCAAGTTATTCTGATTGGCTCTGATGCAAAAGAAGGGCGGAGAAGATAATCGCGCAATATTCCTTTTGCCGAATATTCGAGTTATTCTGATTGGCTCTGATGCACCCTTCTTTTGCATCAGAGCCAATCAGAATAACTCGAATATTCGGCAAAAGGAATATTGTGCTATATTCCATTTGCCGAATATTTGAGTTATTCTGATTGGCTCTGATGCAAAAGAAGGGCGAAGAAGATAATCGCGCAATAGGAATATTGCGCGATTATCTTCTCCGCCCTTCTTTTGCCCCCTTATTCTCCTTTCTTTTAAGTAGAGTTAGTGTAGAGTTAGTGTTTAGTGCATATTAGTTTAGTAATACAGGAAATGATCTCCATTTATGAGAAATTCGCAATCATTTTCGCATTAGCGAAATTTCGCATTAGCAAAATTTCGCAAAATTTTTTTTGGATAAAATATCACGAATATTCGATATTGGCGAATATTCGCGAATATTCTTCTATATATTCGCGCAATATCGCGAAATCGAATATGGCGTATTCCGCTCAACACTATATCTCACCAAAGCCCCCAAACAGGGCTGATAAAAAAAATAATAATAATAATAAAAAAATTGCAGAAAATAATAAAAAAAAAAAACACACTGACACGGTCCACCCTCCACCCCCCTTAAAAAAAATAAGCATTATAAATAAAAAAAATTGTAAAAAAAAAAAATGTAAAAAGTTAAGAAAAAAAAATTGTAAAAAATAACAAAGTGAGATTAAAAAAAGTATCTGTAATCGGTATCGGCGAGTACTTGAAAAAAGTCTTAAAAAAGTTGTATTGGGACAACGCTAACTCCATCCAAAATTCTTTTTGAATAGTAGGAAAGGTTTTCAAGCCTCTACTGCCTCATAGGTCTTTTCTGTAAAGATTCCCCACATTTTAAATGGGGACAGGAAGCAATTAGAAATGTCTCCAATGAGAACACAGGCAAAAAAAACAGTGTTAACAGAGTAACAGAGTTACTAAAGGCCAATAGTCGGTTCACTTTGCAAGGGAAGTTGCATTAATTGGCAGGGAAATGCAGTGACAATTTACTTTGTAATACTCAATCACATGCAAAGAAAAAAAAAACAGCATTTTTGCTTGCACAATTGGACAAAGGAAGTCATCAGAGCTTCACTCCATTCACTAAGCTTTAGGCGGCGTACACACGACCGATTTTCTCAGCAGAATCCAGCAAGAACCTCGATGGGAGACGTATTCTGCCAGGGAAACCGGTCGTGTGTACACTTTTCGCCGAGCAACCCGTCGAGGAACTCGTCGAGCCAAAAAGAGAGCAGGTTCTCTATTTCCTCGCTGTTCAATGGGAAAATTTGGCTCGAAAAGCTTTTTGACTGCCGAACTAGGAACTCGACGGGCGGAACGATGAGTTTCGTCCGACGAGTTTCTCGGTCGTGTGTACGCGGCCTTAGACTTTTTATATCCACTGTACCTACGTAGACATGGCTCTGCCTCTGTGGGGTCTCAACGACACAGTAGCCATTAATGACATTCCAGGTGGGATTATTATTATCGTGACTTTGTCATCTCAGGGTCATTTAAAACAAACAAAAAAAAAAGCCCTGTAAAGGAAAAGGCTACATTTATTGCTAAACACCTTATATTATACACAACAGATAATGCATCGCTTGTGGCCAATAGATGGCAATAATAAACCGTTCCATTAAAAATCTCATTCTAAAAATGCTAACATGCTTTCAGGCTATGTGTAGAGTAAACTAAACATTAAAATATAAGGAATAGAATGTAAGTAAAGTTTAAGTAAATAAATGAATTTCTTTGAAGCAAAATGCAAAATGAATTCATATATGCAATCAGTGTATAGGATAAAATATGACTGACTACAATATTCCAGAGCTCAAAAGAGAGAAACATACTTCTTTGTTTCAAAGTTGACAAATAGACACACACATTAAAAAAATGCATTAATTTTAATGCATTTAGTTACTTAGAACCCCCAAACATAAAATGGCGGTTATTGCAATACTTTATGTCACACTGTATTTGCGCAGCGGTCTTACAAACACACTTTTTTGGGAAAAAATACACTTTTTTTATTAAAAAATAAGACAACAGTAAAGTTAGCCCAATTATTATTTTTTTATATTGTGAAAGATAATGTTACGCCGAGTAAATTGATATTCAACATTTCACGCTTCAAAATTGCGCCTACTCGTGGAATGGTGACAAACTTTTGCCCTTAAAAATCTCCATAGTCGACATTTAAAAAAATCTACAGGTTGCATTTTTTGAGTTACAGAGGAAGTCTAGGGCTAGAATTGTTTTTCTCGCTCTACCGATCGCGGCGATACCTCACATGTGAGGTGTCACCGTTCATGCCTCTCCCGCCACTGATAACATTGCTCTTGCAGCGAATCTGCCGCAGAGACCACCATTATCGGGAAACTGGACCGCCGGCTGAAGAAGAGGATTCCTGGGTTATGGCAGCTAGCTGCTGCCATAACAGAAATATGAGGGGGGCTGCTGCACACAGAAGGTTTTTTATGTTAATGCATAGAATGCACTAAGATAAAAAACCTTCTGCCTTTGCAACCACTTTAATCTGGGACCCGCCATTGCCAGTGACAGAGTGGTCTAAGAACTAGAAGTGTACACAATTGCGCATTCCTAGTTTAACACCCTCTAGCTTAGTGTGATAGGTGTATATAGTTTTATAGTAAGCTGTAGTGTAGGAAAATTTAGCCTGGCTGAGAGACAGGCTGGTTGAATCTAGGTCAGGGGTGAGTGACTTATGGAAGTTGGATGACTCATCAGGCAGCACTTCTGGTACCTCCCCCTAGGTTCTGAAACCTTGCAGAAGCTTTCAGAAGAATGGGTGGGAGCTTAAGAGGATCTGCTTGGACCATTGAGCAGGGCCCCAATCCCAATCCCCAGCAAGTGGGCTGGCACCTTTTTAAACACTCTTGGGTCATGCCAACGGGAGAGGTTGGGTGGAAGATAGAGATGTAGTGCTATGGAGACTGTTGGTGGCCCTTGAGGCCCTTGGGGAGGGTGACCTCAGGCTTGGGGCTCAGGTCTTGGAGGGATCCTCTTACATCACACAGAGGTGTCCTTCTTGGATGGATGGGAGCAGGAGTAAAGGCAGCAAGAGAGAGATTCAGCATATTCAGGAGAAGTCAGCCAGGTGGGCTGGTTAATGTGCAATCTGGGAGGACTGTGGTGGAGCAGTAGCCAGGTGGGCTAGTGAAAGGGGTAGCGGGAGGGTGGACAGTGCCTGAAGAGGTGGTGCTGGAATCAGTAGCCACAGGATGTAAACTGGACACTGTATTTTGCTACACAACCCAAGGGACCCAGGGGACCTGCCTGTAAGAGGATTTTGTTTTAAAATCTGTTGCCTTTCTGTTGGATTAACTATCAGTGTGCCAGCTAGGATTTCTGCAAGCAAGTGTGCTGGAGAAAGTTATCCCTGAAGAGTTGTTCTAAAGTAAAGTGGGCATCCCTTAAAGTGGAGCTCCGCTGTAAAAAATAAAAAATATTAAAAGCCAGCAGCTACAAAAACTGCAGCTGCTGACTTTTAATAAACAACACTTACCTGTCCTGGAGTCCAGCTACCTTGGCAGCAGAAGACGAGCAATCACTCATCTCTCTGTTGCCCCACCGCCATCCTTGGTGAAGGACTCAGGAAGTGAAGCGTTGCGGCATGTGCAAGATGTGCTGCGCCATCCTCACTGGTCCCCTGCCATGTTCTGGGAGCCATTTTTCCCCAGAACACAACAGGGGGAAGTGACACACTACCCACAGGTCCCCGCAGAGTGTGTTCCTGGAAGTGGGTGCAAATACCTGTCTTAGACAGGTATCTGCACCCTCTGAAAGGTGTAAAATGTGACACCGGAGGGGTGGGGGGGTTCCGATGAGTGGAAGTTCCACTTTAGGGTGGAGATCCGCTTTAATATGTCTACTCCCCATGCAAGTTTTATCACCTTAATAAAAATACAAGCACTGGACTGTTTTTTTTTTTACTCTGGGAGCCTGTGAAAATCCAGTATGCCTGGCTGTGCAGGGTTGGGGATCCCATTTCACCAGCAACCCTTATACGTGGGGTGCGCTACCACCATTTTTTTTATGTGATACATAGATTACCATTCTCATGACACAGCCAAAATTTGCTGTTAAATGGCATTAAGTTGACCTCAGTGCCAAGAGGGAGAAGGTTTCATGCAGAGCCTGGTACCAACCGGGAATCAATATGGCTTCATAGGGACACAAGGATACATTAAGTCTAAAGGTTAAAGCTCCCCTATATGTACTGTGTGTATTTTGTAGTTTGCCTGAAATTTAACTTTAATGTTTTAAATATGTTTTTACCAGCAATAACCTACTGTATATAATCTAAAACTGAAAAATATCTATGTACTGTGATCATAACACTTTTTCTATTAACTGTTTGCTCCTTTAGTTGAATAATCAAGAACAGAATTGGCAAAAATGGGCCTAATATCGAGAAGAGGAATCGGATAACAAATATACAATCAAAACACAAATATTCTACAAACATGTGATTTTCTTTCATTAGTTATTTATGCTTTAATTCTAGAAACCTTATATTTTTTTTAAATGTCTGCAATAGCAATTATAATGCAACATTCGTATTTGAACCCCTTTCGGCTCCTAAGAGAGCTAATGTGCATACCTAAATTTTATTACGTTCTTAAATACACTTCCCATCCCATATGTAAAGAGACCCAGACACTGTTCTTTATACTTCTTTATAAGCTTTAACTGATTGCCAACCGCCCGCCGTCATATTACTGCGGGACGGTGGCACTGCTGGGCGAGAGCACGTAGCTCTACGTCCTATCTTTTTCAGCCACTAGGGGGCACGCGCGCGCGTTCGTTACAGAGCGGGGAACGGGAGGTATGTGTGTAAACACATTCCTCTCGTTCCTGTCAGCGGGGGAAGCGCTGATCTCCCGTTCATACAATGTATGAACAGAAGATCAGTGATTTCCCCTAGTAAGTCCACCCCCCCCATACAGTTAGAACACACCAGGAACATACTTAACCCCTTCCCCGCCCCCTAGTGTTAACCCCTTCACTGCCAATGGCATTTTTATAGTAATCCAATGCATTTTTATAGCATTGATCGCTATAAAAATGCCAATGGTCCCAAAAATGTGTCAAAAGTGTCCGATGTGTCCGCCATAATATCGCAGTACCGAAAAAAAATGCTGATCGCCGCCATTACTAGTAAAAAAAAATATTAATAAAAATGCTATAAAACTACACATTTTTTTGTAAACGCTATAAATTTTGCGCTAACCAATCAATAAACGCTAATTGCGTTTTTTTTTTTACGAAAAATATGTAGAAGAATACGTATGGGCCTAAACTGAGGAAAAAAAATGTTTTTTTATTTCTTTTTTGGGGATATTTATTATAGCAAAATGTAAAAAATATTGCATTTTTTTCAAAATAGTCGCTCTATTTTTGTTTATAGCGCAAAAAATAAAAACCGCAGAGATGATCAAATACCACCAAAAGAAAGCTCTATTTGTGGGAAAGAAAGGACGCCAATTTTGTTTGGGAGCCACGTCGCACGATCGCACAATTGTCAGTTAAAGCGACGCAGTGCCGAATCACAAAAAGTGCTCTGGTCTTTGGACAGCAATATGGTCCGGGGCTAAAGTGGTTAAAGATAGTCAATCAGCACTCTACATTACTCCTGTGTGTCATCTTAAAACAAACTTGCCCATTGTTTTAAACGTGTAAAAGTACTACTATCTATGACCTATTGTCTGCTGTTAAATGCATTAGCCAATAAAAAAAATCAGGGCACCCACTTGAAACCTACTGGTTATTAAGAGAATGACTTACTACAGTTCTAGGCTCCTCCCATCCACTATGCCGTGCCCAATAACAGCATCCATTGGCAACTGAGACACTTTTATTGGATGAGGATGGCAGATTGGTGGGCTAAGTCCCTAAGCCAAAGAAGTCAAGTTCTTAGTAGAAAGTCTTAGCAGTCCCCATTATTGGCTGAATGGGTTTGTGAAGTGAAAGTGGAAGTAAACCCATAGATTTATTAGTTTAAAAAAACTGTTACATTTCTGGCATGTGTCGGGAATGCTAACTGTCACATTGGATGTTCTCTTAACCAAACTGTCAAACCATCCAATGGCTAGTGTTATAGCTGATCACATGTGCAGCATCATGGCAGTTGAAGATCAGACAGAGGTCAAGATGGCGGCTTCCTTGGCTGAAAACAATAGGAGGTTTTACTTCCACTTGAATCAGCTTGGCTATATGGAACATATGATCGCATAGGATGATGACAGGTCTAAATCCTACAACCTCATGTGGACAATGTGGTCCCATTTCATATCTTCCTCTTTTGCTGCATTTGGACCTACAAAAACTTAAGGATCCAGTTGTTCTGTACTTTCTATTATCCCTTTCTCCACCCACACCCCCCCCTTTTTTTTCTATTTTCCTACTTTCTTTCTTTCTCTTATTCCTGCTGTCTTTTATATGCATATTTTTTCCTCCATGTTATTTTAGATTAGGTATTAGAATTATTTGCTTTTAATGATGCTAATGCAAATGTATCCTTAAAGGAGTTGTAAAGGAAAATGTTTTTTCACCTTAATGCAATCTATACATTAAGGTGAAAAAACATCTGATGCTGCAGCCCCCCCCCCCTTAAGCCCCTCTTATACTTACCTGACCCCTCGAAAGTCCCGCGCGCGGTCCTGGGATCCTCTTGGCCGCTCAGCCTGGCCGCTGATTGGCTAGAGCGGATGGATTGAGAGCAGCGCAGTCATCGGCTGACACTGCTGTCAATCACATCCAGTGACGCGCCGTGCCGAGGGACATGGCCGAGTGATACAGTGAGCGGCTATGGCCACTCGCTGTATCACGGGAGCACGCCCGCAATTACTGACCACCATGCGAGCTCTCGCCTGACTGTGGTGAGTAATTGCGGGGAGTACCAAAGACAGCCACGAGGGACCCAAGAAGACGGATCGGGGCCACTCTGTGCAAAACGAACTGGACAGTGGAGGTAAGACATGTTTGTTATTTAAAAAAAAAAAAATTCCTTTAATAACCCTATATGGATGTATATATTCTGCCTACTGAATACCTGGAATTTTCAAATGGTTATTCTATCATACTCGGGTAGAGATTATTGCATAAACTGCTCAATTAGATAACGCATCTGAAATGTATGCCTTATAGACAGTGACCATTTTTACCTTTAATTCACTAAATGTTTTTCTTCTGTATTATGTGTGTTTTGCTATGTTATTGGAACAGGATACACGTATGTTGGTTTCTACATTGCCTGTAATGCCTTAATGCTCTAATAAAAAAAATGATTCAACATAATATAAACTAGAGATTTATTGAACAACCATCTTAAAAACAGCAGGACATATAAAAAAAAAAATATATATATATATATATATATATATATATATATATATATATAGTGAAGTGTGAGTAAAATGTGCAGCGCTAGATGAGATAAATAATATATAAGTATATGAGCAATCCTTATCACCAGTGTATATATTGACTTTGTTTTCCCTTTTGGGACTATAGTCAGTTTTTGGTTCACCTTCATATCTGATTTATACACATATGTCACTATTTATATATTGGACACATCTGAGCTGCTCACATTAAGGATTACACTCCTTATGTATTATTTATTTCATTTAGCGCTGCACATTTTACTCGCACTTACTATACGAATAATCTTTTTGTTTGTGTCAGCAGCTTAGCCACGTTTATTTCTGGCAGCGCTTTATTTATCCCACATTCACTATATATATATATGTATATATGTATGTGTATATATATATATATATATATATATATATATATATATATATATTAAGATTGGGGTGACCAGACTCCTATGGTATGTAGGTGCATTTTTAGTGAGTACGCCAGTCCAGAACTGAATTTTTTTTTTTTTTGTTTACAAACGATTTTATTGTAGAAAAGGTCAAAGTACAAAAGAAGAAAAAGATAACAATGATGGTACAGGAATGTATACAGGTATCATTGATAATTAACATTGTGTAGAAAGAAAGGGTTTATGGTCAGTAATATTTAACCACTTAAGGACCGCCGCATGTACATTTACGTCGGCAGAATGGCACCGACAGGCACATCAACGTATATATACGTTGGTGCCTTGGGGGGGATCGGGGGTCCGATCAGACCCCCCCCCCGTACATGCGGCGGTCCGCGCGGCTGCAGGAGCGATCCGACAAGTGGGGGCGGCTATCCGTTTTCATCCGCCCCCTCCGGATCGCTCCCAGCCAATGCGCGCGCCCGCCCTGTCACTTCCTCCTCCTGTGTAAACACAGGAAGGAGGAAGCGACGTGATCTCTCCCTCGGCGTTTGTTTCAAGCGCCGCTGAGGAGAGATCACAACCCACCAAGTAAGTCTGCACCAACAGCACACTTACACACACACAAAAACACATTTAACCCCCGCGATCCCCCCCCCCTCCCCCCTGTCACAGTGTCACTGAATGCAGTAATCATACATGTATGATTACTGTATTTAGTGTCAGTGTGACAGACAGTGTGACAGTCAGTCAGTGTTAGTGTCAGGGTAGCCCCCCCACCCCCCCAATAAAGTTTTAACCCCTTGATCACTGCCCTAGTTAACCCTTTCACTCCCTATTGCCAGCGTCACTAAGCGATCATTTTTCTGATCGCTGTATTAGTGTCGCTGTTCCCGCTAGGTAGCTAATTTTTTTTTAATGCGATTTTTTTTTTACTAAAGACATGTGGCTAAATAAATTTTGGCCTAAATGTTTGACTAAAATTTAGTTTATTGGTTTTTTATTATAACAAAAAGTAAAAAATATTGATTTTTTTTCAAAAATGTCGCTCTATTTTTGTATATAGCGCAAAAAATAAAAATCGCAGAGGCGATCAAATACCACCAAAAGAAAGCTCTATTTGTGGGAAAAAAAGGACGCGAATTTTGTTTGGGAGCCACGTCGCAGGACCGCGCAATTGTCTGTTAAAGCAACGCAGTGCCGAATCGCAAAAACCCCTTGGGTCATTTGCCAGCGTATTGGTCCGGGTCTTAAGTGGTTACATTTAAACCAGAAGTGTGGCGTCCCAGAGCGACCATTTTTTTTGATACTGGGGCATAGAATCATATAGTGTATGGTGAATTCTCTCTGAGAGTTTGATGTTTGTCATACGGTTGAGAATCTGTGGCCAGGGTACCAATGTGGAGCGCCAATTAAAGGCTATGGCCCAATGAATGGAGGTGAGAAATGTGTGGATGAGCCTTGTGCTTGATGTTGGAATATCCTTAATAGGGCAGAATAAGAGGCAGATTAGGGGTGTGAGATGGATACTTCGGTCGGCAATTTTATCAATTACAATGCTGGCCTTGTGCCAAGTGTCCCTTAAATGGGGGCAGTCCCAAAATATATGCAATAGCGTTCCATGGGCGGGGCATCCCCTGAAGCAGAGTGGAGACAGTGAAGGGTAAAATGAATTAAGTTTAGCTGGTGTGAGATACCATCTATAGAGCAATTTTATAGCTGATTCTCTGATAGATGTTGTTTTGGTACATCTGTGGAGGTTAGTGAAAATGGTATCCCATTGCTCCAGAGTAAATGAAATGTTTAAATCCGATTCCCATTGTAACATGGGATGTGACTTCTCAGACATGTTTGTTTCATTCAAGCTTTTGTATACCAGAACTGAATTTTTAAGGCCCTGGTAGCCCTCTTTTATTTAAAAGCACCAAAAGTTCACAAATACATCAGTAGCCCTGACAGGGGGTTCCACCATTACTGTATCTTGCATACTGTATCTTGCCTAGGCCTTAAAGTGGTTGTAAAGGATTTTTTTTTTCATAATAAGCATCCTTTACCTGCAAATATCCCTCTTTTCACTTCCTCATTGTTCGTTTTTGCTCAGAAGTTGATTTATTTCTTCTCTGTTCTGTTCACTTCCTGCTTATCTGATTGTTACTCACCACCGTAAAGAGAGGCTTTACTGTGGTGGTCAGTGACGTGCCTGCCCCCTCCTGGGAACCACAACTGTGCGGCAGGACGCACTCTATGGGCCAGATTCAGGTATAGTTGCGCTGGAGTAATTCGATATGCGCCACTGTGAAGATGCGCCGTCGTTTCTATGTGGCCGTACCCACCAAACTAGATGCGACAGAAAACGGGCCATTTCCGATCGGCTTAACTTTCCGACGCCGGAGTCTCGTCAGCGCATAATTTCGTTTGGCGCATCAGTCGCGCCTATTGATTTCCCCTGCAAATATGCAAATGAGGGAGATTTCCCGATTCACGAACGGATTAGCACCATACGCTGGCTACATGCGCCGCGCGTATCTCTTCCGTCCGGCGCAAAGTTATTTCTACAAAAAGCTAGTACTGGGTCCCCCGGAACGGAGTAGGCGGGCACGTGAAAGGATATACCGCACGCGCATGAGCCTCTTTGGCATGGGGGATGAGGAGGTGTATCGCCTCTTCAGATTCAGCCCAGATGCAATACTTGAACTAACCACAACCCTGCAGGGTGACATCACCAGCAAGACACACCGCTCACAAGCAGTGCAGCCACTGGTGAAGGTACTGGCAACACTCCATTTCCTTGCCAGTGGATCATTCCAGCGTACAAGTGGAGTGGTGGCTGGGATGTCACAATCCTCCGTGAGCAGATGTGTGCACCAGGTTGTCCCTGCAATCCTCAGACGCATGTCCAACCAGTTCATCAGACCCACCACTGAGGAGCTGCGGCTGAAGGCAATGACAGATTTCTATAGCATTGCCAGATTCCCACGCACTGTGGGGGCCATTGATTGCACACATGTGGCCCTACAGCCCCCCAGTGCCACAGAGCACATATACCGCAATCGGAAGCATTGGCATTCCATCAACGTACAGGTGATAGCTGATGCCCAACGCCTCATATGGCACGTCCGTGCCAAACACCCAGGGTCCAGCCATGACAGCTTCATATACCGTCAGAGCCCCATCCCAGCAGAATTCGAGCAGAACATGTATGGGGACAGCTGGCTGGTTGGTGAGTGGCAGGCATGACTATCCCCTCCCTTGATGCACATCAGAAGTGGCACATGCATGACTAACATCCTCCTGTCTTTTCCCTTACAGGTGACTCTGCATATGCACTGGGACCCCATCTCATGACTCCTTTCCGGAACCCCCAAACCAGAGGGGAGAGAAAATACAATGAAGCACACATCAAAACCGTGCAGTGGTGGAGCAAACATTTGGGCTCCTGAAGTCCCGTTTCCGATGCCTGGATAAGTCTGGGGGGACCCTATTGTATTCCCCTACCTTTGTGTGTCAGATCATTGGTGCATGTTGCATTCTGCACAACTTTGCTATGAGAAAAGGCCTGCAGATTAACATGCGTGATGACCTGACCCCCGACCCATACAGTCCCCACCTGCCAGAGGAGAACCAGTCTGCTGATGGAAGAGCAGTCAGGAGGGTCCTCGCCGTAGGCATCTTTGGACAATAAACCAAAACATTGATCACACGGACAATGCATGCATGCACACCACTGATGTCCCTAAATCACACACACACCACATCCACATCACATTGGATTAGCCCAAGTCCAGCATGTAGGACTTGGGAGCAGCAACGCCAGCGTCAAGGCCCCAATGATGTCACTGTCCATTCATACACCTTTCACACGTCATTCATACAGCCGTGGGGTTAACTTCACCACCACGGCCGAGGGTGACACCCCTTACTGGCAGGAGTGCCACCCTCTCACATTCACACACCATTCACACTGCAACGTGTGCAGTATAAAAAAATAAAAATCTCATAACCTGAGCATAATCACAAAGAAAATAACTCATAACTTGAGTATTAATAATAAAATAAAAATCTCATAACCTGAGCATTCACAAAAAAATATAAAAAAAACTCATGTCCTGAGCATCCAAAAAAATAATAAAAAGAAAAATTATCTGGGATGCCGGGGGCTTCTTCTGGCGGCCCCTCTCTGGCTCCTCAGCTGCCTGGAAGGAGTGGGTGGGGGTGGGGGGGCATCTGGAGGTGGCTGATCCCCGGGTGGGCCACTCCTGGCAGGTGTGGCCTGCCTGCCCTCCAAGGCCACGGCAATCCGGCCAAGGTAAGAACTGGTCTGGGCCAGCACCCTGAGATGCTGGGCCTGCATCCTGAGCTGCCGGGGGACCTGATAATGCTGGGCCCGCCGACTCAGCCTCCCCTGGTCCCGGATGGCAGCACTGTTTGCCTGGACGGCTGCAGTGAGGTCCCTTAGCTCACCCTGCACCTCCCCCAGACTGGTCACCACTGCAGCGCAGTTGCAGCTGACATCCTGCACTGCCGAAGACATCTGGGCCACGGAGCACAGGCTGTCAGCCACTCTGTCCAGGTGCCCAGCAATCTCCCCCATTTGCTGGGTCTGTCTGGCGTGATCCCTCGCCACCTGGTCCTGGACCAGATCAGACACCCCCCTGGTCTTATGGGTGGCCTTCCTGGGGCCAGTAGATGTTTGTCCCCGGGGGGATGGAGTCGCCCTTGAGGGGCTTCCTATAATGGGGGAGGGGATCTGAGAGGGTCCAGCAGAAGAGGAGGATTCCTCTAATGATAAAACAAAGTCCTGCTCTGCCCCAACGGGCTCCTCCTCAACGACCTCTGCATGTGTGGTGTGGCCACTCTCCTCCTCCACCTCGGTGTCTTCACCACCCAGGGGCACAGGCACTGGGTGCCGATGGGGGGATGGGGTGGACTGGCCGCCGACAGATGATGGCCCAGCTCCGTCATCTGTGGATGACACAAAGCAGACACATGTTGGTGGTCCCACACACTTGGCACATGTACCCTCCCCCCCCCCCCCACATGCAAAACACCAAATAGGGGATAAAAAAACACTTACCTGTCCTGGAGCCTTCCTCCACAGAATCAAAGCCTGGTACCCCCTCCAACTGCTCCCTGTCCAGGCAGCGGGCGACCACCTCCTCCTCTGTGGTCAGGCTGACCGGACATGGTGGCCCACCACCTGTGCCCCTCTCATGGCTCCTAATGGTGGCCACCTTGCCACGGACCTTGCGCCGCAGATCATTTTTTTTTTTTTTGAATATCCCCAGCAGTCCGGGTGGAATACCCCAACACATTGACCCTGGCAGAAATGGTCTCCAGGATGCCCTGCTTCCTCTCCCGGCTGGTCTTCCTACTTTTTTTGCCGTGGAGAAAATCATTAAACGTCTCCATAGCCGAGATGACCACAGAGACCTCCTGGGCATTAAAGTTGAGGTTCCTCCTCTCTTTAGGGGTAGCGGGAGCAGCCATGACAGTGCAAAAGTATCTTCCCTGGGGTGGGGGGAAACGGATATACTTTTGCGCCTGAATGGCGTTTCCGCTAGCGCTTTTATACACGCAACGGAACACATTGCGCTGGCGTTTCACGTGAAGTGGTGCCGACGGAAGTTGTGAGCATGCGCACAGGGGGCCGAGTGAAGCCTCACTTACTGCGCATGCTCCGTGGATGATGCGCTGAACGTAAGCCTCTGCGCTGGGCTCCGCCCATCATTTACATATGATCACACCCACTTCCACTTGCGTCGGATTACGCCAGCGCATTATCGTTACTCTGGCGCAAGTTTACGCGCAACTGCTATGTGAATAACAGTACTTGCGCCGAAAGTGTCGGCGGAGTAACGTAAATGAGAAACGTTACTCCAAAGTAAAGAAGCGCCCATCTACCTGAATCTGGCCCTATGTGTTAGAGACTTCAAGGAGGTGTGAATTAGTGGACGTGCCGCAATGCATACTAGGAAATGCAGTTCTTACATGAACGAGCGCCGCAAACCAGGAAGTGAATGAGAGAACATAAACTAGATGAAGGAATTTAATAGGTATTTGCTCAATTTTAAACATAATCATTACACTATTCTATCTGTCTACCTTGCAGACATTAATTTTAGGCAAAAAAAAAAATTCCTTTACAACCCCTTTAACCTCTTTCCGTCCACGCTATAGCAAAAATACTGCTACAGCACGGTCGAGTTACTTTGACAGTACGTCCCTGGAACGTCCTCCTTCACTTCCGCGATTGTGTCCGTGCTCGCCGGGTCTACGCCTCCGCAAACTACGGAGCAAGTGCATGGAGAATACGGCACTTGCTCTAGTATGATGCGGCGGCGTAATGTAAATGGCTTACGCTACACCGGCGAATTTCCTAGAGAATCTGGCCCTAACATTTTATAACATATACAGTATACAACCAAATTTTTTTTTCCAACAACTTATTTGTGAGATGTGGTATAAACAGCCATGTGTGACTTACACCCATGTCAGACAGGAGGAGGGCACGATACAGAAGCCAAAGGAGCCAACATATCTCTAGACGGAGGTGGGAGAACATAAACAGTCTTCATTAAAAAGAAAAAATAAATATATATTTAACCCCACACCTAAATACGCAGATTTGTGAGGGTGGTAACTATCCCCACTTACCCTGGTAAACTATCAGCAGGTATGCAAGGTAATAAACTCATTGGATAAGGAAAATATTCTTGGTCTCAAACTCCAGCTACAGTATATGCTTTGCACAGGTAGCTTGCCTGTAAGTAGACCTTAATAAATTGATTGAATGTGCAAAGTGAAAAAAGCAGCAATAAGTGAATGTGAAAGCTGATATTCTAACTTTTTTCCCCAGAGTGTTATAGATGGTACCCTAGACTTCATAATTATTGCCTATAGAAGTCCTGCTCACCTTGTTTGCATTAAAGTGGATGTAAACCCACTCTCGTCCTTTCTAAACTACTGCCATAGTGGTGACCTATAAGGATATGCATGACTCCTGCATGTATCCTTACCTGTCAAATGTCTCCCCTCTGTCTGTTATGAGACACTAAAAAAATTCAGATTCTGTGGGTGGGTCTGTTGTCCAGAGATCAGTGGGTGGAGTCGTGATGTCATTAGACACCCCGCCCACCTCTACACTGCCCTTGTCAACATACATTTTGTCCTGTGCATTTCTTACATGGAGCGTCTTCTATGATCACTAACATCCAGCCCAATCATGCTGAGGTGTGGAACAGCCAATCCTGGGAGAGCTGGGGAAGAAAGGAGGAGGGGATCTGAAGTACAAAGAATGTCTCTCTCAGGCTCGTGCATGAGATATTTAAATCACCTGTCAATGACATCAAAGTGGAAGAACTGACTCCAATTTCTCTTTGTGTCAGTTTTGCTCTCACTGAAAAAAGATAAGAGGACTGCTCAGAGCTGAATTAACTCTTTGTGGAAAGACTGGGCACAGATGACAATAAATCCTATACTTTACAAGGTGCAAGCCTTATTTATTTATTTGTTATTATTTAACTTGGTTTTACATCCACTTTTAGGGCTGCTTTGTGGAATTGCAATTATTCGCAGTAAAAAGAAAAGTCTATTTCCATAGATTGACAATTAGGGGTTATTTCTGAAAGCTGTATGCAAGATCATAAGTTGGGCCCTCCTGCCAGAGAAAAAAAATTGGATGTGGTTTTCATGGCGGCAAAAATTGACCATAGCTTAAAGGGATGTAGAGTGCAGGGGTTCATTAGTAAGTGACACAGAGTTCAGAGGTCATTAGTAGTTAAGGCTAAATTCAGAGGTCAAGTATTACATTTATGGTAATGGTGCTAGGTGACTACTAATGTCATTAGAGGGTCTCATCTCTATGTGAGATAAAACAAAAGGCACAATTGCGTGTGATGGGACTCTAAATTACCCCTCCAATGGACACATATACACTCACAAACAGAGCTTGAAAAAATATAAACATCCTTATAGACATAACATTAAATAAAAAAATCATCCCGATATGACGTACAAGCAGATCGCTGGTCATTAAAGTGGAAGTCCACCCTAACACTTAAACTTCATTAATCATTAATGTGAGCTAAGTTCAGCCTTATGCCTCAAAATGATAAAATGTCTACTTCCTTCTGAAAATAAAATCAGCCAGTGGCTGTGGTTACTGAAAGTGAGTGACATCACTTCCAGCGATGGGCACTGTTCCTGTGTAGCCAATGGGCGTATACAGGATGGTAGGAGCTTATCATTGCCCAGTGTTCTCTCATCAGTAAGTATGCATTGTATGTCCTCATTCCTGAGAAAATTAAGAAATAAAAAACCCCACCCACACAGGAGGGGGGATGGGAGTTGCAGTGCACATATACAGTATAGCTGTGCACAGGAGAAGGGATCTGGACACAATGGGGAAGGGGGGAGACTGTCAGTGCAGCTGAAATTGCTCTGTGGGTCTCAGCACACAGTCTACAATAGGGATCAGCTGAACACCCCCTGATTCGGTTCTCAGCAGTACATGCGAACAGGCAAAGAAATTGTTCGAACATGCCAACACCGTTAAAGTCTATAGGACACAAACGTGAAAAATCAATAGTGCTAATTTTAAAGGTTAATATGCAAGTTATTGTCATAAAAAGTAGTTGGGGACCTGGGTCCTGCTCCAGGGGACATGTATCAATGCAAAAAAGTTCAGTCCCTGCAAAAAATGACATTTCTAAAGGAAAAAAAGTAATTTAAAACAAAATAATGAATTGTCGGGTCCCGGCAATACAGATAAAAGTCATTGAATAAAACGGCATTGCCCCCCCCCCCCCAGTCCATTATCAGGCCCTTCAGGTCTGGTATAAATATTAAGGGGAACCCTGCGCCAAATAAAAAAAAATAGTGTAGGGGTCCCCCTCAAAATCCATACCGGACCCTTATCTGAGCATGCAACCTGGCAGGCCGCAGGAAAAGAGGGGGGACGAGAGAGCGCCCCCCTTCTGCACGATACCAGGCCACATGCCCTCAACATGGGGAGGATGTCCCCATGTTGATGGGGACAAGGACCTCATCCCCACAACCCTTGCCCGGTTTAACAAAGGGGACCCCCAGATCCCAGCCCCCCTATGTGAATTGATAAAGCCTACCACTTCACAAAAAAAGTGTCAAACATGTTAAAAACCACAGGAGACAGCTTGGGACAAGTCCTTTATTAAAAAGAGAAAAAAAAGAAAAAACATTTCAGCGATGTAATCCATTCTCGAGCGAGGATACGTAGAAAACGCTGACACGATCCTGCCTCCGTGGGAGGCACCCGCCGTATGACGCTCTCCTGCTGTGACAGCTCTTATATAGCTAAGAGTGGGGCCACCCGTCACGTGCGCGGATGACCCCATCCCCCCTTTCATTCAAGATTGCATTCAGCGACATTTTCACTTTGCACCCTAGCACCATTGATTTGTGATTTTTTTTAAATATGTGCCATAGTTCATGATGTATTTCATGGTGATTTGCATTTGCACTTTATTATAGATCCTTCTGATTATCACACTGCCATTTTTGTATTTGCACTTTATTGTAGTTATTCACAACACGCAATAGGGAGTCCACAGCTCAGCATCACAATTACTTATTTACCCATTTAAATATGGGTAAATAAGAGAGAGAGGATGGAATAGTTCTTCCATTCGATCCACAAGTTGACTCTAGCACTTAAAGTGGTTACCTGTAACTGCACTGGATATCTCCTAAACCTGCACAGTTTAGGAGATATCCCTGTATTTGCATGTACCGACGTCATGCGGCACATGCGCACTTAAGCCAACTAAAGCAATGGCATGTATGTTGTACTGTGACCTTCCCGTCGGCTCTGGCCAATCACAGCACCGGAGCCACGATACCCAGAGGTAACCTCCGGTATAGATGTTGCCGGCCGGAGGGGGAGATGAGGACGGCTGCTGGGGGCTTCGTTCTTGGGTAAGTTATGCTTGGTGCAAGTGCATATCACCCCCCCATCTCTTCCCCATGGATGCCAAAACTATTGTGACCATTATCACTGTTTTATAATTGATCTTTGTGTTAACAGCTCTTTAGTTCAAGAGGTTTATTGATATTTTTAGATAATAACAAAATAATATTAAACAAAAGACAAGGTGCATATAAAAATAAGACAGCAAACAAGACAGTCTGGCACCTAAGTAAAACACATGCATTTCTAACACTAACAAGAGAAGGTACTATCGTGCTCAACTGCAAGTATGACCCCCTTACAGTCCGAACCCAGGCAGACATCCCGCAGCCAAACCAAGTTTCGTATGCTGTGCTAAAGTGGGGCATGACTCAAGACCCTAAATCCCCCAGGAGCCCCATAGGAAACATGCTACCTCCCAGGGGACGTGGCCAAAAGTCTCACCCTATGGCTACTGGACCTGTGCCCATCCAGAGGGGGACACCCCCCGATCCCGACGATCCTTCTTAACAGCCAAATGTAAGAAATTTTAATGGTGAACCATCGTGACGGAGAGCTAACCCAGGTAAGCCAAGAGAGGCTGTGAAAGACAGAGAAAAGAAAAGAGGAAACGTGGGAAAATAGAAGAGAGGTGTGAACATATACTAACTATGATAGACTCTGACAATCTAGTCTCCCCCCGGACCCCAGGTATGAGAGAGCTATTGCAGTAAGAGGCCCATGGTTCCCAGATGATCCTGAATTTCTCCGTTCTATCATTTAATTTAGCCACAATTTGCTCTTGTGCCATGATCCAAGAGACTTTCCTCCAGAATCCTGCAAAAGAGACAGTAGGTTTCTTCCAGGCCTTGGCGATGGTCAGCTTAGCCCCTAATGGTACAAAGAATGCCAGTGCCTGCAAATTTTTGGGTACGTTCGGAATGCTATGATTTAGTAGAGCTACGTTGGGATGTGGAGGTACCGTTATCCCTGTCAAGGTACCAATGGACCGGAGAACCCTCCGCCAAAAGTTTCTTATTCGCGGACAGGTCCACCAGACGTGTATCATGGTGCCCTCTAGCTCGCAGCCTCTAAAACAAACTGGGGGCATCCCAGGGAAAATTCTTGCCAGCCTGGAAGGAACATAGTAACACCTGATCAACACTTTAATACTAGCTTCAACAAGGGAGACATTAAGTATACCTTTGAAAGCTCTATTCGAAGCGTGGTACCAGACATCCAGGTCCCACGAGCCACCCGTGTCCTCCTCCCAGGCACAAGCATAGGTTGGCCTGTCCGTCTTAGTTATCAGAGCAGAATAAATCAGCGAGATTCCTCCCCTCCGATCCGTTGCATTTGTGCACCACTGTTCATAGGGAGTAATGGAGGGGGATAAATGTTTGTCAGTCCGGATAGAGTGCAGGAAGTGAGAGATTTGAGAGAACCGAAAGAGTTCAGTGTCAGGCATGTCTAGCTTCTTCTTACAGTGAGATAGAAAGGGGACCCGCCGGAGGGAAAAAGTGCCCGATCCGATATAAGCCTTTATCCATCCACCATTGAAACGCGGCTATATCCATCCCTGGGGGAAACTCCTTGTTGTGAAATAAATGCTGTAGAGACCTCCACGGCGATATCAGGGTACGTAGTGTGTATGGCTTGGAGCAGAGAGCCACAGAGTGTGAGAGGGTTGGTGCCATTATAGCTGGTCTATCTTTAGAATCACATCCCAAGAGAAAATCTACCGTATTTAATGGGACAGCCTGCCTCTCCATAGAAAACCAGTCCCAACCCGACTTGAGCAGGGAAATTATATCAATGGCACGTCAGATTTGATCCGGGCCCTGTCTCCCAGGGATGAAGCCAACCTGGTCCTTGTGGATATATTGTGCAATGAAATTTGACAGTCTGTTAGCCATTATTTTAGTCATAATCTTAACATTGTTGTTAATAAGAGATATTGGGCGATAATTGCCCACCTCGCTATAATCTTTGTCCGGTTTTGGGATTACTGAGATGTAAGCTGAGTTCAGATCCGCATTCAGGTGAGCTCCAGCCCTGAGACAGTTAAACATTCTTGTCAAATGGGGGGCCAGGCAGGAGCCAAACTTCTTATAATAACCAGTGGAGAAGCCGTCTGGTCCCGGGGAAGAACCCAATTTAAGGGGCTTAATGGTATCTAAAACCTCTTCCTGAGAAAACTGACTCTTCAGGAGTTCGCTATGTTCTTTGGTCAGTGTGGGTAAAGGGAGGTCACCTAAGAATTTATCTCGTAAAGAGTCAGGAGGGGTGCGGACAGGTCTATATAAGTCGGAATAGAAACGTAAGAATTCGTCCATTATCTAAGAAGGATTTTGCGTCAGGTCCCCCGAGGCCGCCAGAAGTTTAGGGAATGCAAGAGTACGTTGTTTGGGGTTTAATTTTGTGGCTAGCTTAGAGCCAATCCTGTGAGTTTGGGCATAGAACCTAGCCCCTGTCCACCTACGGTGTTGTTCTGCTGCCGTGGTCAGGGAAAGGTTCAGGAGAGCACGGGCCTTGTCTAAATTCTCTAGGGATTCGGGGGTTGGTCGGGATTTGTGGGCCCTAGCCAATTTCCGAAAGTCCTCTGTGAGTTTCAGTGTATTAGCCTGGTGCGCAGCTTTAAGTCTAGATGACATTTGGATGAGTTTTCCTCTGATGACCGATTTATGTGCCGCCCATACAGAGACAGGGGAGACCCCATCCGTAGCATTAAGAATAAAATATTCCTTAATGTCCTCCTCCAGTAAAGAGCACTGCACAGGGTCACTTAAAAGTGACTCCCGTAGGCGCCAACGGGGCGGGCATCCCGGGGCCCTGGGTCTTAGTGCCTTCAAAGTGACCATGGAATGATCAGAGAGGGAGGATTCCACAATCTTGGAGCTTTTAACGAGAGGGATCGTTGCTGCGCATACGAAAATGTGATCGATTCTCGCGTAGGATTTGTGGGGCGCCGAGAAGTGAGTATAGTCTTTAGTGCGTGGATTGAACTCCCTCCAAATGTCGATTAAATCCGCCGAGTTAAGCAATTTAGCTATATTGACACTCTGTCTAGATGGGCGCTTGGGCTTTAAGGAACCATTCGCCAGTCTGTCAATGGCAAAATCAAAGGCAGTGTTCGAATCTCCTCCCAGAAAGAACGTACCTTTAAAATGTTTTTCTAACTTACCCAGCAAAGATTCAAAAAAGATTTTTTGCCCCTTGTTGGGTGTGTAGCACGAGACAAAAGTGTATAATTCCCCATTAATATGCCCTGAAACTAGGATGTAGGGGCCCTGTGGGTCCACTATAGTCTCAGGATGTGAGAGATTGATATGCCTAGCAAAGCAAACCGCCACCCCTTTGGTTTTGTTGTCCGCCGACGCTAGAAAAAAATGAGGAAAGCGTTGATGTAGGAATTTGGGCTTAAAGGTAGAGGGGAAGTGAGTCTCCTGTAATAAGAGAACATCTGTGACGACTACGCCGTCACTATGACAGGAATTGACAATTAGTCAGATGCAATGGAGAATTCTCAGTATCAAACCACCAATTGACTCTATGGGCCAGATTCAGGTAGTCCAGAGCATCTTTGCTCTGGAGTAACGCTTCTCATTTGCGTTGCGCTGCAGAAATTTTAGGAGCAAGTGCTGTCATTCACGAAGCACTTGCTCCTAAAGTTGCGGCAGCGCATCGCAAATGAGCCGGCGGAATTCAAATTGGGCGGGTACGGGGCGTGTAGTATGCTAACTAAGCGCGATCCCGCCGCCAACGTACTGCGCATGCGTCGAGTGTCAAAACATCCCCGTGCGCATGCTCCAAAATCTGTGAATGAACGTCAATGACGTCACATTCCCATTCATGACCGTTTTACGCAAGCGACGTTTTTTTTTTTTTTTTCCGACGCGATGACGATGCCTATACCTAACATAGGATATTCCAACCCCATGTAGGTATAACTATGCGCCGCGTATCCCGTCCGGAAACGTCGTAACGTCACTGCGTCGCGCCGGAATGCGATCGTGAATTGCCGATTTCCGCTCATTAACATATTTTTTGAGCGGAAATCGGCGGGAACGCCCCCGGCGCCATTTTTAAGTTGAAGTAACGATGCGATGGCGAAACTCAGTTACGCTGCTCGCATCGGAGCTTCAACCCGGCGTTTCTTGTTTTCTGGTTACAGAAAACAGAAACGCCGGCTCAAAGTCACAGTTAGGCTGGCGGATCACTGGATCCGCCAGCCTAACTGTTCCTGAATCTGGCCCTATATTTGTACAAAGAGTAAGGGGTTAATTCATCACATTCTCCTGCAGACTATCTCGCATCAGTGGTGTGGTGCATGTACTATAGGTGAGAGGTGATATCTGGATATTCTCAGTACAGCCACTATAATCATAAGATACAGGGAACAAGATCCTATAGTAGTAGCATACACAGCATAAACAGTTAACCCGTGTTCAAGCTTGAAATGACTGATCTCTATGGGTACTTGCGGTTTTAGAAGCGGTGAGCTTTATAGTTCTTCCTGGTGAGAGATAGCAGGGAAGTAGTATGATCCTAAGGAGCTGTAGAGTGTCAGCTCTGTGGTCAAGGCGTTGGGATCAGGCTAGACAGAGTCCTGGCGTTGCAACCCAGTGTCTCCTTGCAGGCAGCTGGTGAGAGGGTCTGTGGTGGAGGTGCTCGGATCTCAGATGGCGGCGGGTGTCAACTTCAATAACCGAACACCCAGCCGCCATCAGAGAAGGTTTAAATAGCCCGCCCAACATGGGATACGTGCCGGGCGCGCTTCCGCGTTCCAGCGTGGAACGCAGGGACCCAGGGCGCACCGGAAGTGACGCTGACGAGGTACTGGATGGAGCGCAGCTGTCTAAAGAAGATACAGCTGCGCTCGTTCTATGAAATATAACGCCGATGGCGTTACATACTCCCCTCCTCAAGGGGGTCCCAAAAATACAACCAGAAGGTGACGGCCGATCAGGGTATCTGCGGTGAAAATGCTTGATGAGTCGAGGAGCATGAATGTGAGAGGAATCTTCCCAAGAGTCATCGAGATGGCTGTAGCCTTTCCAACTAATTAAATATTGGAAGAAAGAACCTTGTCTCTTGGAATCTAGAATTTTTTCTATCTCGTATTCAGTCTCACCGAGAACCTCAACATGAGAAGGGGGTTGAGGAACTCTGTTAGGGAAGGGATTAGGTGTGAAACGTTTAATAAGTGACACATGGAAAGAAGGATGTATCTTCCAATCTGAAGGTAGAAGTAGTTTTACGGTGTTGTTGTTGATGAGATGTGAAATGGAGAAAGGACCAGTGAATTGGCGACCTAGTTTTCTTGAGGGGATATTAAGACGTAAGTTTCGAGTAGAGAGCCAAACTAAATCACCAACTTTGTATTTTGGAGGAGCAGTTCTATGGGAATCGTAGTATCTCTTCTGTCTTTGTTGAGCAGCATGAAGATTAGAATGGAGTATCTCTGAAGTCCTCTTTAAGGTTGAAAGGTAATGCTCTACAGCAGGAACACTGTTAGGGAGAACAGAGGTTGGTGCAGATTTGGGATGGAACCCATAGTTTGCGTAGAAAGGAGAAAATCCGGAGGAAGAACTGGAGGCGTTATTATACGCGAATTCAGCGTGAGGAAGAAATTGAAGCCAGTCGTCCTGTAGATGGGTGCAATAACAGCGTAAGTACTGTTCGAGTGTTTGGTTAACCCGTTTCGTCTGACCGTTAGTCTGGGGATGATAGGCAGTGGACATACGATGATCAATTTGTAAGGCTTGACAAAGGGCTCTCCAGAATCTGGAAATTAATTGGGTGCCCCGGTCTGAGATAATCTGGGAGGGCAAGCCATGTAACTTAAGAACATTCTGTAGGAAGGCTTGTGCAGTCTCAAGAGAGGTTGGTATTTTTTTTAATGGGATGAAGTGAGCCATCTATGTTAATAAGTCGACTGTAACCATGATCGTGTTGGCACCTTGAGACCTGGGGAGGTCGACTAAAAAATCCATAGAGACAACATCCCAGGGTCTTTCCGGAATTGGAATGGATGTAAGAAGACCATAGGGCGGCTTCCTGGAATGTTTGTTGGTAGCACATATCACGCAGGAATTGACATAATCACTGACTGTCTGTGAAAGCCTAGGCCACCAGTAATCTCTTTTGATTAAGTGAATGGTCTTACTGATTCCTGGATGACCTGCCAGTGGAGCATCATGAAGTTGTTTAAGAAGTGTGGGTTGTAAACCAGGAGGAACGTAAACTTTATTGTTGAATGTATATAACCCGTTAGGTTGTCTCTTGAGACCCGGGGGCATTGGGGGAACCTCAGTAGGGAGAGATTGGACAAGTAAGTGCAGGAAAGGAACAGATGCTCCAATGAAGCGATTGGGTGGAATTATCGAAGAGGGAGGAGTCTCAATTGTGTGGCTGTCATGCATTCGTGACAATGAGTCAGCCTTGACATTTTCTGTACCAGGACGATAGGAAATGTTGAAGTCAAACCTGTCAAAGAATAAACTCCACCTAACTTGGCGGGCGGATAGGGTCTTGCAGGCCTTCAGATGTTGCAAATTGCGATGATCCGTAAGGATGGTGATGGGGTGTTTAGAACCTTCCAAAAGATGTCTCCAGTTACTCAGAGCATCCTTGATGGCAAGGAGTTCCTTCTCCCCAATGGGATAATTCATCTCGGCAGGTAATAGAGTCCTGGAATAGAAAGCCACCGGATGCAGAGGTTCCGAAAAAGTAGATCTTTGGGAGAGCACAGCACCCAATGCAAAGTGTGAGGCATCTACCTCCAATGTGAAGTGACAAAGTGGGTTTGGAAGTTGTAAAATTGGAGCGGAAGTGAAACTGAGCTTCAAGAGATCAAAAGATCTCTGTGCATCGTCCGACCAGGAGAAAGGCGTCTTAGAACTAGTGAGACTGTTTAGTGGTTTCACAATCGCAGAGAAGTCCTTAATAAACTTCCTGTAGTAATTTGAAAATCCGAGGAAACGTTGTAGTGCTTTCCTGGAATGGGGAACGGGCCAGGATAAAATGCACTCGACTTTCGATGATTCCATCTGTATTCCGTTTGGAGTAATGAGATACCCGAGGAAAGAGATGCGGCGCTGACTGAAAACACACTTTTCAAGTTTGACATATAAAGAGTGTGTTCTCAGTCTAGCCAAAACCCAACGCACATGTTTGATGTGTTCTTCAGGAGAATCTGAGTAGATTAAGATGTCATCCAAGTAAATCACGACGCAAACGTCTAACAAATCTCGAAAAATGTCATTGATAAACCATTGGAACGTTGCGGGTGCATTGCATAACCCGAAAGGCATTACAGTATACTCATAGAGGCCATAACGTGTCTTAAAGGCTGTTTTCCACTCATCACCTGGACGGATTCTCACAAGATTGTAGGCACCCCTAAGATCTAGTTTAGTGAAGAGTTTTGAGGTTTGGAGATGCTCGATGAATTCCGGAATTAATGGTAGTGGGTATCTATTCTTTATGGTGATGTTATTGAGTGCACGGTAGTCGATGATTGGTCTGAGTGAGCCATCTTTATTTTTTTTACGAAGAACATTGCTGCGCTTGCTGGAGAGGTCAAAGGTCTGATGAACCCCTTTTTAAGGTTCTCGTCGATATAATCCTTGAGGTGTACGAGTTCTGGTTGGGATAACGGATAGATCCGTGCGATAGGAATCGGACTGTCAGCTATGAGGTCTATGGGGCAATCATAGATCCTATGTGGGGGAAGTTTGTTTGCCATGGTCTTGCTGAAAACATCTGCAAAATCATGTAAATAAGCTGGGAGATTAGAAGGGTTGTTATCTGTGATCGAGATGGAACATATAGGATAACAGCTCTCTTTACAGTGAATGGACTGTAAAGCTAAAGAACTAGTAGACCATTGGAAGGTTGGCTGATGAAGACGTAGCCATGGTATTCCGAGAATTATTGGGAATAAGGGTGATGAGATAACATCAAAGACAAGGGTCTCAGTATGACCTGAATCACAAGTGACCAGAAGGGGGGAAGTTTGAAATGATATAGGACCTGTGGAGGAACTAGAACCATCAATAAAAGTGAGTGACACAGGGGTTTGCTTGCACACACAGGGTATTTTATTAGATTCTACAATCTTTGAATCAATAAAGTTGCCACAGGCTCCGCTGTCGACCATTGCATCAATGGAAATCCTTTCTTGACCCCACTGTAAAGTAAGAAGAATGATAATGTAGCGGTTTGAAATAGTACCAGTAAATTTAAGTTTGTTAAGTTGGTGATTTTTACCTTCCGAATTCCTCTTGAGGAGGGGACAGGTGGAGACAACGTGGTCTGGGGCTGAGCAGTACAGACAGAGGTTTTGGTCTCGGCGGCGTTGTTTCTCAGCTGCGCTTAATGGCCCTTTAATCGCACCGAGTTCCATAGGAAGTTCCTTGGGGGGAGATCTGGCTCTCCTAAAAGGTGTGGGAGGATATGCATTAGCACGTTCAGCTCTTCTCTCACGGAGACGCCGATCGATAGTAATGGAGAGTTGCATTAGGTCCTCTAGAGATGTTGGAAGTTCTACACGTGCAATCTCGTCTTTCAAAGCTTCTGTCAAGCCAAGCCGAAATTGGTTCCTGAGTGCAATATCTGACCACTGGGTCTCTCTGCACCAACATTTGAATTCTGAAATGTAGTCCTCCACTGGTCTTTTCCCTTGTTTGAGACTTCTGATGGAATTCTCAGCAGTCAGCTGTTTATTGGGATCCTCGTACAGGAGGGACATCTCTGTGAGGAAGGTGTCGAAAGCCCCCAGGAGATCACCATGCTCTTCTAGATAGGCGTCGGCCCAAACTCTAGGTTCACCCCTGAGATATGAGATAAGGGTGAGAATTCTCACCCTATCAGAATAGTAGGTACGGGGACGTAGTTCGAACATTAAACGACATGAGCTGATAAATTGGCGAAAGAGTTTCCTATCTGCAGAGAAAGGTTCTGGCGTACAAACTTTTGGTTCTGGTCTCTCCCTGGCCTGGGCAAAGTTCTGTTGGCGGAGAGTTTCATTCTCTAAACGTATCTCATTTAAAGAGTTAGTGAGGGTATCCACCCTTTGTGTGAGTCCCAGTAAATGATTTGTTAGATCGGCGGGATCCATAACTTTTTATATTTATATATTTTTTTTTTTTTTTTTGAGGTTCGGTTATTCTGTGACGCCTACGCCGTCACTATGACAGGAATTGACAATTAGTCAGATGCAATGGAGAATTCTCAGTATCAAACCACCAATTGACTCTATATGTGTACAAAGAGTAAGGGGTTAATTCATCACATTCTCCTGCAGACTATCTCGCATCAGTGGTGTGGTGCATGTACTATAGGTGAGAGGTGATATCTGGATATTCTCAGTACAGCCACTATAATCATAAGATACAGGGAACAAGATCCTATAGTAGTAGCATACACAGCATAAACAGTTAACCCGTGTTCAAGCTTGAAATGACTGATCTCTATGGGTACTTGCGGTTTTAGAAGCGGTGAGCTTTATAGTTCTTCCTGGTGAGAGATAGCAGGGAAGTAGTATGATCCTAAGGAGCTGTAGAGTGTCAGCTCTGTGGTCAAGGCGTTGGGATCAGGCTAGACAAAGTCCTGGCGTTGCAACCCAGTGTCTCCTTGCAGGCAGCTGGTGAGAGGGTGTGTGGTGGAGGTGCTCGGATCTCAGATGGCGGCGGGTGTCAACTTCAATAACCGAACACCCAGCCGCCATCAGAGAAGGTTTAAATAGCCCGCCCAACATGGGATACGTGCCGGGCGCGCTTCCGCGTTCCAGCGTGGAACGCAGGGACCCAGGGCGCACCGGAAGTGACGCTGACGAGGTACTGGATGGAGCGCAGCTGTCTAAAGAAGATACAGCTGCGCTCGTTCTATGAAATATAACGCCGATGGCGTTACAACATCAGTATGCATGGAGTTATAAAGTTGGAACAGCTTCCTGCGTTTGACTGGGGAGTTGAGCCCCTGAGTGTTGTGTGATATAATGTTGAGAGTTGGCGGGGGACTGTGTGTATCAGTCATGGATCAAAGTGTAGGAGACTGTGCGGTAGCACCGCGACTTACACAGATCGAGAGGGAAGTACACCCGGTACACCTGGAGAGACGGAGAAGCCACAGCCCGATACCCGGGAAGGGAGACTAGAAACATTCACAAAGTCTGTTGACACCTTTGTAGAGAGGCAAGTGAGAAGAGAAGAAATGAAAGAGAAGGGGGGGACAGGAAAGAAGAAAACAGCATTATATACCTGAGATAACAATCTTTCCAAGATAATAAAACAGAACGTTACTTGGGGGTCTCCCGACACCCTCCCCCTCTTGGGGTGGGATGGACTAGCCAGCCCCAATCCCTAGACCCACAGGAACCAAAGTTCCCTGATTACAGGGAATTCGGAATCGGGATAGAAAGCATGTGAGTACCTCTGTGCCAGTGGAGGTGGATTGGGTCCACCACAGCCCCATCGCCCTATTGCAAATAGAACTGAAGGATATGAAATAACCTATGAACCCCTAACAACCAAGCGCCCCTGAACAAAATGTAAAGTACAATGCCTCCAGTTACGACCCCTCTGCCCCCCTCCCCCCGTCTTGTAGCGCTCTTAGGTAGGCAGGTCCCCCTAAACTTTAGATTGGCAGTTCCCCTGTAAATCAACCCCTAACCCCCATGAAGAGGCAACCGCCAAGCAGCTCAATTACTCCAACATTCAAACAGTAAACTTATACCGAGTCCCTGACTAACTTTGCGTGTTAAACAGAATGAAAGTATAACCCCCCCAATCCCAGTCCGGGTTGGTCGTGAAAGGGAGAGTAATTCTTTTTTTTTTTATGTAAATATTTATTAAACATCGTTTTCCAACTGTACAAAACATTGTTACACATTACACATAAAATAACTGCACAGCAGTTAAATAGACATTATGCACATACACACACATATATACATTGTCTCAAAATGTTAATTCCTAGCCAACTACTGACTATACTATCTATCAGCTGTATTGCATTCCCTCCTATCTGTAAGTCTCCCTTTTACCCCTCCTCCTTCCCTATAATATTAATCGGGGTGGGTAGGATTCTTTAAAATAAGTAAAGTTGCTTATCTTGGGGTAATCCTGGGATTCTTAGGGGGGAGCCCCGGGGAGGGGACAGAGACAGAGACAGGGAAGAGCGAGAGAGAGAGAGAGAGAGAGAGAGAGAGAGAGAGAGAGAGAAAGAGAGAGGAAAAGAAAAAAAAATGGGATTCGGTGACAGGGAAGTGTTAAATAAATAGAGAAAAAAGGCGATATGTGTTTCGAGGTGCAGAGAAAAAAAAAAAAAAGAACGGGATATGTGATGGAGATACGTTTAGTAAATATAAGGGATAAATAATATCCTTAATAATTGATCCTAAGTAATCTAAAGACACCCCAGTGAAACAAGATCCTATGTGGTGAAAAAAAAAAAAAAATATGGGATTCGGTGACAGGGAAGTGTTAAATAAATAGAGAAAAAAGGCGATATGTGTTTCGAGGTGCAGAGAAAAAAAACAAAAAAAAAGAACGGGATATGTGATGGAGATAAGTTTAGTAAATATAGGGGATAAATAATATCCTTAATAATTGATCCTAAGTAATCTAAAGACACCCCAGTGAAACAAGATCCTATGTGGTGAAAAAAAAAAAAAATGGGGTTCAGTGACAGGGAAGTGTTCAATAAATTAGAGAAAGAAGGCGATATGTGTTTCGAGGTGCAGGAAAAAAAAAAAAAAAACGGGATATGTGATGGAAATAAGTTTAGTAAATATAAGGGATAGATAATATCCTTAATAATTAATCCTAAGTAATATAAAGACACCCCAGTGAAACAAGATCCTATGTGGTGTGAGAAAAAAAAAAAAGAAAAAAAAAAGGTATGTGGTATTGATAAGTTTAATAAATATAGGGGATAGATTATATCCTTGATAATTGATCCTAAGGTCCTAAGTGCTATAGAGCTAAACCTAGTGAGGCAGAATCCAATGTGATGTGAAGGAAAAAAAATAAAAACATTTTTTTTAGGAAGATGACCTAAATATAAAACTAAATATGTGCTGACTGTAGATTATACAGTGTGTAAAAGGGTAGGGCCACTTAATGGTTCTAGGGAAAAAAAAGGGGGAGATGGGGCGGGCGACGATTATTTGGGGAGGGGAGCCGTACCTACGCACGGCAGGACCCCCTCTCCTTCTCCCTCCTCTCCCCTCCCCCCTAAGTACCTTCTCCCACCCTCCCTCTCCCCCCCCCCAGCAGGGCTCCATTATTTCGTGTTCCCCTTTTCTAGGCTTCATGTTCCTTAAATTCTCTCCACTTCTTCCAGATCCGCTCATATTCTGGCCTGCTCTCATTCTGGTTCGATATTAATTCCTCCATCTTACAGGTCTTATCCAGTTCTCTTATCCAATCTCTTATTGATGGGACCTTTTTTTCCCTCCATCTCCTCGGTATTAAGGCTTTAGCCCCGTTTAGAAAAAATGGGACCAGTGATTTTTTATATTTTTTCCTAACTACTCCCGTTCCATGAAAGAGGCAGTGCCAGGGGTCTAATTTCACCTCCTGTCCGCTTATCTTTTTAATCATTTCTAAAATCTTGATCCAGTACCCCTGTATCAGAGGGCATTGCCACCAAATATGGGCATGTGTGCCCTCTATTCCACATCCTCTCCAGCAGAGGGGTGATGTATCCATATTGATTTTATTAAGCTTAGTTGGGAGATAGTACCATTTCATAAGGAGTTTATAATTCATTTCTTTCATTTTTGAATCAGTTGATGTAGTGTGGACGAAATCTAAAACCTGTCTTTTCTTATCGTCTGAAATGTTTTGATTCAATTCCTGTTCCCATCCTCCTAATGCTTTTAGTGTACCAGGTTCTCCAATGGATATCAGTATTTTGTAAATATTTGATATCCCCTGTCCTCTTTTTCCCCCATGCTCTATAAGTTTTTCCCAGGGGTTTAGATCCTTCATGTCTCGCAAGGGTCTCTGGAGGGTGCCTACAAAATGTTGGACCTGCCGATATCTCCACTCCTCCCCAGGGGTAGATCCATACTTTTCTCGTAGGTCCTCTAAGGAGCCTAATCGGTTGCCCTTCATCACGTCCCTCAGTCTTAATGTGTCCGACGAGGCCCATCGCAGGTACTCCCCCCCTGCCTTACCAGGGGGGGAAGAAATCTGTACCCATGAGGGGCATAAACGGACTGTTATATATCCATTTTCCTTCTTTACATACTACATCCCATATTCTATAGGTTTCTTTTGTCATTAATGGACTGTCCTGGGGTAGATTTCTGTAGCGTTTTGGTATCCATATTCTCATCCCCAGATCTTCTCTACTTAAACTCTCCTCCACTTCTACCCATTTTTTCCTTTGGGCTCCTTCCTGTAACCATTCAGTTATTCTCTTTAGTACTGCTGATCTATAGTATCTTTTAAAGTCAGGAAATGATATTCCTCCCTCACGACTAGGTCTAGTTAGGGTCACTGCTGATATCCGGGGTTTTCTTTCCTTCCATATGAACCGCCTTACTATTTTCCCCAAGATTTTGAAAAAAGCCTCTGGTATTTTTATGGGGAGTGTTTGGAAGATATAGAGTGTTTTGGGCAGTATCATCATTTTTATTATATTTGTTCTTCCCCACCAAGAGACTTTATCCACGTGGTACCCCTTGAGGTCTAATTTTATCTTGTTCAGCAGGGGGACATAGTTATCTTCGTATAGATATCTTTCCGTATTTGCTAGAAATATTCCCAAGTATTTCATCTTCCTCTGCTTCCATGTAAAGGGGTAGAGGGCGCCAAGATCCCTGCGTTCTTCCCATCCCAATGAGACACATAGTGCCTCAGTTTTTTCTTTATTGATCTTTAAGTTTGAGATCTCACCATAGTTCTCATATTCAGTTATGATCTTTGGCAATGTCTGTCTGGGGTTAGATACATATAGCATCATGTCATCGGCGAACGCAGAGATCTTGTGCTCTCTCCCTCCTACCCTCATCCCTTCTATCTCCTGATTATTTCTTATTGTTGACAGCAGTGGTTCAAGGGATAATACAAAAAGCAGGGGGGAGAGGGGGCAACCCTGTCGGGTCCCATTAAATAAAAAAAATTTCTCTGAGAGACTCCCATTTACCCGTACCTGGGCTGACGGTTTTGAATACAGTGCTCCTATCCATTTGAGCATGTTAGGGCCCAATCCCACCTGCTTCAATGTGGCCAACATAAATTCCCAATCCAGCCTATCAAAGGCCTTTTCGGCATCTAATGATAGGAATACTACTGGCTCTTTACTCTTTGGATTTCTGGATCAGGAACAATACTCTTAACACATTGTCTCTTGTCTCTCTTTCTGGGACAAATCCTGCCTGATTGTTGTCGATCAGAGCTGGCATAAGTGGTTTTAATCTTTCCGCCAAAATTTTTGCGTAGATTTTCATGTCCACGTTGATCAAGGAGATGGGTCTGTAGCTAGCACATAGAGACGGATCTTTATCCTCCTTTGCTATTAAAGTAATATGTGCTCCTAATGCTTCTTCACGCATTTTCATACCTCCTCCTATGGAGTTTATATATTCCCGAAATAAGGGGGCAAGGGTCTCCCCATATCTTTTGTAATAGAGAGAGGTGTACCCATCGGGCCCAGGGCTTTTCCCCATTTTAATACCCTTAATTACTTGTTTTATTTCTTCTATTGATACTTCCTTCTCCAAATTAACCGTTATTTCCTCTGGTAGTATAGGGATTTTAGCTCTATCTAAGTACTGTCTAATTTTCCTACTTTTATTCTGTTTCTCTATTGGTCCTTGTTCTTCGTTGACCTTATACAATTTTTGGTAGTACTCTTGGAAAGTATTCATTATGACCTTAGTAGAGTGACCCATGCCCCCTTTACTGTCCTTTATCTTAGAGATAAAATTCTGTGCGTTTCTTGATTTTATAGTTCTTGCTAGGAGTTTCCCTGGTTTGTTCCCCAGAGCATAAAATTTTTTGTTCATATTATCAAATACCCATTTGGTCTCTAATTCCATTAGGTCTCGAAGCTTGCCCCTTTTATTTGTTAAAAGAGCCCATATTTCCTCCTCCTGATTTTCCTTATGTTTCTTCTCTAATCCCTGGATTTCTTCAAGTACTGAATGTCTCTGGGCTTCTCTAATTTTCCTCCTTTTAGATTTTTCCGCTATCATCCTGCCCCTCATGAACACCTTATGTGTTTCCCATAATATTGATGGAGCCACGTTTTCAATATTATTTTCTCTAAAGAACAGGCCCATATCCCTTTCTAGATCATCGGCTGTTCTGGTATCAGTCAGGAGGGATTCGTCCATTCTCCATGGTCTACGGCTCTCCCGTATCCCTCCCACTTCCAGAAGCATTTCAACTGGAGCATGATCGGAGAGTGTTATTGTTTTTATTTCTATACCTTTTAATCCTTCCAACAGCCCATGATCTAGGAAGAAAAAATCTATTCTTGAGTATGATTTGTGGACAGAGGAATAATATGTAAAATCCCTATCTGTGGGATGGAGGATTCTCCACACTTCTACTAAGTGCATTTAATATAGCTTATTTTTTAGTCCTTTCAGATGTTTTCGTTCAGACCTCAGTGATACCGGTTGCGTGTCAATTTTAGCATCTAAGACAAAGTTAAAATCCCCCGCCATTACGACCTTACCCTCTCTAAATTTTTCCAATTTTGACATAAGTCTTTTCAGGTATGCTGCTGGGCGCAGATTAGGGCAGTAAACATTTACAAATGTATATTTCACATTGCATAGGGAACCTCTAATAAACAAATATCTCCCCTCTGGATCGATCTCCATGGTATCTAATATAAACTTTGTATTCCCATCAAACCCAATTGCCACCCCTTTCGATCTCTTATTTGGGGAGTAGCTATGGTACCAAGAGGGGTAGTTTTTAGTTTTTAAACTAGTCTTAGATAACATTTTTAAGTGTGTCTCTTGTATAAACACTATGTTAGCGGATTGTTTCTTCAATTCTTGCAGGATCTGAAATCGCTTATTTGGGCTATTTAATCCCCGAACATTGTAGGTCATTATTTTAAGAGTCTCCATCTTTCCCCCTTTTCCCGATAGAGTAATTCTAAAGGAGAGAATATAATAATAATAATAATAAAAAAAATATATAAAACAGTTCCAAACCAGGCTAATACAGCCAGAACGGTGTGGGTGACACTTAGAACGGAACATGTGATGTAAGATCACCCAGTCCAGTGTCCCGAACCAGGTGAAATAACCATACCAGGAAGGCAAAAGTGAGACAGAAAGCAGTGTACACCCCTCATGGTGGTAGATTTTCTTTGGTACGCTTGGAGCCGTGCTTCATCCAGGTCTGCTGCAGCGGGCTTGCCGGTGGGGGCACCTCTATTAACCCGAGCATGCTGGGGTTCCAGGAGGAGCAGCCCCAGATGTGTCAGGAGACGTTCACCTTCCGCAAATGTGGAGAAGCCAAAGCTTTTGGTTTTATAAGAAAAATTCAGGCGTAGAGGGAAGGACCATCTGTAAGTAATCCCTTTGTCCATCAGAACCTAGAGCAACAGTTTCAGTGCTCGCCTTCTCTGGACCGTATATGGAGAGAGGTCCGTAAAGATCTGGATCTTGTACCCATGGAGAGTGAGATTGTCAGCAGATCTAGATTTTCTCATCACCTCCTCCTTAACTGAGTAAAAATGTGGTTTTACTATGACGTCTCTGGGTAAACCGTCAGGGCGAGGGGCCTGGAGAGCTCTATGGGCTCTGTTCAGTTCAAGGCGGTGTTCCGCAATGTCAGGGATCAGGTTCTTAATGAAAGATTTCACTGCGGCCTGCACCTCTTTTTCTGATTCCGGTAGACCCCGAATTCTAAAATTGTACTTTCTCGATCTGTTCTCGAGGTCGTCGATCTTTGCAAATGCAGTTTCCAACTAGTCCTGTTTCTCGTGGAGTCTGGCAGAATTCTGATTAATCCTAAGCACTGGCTGATCAGCCTTCTGTTCTATGCTGTCCATTCTCATGCCTATCTGTTGCAAATCTGCATGTATAGAGGAGGTAATCTGTGCTGCATTCAGGGCCAGGCTTTTAGAAAGCATTTGTGAAAACACGGCCATCATAGAGGGAAAGTCAGTAGGAGTTGGGACCTCCACCTGAGCCTCACTCACTGTAAGCTACAGGCCTGTGTGCAGATCCAGCATGGGAGTAGAGGGACAAGCAGCTCCCATTCTTCCCAGTAATGATTCTGTGGATGATGGGGAGAGAGCTGATGATAGCGGGGAGTACTCGGTACCTGGTGAGTGTAGTTGGACCAGGTCTTGGTCTGCTATGGAGACATCTGAGGGATCCGGGGCAGGCGAGCCTTGTGTAGCCGCCGCCATCTTAACGTAGCTGAGGGGGCCAGGCGCCTCCGCCATCTGGCCTGATAAATCCCTCCGGACCGGCGGCGCTGACATCTGCATGTGCCTGGGGGATTCCCCTTCACAACTATCCCGGTGGCGGTGCCGGTGGGGCGCTTGGTCAGCTCCGGTGATCAATTCAGGGCTGCAGTAGAGCAGAGCTCTAGCAGCCAGTGGCCATCTTAGGAGCTGCCACGCATGCGCCTCCGTTAACAGCTCTTTCAAGTACAAGGATAACTTAGGTCGTGTACGCACAATCTGTTAGCCAGAGGACAGCAGTCTGATTGACCGTTTTCATGCTTGGAAGCATTGAACTTCATTTTTTTTTCAGCACGTCGTTGTGTTTTACGTCACCGCGTTCTGACACAATCGGTTATTTAACCGATGGTGTGTAGGCACATCAGACTATCAGTCAGCTTCATCGGTTAACCAAAAGGACCGTTCTCATCGGATGGACTGATCGTGTGTATGTGGCCTTAGACAGAAGCATGGTTGTGCAACAGGATCACCTGTATCTTCCATTGTTTATCTTATTGTAGCTAATCTACACATGGAGGAGGTGGACCGAAATGATTTTAACTTGTTTAGTGAACCACTAATTCATTGATTCAGATATACTGAATTGGTCAAAATTAGAACAGACAAACAGACTGCGCTAACAGAATCATTGCTGGAATAATTTGAATTCTATAGAATAGTGTTTTTTTGTTTTTTTTTATGCTCAAAATTCATACAGCTTCCTGCTTTGGGTCAAAAATGTTATAGAAAATTTTAAATGTGTATCTAAAAAAATAAAAAATAAAATCAGACAGATATATAACCTGACTGACAACCTTTAGGCTGGGCTCACACCGCCCCCGCATGCGGCTCACAGCAGTGGTCCGGTGCATGCTGGTTCACCAGTTCAGGTCCAATTTCAGCCTGAATTTTGGGCTGAAATTGAACCTCAAACACACCAAAAAAGGCACACGTTTTTCCAAAACCCGGCCTTAAACTGTACAGCAGAACATCTCTACTTAGGTCAAAGGAGAGGATAGAAAGGATAGTGCGTTATTTCTACTGTTGCTGCATAAACTTGTTAGCGGTAAGAAGAGAAAGAAGATTTCTCATTGGCCGGAAAAAGTTGTCCCTGCCTACTGATGCCAGAACTGTGAACACAAAATGTGTTCCAAGCAAAGGAGGAATACTTGTTATCTTGGTGAAGTCTAGGCCCTGGACTTAAGCCCTGCTCACTGGACCTGGTTAGAGGGAGTGTCATGTACCTGATGTTGTGAGTCCGAATTGAAGAGGGAGGCCTCCCTTACAGCTCCCACTTGCGGCCCCCTGGTAAGGTAACAGGAGTAAGAAGTGGCACCGTTGCCTGGTAGGATCAACAGAGGTGAGGAAGTTGATCAGACAACCGGAAACTTCCTTGCAGGAACTGGATTAGCTTAGCAGACTGAATTAGGAACAGCTCAGCAGACTGTATCAGCTTGGCAGGCTGAATCAGCTTAGCAGACTGGATCAGGAGCAGCTCAGCAGACTGGAACAGCTTAGCTTAGCAGACTGGAACAGCTTAGCAGACTGGATCAGGAGCAGATCAGCAGACTGGATCAGATTAGCAAGCTGGATCGGAACCAGGAACAGACAGGACAATACAGGAATAGTCAGACAGGCCAGGTCAGATATCAGGCGGGCAGCAAAGGATGGTCGAAGTCAGATTCAGGCAGATAACTGGATGGTCAAAGGTAAGCCGGGTCTTAATACAGGTAACAGTCTCAAATCAGGTCTTAAGGCACACAACGCTGTAGAGCAGACAGCAAGGACTGTATGTGACAGGCAGGCTTAAATAGCCCGGATGACGCCAACAGAAGTGCGCGCACATGCGGTTGCACCCGCGATCGGGAACCAAAGAATCTGAGGTGCCTGTTTCTGGCAGGATCTTCATGACAGGAAGAGTGGTGGCATTCAGGGACTTTGGGCTGGAGAGGGTCATGTGTTGGATGAGCAGAGGTGCTCCTTGCACTGAGAACCAAGATGTAAGGAGCAGAGCTGCATAGGGCTGTTCCCTGTGCTGCAGAGGGCAAGACTACTGACTCCAGAAGGAAGAGAGACTGACTTCAGAGAACTTCTGTGCCAGAGCAATATAGGGCATAGCCATTAGCAGACAGAGAACCCAAGCTACAGAAAAAACTGAGGAATCCAGCTAACACCGTCTTGAGAAGGGAGCCCCAGTTTGTGGCATTACCTCCTGCCTGGCCTCACAGGAACTGCCTTAGATCAGTGTTTGTTGTGAGAGGCTTCTCAGACACCTATGTTCTCTTAATTTATCTGCAATTTTAAAGACATTAGGCCAGATTCTGGTAGATTTCTCGGCGGCGTAGCGTAAGCCATTTACACTACGCCGCCGCAACTTAACAGAGCAAGTGCCGTATTCTCCAAGCACTTGCTCCGTAGTTTGCGGCGGCGTAGTGTAAATGGCCCAGTGTAAGGCCACGTAATTCAAAGGGGGCGGCTTGTATTTAAATGAAGCGCGCCCCTGCGTTGATCGAACTGTGCATGCACTGGCCGCAAAAATAGCCCAGTGCGCATGCTCCAGCTCACGTCGGAAAACGTGAATGAAACCGACGTGAGCGTCGTTTACGTAAATCCCTATTCGCGAACGACTTAGTAAAACAATGTAACCGACGGAAAAAGACGACTCTGACCCGACGCCATACTTAACATGGCAACGACGGAACTTCGTAAACCTATCCCTCATAAAGCAGGGGTAGGTTTACGCCTATGGAAACAACGTAAACGACGATGGGAGGTGTAAAAACGTTCGGGAATCGGCATATTAGGTTCATTTGCATAGGCAAATGAGAAATCAACATAAAGGCCACCTAGCGGCCAGCGCAGTCATTACATCTATGATCCGACGGTATAATTGTATTACACCTGTCAGATCTTCACTGTATCTATGCGTAAGTGATTCTATGAATCACACGCATAGATACCTAGGGCCAGATTCTGGTAGATTTCCCGGCGGCGTAGCGTAAGCCATTTACAATACGCCGCCGCAACTTAACAGAGCAAGTGCCGTATTCTCCAAGCACTTGCTCCGTAGTTTGGGGCAGCATAGTGAAAATGGCCCAGCGTAAGGCCATGTAATTCAAAGGGGGCGGCTTGTATTTAAATTAAGCGCGCCCCCACGTCGATCGAACTGCGCATGCGCCGGCCACAAAAATAGCCCAGTGCACATGCTCCAGCTCACGTCGGAAAACGTGAATGAAACCGACGTGAGCGTCGTTTATGTAAATCCCTATTCACGAACGACTTAGTAAAACAATGTAACCGACGGAAAAAGACGACTCTGACCCGACTCCATACTTAACATGACAACGACGGAACTTCGTAAACCTACCCCTTACGGAAACTACGTAAACGACGACGGGGCGGCGTAAAAATGTTTGGGAATCGGCGTATTAGGCTCATTTGCATAGGCAAATGAGAAATCAACCTAAAGACCACCTAGCGGCCAGCGCAGTCATTACATCTACGATCCGATGGTGTAATTGTATTACACCTGTCGGATCTTCACTGTATCTATACGTAGGTGATTATATGAATCACACGCATAGATACCTAGTAAAAAAAAACAGAGATACGACGGCGTTTCCTGCGATACACCATTGTATCTCTTTTGAGAATCTGGCCCATTGTTGGCATCCAGGGACATCCAGGACTTTTTGGAGCTTCAATTTGGTATTATAAACACTCTATATAGATAGCAGTCCAAAAGCAGACCCAGGCCCTCAATGCTTGCATAATGTAATTAGGTCCCCAACTGCAAGGGAACTAGCTTAAAATAAAGCTGAGTTTATGCTAAAGATGTATCAAATTTGGATATAATATATAATATATATATATATATATATATATATATAATTACTGAATTGAAAAAAAAAAAGATGTATCAATAAGTTTTAGATTTGTTCAAGGTGGTTCACCACTGGGGAAGGGACAGAAGATCCTATGTAACCAGCAGCTCCCTATCAAGTACTGCTACACATATACATTTCTTATCACTTACTTACAGGGCTTTTTTTCTGGGGGAACTTGGTGGAACTCAGTTCCACCACCTTTGGCTCAGACCCTTTGGTGCCCGCTCACCACAATCACTTGTGAACACAGAAGTCTGGTTTCTGTGTTTACAAGTGACTGCTTTGTAACCCCCTGAACTCTGCACACTGTATGTAATGCAATTCTGGTATTTAATGCCCCTTTAAGACCCTTCTACTGTTTATGAAATCTGAACGGATCGTGGTTGAGTTCCTGCACCTATTTTCTGAGAAAAAAAGCTCTGCTTACTTATGTACACATATTGTTAAAATGTATTGTTAAAATGTGTTATTGCATTGTGCCTACAGTTCTGCTTTACCTATTTTTAATCCATCAGTGAGCATTGGCTCACTCAGATTTGGTCTCTTAGTTAGCATGTCCTCTGTTTCTGCTCTAGTTCCAAATCCATAGGTGTTGTTTGATAGTTGATATTTAATATTCCACATGTCCTAACCCAATATCATTTCTGTATTTGATAACTGCTTCCCAGATTAAGTGTGCTGTTTGTATTATCTTTAAAATTTGCTTTATCTTCTGTTTCAGCTCTAGCAAACTGCAACGAACAAAGTGACATTTCAAACAAATGGATTTGTTAGACAGCCAATCTTTTAGACAGGGCACGCCTTATGGCTTTCTGTGAACCTCATAACATCTACCAGATCTGATTCTCTTCTTTCTTTGCAATTCCATCTTTCACACAGACTGAATTAGAAAAAGAACATTTATACTTGAGCCATGTTTCCCACAAATGTATTTGGCATTATTTGCTTATTTGCAATGCTGCATTTATCAAATGGAGCTGTAAGTATTGTTATAATTCACTTTTTAGATTTTCTTTAAAGGTTGGTTTATCTTATAACAATATTTTTAAATGTTTTTTTTTTTTTTTTTTTTAGTGCTTGTCCTCAAGGAAAGTGAGAGGCTGATTTAGCCAATCAATTTATGTTGCCAGTCTTTCTTGTAGCTGTTAGGTAGCTGGAGGGCTGCACACAAACTGCCTTGTTTGGCTAGATGCATCTCTGTTGTTAGAAAACCATTGTAGTGAAATGTTATTTGGCATGAGTCCTGTTAAAGCTGTTAGATATATGTTGGCTACTGGGTGTTCATTCTTACGTACCATATGTAGAACCGTTTAGCTAGAAGGCACACTATTATTATTTATTTTATTTTATTATTATTATTGTTATTATTGGTAATATGTGCATTTTGAATGTTCAGTCTATCGTAAAATAATGTTCCCTCGCTTTATTTTTTTTATCATTCAAATTTTTATTTCCATCAAGAAAAAGTCATTACAGTATAGTAAATAATAGGAAATATTACAACTGACTTCACGGAAAGTTAGATAATATTAATATAGATTCTTAGATGTTTTCTCACCACAGTAAATGAAAACAAACAGTGTATAAAAAATTATGTATACATTTTGACTTTGGCGTAGTCAAACCTATTAACCAATAAATACATTTCATATTAATTTGAAATAAAGAATATTTGACCCCAAATAAAATAGGACGATAGGAAAGACCACCACTCCCCCCGACACCCCTAAAGAGAACTCACTGTGACCGGGAAGATGTAAGTGCCCCCCTTCCAGCCCACTTGTCTCCACTAAGAATCGTCAGCGGAGACTTATGGGAAAATATAATCAAAGGCCCAGATTCACAGAGCAATTACGGTGTTAGACAGGAGTAATTTCAAATTTTGCGCGGCGTATCACTAGTTTGAATCCTCAAACCATGATACGGCGGCTTCGGGCTTCGATCCGAGAGGCTTACGTCCTCGTAAGCCTTCGGATCTACACTGCGATATTTTTGCGGCCGCTGGGAGGAGTTTGCGTCGTTTTCATGCGTCGGGATATGCAAATTAGTTTTTACGGCGATCCACGAAGGTACGAGTGTCCCTCGCAATCGCCTACGTCATTTTTTGGCTACGTAATGTTAGAGGAGCTTTTTTCTGGTCTAACAGTGCGTAACCCATGTAAAGTATGGCCGTCGTTCCCGCGTCGATTTGAAAATATATATTTTTTTTAACGTAACTCGTTCGGGAATAGGAATGTACGTAAACAACGCTACTACGACGTGACGACGTGTTTTCGGGAAATTTGAGAACGGAGCATGCGCAGTTCGATCGCCGCGGGAACGCGCCTATTTTAAATGCTACACGCCCCCTACTCGCGCAGATGGATTGCGACGGGATAAATACACTACGCCGCCGTCGTTTACTGGACAAAATCTACCTGGATTCCACATAGAGCCAGGTAAAAAACGGCGGCGTAGTGTATTTCTGATACTCTACGAGAATCTAATTCTCTGTGAATCTGCCCCAAAGTCTTCAACTATCTATAAAAAGATAAATACATATACTTTTCAAGAGAACAAGAACCTGTTCTCATTTGTAAAAGTTAAATCTAGCAAATCCAATCTTGATACATATAGCTAGAATCAGAACCTGTAAGTCCAATATAATATATATCCATGAATTCTGGGACATTCCCATCAAATGTGAATCATAGTACCCAATCTCTGACAACTCTTAAAACAAAAAAATTAAACAAAGGGATACATTACAGCCAATCTCGTTGGAACCAGGTACCATCTTGTAAAGATTTTGATATTAGCTTCTACAAGTGAGGTGTTTTAAAAACCTGATATTGAGCGAGAGAAGCTGTCATCACAGTCCTCGACATCACAGTCGATCAGGAGTTCCTTCTCCCAGGCCAACATTAGAGGCAGTTCTTCATAGTGGGATGCCAGTGACTTGTAGATTACAGAGTTCTCTCACTTTATTGTACCTCAGTGGCAGGATCACTGCCACTGAGACCGCAGGCCGCAGGTTAACTGCTATGACTAAGCACTAGTTTCAGTGCGAAACGCATCAGCAGTCGGGTTTTACTTTATTTTGCTGTGACTTGAAGTGCTGTTCTTTTTTTTTAAAATAAAGGCTACAATTTGTTCAGAGTGCGGCTGTCCAGAGACAATTTTTGTTCCTCCTCATAGTGGGATGCCAGTGACTTGTAGATTACAGAGTTCTCTCACTTTCTTATACCTCAGTGGCAGGATCACTGCCACTGAGACCGCAGGCCGCATGTGCCGCAGGATAACTGCAGAGTGGTAATCTCAGTTTTTGTAAACTTTTTGTTATCTAGTAAAAAAACACGGCAAAAGAAAGGAAACTGGCATGTGGAAAATCGACCTCCCCCTATCTTATTTTGGTGACAGGGGTTTATGTTTCCTATTACTTTATGTCTCTGTAAAAATGGTCACCAAGACAAATGGAGAGGTTGAATTTATACAGATAGCAAAAAAAAAAAGATATTCTGTCTCTGCTATATCCAAAACTAGATAAACAAAGCTTTGATTATACAAACACATTACATTCTGTTGTTACTGTGTATTTCATATTTTTTTTAAGAATCTTGTAAATAAAAACAAGCATTTTCCAGGTTTCTGCTATTCTCCTGTATTTATATAATGGAAACAAATTATAAAAATACAGAATAAATAGAATGACTTGTGTCAGAGCCTGCCCCCAAGGACCTTACAGTCTACTATATCGACCACAGTCACATACACATACAATCTCTAAGGCTGATTTGATCAGAATCCATTTAATCTACTATATGGTTTGACGTTTAGAAGGATCCCAGAGTATATGGAGGGAATTATTGTGCTTAAAGTGGATATAAACCCAAAAACAAATGTTTTTTTTTATATCACAATGTAGAGTATAAGATTTCCTATCATCTGTGCCCAGTCTTGCCACACAGAGTTAATCCAGATCTGAGTAATCCTCTTTCAATGTTCAGTAAAATGAACAGCCTTCCAGATAAAAACCTGCCTAAATAAAAAGTATGTTTTCTCTCTTCTTGCTTTGAGTGGCAGGTTATTTACATATCTAGCTCAGGCATGTTTATCATACGTTATGTTATGTTTATCATAACATGAGGTATAAAATGTGAGAAATTCACCCCTCCCCCACATAACACATCCTGGTAATATACAATGAACTTTGGATCACCTCATGTTATGATAAACATAACATAACATATGATAAACATGTCCAAGCTAGATATGTAAATAACCTGTCACTGAAAGCAAAAACAGAGAAACAGACTTTATAATTTGGCAAGTTTTTGTCTGGAATTCTGTTAATTTGCACTGAACATTACAAGAGGATTACTCAGTGCTGGATTAACTCTGTGTGGCAATACTGGGCACAGATGATAGGAAATCTTATACTCTACATTGTGACATCCAAAAATAATTTTTTTTGGGGTTTACATCCACTTTAAAACAAAAATACATTGCTAAAGCTGGTTGTTCCTGTGGAGAAGTGGGATATAATCTTGTGTAATCTCTTTGATCCCCAACACATTAACCACTTAAGAACCCGGACCAAAATGCAGGTAAAGGACCAGGCCCCTTTTTGCGATTCGGCACTGCGTCACTTTAACTGACAATTGCGCGGTCATGCGACGTGGCTCCCAAACAAAATTTGCGTCCTTTTCTTCCCACAAATTGAGCTTTCTTTTGGTGGTATTTGATCGCATCTGCGATCTTTGCGCTATATACAAAAATAGAGCGACATTTTTGAAAAAAAATCTATAATTTTTTACTTTTTGTTATAAGAAAAATCAAATAAACCAAATTTTAGTCAAATATTAAGGCCAAAATGTATTTAGCCACATGTCTTAAGTAAAAAAAAATCGCAATAAAAAAAATAGCTACCTAGCGGGAACAGCGACACTAATACAGCGATCAGAAAAATGATCGCATAGTGACGCTGGCAATAGGGAGTGAAAGGGTTAAAACTTTCTATGGGGGGGTACGGGGGCTACCCTGGACCTAACACTAACTACCTGTGACACTGACACTATATACAGTGATCATACATATATGATCACTGCATTCAGTGACACTGTGACAGGGGGGAGGGGGGGTGATCGCAAGGGGTTAAGTGTGCCTGCGTGTACTGGTGTCACTGTAGTGTTCTGCAGACTTACTGTGTGATGTGATCTCTCCTCAGCGGAGGTTGAAAAAACCGCCGAGAGCAGAGATCACATTCACTTCCCTCTTCCTGTGTTTACACAGGAGGAGGAAGTGACACACAGACGAGCGTGTGCATTGGCTGGGAGCGATCCGGAGGGGGGGGACAAAAATTAACCGCCGTCCCCTCGTCCAGGATCACTCCCGCAGCAAACCGGACTGCCGCATGTACTGGGGGGGGGTCCCGATCGGACCCACGACCCACGTCAAGGCAGCCACGTACCGGTACGTTGATGTGCCTGTCCGTGCCATTCTGCCAACATAAATGTACATGCGGCGGTCCTTAAGTGGTTAAAGGAGAAAAAGGAGAAAAAGCTCTCCTTTACTGTTAAGTTCAAAAGAAGAAGAAGTAAACTTCATAAAGCTATCAAGTTTGCATAAAAATGTATCAATTCTACACTTTGAGGTGTTGGTGGGAGACTATCTTGGTTAAATTTGTCTCTGCAAAGGCCTTTGTGGACAATGTTGGGCTTGTGTTGATGACATCAGTTCGACATCAGTTTGAGAACCTTCTGAGATGATTCGGATTTCAATAACATATGCATTTGTCCTGCAGTTGAAATCTTTCTGACCTGCATATTACCTGCTTCAAGCAAGTTTTACATCCCAATTGACTTGTATCTAAATGCAAAACATTTTAAAAGCAAACAAAAAATGGCTTTTGCTTGGCAAACTAAAAATACCATTTGAGGAATTGGAGCTTTTATGCCCTGTGGGCTACATAAAATAGATTTGGTTTTCATATTTTGCAACCCACCCTACCCCAACTACCCATGTAAAATCGCTAGATAGAAATAAAACAAAAACTTCCTTACCAGAAAAGTACAATTTTTCTTATTTACCATAATGTGTAATTTTATTTTGGGAATGGGAGCTGAAAACAGCCTGATTTGCATTGAAAAAAAAAATATTTTTTGTTCAATCTGAAGGATGCGTGTTTGTTGGAATCACTTAATGAACCTTTTGCAAACACAGTTTGTTTGTACATATTGTATAGAGTTAGTTCAGGGGGTTTGTGGAGAGAACTAAAACCAAGAAACTATCACAAGCAAGAGAGCTATCCATGTATCCACCAAATTGACTATTTCAAGAATTTGAGTAAACCTTTTCTTTTTTTTTTTACCAATATTTCCTTCCCATATATAACATAATGGCAGATATGAAGAGCAATTAGGCATTGATAAATGAGCAAGAGGTTGTTCCAAAAAATTCACATACAGCATCTGTATAATTGTGGATCTGCAAATTACCAGAAAACAAGTACCGAATAATTCGCTTATTTGCGATGCTTCATTTATCAAATGGATTAGTAAGTATTGTTAGAATTATCTTTTAGATTTTTTAGGGGGTGTTTTTTTTTTTGTTTGTTTTTACAATATTTTTAATTTAAAGCGGAGCTCCACCCAGGAAAACAACATTTTCCCATGTTGTTTAAAAAAATTAAATAAAAAAAACCTTAAAAAAAAAATACTCACCCGAAATACCTGTTGCTATGCGGAAGTCCGTATTCTGCCTCTTCCACTCCGCGGTGCCTTTTCTTCTTGTCCTTCTCCTTGTGAATGGGGCGCGCTGCTTTCTGGGAACTGTGTGTGTTCTCAGAGAGCAGTGCGACCATTCACAAGCCAGCGTGAGACTCACGCAGGCGCAGTAGGAAATGGGCAGTGAAGCCGTACGGCTTCACCTCCTGTTTCCCATAGTGTGAATGGCGGCGCGGGACCCGGAGCGATCGTGGGACCTGCATCGGGGGGCCCATCAGTGCGGGCAAGTAGGACAAGGTAAGTGTCCTTATTTAAAGTCAGCAGCTACACTGTTAGTAGCTGCTGACTTTAAAAAAAAAAAATCGCGGCTGGAGCTCCGCTTTAATACATGTTTTGAGAGCTTGTCTTTAAGATAAGTGAGAAGCTCTTTGGTAATAGATACACCAATCGATTTTTGTTGCCAGTCTTCAGCCCCAGCTTTCCTGTTAGGCTAGCAGGCAGGTTTTTTCAGCAGACAAGTTTTAAAGCACGCTTTAAAACTTGTCTGCTGGAAACCCGTCCGTCCGACATGCCCACTGGTTAGTACGCCTAACCAGCGGACAAAAATCCCCCGCATGCGTCGAATGGATTCGATGCATGTGTGGAAGTAGTTTACTTTCTAGTTTGGTGACGTGGAGGCGTCAACGTCACCACCACGTCACCGTGCTGTCCGTCCGCGGGGATTTTGGTTTGATGGTGTGTACAACCATCAGAGCAAAAAAGCCCAGCAGACATATCCGATGAAAGCGGTCCGTCGGACCGTTTTCATCGGATACGTTTGATAGTGCGTACGCGGCCTAAAGGTTATTGAACCACTTGCAGACCTTGCATGAATTTGATAAATCTATACATTTTGATTAACTGCTTGTGGACCTTGGGTAAGGAAAATATGTCCTAAAAACGCTTTTAGGGTGTATCTCCTATGACCTGCTACTTTTCCACTTTCTGGGTGCTACTGTTGGTATATCATGGCTATTAAAACCACAAATGGGATGAAGATGGGGGAACTTTGATCTGCATATGATGCAAGTTAAAGAATCCTATGTAATGACAAAGTAATTCTGAATAAATAGGCTCATAGAGGAAATGTAAAAATGACTCTCTTCTTTAAGGTTACACAAGTGTGAGAGCCGGACTGATTAAACAATCAACATACTAGTTAAAAAAGAAAACCATTAGAAAACCATTACCTATAGTATTTTTTTTTTTTTTTATGAGGAGTTTGTACCTCTAGTAATTCTTCAACCCTGTCTTGATGTATGTACAATAGGGAGCTGTGGACTAATCACATGCCTTAGCAGAGTAAGAACGAAATACATTGTTCAGATGTCAATTTTAGGAAAGAAAAGTCGTGAGAATGTACAACTAATGGTATTATTTGATTTATTTGATGACAGGACCAAACGTTGTTTATGGCTTAATCTTTCTTTCTTTTTTTTTTGTGATCAGAGAACAAAATCTAAAGTAGTTTGTTGTTGGGCAGGGCAATATTGTATATGATTACTGTAAAATAATTCTGATCACAATTATTACTACTTCATTATGAAAACAGGATCATAGCTAGGTAATGTTAGACACCTTTTTTTTTGCAAAGTGTATAACATACTGCAGAAATAAATATATAAAGCCAAAGCTACCAATTGATTTGCAAAACACAACTAAATTCATTTCACATCCTAGAAAGAAACACTTTAAAAGGGTATAGGTTTAAAGGGTCAATAGTCATAGCTTGGTTAAAGAAGGAGTCCCAAAATATTCCAATTGCACACCTTACTGGATATCAGCCAACTAGAAAAAAAGGGTGCTGAAGCGATCACCAGCAGGGAACTGGAAAAGCAATCATATGAACATATTCGCCAGAACACCAAGGATCGTCTAAGAGAACGTCCAAAAACTTTTAATGCAGTGAAACGATCACAAAATTAGCAACGTTTCGAGGTCTCAAGGTCACTTGCCTGACGAAGAGGCCCTGCGAGACCTCGAAACGTTGCTAATTTTGTGATCGTTTCACTGCATTAAAAGTTTTTGGACGTTCTCTTAGACGATCCTTGGTGTGCTGGGGAATATGTTCATATGGTTAAAGAAGGAGACTAGTGGGCTGAGTCTGCCCCTGGCATCCTGTTTGTCATTGTTTGTAGGCGGGTCACTTTGTCATGCTCACCAATGGCCGGGACCAGTTGTGATGTGATGTGTTGTGATGTTATGTGAAGATCAAACATTATGAAGATTCCCAGGCTTTGAGATGAGACATAACAGTTCAGAGGCCTTCTGTAAGAGTTCTGTGCCTTGTCACTACTCACCTTGATCAATAATGGTTTGCATTTAAGAGGGACACTTTTGAGCCCATGCCCTCGCCACCAGTCCAGCATACCTCTGCTTCCTCAATCCCAGTGACAGAACGGGGTCCCACTGAGCACCTAGCGTGGTCCACATGCATACTCTAGTAACTCCTCCTCTCCTGAACCATGCAACCTGAGGTCTCAGAATTGTGGAGTTAAGTCCTAGAAGACACCGTTGGTGAACCAACCACTAGTGAGGTAACCAAGACACCGATTCTATTGCTACCAGAGGACCTGTCACCTTCACCAGGTACCATGCTTTATGACTGGCTGCTTTGTACTTTGCACTAGCTCTGGTTGTCCATCACAACTGCATTCCTCCTCCTACTTGTTTTGCCAAGTTAACTTTGTATAATTGGCTTTGTTTCAGAACCACATGTACTTTACTGACCCTGTTTTTTCACACACAAGAGGCCATCATGCACCCTTCTGAATGACTTCAGACCAGGCTTAGAACAGTTTGACAACTTTTACTGTAACTCTTCTTTGCAGAACATATAACAGACGCAACATAGTCCGGGGCCTAACAAAGTAGTGGAGGTGGCTGCCCAAGCATGCCTTTGCAGGTGTTAGTCTATAAATGGGGATAGCTAATAGCTGGTAGTGCCCACTGGAACCCTGGCATCTTGTGGGGGTCACTGGCTTTCGCAACCACTCTGAAAGCCTCCTGAGCCAAACATTCCCCCTAATTATGAATTATGCAAGATGAAAGGCTGGCCCTAGACCAAAAGCCCAGGAACTGGGGTGCTGAAAGTTAACCCTCCCCTAGACTGGATGTGCCGACTATCTTGCTAGGGCAGTACACTGTAGGCAACCTGCTCACATGTTCTACCTTGGAGGACTACCTCCCATAATTCCTGTCTGACTTTGTTGTTATCAATTCGGATGTTAGAGTGTTTTTCCAACCTTGTTGCATTTTCCATAGTAAAAAATAATGCTGCTCTTGGACATTACCACTGTCCACCATGAGTAAGGATTGTATCCTATAAAGACAGAACTAGCAATTTGTAAAATGGCCATTAGATAGGTGAAATAAAATTATGTCACGTGGTCCCACCTACTTATTACATCAGCAGCAGGTAACATCATTTCAATTTTAGTCTAGCCAGCACTTCCTCCAACCCATAAACAGAAGTTCCATGCTTTAGTACGGACCTGGGGTTGGGGTAATTAATGCACTAGCAATACATTAATCACAATTGAAACACTTTGCAGGCCTCAATCCAACCATTTAGTAATTGCACGTTTTTATATTTTCAGTTCTGATGCATTTACTTCACTATAAGTTGCCCAGCATATTTTCATTGATCTTGCCAATTGAGGGAGATATTTGTTCCCTATCCTTGGGTTCTTTTCATCACTGGTCTCACTTGAATCCTGTAAAAAAATGATTCTATGTGTAATTCTTCCATGTGTGTGTCAGGGTTACTTAAATTGTACTCTGATCTATTAAAATACAGAAAAAAAACCCTTGGGTAATCATTTATAATGGAACTTGTCATTACTTCTTTATGCAAATTCTGGTGAAGTCAGAATACCTGCAACATATGTATAAGAACGTAACACTCACCACTTGTGAGCCTTGAAACCACTTTAATTATATGATGATTGTTATTTAATGATTGTACACTTTAACAGTGGTTGGGAGAAGGGTAAATCACATGGATAGGGTATCTGCGTTGCAAATATGCATCTCATAACTTCACCAAATTTATGACCCTGGTTTTTATATTTTCACTTTTTATCCCCTTCCTGCTGAGCGTATGCATATATGCAGCCTTGGCTTTAGAGGATTATTCCGGGATGATGCATCATTTTTTAGAGCGGGCAGTCATGTTTCCAAGAATAATAGCCGATGCGGCTAAAAGCTGATCGGTTGTTATCCCGATCCGAGCCTAGACAGAAACTGGCACAAAGCTGGAAACGGCTTTGTTCCAGTCTCCTGAATTTCACAACGTCACTTCTGGTTTACTCAGCTGCCAATGGTGCCAGCTTTTAACCGCTTAACGCCCGCCACACGACTATGTACGTCCACAGAATGGCACGTACAGGCAGATGGGCGTACATGTACGTCCCTGCCTTCTAGCGGGTCGGGGGTCTGATCGGGACCCCCTCCGCTGCGTGCGGCGGGCGGCTTACCTTCCGGAGCGATCCGTGCTGAGGATCGTTGGTTTCTGTCCGCCCCCTCATGATCGCTCCCAGCCAATCCACATAGCCTCTGCCGTGTCACTTCCTATGCCTGTATAATGTAAACACAGGCAGAGGAAGTGATGTCAGCTCTCCTTTCGGCGGTATTTTCAATCCGCCGAGAGGAGAGAAGACTCACAGTAAGTCGCACAAACACTACACTGACACCACACACATAGGCACATTTAACCCCTTCAGATCACCCCCCCCCCAGCCCCCTGTCACAATGTCACTGATCATATATTTACTGATTACTGCATTTAGTGTCATTGTGACAGTTAGTGTGACAGGCAATTAGTGTTAGGTCCAGGGTAGCCCTGTACCCCCTAATAAAGGTTTAACCCCTTGATCACCGCCCTAGTTAACCATTTCACCCCCTATTGCCTTAGTGTCACTAAGCGATAATTTTTCTGATCGCTGTATTAGTGTCGCTGTTGCCACTAGGTAGCTAATATTTTTTTATTGTGATTTTTTTTTTAATACATTTTGGCCTAAATGTTTGACTAAAATTTAATTTATTTGATTTTTCTTATAACAAAAAGTAAAACATATAGATTTTTTTTTTTAAAATGTCGCCCTATTTTTGTTTATAGCGCAAAAAATAAAAATCGCAGAGGCAATCAAATACCTTTAAAAGAAAGCTCTATTTGTGGAAAGAATAGGACGCAAATTTTGTTTGGGAGCCACGTCGCACGACCGCGCAATTCTCTGTTAAAGCGACACAGTGCCGAATTGTAGAAACGCCTCTGGGCATTTAGCAGCATATTGGTCCGGTGCTTAAGTTGTTAACTGCTTCCCGACCGCCCACCGTCATATTACTGCGGGACGGTGGCACGGTCTCACGGGAGCACGTAGCTCTACGTCCTCTACTTACCCCCGCACGCCCCCAAGTCCCGCGCATGTGCCCGGCAGGTACGATAGCCGCCAGGCACCCGCGATTGCTCGTTACAGAGCGGGGAACGGGAGGTATGTGTGTAAACACATACCTTTCGTTCCTGTCAGCGGGGGAAACGCTTATTTTCTGTTCATACAATGTATGAACAGAAGATCGGTGATTTCCCCTAGTGAGTCCACCCCCCCATACAGTTAGAACACAAATAGGAACACACTTAACCCCTTCCCTGCCCCCTAGTGTTAACCCCTTCACTGCCAATGGCATTTTTAAAGTAATCCAATGCATTTTTATAGCATTGATCGCTATAAAAATGCCAATGGTCCCAAAAATGTGTCAAAAGTGTCCGATGTGTCCGCCATAATATCGCAGTACCGAGAAAAAAACGCTGATCAGCGCCATTACTAGTAAAAAAAAAATATTAATAAAAATGCCATAAAACTACCCCCTTTTTTGTAAACGCTATAAATTTTGCGCTAACCAATCAATAAACGCTAATTGCGATTTTTTTTACCAAAAATATGTAGAAGAATACGTATCGGCCTAAACTGAGGAAAAAAAATGTTTTTTTATATCTTTTTTGGGGATATTTATTATAGCAAAATGTAAAAAATATTGCATTTTTTTCAAAATAGTCGCTCTATTTTTGTTTATAGCGCAAAAAATAAAAACCGCAGAGATGATCAAATACCACCAAAAGAAAGCTCTATTTGTGGGAAAAAAGGACGCCAATTTTGTTTGGGAGCCATGTCGCACGACCGCGCAATTGTCAGATTGTTAAAGCGACGCAGTGCCGAATCACAAAAAGTGCTCTGGTCTTTGGACAGCAATATGGTCCGGGGCTAAAGTGGTTAATATAAGAACGGTATTCAGAATTGCTGTTTTTAGTGATCAGAATACTTTGAAGTGTAAATGAGGGATTTGTGGTCTTTTAGCCCCCGGTCCCTCAATAAAGAGTACCTGTCAATACCTATTACTGTCAGAAGGGATGTTTACATTCCGTTTGACAGCAATAAAAGTGATCGCAAATATATTTAAAAAAAATGCAATGTAAAATTTTTTAAATGAATAAAATAAATAAGAAAAAATAAATAAATTGCCCCTGTCCCCACAAAAACGTATACAGTGTACAAATCACACATATGAGTTATCGCCGCAATCATCAGAGCAAGAGCAATAATTCTAGCACTAGACCTCCTCTGTAAATTTTACCTGGTAACAGTTCATTCTTTTAAAGCGTCGCCTATGGAGATTTTTAGGTACCGTCGTTTGTCACCAGTCCACGAGTGTACGCAATTTTAAAGCGTGACATGTTTGCTATCTATTTACTCGGTGTAACATCATCTTCCACATTATACAAAAAAATTGGACTAACTGTACTGTATTTAAACAACCACTGTACAGATACCGTGTGACATAAAATATTGCAACAATGGCCATTTTATTCTCTAGATTCTCTGCTAAAAATGCTATATATATATATATATATATATATATATATATATATATATATACTGTATATATATAATGTTTGGGGGTTTTCTAACAAAAAAGCAGTAAGCAGTAATTTTCTAGCAAAAAATACGGATTTTAAACACCAAATGTCAAAAATAGGCTTAGGCATGAAAGGGATAAAGAGATGTTAAACTGCAGAAATGCATTCTAATAAAAAAAAATATATATATATATATATATATATATATATAAATATATATATATATATATATATATATATATTTTTTTTTTATTAGAATGCATTTCTGCAGTCCTTGTTAAAATTTGATACCTACATTCATCATGTGTTAAGCTTGTAATGAGGAATTACTTTTTGATATAGTAAAGGATTAAGATCAGGGATGTCATCCTTTTCTTTTGTTTTTTATCTGCTTGGCCAGTCTCTGACGTGTGATCTGGAAGAAGCATGCATATAACATAGCCGTCATGCACCCCATTGCTCCTACTTGTTCTGTTTTAACCTTCTTTTATTTTCTTTTGCAGTTACGATACGTTCAATCCCAAAATAAGGTAATTACAATGTTCAGAATAAAAGGTATACTGTATTTACTGTGTTTGGCGGGTATAGATGTAGTTACAATGTTAAAAATAACAAAAAGGATCTGCGCGCTATTAACTAAAAAATTCAAAATTAACTAGTTCATAGCATAATATAATGACAAATATCAGGCGGCGTACACACGATCGGATATATCCGATGAAAACGGTCCGCGGACCATTTCCATCGGATATGTCCGATCGGGAGTTTGATCCGATGGCGTGTACACACCATCGGATGAAATTCCCCGCCGCCGGACGGCGCGGTGACGTAGTGGTGACGCGGCGGTGACGTTGACGCCGCCGCGTCACCGCCACGTCACCGCACCAGGAAGTAAAACACTTCCGCGCATGCGCCGAATCCATTCGGCAGCGGCGCGGCGGCGGTGGGGGCCGACATGTCTGCTGTTAAGTGTACTAACCAGCAGACATGTCGGGCGGACAGATTCCCACCGGATAGATTTCAAAGCATGCTTTGAAATCTGTCGGGTGGAGAAATCTGTCCGCTAGCCCATACACACGAGCGGAGATGTCTGCTGAAACGGTCCATCGGACCGTTTTCAGCGGACATATCCCCTCGTGTGTACGCGGCCTCACAATTAAAGTGAATATCAACAAAGTCTTGTGTGTAGTGAGTTTAAAAAGAAAACAAGTGGAACCAGTGAGTCCTCAAAAGGAAAAACAATATGTGAGACCAGAACGCCCGTCTGAACGGGATGTTGAACAGAGAGGGGGTTGTCAGCACATTGCATGCCCAACGCGTTTCATCACAAGACTGATGACGTCCTAGGGCACGGGCGGCCTACTGACTCCCCGCTATAGAAATACGGAACCACGCCTCAGTCTGAGCCTCGGGTAGTGGATGCCATTTTGACTCTGGGAATATTGGGCCAGATTCTCAAAACAGTTACGGCGGGGTATCTTGAGATACGCCGCCGTAATTTCAAATCTGCGCCAGCGTATGTTTACGCTGATTCTCAAACGCAAATACGTTAAAAAAATAGGCTTCTTCCGCCGACGTAACTAGCCAATGCCGACGTATAATTGTGTGCAATTATACGCTAGCCGCTAGGTGGCGCTTCCGTCGATTGGCCGCGTTGAATATGCAAATGAGCTAGATACGCAGATTCCCGAACGTAATTGAGCCCGGTCGTCGTATTTTACGTTTGCGTAAGCGGAAAGTTACCCCTGCTATATGAGGGGTAACTTTGTGTAGGTGTTAAGTATGGACGTCGATTTTTACATCGTTTACGTTGTTTGCGTAAATCGTTCACGAATAGGGATTTGCATAAGTTACGTTCACGTCGAAACCAATGTATTTGTGGCGTAATTTGGAGCATGCACACTGGGATACGTCCACGAACGGCGCATGCGCAGTTAAAAGAAATGTCAAAAACGTCAGGTCACGATGCTTTTACATAAAAACACGCCCACCTCATCCACATTTGAATTACCCGGGCTTACTCCGGGCCATTTATGCCGCCGTAACTTAGGATGCAAGTGTTTGAGAATACAGCACTTGCGTCCAGAGTTGCGGCGGCATAGCGTAAATAGGATACGTTATGCCCCGCTCGTACTTACGCCGTCGTACGAGAATCTAGCCCTCTGCCTATAACTTAGATTTGGAACCTTATAAGAAGTAAAACTGAATCTAGCATCACCCGACACCCTTACCTAAATCCCTATCCTATTAAAATTATACATAGTGTGATGATGTTTTATACTAGATGAAACTAATAGGAAAAGTTAGCCTCTCACCCATTAATCCCCCTTTGGTGATAATGGAACTGGTATCCTATTAAAAGCAAAGATGATATGGCAAAGCAAACACCATCTAAATGAGGGGAATATTGCCAATAATATTATATTGTGTATCAGGTCATATACTCAAACCCTAAATGCATATGTAAATATTAACTAGTAATTAACACTGTATTGAATTGATAAAGATAATTAACCAATAGAACAACGGCCCCTAGTGGTGACATGTTATAATCACCTAAAGGTGCAGCTGTCCAGGTGGTTAAAAATATCACCCAAGACTCAGACCAAGCTCACAATGCATCATAACATACAAACCATATAGATAATTGGCTAACTAAGAATTGTCAAAAAGGCGTTGTTGTCTATGTCAACGTTCAACCCATAAGGAACATACAACCTGATACTATAAATTCAAGACATCTCAAGTTTGAGACGCTTCTAACTAGGGAACTACCTCTCAAATGGCGACTATATTTATCTATCCCTAGAAAAATAGTATTGGACTGGTCACTATTATGTGCTGTTAAGTAATGTTTGGATACAGAATGTTTAGTAAACCCTTTTCTGATATTGTTAATACTGTATGTTTGTTTAACCGAACCTGAGGGGAGCTTAGTCCTGCCCACATACTGCAGACCACAAGGGGACTGTAGCAAGTGGATTGCTGACAAGGTGGAATATGTTATAAATGGCTCTATTCTAAACTCCTTAGAAGTTCTAGTACAGACAAAACTGTTTGTCCTTCTAGTGTTACAATCATTTAGGGAACACACTTGGCATTTCCTACACTGGTAGTACCCAGTAAGGTCATGAAAACAAATTAAATAATGGAGTAATTCAAGACATTGGGGGCCAACCTATCCCTAAGGGAAGGGGCATCTCTACCGCTTGTGGTTTAACAGGTAGGATGGTACTCAAAACCCTGTCATTGCCAAAAATGTGCCAGTGTTTATTAATGATGTACTTAATGTTCCGATGCTGATTCGAAAATCTAGTAATGCATGGTTTTTTTTTATAGATTATCTCTCCTCTGACCAGGAGTTTTTTTTTTCTCAAAAGATCTACCCAATTTATTTGTTTAACCTTATTGAAGGTATTAGTCAGAGACTCAATGGAGTAAACTTTCTCTAGGAATCTCAACAACTCAGTCTGCACTAAAACTTCATTATATTCAGTGCAGTTGTGTCTAAGTCTCATGTATTGGCTCTTAGGGACTGACCTGAGCCAGCAGGTATGATGGAAACTATTCACTGGGATAAAATTATTTTTGTCAGTAGGTTTAAAATATGTGGACGTGACAAAAGTGTCACCCCTAACATAAATTTTAAGATCCAGAAAATGTATCTCTCTACAACTGGCATTGTGGCTCAGGTGGATCCCCCTATTGTTTGAATTAAATGAGCACATATACTCCAACAAATCTACCTGACTTCCGTCCCATAGAAGCAGGATGTCCCCTATGTATCTTGCCCATAGAACCACCTGTGGTCTCTGTTGGGCATGGACAACACCCTTCTCCCACTGGGCCATAAAAAGGTTTGCCAAACTAGGGGCATATTAAGCCTTCATTGCCAGACATCTATCTTGGTGAAAAAATTGATCATTAAACCAGAAAAATAACTCAAGGAGTTAAAAATATAGTTAAAATGTTACCACTGCATACAGAAAATAAATATTCCGGGTTGCAAATGCAAATTCAAACCTTCCTCAAAGTCCTGAATCCAAGGAAAAATCTGCAACAATTTTTCATCTCTCACCAACCAATGGCTAGAGATATCGCGTTGTAATAGGATGCATAATTGGCAATTAGACAGAGGGTAGCCGTAACTTGAACTTTACTAAACAGGTGCAGAAAATAAGTATTAGTAATTCACAATTAACAATGTGAACGACGGAAATTCGACAAAGCATCGAAAATCGTCGGATCTGAACGAAAACGAAAATAAAGCATTTTTTTATGTCGGATCTTTCGGTTTTCGTTTCTTGCGCTTTCGTTTTCGTTCGTTAAAACGATAACGAAAATACCCGATTTTCAGACGAAAATGCATTCTGATTCAAAACTAATGCACATGTCTAATATTTGGAACAGTGCTTCCCACAATGGTTGACTCTTTTGTAGAAGCTACTGTTATTGGGCTCCTGCCTGGCTGCTAACATGTCACGTAACAGTGGGGAAGCATACACTTGACTGCAGATCACAACCCTAGCCATCTCTGCCTCATCAACTGCATTTTCTCTGAGCAGTAGAGGGCAGGAAACAGGGAAACATACACTATATTACCAAAAGTATTGACACTTGCCTTTACATGCACATGAACTTTAATGGCATCCAAGTCTTAGTCATTGTCAGTAAGGTTTAATATTGAGTTGGCCCATCCTTTACAGCTATAACAACTTGAACTCTTCTGGGATGGCTGCCCACAATGTTTAGGAGTGTGTTTATGAGAATACATATCTCATCCATGTCTTGGATCTTGCCTTGGATATGGATCTTGCCTTGTGCACTGGTGCGTAGTCATGTTGAAACAGGAAGGGCCATCCCCAAACTGTTCCCACAAAGTTGGGAGCATGAAATTGTTAAAAATTTCTTGGCATGCTGATGCCTTAAGAGTTCCCTTCACTTGAACTAAAAGGCCCAATCCATGGAAAACAAACCTATATCATAATCCCCCCTCCACCAAATGATTTGGACCAGTGCACAAAGCAAGGTTCATAAAGACATGGATGAGCGAGTTTGGGGTTAAAGAACATGACTGGTCTGCACAGAGTCCTGACCTCAACGCAAGAGAACACTTTTGGGATGAATTATAGTGGAGACTGTGAGCCAGGCCTTTTCGTCCACATTAGTGCCTGACCTAGCAACTGCGCTTCTAAAAGAATTGTCAAACATTCCCATAGACACACTCCTAAAACTTGTGGACAGCCTTCCCAGAAGAGTTGAAGCTGTTATAGCTGCAGGGGGGGCAACTTAATACTAAACCCTAGGGACGAAGACAGGGATGTCATTACATTTCATGTGCATGTAAAGGCAGGTGTCCCAATACTTTTGGTAATATGGTGTATATTCCCTGGGTGTGTCCAGGAGTCCTAGGGTTTGTGGGAAAACAGGGGATTGTGGGAACCCAAGTGATTGTGAAAAAAGGAGTTCAAGCAGCCTGCATCTGAGCATGGGGCCTTTTGCTATGCTGCCAATATCCAAAAACAACAAGACACTTCTGGTCGACAATAGGGTGATACCTAGAAAAAGCAAATTTCAACATGCCATTCCCAGAATTCCAAAAAAACTTTCAGCTCCTACCACTGGGTGGAGGATTCTTCTGGACTGGATGATGGAGAACATCTCTGAGCCACAGAAAAGCTGGGTTAACACTTCCCTTTGTGAGTGTGTTTTATCTTTAACCTTTATTGAATTAAAGTTATTACTTGACTATCAGGTGCACTCTTTGCCTTGTTGTTGTTTTCTTTACAAGCACGTTTACAGAAGTTAAATGTTAATTTCACATTCCCCAATAAAGTAATCTAATAGCGTCACATTTTCATTTTGCAGCCACATATCTATGGATACCCCAGCAGCAGTAGTAAAGAGGTAATAAGCAAACTACAATGGTTACAGTGGATAAGCAAAACATTTTTTAAAAAGTTGACTAGGACACTCAAGAATAATAAAACTGCAAAAATTTGCTTTATTCTCCTGATAAAATGTACTCATTAATAAAAGGACATATATAACACAATGCAACAAGTTTGTGTAATGCATGTATCTCATCCAGAACAGCAAGCAAGCTAATGGTCTAAGTACACAAAGAGGTGGATACCAGGTAGTTTATAAGGCAAGAAGCAAGGCCACAGTGTGAAGACAGGATAAGATCAATAATGGAGAATCAAAAGTGCAAAGTAGGTAACAAGGCAAGGCAGGTTATAACGGGAAGGCAGTAAAGCAGGTCTTGTTTCAACCCACAGGTAAATTGCCATCCAGTAACTCTCAGTACCAGACCTGAGCCCTAAATAGGATTTTTGGCAACAAGGACATGATGTGTGTACTTGACCCTATACACAGAGGTGCATGCCAAACACTTGTGACCACCTTCACCAGCTCCAACGTTGGCTAGTGGGAACATCCTGGCATCGGAAAAAAATACTTTTATCTTTGTATGGTCTCGTACACACGACCGTTCAAGAAAAATGCCGGCAGAGCATTTTTTATACGTTTTTCATCGAAAAAACTGCCTTGGATCTCGACGAGAAAAGAAGAGAACATGTTCTCTTTTTTCTCGTCAGGAGTCTCAATTTTTTCATTGTGTATCTCGTCGGGCTGGTTTACGAAGAGAAACACGTTTGTGTGTATGCTTATAAACCCGTACATGCTCAGAATAAAGTATGATACGGGAGCACTCGTTCTGGTAAAACTAGCATTTGTAATGGAGATAGCACATTCATCATGCTGTAACAGGCGGAAATGCACAAAGACTGAAAAGCATGAATCGTCTCTCACCAAACTTTTACTAACATGCGGTAACATGAGATTAGCAAAAGCGGCCCCAAGGGTGGCGCCAATGGAATGTAACTTCCCCTGTATAGTGCCGTCGTACGTGTTGTACGTCACCACGTTTGAGAACAACAAGATTTTGTCTTGACAGTGTGTATGCAAAGAAAGCTTGTCAAGATTCTCGACAAGCCTGACAAGAAACTCGTTGAGGAAAACAACGTTTCTTTTATGATGAGATTCTCGGTCGTGTATACAAGGCCTATAGAGTTAAAAGGCTTAAGCCCCATACACACTATCAGTTTTCCTGACGGTTTTCTCATCAGGTTTACCAAAACCATGTAGTGCAAGGGCCTGCCTGATTGCACACAAATTGAAACTCTTGAGATTTGACCTTATATTAGATGGTTTTGGTAAACCTGAAGAGAAAACCGCCAGGAAAACTGATAGTGTGTATGGGGCTTTAGATCCCCTCTCAGGTTATTTTGTTTTCTGTGTCACTACTGGGGAGATGCATCTTCTATTCTTGTCCTAGGGACAGCTTATCTCTTGGTCAGGAAGTAATGAGATAGCTCTCTGATAAGGACAGAGACAGCAACAGTAAATGTATTTAGCAGTGAAGAAGGCATCTGTCAGGTCTTTATTGTGCACTTTGTTTTCCTATCCCAATGACAATAAAACTCTCTGATATCTTGTCCTGATGTTACCTGTACAGGAAGTGAGGGGAGAACAAAGGAAGCAATAAAAACTTGATGCAGAACCGACACTGGCAAAAACTGTAAAAAAAAGTTGAGCTTGGTTATAAGCTTTTTTACTCTCTCTATAACCTTCCAGAAAATAGAATGGGGCCAGATTCAGAAAGGACTTACACTTCCGGTTCCGGCGCCACATGAGGGAGAGGTAGTTATCCTCTGCTCCCGCCACGCTCCTCTCCAAACCAGCCGTATTCGCCGCTATTAGCTTCGGGGAGATCCCCCTTCACCCCCGCTACATCCTGGGCACGGATGGATCGCTTTGTGGAGCGATCGTACGCACGGGTTGCAGCCGCCGCCACGATCCATCCAGCGGGAGAGCCGACGGCAGACGCAGCCAAGATGGCCGCCGCTCTCTCACAAGCAGAGCCGTCACCCGCGCCAGTGCAAACACAGACGCAGCCGCCGCCTCACACTGCTATTCTGTCACCCGCAGCCATAGACCCTGCCTCCCCTGCGGGTATAGCTCAAGCAGTTGTGGCTCTGCTGGGTCCCACACTCACTGCCACAGTAGATGCCGCAGTACACAGGGGTCTGGACCAGCTCCACATTGAAGTACAAGCGCAGGCTCAGAGGCTTACACATGTGGAGGACAGGGTATCATTGCTAGAATATGACTCCACGGCCGCATCAGCTGTGCTGGCACGTCTAAATACTGTGAATAAGGATCTGTGGGACAAACTCGACGATTTGGAAAATCGCTCGAGGAGGAACAATCTGCGCATTGTTGGACTCCCGGAATCGGTCTCCACTACCCAGCTCATGAATATCTGCGCGAAAATCATCCCTGAGCAATTGGGACTCCGCATACCCTGTACCATCGAAAGAGCACATCGCATTGGGCAATACTCAGAAACTCGCGTCAAGCCTCGCCAAGTCATAGTTAAATACCTCAACTTTGCTGACAAGGCGGCCATTATGCAGAGGTTTCGGCGCACACGCGCACTGTCCGTGGATGGAGCGCGACTGCTGCTCTTTGCGGACTACTCCGTGGAGGTGATGAACCGGCGCAAAGCCTTCTCTGCGATTTGTACCACTCTTCATAATGCCCGAGTCCGGTTCTCGTTAGCTTACCCGGCAATCCTTCGGGTCCAAACACAAGACGGGGAACAACTCACCTTCGCCACGCCCGACGAAGCAGAGAGCTACATCAACACCCTGGGAGCGGCTATGGATCACACCAGCTCGGCAGAAACTTCATCCTCTCCGTCTGCTCAACCTCATCAACATAGCCCAACTAAGCCTCCCTTTAAACGCATCCATGTCACCCAGAAGGAGGATCGATCTGGCAGTCGCTGAAAATCCATAGTGCAACTGTCATATCGGACTGGCATCGGGAACGGGTAGTATTGTCCCTTTCATCTTTTATCCCGCACCCTTGTGTATGGTTTACAATGTTTGCTCTGTTGTTTTGACCCTTTTTTTTTTTCCTCTCTTGCCCGGCTGAACCCTATGTGGCGGCTATGGACCTTGATTGTTGTCCGGAACTTATGCCTGACTTTGCTGTGCGGTTAACTGTTTTTGTTCTAGTCACCACCCTGCCAGCACATGATTGCCACTGGAAAAGTACGCTGTAGGGGCCCCAGCTGCTATTCAGCCCATTTCCTGATCATACCCAAATGCTGACTACCCGCCTGCTGATACTTGCACCCTTCTCTGGGGTCGCTATCCCTGCTTCCTACACTCATATATGGCTGGCTTCCACACCGCCCGCTTTTCTCCCCCCTCCCCCTCCCCGTAGCTTCTTTACAGGCATCAAGAGAGGGGCTGATGGTAAACGGGAGCCAAACTAGGTAGTGGAAAAAAGTGAAGTGTCTGAAGTGTGTTAGATGTCTTTTGCATCTAAAAGTTGCTTTACTGTTTTTTTTATGCATTACTGTTGATTGCTTATTATCCGTAACCACCTGTATTATACTTGTACCCTCAGGAGATTTGGGACGCTTTGGTGACTCTCATACTGCTGACGCTTTGCCTTCAGGGGCGCTCCACGGCCGACCCCTGCCTCAACGTATAGATTTACCTCAGACATGGCTTTGTCGTCCGATGGGAGTCACCTAAGGTTTGTCTCATGGAATGTTAAGGGGCTTCGCTCTCCATTCAAGCGTATGTCTGTCCATAGGCACTTAAAGCGGCTCCGGGCAGATGTGGCTCTGTTACAAGAGACGCACCTGTCCGCAGACGACATAACACGTCTTCGTAAACTTTGGGTGGGATCGGTATACGCCTCACCCGCAAATCGGCCGTAAGGCTGGAGTGGCTATATTGCTACACAAGAATTTAAGACACACTGTTAGGGATGTTAGGGCAGATTCGACTGGCCGCAAACTGACTTTACACATGACTTTAGGAACTAAACAAGTTGCTATCACCAACATTTATGCCCCTAACGCCCCAGAGACCTCCTTTTTCCAGGACATGGTGCAGTGGGTACTTACTGCCCCTGAAACCCTTCATTTGGTGGGTGGGGACTTCAACTCTGTCATGTCCACGCTAGCGGACCGTACAAGCGGCACGCCTCGCGGAGGACATAGACTTTCCCCTCCAACGTCTGACTCGACTCTTCTAGCGCGAGCCGTTGCCTCCATGCGTTATGTTGATATGTGGCGTCTGATGCACCCGACGGATCAGGAGTATACCTTCTTCTCACCCCCGCACAACTCTTTTTCCCGAATCGATTACTTTTTTGCCTCCCCTGCGTTAACAACCTCCTTGTACGATTCGGAAATCACAGATGCCAGAATATCAGATCATAGTCCCATAGTCATACACATGGCACACGCTAAACTCTCATCCCCCTCGCCCACTTGGCGTTTTCCTTCGTTCCTAGCAGACAATGATGACTTTCGCAACATGCTAAACGGAGCGTGGAACGAATACGCATCAACTAACGGAGAGCACGTCGCGAATCCAAACCTCTTTTGGGAAGCTGGCAAGGCCTTCCTGAGGGGGAAGATCATCTCGTACACCACCCAATTTAAAAAACATGCCAGACAGAAATACGAACGCGCTAGTGAAACTTTACGCTCGATGCACGAACGCCTAGCTCTAAATCGCACACCTGATAATATACAGGATTGGCGTCAGGCTAAACGTACATTTGACCTTTGGGCCGAACAACAGGAAGCAGCTAAAATGTCCTACCTTAATCTACATTATCACAGATATGGTAACAAAGCCGGCAAACTATTGGCCAAATTATGCTCGGGACCGAGGCGCCCTACTCATATTTCCTCCCTTAAGGATCCTACTGGTTCCTTGCTCACCTCACCTGCAGACATTAGTAACTTACTTGCGGAGTACTACACAAACTTATATGCTGCCGACCAGACTGACCACGCTACTGCGGATGCTCTCCTAGCTAAGGTCCGTCTGCCCAAACTTCACCTTGCGCAACTAGAGGCGATTAATGCCCCTATCACCTCTGATGATATCCGGCGCACGATTAAAAACCTACCATCAGCTAAGGCCCCAGGTCCGGACGGTTACACGTCTGAATTTTTTAAATTGACCGCTGACTTTCTTCCTGACACCCTACAACATGTCTATGCAGCCATGTGGGGTGGGGGCCCTTACCTTCCTACGGGTACTCAGGCACACATTAAACTCATATCAAAAACGGGGAAGGATCCCCTACTGCCAGGCTCATACCGCCCGATTTCTCTCATCAACGTGGACGTTAAAATCCTTTCTAAAATCGTTTCTTTCCGCTTGGCCCCACTGCTCCCCTCTCTGCTACACTCGGCTCAATCTGGTTTTGTCACAGGGCACTCGGCTACTCTAAACATTCGTAAGGTTTTGATGGCACTGGAACATGCTAAAACACATCCCAATCAAGACGTTGCTATTATTTCTTTAGATGCCGAAAAAGCCTTTGACAATATTAGTTTGTCCTGGCTGTTCAAAGTAATGGAGCGATTCGGTTTTTCGGGCCCAATCATGCGATTCTTACAACAAATGTATGCTTCCCCAACTGCGCGTCTTGTTACCCCTGATTTTGTCTCGGACTCGATACCCCTAAAGAAAGGCACAAGGCAGGGATGCCCACTATCCCCCCTACTCTTCAATTTTGCCATCGAGCCACTGTCCAGACTGCTCAACTCCCAAGAAGGGATGAGTGGCGTCACTGTGGGTAAACAAGTTCTCCGCTCTGCCTTATTTGCAGATGACATACTCTTGTTCTCCACTGACCCCCTCGCAGACTTTGACAGACTTCACAATCTCTTTGCGGCCTTTCGACTATGCTCTGGCTTTCGTATAAATTTTGATAAGAGCGAAATTCTGGCACTCAACCCCCGACTATCTGCTGGGTGGAGACCTCTCTCTCCGTTTGCTCTAGCAACTCAGCATATCACATACCTAGGTATCCGCATAGGCCGTGACCCCTCATCCCTATATGTACTTAATTACCCTCCGTTGATAGCAAAAATTGTCAAGGAGCTAGAAGCATGGGCGGCCCTCCCCCTCTTGCTCTTTGGGAGATGCCACCTTTTTAAGATGGTGCCCTTTGCACGTTTGCTTTATCCAATGCAGACCATACCCCTGTTATTAAAACACTCTGATGTGCAGAGGATCCATAGAGCACTAACCACTTTTATATGGTCTCGCAAAAAGCCGCGAATTGTGCTACAAAAACTATGCCTCCCAAAGTCTGAGGGTGGGGCGGGTCTGCCCAATATTCGGTTTTATAATCTCTCATGTCTACTTAGACAGGGCCTGGACTGGTTAAGTGGAAAGTCGAAATATTGCAATATCCTGCTTGAAGGTGATCTGGCCTCCCCACACACCCTGTCGGCCATCCTTCACTCCAACCCCAATACTCTACCACCTCGCCTCAAATCGAGTTTGCTCATCAGAGATACGGTCATCGCTTGGAGGGAGGTGAGGAAACTTTTGGGATTGTCGTCAAGCATCTCTCGCTATCTACCGATCCAGGGCAACCCTATGTTTCTCCCATCCACTCTCCACACAGCCTTCAATCAGTGGCGAACCAAGGGACTCACGAAAATAACCTCCGTTTACCATGGTCAACCAGCTAAGTTCAAGACCTTTGGGGCCCTGTCGAGCGAATTCTCCTTGCCACCATCACACTCCTTCTTCTACCTTCAACTGACTGACTATCTGAGATCTTGTCATGGACCCAACTCCGATCCCTTCCAACAGTCATTCATCGACTCTGTCCTAAATAGTGACGATTATTCCATCTCCAGTCTTTACTCCTACCTTATTCAGCACCAAGCAGACAAGTACCACCTCGCACCGTTCCGAAAATGGTCTACCATACTTGAGGACGATGAACTGCCGGAGAAAATCCTTGAAGGATACAGACATGTCCGCAACATTATTATTTCAGAAACATGGCGTGAAACACAATTTAGGATCATACACAGAGCATATTATCCGTTTTGCTTCAATAAAGCAGACCCAACTCAAGCACAGTGCCCCTGGTGCTCTATGCCTCGCCCCACACTGCTACACCGTCTATGGGACTGTACAGCTATCTCCAAATTCTGGGACTCTGTAGTTGCCCACATTTGCACTATCGACACTACCAGGATCCCGAAGGATCGTTTACTGTGCTTGTTTGACTACACCCCATCAACATCTTCCACCACTGTAGTCGCACCCCTCCCTATCCCACAATGGGCCCACTTGTGCCTCCTAGTTGCTCGCAGGACTATTATGTCCCACTGGATCTCACCAACACCACCCGCGCTAGGGGAGGTAAAAAGAGCTATGATCTCGCTCTTCTATTTGGAGAGGCTAGACACCATTACGCTTAACTTCCGGACTACCTCTCGCTTTTTCAGGAGATGGCGGACTTATATAGAGGCCGCATTAACCCAGGAAATTCTACAGGAAGCTATACAACCCTTCCGCTATACTGACTGGTATTTGAAAAGGGATCTCACCAATTCGCTCGGCCGCCTCAAGGTCTCTGACCCATCTAACCCATCTACCTTTTGCCCACCGTAGCCCCACCATGGATCCTTGGAGCTCCTTGACTTCCATGACTTTCCTAGGCCTACAGCCAACCAATCCCGCAGCTATGCTAGCCGTGGTTGGGCCTTTTTACATGACAATCAGCCTTTATTGTCTATACCATGCTTCTGCTCCTGAGGGTATCACTGTTGCTACTTTTGTCATTTAAGCTTGAGTCATCTCTCGTGGTTGTTCATGTCATATTGCTATGTTGTAATGCATATTTTCAACTATTCTGAAAGGACTTACGACGACGTTTCTACAAATACGCCGTCGTAAGTCCGAATGAGTGCCGTCGTATCTTGGCGCCTGATTCAAAGAATCAGATACGCTGGAATTTAGGCAAGATCCGCAAGATATTTACGCTGGCCGCTAGGTGGCGCTTCCGAAGATTTACGCGTTGAATATGTAAATTAGGTAGATACGCCGATTCACGAATGTAGTTGCGCCCGTTGTATTGATGTACGTCGTTCACGTAGGCGTTCGACCGGCGTAAAGTTACCCCTGCTATATGAGGTGCAGCCCATGTTAAGTATGGACGTCGGAACAGCGTCAATTTGTACGTCGTTTACGTTGTTTGCGTAAGTCGTTCAGGAATGGGGCTGGGCGTAAGTTACGTTCACGTCGATATCAATGAATATTTCCGACGTGATTTTGGAGCATGCGCACTAGGATATGTCCACGGCCGGCGCATGTGCAATTAGTTTGGCGCGTCACTTACGCAGAGTCACGATTAGTTTACATACAACACGCCCACTACCAGCCTACTTTGAATTACGCGGGCTTACGCCTGCTCATTTACACTACACCGCCGTAACTTTGGGCGCAAGTTCTCTGTGAATACGGCACCAGCCCCTCAAAGTTACGGCGGCGTGGTGTAAATGAGATACCCTACGCCGCAAGAAAGATAGGCGATTCTTTCTGAATCTGGCCCATTGTGTTTATGTTTGGTTGCAGCTATAGTTCAAAAGCTTCTACATATATATGTGATTCTAAGGATATCCATACTGCAACCTCTGTAGACACCCTGGCTATGTGAAATTGCCTAAGATTTGAGAGACTGCGTAGGTCACATGCGTCAAACAAAAGGCCCACAGGCTAAATCTGGCCCACTAGGCCATTTTATGTGGCCCTCGCACCTTGGGCTTTTTTTTTAGCTGGAATGTGCCGGAAAAACCTTTACACCTCCTTTGGCTATCGCCCTTCACTCCCCACCCTCCACTGTCACTTACAAACACAGAAGCCTTCTGTGTTTAGAAGGAAAGTTTTCCTTTCAATGGCTCGTGGGCCTTACAGATCCCTGCCTGCACCCTCTTATGGAAGGGCACAACGGAGACAGATGGCGACCAATTATCTCCCTGTAGATGGGAGAGAGAGGCAGATCTGCCTACACTACCAGGAGTTACTAGAACTGAACCAGGTAGGTGAACACGGAAGCTTTTTTTGGGGGGCGCGAGGAGAAACAAGGGCTGTGGAGGGAGATATGTGGAAAGGTCAGGGATGGGGCAGAGTGTTGCAAAGGTCAGAGCCAATTAGGAGAGGTGAAAGTGAGATGTGGACAACCTGCGAAAGAAAGCTGATCCATGTGCTCTGTGCATAGCAAACCCCTAAAACCTACACTCTGTATGTAGTGCATTCCTCGACCCTGATCTCTGTACACAGCGCACCACTGAACTCTGCACTCTGTATGCTGTGTACATATGCCTGTATGTAGCACACTCCTAATCCCTGCACATAGCACACTCCTAACCTGTGCACTCCGTATGCAACACACTCCTGAATTACCCACTCTGTACGCTGCATATTCCTGAACTCTGCTCTCTATACATAGTGCACTCCTGAACTCTGTATTCTTGGTTTAAAGATACACAAAAAAGGGAGCAACCCTAATGTTGATGCAGCCCATGATGTAATTGTGGTTGACACCCCTGGATATGAAAATATATTTGATGCAGAATCAACTGGACTTATTTTTGAAAAGATTGAAAAAAAGAGACAACAATAAACCTAACAAAATATAAAACTTCCAGCAGTGTGAATAACACCCTGTTTCAAGCTGTTAATGCCATCTTTTATTCCATTCGCAGACATATGGATCAGACAACAGTGACAGTAGTGAAGAGGTTAGAGTGCTTTGTCAGCCAATGATGGATATTGATAGCTTTTTGAGTATTATCTCTGGATTCGCATCCAGGCACAAAACCAACCTGGTCTAGGGAAATCAAATTTGGGATCAGTGGTAATAATCTATTCGAAATAATTTTCGCATAAAGTTTTAAATCCACATTAAGGAGGGACATGGGCCTGTAATTGGAGACTAAAAGTGTATCTTTGTCAGGTTTCGGAATCATTGTGATGTGTGCCTCTAGAAGGTCTCTGTTGTTGGTGAGGGGACAATTGGGGATTGAATTGAAGGCCCGTAAAAAATTTCAGTTGTATTCAGGCCGGTCACGTGATTCGCAGCCACTTTACAGCTATGAGACAGAACTTCTGCGGGAGGAGCCTAACGGCCACATGATCTCCCCGGCTGACATCAGGAGGAGATCATGGCTCTTCCCACAGAAGCAATCCATCTGAGCTGGGAAAGCAGCCACGAGTCATGTGACCGGCCTGAAGACAGCTGGAAATTGGTATTTACACTGCTCTTTTTTTTAAATGACATACATAGTGCTCTAATAGAGGGTCAGGCATAGACTTATACAAATGGGTTCACAAACACTTAAAACTGTATAAGAAAACTGTTGTTAGGTTGGCCTAGATGGTTTTTGAGTTTTAAATATTTTTCAATAATTGTACTTTGAAAATGTGGATTATTCACACAATATAAATGCAAGGGTATTGCATGCCTCTCCTGTCTAGTCTCGTATACAGCTTCCTGGTGGCCAGTGATGCCTTCATGATCCCTTTTGTTCCCTAAACTTAAGGGGGTTCTGCTAATAGCTTATAAAATATGTCAAGTATGGCAGGGAGATAGAGTAACCAGGCAGGGATTTTATAACCTTATCTCTAAAATTGTCAATACAGGTCCAACCTCCATGCTCTTTTTTTTTATAATTTTTTAACCAATAAATTGTATTGCATTTTACAATAGTATACAAGACACTGTAAAGTGGAAAACATGCGAAACACAAGTAATAGTGATACAATTCTCGTCCAAAGCAGAATAGCTACTTTACAACTGTGCAATATATAGAGAGACGTTTCCTATGTATCTAGGCTTGGCCTCTCCCCTAATGGGCCACCCAAAACGGTATCTATTTTGAGACCCAGGAAAAGAGAACTCCAACCATACATGCATTGATGAGAATAAATTTTCCAGAAAAAGAAAAAGGTTATTAGATGTAGAGGTCACAAATTGCTCCGTCAAGCAAAAAAAATAAATAAAAATTAACAATGTGTTAAATTGAGTTATAGCAAAGGTACAGCTCTAGGACTGGATGACCATGGATGCCAGGCCTTCTGGATTTTTCCAGTTTGGCCATTAAAGCGGAGCTCCACCCTGAATTTTTTTTTTCAAAAATCTAAAAAAAAAAAATTAAATGGAAAAATAAAAAATACTCACCCTAAATAGGCTGTTGCTATGCGGAAGTCCCGAATCTGCCCTCATCTTCCGCGGTGTGGTTTTCTTCCTCCTCCTCTTCTCGGTGTAGTCTTGTGAATGGGCCGCGCTGCATTCTGGGAACTGTGTGTATCCCAGAAAGCAGCCGGGCCATTCACAAAGCGCCACAATGCATTCGTGTGAGTAGTGCAGGTTTACCAGATCAACAACTTGGGTGACTACTGGGACTTCCTCTGTACGCCACAGCCTGGTTATGCACAATCTAGATGCCAGAAGAATGTGGGATGTAACATATCTCAGAGAGGCAGGAGTATCCTCAATTGTCAGGTTCAGTAGGGCTAAGTTTGGGTTTGGAGTAACTGTCATTTTGTTAGTACGGGACAAGAGTTTAAAGATTTCAACCCAGTACGGTTGGATCTTATGGTAGGTCCATAGAACATGCAACAAGTCACCCTTGGCTGACTTACATTTCCAACAGTTTGTTCTTTATGAGAGTAGACTGGGTGCACCTAAGTTTTATCCCCTTCCACAAAAGGGTATTGAGGATAGTTTGAAGCAACTTGAAGTATGATAAAGGGATCGGGATGGGGAGGGTTCTAAAGTAGTAGAGTATCTGTGGCAGGCATAACATTTTGAAAGCCGCTAACTTGCCAGACCAAGAAAGTTCATGTTTTGCAATGTGTAGGGAGTCGGCGCGGATTTTGTGGAGTAGGGGTAAGAAGTTGGTGGCAAACAGAGACTTTGTGGTTCTGGTTAGCTTAATACCTAAGTAAGAAAGTTCTGAATCGGCCCACTTGAATTCATATTTAATTTGCAACAAATTCTTAGTAGTAGCATTCAGGTTAATGTTAAGGATAAACGATTTCGATGTGTTAACCTTATAATAGGAAATGTCACTAAACCAAGTGAGTAGCTTTTGAACCTCTGCCAGGGAGGAAGCCGGGTTGGAAAGTAGTAGAATTACGTCGTAGGCAAATAGGCTAATTTTGTGTGGGGTACTACCAATTTGTATTCCAGTTATATAGGGCAGGCGTCTAACATGGGAAGCTAAGGGTTCCAAAAGAAGGTTGAAAATAAGGGGTGACAAGGGGCACCCTTGTCGCGTACCGTTGGAAATGCGGAAAGGGTGGGAGGTCATACCTTCTGAGAATAATATTGCCGAGGGTGTAGAATATAGAGACATAATAGCACTGAAGATTAGATAGGTGAAACCAAATTCACGGAGCACTGATCTAAGGTAGGCCCAGTGTACCCTATTGAACGCCTTCTCTGCATCCAAGGAGAGGAGCAGAGAAGGCGTTCCAGTAGATTCTGCATAGTGGATAACATCAATTAAGCGTCTGGTGGCATCTGACGCCTGCCTTCCTTTTGTGAAGCCTGACTGATCTTTATGAATAAGAGTAGGCATGATGTCAAGCAGTCTCATCGCTAACATCTTAGAATACATTTTTACATCAATATTTAGTAAGGAAATTGGGCGGAAGTTTTGTGGTGAGGTCCAACCTCCATGTGGATCTGTGAGGCTTTTATCTGAAAGCACAAGTCAATAGACAGTTTGGCAAGCAAAGTCAAATGGGCTACAAATGGGATTTCTTCATACTGCACATATATTTATGTTTAGTATGAGGTTCTTGCCTGCACTGTTAGCTCTGTGAACATGAAGATAAACACATTTCCCATAAAAGATCTTTGAGTTCACATGTTAAGTCTGATATTTAATGGTAGCGCTACCCCCGCAGGAGCCGCTGGTTATATTTGGGATCGGCGTGTTACCTTTGTAGCATGTCTAGGGGTATGATGAAAGTAGATGATGTGAGCAGTAATAGAATGTGCTTTTATCCTTGCGCCAACATGGCAACAGGTAACCTCAGGTGAATACAGGAAAGTGGTGAAAGGAAAAGTTTCAGATTCAGGCCTTAATTATACAGAAGCAATCCTGCTTCATCTATACCTTTGATTCGTCGCCACTCCAGCCGGAGTGGGTGTAGTGGGTGTAGTGTACCCGGACAGACTCTCTCACAGAACTGGCAGCTAGGGTATCACTCGGAACCCTAAAAAGAAAAACAAGCCTCTGCCACAGACTTGGCTCAAATGAAAATAGGAGTGGTACCCCTGCCACAGGCCCTTGCTCTGGAATACGACTTGATGGAGCGATTCCTTCTCAGTAAGCAATTGTCTGAATTGTCCTCAGATAGTTCTTGATATAGGTGACCGACTGACAGGTTGCCACAAAACAAACTCCCAGTGTCTGGTCACCTCGATCCCCGATGGCTTGTCTAGGCCCTATCGGATCGCCTGCCTCCGGACTCTCCTCAGACTGACTCCCCACCGAACAGCACAAATCGCTTGGGATCTTCTCATAGAAGTGGGGACTCGGTAAGTCACTGGGGCCCCTCTGCAGCTTTAGTTTCTCCTGGCCATGAGGGCCCAGAGTCAGGAACTCCGCGTAGCACGTGTGCCCCGGCCTGGTAGGCCATCTCGCCGGGGCCTGTGATGTGCGCACACCCTAAAGGTGGGTGCCGCACCTGATCCAACCTCGAACTCCCGACGCCAAGATGGCGCCCTAAAGAAGTACCCTCCCCCAGCATGCCCCGCGAGGGAAAAACCTCCTCTAATTGGCTGCTGGCAAGAAGGCTATCTCACTGGAAAACCATCTACTGCCGCCACCATGGAAAAGCATCCTTGGAACACAGAATGGAGCAACAGCACAGCACCAACACTAAACTAACATAATTCACACTGATGAGAGCTAAGTACCATATTTATCAGGGTATACCGCGCACTTTTTTGCCCTGAAAATCAGGGCAAAATCGTGGGTGCGCGATATACACCGATACCCACTTTCCCGCCCCGAGTTTGAATACTGCGCCGACATATACGGAGCGCAGTACACTCGTGCATAGTCGGGCAGGCTCGGCTCCTCTCGCGCTCACGTCCTGGACGTACAGGACGTGATCGCGAGAGTAGCGGAACCTGCCCGACTATACACGAGTGTACTGCGCTCGGTATATGTCAGCGCAGTATTCAAACTCGGCACGGGAAAACGGGGATCGAGCGGGGAGGACGCCGCAGAAGGACGCCGGACCTGACGAAGAGGACACCCGAAGCCGCAGACGGACGCCTGACCCGACGAAGAGGATACCCTAAGCCACAGAAGGACGCCGGACCCGACAAAGAGGACACCCGAAGCCGCAGACGGACGCCAGACCCGACGAGGCCGCCGATGGACGCCGCGCAAGACACCAAAACTGTAAGTACAAAAATCTTTTTCCACAGGAATAGGGTCCACTTTAGGGGTGCACGCTATACGCCAGGGCGCGCAATACCCCGATAAATACGGTAGTTCTCTCATCTCCCTCTAAATTTGAATAGCGTCCGTACTTGGAAGTATAGGGGCGCTACATAATACATTTAAGTTTTGCAACATACTTTAGTAAAAGAGGTTGTAAAGATGTGTTTTTTATTTCCTAAATAGGTTCCTTTAAGCTAGTGCATTGTTGGTTCACTTACCTTTTCCTTTGAAATGTTTTTTTCTTTGTTTTCTTTGTCTGAATTTCTCACTCTCTGTTTCTCCTCAGTAAGCTGTTCTGGCTGACTAACCCCCAGCAAGAACTGCTGGATGATGGGAGAAAGTTTACTGAGGAGAAACAGGAAGTGAGAAATTCAGACAAAGAAAAAAAAGCGCCTGAAAAACATCTGAAAATGCCCGAAAAATGCCCCAGTGTGAAAGGGTCTTAAGAGCACAGTGACCTCCATAATCCTTAGGGTCCTTTCACACTGGGGCGTTTTTTGGTTGTTTTTCAGGCACTTTGGCGTTAAAAAAAAGCATGTAAAGCACCTGAAATAAGCCTCATCTGCAATCCCAATGTGAAAGCTTGAGTGCTTTCAGAGCCCTTTCACACTGTCAGCGCCCAAAAAATGCTGGTAAAGCGCCGATATGACCCCTTTCACACTGAGCGTTTTGGCATTAAAAAAAGATCCCTCAATAAGAAGGGGGCTTTAGGAGTGGTGTATTCAATGTGCCTAAAGTGCTGCAAAAAAGCTGCTTGCAGGACTTTTTTCGACTCCCTGCGAGCTCAGTGCCTCAATGTGAAAGTACTCGGGCTTTCACATTCGGATTGCAGATGCTGCTTCTTTAAGGTGCTTTTTTTTAACACTAAGATCGATTTCACACTGGGGCATTTTCCAGGCGCTTTAGTGTGAAAGCACTCGGCTCACGCATGCGCAGTAGGAAATCGGGCTTCACTTCCTGATTCCCTCACCGAGGATGGCGGCGGGGCATCCGAGACCCGAGTGATTGCTCGGTTTCAGCTGCCGTCATTGCGGGCACCCTGGACAGGTAAGTGTCCTGATTAAAAGTCAGCAGCTACAGTCTTAGTAGCTGCTGGCTTTTAATTCTTTTTTTTTTTTTTTTAAACCGGACCTCCACTTTAAGTAGTTAGGATGGCCAGTCAAATTAAATTATCCCTTCAAGCAATATGGTAATCTCAAAACAAAAACTAATGAGTATTAAAGATTGATAAAAATAAATGAAAATGGATATACATTTTTATATTTTATGCATTTATTGACTTAATAGCTAATACATTTTATTTATACAGGTGGACAAAGTGGGGACTTGGATAAAAGAAAACCAAGATGAAATTGTACGCTGCCACAATGACGTGAGGAGCAAAGTAGATCCGCCAGCCAGTGACATGTGCAAAGTGGTAGGAAAATTCCCCACAATGGCTAATATTTTTAATCCACAGGCAGCTTAATTCTTCAATAAGACACAGAAGTTTCTCCCAATTCAATGTTTCTTTATCTATAGCAGTACAGAGGTTGTTTTTCCAGTCTTTTTAAGAACACAATGAGAGTTATTTACGAAATGCAAATCCACTTTGCAGTACAAGCAGGGCCATCTTAATAGCATTGTGGGCCCCTGGGCAAAGTAATGAACTGAGGCCCCCACAGGCCAGCACTACCAAATGCAACCCATTTTAAAATAAGTGGTCTGCGCTGCAAATAGGTAAGGGGTAGGGGTATAGCATGGCTCCCTCTCTGGTGGTGCCGGTACAGGGGTATAGTGTGGCTCCTTCTCTGGTGGTGCGGGAACAGGGGTATAGTGTGGCTCCCTCTCTGGTGGTGCTGATACAGGGGTATAGTGTGACTCCCTCTCTAGTGGTGCGGGTACAGGGGTATAGCATGGCTCCCTCTCTAGTGGTGCGGGTACAGGGGTATAGTGTGGCTCCCTCGTAGTGGTGTGGGTACAGGGGTACAGTGTGGCTCCCTCTCTGGTGGTGCGGGTACAGTGTGGCACCCTCTCCGGTGGTGCTGGTACAGGGGTATAGTGTGGCTCCCTCTCTGGTGGTGCTGGTACAGGGGTATAGTGTGGCTCCTTCTCTGGTGGTGCTGGTACAGGGGTATAGTGTGGCTCCCTCTCTGGTGGTGCTGGTACAGGGGTATTGTGTGGCTCCCTCTCTGGTGGTGCTGGTACAGAGGTATAGTGTGGCTCCCTCTCTAGTGGTGCGGGTACAGGGGTATAGTGTGGCTCCCTCTCTGGTGGTGTGGGTACAGTGTGGCTCCCTTTATGGTGGTGCAGGTACAGGGGTATAGCGTGGCTCCCTCTCTAGGGGTACAGTGTGGCTTCATCTCTGGTGGTGTGGGTACAGGGGTATAGCGTGGTTCCCTCTCTGGCTTCAGTCCTTTTTTTTTTTCTATTCCATTATCAGTAAATTCCTATGCTTTCTCCTGGTTACAGGCTCTCTCGCCCCCCCAAGCAGAGTGCATGCATGCTGGGGGCTGAAGCCTGCTCTCCGTGGACAAACCTGGGGCTGCCAATCCTCCAGGACTACATTTCCCATGATCAGTGTTGCCAACCTACTAGATTGAAATTCACTGACGTGAAATTCAAAATTTACTGGCACAGCCACGTTTTTACTGGAGTTTTCTAAAAGTTACAGAATTACAGTTTTTCATGCAAATTTCAGTACTTAAGCTACAAACAAGTACAATATGCAGTTAGTACAGTGGTTTATGACAGATATTAAGGTAAAAAAAACATATTTCTTATATTATTTTTGATATAGTAGGGACGGGTTATTGTAACCCATCAGATTGTCACCACTGGAGAGATTTCCCCTTAATTTCTGTTTAATAGCCACCAGAGAAAGTGAGGGAAATCCCAGTTAGCCACCAGGATCACAAGAACGTATGTCCTCCTCCTGTCTCCATTCTCCTTCATCTGCGGCCTCTACATCATCGTCCCATACTTTTACCAGAGCTGTTTCAGTTCCGTGACCTGGCCGGAAGCCTGATTGAAACATATTGAGTAATTTTTGGATTTCTAAATGTAGTTGTAACTGTTGTACAACTTCTTTCTCCATTATCTTGGAGAAAACATTTAGACCTGTTATGGTTTTATAGTACCTTGTTTCAACAAGGAGGGCACCACGCCCTCCTTGAATGATTGATTTATAAGCTGCGTGATAGCTGGTGCCAATATATTGGCACTTTCTTTCAGCAGTTTAGTGGCAATGATGTCATAGTGTGCTGTGCTGTTGCGCAGAGTCCCAATGATATTTTTAGTGGCAGCGATGGAGATGGGTTTTAAGGTGAATTTTGGTGCTTGAGGTGGGTATATTATGGTATTTGGGTTGGGATTAGGGAGGGGATTTATGCAGATTCCATTTTGCTCAATGCTTACACAGATTTTTTCAATTTTATTATGCCTTATATTCCTCCACCTTTTCTATCCTCCATCACTTTCATTCCTCTAGTATTCTGTCTCTCCATCTTTCTTTCCATAACTCCATCCCTCCATCCTTTGCTTCATCATTCCATTTCTCTGTCTCGCTCACATCCCTCCATGCCTTGCTCTGTCCCATCAGCCATCTCCCTGTCACCCAATGGATAAATCCATTCTTTAGGGCTTTTTCACACACACATCTGTTTTAATGGACTCCGCTTGCTCAGCAGGGATCGCTTCATTGAGCCCCACTGAGCCAAGAGATTGACCTTTTAAAACAGTGGTTCTCAACCTGGGGGTCGGGACCCCCTCTGGGGTCCAATGACAATTTGCCAGGGGTGACCAGATTCTGGGCTGTTCCTAAAGCCTGCACCGCTCTCCCAGCCTTTTCGCGTCCATCCAACAGAGCTGTCTCTTGGGAGTTTGTGGAAGCCCAGCTGGGCTGTTCCTGGAACACGCGGCCGCCCACTCAGCCTTTTTGTATTGTGTTCCGGACATGGGTGCGGGGCAGAGACTAGTGGTCAGCTGACTGGTGAGAAATGGCTAGAGGAGACCCTATCTTCTGGTTTTCATCATAGGTGTCACTGCTGCGAGACACCACCGAGCTGGAGACACAGTAAAGCCGGAGACACAGTGAGTAACACTACCTGTGATTAGAGTTGACATTAAAAGTCCCTACTACAGTTCTCAGATGACCTTGATCAAGAGCACCTAAGTTAGCTGATCAGAATTCCCCCCAGAACTGCCACTCCCACCCTCCATTAGAACTGCCACTCTTCCCAACTCCCCGCCAGCACTGCCACTAATATCATTCTCCCCATTAAGGAGTAAGGCCCCGTACACAAGACCGTTTTTCTCGGCAGAATCCATCAAGAAACTTGATGGGAGACGTATTCTGCCGAGAAAACCGGTCGTGTGTACACTTTTCGCCGAGAAAACCGTTGAGAAACTCGTCGAGACAAAAAGGTTCTCTATTTTCTCGACGGGAGTCGAATTTGGCTCGTCGAGTTTCTCGTCGGGCTGGTTTCCGACGAGAAACTCAACCGTGTGTATGCTGGGAAACCCGTGCACCTTCGGTAAAAGTAGCGTTTGTAATGGAAATAGCACATTTGTCACGCTGTAATAGGCTGAAAAGTGAAAATGTCTCTTACCAAACTTTTTCCTAACATGCAGTAACATGAGATTAGCAAAAGCAGCCCCAAGGGTTGTGCCAGTGGAATCAAACTTTCCCTGCCGTAGTATGTGTTGAAGTCACTGCGCTTGAGAATGAGGAGATTTGGTCTTTAATGTGTGTACGCAAAGCAAGCTTGTCGAGTTCATCGACAAGCCTAACAAGGAACTCGACGAGGAAAACGATGGGTTTCACCCGACAAGTTTCTCAGTTGTGTGTACGGGGCCTAAGAGAAGGAATACAAACAGAGAATACATGGAAGGGGGAGAGGGACGAACAAAGAAAAATGGAGAGAAAGAATAAGAGAAAGAACAAGAAAGATGGCTAGAGAGAGGGATGGAAAAAAACAAGAAATTTGCATACAGGAATAAAAGGGAAAGACAGGATAACAAAGAGAAAGAGGTACATCCTAAAATGTACCATAAGGGGTTTTAATATTGTATCAGTGGAAGGGTCTCAGGGAGCGCTAAATGTCTGTGGATTAGGGGGCGCAGATTACTTGTCTTGCCTTGGGTGCCGACAACCCACGCTATGAAAATCATTTTACTGTTATGGGTCCCCACAATTTGGGAAATTTTATGAAGGGGTCACATGACTAGAAAGGTTGAGAATCACTGTTTTAGAGCTTCGCTCTACTCTATGTGGGAATCGGATGAAAACAGATCCGCCTGTCCGTTTTCATCCCATCTGACAGAGGGATGGAAAATAGGGTTTCCATCCACCTGGATTAGCGGATTGGATGCCAGCGGACATGTCACCGCTTACATCCGTCACTCCATAGAGGTGAGTGGAGCGTCCGATCAGGTCTGACTGAAAAACTGTCAGACAGACCTGAACGTGTGAAAGAACCCTAACTCACTCCTCACTCTTTCCATCTCTCTGTCCATCCCCCTCCCCCATCACTCCACTACTATGTCTTTCCATTATAAACAAAAAAAAGACTTCAATGCGCTTCCACACCAAATTTGCTTACTATTTACAAAAAAATATATGAATAATAAATACCTTAAGACCACCAAGCGTAATAATTAAATATATAATTATCATACATTTTATAAAACACACTATACAACACCAGCACTTTTCATCTACAAAACCAGCCTGATCTGTGATATTGCTGCTGCTGCCTCCCCTCTCCTGGAATGCTGGGATTTGTAGTGCCACAGCCTGACACATGAGGTGGTCATACAGGAGAGGAGGCTGTGCCTGGTGAGCAGATAATGGGTAGGGATCAGGGGCAGACTGACCATTGAGTCTCTCGGGCACTGCCCAAGGGCCCCATGCCACTAGGAAGCCCCATCAGGGTTTTTTTTTTACATCTGTCCCTGATATGTCCGAAACCGTCATGCTTGTGATGTGAAAATCCTGAGATTTTAGCTGCCCTGCCTCTGCACTGTCTCCTGGCGTGGTGGTCATCTGTAAGCCCGGGGGGCCCCATAATCTTCTATTGCCCGGAGGCCCCATGAGTTGTCAGTCTGCCCCTGGTAGGGATAGAGAGGTGTAAGAGAGATTGGGGGGGAGATCTCAGAAAACATGCTCACTTTAGAAGCAGAGCAGTACATAGCCACACATAAAAATGATCTACTGTAACAGCATGAGACAGAAGCTAGCTACACAGAGCCCATTCTCCTCTGCCCTCTCTCTCCCTCTTCCTCCCTCTCTTCCTGCCCACTAAGATAAGCCACTGACAGGACTGATTGCATTTTGCTTGGCTAGCTTACCTTAGGCTAGGCTGAACTCCGTCCTCCAATGCAGGCTGTATGGCTCCACTCCCTCCCCCTCTCAGCATCTCCTGTGAGGAACTTGAATAAGGCTTCGGCCGGGAACTACACATGCGCAGTACGTACTACATCCCCCTAGATCGGAGCCAGTCTTGATGGGGCCCCATCAGCACTTGTGGCCCCTGGGCACTGCCCCAGTGTGCCCGCTCAGTAAGACGGCCCTGAGTACAAGTGCAGTCTCTCTAAATCTAATGCCGAGTACACACGACCGTTTTTCATGACGAGAAAAATCAATTTTTTTAAATTGGTCGTGAAAAACGGTTGTGTGTTTGCTCCAGAGCATTTTTCTTGACGAGAAAAATGCTCGTTAAAAATTTAGAACCTGCTATATTTTTTCTCGTCGTTTTTCACGTTGTTCTTTTTCACGCCGTGAAAAAGAGTCATGTGTACGCTTTAATGAGGGGGAAAAAAACGTGCATGTTCAGTAGCAAGTTATGAGACGGAAGCGATCATTCTGGTAAAACTAGCATTTGTAATGAAGATAGCACATTTGTCACGCTGTAACAGACTGAAAAGCACGAAGACAAAAAAGCGCAAATCGTCTCTCACCAAACTTTTACTAACACAAGGTAACACAAAATCAGCAAAAGCAGCACAAAGGGTGGCGCCATCCGAATGGAACTTCCCCTTTAAAGTGCTGTTGTATGTGTTGTTGTACGTGTTGTATGTCACCGCGCTTTGCTCGAGCATTTTTTTTCATACGTGTGAGAAAACCATTTTTCCATGACATGAATAACGGTCATGTGTACGTGGCATTAGGGGTAGATCTGAAATGAGAGGAAGCTCTACTGATTTTATCATCTAATCATGTGCAAGATAAAATGCTGTTTTTTACTTTCCTTGCATGTCCCCCTCGGACACTTGTACTGTAGTGCCAAGTGGATTTTGCTTTAGTAAATAACCCCCAGTATATTCTCTCCCTTGTTTATATGAGTTTTTATCACAAGCCTCCTTATTTAAATTAACCACACCCATTTGTACGGACTGGAAGTGATGCAAAATTGGTCCAATTGGGACACAGTGCATCAAAACTCTTCTTTTGTAGGAAAATTATCAAGTAGAGACCCTGCTAGATTGTTATTCCTGTCTTTATCTTCCTAAGGCCTCAAAAACAATGGACATTTTTATAGCTGCTTTTTTTGCGTTAGACATTTTTTTTTTTGTTGCAGCCAGTAAACTCTCCAGCATGTTATCCTATGTGTCCGTCCACACATAGGCTGTTATCAGGGGTTTTTGGCTGAAAAACAAAAACAAATAAAAACAACCTAGTGGGTTTTTAGAGGAGTTTTTGAGCTGTAAAAATGCTCTAACACTGGTAAACGTGTTAAAACGCGGCTAACCGGCATTTCTAAATGCACAGCGGAAAAAAATGCATAAAAATTCATGTTTTTAATGTGGCAACGCCGCTGCCGTTTTTATAATGTCCAGTGTGCATGAAGCCTTACTATTGCTCCCCCCATTTCCTGTCTTAATGTCACAGAGCAGGAAACGAGGAGAAATCTCTAAAGTTGTCATAGAGCAATATAACCTTGACAAAAGTATATGTCTTCCCATGTCTATCCAAAACCCAATAAAATATTCTGCCTGGAAGATGGGTTTAAAAAAAAAAAAACAGCTACATTTTGAATTGCATTGAGTTAGTCAGATTTTTAGCTGAAGCTCATGTATTTGTTTTGCAATTAGATTTGGAATGACAACGCTGCCAAAAACGCGCAAAGTGTTGCAGATCTGTGCACTCAAAAGCACAGCCATCCATCCAAACGTATAATAACAGGTCAGTATTAACCTCCCTGGCGGTATGATTCCTTCTGGTTTTAGGTGCTGAAAGCGGTACCATTATTTTGCATGGAAATTTGGCATTTCATATTGTAGGCCTGTAATTCTTAGGCGGCGTACACACGATCGGATATATCCGATGAAAACGGTCCGCGGACCATTTCCATCGGATATATCCGATCGGGAGTTTGATCCGATGGCGTGTACACACCATCGGATCAAATTCCCCGCCGCCGGACGGCGCGGTGACGCGGCGGTGACGTTGACGCCGCCGCGTCACCGCCACGTCACCGCACCAGGAAGTAAAACACTTCCGCGCATGCGCCGAATCCATTCGGCAGCGGCGCGGCGGCGGTGGGACCCGACATGTCTGCTGGTAAGTGTACTAACCAGCAGACATGTCGGGCGGACAGATTCCACCCGATAGATTTCAAAGCATGCTTTGAAATCTGTCGGGTGGAGAAATCTGTCCGCTAGCCCATACACACGAGCGGAGATGTCTGCTGAAACGGTCCATCGGACCGTTTTCAGCGGACATATCCCCTCGTGTGTACGCGGCCTAAGTAATAACTCACTTAAATCTGTCCAAACAAGAGTCTAGTAGACATCCTGGGTATAATAAAATTTGAAACACAAAATCATAAATTATAATATGATAAATACATATAAATAATTATAACAAATAATATAATATTTATTAATAATTAATAATTTATTATCGCTGTTTTTTAGCTGGTCTTAAACCACTTTTAAAATAAAGGGACACTTTTTGGTTGCTATGGACAATGTCCAGTTTCCAGGCAGAAAGAACAGTTTTTATAATGTAAAAGTGCATGTAGGACACTGGGCAGACCACTAGGGACAAAGGGGGTGTGTATTTTTTACATACAGTATTGTATTTATTTTTTAAATTTGGCGCCGTTTGCCACCCTGTGCGTCGCAACGTCGCAGGGAACGGCGCTCGGAGGCACTCAGCACTGTGAATCCAGCAAGGAAGACACAGCTCGATCACACAGCTGGGAGGCATCGCAGGATCCAGGGACAAGGTAAGTAATTCCCTGCCTGTGGACACTGCAAGGCGATCTCGAGTCTGGCTTGGCGTTTTTCCACCGAGTCAGACTCAGGATTACCGTTTAGGGGGTTAATAAGAGTATTAGACCATACCTATATAGAATTCAATTACACAAAAAAAAATAAGAAACATAATATATTAACTACTTCAGCCCCGGATCATTTTGCTGGTCAAAGACCGGGCTACTTTTTGCGATTCAGCACTCTGTCGCTTTAACTGACAATTGCGCAGTCACGCGGCATGGCTCCCAAACAAAATTGATGTTCTTTTTTTACCGCAAATAGAGATTTCTTTTGGTGGTATTCGATCACCTCTGCGGTTTTTAAGTTTTTGCACTATAAACAAAAATAGAGCATCAATTTTGAAAAAAATTCTATATTTTTTTACTTTTTGCTATAATAAATATCCCCAAAAAATATATTTAACATTTTTTTTTGTCCTCAGTTAAGGCCGATACGTATTCTTCTACATATTTTTGTTAAAAAAATCACAATAAGCCTTTATTGATTGGTTTGCACAAAAGTTGTATTGTCTACAAAATAAGTAATAGTTTTATGGCATTTTTATTAATATTTTTTTTTTTTACTAGTAATGGCGGCGATCAGCAATTTTTATTGTGATTATGACATTATGGCGGACACATTGGATACTTTTGACACTATTTTGGGACCATTTAAAAGGCACTGATTACTGTGAAAATGACACTGGCAGTAAAGGGGTTAACCACTAGTGCACTTGTCGCTTTATTTTGGTTTATAGCACAAAAACTTAAAAACCACAGAGGTGATCAAATACCACCAAAAGAAATCTCTGTTTGTGGTAAAAAAATAAATTTTGTTTGGGAGCCACGTCGCGTGACTGCGCAATTGTCAGTTAAAGCGACGCAGTGCTTAATCGCAAAAAGTAGCCCAGTCTTTGACCAGCGAAATGATCCAGGGCTGAAGTGGTTAATATATTATGTTTCTTCTTTTTTTTTTGTGTGTAATTGAATTCTATATAGGTATGGTCTAATACTCCTATTAACCCCCTGAACCCCAGGGGTGCTTTACAAAAATAAATAAAAATGATTGTTCATTTTACTTTATTTACTTGATTTTGACACTTTTTTCCCCAAAAATATTTTTTTTATCACTTTTATTCCTATTATAAGGAATGTAAACATCCCTTGTAATAGGAATATAACATAACAGGTCCTCTTTACAGTGAGATATGGGGTCAATAAGACCCCACATCTCACCTCTAGGCTGGGAAGACTGAAAAAAATACCCTGGCCTCAATCGTAGCGGTGAGTCTGTAAAAGCACCGGAGGGTGGCAGGAGGGGGGACGTATTGCATGGTATTGTGGTATTGCAGAGTATTGGGGTATTGCAGAGTATCGCACAGGGAATTGCAGAGTATTGGGGTATTGCAGAGTATTGGAGTATTGCAGAGTATTGTGCTGGGTATTGCAGAGCATTGGGGTATTGCAGAGTATTGGGGTATTGCAGAGTATCACGCAGGGTATTGCAGAGTATTGGGGTATTGCAGAGTATTGTGCAGGGTATTGCAGAGTATTGGGGTATTGCGCGGGGTATTGCAGAGTATTGGGGTATTGCAGAGTATTGGGGTATTGCAGAGTATCACGCAGGGTATTGCAGAGTATTGGGGTATTGCAGAGTATCGTGCAGGGTATTGCAGAGTATTGGGGTATTGGAGAGTATTGCGCAGGGTATTGCAGAGTATTGGGGTATTGCAGAGTATTGCGCAGGGATGGCTGAGCTGGGATGGATGAATGGCTGGATATGTGACTACAGTTGTCACAGATCCAGCCCTCCGTGCTGCTGCTGCCTCCGCTCTCCCCCTCTCCTCTCACACTGCACCGATCGGTACAGAGAGGAGAAGGAGGAACCAGTGTCATTACATGACGCCGGTTTGTTTACAAGTGATAGCTCCGTCATTTGACAGAGCGATCATGCGGTAAACGGCCGCTATCAGTGGTAAATTAACGCGATCCGTGATGCGCCCAGGGGACCCGTGAGTGAAGGATTCTGGGCTGCTTCTCCTGCTCCTGGATAGGCCTCAGGCAGCCTAGCAGCCAGGTGTCCACAGGATAGGCTGCAGGCCATCTAGGTGGCACAGAACACCAATCACCCGACACTACCTAAATAAATAGGCTCTCCCAGCATGCCAAGGCACCAAAGAAACCCCTGCCAATTGGGTAAGACACCCCATCCATTCATAATCTGACCTTACTATTACCCTGTCGATCTAATGTCACTAGCAACAGTACCACCCAGTGACAGAAGAGAAAAGGTGCAGCAACTCCAGAATTAGAAAGGGATCAGTGGATATTCTAACAATTAGCCAAAACATTTACTATCTGGCAAACTAAATTTGTAAGCAGCCCTGCCTAAACACCCGGGTGCTACACTAATATGGAGGTGCTTCTTTTTGTATTCTGTGATGTTTGTTATCTAAGTTCTACTGCTTTTTCCATAGCTCCCAACTGTCCCTGATTGGGAGGGACTGTCCCTGATTTGAAGCAATGTCCCTCTGTCCCTCTTTCCCCCTCATTTTGGTCTGATCTTTATAGTTGTATATAAAATGCATGTGCTAATAGGTGTTCCTCGTTCCCATTTCAAAGTGTTGGAAGGTATGTTTTTCTATTACTGTATTTGTGAATTTTGTATATTTCAATTATTTTTTGTTTGTTAGAGCCATTTGTCACTACTTGTGGGGAAAACCTTTATTTTTCATCCGCTAAGGATCCATGGAAATACGCAATTGATGATTGGTTCAGTGAAAAAAATGAATTTGTTTATGGGTATGGAGCTAAAACACAAGGTGATGTAATCGGACACTATACTCAGGTAATTACAAAGTATCTGGCAGTTATTGAGATGGTATTGTTAGCAGTCTAAAAGCAAAGAACTGCAAGGATCATTACTTCCTCCTAATGTAAACCTGAGCACTTCAACCTGAGAAGTGTGATAAAAACAAGAGGTCAGGAGATCCGAAATACAATGAATTTGCAAATCTTGTAAAAGCTGAGCTTAGCTTTTACATGAAAATGGTTTGCATATAACTTTGGCTGCATGTAGCTTTGGATCTACTGATTTCTTTAGAGAACATCAGCACCACCCTCTGTATAAATACAGTGTGAGTGCAGAATGTTGCTTGTAGCAAAGTCTTTACATCTTCCAGCCTAACGAGGACCTTCAAGGCCAAAGACAGCTGACATCCTTCCATATGTAGTGGGTTGTGAGGCATAGTGGGTTCAACGATAGTGAAAGTCATTGGGCGCCAGACACTTTTGGATGCAAAAGAAGTGTTATTTCTTTTAACAGTCCTTTTATATTTTGAAGAATGAAACAGAAAAAGGGGAACACCCTCACATTGCCACATCCATTTATAGGGAGATAAGGGGATTACTCAAAAAAGAATAATCAAATGATCGGACTTTAAAGGCAAGACAAGGACAGAAAAAAATATATGTTTATTACAAAAGATATACAAACAACACAATGTTCAAAGATAAAAACCATGTGAAAAGTATGGATAGTGTCCATTGTGTGTCTACGTGTTTTGCCGTGAGGCTTCTTCAGGACAAGCAGCAAAAGGAAATAATGACAAAGGAAAAATCTCATTATCTTTGGATAAGTAGAGCCAGATCACAAAATGAGTATTTAGATGTCAAAGGTTTCCCATATGTAGATAATATATCATTTATATTTTAATGGGAAAGAGGGTTAGGGCCAGGACACCCTTTGAGTGGTTGCAATTTCAATTTGCAGACTCCGAGACTTCAATAGGAGGACAGCCGTAGAGGGAAAGGCCCCAGCAAGGTGCAACTTCTGCATGCACAGGATTGCTGTCTCTTATGGCAACAGTACTTAACAGTTCCTAACACAAAGTTCAACAGTTCACTCAGCTTCACTACAACTTCTACTTGTAGTTCTACAGCCCCTTGAGCTCCTAGTCTCTCACTAGACTCTCTGATTCACTGACTCTAAATCCTGTGAGCTCCTCAAGGCTTTTTAGGGGGTATCTCCCTCAAGTGTCACCCACGCTTCCTTGCTGGGTCCCTAGCTTGGCACTCCGGATACTCCTTAAGCTTCACCCCTGCTGACTGGCTTGGTCACTGACTTTACTCACAAGGCTTCTCTGCAAGCGTCACCTCCGCTGGTTAGGTCGCTGACTTGATTCCAACCTGAAGTTTCCAGATTCTCTACTGTGCCCGTTCTGTGAGAATACTGCTCTGGTACTTGCTTCCGTTACTTACTGTGATCCCTGATAAAGGTGGTTGTTCCCTCTGTGGTGACAGCTTCCCTTCTACCTCAGACCACTGACAGTTTCTCCAACCGACAGAACCATCACTTCTGGTTGGACTGCAAGCCACAATCCCAAACCTGCACTGCCCTCTTACTTCTGGATAGCCCTTCACACAGCCTGGCAGCTAGATGCCACCGTAATAGGCCCAATCTTCAGCCTAGCAGCCCTGGGAGATACAACACATGTCCACCCAGACAGCGGTCTGGGTGGCACAGAACACAAATCACCTTAAATCACATTAAAGTCACAGCTACAGCCATCCCTGCCTGCAATACCCTGCATAACCCTGCCCATACTCTGCAATACCCTGCCTATACCCTGCAATACCCTGCCCATACTCTGCAGTACCCTGCAATACTCCACAATACCCTGCAGTACCCTGCAATACTCCACAATACCCTGCAGTACCATGTAGTACCCCACAATACTCCGCAATACCCTGCAATACACTGAGATACCCTGCAATACCCTGCAACAAACACCATTGTATTCTCTAGGGTCTTTGCTAAAATAAACATTATATATATATATATATATATATATATATATATATATATAATGTTTTGGGGTTCTATGTAATTTTCTAGCAAATAAATAATGATTTTTCCATGTAGGAGAGGAATGTCAGAATTGGCCTGGGTGCTCCAGAACGCCTAATGGTGCTCCCTGCATGCTGGGCCTCTGTATGTGGCCACGCTGTGTAAAAGTCTCCCACATGTGGTATCGTCATACTCGGGAGGAATAGCAGAATGTGTTTTGGGGTGTAATTTGTGGTATGCCTATGCTGTGTGTGAGAAATAACCTGCTAATATGACAATTTGGTGAAAAATTAAAGAAAAAATAAATCTTGATTTTGCAAAGAATTGTGGGAAAAAATGACAACTTCAAAAAACTTGCCATGCCTCTTTCTAAATACCTTGGAATGTCTTCTTTCCAAAAAGGGGGTATTTCTACCTTTCTGGCATGTTAGGGTCTCAAGAAATAAGATAGGCTGTCGGTACTTCAGGAGCGATCAATTTTCAGATATTGGCACCATAGCTTGTGGACTCTATAACTTTCACAAAGACCCAATAACATGCACCAATTTGTACTTATTTTTTTTACCAAAGATATGTAGCAGTATACATTTTGGGCACAATTTAAGAAGAAAAATTACAAATTTGCTAAATTTTCTAACAGAAACAAAGAAAAAATAATTTTTTACAGAATTGTCAGTCTTTTTTCTTTTATAGCGCAAACAATAAAAAAAAAACAACAGTCATTAAATACCACCAAAAGAAAGCTCTATTTGTGTGAAAAAAAAGGACAAACATGTCATATGGGTACAGTTTTGTATGACTGAGTAATTGTCATTCAAAATGTGAGAGCACTGAAAGCTAAAAATTAGTCTGGTTAGGAAGGGGGTTTAAGTGGTCAAGTGGTTAAGAATGCCACCCCTTTTTATAATCAGTATAGAACTATAAAACTTCAGTGATACTTTGATCCAAAACAGTCCTGACAGATGTGTATGAATGAGTCCATTATTTGAAGAAATAGGCAATCATTTTACTATCACAGCCTATTCTAACTAACTTCATGTTCAATATCCATGACCAGTTACCGTCCATTTCACTTCAGATGGACTACAGTTTCCCAGCAATTCACTTTTCTTCTTTAAAAGGAACTCCGGGCACAGGGCATGACTACATTTCAAGGAGCAAGCAGTCAGGCCAAATTGCAAGAGACCACACTTCAGGAACAGGTCCCCTTGCAAGAATATCTTCAGTCTGCCCACAAGGCAGCCAAGGAGAGAACTTTTCTTCCTTCTTTGGCTATCAACAACCTGCTGAAGTTCAAAGATCGCTCTTCAGGGTGAAACACCCCAAAAACATCAATCTTTAGCCAACGTGGCTCAAATGATCACTCCCTGTAACTGCCGGCAGTATTTAGTCCAGCACATTCCTGGCATTACAGATTTCTGGGATATTTCCACCAATAACATTTTGAATGGGTGTGCAAGGTAACTGTAAGCAGAGCGTCCTTGACATCACACATATTTGTAATCCACAAGGTATCACTTTGACAAGACTTCACCAATAATATCTGGAATCTGGCAGTGTTACATCTTGGCTTTTGTCATTTACAGAGACCACATGGTATTTTACATCTTGCTTGTCTGGCCTATAGAGGATTACACTGTCAAGGTTAATTTTGTGGCTGTAGCCCCAGATATTAAGCACTAAAAGTTATTTCCTGGACATTTTGAGTGATAACTTTAGAAAGTCTATCTTTAAAGATATTTGAAGAAACTCACAAACGGCCTCATCCACCCATTGTGTTTCCTTCTCGGGAAGATGGGGTGGAATGTTAGGGTGTAAATACTCGTAATGTTCCGCTACTTTCTTAATGATTATGCGCTGGATCTTGGACAGCCGAGGCAGGGTTTTAGGGTCTCCGTACCCAGATATAACCCGAGCATCTGGGGCATGCTGAACTGGATAAATACCAACCACCTCCAGCTTAAAATCTGTTTTGGAGCTTGGCATAGGCTTATTTGGCTGGGCTGTGGGAGCTCCATGGATTCCCTTGATCTTCCTTGAAGGACATGGCAATGCTAACCAGCGGAGCTGTACTGGCTGACAGCATAATCTGCACACTTGCAGTAGTAGTAGCAGGTGTCTCGTCTCCTTGCATATTAGTGATTAACTCCTTATCACTCTCTCCACTTCCCATGGTAAGACAGAGTGTCTGAAAAAAGCTCTGATAATCCGAATCTAAAATGGTCGAACACTCTTCGGACGAGAGATGATTTTTCCTAGATTTTGCCTGGGTTGGCACCTCTATATCAACTCTCTTCATGGCCACCGGTATCGCCTCCCCTATACGCACACCACGCTCACTGCCTGCTGACTTACCCAGTCCCGGTACTTTTCTCTCGGTCAACTAAGTCATGAACGCGAGCAACCTGACCCGGCCTCTGCCCTTTTAAGCTGTTGGTGTGCTGGGACCTGGGGTAGTTGCTGTGGTAGAGGTAGCAGCTTCCGGGACAACTTGAGAGACAACCAACAGGCTTTGGGCATCACTCTCCGAAAGGAACATCAATGCTCTTGTCACAATCCACTTGTAGGATCCTTGGAGGTAGGGTTGGAGAGGCAACCTCGAACAGATGCTCCCCGCGGCAGCCACATACGATCCAAGGTCTCAACTGCGTGGTTAGGGCAGAACATTTTCCACAAATAAATCCCAGAGTCTGATAGCCTCTGACCATGTACAAGGCAAGCTAACCATTCGGTATGTACCGCACTCTGGTATCGCTCACAACAGGTTTTTCACCGCTCGGGTCAACGTAGATGCTCGGAGCATACTTTTCCAATCTGCCACAAACTGCGCCATCTCCTTCACTAACCCACAATCAGACACATGTGGTGGCACTTCCTTTTCCTCCTCTGCAGAGCTAGAGCTCCTCCCCCTGCTAACGGATTGGTGCAAATGTTTCTTGAGAACTGTGATGCCTGCCTCCTTCTTGCTGCAGCGCTACTGTCATGGAGTTCATTTTGGGGCCTATTTTAACCCTTACAGCACTGGCGGGAAGTGTCAAAAGACCAGGCTGATTTTTTCATTTGAGACTTGGTGGTTCTTCCCCACACTGATAGTAAACATGACAACACAGTCTATACAAAGGGTAATTGTTACTTGCCATCTTCCCACGGAGCCAGACGAAGTCCCGATGGAGCTGAAACTGGTTACCATGGGCAACTGCTGCAAGGACAATACCTTAGCCCCACGTTGGGCGTGAAATGTAGAAAAGTCTTTAACCTCTTCCAGCCTAATGAGGACCTTCAAGGCTAAAGACAGCTGACATCCTTCCATATGTAGTGGGTTGTAAGCGCAAATATGGTGAAAGTCATTGGGCGCTAGATACTTCTTGATTGCAAAAGAGGTTTTATTTCTTCAAATAATCTCTATCAATTAAGTGCACTAGCTACTCCTGACAAGGAATTTGGTGAGGAGCTCCCTGTCTAAACACCAGGGTGCTATCACAGTTTTTTTTGTTGTTGGTCAGATTGAATGAAGGTGGATACTCGTACATTGTTGCAGCTTTGTTTGCAGGTGTTGCCTTGCTGGTAGTTGAAGGGTGCTATTTTTTTAGGTTAGGGTAGGCATTTTGTTGGTAGGTTTTACTGTACCAGTCATTAACTGGTGTATTTCTTAGTTTATCCCTTCTGGCTAGTCTGATGCTTTTCTGAAAAATATGATTCAAGCTCCAGGCAGTGCCAAAGTTACATTGCCAGTTACATTGCACAGTTACATTGCCAAAAGTATTGGAATGCCTGCCTTTACACGCACATTGAATATTAAGTCCCCCCTTGTATCTATAACAGCTTCAACTCTTCTGGGAAGGCTGTTAACAAGGTTTAGAAGTATGTCTTTTGGTATGTTTGACCATTCTTCTAGAAATGCATTCATGAGGTCAGGCACTGACGTTGAACAAAAAGGCCTGGCTCGCAGTCTTCGCTCAGATTCATCACAAAGGTGTTCTACCGGGTTAAGGTCACGGCAATGTGCAGGCCAGTCAAGTTCCTCAACCCAAAATCACTCATCCATGTCTTTATAGACCTTGCTTTGTGCACTGGTTAGAACAGGAATGGGTCATTCCCAAACTGTTCCCCAACTGTTGGGGGCATGAAATGCTGACACCTTAAGAGTTCTATTCACTTGAACTAAGGGGACAAGCCCAACCCCTGAATAACAAACCCTCACCATAATCCCCATAATCCCCCTCCACCAAATGATTTGGAGGGTGGCCCAATACTTTTAACAATACAGTGTGGATGAGTGAGTTTGGGGTGGAGGAACTTGACTTTCCTGACTTCAACCTGATAGAACACCTTTGTTATGAATTATAGTGTAGACTGTGAGCCAGGCCTTGTCATCCAACACCAGTGCCTGACCTCACAAATAGGCTTTTGGAAGAATGGCCAAACATTACCATAGACACTAGGAAGAAAAGAACAGCTGCACACCACAGGAAAGTTCCAACGATTTAATTCCAAAAATAGCAAATGACAGCCAACAAAGACAGAGTGTCTGAACCCAGGAGGCGAAGCGTGCGTTTCACACTGACCTCATTGCTTCTTCAAACCTCATTACTAAAGACACACTCCTAAACCTTGTGGACGGTTGGACTGCTGAGAAATAGGAGAATCGGTTTAGTAACCTATGCTACTAATGTCATTCTTGCTGTCTTTTAGGTCCTGTGCAGTGCAACTGCCTTGTTGAATAGTAAAGATAGGCGGTTGCTTGCACAGTACAAGTTTTAGGCTGCATTCACACCTGAACATTTAATTTTGAGGCAGAAAGTCAAGCGTTTTTGCCACAATTTTTTACAGCATTTTTCTACAGGTCAAAAGTTCACCAATGTAATGTTTTTCGGGCATTCTTTGCCTGAGATCCTCATAAAAGCTGGACATCACTGTAGAAGGCACCACTGCTACAGTGGTCTCTACTAGCTTCCGGGTCCTGTGTCAAGTTTATGCCCTGTTGCTTATACAAAGTGGGGATTTTATAACATCAAGTTTATTGAAGAAAACATGTACAACAAGGTCAAGTCGGGAGTCACAGCTCCCATTGTACTTGCAAAATACAAGGCAAGAGAATTAGTCAATGGACAGACTCATTGAATAATAACAATAAGAACAATGGAATATCCACACAATCATCAATACAGGCAAGGTATATCAAACTTGGAGATAAGCAAATGCCGATCAACTTCAACAATGGATTAACGTAGACAGGAGAGAGTGAAGAGGGGAGAGAAAGTGAAGTAGAGAGAGAGGAGAGAGGGACGGAAGGGGGGGGGATAAAGGTCAGTGGGGGAGTGGGGGCTGTCCACTCCTACACTATACCTGGAGGTCAATAGGAATTCAGGAGAGCCATGAGTGTACTGGGTCAATCAATCCGTCTCCGCAATTATTTTCTCACAGATCTGTGAGAATTTAAATTGGATCCACGGAGACCAAGTCTGTAGGAATTTCTCAGTAGCATCCATGGATTGGGCCAGAGTCACCTCCATGTGGTGGATGTCAGAGACCCTGGAGAGCCACTCACGGAGTGAGGGAACTCAAGAAGATTTCCAAAATAAGGGTACTAAGGATTTGGCTGCGTTAAAGAGGTGCTTGGTCAAAGAATTTTTATATCTCCTTAGAGACACGTTCGAAATGTGCAAGAGGCAACATGCCGCATCTAGTTTTATCTTGTTCTCCGTGATCAGTTGAGTATACTCACAGACCCCTTTCCAATAAGAGGCAATTGACGGGTATTGCCACCAGATATGAAGTAGCGTCCCCTTGTCTCAACCGCATCTCCAGCAAGTGTCTGGTGTCTGTGGGAACCAAGAGTGCAACTTCACGGGTGTAGCATACCAATTTGTAAGTAATTTAAAGGCAGTTTCCTGAGTTCTGGTGCTGAGAGAGCACTTGTGGGCTAGGATGCAAGCCCTTTTCCATTGAGTCTCTGAGATCGGTAAATCTAAAGCTCTGGACAATCTCTCTCTGAATCCGTCATCCTCCTGGACTGGCTCATCTCGCAGCCAGACATAAGCGGTCGAGGTTGCCCTCCTGACAGGTTCGCCCGCCAGGCACACCGACTCCATCTCCGTGGGTTCCCTGCTAAAGTCATGCCTCTTAGAGGAGTGGTTGAAGTAGCTTCTTAATTGGAAGTAAGTCCAAAGAGGAAGGTTTGGTGAGTCAATGTCTGATTTTAGGGCGCTAAAGTCTTTAAATGATTTGTTTTGGAAACAATCCGTGGCGAGAAGTGGTTTGGGTGCGTTGGGGGGACTGAGGAACCGATTTCCCAGTCCTGGGATAAAGTCAGGATTATTGAACAGGGGCGTTAGTGGGCTCAATGGTATGGATAGTCCAGAAACTTTTGTAAGCTTGTGAAAGATCCCCAGGGTAGTTCCCACTAGTGGGTGTGTCTTAAGCAAAATGGGGTAGCTGGCCCACGGCAACCAAGGGGAGAAATGCAAAGGGATGGGGCTTAGGTCGTCTTCTAGTTGTATCCAGTCTTTGAGTCTAAAATGGCAATGTCAATCAATAATTCTGGTGACATGTGCTGCGTAGTAGTAGTTTTTAAAATCTGGGACGCCCATGCCCCCCTTACACTTGGCCTGTGCCAGTAGATTGGCTCTTATTCTCGGGTTTTTATAGGCCCAGATAAACCTCTGTTGGATTGAGGAGATGCTTTTGAAGAATTTCAGGGGGATTTTAATTGGTAGGTTACGAAAAAGGTATAGGAGTTTCGGCAGGATGACCATCTTGCACATGGCCGCCCTGCCAAACCACGATAAATTACAAGCATGCCAGCTCCGCAAATCATCTTCTATCGTCTTAAGCATGGGGGGAAAATTACGAACAAATATTTGTGAGATATTCGGTGTCAACCATATTCCCAAATATTTGAGTGCGGACGGCACCCATCTAAAAGGGCAGGAGGACTTGAGCGTCCCCATAGCATGTTCAGATAGATTGACATTCATGGCTTTGGATTTTGAGAAATTCGTTTTAAAATTGGATAGTGTGCTAAACAAGGAGAACTCCCTCATAAGAGACGGCAGGGAAACATGGGGGTTGGACAGGAAAAAGAGCAAATCGTCAGCGTAGGCTGCGAGCTTGTATTCTTTGCCTGTAACCTTAAAGCCCTGTATTGCCTCCTCAGCCAAAATCCTTCTGATGAAAGGCTCAAGGGAGAGGATAAAAAGAAGGGGCGAGAGAGGGCAGCCTTGCCTAGTGCCATTGCAAATCTGAAAGGTCTCCGACAGGGAACCATTCACCTTAACGCGTGCCGACGGGTTTTTATACAGGGCGGATATCCAGGACATCATGTGAGACCCCAGCCCTATGTGTTTGCAGGTGTCAAACATATAGTCCCACGCCACCCGATCGAAGGCCTTCTTAGCGTCAGTGGACAAGAGAAGGTCTCCAATCTTCTTGGAACGCGCCGCGTGTAGTAAGTTGAGTGCCTTAGTGACGTTGTCTCTGGACTCCCTTCCGGGCATGAAAACGGCCTGGCTCGGGCCCTTTGATATTGTGTAGGTGTGATCTAAGTCTATTGGCCAATATTTTCGCTAGTAATTTAACATCTAGATTAAGAAGTGAGATCGACCTGTAGCTGGCACATAGTTGGGGGTCTTTATTTGGCTTCGGCAGGACAGTGATGTGTGCGGACAGGAATGTGGGTGGGACATCCCTAGGCAGGGCCAGGGAGTTCAATGCCTTCCGGAGAGGCTCGGCAAGGAGCTCCGTGAAGGTTTTGTAGTAGATGGAAGTGAAGCCATCTTGACCACCGTGTGGTTGATCGGGGCTTCTAGTTGCCCAACCGTCTCCTCCGACAGAGTGGGGAGGCCAGAGCTCACCAGATAGGTTTGGATCGCCTGGTGCCTAGTTTCATGTGGGTCGGAGGGGTTGCTCTGGACCGGAAAGCTATATAGTTTAGTAGAACTCATGGAAGTGTCTGGCTATTTTATCTGTTGTAACTTCAACCAATCCAAGGCCATTCCTTATGCCTTGTATGTTTTGTGGGTGACTAGCATTCTTCAATGCTCTAGCTAGGAATCTGCCTGATTTATCACCATGTTCGTAATATATTTTCTTCTTAAAAAACAAAAAACGTTTAGCTTTATAGTCTAAGATTTGCTGCAGGTCTTTCCTCGCAGCCAGGAGGGTGCGGGCTAAACTCTCTGATAGGGACTGTTTGTGTTGTGTTTCGAGCTTGAAAATGTTGTCCGCAAGTAGGCGGATGGACTTTTCCCTTTCCCTTTTACAATGTGAACCTAATCTGATGAGCTCCCCTCTTATTGTTTACTTATGGGCCTCCCAAATCGTTAATGGGTCTACATCTGGAGTGACATTACGCTCAAAAAAGTATTTAATCGATGCAGAGATGCCCGGGAGTAGGTGTGGATCGGTCAGCAGAGATGGGTTCAGTCTCCATGTAGTGGATTTAGGTGGGTGATTGTGTAACTCGAGGGAAACCGAAATCGGGGAGTGGTCAGAGACGGACTGGATCCCTATGTGAGCATCCGAGATCAAGTGAAGGTCCCTCTGGGACGTGAAAATGTAATCTATTCTGGAGTACCGGTCATGAGGAATGGAATAGAAAGTGTAGTCCTTGGTCTCTGGGTGGGCAAAACGCCAGGAATCTATTAATTGCATGGATCCCAATAAAGTTTTAATTTTCTTCAGGATCTTATAAGAGATGGACGACTTTCCGGTGGAGGTGTCTGTCAGGGGGTTCAACGGAATGTTAAAGTCTCCCCCCAGGATCACACAACCCGCACTGAAGCCCTTAAGCAGGGACATCACCTTCTTGCAGAATGTGAGGTGTGAGGAGTTGGGAAAGTAGACTTTGGCTAGTGTGAGGGGCACTCCGTTACATGTCCCCTTCAGGAAGAGGTATCCTCCTTCTTGGTCTATCAGTTTGTCCGAAATGTCAAAGAAGGCATGTCTGCTAATTAGGATAGAGACCCCTTTGGACTTTGCAAGGCTATTCGTGGCGTGGAACGCCTCAAGGAAATAGGAGTCGGTGAGCCTAGGCACCTGGGCGGTTTTAAAATGAGTTTCCTGCAGGAAAACAAACTTCGGCTTACCTTTTTTTAATTCCCTCAGGAGGGAGGACCGCTTTTCAGGGATGTTTAGCCCCTTGATATTGTGTGATACCACTGTCGGATTCTGTCCAAGAGATGAGTACGCCATCTTGAGGATGCAGAGAGAGATGGGGGACCGTTGCAAAGTAATGTGGCTAAATGAAAAGCAAAATAAATGGTATGAGAAAGGATATACGATGCTGACACGCTTGAATCTAACTGAGACAGCGATGAGGGACCGGGTGGGCAGGGGGTACGGTAGGAACGGGGCTGGGGTTGGGGAGGGATGGGGGGAGGAGAAGGGAAATGGGGGAGGTGAGAGGAAGAGGAAAAGAGAGAGGAGGAGAAGGAAAAGTAGAAGTAGGAAGATAGAGAGGGAGAGAGAAAGAAGAAAAAAGGAAAGGAGGAAGAGAAAAAGGAAAAAAAATAGAATTGGACAGAGAGTAAGTGTTACTGTGGAAGTCCTCCAGCCCTGTGCTTTCAGCACACTGTCAACCAGCCTAAGAACAGAGCGGCACAGGAGAGCATAGGAGACTAAGACGTAGTGAGAGTGCTAAACAACCGTTTCCTTCTCTATTTTATTCCCCACAACAGAAGCACAGGTAAGGGGAGATAGGAAAGGGGAGTGAGAGTGAGTACCTCCCCCAGTACTATAGCCCAGAAAAAAGGAAGGGAAAGGAAGATAAAACTTGTTTTTCTTGGGACTTGTTGAAACTTTTTTTTTTGGATGTTCTCCGAAGCCTTTAACTTAACTATATGTACATACTAATGTGCTACTTAGCCCACATGAAATAATCAGCCGAACTCAGATGAAAAAACAGATTAAGATGAATACACCATGAGAATTACACAAACATTGTGCTGCATTGACCTGTATTTAATTGAGGGTTCTGGTACAGGACTTTTTTGGATATCTTGAAGTTGTTTTTTTCTCTCTTTTTTTTCCCTTATCGTGTTATTTAATTCACCTGGAACAAATGAACTGACTCTAAGTAGGATCGTGAGTAACAGCAGCGCATTATAGTATATTTTCTTGCTCGTAGCTCCTTGTCCCTGGTCTCTCCTCCTTTTTTTTTTTTTTTCCCTCTCCTTCACGCAGCTCGTCGAGATGATGGGCAGTATGAGGGGGAGATCGGGAAGAGGGGGGGCGGTCCCTAAATCACCCCGTACAAGCCTAAGCCCTGGCCCCATGATTAAATATGTAACATTGGGGGCAAGCGAAAATAATCCAGGAGTAGAAAAACAGATCACTAAGGGATGGCAGACTGAAGTAAAGGAGAAGAGGGACAAGAAGGAAAAGAGAACACAAAATAAAACAGCCCCCGAAATAAGTGCATCTACAGAGTCCCAGGAAGTAAGAGAGGAAGAAGAGACAGAGGTGGACATGGAAGGGGGGGCAGTAACATCAGATAAAGAGGAACAAATAAGTAAGGACAAACCCCTAACAAAAAGTGAGATGAAAACAATGTTCCTAGCGCTGGACAAATCACTGAAGAACTTGGAGTCGTCACTGAAAAAAGAAATAGCTATAATTCATAATGATGTGGGACACCTATTGACCAGAGTGGAAAAGGTAGAAAATAAAGTAGATACCCACACAAACACGATAAAAGGACTAAAAGGGGAAATAAAATCTCTTAGAATGGAACAGAGGGAACAAGCATATAAGATGGAAGAACAAGAAAATAAAAACAAGAGAAGAAACTTGAGGATTAGAGGACTCCCTGAACAATCCCAGAAAGAAAACTTGAAAGAAATCATGGAGGAATTATTTAACCCCTTACTGGGAAATCAAGATCCAAATACGGTAAAAATTGAAGAAACCTTTAGGATAAGGAGGCCCATGAGAATTCCCACAGAGAGGCCAAGGGACATAATTGTAAGGTTTGAGAAATTAGAAGAAAAAACCCAAATATGGAGAAACATGAGGGGAAAACCTCCATTAAAATATGAAGGAAATCTGTTAGAAATATATCCTGACTTATCCCAGGATACACTAAGAAGAAGGAGGGCGCTAAAACCTTTGATAAAATCATTACAAGAACATGAGATACAGTACAACTGGGGTTTCCCTGCATGCCTGGTGGAAAAAAGAATGGTCAATCGGTGAGACTCAGGTTTATCGAAGAAACCCAAGAATTCTGTGGAAAACTGAACATTCCGGTACCCGAAGCTCTAAAGGGGAGCCAAGAACTAGAAATACAGGAAACACAGGAAGAAGCAGCATGGCAATTAGTCCCAAGAAAAAACCCATGAGGAAGACCAAACATGGAGCACTGGGAGCACGGGGTTTATGGGATAAGGAGGAATGGTATCAAAAATAAGTTGGGGGGGGAGGGTGATAGACCCAGGGATTCAGGGGGCTCTTGTGTCTGCCTAGGGGCAGACAAGGCGCCAGACAGCTCTCCGCCTCGGCACACATAGCAGGTAGGGAGAGAAAGGAGTAGAAACCTGCAAGACCATGGGTCTAAGAAACCAACTAGCGCTAAGGGATCAGGGGAGTTGGGGGGGAGGGGGGGAGGGGAGGGGGCAGAGGGGAGGGAGGAGATATGGGAGAGGGAAGGGAGGGACTGGGCAGGGGGTGGATGGGAATAGGGGAGAAGAGGGGAGGTGGTTTGCTTCAAAAAACAGAATAAAAAAGAAACTTGATAGACACGGTGGACCCCCTTGGGGGGCGGGTCAAGTAGTCCTAAATACTAGGAGGAGGAGGAAGCAACTGACAAAAAATGGGTTCAATAAATTTTATAACATATAACGTAAGAGGACTAAATTCCCCTCAAAAGCGGCATATGGTAATGCGAGAACTAGAGAGGAACGGCGCCGAAGTAATATTTTTACAAGAAACACATCTGGCATTAGAGAGCAATATTAAGTTATATTCCAAGCAAATCCCTACCTGGTTCTATAGTGATACCCCCACAAAAGGGGCAAAAGGGGTGGCAATTGGCTTCGCGAAAAATGTGGACTTTAAGATAGAGGTGAGGAAGACTGACCCAAACGGCAGATTTTTGATACTAATAGGAACCATTGCGAGTATAAGATATACCCTGGTCAATATATACGGTCCGAACAAGCGTCCTAAAAACTATTTCATAAAAATCTTAAAAGAACTAGAGGAGGTAAAAAAAGGCAAATTAATACTAGCTGGAGATCTGAACTTCTATATGGACAATAAATTAGATACCACATCCAAGAGGATGAATACAAAAACAAAAGAAACAAGAAGATTAAAAAAAAAACTTTTCGAATACCAACTAGGGGATATTTGGAGGATTTATCACCCCAGCAAAAAAGACTACACCTATTACTCAGCGGTACATAAAATGTACTCCAGACTAGACTACATTCTGATTGAACATAGTATGTTGGAGGAAGCTGTGGACTCAAACATAGAAATAGTCACATTATCAGACCATGCGCCGGTGACAATGAAAATGAAGGCCTACAGTGAAACAAGAGAAATGGGAATCTGGAGAATAAATGAAGATATACTAGAAGAACAAGAAACAGAGAAGATAATTGAAAAAGAAATAGAAATGTACTTTCGGACTAACGACACTCCAGACTTAAGTAAGGCAACCATCTGGGAAGCGCACAAGGCCGTTATAAGGGGACAACTAATTGCCATAGGCGCCAGAAAAAAGAAAGAAAGGGAAAACAATATAAAAAAGACCCTGAAAGAACTATATGAATTAGAACAAAGACATAAAAAGGACCGGAAACTTGAAACCCAGTGCGCCTTGGTGACTAAAAGAGAGACCTTGAAAGATCTATTGGAGCAAGAGACAAGGAAAGAATTCTACAGGATGAAAAAGGAGCGCTATATAGGTGGGAATAAACCAGGAAAATTTCTTGCAAAAATGTTAAAACATAAAAAGGCGTTAAACTTTATAGAAAAGATCAAAAACATAAGGGGTGAAATAGTGAACAAAACAGTAGATATAGCTGATGCATTCCATACATACTATAGTACCCTGTATGCAATCGGTAAGGACAACACATATAAAGAGGAAAAAAGGAGATGGGAGAAAATTCAAAAATATTTAAATAATGCAAATCTGCCAAAGTTACAAAAAGAACGTCTGACAGCTTTAGAAATGGAGATCACACCAGAAGAAATAATAAGAGCACTCAAACGCCCAATGGAAAAAGCCCGGGACCTGACGGATTTACCATCAAATATTATAAAAAATTTCAAAAACTGCTGGTTCCGAGACTATGTGATTATTTTAATCAAATAGTAGAAGAGACAGAAATGAGACCAGAATCCCTGCTAGCACACATCACTATAATACCAAAACCTGGTAAAGATAAGACAATATGTTCCAACTATAGACCAATCGCATTACTAAATACGGACACCAAACTGTATGCAAAAATCCTAGCTACTAGACTCAAAGACCTAATGCCAGACTGGATTAATGCAGACCAAACTGGATTTGTACCAGGACGAGAAGGCCGGGATAATACCCTAAAGGCGCTACTATTAATACAAAAAAATTATGCCGTAAAATCCCCAGTCTTGCTGCTCGCAATCGACGCTGAGAAAGCGTTTGATAGGGTAGACTGGGGATTTATGGCAGAAACCCTTAAACACCTGGGGATTGGACCAAAGTTTAGACGCTGGGTACAAAATCTATATAACAGACCAACTGCAATGGTGAAAGTCAACGGTAAAGTTTCCACCCCTTTCGAAATGTTTAATGGCACCAGACAGGGTTGCCCGCTCTCTCCGCTGCTATATATACTAGCACTTGAACCTTTTTTGACAACCTTACGAAACAACCCCAGAATAGAAGGTGTAATAACAGGTGCAGAAGAACACAAAGTAGCAGCATACGCTGACGATATTTTAATGTTCATAACAAACCCAACTCCAACTTTACGGGAAATAGCTAAAGAAATAAAAAACTACGGAGAACTCTCTAATTTCAAAATAAACCCCAGAAAGACAGAAATACTGAATATTGGTGTGGGAAAAAAGGAAGAGATAGATCTACAAAAACAACACTCATATACGTGGGTAGAGGAACTGAGCTACCTGGGGATCAAGTTGACACCCACAATGGAGGGCCTATTTCCTGCTAACTTCATTCCTTTGCTAAACAAGGTGAAAACAGATTTAAAAAAAATGCTACTAAAGCCCTCACATGGATTGGAAGAATCAACGCCTTTAAGATGGTTAACTTGCCAAAAATAACATATAAATTCCAGACGTTGCCTATAAAAATCCCCCAAAGTTTCTTCAAGATCATGAAATCAATGCTGATAAAATATATCTGGAACAACAAAACCCCCAGGATAAACTTTAAAACACTCACAAGAAATAAAAAACGTGGTGGACTAGCAGCACCAAATATAGAGAGATATGATATTATAAAGCTACAGTAATAGCACGAATGGTAGAATGGTGAAATAAACACAAAGAAAAAGATAAAAAATGGATACGAATAGAAAATAGTTTAAGTAACACAGCACTATATAAAAATATATGGATACCCCACAAATACAGAGACCTGGGAAGAAAAGTACATGGAATAACCATGAACGCTTTTTGAATATGGGACACACTGCACAAACAGAACAATTGGATCTATAATTCACCTTTAATACCACTCACAAGTACTAATTTTTTTTTGCCGGGAAAAGCGACACGACTAGGAAATAAAATAGGAACAGCACAAATAAAAGATATTATCGAAAGGGGAAAGATCAAACCATTCCAGAAGATAAAAGAAGAACTTGGATGGAACATCAATCAATGGGAATATTTACAACTCCAGCACTTGATAAAATCAATCCCTACACCAATAAGAGAGGGAGGAAATCTAAATCAATTTGAAAAACTATATGCCACACAAACTCCAATAAAACATGTAACATCAAAAATATATCAAATACTGACAGACATTGAGTCACAAGGAAAACCGGAATTCATAAAAAAATGGGAACAAGAAATAAACAAAGAATTTGAAGACCTACAACTCGCAAGAATTACAGCATCAGTGCACAACTCTGCAAAAGATATGAACACTATCGAGATGAATTATAAATGCATCACTAGATGGCATAGAACACCTGAAATAATGCATAAGATAAACAAAGAAAACTCTTCGTTATGCTGGAGAGGTTGCGGACAGACGGGATCAACCCTGCATATCTGGTGGAACTGCCCCAAAATAATAGAATATTGGAGGGAAATCCAAGTGATTGCAAAAGAAATAACCCAAGAAGAATTAGAAAATAATATTTACACGTGTCTGTTCCACGACATAAAAGGTCTCAGAAACAGAAGGAAAGAAACCCTCCTCCTGCAGTTAATAAATGCTGCTAAAGGACTAATCCCAAAGAACTGGCTAAATCCAAATAAACCAGACATAAAAGAGTGGTTCGCGCGAATAGATAATTATAACAAACTGGAATACTTAAGTAGTAGCGATAATAGCCAACTCGAAAAACATAACAGAAAATGGAAACAATGGGAGAATTATAAGGGGACGCAAGAATACATAACGAAAATGTCGGAATGAAAAAGAAGGGAAAAAAAAAAGGGAAAATTCTAGAAACAAACCACATTAGAGGGGGAGGGAGAGGGGAGGGGGGGGGGATAGACATGGAGGAAGATAGGTAAGAGAGGAGGGAATAAAGGGAGAAAGCGCAGAATAAAAAAAAGGGGATAATTTTAATAAATAAAAATAGAGGAATATACATAAGTGTGAAATTACCTTTAACGACAAAAAAAAAAAAAAAAATAAGTAGTGAACCACGGAGGGCCAGGTAATGATCCCCGTGGTGCACTATGTGGGGGAGGGGAAGGCGGCTAAGGATTAGTCTATAATCGATCAATACAAGAAAAAGTAAGGTGATATGTTGGTCAGGTTGACAGAGTCAGCCGACCCGCCGCCGTCAGGCGAAATCAGAAGAAGAACATATGTTGGTCATCTTTGCACTTAGTGGTTCAGATAAATACCTTAGATATGCAGTGTGAGTGCGAGGTTAGTAGCTTAGAGATAATAGTAAAACAGGCTAGTAGTGAGAGAACCTATAAACAGGATGAAACGGCTCATCAGGCTCATTAACCTCAGTAAGAGAGAGAGAGCACTCCTGTGGTCAAAGGCAGCGTGCTCTCGCAACAAATGGGATCACCAAATAGGCGCCCCCACAGACCACAGGCCACCCCTCATGAGCATTAACAGTTATAACAAAACATTCCATTCGACCCGAACATGCCCCCTATTCATACGGAACAAGTGTCGCAACGTGAACAGTATCAAGCTGTTGAACCATCACCGGATACCAGAAGCAGCTGGAACAAAAAGGGTTAATAGTTAATGTGGCCCCATCTTGTCCCCCCCGAATCAAGTCAGATTTTCACTGTGGAGTGATGTCATTGCATCCGCTGGGACAAGCATGGCGGCGGAGAGAGAAACAATAAAGAAAGCAGCGCATGAAAAAAAAAAGGGTAAAATAAAAGTCTTTCCAGCACAGCCCTCTCACTGTGTCTCCTCTATCTGGGTTCAGTGAGCAACGTCTAACGGTGCACTGCCACGCAGTATAGTAGGAAGATAAACCTGAGGCTGGAGGTGTCGTGTGTTGGGATTATCCGACTATCACAGAGTTTGCCTTCCATCCTTGCGTGTGGTCACGACCATCTTGAGCAGGTCAGCTGTGTGGTGCGGCGGTGTACAGCCTTGGATGGCTATTGAAAGGGGGATGTCGGGGCAACAGTGATATTGTCTTAAGCGGCAAAGAGCTTCCAGTCTCGGCAGAGGCAGCAGGGGCATGAGTGGGTAGAAGGATTACCTTTAGGATGCACCCAGAGCCCTGGACGAGCAGGGTTGGTTGTTGGGTGTGCCCGCTATTGAGCCAGCCATCGAGCCTCCTCGGCGAGAGGTTTTCATTTTCTTAGAGGATCTGTTATCCGGGGACGTCAGCGGGGAATGTGGTGGGCTTCTCTCGGCGGGCGGCAGGCGGAACTCCTGGTACCAGTCGGGGAGGTCAATCACATCTATTTGCAAGGCCAAGTCAGGGAGATCCATGGGGGAACTCAGGACATGATGTTTGCCATTGAAGTGTACTAGGAGCGAGAACGGAAACCTCCACGTGTAGCGTAGATCCTTCTCCCTTGAAAAAGCATTATCGTTTCACCGTTGAATACAATCCTCTCATTTCTGCGAGCTTTCCTCATGATGACTTTGGAGGCAGCAAGTTATGTCACGGGGTGGTTGGGAGTCCGGACCCTTTGCTCTAAGTGCCCTATGTGCTCTCACAAAATCAATGGCCGTATCTTCAGGTCTCTCTAACAGACTATTGAATACTCTCTGCAGCGTTAGTGTGATCTGGTCAGATTCGGGGATCCCCCTTACCCGTATGTTGCACCTCCGACCTCTGTTGTCCAGGTCCTCCAGGTGTCTGTTGATTTCTATGAAGTGCTCAGCATGGGTATGGGTGGCTCTCTCTTGCCTGCAAATTTCCCTGTCCCTGCGTCTCCCCTCGCATTCAGTCGCCTCCATCTTCCCGTTTAAGACCATGAGGTTAGACTTCAGGTCGGTGATGGCCGCAGAGAACGTGGACTTGATTTCCGCAGCAATGCTTGTCATGTCCTCAAAAGTAAGGGGCCTGTCACCAGGAGAGGATTCTCTGGCTACCTCCTCCGTAGCTGATTGAGAATCCACGCTGTAGTCCTCCTCCACGTGTGTCGGCGCCATTATGGATTTCGCCTTGCTGCTCCGGGAGGACGAGTGATTCTTGAAGATATCCGCGATATCTCTTCCTTTGTAGGCACCTAGATGGCGGCGGGATCTTGTGTGCGAGTGCCGAATGATTTCGGTTGCCTCCTGCGGTTCTGTTGTGCAAAGAGACTGCTTTAGGAGGCGGGTGCGACGGAGCTCTCTGATTATGCTGCCATCTCCATTGCGCGCCAAGCCACGCCTGTCCAAAGTGGGGATTTTATTGTCACTGGCCAACCAAGGCCATCTTTAACGCAGGTCAAATCGGGCATCTTTCCAGGGCCCTTTTATTGTTGTAGGGCCCCAAATGCTGAGAAGTCAAGTGGATTGTTTTTCTCCACCTTTCTATCCAGCTTGGCACGGGTTAAGTTAGGTCTCCTCTACTGGCCTTGTCCTCCACCTTAGCTTAGTCTGAGTGGACTGAGTCTCTTCACCTGCGATGTACTGCATTCCGACCCTCCCAACCCTCCCCTGCAGGCGACTGCCGAATGATATTGCTCTGCATAGTGAGTTGATTGTCTCCCTCGGATACACCATGTTCTGCCCTGAGCCAGCCTCCCCTCCCATTAACTTCCCAGGGAGTCTTAACCGCCAACAATAACCCCCCTCTCGGCTTCTCCACCCTCAGAAATAACCCCCATGCCTGCTTCTCCACCCTCAATAAGCCCCATCCACCAACAATAGCTCCCCTCCGTGCTTCTCCACCCTCAACAATAACCCCCCTCCCTGCTTCTCCACCCTCAACAATAACCCCCCTTCCCGCTTCTCCACCCGCAACAATAACCACCCACCCTGCTTCTCCACCCTCAACAGGGTTTAAACTATTGCTTATAACAGTACCCATCCTGGCCTCCTCCTTCCACTCCTTCAGGCATCACTGACAGAGATTCTGCTGCTGCAGGATGAGTCTGCTCTCACTCCCACTCCAAGGGCTAGAACCAGGATTAGTAGTAACCGGCGCACGCTCCTAGGAGTAGGACGTGTGGCTCCTAGCCCCGGAAAGGCAGGGTTCTCACAGCTACCCCGCTCCAGCATCCAGCTTCCAGGCCAAACCTGCGTACTCCTTTCTTCCCTCCTCCATCTAAACCAAGGTAGGACTTCTTTCTAAGTTTAATCCGCCCCCCCCCAGGTCAGTTTGCGGCCGTCCTCAGGGGTGAGCATACCCCTCCCCCCGTCCCCCCCCATCATTAGCTCAAACAGGGAATTAATCCAGAGACCACCTCTACTTCAGCAGTTGATCCAGGGTTTGCCCGATCGCCCTCGATTGATCAGGAAGGATTTTTTTTCCCCTGCCGTGGCAAATTGGCATTGCTCTGCTAAGGTTTTTTCGCCTTCCTCTGGATCAACGGGGAAGGATGGTGTAGTAAGTTAGGGCCCCACCTGAAACCGTTCTTTCCCCACCGTCATTGAATACCTCCCCGATCTATTTTTCTTAAATCCACGGCACTTTTCTGCGATTATGGCTAAACTGAGATACTCTGCAAAAACCATTTGGAGGTTGAAGCCATCCACCTCATTATTACCAGCTATCACCAAAAAAGCTCTAAGGACTGAGCAACTGTTAAGAATCGATCGATCGATGATCAACAGCCAAAAATCACACGTGTACTTCCCAGCCTAAGCGCATATCTTGCGCATTGGTCAACACATGATCGGCAGTAAAACACCGACATGAAATCCACAATTTCATCCTTCAACACGATTTAGACTGCCTCTTTATCACAGACAGCTGGCTAACAGTGGACTATAACACCATTCTAGAAGAATTGGTACCAGAGAATTACCACATTCAAACAGAAAACAGAGTGGGGCAAAGAGGAGGAGGCATGGCGGTGATCCACAAGACACACCTCTTGATCACTAAACCAGTCCTTCAGAACTCACTTCCATTCATGGAAACCCTCACTCTGAAACTGTAAACTAGCCCCCAGGACACTATCCATATATTACTCTGCTATAGACCTCCTGAAACAAAAACGCATCTCTTCATGTCTTTGACAGAATTCATCTCCACTTATACCCTAAACACGAAACACCTCCTGCTGCTCGGGGACTTAAACCTCTGGGCCAACTCCTCACAGGATCTCGTCACCGACGCCTGCATTGACCATTTGTAACGATTAGGTCTGCAGCAACTAGTATGTAAGCCCACACATGCTTCAGTCCACACGCTCGATCTCATTTTCAGACAAGATCTGGAAATTAACATTTTGGAAAATGAGCCCCTGCCATGGACCCATGCAATTAAATTCTCAATTACTATAAATACCCCCCCCCCAAAAAAAAAAACGATAAAACCGGTGACAACACACTGGATTAGATCTCAAAAGATAACCTAACTATTATAATACATAGTACTGTCAGAAAATGACAATGATGTATAAAAAATATAAAATATTAAATGTGCTAAATGCAGCCTAAGCCGGCTGCCAAACCAATGACAGTGCAAAATGACATATACTGTAAAGTGTAACTTCCTTATACACAATCCGGTGCACAAAGTGCCAGAAATAGCACACAACAGTGTTATTCAGGGTGAATGTCCATACAACAGGTAACAATAGATAAATGCAATGTATAAATGCAATATGGAAATAAAGTTCAAAAAGATTGCTGATGTAAAAGCCAAAATGCCGTGATGACCAGTTGCAGATACTATCTCCAAAATAAGTAAAGTAAAGATGTCCCCTTACCTTACTGCTGTAAGTTAACAGCAAAAAACAAAGCCCAGGAGCACTTTTCAGGTTAAGTCCACTTGTGGTGTCATCCAAATAGATAAATGTGGTGAGAATGGATCCTTCCTGGTAATCACCTCCAAACGATAATAATCGCTCACATCCAGGAAAACAAAAAAATGACAATAGTGTAGTACCATTAAAACAGGGGGGGGGGTATTAAAACAATAACTGGGTACTCACAATGTTGAAATAAAAAAACAGGCATAAAAAACACATGGCGTCCGCCAACGTCTTCTCTGGTACCTCATACGCGCATTCGTCACTCCACGTGACTTTCTCAGGACCCAATGATATCATCCCCACCACACTGCTGAAAGACTGTGCTGATATCTTGGCACCAGCTATCACGCAGCTCATAAATACGTTTTTTAAGGAGGGCATGGTGCCAACCTTGATGAAACAAGGCATAATCAAACCAAAAGAAAAGCAAAAAACTGCGCTAATATATTGAAAGATAAAACTAATTAGGCAGCAGCTGGCGTGCGATACACAGAACAGAAACTAAATACAAAAACAAAGCACAATACACATAATGAAACACAAAAATAAATAAAATAAATGTTCAGAATAAGACATGAGTCTAGTCCATAGTGAGCAATAAACACTGTAGGTTTTTGATGGGGTACAGTTCATTCAAGTATGGAATCCTGGAAATTTCCACCACCAAAGTGACATATATTGACGTAGTAAAGTGTGTTCCCTTCACCAGAAAATGAGGCCACTTACCAGAGGGCAAGCTTTCTATACAGTCGGCTATAGCCCGACCTTTATAGACTCACAAAATCGCAAGGGGAGACAGGTCCCAGGAAACAACAGCCAGGTGCGTTCACAGGTTCATCCGATGATAGGAAAGAAAAAGAAGATGCACCATAGCATAATTTCGTATAAAGATATGGCATTTATTATAAAACGTAAGTGTACTTACAAACATAGGTTTAAAAACAGCATGTAAAAAATGTGCCGGCCGGCAGACTCTAGGAGCCCTTTCTCCTTAGCGTGGTAACGTCACTGCACATAATCAAACCAATTCTAAAAAAAAACACCCTTGACCCCAAAGACCCACCGTCGGCTTATAACAGCCCTAAATATCTTCTCCAAGGTAATGGAGAAAGAAGTTGTACAACAGCTACAACATCATTTAGACACCCACAAACTACTCGATTCGTTGCAATCGGGTTTCCGCCCTGGCCACAGGACAGAAATAGCACTTCTCAAAATTTGGGATGATGCTCTCGAGGCAGCAGACGAAGGAGAATCTAGTACTGCTGGATCTAAGTGCAGCATTTGATACTGTTGACCACAAATTATAACTGACTCGGCTAGCTGAGATCCCTGAGATCCCTCCATTGGTTGCCAGTAAAAGACAGAATTACATTCAAAGCACTCTGCTTCACGCATAAGTGTAAGGAAATTCCCCCCAATATCTATGCGAAAAAAAATAAAAGCTCACAACCCCAATCACGCTCTGCGATCCACCAACCAAAATGTACTCCAGCTACCCAAAGCCAGATACAAGTCCAAAGGAGAACGTAGATTTGCAGTCCAAGGACCCAGATTATGGAATGCTCTACCAACCAGCATCCGGTTGAACCACCTGGCCTTCAGAAGAAAAATCAAAACCATCTCTTCTGAGACTCTCTTAAAGAATGGATACCAAGCACCCAGAGGCAATTCAGTTTGCATGTGTTGCGCTATATAAGTTTCTCAATAACCCTCCTCTCTGCTTCTCCACCCCAACAATAACCCCCTCTTCACTTCTCCACCCTCAACAATAACCCCCCTCCCTGCTTCTCCACCCTCAATAACCCCCTCCCCATCTCTCTCCCACAAAAATAACTCACCTCCCTGCTTCTCCACATAGCATACTAGCATACTAGCTCATTATGAATTACTTAAATCGAAGCTCCAACAACATCTCTCCCTTGGGTTAATTCCAGGTATTGCGGCTCCGGCGATGTGATTAGCTGGAGCCACGATGACATCACTCATGTGCGCAGGAGCCGCACATGAGTATAAACAAAACAAAAATCCGGAAGAAATGCTTTCACACATTATTGAGCTTCTTTGAGATTTTTTGAGCTCCTTAGAGCATTTTCAAGCTCTTTGGGGACACTAGAGGGGGGTTTCCAGGCAGTAAAAATAAGAGCCCAAAAAGCTCAAAAGCTCAAAAGCCTGAAGCCTGAAGGAGCCGCTTCTTTGAGCTCCTTTAAGATGCAGTGTGCATAAGTGCTAACAACCACCTATTCCGAAGGAGACAAATTAACGCTGAAGATACAAAACGAATTCTGAAACGAAATTCTTCAATTTATGCAAAATGAAACCAAAACAAAAATTTGCGCCATGCAATAAAATCCATTATTTTAATTGTGCTGTCACAGCCTAGGGCAGGTCTAGAAGACTGTGCTCTATTGTTCTACTACAGTACCAACTTCAGGGAAGACACAGGGGCCCAGATTCACAGACATTGGCGCATATTTATGCCGCCGCAGCGTATCTCTTTTACGCTACGCTGGCGCAGTGCAGAGAGGCAAGCATGGAATTCACAAAGCAAATGCTCCCAACTTTGCGCCGACGTAGCGTATATTTCGTAGGCGTAAGCCGGCGTAAGTAGAAGTAGGTGGAAGTGGGCGTGATCCATGTTAATGAAGCGTGACCCCATGCAAATGATGGGCCAGGCGCCAGACAAGTACTTAAAATGAACTGCGCATGTGTCGGGACATGGACGTATCCCCGTGCGCATGTGTACAACGACGTCGGAAAAACTGCCTAAGATACGCCGGATCACTGTGTACGCCGTGAACGTAACCTACGCTCAGCCAGACCCACGTCGGCCCATATTTACAGACGTCCAACGTACAATATGTAGGCATGTGTTCCCTGGTCCATACCTTTGCATGGGTTGCGCCTCATCTACGGGGAATAACTTTACGCCAAACGTAAAACTTACGCAAACTGCTTAAATCATGCGCCGGGCGCAAGTACGTTCGTGAATCGGCGTATCTCCCTCATTTGCTTATTTGAATAGAAAATCAATGGGAAAGCCACATGCATCCAGCATAAATATGCGCCCACTCTACGCCAGCGTAGGCAAGTTACGTTGGTGGGATGAAGTCTGTTTTTATACGTATCTAAGTTTGTGGGTTCGGCGCACAGATACGACGGCGCATATTTGTACTTACGCAGCGTATCTGGAGATACGTCGGCGTAAGTGCTTTGTGAATCCGGGCCAGGGAGTTTAGAGCCTGCTTGTCAGGGGTGCCCAGATCACAAGACTAAATCTATTTGCTTATAAGCCTACACACTTGCGGTATTTAATCCATTTATGGTAACAAATGTTCTGCTATTTAATGATTTGTATTCCTTTTGTTTCTAATGTATCTCTCTTTTTTAAGGTTGTTTGGTCAGAAAGTTCGTTGGTGGGATGTGGTTATCAACGTTGTCCTAACCTGCCATATAAAAACATATATGTCTGCCATTACTGCCCAGCGTGAGTTTTAAAGGAAAATGTCTGATGTTTTGATGTTGTAGCAGATATTTGGACTCCACTTCCTCTGGATAAGCCTTAATGTGTATTTCTACTTTTGCAGCTAAATTGGGATGACACCTACTTAAATGTGCCCAATGTAGCATAGCATTACTTGTTGGTTACCTTTTTAAGTGCCATTTACTTGCTTATGTGATCTCTTTGCTTTGTAATATTTAGGAGGGATATGGAGAGCAATGCTATTTCTGTACTGTGTGCAGTTCTTCATTATCAGCTATAAACTAGGTTTGAACACAGTCTGTGCTAAAAATGGACTATCAAACGGTGGCAGCTGGTGCTCAATATTTTTTTTTTGGGGGGGGGGCATACGGAAGGTAGGTCATGATTAGAGGTGTCTGGCCCCACTCGCACTAGTACCACGCCCACACGGGTCAGACGGAAATGTGGCCACTATCCTTGTACTTACCTTAGTAGGTGGAGCTGGATCTGGGGAAGGGCTCCTAGAAGATGTCCCTCCAACAGCTGCAGCTTGCCAAGGAGAGCTGGACCGTTGCTTCTTCTCCCGGCCGAACAGGAAGTGTGTCCTGAGAACCAATTTGCCTCAGTACCTGCTTCCTGATTGGACGGGAGGAGAAGCAGGAAGACATTTGCGAATATTAATTCACTATTGTCACACAACCGGGTGGGCTCAGGGCGCAGTACTCTGCGCCCCCCTAGCCCACCCCTTTTTGAAGCCAATTAGAGCCTGCGGCTGTAATCATGTGCTACAAAAAAAGAAAAAAAAAACATTGAAATCCACCCACGGATCCTAAAAGAATTGAGCTCTGAAATTTCAAAGCCACTGTATCTAATATTTAGGGACTCATTAATGACAGGAATAGTACCACTGGATTGGCATAAAGCCAATGTGGTGCCCATATTTAAAAAGGGAACAAAGTCTTTACCTAGTAACTATAGACCTGTTAGTTTAACTTCTATAGTTGGAAAGATACTGGAACGTTTAATAAAAGACCACATGGATGAGTTCTTGCTGGAAACAAACTATTTAAGCAGCAGACAGCATGGATTCATGAAGGACAGAAGTTGTCAGACAAACCTGATTTCCTTTTATGAAGAGGTAAGTAAAACCCTGGACAGAGGCGTGGCAGTGGACGTGGTATACTTGGATTTTGCAAAAGCGTTCGATACAGTTCCCCACACACGGCTCATGTGTAAGGTAAGGTCTACAGGATTAGATATATCAGTTTGTAAATGGATAGAAAACTGGCTGAAAGACAGAATTCAGAGAGTTGTGGTTAATGATTCTTACTCTGAATGGTCCAAGGTTATCAGCGGTGTACCCCAAGGTTCAGTGTTGGGTCCCTTACTTTTCAATATATTTATAAATGATATTGGGTCTGAGATCAAAAGTAACATTTCTGTTTTTGCAGATGACACCAAGCTATGCAGTGGCATAATGTCCTTACAGGATGTCTCCAATTTACAAGCCGACCTCAATGCTCTGTCTAATTGGGCGACTAAGTGGCAGATGAGGTTTAATGTTGATAAATGTAAAGTTATGCACTTGGGGGCTAAGAATATTCATGCATCATACATGCTAGGGGGAGTACAACTGGGGGGATCTGTAGTGGAGAAGGATCTGGGTGTTTTAGTTGATCATAAGCTCAATAATGGCATGCAATGCCAAGCTGCGGTTTCCAAAGCGAGCAAAGTCCTTTCTTGTATTAAGAGAGGTATGGACTCCAGAGATAGAGATATCATTTTGCCCCTGTACAAATCATTAGTAAGACCTCATCTGGAATATGCAGTCCAGTTTTGGGCACCAGTTCTCAAAAAGGATATCGGAGAACTGGAGAAAGTGCAGAGAAGGGCAACCAAACTGATAATAGGCATGGAGGAGCTCAGCTATGAGGAAAGATTAGAGGAACTGAATTTATTCACTCTTGAGAAGAGGAGAATAAGGGGGGATATGATCAACATGTACAAATACATAAGAGGTCCATATAGTGAACTTGGTGTTGAGTTATTCACTTTAAGGTCAACACTGAGGACAAGGGGGCACTCTTTACGTCTGGAGGAAAAGAGATTTCACCTCCAAATACGGAAAGGTTTCTTCACAGTAAGAGCTGTGAAAATGTGGAACAGACTCCCTCCAGAGGTGGTTCTGGCCAGCTCAGTAGATTGCTTTAAGAGAGGCCTGGATTCTTTCCTAAATGCACATAATATAACTGAGTACTAAGTTTTGTAGGTAAAGTTGATCCGGGGTAAATCCGATTGCCTTTCGGGGGATCAGGAAGGAATTTTTTCCCCTCCGGTAGCAAATTGGATCATCGCTCTGCTGGGGTTTTTTGCCTTCCTCTGGATCAACTGTGGGTATGGAGTTGGGTGTATGGGAGGATGTACTGTGTTTTACTTTGTTTTATTTTTATTTTTTTTTATGGTTGAACTGGATGGACTTGTGTCTTTTTTCAACCTGACTAACTATGTAACTATGTAACTATGTGTTTGGCGCCCTGCATGTAGATTAGGGGCTGGGCACATGGATTAGGGGGCCAGCACCCTTAATGCAGCGGCCAAGACTGCCAACAAAGGACTTAAAATGTATATAGCACCCTCCTGCATTGTATGTTAATGAGGTATAAGCTCACGATGTGTGATGACAGGGTTATCTTGAGACTCTCCAGAAATTCCTAGCCTCGTACACATAATGTAAATATTGAACAAATGATTGTCCTTTTTTTGTGCATTCTAGTCTCATATTGTAAACAAATAGGCTTCTAGAGGTATTGAAATTCTCATAAGACAGAATACAACTTCCAGCGATGATGAAATGTATTGTAATGTTATCTTTCATTCTCGAGCATGCGCGGTCTTGGTCACTCAATTTTTTTACAGACGAATACTGTACTGATTAATCAAAAATCATTAGTTCTTATATCGTACGAGGAACAAAAAGGTTGTGCTTGTCCCTTTGGATAATTTCACATGAAATGTGGTGATGTAGCTATACATAGCTTCCAACTGTCCCTGATTTCGAAAGACTGTCCCTGATTTGGAAAGACTGTCCCTGATTTGGAACAAAGTCCCTCTGCCCCTGTTTCTTCCTTATTTGTCCCTCATTTTGGCCTGATCTATATAGTTGTATATAAAATGTACTACTTATCTTTCAGAAACAGTTTCCCAGTGCAAAATCTTTCATCCAATTTCTAAATTGCTGCATTTGTAAATTTCAAAAGCCAATATAAAGAAATAGTAGTGGTAAAAAGCACTTGGGTTTAACCACTTTACCTTTGGAAGATTTACCCCTCTTCATGACCAGGTCATTTTTTGAGATACGGCACTGTGTTACTTTAACCTGCCTAGCGGTATTCCTGAGTGGGGTTTGGGGTGAAATTTCAGTGCCATTATCGGTAACCCTGAGCCACAGCGATTTGCGGACTTGGAGCTCAATTCATTGCGGTACAGAGCACGTATCACCCCCAAGATTTCCGTTTACAGGAACTCCTGGGATCAAAGTGGATGTTGAGGATGACAACCCCTTGGCATAACTTGAGCTCTTTCTGACTGATGAAGTTATTGCTAAAATTATGGACACAAATCGCTACTAGGAGCAACAAGCTGCTACCCATCAGCGGTTTTCAAGGAGCAGAAAGTGGAAACCGGTAACCATAGAGGACATTTGGAAGTTTCTGGGCCTTATACAGTAATTCTTCAGGGAGTGGTGGGAAAACCCCTGCAGAAATGGTACTGAACAACCAACAAATTACTGGCCACTCCTTTTTTTGGCACAGTTATGTCGGAATACAAATTTTCGCTCATAATTAAATATTTGCACTTTGCAAATAATGAAGACTTTGATGAGAGTTCTCATCCAGCTCCAAAACTGAAAAAAAAGTTGGGAGATTTATCAACAAATTCTGAAGAATTTCCAGCAGACCTATGTTCCAGACAGTATTGGCAAAAGTCTTATGGCCTACAAAGGATACAGTTTATCGCATCAAAGCAAGCTCGATTTGGCATAAAGTAATTTATGATGTGTGAAGTCAGCACTGGGTACATCTGGAATTCAGCCTTATACACCGGTAAAAGGACCAAATCTAGCGATCGATTCAGCAGTTTTGGGATGGAAACCACTTTGGTTCTTTTTTTGATTGAGCTAATGCTGAACCACAGACAATTTTTACACGTCCCCGGGAACTCTATGGCCCGGATTCCCAAAGCACTTAGGCCGACGTATCTCGAGAATAGCCTCGTAAGTGTAAATATGCGCCGTCGTATCTATGCGCCGTACCCATAGAACCAAGATACGCCCAAAAACTGACTTCATCCGACCGACATAACTTGCCTACGCTGGCGTATAGTGGGTGCATAGTTACGCTGGACGCATTTGGTACTCCCATTGATTTGAATTGCATATATGCAAATGAGGGAGATACGCCGATTCACGAATGTAGATGCGCCCGGCGCATGTTTTAAGCGATTTGCATAAGGGTTACGTCCAGCGTAAACGTATTCCTCATATTGAAGGCACAACCCATGCAAAGGTATGGACCAGGGAACAGCCGTTAAATTTATAGGGCTGGGCGTAGGTTGCGTTCACGTCGTAGGCAGTGATTTGACGTATCTTAGCCAGTTATTTTGATGTGGTTATAAGCATGCGCACAGGGATACGTCCAAGTTACGACGCATGCGCCGTTCATTTTAAGTACTTGGCACAATGTTGGGTGCATTTTCTTTGTGAATACTTGCCTCTCAACGTTGCACCCGCGTAGCGTAAAGAAGATACGCTACGGCGGCATAAAGATGTGCCGATCTACGTGAATCTGGGCCTATGAGTTCCTTCTTCTGAACAAGACGGATGCATATGGGACCATTAGGGCTAACAGGCATGACATGCCGCCAAAGCTTAAGGCAGAAGAAGTAGTTGCCTGCAGAAAGGAAAAATGATGGCACTGAGATGGAGGGACAAAAAAGACGTGTGCATTATGAGTACCATTCACAACACCTCTACCGTAATGGTACACACCAAAGGTGGAAAGGATGTAATGAAGCTACAGGTCTTGTTTAATTACAACAATACCATTGTTGGAGGTGTGGACAGAGCTGACCAGGTCATGACCTTTTATCCAGCCATGAGGAAGCAACAAAAAAAAAAATATAAACATTTTTTTCAGGCATCTTCTTGAACAATGCCTGTGGAATGCATTCTTCTGAAAAAAAAAAAAAAGAGTGACAGGCCTATGGTCCATGCAGACTTTGTGTGGAAGGTTGCCACACTCATATTTCTGAAGCCCCGGACGCCAACGGCTGTAAACAGATCTGGAGGTCGGGCTGCTGGCATTGTGAACCTGGAACGACTGACTGATCGTCACTTTATGGACCCTATTCCACTAAGGCCTCGTACACACTATCAAATGTGTCTGTTCAAATCGGTCGGACCGACCGATTTGAACAGATCTGTCTGCTGGGATTTTGATTTGCTCGCGTGTACACACGAGCAAACCAAAATCCCCGCCAGCAGACAACGCGCTAGCAGACCGTTTCCAGCAGACAGATTTGATCGTGTGTACGAGGCCTAACTGAAAAGAAGACAGCACCCATACCGATGTGTGTGGTTTTCTGCTCTAAATACAAAAAGATACCCATTTCTATTGTCCCGATTGTGATGTTGGACTTTGTGCTGTACCTTGTTTTAAAATGTTCCATACAAGAGACGTTTACTGAAGCAATATGACTAATATTGCATCCTTGTTTGATCGAAAAAATTTCAGTGTTTTTGATTATATTTGCTAAACTATATTGAATAAAAAGTATTATTATTAATAAATTATTATTTGTTATTATTTATTATATTATAATTTATGATTTTGTGTTTCAAACTTTATCATACCCGAGATGTCTACTAGTCTTTGGTTTGGACAGATTTAGGTGAGTTATTCCTAAGAATAGGGATGAGCCGAACACCCCTGGGTTCGGTTCGCACCAGAACCTGCGAACAGACCAAAAGTGTGTGTGAACTTTAGAACCCTGTTAAAGTCTATGGGATTCGAACGTTTGAAATCTAAAGTACTAATTTTAAAGGTTAATATGTAAGTTATTGTCCTAAAAAGTGTTTGGGGACCCGGGTCCTGCCCCAGGGGAGTGTTTGGGGATCCGGGTCCTGCCCCAGGGGAGTGTTTGGGGATCCGGGTCCTGCCCCAGGAGACATGTATCAATGCAAAACAAGTTTTAAAAAAACGGCAGTTTTTTCAGGAGCAGTGATTTTAACCACTTGCTTACTGGGCACACCCCCCTCCTGCACAGGTGAAATTTCAGCTACCGGCACTGCGTAGCTTTAACTGAAAATTGCGCGGTCGTGCGACGTGGCTCCCAAACAAAATTGACATCCTTTTTTCCCCACAAGTAGAGCTTTCTTTTGGTGGTATTTGATCGCCTGTGCGGTTTTTATTTTTTGCGCTATAAAGAAAAAAGTGCGACATTTTTGAAAAAAAATACAATATTTTTTACTTGTTGCTATAATAAATATCCCAATTTAAAAATAAAAATATTTTTTTTTTCTCAGTTTAGGGCGATACGTATTTTTCTACATATTTTTGGTAAAAAAAAAAAAATCGCAATAAGCGACTGGTTTGCGGAAAAGTTATAGCGCTTACAAAATAGGGGAAATGGCGGTGATCTGCGATTTTTATTGGTACTGCGACATTATGGCGGACACATCGGACACTTTTGACACATTTTTGGCGCCATTCGCATTTATACTGCGATCAGTGCTATAAATATGGGTGGGTGACCGATCTGTGTCCCTATATACAAGGAACACAGATCGGTCTCCTCCTCTCCAGAGACAGGACGCTGTCTTTGTGTAAAAACGGCAATGAGAGATGATCTGTGAGATCATCTGTCATTTGCCGCACAGATCGCATCGCAAACGGCCACTCTGATTGGCCGTTCGCCGCAATCTGTGATTGGTTGTGTCCAAGAGACAAGGCCAACACAGGGCTTCCACGCAGCGCGCTCTAGAGCGTGCGCTGGGAACGCCCAAAGGGGCGGCCGTCTTTTGACAGCATGTTGGATATTCAGACCCGCGCTGTAGCCGTCATTCGGCTATACCGCGGGTCTGAAGTGGTTAATAATGCTAAAGTGAAACAATAAAATTGCTTTTAATTTCATACCTAGGGGGTGTATAGTATGCCTGTAAAGTAGCGCTTGTTTCCTGTGCTTAGAACTGCCCCTGCACAAAATGTAATTTCTGAAGAAAAAAAGTCATTTAAAATCACTCGTGGCTATAATGAATTGTCGGATACCAGCAATACAGAAAAAAGTCATTCATAAAAAAAGAATGTGTGGGGGTCCCCCCAAATTCAATTACCAGGCCCTTTGGGCCTGGTATGGATATTAGGAACCCTGTGTCAAATAAAAAAAAATTATGTGGGGTTCCCCCCAAATATCCATTCCAGACCCTTCAGGTCTGGTATGGATTTTAAGAGAAACCCCACACATTTTTTCTATGAATGACTTTTCTCTGTATTGCCGGGAGCCGACAATTCATTATAGCCACGAGTGATTTTAAATTACTTTTTTTCCTTCAGAAATTACACTTTGTGCAGGGACAGTTCTAAGTAGGATTGTCCCGATACCGATACTAGTATCGGGACCGATACGGAGTATTTGCGGGAGTACTTGTACTCCCGCAAATACCCCCGATACCCAAATAGAATACTTCGCCCCCCGTCGTCGCCGTCGCCAACGCCGCATAAGCGAATCCGACTCCGCCGCCGTATATACAATGCCGCCGCCGCGAACATTATAGGCTAATTGAATAGCTGTTTTCCCACTGCGCATGTATAGACACTCCCCCTTGCTCGGATCTGTCCAATCCCGAGCAAGAGGGAGTGTCTTAACATGATGCGCGGCAGGGAAAATAGCCATTGAAAGGCACGGTGGCGGCTTTGTATATACGGCGGCGGCGGCTTTGTATATTATTATTATTGTTTATTGTTTGTTTCTTATACAAGGCGCATAGTTCACAAAACATGTTTGAATCAATGCGCCTGCTTCCCGTCCAATCACGTTACCAAAAACATGCCAAGAGAACAAACTTTAAAAACAACATAAAATCGAGTGGCGGTTACAATAAATATATAGACATTCTAAAACTCGGTACTGCATGTATGCATAATAAAAACGTTAAAAACTGCATAAAAACAACAAAATAGGAATGGAGGGGAAAGGAAGGAAAGGGAAAAAAGGGAAGGGGAAAAGGTAGAGAAAGAGATATCTCACCCCAAACCACTAAAGGCCCTAGTAAACGACAGGGTCTTCAGATCTTTTCTGAATACCTGGTACTTCTCCTGATGCAGGTGGCATGGAAGCAGATTCCATAACTGGGCAGCTTGAACTGATAAAGCTCTGCCCCCCCATTTTTTCAGCCTATAAGGCCGAACCACCAATCTAGTTTGTGACGTGGCCCGTAAGGTTCTCGTCACAAACTGTCACTGCAATTTCTTGCGGATATAACATGGGCCTAGATTATTAAAGGCTTTGTAAGCAATACAAAGAACCTTAAATTCTGATCTCTCCCGTATTGGGAGCCAATGGAGGCTCTTCAGGTGGGTGGAGATGGACGTCCGCCCTGGTAGCCTGAGTGCCAGCCGAACTGCCTGATTTTGGATTTTCTGCAAGCGTCTAATCTGGGTCTGAGGCAAGCCCATGAAAAGAGCATTGCAGCAATCCAAATGGGGTAAGACTAGTGCTCTAACTACAGCAATTCTGGCAAAGCTGGCGGCGGCATCATCATCATCAGGTGGGGGGGGGGGGCATGGCTGCAATATGGGGGGGCATGGCTGCAATATGTGGGGGACATACATGGGGGGACATACATGGCTGCAATATGTGGGACATGACATGGCTGCATATGTGGGGGACATACATGGCTGCAATATGTGGGGGACATACATGGCTGCAATATGTGGGGGACATACATGGCTGCATATGTGGGGGGACATACATGGCTGCATATGTGGGGGACATACATGGCTGCACTATGGGGGACATACATGGCTGCAATATGTGGGACATGACATGGCTGCATATGTGGGGGACATGACATGGCTGCAATATGTGGGGGACATACATGGCTGCAATATGTGGGGGACATACATGGCTGCAATATGTGGGGGACATACATGGCTGCAATATGTGGGGGACATGGCTGCATTTGGGGACACATTTAAAAAAAGTATCGGTATTCGGTATCGGCGACTACTTGAAAAAAAGTATCGGTACTTGTACTCGGTCCTAAAAAAGTGGTATCGGGACAACCCTAAGAACATGGGAAACAAGCGCTACTTTACAGGCATACTATACACCCCCCCAGGTACAAAATTTAAAGGAATATTTCACTTTTATTGTTTCACTTAACCACTAGCCGACCGCCCGCCGTCATTTTACTGCGGGACGGTGGCTCTCCTGGGCGAGAGCCCGTAGCTATACGTAGCTTCCGTTCATACGTATACGTAGCTTCCGTTCATACAATGTATGAACAGAAGATCAGTGATTTCCCTTAGTGAGTCCACCCCCCCATACAGTTAGAACACACCCAGGAACACACTTAACCCCTTCACTGCCAATGGCATTTTTATAGTAATCCAATGCATTTTTATAGCATTGATCGCTATAAAAATGCCAATGGCCCCAAAAATTTGTCAAAATTGTCTGATGTGTCCGCCATAATGTCTCAGTACTGAAAAAAACGCTGATCGCCGCCATTACTAATAAAAGAAAATATTAATAAAAATGCAATAAAACTACCCCCTTTTTTGTAAACGCTATAAATTTTGCGCAAACCAATCAATAAACGCTAATTGCGATTTTTTTTTAACAAAAAATGTGTAGAAGAATACGTATCGGCCTAAACTGAGGAAAAAAATGTTTTTTTATATATTTTTGGGGGATATTTATTATAGCAAAATGTAAAAAAATATTGATTTTTTTTCAAAATAGACACTCTATTTTTGTTTATATCGCAAAAAATAAAAACCGCAGAGATGATCAAATACCACCAAAAGAAAGCTCTATTTGTGGGAAAAAGAGGACACCAACATTGCACAACCGCGCAATTGTCAGTTAAAGCGACGCAGTGCCGAATCACAAAAAGTGCTCTGGTCATTGGGCAGCAATATGGTCCGGGGGTTAAGTGGTTAAAGGAATTATTAAAATCACTGCTGCCATAAAAACTGCAGTTTTTAAAACTTTTTTTTTTGCATTGATATATGTCCCCTGGGGCAGGATCCAGGTTCCTAAACACTTTTTATTACAATAACTTGCATATTAGCCTTTAAAATTAGCACTATAGATTTCAAACTTTCGAGTCCCATAGATTTTAACAGGGTTCTAAAGTTCACACGAACTTGCCGGGAACACCCCAAATAGTTCGCTGTTCGGCGAACAGGCAATGTTCGAGTCGCACATGAGTTCTACTCGAACTCGAAGCTCATCCCTACCTAAGAATTACTGCCCTACAATGTAAAACGCCAAACGTCCATGCAAAATAATGGTAACGCTTTCGACATCTAAAATCTGAAATAATCATACCGCCAGGGAAGTTAACTGCCAATGTCGTGCGAAGGTGTCGTGTGAAGGTGTACAAAAATAAAATTGATGTCCTTTTTTTCCCCACAAATAGAGCTTTCTTTTGGTGGTATTTGATCACCTCTGCATTTTTTTTTTTTTTGCACTATACAGTCGCAATAAAAAGTATGTGAACCCTTTTGGTATGATATGGATTTCTGCACAAATTGATCCTAAATTGTGATTTGATCTTCACCTAAGTCACAACAATGGACAATCATAGTCTGTTTAAACTAATAACACACAAATAATTAAATGTTATCATGTTTTTATTGAACACACCATGTAAACATTCACAGTGCAGGTGGAAAACGTAAGTGAACCCCTATACTAATGACATCTCCAAGAGCTAATTGGAGTAAGGTGTCAGCCAACTGGAGTCCAATCAATGATATAAGATAGGAGGTGTTGGTTATAGCTGCCCTGCCCTATAAAAAAACTCCTTCCTGATGTGAATGATGCCTCACACAAAAGAGCTCTCAGAAGACCTACGATTAAGAATTGTTGACTTGCATAAAGCTGGAAAGGGTTATAAAAGTATCTCCAAAAGCCTTGTTGTTCATCAGTCCACAGTAAGACAAATTGGCCCAGATTCATAAAGCAATTACGCCTGTCTAACTGGTGTTAGACAGGAGTAATTTCAAATTTTGCGCGCCGTATCACTAGTTTGAATCCTCAAACCATGATACTGCGGCTTCGGGCTTCGATCCGAGAGGCTTACGTCTTCGTAAGCCTTCGGATCTACGCTGCGATATTTTTGCGGACGCTGGGAGGAGTTCGCGTCATTTTCATGCGTCGGGATATGCAAATGTGTTTTTACGGCGATCCACGAAGATACGAGCGGTCTTCGCAATCACTTACGTCTGGGTTTTTTTACGTACTGTTAGACCAGCTTTTTGCTGGTCTAACAGTGCGTAGCCCATGTTAAGTATGGCCGTCGTTCCCACGTCGAATACATTTTTTTTTTTTTTTTGCTTAACTCGTTCGGGAATAGAAATGTCCGTAAACGACGCTACTCAAACAACGAATGACGTAACGACGTGATTTCGCGCAATGCACGGCGGGAAATTTGCGAACGGAGCATGCGCAGTTCGATCGCCGCGGGAACGCGCCTATTTTAAATCCTTCACGCCCCCTACTCGTCTAGATGGATTGCGACGGGAGAAATACACTACGCCGCCGTCGTTTACTGGACAAAATCTACCTGGATTCCACGTAGAGCCAGGTAAAAAACGGCGGCGTAGTGTATTTCTGATACGCTACGAGAATCCAATTCCCCCTGAATCTGGGCCATTGTCTATAAATGGAGAAAGTTCAGGACTGCTGCTACTCTCCCTAGGAGTGGCCGTCCTGTAAAGATGACTGCAGGAGCACAGCGCAGACTGCTCAATGAGGTGAAGAAGAACCCTAGAGTGTCAGCTAAAGACTTACAGTACAAAAGTCTCTGGCATATGCTAAAATCCCTGTTCACACCAGACATCCCAAGAATATTGCTGAACTGAAACAGTTCTGTAAAGAGGAATGGTCAAGAATTACTCCTGACCGTTGTGCACGTCTGATCTGCAACTACAGGAAAATGTTTGGTTGAAGTTATTGCTGCCAAAGGAGGTTCAACCAGTTGTTAAATCCAAGGGTTCACATACTGTTTCCACCTGCATTGTGAATGTTTACATGGTGTGTTCAATAAAAACATGGTAACATTTAATTCTTTGTGTCTTATTAGTTTAAGCAGACTGTGATTGTCTATTGTTGTGACTTAGATGAAGATCAGCTCACATTTTATGACCAATTTGTGCAGAAATCCATATCATTCCAAAAGGGTTCACATACTTTTTATTGCAACTGTAAACCGAAAAATACCAACAAGCGTATATTGATTGGTTTGCGCAAAAGTTATAACGTCTACAAATTTTGGGATTGATTTATGGATTTTTTTTTTTTAGTAGGAACTAGTGATAAGTAACTTATAGCGGGACTTACATTTAGGACACTGACACTTTTGACACTTTTTGACACTACTACAGTGATCAGTGCTTAAAATATGCACCGTCACTGTGCTGATGACACTGGCTGGGAAGGGATTAAACATCTAGGGTGATTAACTTCACTATGTGAGTTACTTTTACTAGGGGAAAGGGATGAAGTTCTAAAGGAGTACCAGAGCAGGTGCTTCACTAGCCGGGGATAGGGAAGTAGTGGGAAAGCTTAAAGACTCATCCAGGAAGGCAGTGGGTGGCTTTGAGTAAAGCTTGAAAGAGTACAGCGGGTAGCTGTAAGAAAAGCTTGAAGATAAAGTACAGCCATTAGTTGTGGGTGAAGCTTGGGAATTCAGTGAGTGACAGAGTCCAAGAAGTCTAGTGAAATATGGCAAGCTGAGCTTAACCACATCCATACCAGGCACTTATACACTTTCCTGCCCAAGCCAATTTTCAGCTTTCAGCGCTGTCGCAATTTGAATGACAATTGCACGGTCATGCTACACTGTACCCAAACAAATTTTTTAACATTTTGTTCCCACGAATAGAGCTTTATTTGGTGTTATTTAATCACCAATTTTTATTCTTTGTTTCTATTAATTTATTTTATAAATAAATACATTTTCTTCTTCAATGATGGGCACTGATATGGCTACACTGACGGGCACTCATATGGCTGCACTGACGGGCACTGATGATAAGGCGGCACTGATGGGCACCAATAAGGTTGCACTGATGGGCACTGATGATGGGCACTGATAGGCAGCACTGATAGGTGGCACTGGTATGCGGCACTGATGGATATTTATGGGCAGCACTGATGGACATTCATAAGCGGCACTGATGGGCACTCATAGCTGGCACTGATGGGTACTTATGGGTGGCACTGATGGGTGGCATGGCCGGGTACTGATAGGTGGGCACTGATGGGCACAGATGGGTTTACACGAAATTCTGCTATGATCACTAACATCCAGTCAAAATCCAGAAAAGTAACCACATGACTTCAGAAATGAGTCGGGGTGGGAATTAAAAAATAATGCTCCAGGCTAATGTATGAGATATGTAAATAACCTGTCACTCACAGCAAGGGGGTGGAACAGACTAAGGTTTTTCTCTGTAAGTCTGTTTTATTTCACTGAACAATAAACAAGGATTGCTCAGAGCTAGATTAACTCTGTGTGGCAAGAGTGGTTACAGATGATAGGCAATCTCATACTCTACATTGTGACATCAAAAAATAAATAAAAGATTTTCAGGTTTACATCCACTTTAATGAGATCTACAAAGAGCCCCTTGACCATAAAGCATGTGCCCAACTGCATTATCAAGCTGATGGTCTCAAATAATACATAGACATAGGGTTAGAAGCTTCAACTCTCCTACGACTCTTGGAAATTTCTGGACTCCAGAACCCAATCCAAGAATAGCATATCCTGGAGAATATTGTAAAATCAGGTTTCTCCACTCAGAATAGCCATTGTGGAGTAACCTCCATAAGTGAGAAGCCAGCATGACACATACCGTATATGACACCATGGAAAAGCGCAACGCTGTCACACTAGGTATACAATGCCATACCTGGAAATCTTCTTTGAGTAAAAATTGTGGAATATTTCTGAAAAAGAAACTATACTGTAGTGTGCCTATTGTAACATGTCAAGTACTTTTACCATTGACTTGTACAGTTACTAAAAGATTAACTTTAACTTTGTATTATATCAGTATTCATAAATACCAAAATTAACAATTTTGAATTGTAATTTATGTTACTCTCTTTAGGGGAAATTCGGATAATGAATTAAAAAAACCCTATCAAATAGGAAAGCCATGTTCCAAATGCAAAGGGAAATGTGAAAACAAATTATGTGGTAAGAATTGTGTGTGTGTGTTTTCTATGGGGCTTTGAAATAAAAGGGCTCCTTCAGACATGTGCCCAGGGGGTGGTAAAAGCAAGTGATTGAGCCTCAGTTTTACTGACTTCCGACTGCCTACCTAAACAAGGGCATGAAGCCACTCAGGGCTGCACACATGCCAAAATTAAATAGTACCATGCCTTGAAAAAGTATTACTACCTCTTAAAATGTTCCATATTTTGTCATGTTATAACCAAAAATTTAAATGTATTTTATTGGGATTTTATATGATAGACCAACACAAAGTGGCACATACTTGTGAAGTGAAAAGAAAATGATAAATGTTTTTCAATTTTTTTGTGGCATGCATTTGTATTCAGCCCCCTTTACTCTGATACACTTGGATGGTCTCCTTGCCTGATCAGAGAGAAGCAGCCAAGGGGCCCATGGTAACTCTGGAGGAGCTGTAGAGATACACAGCTCAGGTGGGAGAATGAGAATCTGTCCACAGCACAACTATTAGTCGTATAGTCCACAAATCTGGCCTTTATGGAAGAGTGACATAAAGAAAGCCATTGTTGAAAGAAAGCCATAAGAAGTCCTGTTTGCAGTTTGCAATAAGCCATGTGGGGGACAGGAAATGTAGAAGAAGGTGCTTTGGTCAGATGAGACCAATATTGAACGTTTTGGCCTAAAAGCAAAACGCAGCATGTGGCAGAAAACTAACACTGCATATCACCCTGAACACATCATCCCCACCGTGACACATAGTGGTGGCAATATCATGTTTTGGGGATGCGTTTCTTCAGCAGGTAAAGGGAAGCTGATCAGAGTTGATGGGAAGATGGAAGGAGCCAAATACAGGGCAATTTTAGAAGAAAACCTGTTAGAGTCTATAAAAGACTTGAGACTGGGCGGAGGTTCACCATCCAGCAGGACAACGACCCTAAACATACAGCCAGAGCTACAATGGAATGGTTTAGATCAAAGCATATTCATGTGTTAGAATGGTCCAGTCAAAGTCTAGACCTAAATCCAATTGAGAATTTGTGGCAAGACTTGAAAATTGCTGTTCACAGACACTCTACATCCAATCTGACACAGTTTGAGCTATTTTTCAAAGAAGAATGGGCAAAAAATTCACTCTCTAGATGTGCAAAGCTAGTAGAGACATACCAAAAAAGACTTGTAGCTGTAATTGCAGCCAATAGTGGTTCTACAAAGGGGAGCTAAATACCAATGTACGCCACACTTTTTACATATTTATTTGTAAAAAAAACAAAAACATTTATCATTTCCTTCCACTTCACAATTATGTGCCACTTTGTGTTGGTCTATCACATAAAATCACATGAAAGGATTAAAACACTGTGCCACCTTCCTAACTACCTGTGAAACCAATCCACCACAGATAGAGGGGTGGCAAGGGCTGCCACATGTATGAACGAGCCACTTTTAGGGGCATCTAGTATTTATTTTATTTGTTTACTGCTTCTAAATGCCCCTCCATGTTAGCCTATGTGTCCATGCCCACATAGGCGTTTAGAGGCCGGGGTAATTTTGAAGCAGAAAAAAACTCACACTGCAGCGTTTTGGCAGCAGCGTTTTGGCAGAAAAAAATGTTTGACACATGTAAACGCATCTAAAGAAGCATTATTCACTTTAAGTGCCAAAATAAATGATCATTCTGGCCACTGAAATTAATTATTGCCAAACCACTTGATGCGCCCAAATGTCCCTAAAAATGTTGCATTCTGATAGCTGCATATACAGTTGTGTGAAAAAGTATTTGCCCCCTTTCTGATTTTTGCATATTTGTCACAATTAAATGATTCAGATCACCAAACAAATTTCTATCATTACACAAAGATAACCTGAGTAAAAACAAAATGCAGTTTTTAATTGATGGTTTCATGCATTAAGGGCAAAAAGCTGTACAAACCTTCCTCCCCCTTGCTAAATCATGAATGAACTGGGATTGACCAAATTTTTTGGAAAGTTAAGTTCAATTTCACTTACCACACTCAGAACTGATTACTGCCAGACCTGTTGAATCAAGAAATCACTTAAATAGAAGTTGTTAGACAAAGTGAAGCACGCTTAAAGATCTCAAAAGCAATGCATCATGCTGCCATCTAAAGAAATTCAAGAACAGATGAGAAACAAAGTAATGTACAAGCCATTTCTAAAGCTTTGGAACTCCCGTGAACCACAGTGAGAGGCATTATCCACAAATGGAGAACATTTTAAAGAGTGTTGAACCTTCCCAGGAGTGGCAGGCAACAATGACTCATCCAGGAGGTCATAAAAGAACCCAAAACAACATCTAAAGGACTGCAGGCCTCACTTGCCCCGAGTAAGGTCTGTATTGACGATTCAACAATAAGAAAGAGACTGGGCAAAATGGCATCCATAGGAGAGTTGCCAAAGCCACTGCTGACCAAAAAGAACACAAAGGCTCCTCTCACATTTGCCAAAAAACATCTGGATTATCCCCAAGACTTTTGGGCAAATATTCTCTGGACCGATGAGACAAAACTTGAACTTTTTGGAAGGTGTGCGTCCTGTTACATCTGGCATAAAACGAACATCATACCAACAGTCAGACGTGGTGGTGGTAGCGTAATGGTCTGGAGCTGATTTTCAGCTTCAGGACCTAGACAACTTGCCACCATTAATGGAACCATGAATCCTGCCCTCTACCAGAAAATCCTGAAGGGTAATGTCTGGCCAGCAGTTCTTGACCACAAGCCACCTTGGGTTATGAGCAGGACAATGATCTAAAACACACCAGCAAGCCCACCTCTGAATGGCTAAAATAAAAAGTAAAAAAAAAAATGAAGGTTTTGGAGTGGCCTAGTCAACGTTCAGGCTTAAATACTATTGAGATGCTGTGGCATGACCATTTACAGGCCATTCATGCAGGAAAACCCGCCAATGTGGCTAAATTAAAACAATTCTGCAAATAAGAGTGCCCCAAAATTTCTCCACAGCAATGTGAAAGACTTCTCGACAGTCATCCTAAATCCCAAATGCTTGATTGCAGTTGTTGCTGCCAAGGGTGGCACAACCAGTTATTAGGTTAAGGGGGCAAATACTTTTCACAGCACTGTAATTGATATATGTAATGATAGTATTCATTTCATTCTGTAATATAATTGGCTTCTGTCTAAAATCTTCCCTCGTATGTTATTCTACTAAGCGCGCCCAAGATGACTGTCTCCCCATCTGCCCCAGAAGCAGATAAAGCATGTTGAGTCCCCAGTGAGAAAAGCACTATAAGGATGTTATTTAATTTAATTGAAATTAAATTATTGTTTCTCTATATTGTATAAAAATAAATAAATACATTAAATAAAAATACACTTAATATTATCATCAAATGTAGTGGCTGCATATATATATTTTCACAAAGAATACACATTTTGAATTACATAAAAATCTTCTTATATATGCTATATAAATAAATACATACAGTAGATACATACATTTAAAAAACAATGTAGTGTTATGAGCACGTGTAGTAACTGCATATAGTATAGACACTGTGGGGTTGATTTACCAAAACTGGAGAGCACACAAAATCTGATGCATCTGTGCATTGTAGCCAATCAGCTTCTAACTTTAGCTTGTTCAGTTATCGGTGAAACGTGAAAAATTAGAATATCGTACAAAAGTTCATTTATTTCACTAATGCAACTTAAAAAGTAAAACTAATATATTAGATATTACATGCAAAGCAAGATAGTTCAAGCCGTGATTTGTCATATTTGTGATGATTATGGCTTACAGCTAATGAAAACCTCAAATCCACAACTTCAGAAAATTAGAATATTGCATGCAATCAATAAAACAAGGATTGTACATAGAACAATATCAGACCTCTAAAAAGTAGAAGCATGCATATGTACTCAGTACTTGGTTTGGGCCCCTTTTGCAGCAATTACTGCCTCAATCTGGCGTGGCATGGAAGCTATCAGCCCGTGGCACTGCTGAGGTGTTATGGAAGACCAGAATGCTTCAATAGTGGCCTTTAGCTCTTCTGCATTGTTCAGTCTCATGTCTCATCTTTTTCTTGGCAATGCCCCATAGATTCTCTATTGCCCCATACACACGAACTGAATTTCCGATGGAAAAAGTCCATCTTTTTCCCATCGGATTTTCCGATCGTGTGTAACCCCATCTGAGTTTTTTTTCAATGAATTCCATTGGAGTTTAGATATAGAACATGTTCTATATTTTTTTTATTTGGCCAGGCAAAAGCCTGATTGTGTGTAGGCGGCATAAGGGGTTCAGGTCAGGCGAGTTTGATGGCCAATCAAGAACAGTAATCCCACGGCCATTGAACCAGGTTTTGGTGCTTTTGGCAGTGTGGCCAGATGCCAAGTCCTGCTGGAAAATTAAGTCAGCATCCCTATAGAGGTCATCGGTGGAAGGAAGCATGAAGCACTCCAAAATGTCCTGGTAGAAGGCTGCAGTGACCCTTGACTTAACGAAGCACAGCGGACCAACACCAAATCAACACAGACTTTGGAAACTTCACACTGGACTTCAAGCATCTTGCAGTTGGGCCTCTCCATTTGTCACGGTCTGGGGTCAGGCTCAAAGGCCAGTAGCTATAGCAGCAGAGCAGGTCACCCTGGCTGATGACACGGGGTCATCTGAGGTGCGGAATCTAAGCGCTAACCGGTGTTCACCGGAGCTCCTGAAGGTGGAGATGGATTTTGCTGCATGTTAGCACCAGGTCGCGGTCCTCTGAATCGCCCCACCAGGAGGTGAGAAAGCCGGGGTACGATAGCAGATAAGCAGGTAAGGATCAAACAGAAGAGTGGTCGGTAAACAAGCCAAAAGGTCGGTAATGAGTATCTGTAGGTTGGGATCAGGCAGAAGCGTAATCGATAACAAGCCAAGGGTCAATAACGAGCAGTAGCAAATATGGATGGCAGCAGAGAAGACAGGAGCGAGATACAGGCTGGAGATAGCACAATATTCTGGCAAGGAGGAAGTGCAGAGACATGGCTTATATCAGGAAGTTCGTGGGAGGAGCAAGGGGTTCAAGGTTCAAGACAAATTAAGACACAAGGCAGCAAGGTCCAATGGATCAGATGAGTTTGTCCAGCAGAACAGACAGGGAGCTGTCCAGCATCCCAGATAGCTCAGTGAGAAGGCTCACTGCCAGACACAGCTGAGGTCCCAGGTTCAAATCCCGGTCCTGACACCATTATTCCTCCATACTATGTCTCCTTGGTTTCCAAATGAGATGCAAAATTTGCTCTCCTCAAAAAAGAGGAGTTTGGACCACTGAGCAACAGACCAGTTGTGTTTTTCTTTAGCCCAGGTAAGACGCTTCTGACATTGTCTGTTGTTCAGGAGTGGCTTGACAAGAGGAATACGACATTTGAAGCCCATTTACAGGATTCGGCTGTGTGTGGTGGCTCTTGATCCACTGAATCCAGCCTCAGTCCAATCCTTGTGAAAGTCCCCAACACTTTTGAATGGCCTTTTTCTGACAGTCCTCTCCAGGCTGTGGTCATCCCTGCTGCTTTTGCACCTTTTTCTTCCACACTTTTCCCTTCTACATAACTTTTTATTAATGTGCTTTGATACAGCACTTTGGGAACATCCAACTTATTTTGCAATTGCCTTTTGAGGCTTCCCCTCCTTATGGAGGGTGTTAATGATGGTTTTCTGCACAACTGTCAGGTCAGCAGTCTTTCCCATGATTGTGATTCCTACTGAACCAGACTGAGAGACCATTTAAAGACTCAGGAACCCATGTTATGGCTTAATTAGCTGATTAGAGTGGGACACTTTGAGCCTAGAATATTGCACCTTTTCACAATATTCTAATTTTCTGATATTGTGGATTTAGGGTCTTCATGAGCTGTAAGCCATAATCATCACAATTATGAAAAATTATGACTTGAACTATCTTTATTTGCATGTAATGAGTCTATCTCATATATTAGTTTCACCTTTTAAGTTGTGTTAGTGAAATAAATCAACTTTTGCACAATATTCTAATTTTCCGAGTTTCACCTGTAAGTTTTGACCAAAAAAAAAACCCTGGAAACTGATTGGTTTCTATGCAGATCTGCACTAGATTTTGCACTCTCCAATTTTAGTAAATGAAGCCCTTTGACAATAATTACTAAACACCAGGCCTTATGCACATCAGCAAATGTATTACATGTGACCAGTAGATGTCAATAATAAACCCTTCCTTTAAAAATGTATTTAAAAAAACACAAAAACAATATTTGCAAGCTACATGTAGAGTGAAGAAAACCTTAAAAAAGTAAATAAATGTATTCCTATAAGGCAAGAAGCAAAATACTTAACATATTATACAATCAATGTATATAATAAAATATTACAGACTATAATATGTCAGGGCTCAAAAGAGAAATAACATTGTTAAGGAGTCCTCTAGCTGTGGATTTTTTTTCCCAATCCTTCTGAAAATCTTATTATTGAGACAGTAAATATTACTTATTTGATAGGATATCACATTTATGGACCAAATTTACCAGGCTATTATGTAACATATAACATATTAACTAATGTGCCTTACTAAAAATATTGGGCCAGATTCACAGAGCGATTTCTCCTGTCTATCTCGCGTTAGACTGGAGTACTTTCGAATTACACGCGTTTTTTCACTACTCTGAAACCTCAAACCATGAAATTACGGCTGCGGGCTTCAATCCGACTTTTTTACGTGTTCGTACGCCTTCGGATCTACGCTGCAATAAAATTGCGGCCGCTGGGTGGAGTTCCCGTTGTTTTCCGCGTCGGGGTATGCAAATGAGCTTTTGCCGACAATCCACGAAATTACGAACGTCTATCGCAATCTCTTATGGCATCTTTAGTCATCTTTTTGCTGCGTAAAACTATACCAGCTTTTTGCCGTCGTTCCCGCAACGAATATCAACGTTTTCCAACGTCTTTTTTTATTTTTAACGTAAAACATCCGGGAATAGGAATGTCCGTAAACGACGCTACTCAAACAACGAATGACGTATCAACGTTATTTCAAGCAATGCACGGCGGGAAATTTCTGAACGGAGAATGCGCAGTTCGATCGCCGCGGGGACGCGCCTAATTTAAATGCTTCACACCCCCTAATCGCGTATTTCGATTACGCAGCGAGAAATACACTACGCCGCCGTACCATAAGGGACAAAATCTACCAGGATTCGTCGTACAGCCTGGTAAAATACGGCAGCGTAGTGTATCTCTGATACTCTGTGCCAATGTAATTGTATCTGAATATGGCCCATTGTTTTTTAGTTTGCTTAAATAAATAATATTTTTTGTATGTGTGTATATATATATATATTATTTTTTATCTATTTACGTTTTAATTTATTTTTAAAAGTAGACAAATGGAAAAAAATAGACCAAAAAATATGTAAAATTCCAAGTAACAGTTTAAATTGGACTTTTAAAACATTTATGTATGTATTTTTTTATTTATGCACTGTAATGATGTCTACCATTGTGCGTCTTTATGTGTGCGAGAGCACAGAGAGAGAAGTACAGTGCCATATGCAGGTTGAAGAAGTTTGCATGTAGACTAATCTACAGCCTGCATGTGATTGGCATGGCTGTTATAATTAACCTATGATTCAGAACCACACTGGATGGTTCCCAGTTGTTCATCTGGGACCCACCACTGTCGATGACAGAGTAATCTAAGAACTAGAAGTACGCACATTTGCACACTCCTACTTCTTTCTAATACATAGACTAACATTCCCAAGACACAGGCAATCAATGGTCAAATGGAAGAAATTCAATGGACAGTAGAGGTGCTGGCATTTTCTGTTAAATGACATCAGGTTGCCGTGCATTGCCTGGGACCAACCAGGAATCAATATACAGTGGGGATCGAAAGTTTGGTCACCCCAGGTAAAAAATTGTATTAATGTGCATAACAAAGCCAAGGAAAGATGGAAAAATCTCCAAAAGGCATCGAATTACAGATTAGACATTCTTATAATATGTAAAAAAAAGTCTGATTTTATTTCCATCATTTACACTTTCAAAATTACAGAAAACAAAAAAATGGCGTCTGCAAAAGTTTGGGCACCCTGAAAAGTTTATAGCATGCACTGCCCCCTTTGCAAAGCTGAGACCTGCCAGTGTCATGGATTGTTCTCAATCATTGTCTGGGAAGACCAGGTGATGTCAATCTCAAAGGTCTTAAATGCCCAGACTCATCTGACCTTGCCCCAACATTCAGCACCATGGTTTCTTCCAAGCAGTTGTCTAGAAAACTGAAACCGAAAATAGTTGACGCTCACAAAGCTGGAGAAGGCTATAAGAAGATAGCAAAGCATTTTCAAATGTCAATATCCTCTGTTCGGAATGTAATTAAGAAGTGACAGTCATCAGGAACAGTGGAAGTTAAAGCAAGATCTGGAAGACCAAGAAAAATATAAGACAGAACAGTTCGCAGGATTGTGAGAAAAGAAATTCAAAACCCACGTTTGACTGCACGATCCTTCCAGAAAGAGTTGTGGTACACTATTCCACTATAATGAGATACTTGTACAAACATGGTCTTCATGGAAGAGTCATCAGAAGAAAACATCTTCTACGTCCTCACCACAAAAATCAGCGTTTGAACTTTGCAAATGAACATATAGACAAGCCTGATGCATTTTGGAAACAAGTTCTGTGGACCGATGAGGTTAAAACAGAACTTTTTGGCCAGAATGAGCAAAGGTACGTTTGGAGAAGAAAGGGCACAGAATTTAATGAAAAGAACCTCTGTCCAACTGTTAATGGTTGGGGTGGATCAATCATGCTTTGGGGTTGTTTTGCAAACAGTGGCACAGGGAACATTTCACGAGTAGAAGGAAAAATGGATTCAATAAAATTTCAGCAAATTGTGGATGGTAACTTGATGCCATCTGTGAAAAATCTGAAGTTAAAGAGAGGATGGCTTCTACAAATGGATAATGATCCTAAACACGCCCCAAAATCCACGGGGGATTACATCAAGAGGTGTAAACTGAAGGTTTTGCCATGGCCTTCAGAATCTCCTGACCTCAACATAATTGAAAATCTATGGATAGACCTTAAAAGAGCAGTGTGTTACAGACAGCCCAGAGATCTCACATAACTGGAAGACTTTTGTAAGGAAGAATGGGCACAGATACCTCAAACAAGAATTGAAAGACTCTTGGCTGGCTACAAAAAACATTTACAAGCTTTGATACTTGCCCAAGGGGCAGTACAAGATATTAACTCTGCAGGGTGCCCAAACTTTTGCAGATGTCATTTTTTTTTGTTTTCTGTCATTTTTAAAGAGTTAATGTGGGAAATAAAGTCTAACTTTTTTAGACATATTATAAGAATGTATAATCTGTAATTTGATGCCTTTTGGAGATTTTTCCATCTTTCCTTGGCTTCGTTATGCACATTAACCACTTAAGACCCGGACCAAAATGCAGGTAAAGGACCTTGCCCCTTTTTGCGATTCGGCACTGCTTCATTTTAACTGACAATTGCGCGGTCTTGCTCCCAAACAAAATTGGCGTCCTTTTTTCCCCACAAATAGAGCTTTCTTTTGGTGGTATTTGATCACCTCTGCGGTTTTTATTTTTTGCACTATTAACAAAAATAGAGGGACAATTTTAAAAAAAATGCAATATTTTTTACTTTTTGCTATAATAAATATCCCCCAAAAATATATAAAAAAACATTTTTTTTCCTCAGTTTAGGCCGATACGTATTCTTCTACGTATTTTTGGTAAAAAAAAATCGCAATAAGCGTTTATCGGTTGGTTTTCGCAAAATTTATAGCGTTTACAAAATAAGGGATAGTTTTATTGCATTTTTATTAATTATTATTTTTTTACTACTAATAGCGGTGATTAACGATTTTTTTCGTGACTGCGACAATATTGCGGACACTTTGGACAATTTTGACACATTTTTGGGACAATTGTCATTTTCACAGCAAAAAATGCATTTAAATTGCATTGTTTACTGTGGAAATGACAGTTGCAGTTTGGGAGTTAAAACCACAGGTGGCGCTGTAGGGGATGTGTGACCTAATGTGTGTGTTTACAACTGTAGGGGGGTGTGGCTGTAGGTGTGACGTCATCAATCGCGTCCCCCTATTACAGGGATGACGCGATCGATGCTGCGGCCACAGAGAAGCACGGGAAAGCCGTGTGTACACACGGCTCTCCCCATTCTTCCGCTCCAGGGACGGATCGCCGCACTCCAGCGGCGATCGGGTCTGCGAATCCCGCGACCCACGGCTGGGTACTAAAATCAACGTATATATACGTTGATGTGCCCAGCCGTGCCATTCTGCCGACGTAAATGTGCAGTAGGCAGTCCTTAAGTGGTTAATACACATTTTTTTTTTATAAAGAAATTTTTATTGGAATTTTCACAGTACAGTGGAATACAACAAAGTAAGCTCAAATGCACATAGAAACATGTACAAAAAAAAAAAGAGGAAAAACACATTCAAACCAATGGCACTGTGACTACCTGTATAACAATATTACAGCAGCAAGAAGATGTGTCAGTACAAGGCCTAGTACTTACAGGAGCGGAAGCAACAACTGGAGTATTAGAAATACAAGAAAGAAATATAATACACCATTAGTAACCCCGGATAATAAACTGACTGTAAACGTTGAGATAGGTGAAGTTTACAGATAAGGGTATGCACGTATCAGGAGCGTCAAGGGGTCTCTAGTAGGTGTTGTCATGGCTCAGGGTGGCAGAAATGTAGAGGGGCCAGACAGATTGGAGACTTTAAGGTTGCCCAAGGTCCCGTTTGAGATACCAATCTGTATAGCGGAACGGTTGCATGAGTTTTTGCAGATCACTGTGGGTGAACGAGTGTTCCATGAAGTTACGCTATCTCGTAAAGAAACGTGAGGTGGAACAAAAGTTCAACACAATGGTGTCCAGATAGAAAAGCGATAAGAGGGCTTTTTTCACTACCATTAGGTTTGGTGGTGTTGGGTTAATCCAGTGAGACATTATAGTCTTGCGGGCCACCAGAAGGCAGATATGTGCCCAGGGGGAGATGTGAAGCGAGCTCTTCGATTGTGGCGTGGGCGAGGGCGGATCACAGCCGAATAGACATATCAGGTAGTGCCTGGGGATCGGTATTTTAGCGATCTTGTGGATAAAGGACAGCACAGAGTCCCAGTAGGTAATGATAGGTTTGCACTCCCAGAGGCGGTGGAGCAGCGTTGGGCGCGGAGCAGAGCACCAGGGGCAGTGTTCTTGTGCTGGTTCCGCCTTGTTGATACGGAAGGGGTAGTAAGCTCTGTGAATAATTTTGAATTGCGTCTCACGCCATGTTTCGCATACTGTGAGTTCGTGAACTCGTCTGTATCCCTCAAGGATTTTCTCCGAGAGGTCTGCATCCTCGAATATTTCGGACCATTTCTGGAATGGTTTAAGACGATATTTGGCAGTCTGATGTTCGATAAGGTGGGAATACAGGCTGGAGATGGAGTAATCATCCCTGTGTAACACACTATTAATAAAGGACTTTTGTAGGGGATCCGTCCCAGGTAAGTGGCATGAACGTAAATAGCTGACCAACTGATGATAGAAAAAGACGTGTGTAGCTGGTAAAGAAAATTCCCTTGACAAGGCTTGGAAGGATTTAAACTTGCCAGGGGTAGCGAGGTACACTGAGGTGATGTTGGTAAGGCCCTTATCGTTCCATTGTTCAAAGGCTTTGTGTTAATACACATTTTTACCTGGGGTGCCCAAACTTTCGATCCCCACTGTAGTTGTGTAGGGACACAGAGATAAGTCTAACGTTTAAACAGCTCCTATACTGTATAGTGTCTCTACTGGGTTCCCTCCATCCTTAGGGGTCAGATAATGTGCTTGTATTGAAATTATCAAGGACCTGTGATCCATCTTCCACCATTACATCACTCTTGAGCACAGGAGATTGCTGTAGTTCTTCCTGCTCCTATATATGTACTGTGTATTTAGCAGGCTGTCTGAAGTTTAACTTTAATGTTTTATAACTGTTCAAAACTGCAATAACCTATATAATTCAGAACTGCAGAGTATTCATGTACTGCGATCTTAACTTTTTTTTATTAACTTTTTGCCCCTTTAGTTAATTAATCAGCAGCATAATTGGCAAAAATGAGCCTAACATTGAGAAGAGGAATCAGATCAGATGTATACAATCAAAAGTATTCTAAAAACAAGTGATTTTCTTTCAATAGTTTGTTTCATTTCTAGAAACCTTAGGTTTAGCATTTCTGCAATAGAAAATATAATGCACAATTCATATTTGATTCATGTTCAGGTTCTAGGAGTACCAAATTGAATAGCTAAATTCATGGACCCAGACATTGTTCTTTATATTCATTTATAAGGTTTAAAGGTAGACAGCCATTTCCACTCTATTATCCTAAACCAAATTCTCTCAGTGTTTTTAACTTCTAAAACATACAACATGTTTACTGCTGGTAAATGCACTAGCCAAATAAAAAACCTTTGAACACCTCTCTGAAACCATTTCCTGCAGGTTAATAAGATGGTGAATTCTCTACATTACTACAGTTCTAGGCCCTTCCCATTCATTATTCCTTGCCCACCAACAGCACTCTTATTGGCAAATTAGTCATCTTTATTGGAGGGGGGTGGCAGATTGGTGTGTCTAGTTTTTAAGAAAATTATTCAAGCTCATAGCAGCAGAGTTGCCAACTGTTATTTTACGAAAAGTTTGTAAAATCTGCAATTTCTGCATCTGCCCATAAATGTCTGTTACGAACATGCAGTCAACTGAACTAAGTTTCAGAAGAGAACACAAAAGAAGGCTTTTGACAATAAAAATGGGTGCTAGACATGATATGTGATAGGTATTTTGTGCTTTCTGTTCTTGAACAGGACTTTGAAAATCCAGTCCCAGAGCTGGACTGAGTTTCAGAAGAGAGCACAGAAGAAGGCTTTTGTCAAAAAAAGGTGATAGCTAAAGGTATTATGTGCTTCCTGCTTTTAAACAGGATTTTGAAAGTCCAGCACCCCCAGAGCTAAGCCCTATTATCTCATCATCTCCTTTGGATAAAGCCGGTACACACGATCTGTTTGTCCGATGAAAACAGACCGACGGACTGTTTTCATCAGACAAACCGATCGTGTGTGGGCCCCATCGGTTTGTTTTCTACCAAAACTGAATGGTAACATCAAAACACCATAGGTATGCACAGCCTTTGGCATTAGGGTGTGCACGCCAAAGCTCAAACACACATGCGTGTGTATGTCTACATATATATGGTCCTGGCATATTGATCTCCCCACTGCCACACAGAGCAATAATGCTAATGTGGAGTAGGTGTTGTGGTGTACCCAGCCACAGCCAGCACACCCTGTGAGAATGCCTATGCAAAACACAATTTAAATTTACAGCCTTGGTACTGCCATTTTTCATCAGCACCTGTTGAGCCAGGGTACTGAAAAACTACAACCCCTGCTTGTGTGAGTAGGAAGACCTGTTTGGCAATGACGGCACTATGAAAACTCCCTCCTGGAGCTGGGAGAGAGTGAGTTGAAATTGTTGACATCAGTGTGGCATTTGGGGTCGATTTACTAAAGGCAAAGTTCACAGGAATAATCTCCAGGCCCCAGTGAAGGAGGTGAAGCTCTATTGTCTTCCATCATCCAATCAAGTACAAGCAAAAATGCTGCTTTTTTATTTTATTTTAACTAATTTGAGTATTCTTTGCAAATTGAAATGTAAGCTTGTTTACTAAGCTCTGGGGAAACTCCCTCGAAAAGTTAACATCCTATTTGTTATTAGTAAATCAACCCTATTGCCTACATTACACCTGTAGGAAAGCAGCTATTAGAACACACAGAGTACTTATTTCATGATGATTGATAAACATTATTTTACTGATTATTGAGTACTAACTTTTTATAAAGTGTCTATAAAACCTTTTGTAAGTTATGGAGCCAATTTCGAATCATTACCTCTGTTTGAAAGCTTCACAAGTCATTTTTTTTCTTTGCCAGTTTGGTGACAGATTATGACAACAATTTTGCAATGTATCCATACAAGCCGCCAAAGAAAAAAAATGTCTTGTAAAGCTTTCAAACAGAGTAAATTATTTTTGTTGGCAAAAGCTGTGCAAATAAAAGAAAAAGAAAACAAAATTAATAAACTCTAAGAAGAAAAAAAAAGCAATAAAACATGAACTTATGAATATAACATGTACTTATGGAGGGAACTTTTATAGTGATGTATTCATCTAGAATAGTGTTTGTTCTTTTTTGTGAAATTTCAAATTCTCTAATTTATAAATTGAAATATCACGTAGAACACCACCACCACCACTGTACCACATCCTATCATCAATCATAATCCCCCCCAAAAAAAGAGAAAGAAACGCAGACTTTACTGGTACATAAGAGATGATACTTTTGATTCATATAGAAAACCAGCAAAAAGAATGTACTTACATATCCCTACATCTCTATCAAAAGTTAAAACACTGGATTTGTATTGAGAAATTTTCACTCTCATCATCTGCATTGAAGTTTTGTAGCTGGAATATAAATAACAGGTTAAATATTGACCCATGTAGAGCAGACTTTGTCTTTTATAAGAACTGCTGTTGCGTTCTTTATTACTTTCTATATACTGTATGCTGTATTACTAGAATGAATGTCTGTGAACATTACAAAATCAATAAAGAGAAATAAAGCAAAATAAAAATGGAAATATTTTACTTGCATGCGGTTGTTGAATTACTATTTTATAAAAAGTAATATAATTGTCAAATAGGCATTTGGTTGACAATGGACTTTAAAGTTACCTGTTCCTCGAGAAATTAGTGTCTGTTTACTTGGCCTGGTGGACGAAGTAGTCCCTACCAGGGCCCACAGAACATTATTAAGTATCCTGTTGTTCTATGGAAAGAAAGCTATTCTACTTAAGTGGAGGAGTCCAGGGGCCCCGGAGGTTGATTTTTGGAAAGGTTTGGTGAATGCAATGCTCCCATATTACAAGGCAACGTATCTATCTAGGGGGTGTGTTGGGAAGTTTGAGAAGGTGTGGAGGGCATGGTATGAAGCTGATCACACGGTTGGATAAGAGTAGGATAATTTGAATCTCATTGACACATGTGCTGAGGGGTGGGGAATCTCATTCAGGTGCATCGGGAAACATGTTGTGAAACAGCCACTGGGAGGGAGTGCTATTACTTACTATGCATCCAGTATATGTGTTGGAGGGCCAAGGGAACTGAGTAGAGGGGTGATGGGGGGGGGAGGGAGGGTTTGGTTGGGGATAGGGATGAGCTTCGCGTTCGATGCGAACACATGTTTGCATCGAACATCGGCCGTTCGATTGTTCGTCGAAAACGAACAAATCGGGTCGTTCGCGCCAAATTCGAATGGCGCGCAACGGCCCATAATTCACTGCGGCGTTGCGCGCTGATGATTGGCCAAGCATGCACCATGACCCCGCATGCTTGGCCAATCACAGCGCCCAAAAAACGAAGAGACCTAATTGGCCAAAGCCTGGGTGCTTTGGCCAATTAGGGCTCAGGGCTTTAGCACACGCCCCACACTATAAAAGGCCGCCTCCCGGGCGGCCTTGTGTAGTGTGTTCCGGCTTGCTTTCAGAGAGAGAAGTCAGACAGACAGAGAGAGAGAGAGATAGATAGATAGATAGATAGATAGATAGATAGATAGATAGATAGATAGATAGATAGATAGATAGATAGATAGATAGATAGATAGATAGAGACACAGTGGGCCAGATTCACATACAATTAGATTCGCGTAGAGTATCTGAAATACACTACGCTGCCGTATTTTACCTGGCTCTACGTGGAATCCCGGTAGATTTTGTCCAGTAAACTACGGCGGCGTAGTGTATTTCTCCCGGCGCAAGCCATCTACGCGAGTAGGGGGCGTGAAGCATTTAAAATAGGCGCGTTCATGCTCCGTTCAGAAATTTCCCGCCGTGCATTGCGCGAAATCACGTCGTTACGTCATTTTTTTTTGAGTAGCGTCGTTTACGGACATTCCTATTCCCGAACGAGTTACGTAAAAAAAAAAAAATAATTTAATTTGACGCGGGAACGACGGCCATACTTAACATAGGCTACGCACCGTTAGACCAGCAAAAAGCTGGTCTAACAGTACGTAGAAAAAAATAGACGAAAGCGATTGCGAAGACCGCTCGTATCTTCGTGGATCGCTGTAAAAACTCATTTGCATACCCCGACGCTGAAAACGACGCGGACTCCTCCCAGCGGCCGCAAAAATATTGCAGCGTAGATCCGAAGGATTACGAAGACGTAAGCCTCTGGGATCGAAGCCCGAAGCCGCCGTATCATGGTTTGAGGATTCAAACTAGTGATACGGCGCGCAAAATTTGAAATTACTCCTGTCTAACACCAGTTAGACAGGCGTAATTGCTCTGTGAATCTGGGCCAGTGTCTTTTCAGATAGATAGATAGATAGATAGATAGATAGATAGATAGATAGATAGATAGATAGATAGATCAGGGAGGCTACTAGTTAGTATAGTTAAATGTACAGTTTGTAGAGAATATATTGACATCCCTAGGAGTTGTCAATATATTTATAAACTGTATAGCTTAGCTAGTTCTGTGATTAGTATCTGTCAGGCAGGAGATTGTGCTTGATGCTCTAACGTGTTAGTGTACACGTGTTAGTTAATTGCACATAGACACATTAACTGTTACTGCACCGTACGTGTGCTGTGACATACCACCTGAGCGCATTTGGGGTCACCGTACGTGTGCTGTGATATACCACCTGAGCGCATTTGGGGTCACCGTAAGTGTGCTGTGACATACCACCTGAGCGCATTTGGGGTCACCGTACATGTGCTGTGACATACCACCTGAGCGCATTTGGGGTCACCGTACGTGTGCTGTGATATACCACCTGAGCGCATTTGGGGTCACAGTAAGTGTGCTGTGACATACCACCTGAGCGCATTTGGGGTCACCGTACGTGTGCTGTGACATACCACCTGAGCGCATTTGGGGTCACCGTACGTGTGCTGTGACATACCACCTGAGCGCATTTGGGGTCACCGTACGTGTGCTGGTATATACCACCTGAGCGCAGTTAGTGCCACTGTACGTGTGCTGGTATATACCACCTGAGCACAGATAGTGCCACTGTACGTGTGCTCCTATATACCACCTGAGCGCAGTTAGTGCCACTGTACGTGTGCTGCTATATACCACCTGAGCACAGATAGTGCCACTGTACGTGTGCTGGTATATACCACCTGAGCACAGATAGTGCCACTGTACGTGTGCTTCTATATACCACCTGAGCACAGATAGTGCCACTGTATGTGTGCTCCTATATACCACCTGAGCACAGTTAGTGCCACTGTACGTGTGCTGGTATATACCACCTGAGCACAGATAGTGCCACTGTACGCGTGCTCCTATATACCACCTGAGCACAGTTAGTGCCACTGTACGTGTGCTGCTATATACCACCTGAGCACAGATAGTGCCACTGTACGTGTGCTGCTATATACCACCTGAGCGCAGTTAGTGCCACTGTACGTGTGCTGCTATATACCACCTGAGCACAGATAGTGCCACTGTACGTGTGCTGGTATATACCACCTGAGCACAGATAGTGCCACTGTACGTGTGCTGCTATATACCACCTAAGCAAAGATACCGCCACTGTACGTGTGCTCCTATATACCACCTAAGCACAGATAGTGCCACTGTACGTGTGCTCCTATATACCACCTGAGCACAGTTAGTGCCACTGTACGTGTGCTCCTATATACCACCTGAGCACAGTCAGTGCCATTGTACGTGTGCTGGTATATACCACCTGAGCACAGATAGTGCCACTATACGTGTGCTCCTATATACCACCTGAGCACAGATAGTGCCACTGTACGTGTGCTGCTATATACCACCTGAGCACAGATAGTGCCACTGTACGTGTGCTGGTATATACCACCTGAGCACAGATAGTGCCACTGTACGTGTGCTGCTATATACCACCTGAGCACAGATAGTGCCACTGTACGTGTGCTCCTATATACCACCTAAGCACAGATAGTGCCACTGTACGTGTGCTCCTATATACCACCTGATCACAGATAGTGCCACTGTACGTGTGCTCCTATATACCACCTGAGCACAGTTAGTGCCACTGTACGTGTGCTGGTATATACCACCTGAGCACAGATAGTGCCACTGTACGTGTGCTCCTATATACCACCTGAGCACAGTTAGTGCCATTGTACGTGTGCTGGTATATACCACCTGAGCACAGATAGTGCCACTGTACGTGTGCTCTTATATACCACCTGAGCACAGATAGTGCCACTGTACGTGTGCTGCTATATACCACCTGAGCACAGATAGTGCCACTGTACGTGTGCTGGTATATACCACCTGAGCACAGATAGTGCCACTGTACGTGTGCTCCTATATACCACCTGAGCACAGATAGTGCCACTGTACGTGTGCTGCTATAAACCACCTGAGCACAGATAGTGCCACTGTACGTGTGCTCCTATATACCACCTGAGCACAGATAGTGCCACTGTACGTGTGCTCCTATATACCACCTGAGCACAGATAGTGCCACTGTATGTGTGCTCCTATATACCACCTAAGCACAGATAGTGCCACTGTACGTGTGCTCCTATATACCACCTGAGCACAGATAGTGCCACTGTACGTGTGCTCCTATATACCACCTAAGCACAGATAGTGCCACTGTACGTGTGCTCCTATATACCACCTGAGCACAGATAGTGCCACTGTACGTGTGCTCCTATATACCACCTGAGCACAGTTAGTGCCACTGTACGTGTGCTGCTATATACCACCTGAGCACAGATAGTGCCACTGTACGTGTGCTCCTATATACCACCTACGCACAGATAGTGCCACTGAACGTGTGCTCCTATATACCACCTGAGCACAGATAGTGCCACTGTACGTGTGCTCCTATATACCACCTGAGCACAGTTAGTGCCACTGTACGTGTGCTGGTATATACCACCTGAGCACAGATAGTGCCACTGTACGTGTGCTCCTATATACCACCTAAGCACAGATAGTGCCACTGTACGTGTGCTCCTATATACCACCTGAGCACAGATAGTGCCACTGTACGTGTGCTCCTATATACCACCTGAGCACAGTTAGTACCACTGTACGTGTGCTGCTATATACCACCTGAGCACAGATAGTGCCACTGTACGTGTGCTGCTATATACCACCTGAGCACAGATAGTGCCACTGTACGTGTGCTCCTATATACCACCTGAGCACAGATAGTGCCACTGTACGTGTGCTCCTATATACCACCTGAGCACAGATACTGCCACTGTACGTGTGCTCCTATATACCACCTAAGCACAGATAGTGCCACTGTACGTGTGCTCCTATATACCACCTGAGCACAGATAGTGCCACTGTGCGTGTGCTCCTATATACCACCTAAGCACAGTTAGTACCACTGTACGTGTGCTGCTATATACCACCTGTAACAGAATGGCCCGTGACACCCAGAGATGTTGGAAGGATGAGAGATACTCTTGTGCCAGCAGCACCAAAAACTCTTGGGTCGAAATCCACCCTGTGCCCTTTTAGGTATAGGGTGGCTAATAGTGAATCATAATTCATATTACATGAGATGGGACATTAAAAATACTTCATATTGCAGGACTGAGATATCACAAGGAGTCATGATGACATGACCAGGTCAGCCAGTGAGTCATACCTTTTGTATAATAGGCTATTGAAATATCCTAAGGTGTTGGCTATTCAATGTAAAGACACCCACTCTCACTGCCATTGTGTGACAAAGCTGTATAGAGAACTTATTCAACTAGATGTCTGTGTTACTATTCAAGGTTAATTGAACCCTATTGATAATACGGTGCCGTCATGTCTAGCTACCAATTAAAGAATTATCCTCAGTGAGTGAATAGGGGGGTCGAGATTACATTGTCCTGTGATTAACTGCATTATGTTGTACTGGATATAAGCAAGCTAAGAACCAATAAAGTTATTCATACATTTTGGAAACTAGAGAACGGAGCGCTGTCTCGTTTATTCTGGGAAATGGAATGGATCATGTCTGCCTGGTTGTTGGTGTGTCGGATAAGCTTGTCGTGGATGGATGGAAGGTTGTAAGCGGTGGTAACCGTTACACCACCTGAGCACAGATAGTGCCACTGTACGTGTGCTCCTATATACCACCTACGCACAGATAGTGCCACTGTACGTGTGCTCCTATATACCACCTGAGCACAGATAGTGCCACTGTACGTGTGCTCCTATATACCACCTGAGCACAGTTAGTGCCACTGTACGTGTGCTGGTATATACCACCTGAGCACAGATAGTGCCACTGTACGTGTGCTCCTATATACCACCTGAGCACAGATACTGCCACTGTACGTGTGCTGCTATATACCACCTGAGCACAGATAGTGCCACTGTACGTGTGCTCCTATATACCACCTGAGCACAGATAGTGCCACTGTACGTGTGCTGCTATATACCACCTGAGCACAGATAGTGCCACTGTACGTGTGCTCCTATATACCACCTGAGCACAGTTAGTGCCACTGTACGTGTGCTGGTATATACCACCTGAGCACAGATAGTGCCACTGTACGTGTGCTGCTATATACCACCTGAGCACAGATAGTGCCACTGTACGTGTGCTCCTATATACCACCTGAGCACAGATAGTGCCACTGTACGTGTGCTCCTATATACCACCTGAGCACAGATAGTGCCACTGTACGTGTGCTCCTATATACCACCTGAGCACAGATAGTGCCACTGTACGTGTGCTGCTATATACCACCTGAGCACAGATAGTGCCACTGTACGTGTGCTCCTATATACCACCTGAGCACAGTTAGTGCCACTGTACGTGTGCTGGTATATACCACCTGAGCACAGATAGTGCCACTGTACGTGTGCTGCTATATACCACCTGAGCACAGATAGTGCCACTGTACGTGTGCTCCTATATACCACCTGAGCACAGATAGTGCCACTGTACGTGTGCTCCTATATACCACCTGAGCACAGATAGTGCCACTGTACGTGTTCTCCTATATACCACCTGAGCACAGTTAGTGCCACTGTAAGTGTGCTGGTATATACCACCTGAGCACAGATAGTGCCACTGTACGTGTCCTCCTATATACCACCTGAGCACAGTTAGTGCCACTGTACGTGTGCTGGTATATACCACCTGAGCACAGATAGTGCCACTGTACGTGTGCTCCTATATACCACCTGAGCACAGATAGTGCCACTGTACGTGTGCTGCTATATACCACCTGAGCACAGATAGTGCCACTGTACGTGTGCTGGTATATACCACCTGAGCACAGATAGTGCCACTGTACGTGTGCTCCTATATACCACCTGAGTACGTGTGCTTCTATATACCACCTGAGCACAGATAGTGCCACTGTACGTGTGCTCCTATATACCACCTGAGCACAGATAGTGCCACTGTACGTGTGCTCCTATATACCACCTAAGCACAGATAGTGCCACTGAACGTGTGCTCCTATATACCACCTAAGCACAGATAGTGCCACTGTACGTGTGCTCCTATATACCACCTGAGCACAGTTAGTGCCACTGTACGTGTGCTGGTATATACCACCTGAGCACAGATAGTGCCACTGTACGTGTGCTCCTATATACCACCTGAGCACAGTTAGTGCCACTGTACGTGTGCTCCTATATACCACCTGAGCACAGATAGTGCCACTGTACGTGTGCTCCTATATACCACCTGAGCACAGTTAGTGCCACTGTACGTGTGCTGGTATATACCTCCTGAGCACAGATACTGCCACTGTATGTGTGCTGCTATATACCACCTGAGCACAGATAGTGCCACTGTACGTGTGCTCCTATATACCACCTGAGCACAGTTAGTGCCACTGTACGTGTGCTGGTATATAACACCTGAGCACAGATAGTGCCACTGTACGTGTGCTCCTATATACCACCTGAGCACAGATACTGCCACTGTACGTGTGCTGCTATATACAACCTGAGCACAGATAGTGCCACTGTACGTGTGCTCTTATATACCACCTGAGCACAGATAGTGCCACTGTACGTGTGCTCCTATATACCACCTGAGCACAGATAGTGCCACTGTACGTGTGCTCCTATATACCGCCTGAGCACAGATAGTGCCACTGTACGTGTGCTGCTATATACCACTTGAGCACAGTTAGTGCCACTGTACGTGTGCTGGTATATACCACCTGAGCACAGATACTGCCACTGTACGTGTGCTGCTATATACCACCTGAGCACAGATAGTGCCACTGTACGTGTGCTCCTATATACCACCTGAGCACAGATAGTGCCACTGTACGTGTGCTGCTATATACCACCTGAGCACAGATAGTGCCACTGTACGTGTGCTGTTATATATCACCTGAGCGCATTTGGTGTCACTCCGCTTGTGCTGTTACATACCATCTGAGCACTTCAATATGTCTGGAAGGAGAACAAAGAGAGGCAGAGAGTCACGAGGGCAAGCAGTCTCTGCATGTAGAGGTAACGCTGGTAGTGGATGTGGTGCATCCTCTTCAGCCCAAAGCCGTGGCCGTGGCAGCTCGTCCTTCTTTTCGGGAGCTGGCCGTGTTGAACCTCAACATACAGAGGAATTAGTAGAATGGATGACCAAGCCGTCCTCATCCTCCTCATCCTCTCTCACACAGACAGATCAAAGTTTATCTGGCAAAGCAGCTGCCAAGGCGTCCTCTTTCCTGTGCACAATGGCTTCACACAATACTTTCCTAGTACCACCATGTCCTCCTGAGGAGTCCCCCGAACTGTTTCAACACAGTGTGGGGTACATGCTGCAGGAAGATGCGCAGCGTTTTGAAGACTCCGATGACGGAACACTGATAGAGGAAGGCATTGATGTGAGCCCAGGGAGAGGGGTTGGCCGAGAGGGACAGCAATTTGTCAGTGATGATGTTCCCCCAGCTGGAGCATACTGCCAGGTTGTTGACAGTGATGAGGAGGGAGGGGATGATGAGGTCACTGACTCTACCTGGGTGCCTGATAGGAGAGAGGAGGAGGAGGAGGACGAGGCACAGGCACATCTCCAAAGAGGCAGGATGCCCTCCAGGGGTCAGCTTATGGCCACACCCACTGCATTACAGCGCACATCTACGGCGCTTGTGCATGGCGCTGCTGTGTCTGACCGGTACAGCAAAAGTTCTTTAGTGTGGGCCTTTTTTGAAACATGTCCACAAGATCGTACCTTTGCTATTTGCAACTTATGTCGCAAGCGTATCTCGCGTGGCCAAAACATCAACCGCCTGGGTACCACATGCTTGTCCAGACATATGTCGACCTGCCATGCAGCTTGTTGGCAAGCACACCAGAAAGACCCACACCAAAGACAAAAGCGTACCCCCCCTTGCCCTTCTGGGACCTCCAACCCCAGTAGACCCCCAGTCCTTTCTGAAGCCTGCAGTGAAGGTGTAGAAATAGGTGTGTCACAAGCTAGTAGTAGCGGTCAATCTACTGAGAGTACCAGGCAAATTTCCCTGCCCCAGCTGCTGCAGCGCCGAAAGAAGTACAATCCCAGCCATCCACATGCCCAGCAGTTGAATGCTAGCTTAGCGAAATTGCTAGCACTTCAACTGCTACCTTTTCAATTGGTAGATTCTGCCCCCTTCCGTGAGTTTGTGCAATGTGCAGTACCTCAGTGGCAAGTACCAAAACGCCACTTTTTCTCACGGAAGGCTATTCCGGCTCTCTACCAGCATGTGGAAGGCAATGTCCATGCCTCGCTGGACAGGGCGGTCAGTGGTAAGGTGCATATTACCGCTGACTCATGGTCCAGCAGGCATGGACAGGGACGTTACCTGTCTTTTACGGCGCATTGGGTGACTCTGCAGGCAGCTGGGAAGGACGCAGGGCAAGGTCCAGTAGTTTTGGAGGTTGTTCCGCCACCACGCCTCCAAAAAAATACTACTGCTTGTGACACACCTCTTTCCTCCACCCCCTCCTCTTCTTCTTCCTCTGTGGCCTCTTCCTGTGGGGATGTTTTCTCCGAACCAGCCGTGCTCCGTAGGCGTACGAGGGGATACGCAGGAATGCAGGCCAAGAGATGCCATGCGGTGCTAGAGCTGGTGTGCTTGGGAGACAGGAGCCACACTGGGGAAGAGGTTTTGTCAGCTCTGCAGGGTCAGGCTGAGAGGTGGTTGACGCCACGCCAGCTGAAGCCTGGAATGGTGGTCAGCGATAATGGCACCAACCTCCTCTCTGCCCTGCGACAGGGAAAACTCACCCACGTGCCCTGTTTTGCGCATGTCCTCAATTTAGTGGTGCAGCGGTTCTTGGGCAGGTACCCGAGCTTGCAGGATGTCCTGAAGCAGGCCAGGAAAGTCTGTGTGCATTTCCGGAGGTCATATAATGCCACTGCTCGGCTGACTGACCTCCAAAGGGAATACAACCTGCCCAAGAACCGCCTAATTTGTGACTTGCCCACCAGATGGAACTCAACGTTGGCCATGCTACAGCGGCTGCACACGCAGCAGCGGGCCATCAATGAGTACCTGTGCCAATATGGCAGCAGAACTGGGTCAGAGCAGCTAGGTTTTTTTTCCCCACGCCAGTGGGCCGTGATCAGGGATGCATGCACTGTCCTGTCACCATTTGAGGAGGCCACGAGGATGGTGAGCAGTGACAGTGCATGCATCAGTGAGACTGTCCCTCTTATTCACATGTTGGAGCACACGCTACATGGAATAATGGACAGGGCCCTTGAGGCAGAACAGAGGGAGGAAGAGGAGGACTTCCTTACCTCTCAAGACCCCCTTTACCCAGACAGTGGTCCTGCTTGCCCACCTAGGACACAGGAAGAGGATGAGGAGGAGGAGGATTGTATCAGCAGCATGGAGGTGGAGCCTAGCACTCAGCAGCAGCAGTCTTCAAGGGATCATTTACAGTCCCAAGGAGCACGTGGAGTTTTACGTGGCTGGGATGAGGTGCCTGTGGATCCTGTCATCCTCAGTGACCCAGAGGACTGTGGCCCGAATGCCTCAGCAAACCTACGCTGCATGGCCTCCCTGATTCTGCAAAGCCTGTGTAAGGATCCTCGTGTAAGGAGAGGGATCATTACTGGCTGGCGACTCTCCTTGATCCACGTTACAAGAGTAAGGCTGCGGACCTTATGTTGCCATCGCAGAGGGAGCAGAAGATGAAACTTCTGCGGGAGGCCTTGCAGAAGGGTCTGTGCAATGCGTTCCCAGAACCGGGGGGATTACCAAAACCTGGCTCTGGACAACGTCTTGCTGAGGCTTCGGTGAGTCACAGAAGGGGCGGTGGAGAAGGTGGTCATTTGACCGATGCGTTCAGGCAGTTTTTTAGTCCGCAGCCCCAAGGTCTGACCGGTTCCAGCAACCATCGCCAGCGTCTGCTTTACATGGTCTGGGAATACCTAGGGGCAAGATCCGACTTGGACACCTTCCCCACCGAAAATCCTCTGGCTTACTGGGTCTTGAGGATGGATCACTGGCCAGAGCTTGCCCAGTACGCAATTGAGCTACTGGCTTGCCCTGCATCCAGTGTTCTTTCAGAACGGACATTCAGTGCTGCTGGAGGCTTTGTCACTGATCACAGGGTATGCCTCTCCACCAGCTCTGTTGATCGCCTGACTTTCATCAAAATGAATCAGGCTTGGATCAACACCAGCTACCAAGCACCTGATGCTGATATTAATGAATAATATATTTTTTGTTGAAATGTCGGATCCCTTTTAGACTGCTGATGCTGAGTGACTGTCCTCTTATGCTGCTGATGGAATATCCTTCTCCTCCTCACTTTTCTTGCTGATAGCTAGTAAGAAATGTTGTGTTTCTGGGCTCCACCACCAGTGCCTAAGGCACAATTTTTCAGCCCCTGTTTAACAGGGGGGCCTAATAACAATTTTTGTTGCAATACTTTGCACGTGGCTCCTTGTTGCGCTCCAATTGCAGTTATTGAGAGGGGTTGCAAGTGTTGTGTTGTGCCCAAGGCACAATTTTCCAGCCCCTGTTTAACAGGGGTGCTTAATAACAATTTTTGATGCAATAATTTGCACGTGGCTCCTTGTTGCGCTCCAATTGGAGTTATTGGGAGGGGTTGCAAGTGTTGTGTTGTGCCCAAGGCACAATTTTTCAGCCCCTGTTTAACAGGGGCGCCTAATAACAATTTTTGTTGCAATACTTTGCACGTGGCTCCTTGTTGCGCTCCAATTGGAGTTATTGGGAGGGGTTGCAGTGTTGTGTTGTGCCCAAGGCCCAATTTTTCAGCCCCTGTTTAACAGGGGCGCCTAATAACAATTTTTGATGCAATAATTTGCACGTGGCTCCTTGTTGCGCTCCAATCGGAGTTATTGGGAGGGGTTGCAAGTGTTGTGTTGTGCCCAATGCACAATTTTTCTGCCCCTGTTTAACAGGGGCGCCTAATAACAATTTTTGATGCAATACCTTGCACGTGGCTCCTTGTTGCGCTCCAATTACAGTATGTTTGAGGGGTGCCCTTTTTTCTAAAAATGTTCTTTCACACAACAATAATGGCCCCCCACCACCGCTAAAATATTCGACATAATGTTGCCACACAGAACTTGCGCAAGTAGCATTAATTACTTTTTTTTTTGGTCCTTTCATGTTGTGCAGGGACATTTCTAAACACGTGCCACTACTATAGACACCCAGCAGGTGTGATATTTAAAGGAATTTTTTTTTTTTCACTTTAAGCATCATTAAAATGGCTGCTCCCCAAAAAACGTCCGTTTTAAAAAAAAAAAAATCCATTGATACATGTTCCCTGGGGCAAGACCCGGGTTCTGAAAGACATTTTCCAACATTTAATTGAATTTTGGTCTTTAAAATGACCGTTTTTGAATTCGAACGTTAGGGTCCCATAGACTTCAATGGGGTTCGAAATGTTTGCGCGAACCTGCGGTCTGTTCGTACGTTCTGGTGCGAACCGAACCCGGGGGTGTTCGGCTCATCCCTAGTTGGGGACATGCCATCTGCGATGGCGGGTTGTATGTTTCAGGTCATGTTGACCGCTAAGTAAGCTTGGTGTTGTGCCAAGAAATGTTTTACTGTGTATGTATAAAACCTTTAATAAACAGAAATTTTCAACAAAAAAAAAGTTGTCCAATATACAAACAACTTAGGGAAACAATAACCAAAATGAATAGATAATATTCAAAAACATATATATTTGCATACATGATGGTACAAGTTTAAAAGTGTCTGTCCTGTATAGCTCATATCCATAGGAAGCAGGTATTACTAATGTTTAGCTAAAGATCAAGGGGGTAGCTGATATATAAGGAGGAAGCTAAATCATTGTTTGCAATGTATAAAGGGAGCCATCTTGGCAGAGGTGCAGGGGTTTGCTTTCTTGTGTCAGCACAGCCCTCTTGGTGACTCTTGATCTCAAAATATTAATAAACAAAGAATCTTTTTTTTTTTTTTTTTAAGTAATGAAACATTCCCTAGTACGTTTTTTTTTTATTTATAGCTGAACCAAAACACTTGCATGGTTTTCTTTTCATCAATTCCTGGTCTTATAGCATCAGTCTCCCGAACATTCTGGTAGGGGAGCGTGCAGTATTTCACAGCACTGTTCAGAAGTGACAGTGACAAGAAGAAGGATCGTTAACAGGAAAGTAGCTTACTACTGGTGCCCTCAGGTTTATTGGACCCAAGCAGACTCATACATACTGTCTGTTGAGAGCAGTGGCGGCCCGTCCATAGAGGGCGCCCGGGCGCCGCCCCCCTCCCCCAGTCAGTTAAAAAAAAAAAAAAAATATTTAAACATGTCCCTTTAAGGGGAAAAAACAAAAAAAAAGTCCTTATGTGCACTGTGTCCGAAACGCCGGGCACCGGACATAGTGCAGTATGGGTAGCGCCACGTCTGTGCAATCACGGGATTGCAGATGTGGTGCTACATTGGAAGCCTAAAAATGCCTTTGTGGCGCGGTCGACTGCGCCACTTGCTTCCGGCGCGATATATTGTTATGGCTGGGCGGGTGCATACACTTTCTGTGTGCACCCGCCCATCTCTATGCCAATTCCCGACGTCACTGGAAGAACAGGAAGTGACGTCGGGACTCTCAGCTCAATGCGCCCGGAACAGTGGAAAAGGTAAGCTGAGTATTGCTGCTCAACATGCCTTACATTCCACTCTCTGCATGCCTTACATTCCCCTCTCTACATGCCTTACATTCCCCTCTCTGCAGTGCATCGCATACGGCGGCAGCGGCGGCACAACAACGGACCCCCCCGCTTATTGAAAGTTTATTTATTGTAAACGTTTGGCGAAAATAGCGGACCGGCCACCCCTCCCCCACTTGTTGTTAGTATATGTAATTATCGGCGGAAATAGCAGCCGGAACGCTTATTCAAATGTTTTTTTTGTTAAATTTAATATCGGCGAAAGTAGGGGCCATGAGCGCTTATTCAAATGTTTTTTTTTAAATTTAATCGGCAGAAAAAGGTGCAGGATAAGTCTGACCCGTTGAGAACCGTTCATATCTGTGCAACTTCAAGTCACAGCAACTTCGAAGTAGTCCCTGCATTACTTTTGTCCCACTTTGATGTGACTTGAGGTCCATAGACCTCCAGAATACACAGGCATTGCTTCAAGTCGCTGCAACATCGCAGCAAAAAATTCTGGCAGAATCTTGCGACTTTCAGGCTAACACAGTCTGAAAGTTGCACAATTCTGCTGCAATTTTGATGCGACTTAAAGCAATGCCTGTGTATTCTGTGGAGTGGAACCAAAGTAGTGCAGGGACTACTTTGAAGTCGTTGTGACTTGGAGTCGCACAGATATGAACAGTACTCATTGGAAATCGTGGGGTACGACTTGTCATGCAAAGTTGAAGTCCCAAGTCGCAGGACAAGTAATGCAGTATGTCTGCAGTCTCTGGTAATCTTGTGCAGTATGTCTGAAGTCTCTGGTAATCTTGTGCAGTATGTCCGTAGTCTCTGGTAATCTCGTGCAGTATGTCCGCAGTCTCTGGTCATCTCGTGCAGTATGTCTGCAGTCTCTGGTCATCTTGTGCAGTATGTCTGCAGTCTCTGGTCATCTTGTGCAGTATGTCCACAGTCTCTAGTAATCTTGTGCAGTATGTCCGCAGTCTCAGGTAATCTTTTGCAGTATGTCCGCAGTCTCAGGTAATCTTGTGCAGTATGTCCGCAGTATCTTGTAATCTCGTGTCCCCATTTAGAGTCCTTCAGTACTAACAGTGTAATTTTTAGTTTTTTTGCGCCGATCTGTAAGACTGCGCTATATACCATGATTTGTGATGCTGGGGCTGTATACTTTGTCCTGTGATGCTGAGCTGTATACTCCTGACTCTATAAGTGGAAGCAAGTGGAATACAGGGGACGGAGTGGGTGGATTATATAAGGGGTGTGGCTTATGATAAGTGGGATGGGCCAAATGTGGAGGGGCGTGGTCTTGCACCCCCCATCCTAAAACTTCACCAGCCGCCACTGGTTGAGAGTGTGAACACAAAGGGGGCACCACTGGAACCTGTAAGGGAAGGGAGCCTCCAGAAAACTGCAACAAAGGAACCCAGAATTTTATGAGGATAATTTGAAAGCAACCACTGTCTTAAAAGAAAAACAAGCATGCAAACATGTCTGTTTTTTTATTTTTATTTGGGTTTAATAATATTTTAATGGCTGGTGGAGGAATTATCAAGCAGTAGGAAAAGTAGATGTGGAGAAAGCACATATTAACAAAATCTATGAATCATTAGCAGGGAGATCCTTGCACTGCAAGTCCTCAGGTACAGCTTACTCTCCAGTAAGGAGAACAAAATGCAGAATAGCAAACAAAAACAGAAGAAATGTAAGACAAAAAATGTAAGAAATCTTTCTGTGTACTGCTTAGGCACTTGACATTTCTAGATGGTCACTACAAGATAGCACATATGTTTTTTCAGTTTGGGTCCAATAAAAATGAATACTTAATGGAAATATTGAATTTATGCCAATATAATATATCAAATATCTAATTAGCATATTGCTTGTTTTATTTCTTTAATGTAGATCTAAACCTTAGTAACCACTAATCTTATATCAGATGTTAATGTGATTTCAAAGGTTGTTTTAATTTTTTTTTAATAAGCACCTTTAATAAAAATAATAACCGGTGATCCTGCCATTAATGTTCATGTCAGGCACTTCCTAGGATAGAATCACAACTGTCTACCAATTTTACTGCATTGTCACTATTACACATGTGCACCTGATAGAAACTACAAGTGGTTGTGCTGACTCAAATTTACCACTTGCTGACCAGTCGCCGCCATTATACTTCGGCAAGATCCCGCAAAACCATCATAGCTGTACATCGGTCCCTTTAAGCATGATAGCAGGCGCACGTGCCCACTGCTCGTGAACGGAGATCGCGAGAGGCAGAACAGGGATGTGTGTGTGTAAACACACACGCACACACACATCCCTGTTCTGTTCTGTTAGGAGAGACAGTGTGTGAGTTCCTAATAGCTAGGAACCATGATCTGTCATTTCCGCTAGGTTAGTCTCCTCTCCCCGCAATAAATTTGTTCGAACATCCGAACACTGTTAAAGTCTATGAAACTCGAACATGAAAAACCTAAAGTGCTTATTTTAAAGGCTTATACGCAAGTCATTGTCATAAAAAGTATTGGGGACTTGGGTCCTGCTCCAGGGGATCAATGCAAAAAAAAAGTTATAAAAACATAAATTTTTTCGGGAGCAGTGATTTTTATTAATGCCTAAAGTGAAACAATAAATGTGAAATATTCCTTTAATTTTTGTACCTGGGGGGGGGGGGTATAGTATGCCTGTAAAGTAGCTCTTGTTTCCAAAGCTTAGAACTGTCCCTGCACAAATGTAATTTCTGAAGGATAAAAGCCATTTAAAAGTACTCGCGCTATAATAAATTGTCGGCTCTCGGTAATACAGAGAAAAGTCATTGAAAGTCATTGTTTCAAAAAAAAAATGTGTAGGGGTCCCCCCAAATTCAATTACCAGGCCCTTCAGGTCTGGTATGGATATTAAGGGAACTCTGCGTCAAATAAAAAAAAATGATGTGGGGTTCCCCCCAAATATCCATACCAGACCCTTTATACGAGCACGCAACCTGTCAGAGAGGGAGCTCCACCCTCCTGAACTGTACCAGGCCATATGCCCTCAACATTGGGAGGATGTTTTGGGAGTATGTGACCCCTCAAAGCACCATGTCCCCATGTTGATGGGGACAAGGGCCTCATCCCCACAACCCTTGCCCGGTGTTTGTGGGAGTTTGCGGGTGGGGGGCTTATTGGAATCTGGAAGACCCCTTTAACAAACTGGACCCCCAGATTCCACCCCCCCATGTGAATTGGTAATGGGATAACCCTACTATTTAAAAATAAAGTGTAAAAAAATAAAAAAATAAAACACACAGACACCATTTGGAATAAGTCCTTTATTAAACATAAAAAAATTAAAATAAAAAAAGATTCCAGCGGTGGTAATCCACTCTCGGTCTCCACTTCAATGCTGTCGGTATCCTGTGATGGATGCTCTCCTCTCTGGGGTCCAGCGATGGATGATCTCCTCTCCATCCAGGTCCAGGCTCCTGCAATCAGATGTCCAGCGCAGCGCATCCTGTCTCCACCGGAGACACCCCAGGAATATCGTCGCCGAAGCCTGACAGGTCTTATGTAGCTGAGGACTGGGCCACCCGTCACGTGACCCCGTCCCCCTCTGATGCAAGGGAAAACCCAGTCTTTCCCAGTGACGTGATGGGTGACCCCGCCCCCTCTGATGTAACGCAGGTTTTCCATTGCATCAGAGGGGGGCGGGGTCACCCATCACTGGGTAAGCCCAGGTTTGCCCTTGCGTCAAGGGGGGATGGGTCATGTTACGGGCGGCGACATGATTCGCTGCGCTGGACATCTCATTGGTGGAGCCTGGACCTTTATGGAGAGGAGATCATCCATCGCTGGACCCCAGAGAGGAGAGCATCCATTGCAGGATACTGACAGCCAATGCTGTATCCTGGCCTAGGCCAACAAGGCCCAGGCCTAGGGCAGCACTTTGCAGGGGGGCAGCATGGACAGTGTCCTCGCCGGCTTGCGCTACACTGTAAGGCAAATTAGTTTAGCGCCCCCATAAATCGGCCGCACTGCTTACAGTATGTGGGCGGTTGGCATTCTGCAACTGTGGGGGGGGGGGCGTCGCTTCAATTCAATTTCCCTTCACTTCATGTCCCATAGCCAAACAGGAAGTGAGAGGAAATCTATGCAAAATAAGGGAATCCATTGCCCCCCCTCTCAGGCCATCAGAACTAGTGTCCCCACTTGAAAATTTCAGGGTGGGTCCTAAACCGCAAGGGGTGTGGCCTCGACAGGAAGGGGTGTGTCACATTTAAATTAGGGGGTGCATGAGTTTAGTCAGGCCTAGGGCAGCACAAAACCTAAATACACCCCTGCTGACAGCATTGGAGTGTAGACCGAGAGTGGATTACCACCGCTGGAATCTTTTTTTTTTATAAAGGACTTAGCCCCCGCCCAAAGACCCCCACAACCACCAGGCAAGGGTTGTGGAGATAACCCTTGTCCCATCAATATGGGGACATGTTGCTTTGAGGGGTCACAGACCCCCAAAGCATCCTTCCCATGTTGAGGGCATGTGGCCTGGTACGGTTCAGGAGGGGGGGGGCGCTCTCTCTTCCCCCCCTCTTTTCCTGCGGCCTGCCAGGTTGTGTGCTTGGATAAAGGGTCTGGTGTGGATTTTTTGTAGGCCTGTGATTCTTGGGTATAACTCACTTAAATCTGTCCAAACAAGAGTAGTAGACATCTCAGGTATGAAAAAGTTTGAAAAACAAAATCATGAATTACAATATAATAAATAATTATAACAAATAATAATATAATTATAATAAAAAATATTCAATAATGTAATCAAATCAAAAACACTGAAATTTGCTCAGTAGCAGAAATGTCGCTGTCATTACTTTTATTTTTTTATGATGAATTTCCACACAAATCGCTATCGCTCAATTCTGCAAGTGATTATAATTTTTTTGGTTGCTATGGACAATCTACAGTTTGCAGGCAGAAAGAACAGTTTTTATTATACAAAAGTACATGTAGGGCACTGGGCAGACCACTAGGGACAAAGGGGATGTGTATTATTTACATACAGTAAAGTAATCTGTAAGATTACAGTATACTGTATGTAATGTGTTTATTAACTTTTTTTAATTTGGCGCCGTACTCCGCCCCCATGCGTCGTAACGTCGCAGGGAACAGAGATCGGCAGCACTCAGCACTGTGTGAATCGAGAGAGGACACCGCTCGCTCACACAGTGGGGAGGCATCGCAGGGTCCAGGGACAAGGTAAGTAAACCATGCCTGTGGACACTGCGAGGTGATTCCGAGTCAAGCTCGGGGATACCGCTTTTGGTCCTGGAATCTTACCCCGAGACAGACTCTGGAATACCGCCAGGGGGTTAAAATCTTTTGAATTGTATTAAAATATTTGGGGGGGAACCCCACGTATTTTTTTTTAATTTGACGCAGGGTTCCCCTTAATATTCATACCTGACCTGGAGGGCCTGGTAATTGAATTTGGGGGGAACCCCCACGCATTTTTTTTATTAATGACTATCAATGACTTCTCTGTATTGCCGAGAGCCGACAATTAATTACAGTCGCGTATACTTTTAAATTACTTTTTTCCTTCAGAAATAACAGTTTGTGCAGGGACAGTTCTAAGCATGGAAAACAGGAGCTACTTTACAGGCATACTACACACACCCCCCTAGATACGACATTTAAACAAATATTTCACGTTTATTGTTTAATTTTAAGCATTATTAAAATCACTGCTCCCGAAAAAACTGTTTTTAAAACTTTTTTTGCATTGATACATGTCAGATTCCCTGAGACCGGATAGTTATTTCAAAAGTTCTTCTGTGTTGAAAAAGTTGAGAAAAGTTCGATGTTGACCCATTTAGAAGGAAATTCTTATTGATGTCATTTAATTCACATGTTCTCTGAAAAAGGGCACCCAAGACTCTGCTTAGCTGTGTTTGTTCCTTAATAAAGTATAGGGAAGTCTTTTTAATATTACTAGTCCAGAATTTTGAAGACAATTTAGATGAATTATTAGCCATTTTAAAGTAACTCTGAACTGGTGAAATGCTTAGGGGCTCAGCACAGTTTAATAGAAAAATGTTGAAGCTATTCTTACAAAAATATTTGGTTTGCCTGAATTTAATAAATATACTAATTTAAACTAAAAATTCCAACGTCAATGGTGATGGTTCCAAAATTCATGTTACAGTATATGGGGGGTTGCTTGCCCCGCACCCATATTAGTAGAACTTTTCATATACTTAACTAAAAGTGTCTTCTATGTTCCCTTAACCACCTCAGTAGGAGTGTCATACGTCATCTACAAAGACCAAGCAGATGTTGAAATGCCAGCGATATTTGTTTTGCATGTATTATTTCCAGTGTTCCCTGATCCATGAATCGGAAAGCTGTGTTGTCAGTAAGGATGTTCTGTTCATGATCTGCATTTTTCTCTAGTAATCTCAGATTAAATATACACATAATTTTTGTTTTCTATGGACAGTGACACTTTTGTACTGGTTACTATGTTAAGAATGTTATGCTTGTTTATGTAAATGTAGTTAGATGAAGTAATACAAAACGAACTGAATCTAATTTTAGGAATCACTCATTAAAGTAGTATAAGGGGGTATTTGTCAATGTTTTCACCTAAGATTCACTCAAAATTCACCCAAGATAGTGTCTGCAATGAGCAGCAGGGTGCAGTGTGGCTGGTCCACACCCAAATAAGAGGCTTCCTGAAGAGAGGTATAGGTAATACCTGCACTGCCTCTACTTCTCTGGAACCTTTGATTACCTCGTAGCACTGTCCCTGACAGTCAGGGAACCTGTCCCTACGCTAGCCACTCGCATAAAGTGTGCCAAACCTGGGAACCATAGTTTTGAATAGACTCTGCCTGACGCAAGATGGCTGCTGGAGTCACATGGGGCTCCAGTGTTCAGTTGGACAGCAGTCTCTCTGTAACCGCAGGAAGTTTTGGAGGAACCAAGTTCCTCACAACTTCCTTCCCTTTTTTCATTGCCTCTTCAGTTGAGCACCACCTGCAGTACAGACTGCAGCAGTATACAAGCTAATGGAGTTTCCTGGCATTGATGGAATTCAAGGGTACTGTAGTAGTCTGAATGATATCTGATTCCTAGGTATCACCATGCAGGCAAAGCAACCTGTTTGTTTTGCCCCAGTCTCCATCATCACATACTCACCTGTTTTTAACAGAGATAGGATAGGATTTTTCAGGTGTCATTTTAGGCCTCCAAAAAGGTAAGTATTAAAGCATATATATAAAGTAGGGAACATTTTGAGAGGATTATAGCGGTGCTAAGCAAAATACAAAACAATGTAAGAACAATATAAAAAAAGACAATGGTTTATTAATTGCAATCAATCAAGATAGACAGCAAAACATAATGAGGAATATACATTAAGGGATGAATACAGCACAATTTTACTGGAGAGAAGGCAATTAAGTTACATGCTCTTTTGTAACTAAAAGTACCAGGAATTGTTTGCTCCTGGGGGCTGACTGGAGTGGCAGGAGGACCAAGAAATGGCACATGCTTCTAAGAATAGGGCAATAAATCAAAATAGTTTTTCTGTTTTAAAAGTGTATTACTGGATTAAATCACCTGACAATCTTTTATATTTTCTGAGAATCTTGTAGGAAAATGTTTCCCATGTGCCCCTCTTCCGCCAAGCCCTATTTAACCACTTAAGGACCAGCGCACGCCTATTTACATCGACAGAATGGCACGGACAGGCATAAGGGCGAACAGATACGTCCCCTTTAACCACTCAATACCCGCACGCCGCCATATGACGTCCAAACGGGGACCTGTTATCCCGGGTGGACGTCATATGACGTCCTGCACTTTGCAGGGGGATATCTGAATGATGCCTGCACCTAGAGGCATCATTCAGATATCATTCTGTTGCGGCGGCGATCCTGTGCACCATAAGAACAATCATAGCGGTGGTTCTGCCGCTTGATCGTTCTTACAGGCGGCGGGAGGGGCGATGTCCGATGCTTCTCCGGGCTCTCCCGTTCCATCGGGGGCCCAGAGAGATGATCGCCATCCGCCGGATGGGAGGCATAGAGATAACTGGTTAACAGTCATCTCTATGACCGTCGGAGGCCCGGGCGCGACGTGATGATGTCACGCCCGGGTACCCGTAAGTAAACAAACCGCAATTGCGGCTAGTTTGAATGAGATCTGTGAATTTTTTTTCACAATCTCATTCTTTTCAGCCTGGAGGAGAGATGTGTGGTCTTATTGACCCCGCATCTCTCCTTAAAGTGGACCTGTCACACACTATTCCTATTACAATGGATGTTTACATTCCTTGTAATAGGAATTTAAGCGATAGAAAAAAAATGTAAAAAAGTGTAAAAAATAAATAAATAAGTAAAAAAACAAAAAAAAAAACATTAAAACGCCACTGTCCCCGGTAGCTCGCGCTTAGAAGCTTACGCACACATAAGTCCCGCCAACGTATGTAAACGTCGTTCAAACCACACATGTGAGGTGTCGCCACGTGCATTAGAGCGCGTATAAAAAATAAAATAAAATACAATAAATAAAAAATTTAAAGCTATGGAGACTTTTAAATAATGAAGTTTGGCGCCATTCCATGAGTGTGCGCAATTTTAAAGCATGACATATTAGGTGTCTATATTGTGTCTTTCATATTTTACCAAAAAATTGGGCTAACCTTACTGTTTTGTTATTTTTTTAATTCATGAAACCATTTTTTTTACAAATACGGTGCAAGATAAAAAGTTGCAATGACCGCCATTTTATTCCCTAGGGTGTCTGCTAAAAAAAACATATATAATGTTTTGGGGTTATGGGTCATTTTCTAGCAAAAAAAATATGATTTGTACATGTAGGAGAGAAGTGCCAAAATAGGCCCAGTATGGAGGTGGGTTTTAAAGTCCGATATTGAAGTGGTTATGATGCCGCCGTGTGGTCGTTCGTGCGCCGGTGCGCTCGCAACTCTGCTGTGATCTCCTTGAGCCCGACCGTGGGTCACACGGACTCGATCGCCGCAGAGATACCCACGATTGTCTCACCAAGATAGAGCGGGGGGATGCTAATGTAAACAAGCATCTCCCCGCTCTGCCAAGTGACGATGACACTGATCTCTGCTCTGTCTAATCAGAGCGGAGATCAGTGACGTGTCACACACAGCCCATCCCCCCTACAGTAAGAAGCACTCCCTAGGAAACCCCTACAGAGACCTTCACTGCCAGTGTCATTTTCACAGCAATCAGTGCATTTTTATAGCACTGGTCGCAGTAAAAAAAGAATGACAATGGTCCCAAAAATGTGTCAAAAGTGTCCGATGTGTCCGCCATAATGTTGCAGTCACAAAAAAAATCGCTGATCACTGCCATTACTAGTACAAAAAAAATGCCATAAAACGACTCCCTATTATAACTTTTGCGCAAACCAATCAATAAATGATTATTGTGATTTTTTGTTACCAAAAATATGTAGAAGAATACGTATCAGCCTTAACTGAGGGGGGAAAAAATTATGGATTTTTTTGGGGATATTTATTATAGCAAAAAGTGAACAATATTATATTTTTTTTCAAAATTGTCGCTCTATTTTTGTAAAATGCACAAAAAATGAAAAAAACACAGAGGTGCTCAAATATCACCAAAAGAAAGCTCTATTTGTAAGGGGAAAAAAGGACGTCAATTTTGTTTTGTCAGTTAAAGCGATGCGGTGCCGAATCGCAAAAAGTAGCCTGGTCTTTGACCAGCAAAACAGTCTGGGCTGAAGTGGTTAAACAAAAAAAAAGGGACATATGGCAGAGTAACAGTGCTTTCTGGCAGCCCTCATTCCCCAGCCAGATATATCATTGTTCCACATTCCCTTGCATCCTTCCTGCTAAAAAAAGCCCACCCTGTGTAAGTTGAAGCAGGGCCGCTGATAGGGGGGACCACCAGCCCTCCTGTAGGGGGCCCCGGCACACAGAGGGGCCCAGAGAACAGGAGGGTTGGTGGAGAACATTGCTCTCCGTGTCTCTCACCCTGGTTTCTCCCCCTGTCCCTCCTGTTGGCTTTTAGCTGCTGGGTGAAAGACATGGAGGGATAATGAACCTGGCCAGCCCCCGTTGAGCTTCTTCCCCTTCCCCGAGAGGCGGTTAATATAGGAGGAGGGATTTGTGGGAATGTGTCCTAGAAGAGCGATTGAAGAAAGAAGATTTGTGCTGGAAGGGGAGATGCAGGTGATTGTGTACCAGGGGCCAATGAGGGAATTCTGGGCTAATAGGAGGGATTGGGGGAATTGTGCAGGCAGGGGAGACTTGTACAAAAAGGGGGAATAATAATGCATTAATAATGTATTTTTTGTGAAAATATTGTTTAGAATACCGTCAGGTGTGTGTGTGTGTGTGGGGGGGGGCACCTCAAGTAGGCTGTCAGGGGCCCCATGATTCCTAACAGCGGTGTCTGATGGTGCTTACACAGATTGATGATATAATTTCAACTCCATATATTCAGTCAAGAGAAGCAAATCACACTGTCATATGGAGGAGGTCCAATGCTCTTCCATACATGGACTCAGGTAAGTTGAGGAGGGGTAGAAGAAGAATGGATGGGTACGTATACTTTGCTTGACTGCGCAGACACATCGGACACTTTTGACACGTTTTTGGGATCATTCACATTTATACAGCGATCCCTGCTATAAAAATGTATTTATTACTGTATAAATGTGACTGGCAGTGAATGAGCTTGGTCTTGGTCAGGTGCACACAGCAAGAGCCACGTTGTAGAGTCCTACAAGGTTTAAGCATTTGTTCCTGTCATCTGGTGGGGGAGCCCTCCACTAACTCATATACCACAAATACTCAAACAACAAGGTGGATATGGGCTCGACCCCTCCTCATCCACTCAAATGCATATACTTATGAACCAATCAGGTGTCCACAAACTTTGACCATGCAGTATTAAAGAACATCATTAGGAAAAGATTCACCCACAGAGTCACCCCTCTTCTCCTGATATGTGTAAAAACCTGAAAAGGATTCTATGTAAAATAAAAAATAACAATTTGGTTGAAGTTCTACTATTTTCAGTAGTTTTGTTTAACACAGGTAGGTAGTAAAATATTCAAATATAATGGAAACCAAAAAAATGGTCTGCCAAATTGTTCATGCATCAGGCCTGAACCAAAGTCTGTGTAGGTTTACCATTACAAATCCCGACACAAAGATTTTGCTACAACCAGATTAATTTATAATCTGTGTGTTTTAGTAATGACTTAGCATTAATCTTTTGTATTAACGTGTATGTCACTTAACATTTATGATATTTCATTCAGTTTATTTTTACAGTACTTACTATGAATAGGCTCATTGCCCACACCCATTATTGTATCTAGATTCTTGTTGTAGTATATAAACCTTTTCATTTCAAGAAATTCTTGTTTGGCACTCGGCAACAAATTATCAAGGCTACTTTCCACCAAAGGTACGTTTTTTTCCTATAATAAATGTATTGATTTCACAATATGGTTACATTAATTGATAGAAAGATTGCAAGGCATGATATATTGCCAGTGGCTAGTAAATTGAACCAGCATTTGGACTTTTATCCAGGTTACTTTGAAAACAAAAGACTTTCTTATCATTTTTCATGTTAACCTCCCTGGTCGTATGATTAATTCAGATTTTAGGTGCTGAAAGCGGTACCATTATTATGGAAATTTGGTGTTTTTTTCTATTGTAGGCCTGTAATTCTTAGAAATAACTCACTTAAATCTGTCCAAACAAGAGTCTAGTAGACATCCCCGGTATAATAAAATTTGAAACAGAAAATCATAAATTATAATAAAAAAAATAATTATAAATAATTATAACAACAAATAATATAATAATAATAATAAAAATTATTACTTTTAATTTTTTGATGACTACTTTCCCCTAAAATCACTATAACTCAATTCTGCAAGTGAATCAAATTTATTATTGCTGTTTTCTAGCTTTTCTAAAACCACTTTTGACATAAAGGGACACTTTTTTGGTTGCTATGGACAATCTCCAGTTTTCAGGCAGAAAGAACAGTTTTTATTATATAAAAGTGCATGTAGTGCACTGGGCAGACCACTAGGGACAAAGGGTGTATTTTTTACATACAGTACTGTAATCTATAAGATTACAGTATACTGTATGTATTGTGTTTATTTACTTTTTTACATTTGGCGCCGATCTCCGCCCCGTGCGTCGTAACGTGGCAGGGAACGGAGCTTTGCGGCACTCTGAATCGAGCGAGGAGGAAATCGCTCAATCACACAGTTGGGAGGCATTGCAGGATCCAGGGACAAGGTAAGTAACTTGTGCCTGTGCACTCGGCGAGGCGGTCCCGAGTCTGGCTCGGGATTACCGCTTTTGGTCCTGAAATTCCACCCCGAGCCACACTCGTTAATACCGCCAGGGGGGTTAAGAAGACAGTGTTGGACAGGTCACAAAATTCTCTAATGGATATTTTATCAGTGCAGTCATACTCCACTTTTAAGTGCGCAATGGGCGTTATTTACTATAGCTGAAGAGTGCAAAATCAGGCTCAGTTCTGCAGAGAAACCAATGAGCTTCCAGGTTTTATTGCCAAAACTTAATTGAACAAGCTGGGTTTATAAGCTCATTGGTTTCTATTCAGAAGTGACCCTGATTTTGCACTCTCTAGCTATAGTAAATAAAGCCCATTGCGCACTTAAAAGTGGGGTATGCCTGTAATCACTATTAGTGGTTTCTTTCAACATATCTGGTGCATATAGCACCCGCCGCTAGTATTTATTCAAAAACATTTTTAACCACTTGCCTACTAGGCACTTTCACCTCCTTCCTGCCCAAGTCATTTTTCAGCTTTCAGCGCTGTCGCACTTTGAACAACAATTGCGCAGTCGTGCAACACTGTACCCAAATGACATTTTTATCATTTTTTCCCAACACATAGAGCTTTATTTTGGTGGTATTTGATCACCTCTGCGTTTTTTTTATTTTTATATTGTGCTATAAAGAAAAAGAAGATTGACAAGTTTGAAAAAAAAAAAAAAACATTATAAACATTATAAACATTAAGTTTATTTTTTCTATAATAAATATCCTTTTTTTTTAAAACAAATAATTTCCGCAGTTTAGGCCGATACGTATTCCTCTACATATGTTTGGTAAAAAAAATCACAATAAGCTTTTATTGATTGGTTTGCGCAAAAGTTATAGCAGCTATAAAATAGGGGATAGATTTATAGCATTTTTCTTATTTTTCTTTATTTTTACTAGTGTTGCTCATGAATATTTGCATTGCAAATATTCGCTACGAATATTGCATATTCGAGTATTCGCGAATAACTCGAATATCGCGGCGAATATTCGCTATGGCGAATATTCGTATTTTTTCAAATTTATTTTTAAAACAGATCACATCCTAGTGATCTCCATCGACGTCTAAAAGCATTGCTGGTATGATTAGAGGGAGACCCTGGGCCGAGTAGCTGATGCGATTCTTTTATGTTGCCGAAAATTCGCATTGCGACTTTTCGGCAACATAAAAGAATCGCATCAGCTACTCGGCCCTTCTTTTGCATCAGAGCCAATCAGAATAACTCGAATATTCGGCAAAAGGAATATCGCGCGATATTCCTTTTGCCGAATATTCGAGTTATTCTGATTGGCTCTGATGCAAAAGAAGGAAGGAGAAGATAATCGCGCAATATTCCTTTTGCCGAATATTCGAGTTATTTTGATTGGCTCTGATGCGCCCTTCTTTTGCATCAGAGCCAATCAGAATAACTTGAATATTCGGCAAACGGAATATTGCGCGATTATCTTCTCCGCCCTTCTTTTGCATCAGAGCCAATCAGAATAACTTGAATATTCGGCAAAAGGAATATTGCGCGATATTCCTTTTGCCGAATATTCAAGTTATTCTGATTGGCTCTGATGCAAAAGAAGGACGGAGAAGATAATCGTGCAATAGACTTTCCAGGATGTATTGAAGCCCCCAGTTCAGACACACAAGAATTTTGCAATGAACTATCGGATTACTTCATTAATAAAATCGAGGAAATCCGTGAAAGCATTCAGCAAAACAATTCCCCCTCAGCCCCCCCCACAGCTTCTCACTCAACACCCATAGTAATTCTCCTATATCCGGTAAGTTCACTCTGGAACCCATCTCCATCAAGGCCACTAAGAATGTCATTGGTACTTTGCGTAATGGCACAGCGCCAAATGACATTATCCCCACAAAACTGCTGAAGGAATGCGCCTACATCCTGGCTCCTCCCATCACGCAGCTTATCAACCAGTCTTTCTTGGAGGGCATAGTGCCCTCACAGCTGAAAGAGGGTATAATCCAACCCATCCTGAAGAAACCCTCCCTGGACCCCAAGGACCCACTCCACCGCCGTCCCATAACAAGCCTCAATGTACTCTCAAAGGTAATGGAAAAAGTAGTGGTACAACAGCTGCAACAGCATCTAGATACCCACAAGCTACTTGACCCATTGCAATCAGGGTTCCGTCCCGGACACGGGACTGAAACCGCGCTGCTCAAAATATGGGACGATGTTCTTGAGGCCGCAGATGAAGGAGAATCTTGTCTTCTAGTTCTGTTGGACCTAATTGCAGCTTTCGACACTGTAGACCACAAACTGTTACTGACTCGGCTTGCTGAAGTAGCCAGAGTCGCAGAAGGCGATTTATCTTGGTTCTCCTCTTTTCTGGAAAACCAATCGCAAACAGTGAAGTTAGGACCTTTTACATCTGAGAAACGCACAGTATCATGCAGAGTCCCTCAGGGATCGCCTCTGTCACCGGTGATGTTTAACATCTATCTTCGTCCTCTTTTTGAGATTATCAGCAGCCAAAAACTGCTTTATCATATGCAGACAACACGCAACTGTATTTCCGCATCTGCAACAGAAAGGATCACCACCTCAATCTAGAGACATGTCTCTCTTTGATAGAGGACTGGATGACAAAGAGTTATCTTAAACTCAACGGAGCGAAAACAGAACTTCTCCTGTTTCACGCCAAGTGCAGGAATCAACCTTCAACAGCATGGACACCCCCGCCTATTCTGGGCAAAATCATCACCCCTAGCGCCAAAGTCAAAAGTCTAGGGGTCATTTTTGACATATGACAATGGACGCACAAATAGGGTCAGTAGTCAGCGGATCTCACCATCTGCTGCGCCTACTACGCAGACTTACTCCGTTCATCCCTAAAGAAGATTTAGCGGTCGTGGTGGGAGCAATTGTTAACTCCAGACTGGACTATGCAAACGCCCTCTACCTCGGACTCCCCAAGTACCAAATTGCTCGTCTGCAAGTCGTTCAGAATACGGCCGCCAGAATTGTGACTGGGAAAAAACCCTGGGAATCCATCTCACCTTCACTGAGATCCCTTCACTGGTTGCCAGTAAAAGACAGAATTGCTTTCAAAGCACTCTGTCTTACGCATAGATGTGTCCATGGGAATGCCCCCCTTTATTTATGCGAAATAATAAAAGCTCATAACCCCAATCGCGTTTTGCGATCCACCAATCAAAACCTGCTCCAGGTTCCGAAAGCCAACTACAAGTCCAAAGGAGAAAGAAGATTTGCGATCCAAGGTCCCAGACTATGGAACACTTTACCAACCAGCATTCGGTTGGAGGAGAACCACCTAGCATTCAGGAAAAAGGTCAAGACTTCTCTTTTGATATCAAAGGAGACAGGAACAACAAGCGCCCAGAGGCGATTCAGTTCGCATGTGCAGCGCTATATAAGTTTTCATTCATTCATAAGTTTTCATTCATTCATAACTGGAAAATTTAAGTGAAAATTCACACAATTTTTTGAGTTGGATTCTCAACTCTTTTGGTAATAAGCCTCCATATCTTACTCAAAACCAACAGCAGTCGATAACAGAGTACTATTTTGATCCTAATGCCACGTACACACGGTCAGAATTTCAAGTGTTCGATGTGAGCTGTGTTTGCTGTCGGAATTTCCAACAACAAAAGTTTGAGAGCTGGTTCTCAATTTACAGACAACAAAGGTTCTTGTGAGAAATCGTCTGGAGCCAATTCCGACGCACAAAAATCTTACGCATGCTCAGAATTAATTAGACGCAAGCTTGTTATTATTGGACTTTTCTCGTCTCGTTGTAGTGTTGTATGTGACCGCATTCTTGAGGTTCAGAATTTCCGACAACATTTGTGTGACCATGTGTATGCAAGACAACTATGAGCAAACAATCCATCGGAAAAAAAAATCCATGGTTTTGATATCAGGATGTCCAATCTTGTGTATGCGGCATAAGTGTGTTTGTATATTGTCATTTTGCTAGCAATGCTGTCTTTATTAAACAATGGCTCTCCAGGGGAAGAATTGCTATAGTTCTTTGCTATTACTCATACTTGTAGTGATATCAAGAATGTATAGTGTCCAGTAGTCCTCCGGTTAGATAATTGATGTTTAGATGTTAGTATGATGGCTATAAATTTGATGTTTCGCAGCAACACACCAGGCTCTCCAGAGGACACACAATTTAATTTAACTGACTTCCAATACAGAATAAAGTCCAAATTCCACAGACGATACCAAAATCCAACAGAGTATATAATTCAAAGTCTCATTTTAGACCTGTGACTCCATCCTCATACAGAGAGAATACTGGGAATACATTCTCTGAGTGACAAGACTGACTCCCAGATTATATTTCCTATTCATTGAATAGCTGAGCAATTTGATTGGCCGTCTCTGATCTACATCCTGTCTTTCAGAGTGGCAGGTAGCCGGAGTCACTAATTAGTATGCATCCTTGCATACTAATAAGCTCTCTTTTTAATAAGTAATTAAATTACATGTGGCCTGAGTAATGGTTTGATGTGTAAAATCGACTCCATCCTGTCTCTTTGTCCAACGGACAAGTGTCTTTTGATGTGTAAAATCCTGGACTGAAATCTGGCCTGGTCAATTTTGGATTTATAACACAATAAAAACGACATTATATATATATATATATATATATATATATATATATATATATATATATATATATATATATATATATATATATATATATATATATTATAACATCCCACATAAATCGACCAACATATTACAACATATATTACAATAATACTCTGGCGTCCCATTAGGGGACAATCCGGAAATCACAGTAAAGACTAGACTTGGCCTATGTAATGGTCATATTTGGAGAGGGTTTATCATAGTCCAACAAGGTGCTTCCTGTGAAGGGGTCGGGTGTGTGCAGTGTTGTAAGTAATGGAATTGCAAAAAACGCAGTTACCTAAAGCAGCCCCTTTTGAGGGTAACGAGTAATCTACCTGATTACTCTTCCCCTCACGGTAACGCAGTTCCCATTACTTGGGTGACATTACCGCAATTACATCTACTGCCACTAGATGGCAGCAGAGCAATTGCTTCTGCTGGTGCTGTGAACATAAATATGAGTGGAACTCCGCTTTAGAATCATGTGACCGCTGTGATGGCCTGTCACAGCGGTCTGAAAACTCCCAATCGCAAGGAGCCCTGGATACAATGAGCCCCACCCGCCTCACACTGACCTATCACCGGGGAACAACTCACATCGATCACACACACTGTGTGCGCAACCTGATCAATGACCTGAGGAACAAATGGCCAGAACAAAATGTTTCACAGAACAAACATTCCCTATACAACACAGTGTACACAGCGACATCTAGTGGTCAACATGGTAAGTGCAGGACACCTATACAGACCAATGATCAGCAGGTTATTTTTGGTCAGTGATTTCATCTCTTCATCAGACAACAAAGAAAAAGTTGACATCCCCATTCCAGATCCCTTGCATCCAATAAAGCTTATATAAGATAAATAAAATAATAAACAATAAACTATCGAAAATTCTAATAAAGCCTAATATAAGATTTCAAATTACAGACTCTGTAAACGTCAAGGGAATGTATATTATAAACATACATTTTAATCCAGCTTATAATTTGGATGTAATATGTAGCAGATGGATAAGGGTTTTAAGTCCTATTAGCTGCACATACATGGTGAGACGGATGCACCTAGGCTGGGATATACATGAGATTACCATTTGTTTCCGGTTTTCTTCTCTCAAGGATCTGGCATTCTTTTTTTTTTTTTAATCTTTAAAAAAAATGTTGAACAGTCGTAACAGACACCGCGTCAAGAGGCGTCAAATTGAAAAATGTGAAAGATTACACTGTATTAAACATAGCATTAAGAAGGTACAAATATAAAGAGAAGTTACAAGGCAAATAGGAAGGGAACCCAAGTATAACGTTGCTGTTGACAACACGATAGGTTGCAGAGAGAGAGAAAAAAAAAAAAACTATGAGCGAATAAGAGAAACCTCTACGGGATACCTAGGGGTAGCCGAGTTTAAATGCATGCTGTGCAGTCCGAGTGATTAAGCCAATTGTGCCATTGCTTCCAGAAGGGAGTACGTTTACCATTTTTAACTGCAAATATCAATTCGTATTGGGTGCTGGTGTTCAAGTGTCGAAGAAATAAAGATTTATCTGGAGGTCCAGTTTGCTTCCATGCAGTAGCTATTGTCCTTCTGGCTGCTATGATGCCGTGTACGAGTAAAGAGGTTTGTGTTGAGGCCCAAGATTTGTGATGGAGTAGAAGGAGTGCTGTAGCGGGGTTGCTGTCCACAGGTATTGTTGAGACAGAGGAAAGGAAGCTAAATACGTAGCTCCAAAAAGGTTTGATTACAGGACAGTCCCACCATATATGCAACAGGGATCCTTGACTGCCACACCCCCTCCAGCACAGCGGGGATTGTGATGGGAAGATCTTAGCTAGTCTGGTGGGGTAATAGTACCATCTGTGGAGAATTTTAAGGGAGGATTCCCAGTGGGTGGTACATTTCGAGGATAAGATAAGAAGTCGAGAAGCCTTTTGCCACTGGAGAATATCAAATTTTTGCGATAAGTCGTTCTCCCACCTTTCCATAGAGGAAGTTTTGTTTGAAAAATAGTCATGGTTGATGGTCTGATAAAGTAATGAGATACCTCCTTTCTTAAGGGATGTGTCGGCAAAAAAGGATAATATATCTTTTGGGATACATTGAGTCTCTTTGGAGATGGATGTGAGGATCGACTTGGTTTGAAGATATATATAGAAGTCCGCTTCAGATAGGCCATAATTTTGCTGTAGGTTTTGAAAGGGTTTTGGAATGTTAGAGTCCATTAAGCAGCCTGTAGATGATATCCCAGCCGACGACCAATGCGAGAGGGATAGGCCTGGCGATAAAAGCTCTAGGGAGATAAGAGGTAGGGTAGTTATATCTGAAGAGTGTGATTTCAGAGAAGGAAACCGCAGGTTTTTCCATACAGATAGGGCAGCACTGATGGTTAAATACGGAGATGGTCGCGGTTTGAAACCTAGAAGTATCGCTCCTAGAGTGCCTTGTAGCGACGCACCGAGTAAAGAATGTTCGATGGGGCACCAAGTATGGTCCGACGAGGAGGACCACCAGAGTTTCAGTTGGTCCAGAATAGCCGCTTGGTAATAGCATTTCAGGTTAGGAACTCCCATTCCAGCGTTCAGTTTGGGTCTATAGAGGATTGAGGATTTAAATCTGGGTCTTCTCCCACTCCAGATAAAATTATTGACAGTAGCTTGAAGCTTTTGAAGGTAGGATGATGATAGTGGGATCGGGAGTGTTCTAAAAAGGTATAGTATAGTGGGGAGTAAGACCATTTTGACTACAGCAGCTCTACCTACCCATGACAGATGAGACGTCTGCAGTTCATTGATTTGCGAATTCAGTGATAAGATTGCTGCATCATAGTTTATCCGATGAATAGAGGAGCTTGGCGAAATAATCTTGATGCCCAGGTATTGAATTGTAGAGTGGGGAGCCCAGGAGAAACCCGAGGACATGGATATCGTTCTTTTTAATTTTTCACTTAATGCTATGGGTATCATATGTGATTTTGAGACATTCACTTTATAAAGAGAGATTTGGCCAAAGTCATCTAATACTGACTGAAGGGATTTAAGAGAGTTTAAAGGGTCTGAGATGGAAAGCACCACATCATCAGCATACAATCCGATTTTATATTCTGTCCCCCCAATATGGAATCCCCGTATATCAGGGTGTGTGCGGATCCTCTGGGCAAGGGGTTCCATGACTAGCGCGAATATTATTGGGGAGAGGGGGCACCCCTGACTCGTGCCATTCGTTATGCTAAAGGGATTAGAGAGGACTCCCGATGTAAGTACCCTGGCCGAAGGATTGGAGTAAAGAGCTCTGATGGCGCCATTTATGTAGCCTGACAAACCAAAGGTGTCCAATACTGCGTAAAGGTAGTGCCAGTGTACACGATCAAACACCTTCTCTACATCCAAAGAGAGGAGCAGAGAAGGCGTTTTATGTTGTTCAGCCCATTGGAGAAGGTCTAAAATGCGTCTTGTGCCGTCCGATGTTTGACGTCCTCTCACAAAGCCTACCTGGTCCGGGTGAACTAGCAGAGGGAGAATGTTGTCCAGTCTAGAAGCGATTAATTTGGCATATATTTTAATATCGGAATTTAATAAAGATATCGGTCTATAATTGGCTGGGGAGGTTGGTGGTTTGTTTGGTTTTGGTATAGTCACAATTATTGCTTCTAGACCCTCTTTACAAAAGGATGCCTGGGTGGCGGCCTGGTCAAAAAACTGTTGCAGGAATGGGGTTAACAGGTGCGCAAAGGATTTATAATATTCGTTCCCAAATCCGTCTGGGCCTGGGGATTTATGCAATGGGAGAGTACGAATTACTTGTTGGATCTCTGAGGCAGTAAAGGGAGCAGAGATGTTATCTAGCTGTGTCTTCGAGATCCTAGGGAGTTTTAAGGATGCAAGGAAATTTTCAATTTGTAACTCAGTAGGGGGGGTTGATAACTTATCCGAGTTTAAATTATAAAGGTTAGAGTAGAACTTGGCAAACTGTTCTGCGATATGTGCCGGGTTGGTGACTCGATTGTTTTTAGAGTCAAGGAGATGTGCAATACGTTTTTTGGCCATTTTCTTTTTAATTTGTTTTGCAAGGTATGAGCCTACTTTATTACCAGCTGTGTTTCTTACGTTTCTCCTGAGCTCCCAACTTAATGAAGATTCCACTTATGTAGGCCTTGTGGGCGAACCATAGTGACTGAACGTTCTCAACAGATCCAACATTAGATTGAAAAAAATTTGTTAATTCCCCACTAACCTGTTCCCTACAACGGGGATTATGTAGGATTGAAGTGTTAAGTCTCCATACTCCATTAGAGATTGGCAAATTTGACATTTGGCATATCAGGGATATAGGGGCGTGGTCTGACCAAGTGATTAGTCCAATTTGGGAGGAACTGGTTTGGAGCAGGGTATCCCTATCCACCAGAAACAGGTCAATGCGGGAATACAATTGCAGTGCTATTGAATAAAACGTGTAATCTTTCTCAGATCCTTGAGTACATCTCCAAGCATCATATAAATGATCATATTTCATCAATGCGGACAAAGTTTGGGAGGGGCGCCTATTGTAACTTGTGGTATCTAAGCCAGGATCAGGTATTTCATTGAAATCGCCGCATATAATAAGACGTCCTATCCACAGCTCTCGAATTTTCTTCATTAGTTTGTTGAGAAAGGGCTTTTGTTTTGTGTTGGGGGCGTAAAGTGTGACAATAGTATAAGGGCGGTCATTAAGGAGAGCTCCTAAAATAATAAACCGGCCATTTGGATCAGTTTCTACACATTTTTGGGTGAAGATGATTGAGTTCTTTATCGCAATCAAGACTCCTCTGGTTTTTTTGTCTGAGTCTGAATTTTGGGAGAGGATCCTGAATTTAAATGTGTTTCTTGGGCGCAGAATATGTCGCATTTTTGGGAGATAGCCTCTTTCCACATCATGGACCTTTTAAATGGGCTGTTAAGGCCGTTGACATTGAGAGAGGTTATCTTAAGTGACATTTGGCAGAATGGAACAATGCTTGGAGTGGCACTGCACATATACTACACTTAAAGACAAATTATACAAACGGACATGCATCAGAGACAAAAAAATTGTATTAGAGGTGCTCACAGATGTATAAAGGAGAAAGTTAGTTACACGGCATACATTCGTAGGGTTCCCTAGATAATGATGTGTGATGACCGGGAGGGTGAACCCCACGGCCACACACATGCGCTTGATGGTTAGCTGCTTGGTTCTTGGGCTAGGGGCCCAGGGTCTGGTGGTGTTAACCCTTAGTGAGGGTCGGATGGTATTAACCCTCTCTGTCACGTGACGCCACTGTAATCTTGATATACCCCAGGAAACTACAGCTCCGGGGGCCTCCGTATCTACGCTAGCTAGGATGGTAATAACAAAGTCCACAACAGGGGTCAATATAACGAAGGCTTTACTGGCATGAAGACAGGTGTCAAAATCTTCACAGCGTTCACAAAGAGTGTCGCAAAGGTTCCACAAACAGTCTCTAGAGGACCACACAGCTGACAATGCCTGGGCTTGGCTTTTCATATATCCTTGGCTTTTGCGGCCGGATTAGTAATGCTGGGCCTATGCTTGACTAGACTGAAGAATAAATACACTTACTGAAGTGTCGGTAGACTTGAGGCTTTTCGTCCGAATGACGAATTGATTCGATTATTTCGTTGAAGTACTGATTCTATAGTTTTTTAAAGGTACTCCGCAATTTGCTGTACTTTCCCCTGAACGGGAGGTCTCTGGCCTGCACTGCTTCTTCTCTGACTGAACTTTGCTCTAACCTGTCAGCAACTGTGTGTAGCACTAGTCTGCCCTAAACAGGAACTCCCACCCCTTATATAAATGTGAGGAGACTGAAGCCCATTGGTTGAGAGCTGAGGGGCCTACAGCAAATACCTGTACTGGGACACCACAAACCCCACCACTAAACAGAAGTCGTCCTCGACGATTAAGGCACTGACGGATTGAGGAACGAGGTGACCTTGGGGCCACTAGAAGTCCTGAGGCACTTGTACACCAGTGTCCATTCCAGGTTCTTTGGGAAAAATAAACATATATGAACAGGATCATATGATAAGTCCTGAGGCATTATACACATAAATGTCCCTTGCAGGATTTTTAGATAAAGTGAGATCATCATTTCGTACAGGGTAAATGATTATCTGGGTCCCAGACAGAATATAGACCTATTTAAATATTACCACTCATTTTTAAACAGGATTTACGTCTATGGACCCTATTTGTACTATCCTAGGCATATTATAACAGGATTTTATTGTTAGATTACACTTTGACTATGAAACCAGTACACACATATATACATTGATAAAGCTTTTCTACGCACTCTCTATTATTAGACTATGCATGTGATACACTCTACACCTTTTTCATATTTATCTAGCCAACTTTATATAAGCTTATATTGCTTTACCGTATACTATAGTATCACATGTTATGTACAGGAAACACACTTTTAAGAGTGACCAGGTTTTGGATTGGGCTGCCGAAAGGCTTTCTACCCAATGCCTTGGCTACTGGGGCCCTTAGGCTATTAGCTCTTCTCCCCAGAACACACTTTTAAGACTGACCAGGTTTTGGATTGGGCTGCCGGAGGCTTTCTACCCAATGCCTTGGCTACTGGGGCCCTTAGGCTATTAGCTCTTCTCCCCAGAACACACTTTAATATTTGCTAGACATTTTTATTCTATGCCTGAAGTACACAATTAGAATTTTTTTTTTTTTTAGAGGATACCCTTTTCTTTTTGTAGTGCTTAAGTGAGGGATAGGAGACTTACTGGCCAGGTATGTTCCTATGCACTAAATAGGGTAAATAGGTAACTAGTGACATATTAGATACCTCTACAGTGAGTTAGTAATGACGTATACTTGATATGTATACTAACTGAAGTGTATGTAGTCTATCTACATATATTGTATGTATAATTAATAGATTAATCCCTATATCTTGCTGGGGGATGTCCGAAATTAGATCTGGTGGATCTACGCAACACCATTTCCGAGTTTTCTGGAGCACTGTTTTCTCCTTGAACACTTGCTTCTTCTTCATCTTGGACAATGGGGGCAAGTGATGGCTCTTGACTTATGGAGCTTTCTCCCATACTAGAAGGTTCTGATGGGATTGAAGCAGGCGGGCGGATGGCTGGAGTAAACTCTGGAGCTTCTGGTGTCAAGACTGAGGTTGGTGGAATGGAACTGACTGGCACATAACCAAAGAAGACGTTTTGATCAGAAGGGAAGACAGGATCATCTTCGAACATCAGGAGTGGCCTCTCATGCTCAACTGGCTTGGTAGGCTGTACTTGTGCTGGCTGAACTGGAGGTGGAAGACTTGGTGGTAGAGAAGGAGGCACCAACCCAGGCAGGTCCCCGTTGTGACACAGTTTGATGCGGTTTCGGTGGACAACTTGTGGTTCATATCTGGCTTTTTGAACTGAGTAGACATCAGAGTCCGGATAAGGGATGGAAATCACTGTGTATTGTTCAGTTTCCGAAAGGGAGTCCAACTTATGGGTCCTATGATGCTTCTTCAGCCAGACTTTATCACCAACTTGCAACGGCTGGGCAGAGGCATGGCGGTTGTAGTTTTGTTGCTGCCTATAGTGTGCCTCGCCCATCTTTTTGCTGACTATCTCTCTCGCTTCCTGAATCCTTTTCTGATGTTCAGAGACCCACTCTGAAGAGGCTTGGGGTGAGTGGTTGAAAGGTGCTTGAAGTCCAAAGACCCTGTCTTTAGGCAGTTGACCGTGTCGGCCTATGATGAGGTAAAATGGAGTATAACCGGTGGAACAGTGGACGGTATTGTTGTAGATTTCCAACAATTCAGGCATTAGTTGAGGCCACTCTTCAGGTCGGGATACAGAGGCCGCTCTCAGCATGTGGATAAAGACCTGGTTGATCCTCTCACAGAGTCCATTCCCTTGTGGGTGATAAGCAGTGGTCCTGAGTTTCTTACAAGCATGGAACTGGCACAATTCCTGAAACAGTTGGGCTTCAAAGGCCGGACCTTAGTCGGACAAGACAGTTTCCGGACATCCAAGTATCTGTACCCAATGGGTGTAGAACATCTGGGCTGTTGTCTTGGCGGTTAAGTCTTTGACTGGCACAACCACTACCCACTTGGAATAGTGATCCACCATGGTGAGAGCATATGAATACCCAGACCGGGTAGGCGACAGCTTGACATGATCCAAGGCGACCAATTGGTTAGGCCTCTCACTCTGGATGGAATGGAGAGGTGCTCGCGCATTCTTGCGACCATTCTTGGTGATATTGCAGACTGCACACTCACTGCACCACTTTTCAACGTCGCTCCTCATTCCAATCCAGTAGAACCGGCGTCGGATGGTGGCTTCTGTTTTATGGACCCCAAAGTGTCCTGACTGGTCGTGGTAGGCATTCAATACCATGGCGGCATCTCTCCGAGGGATCAGAATCTGATGTAGCCTTTCACCTGACACTGGGTCCAAGAAGTTCCTGTACACCATTCCTTTGTGCACAAATAGTCTTTTCCTCTGACGCCACAATCGCTTCAATTCGTAGTCCTTCTGACCCCGTCGTAACCGGGGAGGTACTCTCCTGGTCAATAAATACTCCTGCAGATCTCCCATAGTCTGACTTTCTTCCTGGAGGGTCCTCCAGGTATACAGGTCTTCCTGAATTGCTTTAGACCCAGATTCACTCCCCTCGCGGGTGACGACCACATCCTGATTCACAAATCTTTGATAGAAGGGAGGCATCTCCACATCTTCCCACCTGTCCTCCACTGGGGGATCTTCGCCCGGAGCCATGCGTGATAGTACATCCGCATTAATATTAGAATGGCCACTTCGATACTTGATAGAGAAGTCATAGTTGGCCAGTCTGGAGGCCCATCTTTGCTCAAGGGCACCTAGTTTAGCGGTGTTCAGGTGAGCCAGGGGGTTGTTATCGGTGTAGACCGTGAATGAGGTGGCTGACAAATAGTCCTTAAATTTTTCGGTGACTCGAGGGCCAGGAGTTCTAACTTGAAGGAACTGTAGTTAGAATCATTCTTCTCAGCTCCCAGCAGATTCCGGCTGGCGTAAGCGATCACCCTCTCTTGTTCTCCCTGCATCTGTGACAACACTGCACCGAGTCCTTCGAAACTGGCATCTGTATACAGTCGGAAGGGCTGAGTATAATACGGATAGGCCAGGATGGGAGGCTCTGTCAATAGATGTTTTAGAGCCTGGAAGGCCACCTCTTGCTCTTTGGCCCATTCCACCAGCAGCTTCCCATTATAGTTCCCCTTTGCCGTGCCTTGCAGGAGAGAGGTCAATGGCTCGGCAATTTGTGCAAAAATGAGGAATAAAGCGGCGGTAATATCCCGCAAATCCTAAGAAGCTCCGAATATCCTTAATGGAGCGTGGGATAGGCCAATTCTTGACAACTTCGATTTTAGGTGGATCAGGTTGGACCCCCTCAGTACTGACGACGTGGCCCAGGTAATGTACTTGTGGCTTGAGTAGATGGCACTTGGAGGGTTTGACTTTCAGACCATGCTGGATCAGTACTTGGAAGACTTCAGACAGGTGAGTCAAATGTTCCTGATAGGATTTGGAATACACAATCACGTCATCCAGGTAGAGTAGGACACTCTGGAAGTTAAGGTGTCCCAGACATCTCTCCATCAGCCGTTGAAAGGTAGCCGGGGCATTGCACAGCCCAAAGGGCATACTTTTAAATTCGAAAAGACCCATGGGGGTTACAAAGGCTGTTTTCTCACTGTCTTCGACGGCCATGGGCACCTGCCAGTATCCGCTGGTCAAATCCAATGTAGAGAAGTAGGCCGCAGAACCCAGCGCAGTGAGTGACTTCTCAATCCGGGGGAGAGGGTATGCGTCTTTATGGGTGATGTCGTTCAATTTCCTGTAATCAACACAGAAACGGATGGTCTCATCCTTCTTCTTAACTAACACTATGGGTGCTGCCCAGGGACTCTGGCTCTCTTATATTACATCCGCCTTCTGCATGTCGGTTAACAGTTTCTTGACGGTTTGGTACATGCCTGGTGCCACAGGCCGATGCCTTTCCTTGATGGGGGCTTGTCGCCGGTCAGGATTCGATGCTTAATCATGGAGGTTTTTCCAAAATCGGTTGGGTGTTTGCTGAAGGCACTCTGGTACCTTTTCGCCACCTAGATGACCCCTTCGACTTGTTCTCGTGGGGTGAGAGATCCTCCTATTTGCAGCTGGTACCACCAAGGTTCTGGAGAGTTTTCAGTAGCCCCTGACAGGGTTTGGGCACTCAGCTGTTGGACCATCTTCCATGAAGAGAGTATGTCACTGGAGTCCAAGAAAACAAGTTGGGCCACTGGAGTGTACTTTGGCAAGGTGGTGGCTACGCCGGACAAATTAACTAGGCGAACTGGGACCCGTCCATTCACCACCGTCACTAGGCTCCTTGCAGCTCGGACCAAAGGAAAATCTTCAGATTGTATAGGCTCCAGTAAAGCCTGATAGTCCTGATTCCGTACACCAGGGCGCGCCCGACACCACAAAATTGTCTCTGTGTTCGGTTGCAGGGTAAAGGACCTCATGTCTTGGATCCGAGCTTTACAGATTTCTCCTCTCCGATTCGCGAACTTCTGTTCTGCTCTCAGAACTTTGAGATGGTGTTGCGCAGTCCTCTGGCCTGAGGGAGACATATGGGGGAGAGAGGCATGCAAAGCATCTAAAATATCACTGAAGCAATGTCTCATTATATTCATCCCCAATATAAACTCTGTGGCCCCTGGTACTGTGACATTAGTGAAAATTATCCCTTGCCCTCTAAGTGTGTGACTTCTCAGTTGAATAGTGGGCTCCCAGTACCCATGTCTGGGAATTGGTTTCCCGTCCCCTGCCATGACACTAAAATCCATATCACCTGGTTCACACAACGAATCGACATTCCAGTATTTATAGAATAGGCCCTTAGAGATGGTAGACACCTGCGAGCCTGTATCAATCAGGGCTTGCAGTTGGACACCATCTATGGTAACATTTACATAGGGGCAGGATGCAATGTATAAGGACTGTCCTGAGTACATTGGCTCTTCTTCTGGACCTGTGATTCGCTTTCCTGAGGGCCGGTCCTCGACCTCAGGGGACGCCCGTTTAAAGCCCAGCATTGTATCTTCCAATGACCGCGTTTGTTACAGTAATCACAGTAAGGCCTACTAGAAGGACCCGAGCGAGGCCCGCTGTAACGAGGAGGAGGAGCAGGGGTAGGTCTCTTAGTCACTGGAGGCTCTCTAAGTGCCCGAGTGGTGTGATTAGCCAACTCCTTTACCACCTGAGTAAGCTGGGCAATATCTTGTTTAACCCCTTGAAACTCAGTAATTGTAGTGGAGGTCGGGGTGTCAGCCACGGGCGCGGGGACTGGTGGTAACAGTGGTGCAGGACATGTCGCCGCACCCATAGGTTCCACTTTAGGGTCAGGATTCTCCTCAGGGTCCGCCCCCTGCTCTATAACTTGAAGGGCTAGACGCTTAAAGGCAGAAAAAGACATATCGGGGTTCTGTACAGCTAACATCTTTTAACTGCGCCTTGTCCCATTTATTTTGGACCCCTTCTATGAATCTATCCAACAATAATTTGTTACCCTGGTCAGGTGTGATATTGTCCAGTTTCTGGACTGCTTCCAGGGCATTCTGCAAGGCTACTGCGTATGCCCTTAGCGTTTCCCCCGGCTTTTGTCGCCTCTCGTACAGCCTGAGGCGAACCTCTGAGGGTGAGTGGGACTCAAATACCTGATGCAATCCCTCGAAGATCTGATCCACTGTAGTCTTCTCAAAAGTGGGCCAGGTACGGACTTCTTCACGTGCAGGTCCCTGCAACTGTCCCATGAGCAACAGCACCTGTTGGTTAGGGGGGAGAGAGTAGAGAGAGAAAATACTTTGGAAGCTCTCCTGGAAATCCTTGAGGGAAAAGGGATCCCCTCTGTAGTTAGGCAACACAGGCTTCCCTAGGTAGAATGGGGGAGCCCCCCTGTCATGACGCCGTACTGGAGGAGAGGAGGGCAGCAGCCTCCGGACTTCTGAGCCAGGAGATGATCTAGACGATGATGGCTCTGCTGGAGATGAGGCCACAGGGATAGCTTGTGCAGGAGCCGCAAGAGGATCTGGCACATCACCTGCATCTGGAGATCTTGGGGCCGACATGTTGTAGCCTTATTTTGAGTGCTCTGTCACTTTAGGAAACTTTGAGAGCGCTGTCCTTTGAGTGCGCTGTCTTTGAGTGCGCTGTCTTTGAGTGCGCTGTCTTTGAGTGCGCTGTCCTTGAGTGCGCTGTCGCTGTATGCCGGTATTATCTTCTATTGCCGGACACGTTGCTATGGCTGCGCCCGGCAACTTCCTTTTTGGTCCGGTCAGCAAATGGTTCCTTCGTGCAACACAGAGTGGATTCTTCTAGTTCTGGCTTGCACACTGAACAATGACAGCCAACAGTCTTTCTTTCACCTTCCCCACCACTTGTATTTGCGCCTTGCTGAGTAAATTAATTTCAATGACGCAGTTCAGACTCTGGGGGGAAGGACTTGCTTTTAGTGGCTGAATGGTTAAGGCGTACACCCGTATCCTGTTCGTGACGCCAGAAAACGATGTGATGACCGGGAGGGTGAACCCCACGGCCACACACATGCGCTTGATGGTTAGCTGCTTGGTTCTTGGGCTAGGGGCCCAGGGTCTGGTGGTGTTAACCCTTAGTAAGGGTCGGATGGTATTAACCCTCTCTGTCACGTGACGCCACTGTAGTCTTGATATACCCCAGGAAACTACAGCTCCGGGGGCCTCCGTATCTACGCTAGCTAGGATGGTAATAACACAGTCCACAACAGGGGTTAATATAACGAAGACTTTACTGGCATGAAGACAGGTGTCAAAATCTTCACAGCGTTCACAAAGAGTGTCGCAAAGGTTCCACAAACAGTCTCTAGAGGACCACACAGCTGACAATGCCTGAGCTTGGCTTTTCATATATCCTTGGCTTTTGCGGCCGGATTAGTAATGCTGGGCCTATGCTTGACTAGACTGAAGAATAAATACACTTACTGAAGTGTCGGTAGACTTGAGGCTTTTCGTCCGAATGACGAATTGATTCGATTATTTCGTTAAAGGAATTTATTCTATAGTTTTTTAAAGGTACTCCGCGATTTGCTGTACTTTCCCCTGAACGGGAGGTCTCTGGCCTGCACTGCTTCTTCTCTGACTGAACTCTGCTCTGACCTGTCAGCAACTGTGTGTAGCACTAGTTTGCACTAAACAGGAACTCCCACCCCTTATATAAATGTGAGGAGACTGAAGCCCATTGGTTGAGAGCTGAGGGAGACTGAAGCCCATTGGTTGAGAGCTGAGGGAGACTGAAGCCCATTGGCTTGAGAGCTGAGGGAGACTGAAGCCCATTGGCTGAGAGCTGTGGATCATAGAGACTTATCTGTATTCCCCTTGGAACTTACATTTAAAGTTTGTTACAAGTTAAAGTATAATACAACACCATAAGGTCTTGTCTAGCACCTAGTCCTACTGACTCTCATACACTCTGACTAAACATAAAATGGCGGACTAAACCTCTTAAAGCTATACGCACCTAATAAATGTATTATCAACTATAACAGTATAAATCACATCATAACTAGCTGAGTCCCTGCAGAGGAGGCCCCACAAGCCGAGGATCTCAATCTGACAGGGCCTACAGCAAATACCTGTACTGGGACACCACAGATGCAGCTTACAACATAACATGAAAAATTATTACTGTAAGGCTACGCCAGAAAAGAGAGAAAAAACAAAAAAAACAAAAACAAAACGAAGACAGTAGAACTGATGAACTTGAGCTAGAAATGCAAAAAATAAAAACGTATAACAAACTCGCTTAACTTGCAAGTGTGAGTTGCAGGAGTATCCGGAAGTCCAGCGTTAAGGGAAATACAAAATCACAAAGAGGGCGCCTAATACGAAACTGAAGAGGTTTTGTAAGCCTTTTTCAGCGGCCAATGCCAACTGGGACGAGGCTGTCATGTGTGTCCAACCACCGACCACCCTCCTGAGATGCGTTGAGGTGGTTTAGTACAAGGAGGTTTGCTGTTGTTCACTAGGGTGAGTCCCCATTGGGGGGGAAGCTTTCTGGCATCTTCTGGAGATTTGAGAACATACGTGTGACCCATGTGAGTTACGGTTAATTTGGTAGGATAGCCCCATTGATAGGTGATTTTCCGCTCCCGTAACTGCGTAGTTATGGGGGAGAATTGCTTGCGTTGTTGCATGGTCGCCGCTGAGAGGTCATTAAAGATCTGAAATTTGGAGAAGGGTTCAGGCAGTTTTCCCAACTTCCGTGCAGCCGCCATTGCCCTATCTTTTATATGGAAGAAATGAATCCTAGCTATCACGTCCCTGGGGACGTTGTCAGGGAGTGAGGCGGGCTTCGCCAGCCTGTGGGCTCTGTCAATAATAAAATCTTTGGGATTTTCCATAGGTAGCAGGACCTTGAGGAGTTGCTGTAGGTATAAATTTAGCTCAGGATTTGTAACGGATTCAGGTATACCGCGGAATTTAAGGTTGTTTCGGCGGGCCCGGTCCTCGAGATCTGATATTTTGGCTTTCAGCCATTGTATATCATTATCGTGGTCTCGTACTTCTGCTGACAAGCTGTTATAAGCAGAAGCATGATCATCTAATGACCTCTCCACTAAATCCACCCTTTCCTCCACTTGCTCTATGTGTGACTGCAGGGATGACAAATTTCTGTTTAGGTCTGCTTGGAGGTCAGTTTTGAGGGAAAGCAGAATTTCTTTAATCGTGCATTCAGAGGCCGGCTGGTCTGAAGCTGGGAATGTAGCTAGGGATTGTGACTGAGAGGCTGTCTATGTCTCCCCGTGATTGACCCCGTCAGAAGCCAGTGACTTCTTACTCACCGGATCTTTAGAGATAGGGGAGGCTGTAGGAGAGGGAGGTGGTCTCTTCGGGGAGTTCTTGTCGTCCTTCTGGGTGCCCGTTGCTAGCGCTGTGGAATAGGATTGCGTGCCCGACTCGCTGTTCTGTGAGAAAGGGGAGGGGGTGGACTCCATCTCGCTCTCTCCCCGATCCTCCGAGGACGCCATGCTGCTGAGGCCGTGGAAGTAGTCTGTGAACGGCGCACCGCGGAGTTCACAGACATCACCAGGTGACAGAGGGATGGGATCAGCCGGGATCGAGAGCACACAGAGAACGGCGCCACTGTTTGTAGCTATTCCCCGCCGGAGCTCCTAGATTAAGTGGCCATACTGTTCCGCGGCCAGGCTCCGCCCCCCTGGCATTCTTTTGTATTGGAGTATTAACTCACTGCTCACTGGCAAGCGCCCGTCATCTGCTTCTCAACAAAGCATTGTAGAATATTAAAAAAAAAAACAGTTACTTTGCTGAGTAACTAATTACTTTTTCAATATAGTAACTAAGTCACTAACGCAATTACTTTTTCGGAGAAGTAATTTGTAACTGTAACTAATTACTTTTTTAAAGTAAGATGAGCAACACTGGGTGTGTGCAACTGATGTAATCATTAAGAAATAGAAAACTATTGACAGAAGACATCTTTCAACACATAAGAAACCTACGGTTGATGACAACCTGCAATAATTTTTGCATTGTGCCTTTTTAAAAAATAAAAATAAAACCCACAGAAAACATTATTTTATCACTAAAACACATTACCATAACAACACTGCAACAAGCGGATTTTTAAAGTACTGCAGAACACAAAATATTTGTAAGGATAGTGGCATAGCTGACAACTGGCTAATGCATTTTATAAGATAGAGTAATATGTAAGAAAGGACTAAGGGGTTAATTAACTTAAGACAAATAGACTGTGAACTTTGCAAAGTGCAGTTGCACTCTGAAAGAGCAGTTGCTCTAAAGCTTAGTAAATGAGCAGAAGATCTGCTTACTTCCGTAATCTAACTATGTGCAAGCACAAATGCCAGTTTTTTCCTTGGATGTGATTGGGTATTCTTTGCAATGTTAAGCTTTACCTAATTTATTAAGCTCTGGAGCAATCACACTTGCAGATTTCAACTGCACATTGCAAAGTGTACAGTATATGGGCCAGATTCAGGTAGAGTTAGGCTGGAGTATCAGTGATACTCCAGCCTAACTCTCACTTTGAGCCGGCGTTTCTGTTTTCTGTAAGCAGAAAACAAGAAACGCCGGGTTGGAATTCCTATACGAGCGGCGTAATTGTATTTCGCCGTCGTATCGGTACTGCAATTTTAAAAATGGCGCTCGGGGCGTTCCCGCTGATTAACGCAGAGACCATGAATCCACAGACCATGAATCCACACTGTCTTGAAGCCCCCAATACAGACACCCAAGAATTTTGCGATGAATTGTCGGATTTCTTCATCAATAAAATTGAGGGAATCCGGGAAAGCATTTCGCAAAATAATGCCCCTGAGCTACCACACAGCACCCAGAGGAACACTATACAACCAACAAAGTTCACTTTGGAACCCGTTTCCATCGAGAACACAGAAAATATCATCAGCGCTTTGCGGAACAGCACTGCGCCAAATGATATTATCCCCACTAAGCTGCTAAAGGAATGTGCCGATATCCTGGCGCCTCCCATTACGCAGCTTATAAACCAGTCATTTAACCACTTCCATACCAGGCACTTACGCACCTTCCCGCCCAAGCCAATTTTCAGCTTTCAGCACTGTCGCAATTTGAATGACAATTGCGCGGTCATGCTACACTGCACCCAAACAAAATTGGCGTCCTTTTTTCCCCACAAATAGAGCTTTCTTTTGGTGGTATTTGATCACCTCTGCGTTTTTTTTTTTTTTGTGCAACAACTAAAAATAGAGCGAAGATTTTGAAAAAAAAATAAAGTTTTTATTTTTTTCTGTTAATTTTTTTGTAAATGAGTATGTTTTCTCTTTCAATTATGGGCACTGATATGGTGGCACTGATGGGCACCGATGAGGTGGCACTGATGGGCACCGATGAGGTAGTTCTGATGGGCACCGATTAGGTAGCACTGATGGGCACTGATAGGCGGCGCTGGTATTGGGCACTGATGGGCATCATGGGCGGCACTGATGGGCACTCATGGGCGGCACTGATGGGCACTCATAGGCAGCACTGGGCACTCATAGGCAGCACAGATGGGCACTCATAGGCGGCACAGGTGGGCACTCATAGGCGGCACAGGTGGGCACTCATAGGCGGCACAGGTGGGCACTGATAGGCGGCACAGGTGGGCACTGATAGGCGGCACAGGTGGGCACTGATAGGTGGCACAGGTGGGCACTGGTAGGTGGGCACTGGGCATGGATTGGCACTGTGGGGTGGCACTGACAGACACTGGGGTGGCACTGATGATCACTGAGGGGTGGCACTGATGGATCAATGTTGCCAATCAGTGCCCATGTGTGGGCACTGATTGGCATCATTTTTTTTTACTGCCCCCCCCCTTTTTTTTTTGTCATTTTTTTTTTTTTGTCATTTTTTTTTTTTTTTTTTCATTTTTGTTGTCATTTTTTTTTGTATTTTTTTTATTTCCCTGGTGGTCTAGTGTGGCGATCCGAGGGGGGGCTGCGCTGATAAACAATCAGCGTGAACCCCCCCTGTCAGGAGAGCCGCTGATCGGCTCTCCTGTACTCGCGTCTGTCAGACGCGAGTGAGGAAGAGCCGTCGGCGGCTCTTCCTGTTTACATCGTGATCAGCCGTGATTGGACACGGCTGATCACGTGGTAACGAGGCTCCGCCGGAGACTCGTTACCGAGATCGGAGGTGCAGGGTGTCAGACTGACACCCCGCATCACCGATCGCCGCGCTGCGCGCCCGCACGGGCGCGTGCGGCATGAAATCGTGCAGGCCGTTTGAGAACGGCCTGTCACGATTTCATAACCACTTCCCGGCCGTAAATCGGCTATTGGCCGGGCGGGAAGTGGTTAAGGAAGGCATAGTGCCCTCCCTGCTGAAAGAGGGCACAATCCAGCCCATCTTGAAGAAACCTACCCTGGATCCCAAGGACCCAAATCATCGCCGTCCCATAACAATGCTAAACGTTTTTTCTAAGGTAATGGAGAAAGTGGTGGTACAACAGCTGCAACAGCATCTAGATACCCACAACTTACTCGATCCACTGCAGTCGGGATTCCGTCCCGGACACGGGACGGAAACTGCACTGCTCAAAATATGGGACGATGTTCTGGAGGCCGCAGACGAAGGAGAATCTTGTCTCCTGGTTCTGCTGGACCTAAGCGCAGCCTTTGACACCGTAGATCACAAACTGCTACTGACTCGGCTGACTGAGGTAGCCGGAGTCACAGAGAGTGATTTACCATGGTTTTCCTCTTTTTTGGGAAACCAATCTCAAACGGTGAAATTGGGACCGTTCACTTCTGGAAAACGCACGGTGTCATGTGGAGTCCCCCAAGGCTCACCTCTATCACCGGTGCTCTTCAACATCTATCTTCGACCTCTCTTTGAAGTCATCAGTAGTCAACAACTACTTTATCACTCATATGCAGACGATACGCAACTGTATTTTCGCATCTGCAATAGGAAGGATCGTCATCTCAGCTTAGAGAATTGTCTCTCTTCAATAGAAAAGTGGATGACGAGGAGTTATCTCAAACTCAACAATTCTAAAACAGAACTTCTTCTGTTTCAGGCCAGTCGCAAGAGGCAACTCACATCTACCTGGACACCTCCGCCCATTCTGGGCCAGATCATCTCCCCGAGCGCCAAAGTCAAAAGTCTTGGGATCATTTTTGACACCCACATGACTATGGACGCACAAATAGGGTCAGTAGTCAGCGGATCTCACCATCTGCTGCGCCTACTCCGCAGACTGATCCCATTTATTCCCAAAGGAGATGTGCCAGTCGTGGTGGGAACGATTGTGAACTCCAGACTGGATTATGCAAACGCTCTCTACCTCGGACTCCCAAAGTACCAAATCGCTCGCCTGCAAGTCGTACAAAATACGGCCGCCAGACTGGTGACTGGGAAAAAACCGTGGGAATCAATCTCACCGCCGCTGAGATCCCTTCACTGGTTGCCGGTAAAAGACAGAATTGCTTTTAAAGCACTCTGTCTGACCCATAAATGCATCCATGGAAAAGCCCCGCAATATCTTTGCGATAAAATAGAACCCCACAACCCCAATCGCGCTCTGCGATCCAGTGACCAAAATTTGGTCAAAGTACCCAAAGCCAGATTCAAGTCCAAAGGAGAAAGAAGGTTTGCTGTCCAGGGTCCCAGACTCTGGAACGCTTTACCAACCAGCATTCGGTTGGAGGAAAACCACCTGACCTTCAGAAGGCAGATTAAAACTCTGCTCTTTTGATGTCAAGAGAGACGGATACAACTAGCGCCCAGAGGCGATTTGGTTCGCATGTGCCGCGCTATATAAATTTTTCATTCATTCATTCATTCATTCAGCGAGAATCGGCAATTCACAATCGTATTTGGGGCCGACGTAGTGACTTTCCGACATTTCTGTAAAAGATACGCAGCGTAAAGAAAAACCAGCCCCCTAGTGGAGTATCCTATGTTAAGTATGGCACTCGTCATCGCGTCGAATTTAAAAATGTTTGCGTCGTTTGTGTAAAACGTCCGTGAATGGGGATTGACGTCATTGACGTTCACTGACAGAATTTGGAGAATGCGCACTGACAGTCGACGCATGCGCAGTACGTTCGCCGCGGGATCGCACCTAGTTATAATAATACACGCCCCCTACCCGCCCAATTTGAATTCCGCCGGCTCATTTTCGCTACGCCGCCGCAACTTTAGGAGCAAGTGCTTTGTTAATAACAGTACTTGCTCCTAAAGTTTCGACGGAGTAACGTAAATGAGAAACGTTACTCTAAAATAAAGTTTCGCCCATCTACCTGAATCTGGCCCTATATGTCTAAGTGTATGAAGATAACAATTGACATGAGGCTTTAAAGGCTTTAACCACTTAAGGACCGCCTCCTGCACATTTACGTCGGCAGAATGGCACGGCTGGATATGTGCTGTGCTAGTACCTAACCGTGGCTCCCGTGACCCGGTCCGAAGCTCCGGGACCGCCGGACTCGCAGACCTGTTCGCCGCTGGAGTGCGGTCGATCAGTCCCTGGAGCTGAAGAAAGCTCCTTCACTGTGGCGGCAGCATCGATCGCGTCATTTCCTTTTATAGGGGGGACACACCTACAGCCACACCCCCCGACAGTTGTAAACACACTTCAGGTCACACATAACCCCATCAGCGCCCCCTGTGGTTAACTCCCAAACTGCAACTGTAATTTATACAGTAAACAATGCATTTTAAATGCATTTTTTGCTGTGAAAATGACAATTGTCCCAAAAATGTGTAAAAATTGTCCAAAGTGTCCGCTATAATGTCTCAGTCACAAAAAAAAATCGCTGATCGCCGCCATTAGTAGTAAAAAAATAAAAATAAAAATGCAATAAAACTATCCCCTATTTTGTAAACGCTATAAATTTTGCGCAAACCAACCGATAAACACTTATTGCGTTTTTTTTTTACCAAAAAATAAGACGCATCGGCCTAAACTGAGGAATTTTTTTTTATATATTTTTGGGGGATATTTGCTCTAAAGCTTAGTAAATGAGCAGAAGATCTGCTTACTTACGTAATCTAACTATGAGCAAGCACAAATGACAGTTTTTTTTCCTTGGATGTGATTGGGTATTCTTTGCAATGTTAAGCTTTACCTAATTTACTAAGACCTGGAGCAATTACATTTAGTAAATTAACCCCTAAGTGTCTAAGTGTATGAAGACAACAATTGACATGAGGCTTTAAAGGCTTTAACCACTTAAGGACCGCCTCCTGCACATTTACATCGGCTGAATGGCATGGCTGGGCACATGCACGTACAGGTACGTGCTGTGCTAGTACCCAGCCATGGGTATCGGCCTAAAGTCAGGAAATTTTTATTTTTTTTATATATTTTTGGGGGATATTTATTATAGCTAAAAGTTACAAATATTTCATTTTTTTTTCAAAATTGTCGCTCTATTTTTGTTTATAGCGCAAAAATAAAAACCACAGAGGTGATCAACTACCACCAAAATAAAACTCTATTTGTGGGGAATAAAGGATGCCAATTTTGTTTGGGAGGCACGTCGCATGACCGCGCAATTGTCAGTTAAAGCGACACAGTGCCGAATCGCAAAAAGGGCAAGGTCCTTTAGCTGCATTTTGGTCCGTGTCTTAAGTGGTTAAAGAAGGGTTGAAGAAGGGTGAAAAATTGACAAGTGGTCATTTAGTGAGAAGTGATAATTGACCATTGATGTTTTTGGAAATGGCTTGAAGAAGGGTGTGAAGTAATACATGGCCATTGATGGTTTTGGAGATGGTCTAAAGCAGGGATCTTCAAACTACGGCCCTCCAGCTGTTCCAGAACTACACATCCCATGAGGCATTGCAAAACTCTGACATTCACAGACATGACTAGGCATGGTGGGAATTGTAGTTCCTGAACAACTGGAGGGCCATAGTTTGAGAACCCATGGTCTAAAGAAACTTGAGAAGTAATAAGTGACCTTTTGGTGAGAAGTGATGAGGGACCAATGATTTTTTGGAGATGGCTTGAAGAAGAAGCGATGAGTGACCATTTGGTGAAAAGTAAATGATTGACCATTGATGGTTCTGGGTGACCAAAGACAAGGAAGTGAGACAATTGGATTAGTGGAGGACTACTAACACTAGGCCAAAGTTTTTAGGAATGAAGACATTTCCAAAGAGGATGATGAATGCATTACAGAGCTTTTAGTAAAGCTGCAACTAATTTAGATATTGGGCTGCATCATTACAGATGTAAAAAAGAATTTGAGGGCAAAATTGGAGATCTTTCCCATAACCACAAGAAACATGTTTAATATTTCCATAAAAAGGTGAAATCCTTTTGGTTACTATAGGCTACAGGACTCAGATCAACGAAAGCTATCTACCATCTTTTATAAACAACAGGACATCTTTTAGACTCATCAGTTTAGCACAATGACATGTTTTGGAGGAGACATGAGGAAAATCTGAAGCTGACTTGTTGGGGCTGGGGTGGACTAGAATGTTTGAAAAAAAAAAAAAAAAAACTGGATTGGCTTCTAGTCAGGTTGAAAAAAGACACAAGTCCATCCAGTTCAACCATAAAAAAATAAACAAACGAAATAAAACACAGTACAATCCCATACACCCAACTCCATACCCACAGTTGATCCAGAGGAAGGCAAAAAATCCCAGCGGAGCATGATCCAATTTGCTACAGGAGGGGAAAAAATTCCTTCCTGATCCCCCGAGAGGCAATCGGATTTACCCCGGATCAACTTTACCTACAAATCTTAGTACTCAGTTATATTATGTGCATTTAGAAAAGAATCCAGGCCCTTCTTAAAGCAATCTACTGAGCCGGCCAGAACCATCTTTTGAGGGAGTCTGTTCCACATTTTCACAGCTCTTACTGTGAAGAAACCTTTCAGTATTTGGAGGTGAAATCTATTTTCCTCCAGACGTAAAGAGTGCCCCCTTGTCCTCAGTGTTGACCTTAAAGTGAATAACTCAACACCAAGTTCACTATATGGACCTCTTATATATTTGTACATGTTGATCATATCCCCTCTTATTCTCCTCTTCTCAAGAATGAATAAATTCAGTTCCTGTAATCTTTCCTCATAGCTGAGCTCCTCCATGCCTCTTATCAGTTTGGTTGCCCTTCTTTGCACTTTCTCCAGTTCTCCGATATCCTTTTTGAGAAGTGGTGCCCAAAACTGGACTGCATATTCCAGATAAGGTCTTACTAATGATTTGTACAGGGGCAAAAGGATATCTCTCTCTCTGGAGTGCATACCTCTCTTTGCTCGCTTTGGAAACTGCAGCTTGGCATTGCATGCCATTATTGAGCTTATGATCAACTAAAACCCCCATATCCTTCTCCACTACAGATCCCCTCAGTTGTACTCCCCATAGCATGTATGATGCATGCATATTCTTAGCCCCTAAGTGCATAAATTTACATTTATCAACATTAAACCTCATCTGCCACATAGTCGCCCAATTAGACAGAGCATTGAGGTCGGCTTGTAAATTGGAGACATCCTGTAAGGACGTTATTAAACTGCATAGCTTGGTGCATGATCACCTTCTGAGATTCAGAGGTAGAGTTGAGTTCTATTGACGGACATTTGTGTCTGACTAAGAAGGAATGTACATGAACAGGCATACACATCTATGGTATGCTTGCACTAAGGTATCACATGAACTGGAATGAGTATGTGTGCATACATATCCCGAAAATATGTCTAGATAGAAAAGAGTTTCAGGATTTCTCCAATCAAATCTTCCAATGTCTTCTGCTCTGTTGAAGGCACAAATAAGAGTTAATCACTGACAGAAATACTTTTCTCCTGACTTCTGGTCACCTGGTCCTGTATTGCAATGCTTCTCAACCCTAGTCCTCAAATACCCCCAACAGGTCATGTTTCAGGCTTTCCATTATTTTGCACAGGTGATTTGATCAGTTTCACTGCCTTGGTAATTACCACAGCCATTTCATGATCTGTTGGGGGATACTTGAGGACTGGAGTTGAGAAACATTGCTGTATTGTAAGAGATTGTGTTTGCGTGAGACCGGCAAGAACAGCTTATTCATGTGGCCAGTAATCACAACCAGAGCGGAGGACAACTTAGAAACCTTCATTAAAGTAAGCAATACTTACTGTCTAGTAAAACATTCTTAGAGGTAAAGGAAATCAGGGTACAGTATATCTATTTAACAAAGCCTGGGATTGCAGTAAAAACCTGATAGGTGCCTCCCCATTTTATCCAACACTAAAATTGAACATTTTGGCTGGACAAATACTTCAAGTGCTTCTTCTTTGAACTTTAAAGGATAAATTGTTCAACAGTGCCTGTAGCAGCAGGGGCCAGCAAGAGCGTGCATAAAATACTTGTTTTGAATATGTGAATGTCCATAGCATAGCCACAGGTTTACTTTAAAGTGCCCTGTTAGGGAGCTTAACTTTCTCTATTTTTCATGTTTCCCATTAACGACTGCCTACTGTAAATATACGTCGGTACTTTAAAGATGGATATCTCGGTAATGGAAGCAGCTGCTGCCACAACCGAGATATCCATCTCGTCAGTGGGTGGTCCTGTCAACGATAACGGTGGTCTCCGCGGCGGATCCACCACGAGATCGCCGTTATCGGTGGCGGGAGAGGGCCCCCCCTCCTGCCGCTCTCCCGCGCCCTCCGCCGCTTACCGTAGCCGTCGGTAGCAGCGGAGGCGATCAGGTCCGCTCGGCTGCTGTGTGGGGATGCGAGTGAGGCCAACATAGCACCCATTCGTCCCCATAGCTCTGCTGGGCGGAAGTGACTTCAAAACGTCACTCCTGCCCATCGTCTTAAAGAGACAATTTTTTTGTTTACCTTTTTTCAAAAGGTAAAATTTCTTTTTTTTTTTCATTTAAGCCTAAATATGAGATCTGAGGTCTTTTTGACCCCAGATCTCATATTTAAGAGGACCTGTCATGCTTTTTTCTGTAACAAGAGATGTTTACATTTCTTGTAATAGGAATAAAAGTGATAATTGTTATTTATTTATTTTATTTCAGTGTTAAAAATTGTAAAAATCAATAAAAATAAATCCGTTTTTTTTTTTTTTTTTAAAGCGCCACCTCCCGACGAGCTTGTGAGCAGAAGCGAGCGCATACGCGAGTAGCGCCCGCATATGAAAACGGTGTTTAAATCACACAAGTGAGGTATAGCCGCGATCGTTAAAGCGAGAGCAATAATTCTAGCCCTAGACCTCCTCTGTAACTCAAAAAATGCAACCTATAGAATTTTTTAAACGTCGCCTATCGAGATTTTTAAGGGTAAAAGTTTGACGCCATGCCACGAGCGGGTATCATTTTACTCGGCGTAACATTATCTTTCACAATATGTAAAAAAATTGGGCCAAATTTATTGTTGTCTTATTTTTTTTTTTTTTTTTAAACAAAAAAAGTGCGCTTGTAAGACCACTGCGCAAATACGGTGTGACAAAAAGTATTACAATGACTGCCATTTTATTCTCTAGGGTGTTAGAAAAAAAATATATGTAATGTTTGTGGGTTTTAAGTAATTTTATAGCAAAAAAAATGTTTTAGTCTCGTAAACACCTAATCTTGAAAACACGCTCGGGGCTTAAGTGGTTAAAGTGAAAGTAATAGAACAATCCCAAATTTTGGGTTGTCCCCAGAACAGTAAGAAAGTGGAAATCTTCCAATAGGGGCATAGCACTGGTGACTCTTGTGAAAATTAGGGATTATCAATCACTTCTTGCTTTGGCTATGGAACAGGAAGTGAAGGGAAACCTCCCCAATAAAACACATATGGCAAAAATAAACCTTACAGTGGTCCTAACCCTCCCTTACACTATCCAAAATAAAAATAAAAGTTTTGCCTTTAGTTCTACTTTCAGCTCAACTTGGGCAGAAGTCATGGTTCCATGAATATTTTCTGATCTCTTAGGAGGCAATAATGAGCTTATTACTCAGAGAGGTTTCAGGAAATCTTCCTATCAACCAAGTTCTTTCCTTTCATAGTGAACAGTGAAGATGAAGTAACTTCTGGCCCTGCAACAATGCAGACATTTTTTCAATTTGATATTAATACAAAAAATGAAAAGGGTTCTAGTCCACTACCAACTATATATTATCTGTTTTTATTGGCTGGCTGTCTTGGTCCTTATTGGAGAACATCCTCATGCATCCTGACCTAGAGATGGCGCAGACCATGAATAGAACTCCCCCACTGGGGTCACTAATGGCAACGCTATTCCTCTTTCACTTCTCCATTACACACAAAATTTGAAAAAAAAAAAGCTAGAGTTGGTTTTGAACTTGCAAGTTTTGACTGGGCTTAGATGGTGGGAAAGCAGGGTCTTTTAGAGGAAACCCACAAATACAAAGCTCCATGCAGACAGAACAGGAGTGGAAACTAGAGTGCTAGAGTACCAACCAGGCCACCTGGTAATTTTATGTTTGAACATTTTGTAAACTTTGCTTTAAAACTTGTAACACAAAGGTGAACTGTCATAATGTAAGGATTAATCAGATTTGGAATCTAGAGATGTGACTTTAACTTCTGTGTCCATTGTGTAACAAAACAAATACAGTGAGTGCCTCCAGGATATGAACTCGTTATGCTCAAATCCCATAATCGTTCTAGCTACATTAACTGTCATCAGCTAATCAGAGCATGCCTTTGTTTGTCTTCACCTAACTTTTCTTCCAGAATGTTGTTTGACTTAATGAAACAGATTCTACACTGATGTATAATATGTTGAGGATTATGTTAATATAATCCAGGTAAAATGCACCTTGATTTATCTCTAGTATTACCAAAATTCCACTTTTTTGTATCTGCAGGAACTACATTACATATCAATATATTAGTTTATAAAATATATTTTTTTATATAAAAAAGCAGATCAACAAATTTGTTGGACCTCAGGTTTCATTTAACTTCAATAGATCAAGCTGGTACAAATGGACTATTTATTTCGCTAAAGCATGTGCCATCTTTCAGTGCTGTATAAATTGTATAAAAAGTTCCAAATAAATCTGCGCCAGAGAAATTGTATAACTTATAAAAGTGCCAAGATAAAAAACACAAAAAATATAAGTACATATAGTGCAGCATTACATATATAACAATCAATGAAAATCAAATAAATATGTGAAAATTGGTGAAAAAACAGTCCCACAACTGTGGTGATAGGTTTTCTAAGGTAAGCCCGATGACATCTCTATTAAACGCTTGTGTGTATAACCAGCTCAGCAGTCACACTGTTTAGAGCAGCCACCATAGAGTACAGACCACAGGTCAAAGGTATTCCAGTAAGGGGAGTTCCATTCCAAACAGGTCCGGATGTTTAAATGTAAAAAATGGCCACAATAGTGTGATATCGCTAAAACCATACATTTCTTTAAAAACAAGGCATAAATTCACTCACATTTCAGATAATGCTATGACCATGTTCTGGCATTGCAAACACTGACAATCTGCAAACTCCAGAATCAAAGATGGCTGACTCGTGACCACGCATGCGTATGAATTTGTTCTGCCCAACCGGTTTCATCACAACTGACGTCATCAGGGGCATGCACACACACCAGGGAAGGATCATGGTGATTGCTTAGAAACTCATCTTATTACATCCAATAGAAAAAAACAAGAGAAAGAAAGCGCCTCTGAGTATTCTGTATTTTAAGTGTCTTGAAAAAAGGTCTGCTCCCTAACCCGCGCACGCTCTGAAACACGTCGTGGTTTCTCCCGACCTCTGTCCTACTGACGTCACACACTAGTAGACGAGCTGTCAGCCCAGCAGCGCTTGTACACCACGGATGTAGTCGGCTCCCCCCTGGCTCCGAGCGTATGATATATACTGGCTGGAGGTGGACTAATCTCGATCCTGGCTCTACTGACTGTCACTAAGACTTACAACAGCGTCCCGGACTTTACCACTGTTAACTTTGATGTAAGTGCTGGATACTTGTTATTTCAAATATTAAAATACAGAATACTGAGATGTGCTTGCGTTCTCTCGTTTTTTTCTCTTGTATGTCCTGAGCTGGCTTCACTCTTGGAGAGCTGCCCTGAGTACCTGCAAATACCCGGTTTGGCTTTTTACAGCTGACAACAATAGCCTAATGGCTTTGTCTCTGGACTAATCTTTAAATGGACTTATAAATTTTTGGATTATTAGACCATATACGCAGCCGTTGTGGTCTTCATTTAGGTTTATTATTTTAGAATTTCCCTTATCGCCGATTGTTTCTGATAGATACCCTGAGCACTGTAATTTACTGTTATTATTACATCCAATGCATGTATACTAGAAGGGTGATTTTTTTTACCATCACTGCCACCTTTTTGGAAAATTTGAGATGACACTTATGCCGCGTACACACGGTCGTTTTTTGCGATGAAAAAAAAACGACGTTTTCTGTGAAGTAAAAAACGACGTTTTTGAAACGTCACTTTTCAAAGACAATTTTGCATACACACCATCGTTTTTTCACAAAAAGCGAGGTTACGTTCACCACTCTTTTCCATTGAAGCTCGCTTCATAACTAGCTTCTGGGCATGCGCGGGTTGAAAAACGTTGTTTTGAACGACGTTTTTGCTACACACGGTGACTTTTTGTGAAACAAAAAACGACGTTTTGACAAACGACACAAAAAATTCAAGCATGTTGGAATTTTTTTTTGGTCGTTTTTTTTAAGACAAAAAACGATGTTTTGCCCACACACAATCAATTTAAATGACGTTCTAAAAAACGTCGTTTTTTTTCATCGCAAAAAACGACCGTGTGTACGCGGCATTAGGCTTGGTTCACATATGAGCTGTATGCAGCTCACAAAAGGGGTCCAGTACATACTGGTTCAGGTCTGATTTCAGCTTGAATTTTTGTCTGAATTTGGACCTGATACACACCAAAATCTCACCGGCTGTGAACCGGCTCCATAGAGAGGCGGTCAAAATATACTGCAATTGTGAATTGGATCCAATTCGCAATGGTGTGAACCCAGACTGAGTGTAAATAAATAAAAGATAAGTCCCCAAACAGCATAGAGTTATCATTAAATTAGCGCATCTTTTCTCAGTATCTTGTAACTAGGAATAGAACTGGGCTAATAAAGGTGGACTTTAGATGGTACAGGTAGATATAGTAAAAATACTATGGTTATGTTTATTCATAAAAATAGAAAATTTACAGAACAAGAAATAATAAACAATACTTTGTGAACGTAATACTTATAATAACAGCATATTGTTCACAGTGCATACATAGGAGAAGTTTCATACAAGTTCGTACTAGTGCATGTACCGCATTTATTGGGGTATAGCGCGCTCCCGCGTATAGCGCGCATCCCTAAAGTGGCCCCCATTCCTGTGGAAAAAAAGTTTTTTGTACTTACAGTTTTGGTGTCTTGCGGCGTCCATCAGCGGTCTCGTCGGGTCCGTCTGCGGCTTTGGGTGTCCTTTTTCGTCGGGTCCGACGTGCGTCTGCGGCTTCAGGTGTCCCCTTCATCAGGTCCGGCGTGGGTCTGCGGCTTCGGGTGTCCTCTTCAACGGGTCCGGCGTCCTTCTGCGGCGTCCTCCACGCTCGATCCCCGCTTTCCTGCGCCGAGTTTGAATACTGCACTGACATATACCGAGCGCACTCGTGTATAGTCGGGCAGGCTCGGCTACTCGCGCCACTCGTACGTCCAGGACGTGAGGAGCCGAGCCTGCCCGACTATACACAAGTGTACTGCGCTTAGTATATGACAGGGCAGTATTCAAAACTCGGCACGGGAAAGCGGGTATCGGCGTATATCGCGCACCCACGATTTTTCCCTGATTTTCAGGGCAAAAAAGTGTGCGGTATACCATACAGCACCAGAAATAATAAAACACAAAATTATAGATCCTTAGAGCTGCGTCGAATATGCAGAGTGATGGGGATTACTTCTGAGTAAGGGGGTGTCGTCTTAGGCCACGTACACATGATCAGACCAAACTGATGAGACTGGTCCGATGGACCGTTTTCATCGGACCACTGCTGAATTGGTCTGATTTGCGTACACACCTTCAATCCAAAATCCCATCGGCCCAGAACGCAGTGATGTAGAACACAACGACGTTCCAAGCATGCGTCGACTTGATTCTGAACATGCGCGGGTCTTTGGTCCGATGCTTTTGTGTACTAACCATCGTTTTGGTCCAACGGACAGGTGTCCATCTGACAGATTTTAAAGCATGTTTTAAAACTTTGGTCCGATGGACAATGGTCCGATGGGCCGTACACACGATCAATTTGGTCCGATGAAACTGGTCTTCAGGTCAGTTTCAACGGACCGGTCTTATACGCCGGCAAATACGGTAACCTCAATTGTGTTCTAATTACATAATCAAATCATCTTTGTTGCCCTGAAGGCTAGGACAGATTCCAATTGTTTGAGTGTGGACAATATTAGCCAATAGATCCTGTCATAAGTGGTAAGTCACCTATAGACAGCATTTCCAGGAGAGCAAAGAGACCACTAACCTCTTCTCTCTCTCTACCCTTACTTCCTCAATGCAAATGAGATTTTGCAGCATTTTGGCCGGTGAGGAAGTGACACCATAAAAGCAAGAGTGTGTTCTATTTAAAAAAATTCTCAGCTGAGCTGCCATAAGCAAAATAATAATAATAATAATGCAAGTCTTATATAGCGCTGTCTTACCCTAACTTGCCAGGCAAGCTATGAAGCCAGGCGAGCTTCTTGCCAGGCAAGCTTCTGAAGCCACAGCCGAAGCTGCAGCTCATCGGGTCTCGAGGCGCTTATATAGTAACATAGTCACTATTACCCAAATCAATGGTACTCATTTTACCGACCTTGGAAGGATTGAAGGCTGAGTGGACCCCGCCGGGATCAAACCTGTGACCCTGAGGGCTCAGGTGATCACAGATTGCTGCAACAGAGCATTAGCCTGCTGAGCCATCTTACCAGCTTAGGCATAGATGGACCTTGGGTGACTGCTGGTGTCATTTGCTGTCAAATTGCTGTAGTAAAAATGTAAAAATGGCATTTCATATGGGTAATAGGTGATGTTCAAGGAACCCTTCCACTATTTAGGGATGCTTGCTCCAGTTTCCCTTTAATGATTTTGCCTCATATAAAACACAACAATCTTATAATTTTTAAATGACATATCAATTATTATTCTGAAGCAATGATTTATTAGATTTATTTTGCTTGCAGATGAACTTGCTGACATCCCTTTCGTGCTTCACTTTGTTTTTGTTCCTGTGCTTTCAAGAATTGGTTTGTCAGGTAAGTTAATGTCGGTGAATCTCTTGCAAGCAGTTTCTTGTTTGTAATCCCTCAGTTAATTGATGGTTTGTAGCTGTAGCTTCAAATAGGGTGATTGTATGTGTTTGTTACTCATGCAAAGTACACTACAATTGACTAGACATGTGCATTTGTTTTCGTCTGAATGCATTTTCGTCTGAATTTCAGGTATTTTCCTTATCGTTTTAACAAATGAATGCACATAATACGAAAATCGAAAGATCCGACATAAACAAATGCTTTATTTTCATTTTCATTGGTCAAATGTGCCTAACCTTAACTCTATTAGTCCAAGATTATTCTACATGGAGGGAAAAGATTCAACATTATAGAGAGAAAAGATTCAACATTATAGAGAGAAAAGATTTGGCATTATAGATAGAAGATCGCTGCTGGAATTGGCTGATTGTAACCAAAGAGGAGGAGCAGTAAAATAGCTATAACTAACTGGACAATGCAAATATGAACGACGAAGATTCGACAAAGTATCGAAAAACATACACACGAGTAGCTAAACTGTACGACACCACAATCATACATTTCCGGTCAAATGCTGGGACCCATAGGCGATAGAAAAATTCTAATGTTGGTTGACTAGCAATAATAATTAATAAATATAATAATTACTAGTGTCATACAACATTAGAATTCTACTATAGCTTGTAGGCAGAACATTCCACTGGAAAAGTATGATTGCGGCGTCGTACAGTTTTGCTGCTAAGTCAAATCTTCTTTGAACATTCGACAGACACCATGGGCCAGATTCAGGTACATCTGCGCATTATTGGACCGGCGTAGCGCACCGCCTTTACGTTAGACTGGCGCAATCACCCTATTCTCGTCGGTTTTACGCAGAAATTTGCGCCTGCGCAACATTATTTCAGAGGCGCAAGGCAGAGTAATACAAATTGGGAAGGACGTGGGCGTGTTACATTGAAATGACCCCATGCAAATGAAGGGCCGGCCGGCTCGCGCATGCGAGCCGGTCAGCACCTCTGTGCGCATGCTCACAACTCGGGAACGGCGCAATCAGTGAAATTGGAAGTGGACTAGGGCAAATTAGTGAACTGCGCAAACAGCATAAATAGACAGAGACAAACGCACTTCCTTTGCAAAAGTACATCCCTTTGTATCCCTCCCTATACAGCAAGGTGCTTTTGTTCTGTTGTTTATTAGCGTTTGTTTGTTTGTTTGTGACGTGTCTTTGAGAGTGATTTTTGTCTTTTATGTGTTTTCTTTGTTGTTATTTTTTTAAATTATATTTTTGCTTGGCATTTTTTATTTTTGCTGGTCAATTTATTTTTTTTTGGTTCTGTTTGTGTATGATTTGGGAATGTGGGGGTGACATTCCTGCCGCAAAAGGGGTGTCACCCTAATTTTTGGTGGAGAAGTGATCCCCAGGTCCGTGTGAATGGTGTATGAATGTACAGTGACATAATTGGAGCCGTGGCATGGCGTTGCAGCTCACAAGTCCTGCATGATGGACTGGTGCCAATCCAATTTGATGAGGATGTGGGGTGTGTGTACTAGGGACCACAGTGGTGTGCATGCATGCATTCTCATTGTGCCATGATTAATGTGTGTGTTTAACATGCAAAGATGCATAATGTGAGCTGGCATGAGATGGGGTCATGAGATGGGGTCCCAGTGCATATGCAGAGTCACCTGGAAGGGAAAAGACAGGATGATGTTAGTAGTGCATGTGCCCCTTGTGATGTGTGCATCATGGGGGGGGGGGGCAGTCATGCCTGCCACCCATGTCACTCACCAACCAGCCAGCTGTCCCCATACATGTTCTGTTTGAAATCTGTGGGGATGTGGCTTTGATTGTATATGTAGCTGTCATGGGTAGTGTTATGTGTTGGGCTGGTGATGTCCTCCTGCAGGGTTGTGGTTAATTCCATGATGGCATGAGGGGTGAATCTGAAGATGCGAGACACCTCAGAATCACTCATGCCATAGTTGTCTATGCGTGTGTGATATATCCTCTCCCGTGAAGAGTGAAGAGTGAGGGGCTTGTATCAAATAAGAATATTGTATTAGATTAGATTAAATGTTAAAGTTTATATAAGCCAAAAAAAGGTTTTCCAAAAAAAAATAAAATCCTGTGCCCTCCTCAGTGCCCTCCTCAGTGCCCTCCTCAGTGCCCTCCTCCTTCTCATCTAAAGTCAGTAGTATAGCTATGAGCATGGATGCCACTGGCATGTTGGCATACAGTTTGTTGGGCAACACATGTGACTGCTCAGCTCCTCACTAACAGTGTTGCTTTATCTGACATGTAGACAAATTGTCTAATTTTATACCAGCTTTTATATGGTCTAATTTTAGACAGGACATTTAGTTGTTGCGCACAGTGCGTAGCCTGCGCTGCACCAACGTTCTTTTGTGGATCCCCGTAACTCCCTCATTAGCATATTTGAATAGCAAATCAATGGTGTGTCTAGCGCAGTTTTTCGCGGACGGATGCGCCTGTCCAACGAAATTACACTGGACAAAAAAAAGTAGATTTCTTGCGTATCTCGTTTTGGGAATGCCGTGCATCGAAAAGCACGCGCACAATTAGACTTACGCCGCGCATCTCCTGTTACGCCGGCGTAATCGCTCTGTGAATCTGGCCCCATAAGTCTTCAATGACAGATTCAACCTAAATTAGTTTGGATTTTCGGACGAATGCAATTTCCAATGGAAAACAAATTTATTTTGGGAGTAACTAAATTCCAAAACTAAATATTTCAGTGTGCACATGTCTACAAATGACTTACTCAGTATACATTGCCATATTAGTTGACAATGGCTTTAGGTTGCAATATCATCATTCTATATTGCTTATCCCAGCAGTACCCTGTGCAGCATTGTTTAAAGAAAGGAAAGGAAGGATTTATCAATAACAGACAATTTTGGTTTCATGCATGGTCCAGTGTCATTTCATCCTTCATTGATTTTCTTCAATATCCTGTGTTGATGGTCCTGCTATAGATATTCCACACTATGCAGTGTATAGATTTCTCATGGTCTGGTATCCATCCATCCGTCATAGACATTTCACATTCTATATAGTCCTTGCTTTCTTAATTGTTGTTTCTTATACTCTAGTGTCCATGTCCCATCTGTAACCAGTTCTTATTGTTCGGTATCCACACTCTGGGTAAACATTTCTCATCTTCTATTGCCCATCCCTCCTCCATGGACTTTTTTCCTTCTCCAGTGCCCGTGCCACCTAAATAAACATTATACTCCAGTATCCAGGTCCCTTTTGTAAAATTAATTATTCTCCAATGTCAACATCCACTCTGTAGACATTTCTCATTCTCCTGTGTCCATGTTCCCTCTGTAAACAAATCCCATTCTTCAGTGTCCACATTTCCTCTGTAGACATTTCTCTCTCAAGTGTCCATGTCTCCGCCATACGTATTCCCCATTTTCCAGTCCCCACTAGCTTTAATGCAGCAGAGACTGTGCAGTGGTGTTGTGAAGTGTTTTTGTGCATTCTGTTTTGACATTTTATTCAACTTTTAAGATAAAGAAGTGTGATAAAAAAAAAACCTTACAAACTATGCTATCAAACTGTTATGCCTTGTACACACAATGGCAATTTCCGAGGAAAAAAGTCTGTGATAGGTGGAACACTCAGTTTCAGTGTTCAGTGTTCTGCCTATCACACACGTCCTCTCGGCTGACCAGGTACACAGAGTTGAGTATAATCCAAGGGGGGCATTTTCAGCACAAGAAAAAGTGCTGAAAAACTCAGCTTATACTCGAGTATACACGGTATGTTTGAAAGTGTGGAGCCAAACTCCATAAGCAGCATGTACAATCTCCTATATGTTGTGTACTGAGCAATCATCATTATTTTGGTTTGGTAAACAAAGTTCAAGGACGTAAACTGACTTTCTTGCAAAACTGCACCAATCTGCATGTGAGGTGTGTTGTCACAGCAGCCTGTTCTATATTACAAATCTATTGTGTATTACTATGTTCTTGTAAACCCTCTGTTTTTCTATTAAATAGATTAGCCCTAGTTAGATATGCCCAGTCTTTCCATCTGTTTTACAAGAAAAAATGCTCATTCAAAATATCTGAAGTACAAGCAGTGTATAAGGCACATTAGGCATTACATTTGTAACAAAAGTTATTACCAAGTAAGTGAGCTAACAAATGTCACAGGAAAGAGAAAAAGTCTAATTCACATAATACAAAAGAAAATAATTGTCTACATAGGTGTGCTGTGTTATAGAAATAAAAGGAAACATAGAAGGAGGGAAGTCTTACTAGAGACCTTATAGAAGGATCACCAGATGAATATAAAAGAGAAAACCTAAAAACAAATCTAATGCAGCCACCCATCTAAGAATTGGTAAACTGCAGTATAATAAATATTTTGCTTTGCTTTAATACCACTTTAAGTGAATAAAGTTAATTCTGTTATACATAAATGTTTAGGCAGATGATGGAAAGGAAGGAGTTAAAACAGGAGATAAACAGATTGTTGTTGGCAAGGAGAGAGAGAGAAAAAAAGTGAGAGGTTGGGGAGAAAGAGCGAGAGGTCGGGAAGAGATGGAGAGGTTGGGGAAAGCAAGAGCGAGGGGGGTCATAGAGAGGGTCAGAGAGAGAGAGGGGGGTCAGAGAGAGAGGGAGGGGGGTCAGAGAGAGAGAGAGAGGGGTCAGAGAGAGAGGGGGTCAGAGAGAGAGGGGGTCAGAGAGATGGAGAGGGGAGGTCAGAGAGTGAGAGGGGGTCAGAGAGAGAGAGTGAGGGGGGTCAGAGAGAGAGGGGGGTCAGAGAGAGAGGGCGGTCAGAGAGAGAGGGGGGTCAGAGAGAGAGAGGAGGGTCAGAGAGAGAGAGGGGGCAGCGAGAGAGAGAGGGAGGGCGTCAGAGAGAGAAAGAGAGGAGGGTCAGAGAGAGAGAGGGGTCAGAGAGAGAGAGGGGGTCAGAGAGAGAGAGGGGTGTAAGAGAGATAGAGAGAGGGAGAGCGGGGTCAGAGAGAGAGAGGTCAGAGAGAGAGAGGGGGTCAGAGAGAGAGAGGGGGGTCAGAGAGAGAGAGGGGGGAGTCATAGAGAGAGGGGGAGGGGGTCAGAGAGAGAGAGGGAGAGAGAGGGGGTCAGAGAGAGAGAGAGAGAGTCAGAGAGAGAGAGGGGGTCAGAGAGAGAGAGGGGGGTCAGAGAGAGGGAGAGGAGGGTTAGAGAGAGAGGAAGAGTCTTAAAGAGAGAGGAGGGGTCAACGAGAGAGAGGAGGGTTCAGAGAGAGTAGAGAAGAGAGGTCAGGGAGAGGGAGCAGGGTCTCATGCTCACTTGGCATTGTGCCCAGGGGCTGGCTCACTGGTTCACTCAGCAGTTTTTCCAGTGTGACTGCTTGTTTTAATCTTCCCGCCCACCTCCCATTCACAGACGTGCTAACACAGGAGGGGTGGTACTCAGGAGAAGCGTAAAGCGTGAAGCTGATTGGGACAGACATGCTGGAGGTGGATTGGATGGAGCGCTGCTTTACACATGACAGCCTGGTGGATAGTTGTAAGCTCTGTGGTTAGTGCAGAAGTAAAGTAACCAGCGGCCGGGCACCCTAGGCAGCAGTGCGCCCTAGAGGGTTGCCTAGTTTGCCCAGTGGTGGCGCCAGCCCGGCTTCTTGGTACGTTCAAACTGCCTGTGGATATTGTCCAGTCGGCAAATTGCCATACTTTCACCACGGACTAGGCCTTAGAAGGTGTCTTTTACATAAGTTTATATTTGAGATAGAACATTAAGTATTGATTTACAATGACAAACTGATAAAACATTTAACATTTGACTTGATACAAAGTGATGCCGATTTAAATGTTCAAGGATTTCGAGACTATATAAAAAAAAGCCAAGCAAGTTAATATGCCTGATCACAAACAATTAAGCATTTCTTGTTATTTGTCTTCCAGGAGGAATTCTATTCAAAGTATTCATGTGACAATACGGACATCAGGTCCTTTATTGTGGACAAACACAATGAACTGAGGAGCTTGGTCCAACCACCCCCTGCAAATATGCTTAAGATGGTAATTTTTGTTGTTGTTGTTGTTGAAAATTGTACGTGACCACACACACACACATCCCTTAGCACATAATTGTAATGATGAGCAAAACATGTACAGTATCCTGACCAAATCTGACAGCAGGCATGTACAGGAGATGAGGGTATGACAGGAGCAGTATGTGCAAATACAGTTGTGCTCATAAGTTTACATACCCTGACAGAATTTATGATTTCTTGGCCATTTTCAGAGAATATGAATAACACAAAAACTGTTCTTTCACTCATGGTTAGTGTTTGGTTGAAGTCATTTATTGTCAATCAACTGCGTTTACTCTTTTTAAATCATAATGTCAACAGAAACTACCCAAATGACCCTGATCAAAAGTTTACATACCCTCAATACCGTGTATTGGCCCCCTTTAACATTAACCTCCCTGGCGGTATGATTCTGTCTGGAATTACGTACCAAAAGCGGTACAATTATTTTGCATGGAAATTCTGCGTTTTATACTGTAGGCCTGCAATTTTTAGAGATAACTCAATTTGTCCAAACCAGAGTCTAGTAGACATCCCGGGTATGATAAAGTTTGAAACACAAAATCATAAAATTATAATATAATAAATAACTATAAATAATTATAACAAATAATAATGTAATTATAATAAAAATTATTCACTAATGTAATCAAATCAAAATCACTGAAATTTGCTCAGTTGCAGAATTGTCGCTGTCATTACTTTTATTTTTTTATGACGAATTTCCCCACAAATCGCTATCGCTCAATTCTGCGAGTGATTATCATTTATTATCGCTGTTTTCTAGCTGCTCTAAAATCACTTTTGACATAAAGGGACACTTTTGGTTGCTATGGACAATCTACAGTTTGCAGACACAAAAAAAATGTTTTTATTATGTAAAAGAACATGCAGGGCGGCACTGGGCAGACCACTAGGGACAGGGGGGTGTGTACTTTTTACATACAGTACTGTAATCTATAAGATTACAGTATTCTGTATGTAATGTGTTTGTTTATTTTTTTGAATTTGCTGCCGGTCTCCGCCCCCGTGCACCGTTACGTCGCAGGGAACGGAGATCGGCGGTGCGCGGGCACTGTGTGAGTCGAATGGAGGACGCCACTCGCTCACACAGCGGGGATGCATCGCTGGATCCAGGGACAAGGTAAGTACAGTACCCTGCCTGGATACAAGGTAAGCCAGCGCGCGCTGCAGGCTCTGCATATTCACCCCGAGCGCGACTCGGGGATATCGATATTTACATAAAAAATGTACCCCGAGTCGCGCTCGGGGATACCGGCAGGGGGGTTAATGGCAGCTTGAAGTATTTTGTGGTATTTGTGGATGAGGTTCTTTATCTTGTCAGATGGTAAAGCTGCCCATTACTCTTAGCAAAAAGCCTCCAGTTTCTGTAAATTTTTGGGTTGTCTTGCATTAACTGCACATTTGAGATCTCCCCAGAGTGGCTCAATGATATTGAAGTCAGGAGACTGAGATGGTCGCTCCAGAACCTTCACTTTATTCTGCTGTAGCCAATGACATTTCTAACTTGGCCTTGTGTTTTGTATCATTGTCATGTTGGAATGTCCAAGTACGTCCCATGCACAGCTTCCTGGCTAATGAATGCAAATGTTCCTCCAGTATTTTTTGATAACGTGCATTCATCTTGCTATCAAATTTGACTGTATTTCCTTTCCCTTTTTAGCTCACACATCCCCAAAGCATCAGCGATCCAGTTCCGTGTTTCACAGAAGGAATGGTGTACCTTTCATCATAGGCCTTGTTGACTTCTCTCCGAATGTAGCTTTTATGATTGTGGCCAAAAAGCTAAATTTTGGTCTTATCACTTCAAATGACTTTGTTCTAGAAGGTTTTAGGCTTGTCTCTGTGCTATTTGGCGTATTATAAGTGTAGCACCTGGCTATTTTCAGAGTCGGTGCTATTCAGAGAAATAGTTGGCTCTGAACTAGTTTAATTGTTTAAATTGTGGGTCTCTGCTCTAGCTTGGCTGTACTGTGTGCTATCCTTTTGTCCGGGGACTCCCATCACCCCCAGATGGCAGGTGGCAGCAGTCGGGTCAAGTGTGTTTGAGTATCACTCCTCAGCAGCCTATCAGGAGGCTGTGCATGCTGGGGATGGGTATTTAAGAGCAGGCGCCAATCTCTCGGTTCTCTTCCTCGTGTGACCCTACCATTGGGGTAGCCATTTCACGACACCCCGCAAATGGCCCTCCTGGCCAGGGTGTGCGTGTGTCGCAGTGTTCCTGGTTTCAGAACCACGTTGGCCTGAAGAAATTGATCTGTTGTGCGGGCCCAGTGATCGACTGGGTCCCCAAACTGAAGGTGGTCCTGAGCTGTCCGTCCAATTGGAAGAACCTGACCAATGAGGAGGATAGAAAGCACAAGGCTGGTGTTCCAGGAGAGGCCTACCCATTCTTCGGAGGACAACCTTGGTTCTGAGAGGCTGGATGTTGGTCGCCTGTCAGTTGCTAATATAACCAAAACTACCTGAAAGAGATCCGGGTGCTGAATCTACTGAAAGAGGATTCCGGACCATAATTTCTCCAACCTTTAGGAGGGTCTGTGGCAGAGACTTAATCCTAAGTTTGAGTGACACTCTGGCTGCCAGGCTGGTGAGAGAGGCCTGTCCAGATGCACTATACCCACTCTGGCTAGAGTGGTGATGTAAAGTTTCCGTTGGAAGCAGGACTGTTTCCCTATCCAGTTACACCTGAATTTGCCATTTCCTATTCTTCTATCTCTTCACCCATTTCTACTATTATCGTTTTTACCCGGCTGGGTAATAAAGGTACAGAGACCCCCCACATACATATCTTAGCCTTGCTACCTCTCCCTTTACCAGCTTGGTGATACTAGCACCTGGAGCCTTCATGCAAGCTAGCTGAGGGATATCGCATGGAGACATGAATAATATATAGTGACGACAAGTACTACGCTCTACATTGAGCTACTTTGTGAACTGGAGACTAAGGATTTTCTATTCCTTTTTGGACATTGGCACTAAAAACTATCATTAGAGACACTGGACATCAATCATTGTCCTCTATTGGATATAAGATCCCACTATCATCTCACCGGATAAAGCACTTTTCATAATGAGCAGCACTTCAGGTACTGTGGAGACACACGAGTGGATGGTTTGGCTGCAAACCCCTTGAGCATATGTGTGATCATAGACTGGATGGAATAGCTACAACCTTGAGCTATTGTTTGACAACAAACAGTGAGTAAATCTTTGTGTTACACTGTTGTGAAACATTGGGGTAGATTCATGTAGAGATACGACGGTGTATCTACTGATACACCGTCGTATCTGTGAGATCCGACGCTCGGATCTATGCGGCTGATTCCTCGAATCAGGTTCCGCATAGATCTCCCTTAGAGCCGACTGGTGTAAGTGAGTTACACTGTCGGATCTTAGGCTGCAATCTCCCGCTGTCCGCTAGGTGGCGCTTCTATTACTATACGCGACGAATATGCAAATGAGGAGAACCGCCGATTCAAAAACGAACGCCCGGCCGTCGCTTTTTTTTTTACGTCGTTTGCGTTCGGCTTTTTCCGGCGGATCGTTACCCCTGCTATATGCGGGGTAAGTGCGGCGTATCCTATGTTAAGTATGGCCGTCGTTCCCGCGTCGAGTTTTGAATTTTTTACGTCGTTTACGTAAGTCGTTCGGGAATACGGCCATACGTTAATTGCGTTAACGACGAAAACAATGACGTCCTTGCGACGTCATTTGAAGCAATGCACACTGGGAAATTTAGCCGGCGGCGCATGCGCAGTACGATCGGCGCGGGGACGCGCGTGATTTAAATAGTAAACTCCCCCTAGCCGCGGAATTTGCATTCCGCCGGGGGATTTACGATCTGCCAGGGCTACTTACGAGGCAAGTGCTTTCTGAATACAGCACTTGCCTCAAAAACTGGCGCAGGCGGATCGTAAAAAAGATAGATCACGCGGATCAAAAGATCTGCAGATCTACATGAATCTACCCCATTGTTGTTAACACTGCCACTCACAACCATCACATAACTTGTCTAATCACTTATTGCCTATCCAAACCTGCAAGCTGCCAAAGCAACATAAGGAACCGCCTCATGGATATATCTATCTAAACAACTTAATGGACTATACCCACACTTTATGGGAATACGTTTAGATATCTACCATTGGCAATATTGTTGCATTTCTATTAAATGCATGTCAGGTGAATCAGATTGTGAAGAATAACTACAACTACAGTGCCCCTGCCATTTCTTCAATGTCTCCCAAAATAACTTTTAATCTATGAAACCAGATCCACATGGAAACTACACATGTTTTAAAATGGTGATATCCATGAGAGACTTTTTAGCTATTTATTAGGCTCACGGTCCCTCTGGTTTTGTGCTTATTGATTATTTTGTCTGTCACTAGTCCTAGTGGAGGGGTGTTTACCACTACCATTATTTAGGAATATTATATGTCCCATGTTCTATTACCCTCGGTGCTGCGTCCCCTCACATAGATAGTGGTGATCAATTACCTGTCAATACAGATGACCATTGTCCTGTGTTGGAACCATTAGGGATAAATTATAACAGCAATTGGTCTCTCTTATGTTGGGGGGGGGTATTTGTGTATTGTGTGATAGTTGGGTGCGCTATTTATTACTTTGACCCTCCTTCGGGAGGATCAAGTACTTTTCTTATATTAGTTACCAGCATATAGGGATGAGCCGAACATACCCACGTTCGGTTCGCACCAGAACGTCCGAACAGACCGCGGGTTCACGCGAACATCCAGGGCCAGATTCGGATAGAATTGCCTATCTTTAGGCGGGCATAGCGTATCTCAGATACACTACGCCGATGTAACTCAGAGAGGCAACTACAGTATTCATAAAGCACTTGCACCTAACTTTGCGCCGGCGTAACTTAATTCCTTTGGCGTAAGCCGGTGCAACTGCAAGTGGGTGTGTCGTTATGCAAATGAATGGTCTAGTGATTTATGCCCGGCGTATCTTAGACGGAGCATGCTCAGTACGTTCGTTCCCTTGTGAGCATGCTCACAACTATGCCGGCCCAACTTACAGAGATACGCCAGCCCTTACACCCAGCCGATGCAAAAGTACATCCAGTTTTATTCCCCCCCCCCAGAGAAGGTACTTTTGCTGTGAGATGGCTGCTCCCGTTCCCCACAGGCAGAGGAGGAAAAAAAACTTTAACACCCAGGAGATGTCAGCCCTCATAACAGCAATGGAGACTTATGACCAGGACCGCCATCAGGGGGGTACAGGCAGTACACCTGTAAGGGGCCCGGGGGTCCCCAGGGGCCCGGATGGGAACCCCCCTTTTTTTATTTTATTTTTATTAAAAAAAAAAAATGTATATATTTTTATTTTTATTTTTTTGATGGACAAGAAGGCCTGGCTTGCAGTCTCTGCTCTAATTCATTTCTAAGGTGTTCTATCGAGTTGAGGTCAGGACTCTGTGCAGGCCAGTCAAGTTCCTCCACCCCAAACTTGCTCATCCGTGTCTTTATGGACCTTGCTTTGTGCACTGGTGAGCAGTCATGTTGGAACAGGAAGGGGCCGTCCCCAAACTGTTTCTACAAAGTTGGGAGCATGAAATTGTCCAAAATGTCTTGTTATGCTGACGCCTTAAGAGTTCCCTTAAATGGAACTAAGGGGCCAAACCCAACCCCAGAAAAACAACCCCAGACCATAACCCCCCTTTTATCAAATGATTTGGATCAGTCCACAAAGCAAGGACCATAAAGACATAAATGAGTTAGTTTGGGGTGGAGGAACTGGACTGGCCTGCACAGAGTCCTGACCTCAACCCGATAGAACACTTTTGGAATGAATTCGAGCGGAGACTGTGAGCCGGGCCTTCTTGTCCAACATCAGTTCCAGACCCTCCAAATACACTTCTGGAAGAATGGTCAAACATTCCCATGGACACACTCCTAAACCTTGTGGACGGTTTTCCCAGAAGAGTTGAAGCTTTTATAGCTGCAAAGGGTGAGCCAACCCAATATTGAACCCTACAGGCTAAAGGATCGCACACACGATTGAATATTCCGATGGACGTGTTTTGTCGTATAATCAAACCGTCTGTAAGCTCCATCGGACAAAAGAGCAGAAAAACCACGTAGTTTTGTGAATGTTGGCTAAAAAAGTTCTGCTGTCTGTATGCAGAACAAAATATATTAATATATATATATAATATCTTCAATTTGGAGTAACGTTTCTCATTTACGTTACTCCGCCGAAACTTTAGGAGCAAGTACTGTTATTCACATAGCACTTGCTCCTAAAGTTGCGGCGGCGTAGCGAAAATGAGCCGGCGGAATTGGGCGGGTAGGGGGCGTGTATTATTTAAACTAGGCGCGATCCCGCGGCGAACGTACTGCGCATGCGTCGACTGTCAGTGCGCATGCTCCAAATTCTGTCAATGAACGTCAATGACGTCAATCCCCATTCACGGACGTTTTACGCAAACGATGCTAAAAAATTAATAGGATACATAGGGGGTATGTTTTTCTTTACGCCGCGTATCGCTTACGGAAACGTCGGAAAGTCACTGCGTCGGGCCCGCGTACGATCGTAAATTTCCGTCTCTCGCTGATTAACATATTCTCAGGGTTAATCAGCGGGAACGCCCCGAGCGCCATTTTTAAAATTGCAGTTCCGATACGACGGCGAAATACAATTACGCTGCTCGTATAGGAACTCCAACCCGGCGTTTCTTGTTTTCTGGTTACAGAAAACAGAAACACCGGCTCAAAGTGAGAGTTATGCTGGCGTATCACTGATACTCCAGCCTAACTCTACCTGAATCTGGCCCTATGTTAGCCTATGTGCCCATGCACACCTGGGTGTTTTTTAGTGTTATTGAGCTTTGGAGTTTATTGGCTTTTTTCTGAACGCCCGAAATTTGCGTTCAAAGTGATGTTTTTTGGCGGGAAAATACGCAAAATGCTGAAAAACTACCAAAAACGCTCAAAAACGCTGGCGCCAGCGTTTTTTAGCCTTTTTTATCCATTGAAAAAAAAAAAAGTAAAAAAAAAAAAAAAAAGCTGATAAAAGCTACGCTGAAAAACGATAATTAAAGCTATTGCAAAAACGCTAGAAATGTTGCAAGGCTCCCTGCAAAAAAAGTAAAAAAAAAAAAAAAAAAGCTGATAAAAGCTACACTGAAAAACGCTAATTAAAGCTATTGCAAAAACGCTAGAAATGTTGCAAGGCTCCCTGCAAAAAAAGTAAAAAAAAAAAAAAAAAGCTGATAAAAGCTACACTGAAAAACGCTAATTAAAGCTATTGCAAAAACGCTAGAAACGTTGCAAGGCTTCCTGCAAAGCTACTGGCGTTTTTTTTTATAGCTTTTATCACCTTCAGTGTGCATGGAGCCTAAAGGTATCTACACTTGTATTCCTATAAGTGCTTGCATTAACTTTCAACTTCAAACAGGTGTTTCGGAGGGGCTGAGGTTGTTCTTGGAGAATATAACTCCTACCAGACATATGGCTGAGCTCTTTTTGTTTTAACCGCTTGCCGACCAGCCGCCGTCATTATACAGCGTCAGGTTGGCACATTCCCATGAGCCGTCATAAGTGTATGTCGGCCCTTCAAGCGATGACCGCTGGCCACATGCGATCGTGAGAGCCGTAACAGGGACATGTGTGTGTAAACACACAAATCCCTGTTATGTGATGAGAGGAGAGACAGATCGTGAGTTCCTAGTCACTCCCATCCCCTTACAGTTAGAACACACACGAGGGAACACAGTTAAACCCTTGATCATCCCCTAATGTTAACCTCTTTCCTGCCAGTGACATTTACAAAGCAATTAATCATTTTTATAGCACTGTTCGCTGTATAAATGTCAGTGGTTCCAAAAATGTGTCAAAAGTGTCCTATCTGTCTGCCACAATGTCGCAGTCCCGATAAAAATCACAGATCACCGACATTACTAGTAAAAAAAAAACTATAATAAAAAAGCCTTATATCTTTCCCAACGTTTGTAGACGCTATAACTTTTGCGAAAACCAATCAATATATGCTTATTGCAATTTTTATCACCAAAAATATGTAAAAGAATACATGTCGGCCTAAACTGAGGAAAAAAATAGCTTTTGAGGATTGGGGATATTTATCATAGCAAAAAGTACAAAATATTGTGTTTTTTCTAAATTGACGCTCTTTGATCAGAGGTGATCAAATACTAGGGGTACTGAATTTAATCGCTGCATCGGTGCATCGCGATTCAGGTATACCCAATGTGTTTGTATATGCCACGCTCATGTGACTGCCCGGCCTGTCTCTCTCCTCTCTGCTCTCACGTCTCACGTCCCTCCTGACGTCAGCCCCGCCCACTGACTGTAGCTATCAAGAACAGAAGAGAGGCGGGAGGGGCTGACACCAGGAGAGATGTGAGACGTGAGAGCAGAGAGGAGAGAGAGAACGTCCACATCAAAGAGATCAGGGAGCAGAGCCAAGTGTTTTTACCTATCAACCTGCTGGCTTCGTCCTGTATCCCGGGACAAGCCAAAAACAAAGCCGCACTTCAGCTACCTCCTCTCTCAGCTTTATGGCCACGTTCGGGCAGCATGACATAAAAAGAAGAAAGAAAATATTGCTTGGTGTGTTGGTAGAAGCAAGAGCTAGTTTTCAAGGTAATGAAAACGCTTAAAATAACATGTGGTAAGAATCACAGCACCAGGAAAAGTTTTTTCTACTGCAGTTTAACTCAGAGAGAAACTTTTTTTTTTTTAAATGTGACTACAGACAAAATAGAAGAAGAATGAAAACAATGATATTAAATATTTCATACATTCACTGTTGTGTAACACTTTCTGCTCCTCATTCTGTCTCCCTGCTCCACTATTAATAGAGTAACCATAGCCAAAGCAGACCATGCAATAGTGTTGGAGCTCAAAAGAACAGGGGTCCCAGTACTGTCTGGCTACACAGTGGTTTAAGCAGGTAAAAAACACATTCTAATGTGGACACATTTTATATATATATATTAGGGGTCCCGAATTGGCGGGCCGTTCCGGGCAGTCACAGGAGCGTGGCATATACATATACAAACACTGAGAATTCCCTGCTGATGTGAGATCATCTCCTGTACCATGTCTGCAGTCTCTGATCATGTCCTGTACTATGTCCGCAGTCTCTGATCATCTCCTGTAGCATGTCCTCAGTCTCTGATCATCTCCTGTAGCATGTCCGCAGTCTCTGATCATCTCCTGTAGCATGTCTGCAGTCTCTGATCATCTCCTGTAGCATGCCCGCAGTCTCTGATCATCTCCTGTAGCATGTCCTCAGTCTCTGATCATCTCCTGTAGCATGTCCGCAGTCTCTGATCATCTCCTGTAGCATGTCTGCAGTCTCTGATCATCTCCTGTAGCATGCCCGCAGTCTCTGATCATCTCCTGTAGCATGTCCGCAGTCTCTGATCATCTCCTGTAGCATGTCCGCAGTCTCTGATCATCTCCTGTAGCATGTCCTCAGTCTCTGATCATCTCCTGTAGCATGTCCGCAGTCTCTGATCATCTCCTGTAGCATGTCCACAGTCGCTGATCATCTCCTGTAGCATGTCTGCAGTCTCTGATCATCTCCTGTAGCATGCCCGCAGTCTCTGATCGTCTCCTTGTAATATCAGACCGAACTACTCTAGCACATAATTAATTTCCCCGTATGGCTGCAGCGGTAACTCAGATATGACCACTAGTTCACTTTCAGATTCACAGAAAGTTTAGGGTTAAATCATCATGCCCACTGAGTACAGAATCTGCGGTCTGGTAAAGGCATAGCCTATTAAGTCATAAGCCGGAGTTTAAAGTAATAAATTCAGACACATACAAAATCAAGGAAGTCTCCGCCATGCACAGATCTAGATATTGCAGGGTTGGACAGAGTTAATAAACGGAAATTACTATGGTATAATGTTGCTGCACATTAGCCTAGAAACAGTTTAAAGAGATACTAGTATGACACAGGTTAGTGAACTGAGGAGGTATGGGCTGGAAATCATAAGGCTATACTTATGAATGGAAGTCCATCAGGAGAGAAGTACTTGCGGTTAGGCAGTCATCTGTGGGAAGTTCTGGGGGAAGAGCAGATAGCAGTCTTCATCCAAGGGAGGTGCTCGAGGACTTGCAGGGTTGGTGGTAGGGAGAGCTGGAAGCCTGAGCTATGCAGCCTGCGTTGATCCTGGGTGTAGGTACTCAGGGGGTAACGTCCGTTTGAGGACTCCTCTTGGGTGTTTGCTGGGGTGCAGCAGGACGGTGGGTGTCTGTGCACAATAACAGAACACCCAGCCGTCATCTCCGGAGGTTTAAATACCCGGAACTCGCGGGCAAAAGGAAAGTGTGCTCGGCGCACTTCCGCGTTCCAAGCTGGAACGCAAACTCCGCGCACCGGAAGTGACGCGGAGGTATGTGAAGACGGAGCGCAGCCGTTTGTTATGGAAACGGCTGCGCTAGAAGGGTGAAAATAGGGATTCCTATTACATACTCCCCTCCTCAGGGGAGCTCCTACAGAGCAGCCAACAGGACCGGGTCTGTTAGGATATCTAAGATGAAATTGTCTGATTAAACGTGGAGCATGTATATTGAAAGAGTTTTCCCAGGAGTCATCAGATTGATCATAGCCTTTCCAACGTATGAGGTATTGAAGGTTAGAAGCTCTTTTCCTAGAATCTAAAATTTTATCAATCACGTATTCGGTCTCCCCGAGAACCTGTACAGGAGGTGGAGGAAGTGTCTTCCGGTTAGGAAAAGGGTTAGGGATGTAGGGTTTAATGAGTGACACATGGAAGGAAGGATGTATTTTCCAGTCCGGTGGTAAGGTAAGTTTGACAGCATTAGGATTAATGATGTGAGATATTGGGAATGGTCCCGTGAATTGAGTCCCAAGTTTCCTGGATGGAATTTTAAGATGGAGATTACGGGTGGAGAGCCAAACTAGATCCCCCACCTTGTATACTGGTGGTGTAGATCGGTGAGAGTCAAAATATTTATTTTGTCTTGATTTCGCAAGCTTTAGGTTGGTGTGGAGGAGATCGAGTGTCTCTTTTATGGTAGAAAGATAATCTGTAACTGCGGGTACACTATTCGGGAGGAATGTGGAAGGTAGGCTGTTGGGGTGAAACCCATAGTTAGCAAAAAATGGGGAAAAGCCGGAAGAAGCACTAGTGGAGTTATTGTAGGCATATTCAGCTAAAGAGAGTAATGGATTCCAGTCGTCTTGAAGATACGTACAATAACAGCGGAGGTATTGCTCCAGAATTTGGTTAACACGTTCTGTTTGCCCATTTGTCTGGGGATGGTAAGCAGTTGATAGTCGATGGTCTATCTGTAGCGAGGCAATGAGGGCTCTCCAGAATTTGGAGATAAACTGAGATCCGCGATCCGAGATGACCTGGGAAGGTAAGCCATGTAGTTTAAGGACTGTATCAATAAATGCCTTTGCTGTCTCTGAAGAGGTTGGTAATTTTTTTAATGGAGTAAAGTGGGCCATTTTCGTTAAGAGGTCTACCGTAACCATGATGGTATTAGTACCATTTGACCTAGGAAGATCTACAATGAAGTCAATGGAGACTACTTCCCAGGGTCTATTAGGAACTGGAAGAGGAATCAATAAGCCGGATGGTGGTCTCCTAGATAATTTGTTTCGAGCACAAGTGTCACATGAATTTACATACTGATGTACAACCTTTGAGAGAGAAGGCCACCAGTAATGTCTCTTGACAATATGAATAGTATTAGTAATTCCAGGATGGCCTGCCAAAGGGGAGTCATGAAGGAGTCTGAGCAAAGGAATCTGTAGATTGGGAGGTACATAGATCTTATTTTGATAGGTGTAAATTCCATCTGGTTGTTTGATAAGTCCTGGTGGAAGGTTAGGAGTCTCTGAGGAAAGAGCCTGGGAAAGTAACTGTCTAAATGAAGTGGTATTGCCAATGAAGCGATGAGGAGGAATAATAGAAACGGGTGGGCTCTCAGTGAACTGATCTTCATGCATTCGTGAAAGAGAGTCGGCTTTAATGTTTTGAGAGGCAGGTCGATAGGTGATAGAAAAGTCAAATCTGTCGAAGAAGAGAGACCATCTAACCTGACAAACAGATAGAGTCTTACAGGATTTGAGATGCTGTAAGTTACGGTGGTCAGTAAGTACAATTATTGGATGGGTTGAGCCTTCAAGTAGATGTCTCCAGTTTTCTAAAGCATCCTTAATAGCTAAGAGTTCCTTTTCCCCTATGGGGTAATTCCTTTCAGCTTGAGATAATGTTCTAGAATAGAAAGCTACAGGATGCAAGGGCTCGGAGAGAGTTGGCCGTTGGGAAAGTACTGCTCCTAAGGCGTAATGGGAAGCATCAACTTCTAAAGTGTAATGGTACAAGGGATTAGGAAGTTGAAGTACAGGAGCTGAGGAACAAACAATGCTTCAAGGTGGAAAAATAAGTTTGTGCTTCGGGAGTCCACGTGAAAGATGTTTTTGAACTAGTAAGGGCATTCAATGGTTTAACTATCGCAGAGAAATTTTTAATAAACTTGCGATAGTAATTAGAGAAACCTAGGAAACGTTGGAGAGCTTTTCTTGAATTTGGAATTGGCCAAGAGATAATAGAGTCCACCTTGGAATGATCCATCTGTATACCCTGAGGGGTGATCTGATAGCCCAAGAATGTGATAGTGATTTGACTGAAAAGGCATTTCTCCAACTTTGCGTATAAAGAATGAGTTCTGAGTCTGGCTAAAACCCAGCGGACATGTTTAATATGAAGCTCAAGGGAGTCTGAGTAAATTAATATATCGTCCAGGTAAATTACCACGCAGATGTCGAGCAAATCTCTAAATATATCATTTATGAACCACTGGAAGGTGGCCGGTGCATTGCACAGGCCAAAAGGCATTACAGTGTATTCATATAAGCCGTACCTGGTCTTAAAGGCAGTCTTCCACTCGTCACCAGGACGAATCCTGATTAAATTGTACGCACCCCGGAGGTCCAATTTTGTAAAAATCGTTGAAGATTGGAGGCGCTCTAAAAGTTCTGGGATGAGTGGTAAAGGATAGCGATTTTTTACAGTAATATTGTTTAGGTTTCGATAATCGATGATGGGACGGAGAGAACCATCCTTGTTTTTGACAAAAAACATAGCGGAAGAGGCAGGTGAGGTGGAATGTCTAATGAAACCTCTTTTTAGATTCTCGTCTATGTACTCCTTTAGGTGAGAAAGTTCGGGTTGTGATAGTGGATAAATGTGAGCAGTTGGGATAGGACTATCCGGTATAAGATCAATGGGGCAGTCATAAATTCTGTGAGGGGGAAGTCTATCTGAGTTACTCTTACTGAATACATCACTGAAGTCAAGGAGGTAATCCGGGAGGACTTTGGTTTGCTGCTGGAGACACATCAATGGGTAGGTGGTATAGCAATTGTGTTTACAATGTAAGGAATCCAAACTAAGAGACAAGTTGGCCCATATGAAAGTTGGTTGATGCAATAACAACCATGGGAGACCAAGAACAACTGGGAACAGAGGGGAAGGAATGATATCAAAAACTAGGGTTTCTACATGGTTGTTGCCACAGGTAACCAAAATAGGGGTGGTTTGGGACAAGATGGGACCTGAAGTGGAGGTAGAACCATCTATGAAGGTGACAGAGAGTGGAAATTGCCTTGGCTCAGAGGGAATCTTGTTGGACTTTACAATCTCCAAGTCAATAAAATTTCCGCAGGCTCCTGTATCAACCATGGCATCAATGGTCGTTTTACTGTGTTCCCACTGTAAGACAAGAGTAATAAAAGTGAATTGGTTAGAAGGAGAATGAGGGTGTTTGGTATAGTAGATGTTGGAGATAGTACCTTCATTATTCCTCTTAAGAACGGGACAAGTGGATACTATATGATCTGGAGATGAGCAATAGAGACAGAGGTTCTGAGCTCTGCGACGTTGTTTTTCTGTGGGAGAAAGAGGCCCTTTAATAGTTCCGAGTTCCATAGGAACCGCTTTAGGTGAGGTATTAAACCTCTTGGGGGTGAGACGGGAAAGGAGCTAGCACGTTCAGCCTTTCTTTCTCTTAGTCGACGATCAATGGTGAGTGATAATTGCATTAAATCTTCCAGAGAAGAAGGGAGCTCTATGCGAGCAATCTCATCCTTCATGCCCTCAGAGAGGCCAATGCGGAATTGGTTACGTAGAGCAATATCAGTCCATTGAGTATCCCTGCACCAACACTTGAATTCTGATATGTATTCCTCTACAGGTCTCTTCCCTTGCTTGAGGTTTCTTATAGTATTTTCTGCAGTGAGTTGTTTATTTGGATCCTCGTATAAGAGGGACATTTCATCTAAGAAACTATTAAATGATCCTAGAAGGTCTCCATGCTCTTCAACATATGCGTCAGCCCAGACCCTGGGTTCTCCTTTGAGATAAGAAACCATAGTAAGAATCTTAACCCTATCTGAAAAATAGGTACGCGGGCGTAGTTCATACATAAGCCGACAGGAGCTGACGAACTGGCGAAAAAGTTTTCGGTTCCCAGAGAAGGGTTTCGGGGGGCAAACCTTTGGTTCAGGCCTATCACGGTGTTGGGCAACAGCTTGATTCCGCATCACCTCATTTTCCAAGCGAAGTTCATTCATAGAGGCAGTAAGGGTCTCTACTCTCTGTGATAGGGCAACTAAATGATTAGCGAGATCTCCTGGATCCATCTGAAAAATTATTTCCCTTTTTTTTTTTTTTATGTATAGGGTTCTGTTATTATGTAATATCAGACCGAACTACTCTAGCACATAATTAATTTCCCCGTATGGCTGCAGCGGTAACTCAGATATGACCACTAGTTCACTTTCAGATTCACAGAAAGTTTAGGGTTAAATCATCATGCCCACTGAGTACAGAATCTGCGGTCTGGTAAAGGCCTAGCCTATTAAGTCATAAGCCGGAGTTTAAAGTAATAAATTCAGACACATACAAAATCAAGGAAGTCTCCGCCATGCACAGATCTAGATATTGCAGGGTTGGACAGAGTTAATAAACGGAAATTACTATGGTATAATGTTGCTGCACATTAGCCTAGAAACAGTTTAAAGAGATACTAGTATGACACAGGTTAGTGAACTGAGGAGGTATGGGCTGGAAATCATAAGGCTATACTTATGAATGGAAGTCCATCAGGAGAGAAGTACTTGCGGTTAGGCAGTCATCTGTGGGAAGTTCTGGGGGAAGAGCAGATAGCAGTCTTCATCCAAGGGAGGTGCTCGAGGACTTGCAGGGTTGGTGGTAGGGAGAGCTGGAAGCCTGAGCTATGCAGCCTGCGTTGATCCTGGGTGTAGGTACTCAGGGGGTAACGTCCGTCTGAGGACTCCTCTTGGGTGTTTGATGGGGTGCAGCAGGACGGTGGGTGTCTGTGCACAATTACATAACACCCAGCCGTCATCTCCGGAGGTTTAAATACCCAGAACTCGCGGGCAAAAGGAAAGTGTGCTCGGCGCACTTCCGCGTTCCAAGCTGGAACGCAAACTCCGCGCACCGGAAGTGACGCGGAGGTATGTGAAGACGGAGCGCAGCCGTTTGTTATGGAAACGGCTGCGCTAGAAGGGTGAAAATAGGGATTCCTATTACACTCCTGTAGCATGTCTGCAGTCTCTGATCATCTCCTGTAGCATGTCCGCAGTCTCTGATCACCTCATGTAACATGTCCGCAGTCTCTGATCATCTCCTGTAGCATGTCTGCAGTCTCTGATCATCTCCTGTATTATGTCTGCAGTCTCTGATCATCTCCTGTACTATGCCTGAAGTCTCTGATAATCTCTTGTAGCATGTCTGCAGTCTCTGATCATCTCCTGTAGCGTGTCCGCAGTCTCTGATCATCTCCTGTAGCGTGTCCGCAGTCTCTGATCATCTCCTGTAGCATGTCCACAGTCTCTGATCATCTCCAGTATTATGTCTACAGTCTCTGATCATGATCATCTCCTTTAATTTTTGGGGGGGAGAGCCTGGAGCTCCTTTAAGTTGTCTGCTGTGTTTAGACTTTGCTACATGCAGGTATTTTTTTTAAACAGATAGAATTAAAAAAATTGAGTACTTACATTTTTTCTGATGAAAACCATGCGCAATTGCACTGCAAACGTGATGCATTGCCGAATAGAATCAAATCGTTGACATGATAATCGTAATCGAATCGAATCGTGAGGCCAATGAAGATGCGCACCCCTATCAAATACCACCAAAAGAAAGCTCTATTTGTGAGAAAAAAAGGACATCAATTTTGTTTGGGTACAGCGTAGAACGACCGCGCAATTGTCAGTTAAAGCGATGCAGTGCCGTAATGCAAAAAATGCCCTGGTCATTAAACAGCCAAATCTTTCAGGGCTGAAGTGGTTAATGGAAAACAAGAGAAGCACAGAGACATTAAATTGCATTACATCTCACACCTAGGTAGAATTACTAATTGCAGTATAAAATATGAGAATGGTTGTTCCACCCTTGCTTGTATGAACAGCATTCTAACAATAATGTACCCGTTGCTGTAAAAACATAATGCAGTCAGTAATTATGTAAGTTTTCCGGGCTGCACTTCAAGATCTAAAGCAGCAGGTCATAAATGAACCTTTAATGTTTGTCTTTGTTTTTTTTAAGGAATGGCATGAACCAGCAGCAGAGAATGCACGGAGTTGGGCTAGAGCATGTCCTACTGGCCACAGTAAAATGGAGTTTCGGAGAACTAGTAGTAAGTAACCATTTGGGATGAAGTTTGGGTTCAGAGCCACCATGGTTTCAAAAGTGAATCTCTCAGTTATGTCGTTCAACAAAAAATTGAGTTGATTTAAATTCACACCCATTCCCATGATGCAATGAGTTGCCTTTTTCTCTAGTCAGATACTATTAAGGAATAGACAGGGCAGCCCCTCACTATAAAAGGGTGGGCTCCTAGTAGTCACAGCAGAATAGTGGCTGTGTTTAGTGATTAGCACATCTGCCTTGTAGCACTGGGGCACCAGGTTCAACTCTGAGGGCCAGATTCTCAGAGGCGTTACGACGGAGTATCTCAGATACCCCGTCGTATCGCATTTTTTTTGTCCTCGTATCTATGCGAGTGATGCTTAGCATCACTTTTGCATAGATACGCTTCTATATCCGACAAGTGTAAAAGCATTACACTTTCGGATCGTAGGTGTAATGACAACTCCGGCCACTAGGTGGCCTTCACGTTGTTTTTTCATTTGCATATGCAAATGAGGCTAGTACGGCGATTCCCGAACGCTTTTACGCCGCCCCGTCGTCGCGTACGTCGTTTACGGACTCGTAAGGTTACCCCAGCTTCTATGTGGAGTAACCTTACGAAGTTCCGTCGGATGCCGTCGGACGCCATGTTAAGTATGGCGTCGGGTCAGCGTCGGCTTTTTCCGTCGCTTACGTCGTTTTACTAACTCGTTCGCGAATAGGGACTTGCGTAAATGACGCTCACGTCGTTTTGACGTCGGTTTCAACAACGCTTCCCGACGTGAGCTGGAGCATGCGCACTGGGCTTTTTCCCCGGCCGGCGCATGCGCAGTTCGTTCGACGCGGGGGTGCGCTTAATTTAAATACAAGCCGCCCCATTTAAATTGCGCGGGTTTACGCTTGGTGATTTACGAGACGCCGGCGAAAACTACGGAGCAAGTGCTTTGAGAATAAAGCACTTGCTCTAGTACGCAGCGGCGGCGTAGTGTAAATGGCTTACGCTTCGCCGCCGAAAATATATGAGAATCTGGCCCTGAGTAAGTACTCTATAAGCATGGTTTCTTGGTGCAGGGGGGTGCAGGGGGGTAAGGTATGGAATGATTTACCGTTGGTCCTAAAAAACACCACCAATTTGCTAAGTGTCAGGAAGAGTTTGAAGACCTTGCTCTTCCAGAAGGGTTATGGGGGCTTATAGATGACTGCATCCTGGCCAGTAAGGGAGGTAGATTAAGACGATCAGAATCTCCCTGCTCATTATAGTCATACGCATCGAGGCCCATGGGTAAGACTGCGTTTATAAGCATTTTTTTTATAATAATAATAATGGAGTTTGCATGTTCTTCCTGTCCTTCAAAAGAAATGGTGGTGGTAGATAGATTGGTCCTTAAGAATATTATAAAACTGGAAGCCCCCTCCCGATTTAATAGTAATAGAATATTTTGTTTTGTGATGAGTTTGTCAAGAATGAGTTTAATAAGAATATTATAAAACTGGGCTCCTAAAAGATGTAGTAAGGGGTTCAATGTTTGCTAATGTTTGTCAAGAATATTATAAAAATGGAAGCCCCCTCTTGATTTAATAGTATTAGTTAATTTAATTTATTTTTATTGAGTTTTTCAAAACATTTATACATTAATACCATATTTTCAATAAGCATACAAAAAAATGTTTTTTTATTTTTTTTCTTCAATTCAATGCATTTATCATTTCATACACATAAATTACAACATTAACCACTTGCCGACCAGCCGCAGTTATACGGCGGCAGGTCGGCACGGGTGCGTGAGAGCCCGTAGCTCTACGTCGCGCTTTTCGCGGCCACTAGGGGGCGCGTGCGCGCCGCCGGCGGCCCGCGCGCGCCCCCCGCGCACGCCCCCCGCTCGCCCCCGAGTCCCGTGCCTGGCGGGCGCGATCGCCGCCGGGCACACGCGATCGCTCGTTACAGAGCGGGGAACGGGAGCTGTGTGTGAAAACACACAGCGCTCGTTCCTGTCAGCGGGGGAAACGCTGATTTTCTGTTCATACAATGTATGAACAGAAGATCAGTGATTCCCCCTAGTAAGTCCACCCCCCATACAGTTAGAACACAAATAGGAACACACTTAACCCCTTCCCCGCCCCCTAGTGTTAACCCCTTCACTGCCAATTGCATTTTTATAGTAATCCAATGCATTTTTATAGTAATCCAATGCATTTTTATAGCATTGATCGCTAAAAAAATGCCAATGGTCCCAAAAATGTGTCAAAAGTGTCCGAAGTGTCCGCCATAATATCGCAGTACCGAAAAAAAACGCTGATCGCCGCCATTACTAGTAAAAAAAAAATAATAATAAAAATGCCATAAAACTACCCCCTATTTTGTAAACGCTATAACTTTTGCGCAAACCAATCAATAAACGCTAATTGCAATTTTTTTTACGAAAAATATGTAGAAGAATACGTATCGGCCTAAACTGAGAAAAAAATATTTTTTTTTTATATATTTTTGGGGATATTTATTATAGAAAAAAGTAAAAAATATTGAATTTTTTTCAAAATAGTCGCTCTGTTTTTGTTTATAGCGCAAAAAATAAAAACCGCAGAGATGATCAAATACCACCGAAAAAAAGGACGCCAATTTTGTTTGGGAGCCACGTCGCACGACCGCGCAATTGTCAGTTAAAGCGACGCAGTGCCGAATCTCAAAAAGTGCTCTGGTCTTTGGACAGCAATATGGTCCGGGGCTGAAGTGGTTAAACATATAAACAGTTTCCTATACCACAATAGCACAGTCCAACCTCCTCCTTATCTCCTACTCTCCTACTCTCTCCTCCCCCCGCCCCCTCCCCAGTGGCGAGAGAAAGGGAAAAAAAAGGGGGAAAAAACACCCTAATTCAAAAGGTGCCTCATTTTAAAACATATTCCTGTGCCCTCCCTGCTCCATATTATCAGGGGACCAGAGCAGCTCTCGTCCTCCATTACCCATATACCTCTCTTGTTGAGTGAGAGGAAGGAGAAAAAAAAAAAACCTAATTCAAAAGGTGCCTCAGTTTAAACCATATTTCCTGTGTCCTCCCTGCTCCATATTATGAGGGGACAAGAGCAACTCTCGTCCTCCATCGTCCATATACCACTCTAGTTAGTTGAGAGGAGAGGGGAAAAAAAATATATATATATATATGTAGCGCTCACCCCCGAAGGAGCCGCTGAATTATCGGGTCTTCTGTCTCACCTCTGTGACACACCACAAACAATGAATCCACAGCACACCAGCACACCTTGTGAAGCTTTATAACAGATTTAATGACTGTGGGATAGGACAAAAGCCCTTAACGTCTCCCCACACAAATAATTATTTCTAGTGAGAGGGATTAACGGGGTGTTATATTTACCTTGTATACTTTTAATTAACTTATCCCATGTTCTTAAAGCTTCTACCGTAATCTGAGCTACTTCTCCTGGGAGACCTCTAAACTGTTTTGGGATCCAAATGATCTGTCCTAGCTCAGAGTTGCACATTTTTGCTTCCAATTCTACCGATTTTTTTTTTTGCTGGGGGCCTACAGTCCAATCCATAACCCTCCGTATTATAGCTGCTTCGTGATATTTCTATAAATCTGGGAGAAAAATTCCTCCCTTTTCTTTTGATCTAGTTAATGTACGGAAGGCGATGCGATTATTTTTATTATTCCATATAAATTTCTGTAACACTAATCTCAAGGTTTTAAAGTAAGCTCTAGGGATATTTATCGGTAAACTTTGAAAAATGTATAGAGCCTTAGGGAGAATCATCATTTTAACCACACCTATCCTGCCAAACCATGACAGTCTATTGGCAGGATATCTCTTTAGTTCATTTTTAATTTTATTTAACAGTGGCATATAATTATCATGATATAAATCTACATTAGATCCTGACAAAAATACTCCCAAGTACTTTAGGCCTTTTTGTTTCCATCCGAAAGGATATAATTTTCGGAGGTCTTTGCTTTCATTCATTGGGACCGAAATATTCAAAATTTCAGTTTTTTCCATATTTATTTTTAAATTTGAAACCTGGCCATATTTTCCCAGTTCTTCCATAATTTTTGGGAGACTTTGTATAGGGTTTGTTACATGTAACATGATGTCATCCGCAAAGGCGGATATTTTGTGTTCTTGTCCTCCTGCTTCTATACCCATAATTTCCTGGTTTACTCTAATGGATATTAAAAGAGGCTCCAAGGAGAGCACAGAGTTTAATAAGAATATTTTAAAACTGGGCTCCTAAAAGATGTAGTAAGGGGTTCAATGTTTGCTAATGTTTGTCAAGAATATTATAAAACTGGAAGCCCCCTCTTGATTTAATAGTATTAGGATATTTTGTTTTGTGATGCGTTTGGCCAATCTCAAATGTACAGCAAGTGGGGTTGATTTGCCCTAAGTAGATGTTCATGACTGATTGCTGACTGGCTCTGCAAAGAGAGACGATCCGCACCCGGAATTACTTTGGACCTCTTAGCAGTCCATGAATGTGCAGGATATAATGAGATCCTGCTTTGTTTTTGTTGCAGAGGGCATTGGGGTTTGTGCAGTAGGTGGTGGGCTCCTAAAAGATGTAGTAAGGGGTTCAATGGATCCCTTTACTCAGGGCTCAAAATTTCAAGTCCTGAACTACTAGCCAGGCCTCAAGAGTTACTCGCCACTAGTTGCAACACCTAATTCATACACTGCCCTGCGCCTAATTGCACCCGTAAACACGCCCTCGTAGATTATCTCATGGAATGACACTGTTAACTGTTTTATGCAGAATCAAGTTACAAAATTAAATATTACCAACAACAACTTTAACAAATTGGGGCAGGGCACTGGGGGCAGACCAGAGGGACAGGTCACTGGGGGCAGACCAGAGGGACAGGGCACTGGGGGCAGACCAAAGGGACAGGGCACTAGAACTGGGTCTCTTCACCATTCTCTTGCCACCTCCTCTGCAACTCCCATTCATCCTCTCTCTCTCTCTCTCCCTCTCCTATTGATCTCATCATCAGGAGCCTGTGTGTGCGGCTCCACGCTTGCATGTCCCCACTTCCCCCTTTTATTCAGGTTGGCAGTGAGGAGAGGAGCTGCAGCACAGCGGGAGGGAGTACAATCCCGCGCTGAGATCCACACAACTGCACAGCCATTGGCACCATAGCACAGCACACACTAATACCGCACAGCACACATTGAGACCAGTCTGTTCGCAGTGCTCAGGCTGAACTGTTGGACACTTACACAGAGCACAAGGAGAAGAAAACTGCACAAACTGGAAGGCTGCCACTCTCATGTCAGGGCAACTTTCAGTGAGCGCTGCACCAGAGTGGTAATTTTCACAATCCTCCACCTCACTCACTACTTTCTGCTCTCCAGCTACATTGTTTGGGGGGAGGGGGCAGGCTCAGAGAGGTCATACTGTTAGGTCTCATGGCTTAATGAGAATTGTAAGAAGAGCACCTGTGTACTGCTCTGCCTGTGCGCGGCTCACCAGACTACTTTTCCCGAGCATGCACCTTTCTTCTTCGGCCGCCAATCTCATCGGACTCTAAGTGTAGGCACAGATTGGAGGGAGATTGGTCATGCAGCCCTGTCATCACTCGCCCCCAGCCTAAATCCACTCACTAAATGCTAGTAGGCGAGTGGAAATTTTGAGGGCTGCCTTTACTAGCTCATTATATTCCAGATTATAAATATTCTACCAGCTGAGCAAAAAAAACTCTACCGCCTACACCAGCCTTTCTCAACCAGGGTTCCATGAAACCCTAAGCTTCCTTCAGCGTTTTCTATGGGTTCCTTGAAAAATTAGCAATTTCTACCTCTTATGCCCTGTACACACGATCAGAGTTTGCGTCTGAATAAACTCTGACAGGTTTTTCCGAAGGAATTCAGTTCAAGCTGTCTTGCATACACACGGACACACCAAATTCCGACAAAAACACGGTGACGTACAACACTATGACAAGCCTAGAAAAATGAAGTTCAATGCTTCCGAGCATGCGTCAAAATGTTTCTGAGCATGCATGTTTTTTTCTCCATCGGAGTTCCATACAGACAAATGGAATTTCCAATAGAACTTATTTTTTCAGTCGGGAAAAAAAGATAACCTGTTCTCTTTCTAACTCTTTCAGAATTTCCGATTAAAAAGTTAGATGAGGCATACACACGGTCAGAATATCCGATGAAAAAATTCCATCTGACTTTTTTTTTTAATTCTGATCATGTGTACGAGGCATTAGATAACTAACCACTGACAACACTGATTTTTCTGAAAGGGGTATTCATCCCAATGACCACAAATGTAAGAAGCATCCTTCCCAGTCTCCATGGCACTAATGTGCTGTTAGCTCTAGATAGAGTAATTCCTAGTAAGGGGATCCCTGAGACCAGAAAGTTATTTCAAGAGTTCCTCCATATTAAAAAGGATGATAAAAGTTGGTATACACTATCAAACCTTCAGTGAATACCCCACTGTGTATAATACAGAAAAGTTCAGACACATACACCTGAATACCTGTTAGAAGGAATCTGCCGTGGGCCATGTAGAAAGTATCTGAGAATGATGGACTTGTGTGACCCCCTAAGCTGTTGGGGCGTGGTCAGGGCTTTCTTTAATGTTGATTGGACCCTGGGCAAACATTTTCTTGGGGCCTCCCCATGCATTTTTGCTCTCCACCTTCTCTGAGACATACAATAAATATAAGCTAGACTTAAAATCAATTTACTGTATCAGATCAGGCAGTGATTGTGATTGGTTGCCAGAGGTTACAGCATATCATTACCACTTACTGACGGGTTGCTAGAGGTTACAACACACATAACAGCTCACTGATTAGTTGGTAGAGGTTAGAGCACATGATTTCTTCTTGTTGATTGGTTGCTAGAGATTACTGTACAGTAATACTGATTGGTTGCTAGAGGTTACAGCACCTCATTTCTTTACTGCAGAGGGGCATGATATACATATGAATGCCACCATTATTTACATATTAATGCCGCCAGCCTCAACTATTTACATATGAATGCCACCACTATTTACATATGGATGCCACAGCTATTTGCATATCAATGTTCCCATTATTTACATATGAATGATGGTTATTTACATGTAAACCCAAGGTCTGCAGATGAGTCATCTGTACACAACAATAGAGCAGAGATGGGCAGCATTAGTAACATCACTTCACACTGAGGTATCAGGACACAGCACAGGACTAAAGGAACAAAGGAATTTAAACTGGGATAGTTGGCAAGTATCAACCAGCTGCTTTGGGCCCCACAACAATGACAGGGCCCAGCTGCCCCTTTTGCCCTGCCTTAAAGACGGCCCTGGGGGTGGTGGTTATTAATGTAATAAACAAAAGGTTTATGAATAATTTTATAACCATGTTAAACTTTTTCCTTCAGATTGGGGCTGTGGAGAGAACCTTTACTTTTCTAGCAGACTTGTTAGCTGGAATAAGGCTTTGCTAGGCTGGTGGGGTGAAAAGGATGACTTTGAATATGGAAAAGGAGCAGTAGCAGAAGGCAAAGTTATTGGCCATTATACCCAGGTATATATAGTATCTTCTACAATTTATTTCACTTTATTTTGTTTATGATCACACTTTTAAACATTTTTATTGACTAGCTTAATCAAAATAGTTTACCTGGATTGCTGAACTGCTTCATGCGACCATTGATTAATTATTCACTTGCATATAATCTGCTCTTACAGCATGCAATTACTTTAATATCCCCTTCACACTGGTTCGGCATTGAAATGGCGCTACTTCAACAAGATTTCAAAACCACACATTAGTGCGATTTGTACTGCCAATTTTATGGTGGTTCGCGACTTTATTGAACCAAAGTCAATGCAAGTCGCAGTGAAAACGGGTAAAAAAAGTACTGCAGGAACCTTTTTCAATGTCTCCGCAACATGAGTCGTGGCTATTTGAATGGTTGGTTCCATTGCCAGCAATGAGCTGCAACGTCTCATGCGATTTGGAACTGTCAAATTGCATGACAAATTGCACCAGTGTGAATGGGGGCTTAAGTATAATGTCTCACTTTTCAGTAAGTCAGTGGGTAACCAATGTACTCTAAAAAAAATGAAAACATATTTGTACTTACTTGGAGTTTTTATCCCACTTCCAAATGCTGATCCAAATGGGTCTAATGCATTGCCAATATCCTCTTCACCAGTGGTCTCCAAACAGTAGCCTGGGGCCGGATGCATCCCTTTGTTTGCCTTTATCTGGCCCTTGAGGCACTATTTATCCTTCTGACACAAACAATCAGGGTCATAGTTCCACCAACTGACACCAACAATGGAGCACTATTTCTCCCAATGATACCAATGATGGGCACACTTCCTCCCACTGACACCAATGATGGGACACTATTGCTCCCACTGATACCAATGATGGAACACTATTCCTCCCATTGATACCAATGATGGGGCACCCTTCTGTCCACTGATACCAATGAAGGAACATCATTCCTCTCACTGATGCCAATAATGGAACACTATTCCCCCCACCTACACCAATGAGGGGGCACCCTGTCGGCCACTGATACCAATGATGGGGCATTATTCCTCCCACTAAAGATGTGGCATTGTTTATTCCCACTGACACCAGGACATGTTCTACTCCTACTGGACCATTTTCTCCATGTCCCCCAGATAACTTTTTAAATCTGTTGAGGACTGTTCTGCCATAAGTCCCAGTAGTAAGTAGGAAAATAAAGAGCTCCAGCTTTGACTAATTTTCCCTATCTACATGCTTGTTCCACTTTAGGGACTCAATAAGTATTAAAGCTGTAGTAGACTCTACAAAAAATAAACAAATTGATCAAAATACACTACATACTAGCACAATATGACCGACTTACTATTCAAATGGAGCCCTTCAGTGCTGTGCTGTCACTGCTCCCAGCACTTCCATATTCCCTTGGTCTTCCTTCCAGGTACGTGTTCTCCAACTATTTCAATGACCAGCCTGTGATGATGTCACTCCCATGCATGCACACAGGAGTCTCCATCGGGACACGATACTCTCTGCATTCACAGCGCACTCAGTATTCCGTGAATGCAGAGAGTACTGCACATGTTCCAGTGACATCAGCTACTGGAGTTAATGTCAGTACCTGCTAAACAGCACAAGTTCGGGCCATTTCAAAAGCACCTACAGGTAAGACTTTTTAAAAGCTTACCTCTAGGGCAAAATTTAACTTTTGACTTCAATACTACTTTAACCACTTGCTTACTGGGCACATAAACCCCCTTCGTGCCCAGGCGAAATTTCAGCTTCCGGCACTGCGTCGCTTTAACTGACATTTGCGCGGTTGTGCAACGTGGCTCCCAAACATAATTTACATACTTTTTTCCCCACAAATAGAGCTTTATTTTGGTGGTATTTGATCACCTCGGCGGTTTTTATTTTTTGCGCTATAAACAAAAAAGAGCGACAATTTAAAAAATATATATATATATTTTTTACTTGTTGCTATAATAAATATCCCATTTAAAAAATATATATATTTTTTTTTCTCAGTTAAGGCCGATACGAAATAAGCGACTGTTGTGCACAAAAGTTATAGCGCCAGAATTATGATTTTGTTTTATTTATTTATTTTTTTACTAGTAATGGCGGCGATCTGTGATTTTTATTGGGACTGCAATATTGCGGCGGACATATCGGACACTTTTGACACAAATTTGGGACCATTCACATTTATACAGCGATCAGTGCTATAAAAATGCACTAATTACTGTATAAATGTGACTGGCAGGGAAGGGGTTAACACTAGGGGGTGAGGAAGGGGTTAAATGTATTCCCTGGGCGTGTTCTAACTGTGTGGGGGGAGGGGGGTGACTGGGGGAGGTGACCGATGCTGTGTCCCTATGTACAAGGGACACAGATCGGTCTCCTCTCCTCTGACAGCACGTGGAGCTCTGTGTTTACACACAGAGCTCCACATCCCTGCTGTCACCTGCTGTGTTCCCGCCGATCGCGACCGCCAGGTACACGCTTCGGCTCTTCAGCCACAGTTTTTACCCGCTGCGCTCCCCCCAGTGGCGCGTGCGGGTAATGCACTTAAAATGACGTCCAAAGACGTCCACTTGGCACTTGAGAGCCACGCTGTGGACGTCTTTTGTCTATAGCGTGAATCTCAAGTGGTTAAAGCCAGTGGGTCAGTAAAATACCCTAACGATTAAGATTTTCATGAGGAATATATCATAGAGGGAAAGTAGGACCACCAAGTAATGGAGAAGGTTCTGGAAACTCAGGCCTAGATGTATCACCGCCATGAGTCCCTGACAGATGTAAGAAACATTTTACATTAAACTGATAGATATCATGCAGAAAATATGGAAAAAAGCTAGAGCATTGCAACAAATGGAAGGTTTTACTAGGTATAGTCCCATCTGGGGAAACAAACGACACTTGTAAGTACTTGGAGTACTTGGAATACTTGGATACTTGGAAAAATTACAGTACGGTATGAGATGGCAACACTACAGGATTACATATATGATACAAATTTTCAGAGACGGTAAACTGCGCCCATTCTCGGTGTTGCAGGAGAAATTTCACCTCCCTGTCTCTATGCAGTTATATTATTTCCAACTCCAACATGCAGTCAGGAACCAATCGGATGGTGACGACTGGGTACAGAGTCCCACGCGACCACTCCAATTTTTAATTACATGAGAGAAATAACCTTGTTTAAAGGTTTTATTTCATGCAGTTACTCCATGCTCCTCAGGAAATTCCTTCCTGACAACACTGCAGGCATCATATCAAAGTGGGAGAGGGAGGTCGGAGCATTTGAGGAGGACCAATGGGAAGAGGCTCTTTTAGCAGTTCCCTTGTGTTCTCTTAATGTGGCCCAAAGGCTGTTTCAGCTATATATACTGCTGCGTGTGAACTATACACCAGGCAGCAGGGCCGCTGATAGGGGGGGACCACCAGCCCTCCTGTAGCGGGCCCGGGCACACAGGGGGGCCCGGACAGCAGGAGGATCGGTGGAGCAGAGAATAAAGAATGACACTGTCTCACATGCAGAAACTCAAAGCCGGTTTCTCCCCTTCTCACTCCCGCAGCTTTCAGCTGGTAGGTGAGAGACAAAGGGCTGGATGCCGGAGTGTATTGTTATCCCCCCCCTGGCTGGCCACTGCTGAGCTTCTTCCCCCGCCCCCTCTTCGCCCACACTCACAGCTGGAATGAGGAGACGGCAGCTTGGAGCCTGGAGCGGTAAGGGAAGTGCCAGCGGGAGGTGTGCTGTGTTTTGTTCTTACCTCCTGTCAGAAGAGCGCTGGTCTTTACAGTACATGAGACCACATCACCGGCTCGCTCTTACTGTAGATCGCATGGCACTGTACACACACCGCCCCCTATCCACATTTGTTGCTGCTGGGAGGTGAGCACTGAGCAGCCTTTGGAGGAGATAGGCGTGTTGTGTGTGTGTGTACAGTGCTATGCAATCTACAGTAAGAGCGATCCGGTCTCATGTACTATAAAGACCAGCGCTCTTCTGAAAGGAGGGGAGAACAAAACACAGCACACCTCTTCCTGGCTGTGTTGGCAAATGTAATGAGGATTTGGGGAGGGTGATATGTGTGAGGAGCAAGAATGGGGGGATATGTGCTGGGATCTTATTTTCAGACAAGCTCTGGAAATAAAGATTTGGGAAAATGAAAAATTGCCATGGACAGACCACCATGCAATTATATTCAGTATTACCACCATCCCCCCTACAACAAAAACATCAAGTCCAGTGACAACACACTGGACTAGATGTCAGAAGAAGCTCCACTCGGAACTCTTCAAAACGACTTTAAGGAAAAAGATAGAAACAACTCAGCCGCATCAAACGGCCGTTGAAACATTGGAAGCCATAAACTCGGCTATGCTACAGTCAGCCGACTTGGTAGCGCCAAAACGAAGAACCCGCATCCGGAAAAACAACCGCAGCTGGTTTAATAACCAGCTGTCGTTACTGAAGCAAGAACGCAGAAGGGCAGAATCTGCCTGGAAAAGATGTTCTTCAGAGCTAAACCTATCCATCTACAAGGCGACTACAAGAAAATACCACAAAGGAATTTTCCAAGCCAAGAAAAATTATTTTTCGGAGGCTATCAACGGTGCCCTAAACCGCCCCCGCGAACTCTTCAAGATGGTCACCCAGACCATGAAGCCAGGATGCATTGAAGCCCCCAGTTCAGACACACAAGAATTTTGCAATGAACTATCGGATTACTTCATTAATAAAATCGAGGTAATCCGCGAAAGCATTCAGCAAAACAATTCTCCCCCCAGCCCCCCCCGCAGCCTCTCACACAGCACCCATAGAAATTCTCCGATATCAGGTAAGTTCACCCTGGAACCCATCTCCATCGAGACCACCAAGAATGTCATTTGTACTCTGCGCAATGGCACAGCGCCAAATGACATTATCCCCACAAAACTGCTGAAGGAATGCGCCTACATCCTGGCTCCTCCCATCACGCAGCTTATCAACCAGTCTTTCTTGGAGGGCATAGTGCCCTCACAGTTGAAAGAGGGTATAATCCAACCCATCCTGAAGAAACCCTCCCTGGACCCCAAGGACCCACTCCACCGCCGTCCCATAACAAGCCTCAACGTACTCTCTAAGATAATGGAGAAAGTAGTGGTACAACAGCTGCAACTGCATCTAGATACCTACAAGCTACTTGACCCATTGCAATCAGGCTTCCGTCCCGGACATGGGACGGAAACAGCATTGCTGAAAGTATGGGACGATGTTCTCAAGGCCGCAGACGAAGGAGAATCTTGTCTCCTGGTTCTGTTGGACCTAAGTGCAGCTTTCGACACTGTAGACCACAAACTGTTACTGACTCGGCTTGCTGAAGTAGCCAGAGTCGCAGAAAGCGATTTATCTTGGTTCTCCTCTTTTTTGGAAAACCGATCGCAAACAGTGAAGTTAGGACCTTTTACGTCGGAAAAACGCACAGTAACATGCGGAGTCCCTCAAGGATCGCCTCTGTCACCAGTGCTGTTTAACATATATCTTCGTCCTCTTTTTGAGATTATCAGCAGCCAAAAACTGCTCTACCACTCATATGCAGATGATACGCAACTGTATTTCCGTATCTGCAACAGACAGGATCACCACCTCAATCTAGAGACATGTCTCTCTTTGATAGAGGACTGGATGACAAAGAGTTACCTTAAACTCAATGGAGCAAAAACAGAACTTCTTCTGTTTCACGCCAAGCGCAGGAATCAACTTTCAACAGCGTGGACCCCCCCGCCTATTTTGGGCAGAATCATCACCCCTAGCGCCAAAGTCAAAAGCCTAGGGGTCATTTTTGACTCCTTTATGACAATGGACGCTCAAATAGGGTCAGTAGTCAGCGGATCTCACCATCTACTGCGCCTACTACGCAGACTCACTCCGTTCATCCCTAAAGAAGATTTAGCGGTCGTGGTGGGAGCAATTGTAAACTCCAGGCTGGATTATGCAAATGCCCTTTACCTCGGCCTCCCCAAGTACCAAATCGCTCGTCTGCAAGTCGTTCAGAATACGGCCGCCAGACTTGTGACTGGGAAAAAACCGTGGGAATCCATCTCACCTTCTCTGAGAGCCCTTCATTGGCTGCCAGTTAAAGACAGAATTGCTTTTAAAGCTCTCTGTCTTACGCATAGATGTGTCTATGGGAATGCCCCCCTTTATTTATGCGAAATAATAAAAGCGCATAATCCCAATCGCGTTTTGCGATCCACGAATCAGAACCTGCTCCAGGTTCCGAAAGCCAACTTCAAGTCCAAAGGAGAAAGAAGATTTGCGATCCAAGGTCCCAGACTATGGAACGCTTTACCAACCACCATTCGGTTGGAGGAGAACCACCTAGCATTTAGGAAAAAGGTCAAGACTTTTCTCTTTTGATATCAAAGGAGACAGGAACAACAAGCGCCCAGAGGCGATTCAGTTCGCATGTGCCGCGCTATACAAGTTTTCATTCATTCATTCATTCATTCAGGAGAGATGGGGGGCAGTGGGTTAATTTAGAGGGGGTTGTTGTTTGATCTTCGTTTGGAAATTTGTGCACGGGGGCCCCGTCAGATAGGCTGTACGGGGCCCCGTGATTTCTATAAACGGCCCTGCCAGGCAGACTGGTAAGAATGGGGGTACGAAAGGATCCTTCCTGTACTAGATGCATGAGGGACCATGGTGACCTGATCCACATGTTGTGGGGGTGCCCTAAATTGCATCTTTATTGGAAAGAGGTCTTGGATACTATTAACTGTGTATTTCAGGTGCAGCTTACCGCACACTCTAAACTGTGCTTGTTGGGAATTATTGACAATGTCCCCGGAGGAGGATCCCGTTGGGGATAGCAAGAGCTCTTTTTCAGGCGAAGAAACTTATTCTGCGGCACTGGAAGTCAGAGGAACCCCCTACGGTGAGGCAGAATCACATGGGAGACACTATTAGATTAGAGAAATACATATATCAACATAAAGGGAGTGTGAACAAATTTGAAAAAATTTGGGCACGATGGTTGGAGGTTTCGGGTCTGGCTCCGGTTGATCTGATTATGGACCGTCTGCTTGCGTAAGGGGAAAATGCGTAGGTATGGGAGGGAGTATGGCACCAGGAGTGATCTCCCCCATATAGGTCTTTTGCTTTGTACACACGACCGGTTTCCTCGGCAAGAAAAAAAAAAACATTGTTTTTCCCGACGGGATTCCTATCAAGCCTACCTTACATACACACGTTCAGGCCAAATATCGCCCGTCCAAATCACGGTGATGTACACCGCGTACGATGGGACTATAAAGGGGAAGTGCCATTCAAACCGCACCACCCTTTGGGCTGCTTTTGCTGATCCTCGTGTTAGTAAAAGTTTGGTGAGTGTGCTATCTCCATTCCGAACGCTAGTTTTACAGAACGAGCGCTCCCGTTTCATGCTTTCCTGCCGGGAAAACCGGTCGTGTGTACAAGGCATGTGGCGGGCTTACTGTTTTCAAAAGTTTTTGTTTTTATTTTTTGGTCTGGTTGCTGCCACTGTTTACTTTTATTTTATTCCAAGTGTATGTGTGATACCCTCTTTGATGTATCACCAGAACTACATCACTGATGTGGACGATGTACGTGGTTAAGTGCCTTTGCATAGGAGGTGTACTTTTCCTGTGTGCAAACAAATGTATGTACTGTACTGTCCCTTTTTTTTTGTATATTTGTTGTTCTCTCAATAAACGTCTATTTGATTTAAAAAAAAAACTGATATGTATCAAGTGACTCTTTAGGTTAAGAGTGATGGTAATCTGCTTTGATAATGATGTTTTTTTTTTTTCTATTTATTGCAGTTTGTCTGGCACAAGTCTTTTCAATTAGGTTGCGCTTTACATTTTTGTCCCCATAATTCTTTCAGCTATGTCTACGTGTGCCACTACTGCCCTTCGTAAGTGCAATTCATTTTTTCTTTTACCTCAATGACATTAACATAATATTTTATACCAACAGGTCTGAGTTTTTTTTTTTTTTTTATAACCTGTCACCAGGTGCTTAAAGGGAAAAGCAGATTGACTATTATGGGAAAATAACGTGTCCAAGACCAAAAAGTATTTGATCCCTTGCTGATTTTGAACGTTTGCCCACTGACAAAGAAATGATCAGTCTATAATTTTAATGGTAGGTTTAGTTTTATCAGTAAGAGACAGAATAGCGGCAACAAAATCCAGAAAAACGCATTTAAAAAAAAGTTATAAAAAAAAAAAAGTTATAAATTGATTTGCATTTTAATAAGTGAAATAAGTATTTGACCCCCTTCCGAAAACATGACTTAGTACTTGTTGGCAAAACCCTTGTTGGCAATCAGAGGTCAGACGTTTCTTGCAGGTGGCCAACAGGTTTGCGCCTTTTGGCAGCAAATTTTGATTCAGTTCTGATGCCGCGTACACACAACCGTTTTTAATGTCATGGAAAAAAACAACGGTTTTCTCAACGTGATTCTTGTTAAGTCTGCCTTGCATACACATGATCGTGGAAAGTGAGAGACGATTTGTGCTTTTCAGTCTTTGTGTTTTTCAGTCTGTTACAGCGTGACGAATGTGCTATCTCCATTACAAACGGTACTTTTACCAGAACGAGTGCACCCATCTCATAACTTGCTTCTGAGCATGCACGTTTTTTTCCCGTCCTTAAAGCCTACACACAACTATTTTTCACGATGTGAAAAACGACGAGAAAATTTAGAGCATGTTTCTAAAAAAACTGTTGTGTGTACGCAGCATTAGTCTTAGGAATTAAAAACACTTGCTCCTGTCAATCCCTACCGGACACCTTCATATACTAGGAGAGGCTACGTACAACCTCCCCTACTCCGGTAATTTATCTCTTTTGTTGATCTATATCCCCTAACTTACCCCCCCCCCTTTCTTTTTATTTTTTATTTTTTTTATTTTTTTTTCTCTCTCCTCTCCTCTTCCTCCTCTCTCTCTCTCTCTTTCTCTCTCTCTCTCTCTCTCTCTCTCTCTTTTTTTCTTTTTTTTTTCTCTTTTTCTCTTCTTCCTCTCTTCCTTCTTGTTTTTCTCTTTCTCCTTCTCCCCTTCCTCTTTCCCTCCCTCCTTTTCCCCCCTCTTCCTTCCTCTTTCTCTCTCCCCATTTTCTCCCCTATCCCCCCTCTTGCACCCTCCCCCCTTACACTCCCACCTCCTGATCCCCTCCCCTCCCCCTTTTACCTCGCAGTCTCCGCCTCCACCGCATCTTTCCGGGCACAAAGTTATTCCGAATCCTGCCCCTTCTCACTTCCTGAGTCCACTCACGAGAAGACAACCACCCTACGTCCGACCGTCATATATTACTCTTAAGGCCGCTCACTAGTCCGCCATGTCGCACTCACGCTCCGCAAGGAAAAAAACCTTGTTTAAGATAGTATCACTGAACGTAAAGGGCCTAAACATCCCGGAAAAACGCAGCCAAACGCTTGGCCTGATGGCCAAATTGAAGGCGAATGTAGTGTTCTTGCAAGAGACACACTTTCGTACAAATAAAATCCCCAAGCTTACCGATCACCTATTCCCGACAGTGTATCATGCTACCAACCCACTTGCAAAAACCAAAGGGGTTTCAATCCTACTTTCCAAAAACCTTGATTGGCAACTCATAGATTCACTTATAGACACAGAAGGCAGGTACGTCTTTCTTAAGGGGCGTCTCCAGGGGCGACCTGTAACCTTAGCCAACATATATAGCCCTAATACTGCTCAGGTAAGCTTTTTTAGATCCGTCGCAAGACTGCTCTCAGAATTTCAATCCGGACTGACTATCCTGGGGGGAGATTTCAACGTTGCATTGTTTCCAATTTTGGATACCTCCACTGGAGCAACCTCTCTGCCATACAAGGCAATTAAACAAATAAAGATACAAATTCAGGATCTTCTTTTGCATGACACCTGGCGTGCCCTTCATCCCGACGAAAAGGACTATACCTTTTTCTCAGCCCCCCATAACAGATATTCCAGAATCGACTACCTGTTCCTATCCCAGAAGGATATGCCCTTTCTCGCCACTGCTACTATTGAACCGATGTTACTATCGGACCACCACCCAATTACAATGACCCTGAACTTCCCTGATGGACACACTTCCAAATATATCTGGCGCCTTGATTCGACTTTACTTACCTCAGAAGAGGTGATTGAAGATGTTCGCGACTGCATCCGTACATTCTTCCTAGAAAATAACACACCGGACGTAGCCCCACTCACCCAATGGGAAGCCCACAAATGTGTAGTTAGGGGTAAATTTGTTTCCCTCAAGGCAGCCCGCAGAAAAGCTCAACAACGTACAATTTCAGACCTACTCGACAAGATTAGGACCCTTGAACGCTCCCACAAACAATCCCAAGCACAACAAACTTACCATGAACTTACCCAAAGCAGAAAACTTTTGCGTGAAGAATTGAACCGCAAAACGCGACGCAAATTTGTCCTTCACCAAAAACTTTTTTACGAATTCGGCAATAAATGCGGCAAATACCTAGCAAGGGCTCTCCAGACCAAAAAAGCGCAGGCCACTGTTCACACGATTAGAGACTCACAGGGAAAGTCCTACATTACTCCGACAGACATAGCAGCACAATTCGAGACCTACTACGCCAATCTATACAATCTCCCCAAGCAGGCGGCGAACAATACGTCCCTTGAAGCCCGTCACACATTAATCAATTCTTTCCTTGACAAACAGAGTCCCAAACTCATAAACAGAGATGATGCCCTCACTTTAGATCTCCCCATTTCAGAGGAGGAATTAAAAGCGGCAATCAAATTACTTAAAAATGGAAAAAGCCCCGGCCCAGATGGACTCACAGCTACCTATTACAAGGCCTTCACGGATACTTTATCCCCACACATCACTAAGACTTTCAACTCCCTATCAGCCCCCGCCATCCCCTTCAATAGATTACTAGAAGCCCATGTCGCTGTAATCCCAAAGGAGGAGAAGGACCCCACACTGGTTGGAAACTATAGGCCGATATCCCTATTAAATGTAGACATAATGTTGTACGCTAAGATCCTGGCCTCGCGTCTCGCACCCTTTCTGCCCTCCCTGATAGGGAAAGACCAAGTGGGATTTATCCCTGGCAGAGAAGCCAGGGATAACACAATCAAAGCTCTAAACATACATCACTGGATTACAACGCACAAACAGGAAGGTTTCTTTCTATCATTAGACGCAGAGAAGGCGTTTGACAGGCTGGCATGGGACTACTTGGAGGCAGTTCTGAAGCACGTTGGTATCCCAGATAGACTGCTTAAGGCCATTATGTCCCTCTATACTGCACCAACTGCCAGAGTCCGTGTTAATGGCCACCTGTCAAACGCCTTCACTATCAGCAACGGGACCAGACAAGGATGCCCACTTTCCCCTATTTTATTCGTCCTGACCCTTGAGCCTTTTCTCCAACGCCTTAGAACCAATGATAGTATCAAAGGCTTTCACATAGCAGATCGCACCTATAAAATTGCGGCCTTCGCCGATGACGTACTGCTGTTTCTGAAGGATCCCCACATAACGATCCCAAATCTCTTAAAAGAATTGAAACTGTTCCGTGATATTTCCAATTTTAAGATAAACTTCGACAAATCCCAAGCCCTGAATATCTCCCTCCCACAGGAAGTGGTATCACGCTGTAAAAACAACTTCCCCTTCAAATGGAAGCACGACCATATTAAATATCTAGGGATAAACCTAACGGCCAGATTTGTAGACTTATTCTCCCAAAATCACATACCCATCCTTAAAACCATCACAAGTGACCTAACTAAATGGAATAAACCACACTTCTCATGGTTTGGTAGGGCAGCAATTCTAAAGATGAATGTACTCCCCCGTATTTTATTCATCCTACAAACTTTGCCCATCAAACTCCCTCCGTCCTTTTTTCAAGCTTACAAGCGACTTTGTACTAAATTTTTATGGAGACAAAAACGACCTAGAATAGCGTACGAACAGCTAACAAGACCAAAGACAAAAGGGGGCATTGGGCTACCAGACCTTAAGAAATATTATTGGGCTTGCCACCTTGCTAGAATTGTGGATTGGTCAATTCACAGCCGCAGTAAAGATTGGGTCGCTCTTGAGCACTCCTTCTCCCCTCTGCCATTGCGGTCCATACCTTGGACCTCACATAAACACATCCCGAGATCTCTAAACGACCACCCTCTCATTGCCCCGACTCTACACTGTTTCAAGGAAACCTGTCGAAAGTTACACGTTTCCTCGATCCCTGGACCCCTTACTTCGGTAAAGCTCAACCCGGAATTCCCACCTGGCATGTCAATGAATTTTTTAACAGATACGTGGCAACACTCAGAAGTCTTGGCACATCACTTCTTTCACTCAGGCTCTTTTCTAGAACGCTCTTCTCTACCAGTCACCACAGAAAGCACCACTTTTCCTCTCTGGATATACTTCCAGATCAGACATTTCCTAAAACAAGCAGACCGAACATCCTCTGTCTCTCGCCGTCTCACAACATTTGAACAACTTTGCTCTCACTCTACACCGCAACAACACTTGATATCTATCATACACAACATACTCTCCTCAGATAGCTTAATGAAGACTACCAAAGCTTGCTCAAATTGGGAAAGAGACCTACAGATGGACTTGACGGAGGCACAATGGGAACGCATATCTACAATAGCACATAAAAGCTCCCTCAATGTCTCGATACAGGAAAATAATTACAAAGTCTTAATGCGCTGGTACAGAACCCCGGCTATTCTCAACAAATATAACCCAGCCCTTTCAGACAAATGCTGGAGGTGTTCTAGTGGCACAGGTACTCTAGAACACATTTGGTGGTCCTGCCCCCTAATCCAGCCATTCTGGACCCAAATCCGGGAACTGACGTCACAAATTTCTACATACACTTTAGAACACACCGCGGCACAACTTCTCCTACACTATTCTGACATGCCAGCTCATCATTACTGTAAGAGGCTAGTACCACCCCTAATAAATGCAGCCAGGCAATGCATCCCGATACACTGGGGAACAACACGTATCCCAACCATTCCTGAGTGGATCAAACGCGTTGAAAAAATTGCAGAGATGGAAGAATTAATATCTATAGCTAAAGATTGTCCAACTAAATTCTCCCACACATGGGCCTGTTGGACCCACTTCTGTACCACTGCCAATTACAAACTCTTGATGAACCAAACTTCCGGGGATCATCCACCTCCAGACGATTGAAACCCTTGAGAACTATAGCATTACATTTATGGTCTAACTGAATCACACCACGTTATACCTAACCTCCCTCCCCTACACAAGGGAAGATAGAGGGAGGTCATCTCTCACTCTATTCTATTAGACACATGTCCATTTATCGCTGACTCTAATACCCCTGATACTCTCCATACTCTAATACCTGAGGCCCGACGGCGGAGACTGTGAGACCCCCCCAAACAGGCCCCCCTCCACTCACCCTCCCCCTCTCACTGACTCCATGTTTCGATACCCATACACTCTTTCGCTCTCTACCTATGAACTTATTATTATTACTGTATTTTTTTTTTTTTTTTTTTTTTTTTATTGTTGTTTGCTTTTTCTATTCTATTTTATCTCACCTTATCCTTCTCTTTCTATCTTTCTCCTTAGCTTCCTACAGCTCCTCCTCTATCCTCCCCTCTTTCCCACCCTGTCTTCCCCCTCCTGGGCCCGTTCCTTCCTCCCCCTCTTCATGTAGAGTCTACGCACAGATCCAGTCCCCTCTCCAGCTACAGCCCTTATTCTCTAGTACCGACTGCTGATCAGCTCCAGTGGCGGATGTTTTATGATGAAATATCTATTCAAAGCTGGTCAGTGCCACATGAACTAGCAAACCCCCACATCCATATGTAACTTTCACCTATCTTTAATCTAACCTTGGACGGTCACAAGATTTCCGTTAGAAGCATAGATATGCAACAAGTTAGCCATGGATCTCACTTACTTCTTAGATACTGTTCATTATATCAAACAAAAAGGGAAAAAAACATGCTATATATATATGTTTATAAATGTATGCTCTTCTTTTTTCTTTTTTTTTTTATATATGTTTTTGTTGCAATCTTGACTGCATGCTAGTTCTGATCATCACTGCTGTACAACCTAATGTTCTATATCAGACTCCTTATTCAACTGTATTGTAAACCTTTTTCTGTTTACCAATAAAAGTTATTATGGAAAAAAAAAAAAAAAAAAGGCATTTTAGTGTTAGTCCCAATTTAGTCTTCTGCAGTTGTTTTAGTTTTAGTCGTATTTAGTCGACTAAATCTGCAGTGCATTTTAGTCTACTAAAATGCCCTATGTTTTAGTCCACTAAAATCTCCAGTACATTTTAGTCAACTAAAATTGAATGGGTGTAATTAAATTGTGATGCATTAGTGAACATTTCTCTACAATTACCAAACTCATTATATACTGCTGGAGTGAAAAATCTCATATGTTATTATTTATAGTATTGAGGTATGCACTACAGACCAGTGTTAATTTTGAAGTCAAATTTCAATTTAGTTTTAGGCCTCGAACACACGAGGGGATATGTCCGCTGAAAACGGTCCAATGGACCGTTTCAGCAGACATCTCCGCTCGTGTGTATGGGCTAGCGGACAGATTTCTCCACCCGACAGATTTCAAAGCATGCTTTGAAATCTATCCGGTGGGAATCTGTCCGCCCGACATGTCTGCTGGTTAGTACACTTACCAGCAGACATGTCGTCCCCCACCGCCGCCGCGCCGCCGCCGAATGGATTCGGCGCATGCGCGGAAGTGTTTAACTTCCTGGTGCGGTGACGTGGCGTTGACGTGGCGGCGTCAACGTCACCGCCGCGTCACCGCCACGTCACCGCGCCGTCCGGCGGCGGGGAATTTGATCCGATGGTGTGTACACGCCATCGGATCAAACTCCCGATCGGACATATCCGATGGAAATCGTCCGCGGACCGTTTTCATCGGATATGTCCGATCGTGTGTACGAGGCCTTAGTCTTATGGCGCGTACACACAATCGTTTTTCATCATGGAATAAAAACAAAGGGCCAGATTCACAGAGCCATTACGCCTGCGTTTCAGGAGATGCGCGGCGTAAGTCTAAATTTGCGCGTGCGTTTCGATGCGCCGCATCCCCAAAACGATATACGCAAGAAATTTACTTTTTTTGACCCGCTGTACTTTCGATAGACTGGCGCATCCGTCCGCGCAAAACTGCGCTAGACACACCATTGATTTGCTAGTCAAATATGCAAATGAGGGAGTTACGGGGATCCACAAAAGAACGTTGGGGCAGCGCAGGCTACGCGCTGTGCGCAACAGCTGCATGTCCTGTCTAAAATTAGACCATATAAAAGGTGGTCTAAAATTTGACAATCTATCTACATGTCAGATAAAGCAACACTGTTAGTGAGGAGCTGAGCAGTCACACTTGCTGCCCAACAATCTGTATGCCAACATGCCAGGGACATTCTTGCTCATAGCTATACTACTGACTTTAGAGGAGCAAAGAAGGAGGAGGGCACGGAGGAGGGCACGGAGGAGGGCACTGGAGAGGATATACAGCACACGCATAGACCTGTTTGGCATGAGTGATTCTGAGGTGTATCGCGTCTTCAGATTCACCCCTCATGCCATCCTGGAATTAATCATAACCCTGCAGGAGGACATCACCAGCGCAACACACCGCTCACATGCAGTGTAGCCACTGGTCAAGGTCCTGGCAACACTCCATTTCCTTGCCAGTGGCTCTTTTCAAAGAACAAGTGGAGTGGTGGCTGGGATGTCACAATCCTCCATGAGCAGATGTGTTCACCAGGTTGTCCCAGCAATCCTCAGACGCATGGCCAACCAAATCATCAAACCCACCACTGAGGACCTGCGGCTGAAGGCAATGACAGATTTCTACAGAATTGCCAGATTCCCACGCACCGTGGGGGCCATTGATTGCACACATGTGGCACTCCAGCCCCCCCATGAAACAGAGCACATGTACCGCAATCGGAAGCATTGGCACTCCATCAACGTACAGGTGATAGTCGATGCCCAAGGCCTCATATGGCAAGTCCGTGCCAAACGCCCCGGATCCAGCCATGACATCTACATCTACAATCAAAGCCCCATCCCAATGGAATTCGATCAGAACATGTATGGGGACACCTGTCTGGTTGGTGAGTGACATGGGTGGCAGGCATGACTGTACCCCCCCATGATGCACACATCACAACGGGTACATGCATGACTAACATCCTCCTGTCTTTTCCCTTCCAGATGACTCTGCATATCCACTGGGACCCCATCTCATGACTCCTATCCGGAACCCCCAAATCCCGGGAGAGGAAAGATACAATGAAGCCCATGCCCAAACATGTGCAGTGTTGGAGCGCACCTTTGGCCTCCTGAAGTCACGTTTCCGATGCCTGGATAAGTCTGGGGGTACCCTGTTGTATTCCCCAAAACTTTGTGTGCCAGATCATCGGTGCCTGTTGCCTGCTGCACAACTTCGCAGTAAGAAAGGGCCTGCAGATTGACATACGTGATGACCTGACCCCCGAACCAGACAATCCCCCCCAACCTAGGATACCCCGTCTTCTGAGGGAAGAGCAGCCAGGAGACAGCTCACATTGGGCATCTTTGCACATTAAACACACACATTAATCTTGGCACAATGAGAATGCATGCATGCACACCACTGTGGTCCCAAGCACACACACCCCATATCCTCATCAAATTGGATTAGCACAAGCCCACCCTGCAGGACTTGTGAGCAGCAACGCCACGCCACGGCTCCAATTATGTCACTGTACATTCGTACACCATTCACACGGACCTGGGGATCACTTCTCCCTGGTCCTGGGGAACCCTTCTCCACCAAAAATGAGGGTGACACCCCTTTTCCGGCAGAAATATCACCCCCACATTAAAAAATCACTCACAACACAAAAAAAAAATTGCCCAGCAAAAACAAAAAATTTCCAGCAAAAAAAAAAAGGAAAAAAAAAAATCAGGCACCCACGGCCACGGCTCCTCAGGGGGGAGACTCATGGGGGGGTAATCCGGGGAAGGAGGAGCAGCCCCTGGTTTCTGCCCACCTGGCGGCCTGCCCTCCAAGGCCACGGCAATTCTGTCCACGCCAGCACTTAGTGATGCCGTATTGGCCTGGATAGCCTGGGTGAGGGCCCTCACATCCTGCCCAATGTCTGCTGTTGTAGTCTGCAGTTCGTTTAGGCAGTTTGTAAGAGCCCGGGAGTGTCAGTCCAGGTTCCCAAGCGTATCCTTTATTGAGGACAGGCTCTCCTCCATCCGCACCAAAGTCTCGCTGACCTGGTCTTCTGGGACGACTTCCTGCCTCCAGCTGATGCTTGTGGCCGGGGAGAAGGGGAGCCCCTTGGCAGGGGAGCCCTGTTGGGGGATGAGTGGGAAGGGCTACCCCTTATGGAGGGCTGGCTGCTGCCAGCCAGAGGGGAAGAGTCCTCCAAAAACAAGAGGCCACTGCCTGACATGAAATCCTCCTCCTCCTCAACCTCCTCCGAGGACTCCGGCATTGTCTGGGGGTCCTCATCAGGCTGCTGTCCTGGGGATGGTGCGGTCAGGCCAGATGGCCCAGCACCCTCCTGCACATCTGTGGATGACACAAAACATTCACAGGTTGGAGGATCCACACACTTGCCACATATTCCCTTTCACCCCCCCCCCCCACACACACACATGCTACACACCTGATAGGGCAAAAAAACGTACCTGTCCTCACAGGCTCCTGACTGGAGTCATAGCCAAGCAGGCCCTCCACTTGTTGCCTATGAAAGGTCTGGGCCACCGCATGCTCCTCCGCTGTCAGCCTAACAGGGCATGGTGGGCCCCCTCCTGTGCCCCTGGCATAGGCTGCCATCCTCCTCAGCTTCTTTCGGAACAGACGCCGAGATCATTGATTTTCTTCTCGATCCCCTCGCGTGTCGGGGTCTCCCCCCCCCAACAGAATTTACCTGGTCGGTAATCATCTGCAGAATCTCCCTCCTCCTCGCCGGGGTGCTGTTGCCACTCTCCGGGCCGTGGAGGAAACGGCCATATTGGGTAATGGCCCGGCCAATTATTTGTTTCTCCCCCAAAGAAAAATTAATCTTTCGCTTCCTCTCAGTCATACTCATACAAAAACTCTCTCACAAACAATCACACAAAAACAAGCAGGAAAAATCAAGCAACAAAACAAACAAACCAAAATCTATCAACCAAAAAGTCTCACAACCAGTCACCAAAAAACACTATCAAATATATTATCCAAAACACTAGATCAAACAAAGATCACAAAGACAAGTCACAACGCAACAAACAACAGAACAAAAGCACCTTGCTGTATAGGAAGGGATACAAAGGGATGTACTTTTGCAAAGGAAGGGCGTTTGTGTCTGTCTATTTAACCACTTAACCCCGGACCATATTGCTGTCCAAAGACCAGAGCACTTTTTGTGATTCGGCACTGCGTCGCTTTAACTAACAATTGCGCGGTCGTGCGACGTGGCTCCCAAACAAAATTGGCGTCCTTTTGTTCCCACAAATAGAGCTTTCTTTTGGTGGTATTTGATCATCTCTGCGGTTTTTATTTTTTGCGCTATAAACAAAAATAGAGCGACTATTTTTAAAAAAATTCAATATTTTTTACATTTTGCTATAATAAAAATCCCAAAAAAGATATAAAAAAGCATTTTTTTTCCCTCAGTTTAGGCCGATACGTATTCTTCTACATATTTTTCATTAAAAAAAATCGCAATTAGCATTTATTAATTGGTTTGCGCAAAATTGATAGCGTTTACAAAAAAGGGGGTCGTTTTATGGCATTTTTATTATTATTTTTTTTTTACTAGTAATGGCGGCGATCAGCGTTTTTTTTTTCGGTACTGCGATATTATGGCGGCCACATCGGACACTTTTGACACATTTTTGGGACCATTGGCATTTTTATAGCGATCAATGCTATAAAAATGCATTGTATTACTATAAAAATGCCATTGGCAGTGAAGGGGTTAACACTAGGGGGCAGGGAAGGGGTTAAGTGTGGTCCTGGTGTGTTCTAACTGTATTGGGGGGGTGGACTCACTAGGGGAAATCACTGATCTTCTGTTCATACATTGTATGGACAGAAGATCAGCGTTTCCCCCGCTGACAGAAACGAGAGGTATGTGTTTACACGCATACCTCCCGTTCCCCGCTCTGTAACGAGCAATCGCGGGTGCCCGGCGGCGATCGTACCCGCCGGGCACGCCCACGGGACTCAGGAGACATGCGCGGGCGTGCGCGCGCGCCCTACAAGCTGCTAAAGGGAGGACGTAGAGCTACGTGCTCCCACGTAGCAGTGCCACCGTCCCGCAGTAATATGACGGCGGGCGGTCGGCAATCAGTTAAGCTGTCTGCGTAGTTCACTAAGTTGCCCGGGTCCACTTCCAATTTCACTGATTGCGCCGTTCCCGAGTTGGGAACAGAGGTGCTGACCATGGTCTGCTTCTAGCGCGCATGCGCGAGCCGGCCGGCCCTTCATTTGCATTGGGTCACGGCTCATTTCAATGTAACACGCCCATGTCCTTCCCAATTTGAATTACTCCGCCTTGCGCCTCTGAAATAACGTTGCACAGGCGCAAATTTCTGCGCAAAACCTACGAGAATAGGGTGATTGCGCCGCTACATTGCGCCAGTCTAACGTAAAGGCGGTGGGCTACGCCGGTCCAATAATGCGCAGATTTACATGAATCTGGCCCAAAGTTTTTCCAACTTCATCATTAAAAACGACGTTTGCCCACACACCATCGTTTTTTAAAAATGATGAGCAAAGCGCGGTGACGTACGACGGCACTCTAAAGGGGAAGTTCCATTCAAGCTCCCATCTCTTACTTGCTTCTGAGCATGCTCTGGTTTAAAACGTCATTTTAGCCCACACACAAACATTTTTTACAACCAGAAAAACATCATTTTAAAAAACGACTTTTAAAAATGCATCATGCTCGAGTTTTGAAATACGATGTGAAGCCCACACACGATCATTTTAAATGATGTTTTTAAAAACGTTGTTTTAAATCATGCCGAAAAATGATCGCGTGTATGCGGCATTAGTCTTTTGACTAAAATGCCATTTTAGTTTTAGTCATATTTTAGTCATCTCGATTGTTTAAGTTTTAGTTGTATTTTAGTCGGCTAAAATAGTATTCATTTAGTATAGTATTCATTTAGTTGACTAAAATGTTTTAGGCCGGAATCACACTAGTGCGGTGCGAATTTCATCTCTCTTATCTTTGCAGAGAGATAACAGAATTGTTCAGCAGATTAGCTCCATTTTAGCTGCGTATTTGGAGACCTGGGAGAAGTTACAGGGGAGAGGAGAGTGGGGGGAAGTGTATTGGGCTGAATGAGACAAATCCTGAAGAGAACTAAACACATCTGTGAATCAGCTGCGTACCCATAGAAGATAATGGGCCTGAATTTGCACCTGAGCCGCACAGCAATGCCTAAAATACGCACACGTTTTTTCGTCAATGCGCAGTGCGAATGCATCGCACATATGTGAACCAGCCTCAATGAAAACAATGTATTTAGAAATGTTCTGCGTATTGGATCCGGTTTAAGCTGCACTCAATTCGCATAGGTGTGAACCCAGCCGTAGTCATTTTAGTCAACAAAATTTGCACATGGTTTGTGGTTTGCACATATCTCAAGAAGGATTTATTGCAGATCCTCTCCGAGTCTTTAAGGTTTCAAGGCTGACGTTTTGTAACTTGAACTTTCAGCTCCCCTTACATATTTTCTATGGGACTAAGGTCTGGAGATTTTGTAGGCCACTCCAGGACCTTAGTAGGTAGATAGATATGGACACCTGACAAATACACTTACTATATGATGAATAGTATGTGGACACCACTCCAAATTATTGAGTTCAAGTGAAGGGGACTGATAATGTTAAAGAGTACAAGGACAGTTTAGACTATTGTTTGTTTTTGAACTTGTGGCACCAGTTTTCCTTTTTCTGTGACTGTGTCACTGTGCACAAAGCCAGCTCCATAAAACATTTTTTTGGTGAAATGGTAGGGGTACAATGTACCCATTACCAATTCACATAGGGAAGGAGGGATCTGGGCATCCCCTTGTTAGAGGGGGCTTCCAGATTCTGTTAGGTTTCCACTTGCAGACCCCCACAACCACCAGGCGAGGGTTGTGGGGATGAAAGCCCTTGTCCCTGTCAACATGTGGACAAGGTGCTTTGGGGTCAGACCCCAAGACATCCTCCTTATTTTGAGGACATTTGGCCTGGTACGGTTCAGGAGGGGGGGGCGCTCTCTCGCCCCCCTCTTTTCCTGCAGCGTGCTCACATCCTTAAATCCTGTGACATGGGAGCGGAGGTTGAGGCTGAGTCCCGCTGTCTGTGTCAATGGATGTAGCAGTGGGAATCGGAGTGAGCCCACATGGGTACCTCCAGTTTCAGTGGGGGCACCTGATGAAGAGCAGGGGACTGGAGCACCAGCAGGGGAATCTAGAAGAAGAGGATTGGGGCTGCTCTGTGCAAAACTATTGCACAGGGCAGGTAAGTATAGACCTGTTTGTTTAAATATAAAATAAAAAGGTTTATAGCCACTTTAAATGCTTTAATGGGTTATAGTATTTTAATACATTGTGCGGTATATTACAGTATATTAAAGTGGAATTCAAGCCTAACACTAATGCCGCGTACACATGATCACTTTTTGCGATGAAAAAAAACGACGTTTTTTAAAAGGTCATTTAAATTGATTGTGTGTTGGCAAAACGTTGTTTTTTGTCTTAAAAAAAACAACAACAAAAAAATTCCAACATGCTTGAATTTTTTGTGTCGTTTTTCAAAACGTCGTTTTTTTGTGTCATAAAAAGTGATCGTGTGTGGGCAAAACGACGTTGAAAACATCGTTTTTAAACCCGCGCTTGCTCAGAAGCAAGTTATGAGACGGTGCTTCAATGGAAAAGAGTGCCGTCGAACGTGGTGTACATCACCACGCTTTGCTAGAGCTTTGTAGAAAAACGATGGTGTGTTTTGGAAAATGAAGTTTGAAAAACGTCGTTTTTTTTCATGATTGATAACGTCGTTTTTTTTCATCGCAAAAAACGACCGTGTGTACGCGGCATAACTATCCCTAAAAATGTTCCCTATCTGCTCCTGCTAACTATCCTGCCTTGTGTAAAAAAAAAAGAGGATGGAAGCACCAACAACAGTCAAGACTAGACATGTGCACTGCCTAAAAATGTTTTGGTTTAGTTTTCGTTTCATTTGTTTTTTTTTCAGAAATTCGAAAATTCGTACATTCGAAAATTGAGAATTCGGAACTTTTGTAAACTTGAAAATTTGAAAATGCAAATTCCAAATTTTCTAGATTTTTACATTTACGAATTTACGAAATTTCAAAAATGGTAACCATTTAGGAAACTGCTAGTGAGCCATAAAGGCATAAGCATTTCGATTTTGAAAGAAGTGTCAGTCAAAGTATGGTAAAAGAAATCTGGTGAAAAATAACAATAAACTGTTCACTAAGCAGAGAAGTGATCCATCACCTAAGGTACATAGTTACATAGTCAGGTTGAAAAAAGACACATGTCCATCCAGTTCAACCATAAAAAAATAAACAAACAAAATAAAAAAACACAGTACATCACATATACCCAACTCCATACCCATAGTTGATCCAGAGGAAGGCAAAAAACCCCAGCAGAGTATGATCCAATTTGAGAGGCAATCGGATTTACCCTGGATCAACTTACCTACATCTCTTAGTACTCAGTTATTATATGTACATTTAGGAAAGAATCCAGGCCCTTCTTAAAGCAATCTACTGAGCTGGCCAGAACCACATCCGGAGGGAGTCTGTTCCACATTTTCACAGCTCTTAGGCCTCGTACACACGATCGGACATATCCGATGAAAACGGTCCGCGGACCATTTCCATCAGATATGTCCTATCGGGAGTTTGATCCGATAGCGTGTACACACCATCGGATCAAATTCCCCGCCGCCGGACGGCGCGGTGACGTGGCGGTGACGCGGCGGTGACGTTGACGCCGCCACGTCACCGCCACGTCACCGCACCAGGAAGTTAAACACTTCCGCGCATGCGCCGAATCCATTCGGCGGCCGTGCAGCGGCGGTGGGGGATGACATGTCTGCTGGTAAGTGTACTAACCAGCAGACATGTCGGGCGGACAGATTCCCACCGGATAGATTTCAAAGCATGCTTTGAAATCTGTCGGGTGGAGAAATCTGTCCGCTAGCCCATACACACGAGCGGAGATGTCTGCTGAAACGGTCCATCGGACCGTTTTCAGCGGACATATCCCCTCGTGTGTACGAGGCCTTACTGTTAAGAAACCTTTCCGTATTTGGAGGTGAAATCTGTTTTCCTCCAGACGTAAAGAGTGTCCCCTTGTCCTCAGTGTTGACCGTAAAGTGAATAACTCAACACCAAGTTCACTATATGGACCCCTTATATATTTGTATATGTTGATCATATCCCCTCTTATTCTCCTCTTCTCAAGAGGGAATCAATTTAGTTCTTCTAATCTTTCCTCATAGCTGAGCTCCTCCATGCCTCTTATCAATTTGGTTGCCCTTCTCTGCACTTTCTCCAGTTCTCCGATATCCTTTTTGAGAACTGGTGCCCAAAACTAGACTGCATATTCCAGATGAGGTCTTACTAATACAGTAAGAACTTATACAGGGGCAAAATGATATCTCTGTCTCTGGAGTCCATACCTCTCTTAATACAAGAAAGGACTTTGCTCGCTTTGGAAACCGCAGCTTGGCATTGCATGCCATTATTTAGCTTATGATCCACTAAAAAACCCAGATCCTTCTCCACTACGGATCCCTTCAGTTGTACTCCCCCTATTATGTATGATGCATGCATATTCTTAGCCCCCAAGTGCATAACTTTACATTTATAAACATTAAACCTCATCTGCCACATAGTCGCCCAATTAGACAGAGCATTGAGGTCGGCTTGTAAATTGGAGCCATCCTGTAAGGACGTTATTCCACTGCATAGCTTGGTGTCATCTGCAAAGAAAGAAATGTTACTTTTGATCTCAGACCCAATATAATTTATAAATATATTAAAAAGTAAGGGTCCCAGCACTGAACCTTGGGGTACGCCGCTGATAACCTTGGACCATTCAGAGTAAGAATCATTAACCACGACTCTCTGAATTCTGTCTTTCAGACAGTTTTCTTTACAAACTGCTATATCCAATCCTGTAGGGCTTACCCTACACATGAGCTGTGTTTGGGGAACTGTATCAAACGCTTTAGCAAAATCCAAGTATCCCACGTCCACTGCCACGCCTCTGTCCAGGGTTTTACTTACCTCTTCATAAAAGGAAATCAGGTTTGTCTGGCAACTTCTGTCTTTCATGAATCCACACTGTCTGTTGCTTAAATAGTTTGTTTCCAGCAAGAACTCATCCATGTGGTCTTTTATTAAACGTTCCAGTATCTTCCCAACTATAGAAGTTAAACTAACAGGTCTATAGGTAAGGTGACCATATTTTTTAAATTAAATCCGGGGACACATTTATTTTTGTACTAGTAATGGCGGCAATCAGCGACTCTCTGCCCATCCCCTGCTGCCAACCGCCTCACAGCCTGTCAAGTCTTACTTTCCGGGCCCCCGGCTACTACTGGGTAGGGAGTGGAGGAAGATCACTGCGCCAAGAAAGGCAAGGAGATAGACAGGCGGCTGGCCGTGACTTGAAACAAGGCAGAAGAACATTTGAGCGGAGCTGAATGGGCATGCGCCCGAAACTGAAGAAATATTCCTTCCGGGATGTCTGGTCACCCTAACCTAAGGACACTTGCAAAAAACTGAAGATTCATGTTGTGGGGGGGGGGATTCCATGGATACACTATGGGGAAGACCCAGCAAAAGCTTTTTCCAGTGTCTAGTCACTTTAAAGGTCTAGAAACCGATTCCTGTGTCCTGTACTCTATGGTAAGGACAAAAAGTTTTAGGTTTACATACAGTTTAAGGGGATAGACACTTAAAGCTACACAAGCTGCCTGGACAAGCTTCAATTTGCTTTTAGCATTGCACTACACCTTCAACATTACAGAATAAGTCCATTTAAATGAAACCATCTATTACTAGATGCTGTATACCATGACCTGGATAAGTGAGAACCTTCACAGACAAAGATCAATCAAGAAACAATGAGATTTGATTATAGCAGTGAAGCTATGTGTGGGTCACCTTTTGTCTTGCGTTGCGTAATTATTAGGGTTGTCCCGATATCACTTTTTTAAGACCGAGTACAAGTACCGATACTTTTTTCCAAGTACTCACAGATACCGAATACAGATACTTTTTCTTCAATGTCATGTGGCACTTTGACAGATGGGGACTGACAGGTGGCACTGACTGGTGGCTGGCACTGATAGGCGGCACTTATGGGCACTGACTGATGACTGGCGCTGATGGATACTAATAGGTGGCACTGACAGATGGCACGTGTGGACACTGATAGATGGCACTGATTGCACTGAAAGGTGGCGCTTATGGGCACTGTAAGCACTGATAGGTGGCACTTATGGGCACTGATAGCACTGATAGGTGGCACTTGTGGGCACTGATAGGTGTCATTGATTGCACTGATCGGTGGCACTTGTGGGCACTGATATATGGCACTAATAGGAGGCACTGATTGCACTGATAGGTGGCACTGATTGCACTAATAGGTGGCACTTGTGGGCACTGATAGGTGGCACTTGTGGGCACTGATTGGTGGCACTTGTGGGCACTGATCACACTGATAGGTGGCACTTGTGGGCACTGATAGGTGGAACTTGTGGGCACTGATATATAGCTCTCCACTCAGATCCCCCTAGTCCTTGTGTGCAGTGAGCCTTTTGTGTGTCTCTCCCATGGTGAGCCCGGCCATCAATAACCAGGACAGAGGACAAGGATGAGGGCTGAGCACCTAAAACTCTGTGGTCACAGGTTCTATTCACAAGGAGCGATGTACGGTCCGCACGTTCTCCCGCCTTCTTCTCCTCATCTTGCACCCGGATTTGTTCCGAAGGGAAAAAAAATGGCGTGGCTGTCCCAGTGGCCGGGGTTGTTGGTTGAAGAACCCCCGAACGAGAACCCGGTAGTAGCCATGTTTTTTTTCTGAGGAGAGCACAGGAAGCACCGAGACAAGCGCACTCTGATGACTTCAGTGAATGCCGAGTCGTGCTCAAGATACAGTGGCACTTAGTGATTGTGAAATAAAACATTAAAAGAATCTGGTGAAGCATTGGTAGCATTTGCGCGAGTACAAGTACTCGCGCAAATGCTAAGTATCGGTCCTGATACCGATACTAGTATCGATATCGGGACAACCCTAGTAATTATTATTTAGCCCTAGTTGGTATGCTTGGGTGATGTGGTTCTATTTCTCTTAATTTGTGTGTTTGTGCTTTTGTAAAAAAATCCAAAGTAAAGTCAATTTTTTTTCGTTTATTACAGAGGAAATGAACAGAAATATATCAATATCCCTTATATTCCAGGACAACTATGTGAAAACTGTGCAGGTGCCTGTACAGAGGAAGGTTTATGCAGTAAGTCATTTTTTCTTTCCACTAGAGATAATGGAGGCAATTCAACATAACATTTCTGGCTGGCTGAATATTGCCTTCTCTCGCTGTCCCTTTAACTTCTGCTGTTTTGGCTTAGACTGCTGAGTAGGCCTCCTGCTGTACAGGTCCTCCCATGCTAGACAGGGTGTCTGCCGAATAAGACTGAAGGATGGTGAAGATCCTCCTAATCAGCTTCTTCTGCTTCCTTTCTCAGCTCCAGCCTGGAGGCAGAGCCCACACATTCCCCCACCCAGCCCCAGGGTCCCCTCCCAGGCCTCACGATCCTCATCTCAGCACTCCATCCTCCAACCAGTGAAAAAAACACTGACCAGGCTCTTCAATATTTACCTTCTGAGCTGTCCTTGCCCAGGGATTGGCAGAGATCCCTTGAATATGCAGAATTTCCGCTCTACACTCCCTCTCACTAAGTTCTGGAACTTTCGAGAAGCCGGGGTAGGTAATAAATTCTCAGCCTGCAAATTCTGCCAATGGTCCTAAATCTGAATCCACAGCAATTGCACAGACTCACTTAACCACTTGACCACTGGGCACTAAAACCCCCTTCCTAACCAGACCAATTTTCAGCTTTCGGTGCTCTCACAATTTGAATGACAATTACTCAGTCATACAACATTGTACCCATTTGAATTTTTTGTCCTGTTTTTCACACAAATAGAGCTTTCTTTTGGTGGTATTTGATCACCTCTGGGTTTTTTATTTTTTGCGCTATAAAAGAAAAACGACTGAAAATTCTGTAAAAAATAAAATAAAAAATCTTGTTTCTGTCATATTAGCGGGTTATTTCTCACACACAGCATATGCATACCACAAATTACACCCCAAAACACATTCTGCTATTCCTCCCGAGTATGGCGATACCCCATGTGTGAGACTTTTACACAGCGTGGCCACATACAGAGGCCCAACATGCAGGGAACGCCATCAGACATTCTGGAGCACCCAGACCAATTCTGACATTCCTCTCCTACATGTAAAAATCACCATTTATTTGCTAGAAAATTACATAGAACCTCAAAACATTATACTGTATATGCTTTTGTTAGCAAATACCCTAGAGAATACAATGGCGGCCATTACAACTTTTTATTTCGCATGGTATTTTCGTAGCAATTTTTTGAACGCGTGTTTTAAAAAAAAAAACAGTTTTGTGCTAAAAAAAAAAAAAAAAGTTAGCCCATTTTTTTTTCATAATGTGGAAGATTAAGTTACGCCGAGTAAATAGATACCCAACATGTCACCCTTCAAAATTGAGCACAATGATGGAATGGCGCCAAACTTCGCTACTTAAAAATCCCCATAGGCGACGCTTTAATTACTTTTATTGGTTACATGTTTTTAGTTACAGAGGAGGTCTAGGGCCAAAATTATTGCTCTCGCTCTAACGTTCGCAGAGATACCTCACATGTGTAGCTTGAACACCGTTTTCATATGTGAGCGGGACTTACGTATGCGTTCGCTTCTGCATGCGAGCACACGGGGACAGGGGTGCTTTAAAAAAATGGGTATTGCAGAGTATTTGGGTATTGCAGAGTATTTGGGTATTGCAGAGTATTGGGGTATTGCAGAGTATCGTGCAGGGTATTGGGGTATTGCAGAGTATTGGGGTATTGCAGAGTATTGCGCAGGGTATTGGGGTATTGGAGAGTATTGGGGTATTGCAGAGTATCGCGCAGTGTATTGGGGTACTGCAGGGTATTGGGGTACTGCAGGGTATCGCGCAGGGTATTGCACAGTATTGGGGTACTGCAGAGTATTGGGGTATTGCAGAGTACTGGAGTACTGCAGGGTACTGGGGTACTGCAGAGTACCGGGGTATTGCAGAATACTGGGGTATTGCAGGGTACTGGGGTACTGCAGAGTATTGGGGTATTGCAGAGTATTGGGGTATTGCAGGGTACTGGGGTACTGCAGGGTACTGGGGTACTGCAGGGTATTGGGGTACTGCAGAGTATTGGGGTACTGCAGGGTACTGGGGTATTGCAGGGTACTGGGGTATTGCAGAGTATTGGGGTACTGCAGGGTACTGGGGTACTGCAGGGTACTGGGGTATTGCAGGGTACTGGGGTACCGCAGAATACTGGGGTATTGCAGAGTACTGGGGTATTGCAGAGTACTGGGGTATTGCAGGGTACTGGGGTATTGCAGAGTACTGGGGTACTGCAGAGTACTGGGGTACTGGGGTACTGGGGTATTGCAGGGTACTGGGGTATTGCAGAGTATTGGGGGATTGCAGGGTACTGGGGATTGCAGGGTACTGGGGTACTGCAGAGCTGGGATGGATGGAGGGATGGCTGGATCTGTGACTGCATTTGTTACAGATCCAGCCACAGCACAGCTGCTGACACCCCGCTCCCCCCCTCTCCTCGCACACTGTACCGAACGGTACAGAGAGGAGACACAGGAGAGGGAGGAACCGGCGTCATCAAATGATCCGTGTCATCAGTGATCCGTGATGCGCCGGGTCTTCTGGACCCGGCGAGCACGGACACTTCTGCGAGCACGGACACTTCCGCAAGCAATCGCAGAAGTGAAGGACGACGTCCCAGGGACGTCATCCCAAAATAACTCTGCCGCGCTGTAGCAGTATTTTTGCTATAGCGCGGTCGGAAAGAGGTTAAAGGATCGCTAAAGGAATTTTTTTTTTAGCTAAATAGCTTCCTTTACCTCAATGCAGTGCTGTTTTCATGTTCTCATTGTTCGTTTTTGCTTTGAAGTTACTGTAATTCTGCTCTGATCTCCACACTTCCTGGTTGTCTGGCTCCTTATGAAAAATCTCATGGCAGCTTTTCACTGTGGTCCAAGCTGTGTGTCTAAATCTCCTCAGAACCAATCAGATTAATTTTAAAAACAAAACACTGCCCTGGGATTCAATTTAAAAACCAAACACTGCCCTGGATTTGTTTGTTTTTGTTCTGTCTTTCTCGCTACTTCACATAAACACAAAACCAGTTTAAATCTATTTTTAATCATTTTGAAAAGGAATCAGTTAACTTTTATGTCTCTATACCCTGTAAACAGTCATTTTAGCAAAAAAAATGTTTTCCTTTAGTGATCCTTTAAGCTACTGTGAATCAACAAAATTTTCCTACCAACTATGTACACAAGAGGGTGCTACAGGTAATTAAGGCTGACCTTCACCATAGTGTATATTTATACTGCCCTTCCTCCTCCCCCATGCCTGTATATCAATTTATGTATTTATTTTTTTCTGAGACAATTATTAGTGCCTAGGCAAGAATGACATTTGCGGGACCTCAGTAAGCAGGGTGGCTCATCTGTGCATGAGTGGGTTTTACCCACGCATGCACTAAGATGCATTATAGAGTTTCAAACAGTGGCGGTGCGTCCATAAGGGTGCACAGACTTTGCCCCCTCTCTCCATCCTCTCCCTCTATCACCAATACATTCAAGCAATGAATGAATCTATCTATGGCTGCAGCTGACACCCCCTATTCAGGCTCCAGGACCCTTTTCAGGTTCTGGGCGCCTGAATTACAGTAGTGGGATATTTTTGTCTTTAAAGCACCTAATTAGAGCCATTAGCGCTAATTGGCATCAAAAAAGGTGAACCACGAACGCCATACTGGGTGCTCGCAGTTCACTCAGCTGTGTGTTAGGAAACACTGAACCGCCTCTCCGCCAATCAGGTGCTCGGGCCTGTTACCTATCACCTGATTGGCTGAAATGACAGAAGTTGTGATTTGGACACATATCAGGAATTCAATGGAGAGGACAGGAGGAGCGTGCTGGAGATGGGTACAGTGACATCGTTTGATGGGCACAGTGGCAGCGTTTGATGGGCGCAGTGGCAGCATTTGGGGCATAGTGGCAGTGGTTGATGAGCAAGGTGGCAGTATTTGGGGCACAGTGACAGCATTTGAGGGGCACAGTAGCAGCATTCAATGGGCACAGTGGCAGCATTCAATGGGCACAGTGGCAGCGTTTGATGAGCACAGTGGCAGCATTTGATGGTACGGTGGCATCATTCAATGGGCACAGTGGCAGCGTTTGATGAGCACAGTGGCAGCATTTGATGGTATAGTGGCAGCGTTTGATGTTTATTTTTTTCAGAGTTTTTTAGTTTGTTTGCACCCACAAAAAATGTGCATTTGGGGCACAGTGGCAGCGTTTGATGGACACAGTGGCAGCATTTGGGGCAAAATGACAGCGTTCAATGGGCACAGTGGCAGCGTTCAATGGGCACAGTGGCAGCATTTGATGGACAGTTGGACACAGTGGCAGCATTTGGGGCACAGTGGCAGCATTTGGGGCACAGTGGCAGCTTTTGATGGGCACAGCGACAGCATTTGGCACAGAGGCAGCGTTGGTTGGGCACAGTAGCAACGTTTGATGGGCGCAGTGGCAGCATTTGGGGCATAGTGGCAGCATTTGATGGGCAAAGTGGCAGCATATGGGGCACAGTGGCAGTGTTTGATCGGCGCAGTGGCAGCATTTGGGGCACAGTGGCAGCATTTGATGGACACAGTGGCAACATTTGGGGCACAGTGGCAGCATTTAATGGGCACATTGGCAGAATTCAATGAGCACAGTGTCAGCGTTTGATGGTACAGTGGCAGCGTTTGATGGTTTTTTTTTCAGAATTTTTTAGTTTGTTTGCACCCCTAAAAAATTGGCATTTGGGGCACAGTGGCAGCATTTGATGGACACAGTGGCAGCGTTTGATGGACACAGAGGCAGCGTTTGATGGGCACAGAGGCAGCATTTGGGGCACAATGGCAGCGTTCAATGGGCACAGTGGCAGCGTTCAATGGGTACAGTGATGGATACAGAGGCAGCATTTGGGGCACAGTGGCAGCTTTTGATGAGCGCAGTGGCAGCTCTTGATGGGCACAGTGGCAGAGTTTGATGGGCACAGTGGCAGCGTTTGATGTTTGTTTTCTTGAGAATTTTTCAGTTTGTTTGCGGTCCCCAAAAAATTTTGAGCACCAATGGCCACTGGCTTCAAACCTTCCTGCAATTTACTTCCTGCCCATAACCCAGGCATGCAGGCAATATGATGCGTTTAGCTTAGAATGTCCCTCCTCCCCCCTCCAAATGAAAGACAAAATGCCCATGAAGTTTTCGAGGGTGTATGACATCATTTTGACCTTGGCTGGAAAGCAAGTGAAGAAATCTAAAAGAAAAAAGGCTAAAGCAACGCAATACTTATCTTATTTAATAATGCTAGCCATATAAGGATTACAAATAGTTCATGTTGAGTAGTTGGTAGTTGATTGAGAGAGTTTAGTTTTGTGTCAAAAGAAATAAACCTGTGCTTCAATGATTTCAGCCAATTACTGCTGGTACCTCGATGTTTATGAAGAGTGTAAAGATATGGAGGACATGTGTGATGAGTCAGAGGAAAGTATGGAAGACGACATGAAAGTGAGAAATATATGCAAAGAAACTTGTATCTGCAATAGGAAACTGGGACACACTGAGGAACTGTATTAGATATCTCTTACCTTTAAAGATCTTGTATATCAAAAGCAATTAAAATTGCAAAGCAGAAGGCATTAAAATATTCATGGGAAAAAATAAATAAAGTTGGATATCAGATTCAATTTGTGTGATTGTTTTGCCTTTAGTATTTGATTAAAGTACATGTAACACTAAGTGCTAGAATCTCATTAAATCATTACCATGTTAATGTCATTTCAAAATTGATTTTCAATATTTTTAAATCTGCAGCTTTCAATAAAATAATACTCAGCAACCTTGCCAATAAATGTCGTTGTTTAGGCACTTCCTTTTGTTGGGTGACAATGCTCTTTTCCAGTTTTCAAATTGTGCTCCAGTGTTGTCCAATGGAGACTGGCCTTTTCAATACAACTTACACACCTATAGCCCATTGTTGTCATACATGGCGTGCATATGAGAAAGGAAGCAGCTGCTAAGAAGCTGCACAGGATTAGCAGCACTGAGATGCAACTAAGAATAAAAAAAGTGAAAACTGTATTTTATTTAACCACTGGCCAATTTTTCAGACTATGGCCCGGATTCACCTAGGACTTACGCCGACGTATCTCGAGATACAATATAATCAAACCGTTGTATTAAAGCAAACCCCCCATGCAAAAACACACTACAAGCGCTTTTGGAAGAAAAAAAACTAATAGGTGATTCAATGAGCCAAAAATCCAAACTAGCCACTCTAAATGACTGCAGCTGCTACCATTATAACTTGGTTCACGGACCAGTTTAACACATCAATAGCTGGGTAAAAAATGAATAAAACCTGAATATGTCAGAATTATATCACAATCAACCAGGCAGCGCTGGACATATGCAACATTTAAACTTTAAACAAATAAATATACAAATATTGAATATTGTCCTTGGAATAGAAAAGTTCTTAAATGAAGAATGGCAGTCTTTAATGCAAATATTGGACTGAACAATCCTTATTCAGACAAAGTCCACTATAGCCCAAGATGATAGGTTTGGAAAGACACCGCTTCACGTCTGTGCTCATAGAAGAAAGAGGGGGGTGTGTGAGAAAAGAGAACCCCCTCTTGAGTAGCCTCTTACCGCAAAGAAAATTTATATCAGCGTGTCACAGGTGCAATCTCAGCCTCAATCACTGCTCAGCGTCTCTGAATGGCTCAGGGTTCATACATGAAAAAGATGGTAGGAAACAGACACATAGCGTGATCCTGCTTAAAAATCTTTAATCGCCCAATAAAAACGTCATCCAATACACTCACATGTATAAAACTTTAAAATGGCATATCTCACTGATTTACCCAAATCGGGTCAGGTTAACCACATCACCAAACGCTCATTGCTGGTCAAGCTGCGAGGAGGGGAGTGATCTCTAATGCCGACTGACAATCAGACTGCTTCACTTGGTTCAGCCCTGACTAGTTTCATCCCAAGGGATATCATCTGAGGGTGGAGCCAAGTGTCATGCATTACTGCTTTATACCCAGGAGCAAATTGCTTGCATTGCATCAGGCATCAATCCCCAGCTGACAGCTACATCAACAGAGGACAGAATGACACAGCAATGTGCAAATCAAGGGACACAGTATATTTGACAGTGTGACAATCTTTACAGAGTGCACAGAATACAAAACAGCAGAGTGCTGTCCTTGGCTGGAAACTGCCGGCTGATCATTTACATCCGCCGGAATTATACTAGCAGACAAAAACAGCATTCAGCATAAAAACCATATCAATAATTAAAAAAATACCAATCAAATAGTCCAAAGCGGGTGTGCCCATATGAACTGGGCACAGTCACTTTAGACAAAAAATTATGATCATGGTGTTAGTGAGAAAAAATAAATAAAATATATATATATGTAACATAAGATATAGGAATTTAAATGTATACCTTGCACCATACATTGTACAATGCATATTACCGATCAGATTGAATTGGATAGAATTCAACCAGACATAGAATGGTGCAATATTCACCTCTATTTAGGAGAAATAAATCATACATTTCAAACATGATGCATTCCCAATTCGTTCAAGAATGTATACAAAATAGATTAAATACCTAAAAATTGTAAGAGATGCTAAAAAAATACTAGACTAATAAAATTAAAAAAAAAAAAAAAAAAAAATTATTATTTTTTTTTTTTTTTTTTTTTTTTTTTTTCCTTCCTGACATAAGGAATACCTGATAGGTGTATGGAATAAATATATAAAATGATATATAAGTATGAAATTATATATAAGAATATGTGTATAAATGTATAACAATGGATAGAGATATGTGATAATGCATAAAGCACAGTCGCAGAAAAAAAGGTAATAAAGACGACAAAGGATGCATGCCGATCAATAATCGCTTATGAAACAATTTACATCCAATTCGACGTTTAAGCCAGAAGGGGTGAGCGTATTCATTAAATAAATCCAACGGGTCTCGCGTTTAGAGATTTCCCTCACCATGTTGGAACCCCTCCAATTTGGACAAATACTCTCTATGCCCCAAAACTTTAAGCCCGAAGGATCTTGTCCATGGAATTTTTTTAAATGGAGGGATACGCTATGATCTTTGTACCCGATCTCTATATTGTATATATGTTCTGAAACGCGTTTCTTTAGTTTCCTTTTCGTGCGGCCCACATACATTAGGTTGCATGGACACTGCAAAACGTAGACCACATGAGTTGTACTGCATGTGATAAAATCCTTAATTTTAAAATTCATATTGTTCCCCGTCGATGTAAATTCAGTCAATCCCCGAATAGGTGAATTTATCTTAGCACAGGTCTTACACCTTCTGCAGGCATAGAAACCAGCGCAGTCCCAAAACATGGTTGGTCTAACTGGTGGGTCCAGTACTTTCTTTACTATCTTGTCTCCAAAATTGGGGGCTTTTCTATATATGAAAGCAGGATTTTTTGGCACCACATTCTGTAAGGTTTTGTCCATTTGGAGTATGTGCCAGTGTTCTTTGAAAATTTTCTCGATGTCCCTATATTGGTCATGGAAATTTGAAATGAAGCCCCATTCATGTTTTGAACTTTGTATTTGTGCCTTATTTTCCAGACATACCGATCTTGGTGTGGCACCTACGTCATTGATAATTTTATTTAGGGTCGACTCATTGTAACCTTTCTGAATAAAGCGAGATTTAATAATTGCAGATTGAGATTGAAAATCTGAGTCGGATGTACAATTTCTCCTTATTCTCATTATTTGTCCTTTAGGAATGTTATTGAGCCAATGTGGGTGGTGTCCACTGGAGATTGGAAGATAACTATTCCTGTCGGTAGGCTTAAAATAGACATTGGTAATTAACTTGTCTCCATCTCTTAATAGATTTACATCGAGAAAATGGATTTTGTCTTTACTGAACTCATAGTCTAACACAATATTGTTACTGTTGTTATTTAGTTCAGTCATGAATGCATGTAGTGAACATTCAGTGCCTTCCCATAGGAACACTAGGTCATCTATATACCTTTTGTACAATAATAGCTGGTCTCTCTTTTTAGAAAAGACCACTTTGTCCTCCCACTCCCCCATGAACAAATTGGCCAAGCTTGGAGCAAACTTGGCTCCCATGGCCACTCCTTTGCGCTGGGAATAAAAGTGTTGGTTATACCAAAAGTAATTGTGGGACAGGCAGAAATCTAAAGCCTGTCTCAAAAACACTTTCTGTTCGAAAGGTAAGTCGTCCCTCTGACATAGGGCCCAATTGAGTGCTAGTAAAGCGTCGTCATGCTGGATAATGGTATATAACGAGGATACGTCAGCGGTCACGAGAAACACATCCTGTTTATCAGATAGATCTATATCACTGATAATTTGCAGGAGGTTACGAGATACGCCGTCGTAAGTACAAATGTGCACCGTCAAATCTATGCGCCGATTCACAAAGCTAGATACGTCGAAAAATAAGGCTTCAGCCGCCCGACGTAACTTGCCTACGCCGGCATATCGTGGGCGCATAGTTACGCTGGACGGCGTTCCCATTATAACCACTTGCCTACTGTGCACCTACACCCCCTTCCTGCCCAGACACATTTTAGCTTTTGGCACTGCGTCGCTTTAACTGACAATTGCACGGTTGTGCGACGTGGATCCCAAACAAAATTGACGTCCTTTTTTCCCCCACAAATAGAGCTTTCTTTTGGTGGTATTTGATTGCCCGTGCGGTTTTTATTTTTTTGCTCTATAAACAAAAAAAGAGCGACAATTTTGAAAAAAGACACAATATTTTTTGCTTTTTGCTATAATAAATATCCCATTTAAAAAAAAAAATTATCTCAGTATAGGCCGATACGTATTCTTCTACATATTTTTGGTAAAAAAAAAATCGCAATAACCGTATAATGACTGGTTTGTGCAAAAGTTATATTGCCTACAAAATAGGGGACATAATTATGATTTTTTTTAATTTATTTATTACTAGGAATGACAGCAATCTGCGATTTTTTTCGGGACTTCGACATTATAGTGGACACATCGGACACTTTTGACACATTTTTGGGACCATTCACATTTATACAGTGAACAATGCTATAAATATGCATTGATTACTGTATAAATGTAACTGGCAGGGAAGGCGTTAACCACTAGGGGGCAGGAAAGAGGTTAAATGTGTAGCCTAGTTTGTGTTCTAACTGTAGGGGGAGGGGGGTGACTGGGGGAGGTGATCGATGTGTCCCTATGTACAAGGGACACAGATCGGTCTCCTCTCTCCCTGACAGGGAAGTGGAGCTCTGTGTTTACACACAGAGCTCCACGTCCCAGCTCAGATACTCGGCAATCGCGGGTGCCCGGCGACCATCGCGGCCGCCGGGCACGCGCACGGTGTTCTCAGTGACGCGATGCACAGGTGTTCTCAGTGACGCGGCTTTAAATGACAAGACGTCATATGACGTCCTGCCAGAACAATAGAGAACAATCGGGTATTAAGTGGTTAAATATGCAAATGAGTAAGATACGCTGATTCACGAACGTACTTGCACGTTTTACACGATTTGCGTAAGGGTTACGTCCGGGGGGAAAGTAATTCCTCATATAGGAGGCACAACCTATGCAAAGGTATGGACCAGAGAACGCACGCCGTCGATTTTTACACCGTTTATGTAGTACATGAATAGGGCTGTGCGTAGGTTACGTTCACGTCGTAGGTAGTGTATTGACGTATCTTAGGCAGCTATTTTGACGTGACTGTGAGCATGCGCACTGGGATGCGTCCAAGAGACTACACTTGCACAGTTAGTTTTTTTAAGCTCAGCCCATCATTTGCATGGGGTCACGCTTCATTTAAATTTTTCACGCCCACTTCCACCCCACTTACACCTACTTTGACTTACGTTGGCTTACACCGACAACTATATGCTACGCCGGTGCAAAGTTGAGAGCATTTGCTTTGTGAATACCAAGCTTGCCTCTCAATGTTGCGCCGGCGTAGCGTAAAGAAGATACGCTACGCCCGCACAAAGATGCGCCAAGGTACGTGAATCTACCTGTATGTGTCTGCAAGTTAAAAGCATTTTTTTTTTTTTATAGAAAATTACTTAGAACCCGCAAACATTATATATATATATATATATATATATATATATATATATATATATATATATACAGTATATATTTCTTACACCCTAGAGAATAAAATGGCGGTCGTTGCAATACTTTGTCACACCGTATTTGCACAGCAGTCTTACAAGCATGCTTTTTTTGGAAAAAATACAAATTTTTCAGTAAAAAAATAAGACATCGGTAAAGTTAGCCCAATTTTTATTTTATATTGTGAAAGATAATGTTACACTGAGTAAACTGATACCCAACATGTCACGCTTCAAAATTGCGCCCGCTCATGGAATGGCGACAAACTTTTACCCTTATGATTAAAATGCAGCTCTGAAATTAAGAGAGACCAAATCGCACAAAGTGAGATGTGCCTCAATGTGCAAAAACTGAGACATAAATAAATAAGTCCACATAAAGTCCATTCAAAAGACCATGGAATGTGATAATCAAATCAGACGTCATCTCATAAGCCTTCTTACAAAGGTGTAAGGAAGAATACTCTTACCAGAATCAGTGGATCTACTTGTTAGGCAAATCGTTAGAGAGTGTGAAATCCCAATGGCAATTCGCATCAACTGGTATGAAGACTCTGGATAAACCACACAAATCTCAGGTGGCAACTCGTTTAAAGGAAATCCCAGGCTCGAAGGGACTCTGAGTTCACTGGATATCCCTGTGGTCCTCAGATGATGATGAAGTAACCTCCAATCTAGGAATCCTTTTCAGGACTGAAGGATATCATGATGGGAAAAAAACTCCAGTTGAAGTACTTGTACAAAACGCGTCCGGATGGTACACCACTCCACTTATTGCCCTTTTTTAAACATATTTTTTTTATTGTGATCACTTTTAAGTCTTGTTGGTTTTTCAATAAACACACATTTAATAGCACCTCAACTTTTTTTCCCATTTCTTCTATGTTGTGGTTGATTGAGTTGCTGTTTGGAGTTTTTTTCCATCATGCCATCCTTCAGTCCTGAAAAGGATTCCTAGATTGGTGGTCACTTTATCAACATCTAAGGACCACAGGGATATCCAGTGAACCTAGAGTCTCTTCGAGGCTGGGATTTCCTTTAAACGAGTTGCCATCTGCGATTTATGTGTCTTCATACGATGTGAATTGCCATCGGGATTTCACTTGCTCTAATGATCTGCCTAACACGTAGATTCATTGATTCCTGTAAGAGTATTCTCCCTTACTCCTTTGCAAGAAGGCTTATGAGATGACCCTAAGGCCGCGTACACACGAGGGGATATGTCCGCTGAAAACGGTCCGATGGACCGTTTCAGCAGACATCTCCGCTCGTGTGTATGGGCTAGCGGACAGATTTCTCCACCCGACAGATTTCAAAGCAAGCTTTGAAATCTATCCGGTGGGAATCTGTCCGCCCGACATGTCTGCTGGTTAGTACACTTACCAGCAGACATGTCGGCTCCCACCACCGCCGCGCCGCTGCCGAATGGATTCGGCGCATGCGCGGAAGTGTTTTACTTCCTGGTGCGGTGACGTGGCGGTGACGCGGCGGCGTCAACGTCACCGCCGCGTCATCGCCACGTCACCGCGCCGTCCGGCGGCGGGGAATTTGATCCGATGGTGTGTACACGCCATCGGATCAAACTCCCGATCGGACATATCCGATGGAAATGGTCCGCGGACCGTTTTCATCGGATATATCCGATCGTGTGTATGGGGCCTTATTGTTACACGTCTGATTTGATTGTCACATTCCATGTCTTTTGAATGGATTTTATGTGGACTTATTTATTTATGTCTCACTTTTTGCGATTTGGTCTCTCTTATTTTCAGCACTGCATTTTAATTATGGTTGTATTAGAATTGTTTTCACGTTTTGTGCAGCTGCACTTATTTGGTTTGCACTTTCACCTGTTGTTTCGCACCTTTGGCTTAGTTTTTGGACTATATTTCCCCTCTTATTCTCAAACTTTTATCCTTAAAAATCTCCATAGGTGACATTTAAAAATTTCTACAGGTTACATGTTCAGAGTTACAAAGGAGATCTAGTGCTAGAATTATTACTCTTGCTTAAACGATCACAGAGATACCTCACATGTGTGATTTGAACAACGTTTACATTTGTGATCGCGAGTTACAGTACGTGTGCGCATGCAATCAGCGGGACGAGTTGCTTTAAAAATAATTTTTTGATTATTTACTTTACTTTTCGTTTTTACTCTGTCCTTTAAAAAAAAAAATTGGGTCACTTGTATTCCTATTTTAAGGAATGTAAACATTCCTTGTAATAGAAAAAAGCATGATAGGACCGCTTAAATATGAGATCTGGGGTCCAAAAGACCTTAGATCTCATATTTACACTAAAGTGGCATAAAATAAAAATGAAATGTCATTTTCTTTTTTTTTCCCCTTTAAGAGTATTGGGCGGAAGTAATGTTTGATGTTGCTTCCACCCTCCATTGCTATAGAGCCGAGTGGGGGGCCATCTCTCTCTCACTTGGCATCCAGGCAGTAAGGAGAAAGGACGTGATCGTCTCCACTGCACCGCTACTGACGGCTCCGGGTAAGCGGCGTAGACAACCGGAGCTCAGCAGGAGGGGGAGACTCTCCCACCCAATATAAGTGATCTTGCGGAAAATCCCCTGGTGAGACCACTTTTATCTGAAAGAGGCTCGTCTGCCTTTTTTTTAAATACCAGGGTTATGGCAGCTAGCTGCTGCCCTAACAACAGTATTTAACATCAAAGTAGTGACGTATAACGACGGCGGGTGGTCCGTAAGTGGTTAAAATAGTTAGTTGTTTATTACTAGAGATGAGCCGAACAACCCCGGTAAAGTTCTCACCAGAACAACCGAACATCAACCAAAAAGTTCAAACCTGAACACCGAACCCCATTGAAGTCTATAGGACCCGAACTTGAAAAATCCCCATTTTGAAGCCTTATATGCAAGTTATTGGCCATAAAAAGGTTATGGGGGCTCGGGAAGTGTCCTGGAGGACATGTATCAATGCAAAACATTATTTTTTTTTTAATTCCTTTATTTAAAAAAAAATTAAATTATGTCCCCTGATGTAGATCCAACGCCAACCCCCCAAAAAAAGAAGAAAAGAACGTTTTACCGTCAATGAAGGCTGACTGCATACCGCAGGCTCCGCTGTTTGACAGTACTTGTATAAGTAAGGTATGGAGCCACCTGGCGACGTTACCTGGTGATTCTGCCCCTTTGTGACATCACCGACTAGTGCATGCTGAGTCACTCCACCCTGTTTTTTTCTGGTCCAGCAGTGGTGGTTTGTGGTGGATCTACATTGGGGGCACATTGTTTTTTTTATTAATTTTTTAATAAAGGAATTAGCATAGCATACATTGTACCCCCACCCATTCACCCAAAAAAGTGTCAAAAATAAATGTTTTTTTGACACCTTCTTGGGTGGGGGTACAATGTATAATATGCCAACTTATTCACATGGGGGTGCCGGGAACTGGGGGCCCCCTTGTTAACAGGGGCTTCCAGATTCCAATAACTCCTCTGCTCACAGACCCCCACAACCTCAGCCCAGGCTTGTTGGGTGGAAGCCATTGTCCTCAAAGCACCCACCCCCCATGTTGAGGGCATGTGGCCTGGTATGGTTCAGGAGAGGAGCGGCACCCCCCCCCCCCATTTCCTGGCCTGCCAGGCTGCATACTGGGATAAGGGCCTGGTATGGAATTTGTGGGGGACCCCACTCTGTTTTGTTTTATTTGACATCTGACAGCTGACTCATTCGTTGTTAAGGACATAGCGGCTGGCTTCCCAGCCCTGCTCCTATCAACATATTGACTAAGCCCCCTCGGACGCACAGAAAATTCAGGTGTTCGGCAAAAGAACGATGTTCGAGACAAACTTTTGCTGGGCCTGAACTCGCCCAACACTATTATACTATACAGCACTTTATAAAATTAAATGTCACCCATGTTAAGGATCATATCTTCTTTAATGATTTAGTAAGAAGTTAGACTCTCATATTTGTGCCACAAGTCACAACTAATAAAGCAACAAAATGTATTCACATAATTTGTACCTAAAACATATAATAACATATAAAAGGTTATTAATAAAAGTCTAGAGAACCCACTCAGATAGAACCTTTAATAACACATATGATAAATCCAGATTTCTGAGCTACATGAACAAAAAAAACTTATGGACACCTGCTGCTACAAGAGGCAAAAAGCAAGTGGAAGATTGCTCAATAAAACCTTCAACAGTAGCAAAGCCTATCACCCAATCCAAAACTATGTAAAATAAATCCTTTAATCCTTTAGACTTGTTAATAAATAAACTTTAGGTTCACGTAAATGTCCACACTTCTAGTGCTCAGTTTTGCATGTTCATATTCACACCACATGCATGCAGATGTGTTGAGTGATAATTCCCCATATCATTGTAGCGTCATCTCCGTGAGGGCCGCTGGAAAATGTCTGACCCCAAAGGTTGCCCTGACCTTGCAAGTCTCCCGACATCTCTGGCACCCAGGGTTCGGACATATTTCAAAGTGATAATGCAATTACACAAACACCAGATGGTAGAAAAGTAAACACATATTTTACTTAAGATTCTTGAAGCACATAAGAACAAGAATGGCAGATATTTTTTAAACTCTTACGCTTGTTACACGTTGTTAGAGCATTATCTCCACAGAGATGATACCTCAACAAACCAATAGCTTAAGAAACACTCTATGACCCTAATGCCTCGTACACATGACCTTTTTTCCTGTCAAGAAACAAAAACTGAATTTTCCCGACGTGATTCCTCTCAAGCCTGCCTTGCATACAGACGTTCATGCCGACCAAAGTGAGGTGACATACAACATGTACGACGGGACTATAAAGGGGAAGTTCCAATTAAATAGTGGAACCATTTGGGCTGCTTTTACTGATCCTCCTATTAGTAAAAGTTTGGTGAGAGACGATTCGCGCTTTTCAGTGTTCATGCTTTTAAGTACATTTTCTGTTGTTCAGTAGGTACTTGTGGGTTTGTATCTGTCTTTCAGTGCATGTAGTCAGTTTGTAACTGTTCTTTCAGTGCATTGTTGTCTGCTCGTTACTGATTTTCAGGTTGTTCTTCATAGGCCTTGTTGTTCTTCAGTGCGTTCTTTTAGTTCGTTCTGACCAGCCCACCATGTTCTAGCCATGTTGCGGGAACGTACTCGTCATCGAGTACGTGGTGTGCCTGGTGTTGGGCTTCATGCTTTAACCCAAGTCCAGTCCATGAACAGGGTGAGGAGGAGTTCATGGACCAAGAATTGGTTGCTCCAGCAGGACCAATTCTGTCACATGCCTTTTTTGCGGGAGATCCAGGAGAATAACCCTGATGACTATAGGAATTTTCTCTGTATGACGGACCCCGTTTTTTCAGCATCTGTTGGCTTTGGTGTCCCCCCTTTATCACGAGGCAAGACACCGTTATGTGGTAAGCCATCACTGCTAAGCAGAGGCTAGTTGCCACACTGAGTTACATGGCGACTGGGAGAAGTCTGTAGGACCTCAAGTTCTCAACAGGCATCTCCCCCCAGGATCTGGGGATCATTATACCAGAGACCTGCCATAATTTAAGTTCTGCAGGAGGACTATATTAAGGTAAGTTTTCTCCTTTAACCCCCCTGCCGGTATCCCCGAGCGCGACTCGGGTTGGATTTTTTATGAAAATATCGATATCCCCGAGTCGCGCTCGGGGTGAATGCAGAGCCTGCAGCGCGCGCTGGCTTACCTGTTTATCCAGGCGGGGTACTGTACTTACCTTGTCCCTGGATCCAGCGATGCATCCCCGCTGTGTGAGCGAGTGGCGTCCTCCATTCGACTTACACAGTGCCCGCACGCCGCCGATCTCCGTTCCCTGCGACGTAACGTCGCACGGGGGCGGAGACCGGCGGCAAATTCAAAAAAGTAAACAAACACATTACATACAGAATACTGTAATCTTATAGATTACAGTACTGTATGTAAAAAGTACACACCCCCCCTGTCCCTAGTGGTCTGCCCAGTGCACTGCATGTTCTTTTACATAATAAAAACATTTTTTTTGTGCCTGCAAACTGTAGATTGTCCATAGCAACCAAAAGTGTCCCTTTATGTCAAAAGTGATTTTCGAGCAGCTAGAAAACAGCGATAATAAATGATAATCACTTGCAGAATTGAGCGATAGCGATTTGTGGGGAAATTTGTCATAAAAAAATAAAAGTAATGACAGCGACAATTCTGCAACTGAGCAAATTTCAGTGATTTTGATTTGATTACATTAGTGAATAATTTTTATTATAATTACATTATTATTTGTTATAATTATTTATAGTTATTTATTATATTATAATTTTATGATTTTGTGTTTCAAACTTTATCATACCCGGGATGTCTACTAGACTCTGGTTTGGACAAATTTAAGTGAGTTATTCCTAAAAATTGCAGGCCTACAGTATAAAACGCAGAATTTCCATACAAAATAATTGTACCGCTTTTGGTACGTAATTCCAGACAGAATCATACCGCCAGGGAGGTTAACCTTAACATGAGGCCATTTCCCCAAAGGACCCTCACCCCTGAGAGTAGGGTGTTTAATTACCGGCTAGCCTTAGCCAGAAGAGTGGTTGAAAATGCATTTGGCATAATAACCAGCCTTTTCCTCGTGTTTCAGACCTCTATCAATCTTGCTGAGTAGAAACTCAACCCTGTTGTAATGGCATGCTGTGTGCTGCACATTTTTTCCCCAAATTATATGTCATCCGTTGGGCCTGAGGCCGTACTTCAAGACCAAAATCCCTTGCCGGCCCTGGAAGTTGGTCGTACTGGCTTGCCCTCCCAAGCACCCGTGATGTGTGCCAACAATATGTTGACTATTTTATGGGTAGGGGGGCTATTGCTATGCCAGACTAATCTTGATTTGTTGGAAATAAAAATGTCCTGATAGCATCTTGAATTACATTTTTTGCTTGCTTTTCTTTTAGCTATCTCCTACAGTAGGTTCTCCTAGTGCACTTGTAGTGCCAAATGTATTTTCCGATAGTAAATAACCACCATTGTCAGTGTAAACACCAAAAATAACCCTAAGGCCTCGTACACACGAGGGGATATGTCCGCTGAAAACGGTCCGATGGACCGTTTCAGCAGACATCTCCGATCGTGTGTATGGGCTAGCGGACAGATTTGTCCACCCGACAGATTTCAAAGCATGCTTTGAAATCTATCGGGTGGAATTCGTCCGCCCAACATGTCTGCTGGTTAGTACACTTACCAGCAGACATGTCGTCCCGCACCGCCGCCGGGCCGCCGCCGAATGGATTCGGCGCATGCGCGGAAGTGTTTTACTTCCTGGTGCGGTGACGTGGCGTACACGCCATCGGATCAAACTCCAGATCGGACATATCCGATGGAAATGGTCCGCGGACTGTTTTCATTGGATATGTCCGATCGTGTGTACGAGGCCTAAAAGTTTTATTGAAGATTGATATAAAATAAGCCACACGTTGTTGAGTACCAAAGCCTTTACCCCTTGCACATTTAAATTTTGCTTTTTAATTTTTGGAATAGAAAATAGAGCTTTTGTTACAAAAGATTTGTTGTAAAGTTTTGTGTAAAATTCATAAACAGGCATGTTTTAAAACATAAAAACATTTTCAACTCTGGAACTTATGAAGTTCAACATGTACAATTTTAAGGCAAGATCAGACATTCTATTCTGTTTAAAATGTTTTTTTTTTTATTTATCTTGCCTTCATTACAGATGGGGTGATGTCACCCCTAAAAAAAGCCAAATTTTGAAGATGCATAAAACATGGTGTAGCAAAAAAGGGATTTGCATCCTGATCCCATGCCTAAATGTCAACATCTGCAATCATGGGGGATCAATGGATGTGTTTTGGGGGTGCAACCACCCTTTCTTCTCACCTACTTCAGTTGCGAGGAAGGGGTTGCATCCACAAAACACATACATTGATATCCCCTGATAGCAGATAGCACATGTTGACACACTGGCCCAGATTCAGAGAGAATTGGATTCTCGTAGCGTATCAGAAATACACTACGCCGCCGTTTTTTACCTGGCTCTACGTGGAATCCAGGTAGATTTTGTCCAGTAAACGACGGCGGCGTAGTGTATTTCTCCCGTCGCAATCCATCTACACGAGTAGGGGGTGTGAAGGATTTAAAATAGGCGCGTTCCCGCGGCGATCGAACTGCGCATGCTCCGTTCGCAAATTTCCCGCCGTGCATTGCGCGAAATCAAGTCGTTACGTCATTCGTTGTTTGAGTAGCGTCGTTTACGGACATTTCTATTCCCGAACGAGTTACGCAAAAAAAAAAAAAAATATTAAATTTGACGCAGGAACGACGGCCATACTTAACATGGGCTACGCACCGTTAGACCAGCAAAAAGCTGGTCTAACAGTACGTAAAAAAACAGACGTAAGCGATTGCGAAGACCGCTCGTATCTTCGTGGATCGCCGCAAAAACACATTTGCATATCCCGACGCATCAAAACGACGCAAACTCCTCCCAGCGGCCGCCAAAATATCGCAGCATAGATCCGAAGGCTTACGAAGACGTAAGCCTCTCGGATCGAAGCCCGAAGCCGCCGTATCATGGTTTGAGGATTCAAACTAGTGATACGGCGCGCAAAATTTAAAATTACTCCTGTCTAACACCAGTTAGACAGGCGTAATTGCTTTATGAATCTGGGCCACTGTGTGCATCTCCAGAAAAGCAGGTGGAGCAAAAATTCAAAAACATGATCGATGTTCTAGGAAGGATCTAGATTTGTAAAAAAAAAAAAAAATTCTGTTGTTTTATCATGTTCTTAAATGTTTTATAAATGTAAAAATTTACAAAAAAATTAAGAACATTATAAAACAACACAAAATTTTATTTTTATTTTTTTTGACAAATTTAGATCCTACCTAGAACATCGATCATGTTTTTGAGTTTTTGCTCCACCTGCTTTTTTTTTTCATTCATAATGTCCAAATCTATACAGCATAACATTATGTCCTGGATCATTAACTGGTCACTATGACTTGTGAAAGGGGTAGGTTCTTGGTCCACAAGCAGAACATCAGTAGTGTTGAGCAGAATATGCCATATTCGATTTCGCGATATATCTCGAATATATAGTCGAATATTCGAGATATATTCGTTAAATGCGAATATTCGCGATATTTTTTGGAAATGAAATGATTGCGAAATTTCGCTATTGCGAATGCGAATGCGAATGAAATTTCGAGAAATGCGGAAGGAGCACTCTGATTGGCTCAGAATATTCGTGATATTTTATAATACAAAATAATTGCGAAATTTCGAGAAATGCGGAATGGAGCACTCTGATTGGCTCAGAATATTCGTGATATATTACAATACAAAATAATTGCGAATATTCGGCAAATGCGGAAGGAGCACTCTGATTGGCTCAGAATATTTGTGATATTTTATAATACAAAATAATTGCGAAATTTCGAGAAATGCGGAATAGAGCACTCTGATTGGCTCAGAATATTCGTGATATATTACAATACAAAATAATTGCAAATATTCGGCAAATGCGGAAGGAGCACTCTGATTGGCTCAGAATATTCGTGATATATTGCAATACAAAATAATTGCGAATATTCGGCAAATGCGGAAGGAGCACTCTGATTGGCTCAGAATATTCGTGATATTTTATAATACAAAATAATTGCGAAATTTCGAGAAATGCGGAATGGAGCACTCTGATTGGCTCAGAATATTCGTGATATTTTATAATACAAAATAATTGCGAAATTTCGAGAAATGCGGAATGGAGCACTCTGATTGGCTCAGAATATTCGTGATATATTACAATACAAAATAATTGCGAATATTCGGCAAATGCGGAAGGAGCACTCTGATTGGCTCAGAATATTCTTGATATTTTATCGTAATTTCGCAAAAATGCGAATGAGAAATTGATTGCGGAATTTCGACAGTAACACTCTGAAATCGAATATATGTGTTATTTTAGCTAAAAACAATATTGCGAATTTCTCGAAAATAATCGCGCGATATCGCTATTGCCGAATAATCGCATTGCGATTTTTTGGCAATATTAAATGATCGCTGCAGCTACTCGGCCCAAGGTCTCTAATCATACCAGCAATGCTTTTAGACGTCGATGGGGATCTCTAGGATGTGATCTGTTCTAAAAAAAAATTGAAAAACTACGAATATTCGAAATAGCGAATATTCACCGCAAAATTCGGAATATATCGCGAATACTCGAATATGCCATATTCGAGCCGAATATTCGCAATACGAATATTCGTGAGCAACACTAAACATCACCTAAAAATTAAAACCACACCATGTATTATAAAAATGCAGCCATACATCTATTACCATAATCTGTGGTGTGTGGGACTAACCTGTTGTGGTGCCAGCTTCCACCACCACTTCCTCCAACTCTCCTTCCTCCACTTCTCCTTCCTCCACATCCTGTGGTTGGGGGTCTCTTGGAGGTGTGGGGTTCCTGGGCTCCAGTCTTGAAACTCTTTGAACCCCTGTGAGAATGAAACAAAAGGTATACTTTAGCAGAATAATATTTGAGGCTATATTTAAAGCTGGGGCAAACCTGATTGGGTAGACATGGAGAGACAATCGGTGCCTTCATTTACTCTTGATTACCTTCCCTGGTGTTCCCCTAAATCTCGTCCCCCAATTCTATCCCCGTCCCTTTCTCATACTTTAGCCTTCTGGGATAAACTCAAACTGCCCTCCTCTTTGGTTTCTCCGTACAAACCCCTGGCTCACTTGTTCCACAACCCGGACTTTCCCCCGGGTATGGAGATAAAGGCTTTCAGCTGGTGGCTGAACAAGGGATTATTTCGCATTGGACACTTTTTCACCTCTACAGGCCCAATTTCCCTTGCTACGTGCATCCAAAAATATGATCTCCCTATTTCTGAACATTTCAGATTTTCCCAGATTTCCCACTTTTTGCATTCAATTTGGAAGTCTAAACCTTGCCCCCCCCCTATTTTTCCCCGTATGAGATGTGGTGTGGTCAGGCTATGGAACAGAGGGGTGGGATCTCGATAATCTATTCGTCGCTCGCCCATTCCGATGTCAAACCCGGTTATATGACTGCTTGGGAAACTGAGCTTCAGGATAGCTGGAATATCGAGGAGTGGCACGCAGCCTTCTTTCGATCTTATAAGGGAATACTCAACACCACTTTAACTGAGGCTTGTCTTAAAGTTATAACAAGATGGTATTTAACACCGTCCAGACTGTACAGAATCTTCCCTTCAACGTCCCCCTTGTGTTTTAGGGGATGTCAGCTGCAGGGAACCATGTTGCATGTTTGGTGGTCTTGCCCTAGGATTAGGGGCTATTGGCATAAAGTTTTCCATATGATCTATAAGGTTACTGGTGTCAGGGTTCTGGAGTCTCCTTCAAATGCTCTTCTGAATTTCCGAATCCCCAAAATTACCAAATGCACACAGAAACTTATATTTTTTCTTTTTTTGGGAGTTAAACTTACCATCGCTAAATCTTGGAAGCTCCCCTTTGTTTCTCTTCGGGCCACGAAACTTAAAATTTCCTGGATTATGTCACAGGAAAAGCTGGCGAGTTTTCTATTAGATACATCTCAGCGGTTTGAGGAGACTTGGGAGCCCTGGATTACTTATTTGAATTCCTGATGTCCTTGGTAGAGAGTCTTTTGTTGTGCTTTTGGGTGGTGGGTCCGGCGGAGATGCTCCTTTTCTGGTATTCTTTTCTCCTCTCTCTCTCTTTTCTGGGCACTCTGTCCCCCTTCCCGTTTCTTCCTCCATCTGTCCTTTCCTCCTCTCTTTTTTTTTGTGGTTTTAGGCAGGATGTCTTTTATTATACTAGGATATTGTGTTTCTAGGTCAGCATTATTGTTCATAATGGCTAATGTCCCGTTGCCCTCTGCTCATCCACACAGTCTGATTCCTTTAGGGGTGTGGAGGTTGGTGGGCCCCGGGTTATGTGTAATATACCTTAATGTCAGTATTTTAGATGGAATGTCTCTTTGACTTTGTTCTAGCCCTATATACTGCTGCTTTCCTAGTTTGGGGGGTTGTTTTTCCCTCTACACAAGATGCTTTGATTCTCTGTTTGTATGTCCTGCTCTCCTTGAGCTTTTACAAGCTACGTTTTTGTATCCTCTTTTTGTAAAATAAAATACTTTGAAAATAATATTTGAGGCCAGAAAGAGGAATATGAAACATTGTTTGGAAGCGTGGTACAATTGTCTGTTTTGGCAGAGTTTACAAGCTGAACACATGATTGTATCCCTTACCAAAGCTGGAACATTTATCCATTTTGGTCAAGTTTCACACATGGGAACACCCAGGCCCGTCGCTACAGGACAGGCAAAACATACAATTGCTTGGGGCCCCAAGCTGGCCTGGGGCATCCAACTTCCCCTTCCCAGGATGTAGCATGGCTGAGCTCCTCTTCCTTCCTCCTGGAGTCCTGTCAGTCCGGCCGGGTACCATGCGTGGTACAGGAGATTTAGTTTCCTGTTCCCGGACGGACTGACAGGAAGTGCACACTGAGTGCTTACTTCCTTTCAGCCCAGCCAGGAACATAGGAAACTGAATCTCCTGTACCGCACGGTCCCCGGACCAGCCCGGGCACTATCTGATTGGGAACTGGGGACCCATAATGATAGAACACCTGACTGACAGGAGGAAGAGGAGCTTGGCCATGCTACAGCGGCAGCCTACAGGGAAGAAGGGGGGGTGAGAATAGAAAAACATAGGGACTAGGGGGGGGGAGGACTAAGAACATGGTTGTAAAAAATTTGTGTAGCGCTAATGTAGGCTTTGCATGCAGGGGGGGGTGCTTGAGGGCCCCCATTTTGCTTGAGGGCTTCCATTTTGCTTGGGGCCCCCAAATTCCTTCAAACTGTCTTGGGAACACCCCAAGTATACACTGGATCACCTGTGTTGGACACCCTAAAAAGGTTGTTCTTATGGCCCACACTAGTGCTCCTGAGTCCATATGTGTAACCAGCTGCTGAGCATCCTCTCCTTAACATTACATTGAATGCAGTTATAGCATTTAAATGTAGTTACCAACACATAGGCATATCCGAATTTAGTTAACCCTGTATCTGCCAAAAACACTTACATTTATGATGATATAAAAGCGCTTTGTAAAGTGATGTGGCAACAGCAGAGTCCTCCTCTGTTGCCACATCACTTTGCAAAGCGCTTTTATATCATCAAATATGTAAGTGTTCTTACTTCATTTAAATTGTGATACACAACACAGAGTTACGCTATGTGGCCGATTCTTTCTCCCATTTTATTATATACACCCTTCCATATCCATTTGGGGTTCTCCGGACCACCACTTCTCATGAGATAACCTGTTAAGTAGTCACCCTCTTGGTTTATTCCATCCTGCTGGCGTTTGGTTATCCCCAGCACAGCATCTTCTTGAAGTATAAAGGATTGTACAGGTGCCACTGTGGTCCCACCACACAAAGCCTGTTTGACCCATTGAATGTATGATCTCTCGGGTTCAAACGTTCTGGTAAGTGGTTTTCGGTGGTGGTTTTCTTTACTTCACCACCTCTTCATCTTCATCACTTTGTTTCTGTTTAAAGCCATCACCAAGTTTTGAACTTTGCAAATTTTGATGTTTTGTCACTTTATGGACAGACAGTTGTGCAATTTTGCACTTGTATAGAATTTCCTGCATATAGACATTTATATGTGTACTTATGGGGACATTCATATTCTTATTGTTCATATTCACCATTTGAGCACTACATAAGTCCTTAGGTATTCATTTCTTTATTTCATATTTGATTAGCGCTACACTTCTTGTTTCCACATTCTCGCTATTTGTCTATTTGTCATGTTAGCAGCTCATCTGAAAGGCAGCGCAGGATTATTCGGTATACTATATAAGTACCTGAAATAACAAAATAAAACAAAACATATAGCCTGATTGGGTGCCATTTTCCTGGAGCTCCGATTCCACAACAACATAAGGGGCCATCTTGCCTTAGTCACTGGACCTCTAGTGGCCAGAGTTAGCACCATTTTTCTGTGGAGCCGAAGCTCCATATAGTGCTCTATACACAACACACAGTGAGATTTGATGTACAATCCCATCACAATCTCATCTGTGCTGCACATATGTGTCCCCAAGAGATATCCTGCCATTGTGTCAATCAACAAATGACATACAATAAACAATGAACAATATTCCATCAATTTTATGATTATCCATGTGTGGTTAGCATTCGATGTTATAGAAATTATGCTATTATATATGACCACTTTTGCTAATGCAGGCAAATTGCAAAAACAATTGAATAATAAAATATTTTAAAATAATTAATCCAGTAAAATCTAAAAAAAAAACGTTTTTTTTTTTAAAAAAGCGATTTTTTTATTTTTTTATGAAAAACAACGTATTAACATGGTGTCATTAGGGCTAAGTAAATGCGTCTATTCCCAAATGGCACCTATATTTACTTGATAAACTCCCCCTTGTTCTAATCTCTAATCCTCTACAACATAAATAGAGGCAACTAATATAAAATTAAATACATAAATCCCCCATAGGGGAGATTACATTTAGCGAATATTCTCTGTAAATAATAAGGTGGAAAGCAATGAATAATTCTCTCTACCTATATATATATACATCACTCAGATGTCAGATGAATTTGATGTCAGATCAAATTCTTTGTTGATTACTTTTGGCACATCTATTTTGGCGCATCTATTCCTAAAGCATCTATAAAAAGGACTTGTACACTAGGTATGCAAGTACACAAGGAATCTGACTGCTAGCTATTGAGGATTGAGTGCACTGGTAACACGTCTGACCAAAATTATTTCTGATGGCCCTTCATAGAGATTTTGGGCTAGATTTAGGTAGGAGTGCGTAAAAAAGTGGGGGCGTAGCGTATCCCGTTTACGTTACGCATCCGCAACTTTTAGGGGCAAGTGCTGTATTCACAAAGCACTTGCCTGTAAAGTTGCGGCGGCGTAGCGTAAATGGTCCATCTTAAGTCAAATTGGGCGGGTAGGGGGAGTGTATTATTTAAATAACGCGCAATCCCGCGCCAAACGTACTGCGCATGCGCCAGCCGTGAATTGATCCCAGTGCGCATGCTACAAATCACAACATCAATATGCAATATAAATTACGTGAACATCACTTACGCAAAGCCCTATTCGCGAACATTTTACGTAAACGACGAGAAAAAATATAGGCTCATTTGCGCGTATAGGCTCATTTGCATATTTTAGACGAGAACGCCACCTAGCGTCCAGCCTAAATATGAAAATAAGATGTGACGGCGTAAGAAACTTATGCAAGTCGAATCGAATGGAAATCTATGCGTAACTGATTCTATGAATCAGTCGCATAGATAGGAGGGTTTAGACGCAGAGATAAGACGGCTTATCTGGAGATGCAATATTTTTTACTTTTTGCTATAATAAATATCCCCCAAAAATATATATAAAAAAAATGTTCCTTAGTTTAGACCGATATGTATTCTTCTACATATTTTTGGTAAAAAAAAAAAAAAATCACAATAAGCATTTATTGATTGGTTTGCACAAAATGTATAGAGTCTACCAAATAGGGGATAGTTTTATTGCATTTTTATTAATATTTTTTTTCTAGCGGCAATCAGTGATTTTTATCGTGACTGCGACATTATGGCGAACACATCGGCCACTTTTGACACTATTTTGAGACCATTGTCATTTTTACAGCGAACAGTGCTATAAAAATGCACTGATTACTGTAAAAATTACACTGGCAGTGAAGGGCTTAACCAGGAGAGGGCGCTGGCCCCCAATGTGTGATTCTTTCTGTGTGGGGGCATGACTGGGCGTGTGATTTTACTGATTGTCATTCCCTATGACAGGGAACAGATGATCAGAGACAGGCTCACTAGGAAGCACGGGGAGGGGATTGTTTACACTTACCTCTCCCCGTTCTTCCTCTCTGTGACCCGATCTCAGGACACTGGAGGCGAACGGCTCTGCTGTTCCAGTGGGGACAGTCACAGAGAAGAGGACCAGGTCGCAAGCACGCCACTGGCGGCACGCTCGTAACCAACAGCTGGGATCTTAAAGGGGACGTACATGTACACCCTTGTGCCCAGCCGCGCCATTTTGTCGACGTATATCATCGTGCGACGGTCCTCAAGCGGTTAAAATGCATCTACAAATTACATAATTACATAGTTGAGTTGTTGTTGTTTTTTTTTAAAAGACACAAGTCCATTTTGTTCAGCCACCAGAAAAATTGAAGAAAAAGAAAAACTCTAAATACAGTACACACTCCTATACCCACAGATGATCCAGAGGAGGGAAAAAAATAACAAAACATGGTCAGATTTTCCTATCCTAAAGATATTAAAATATTCCTGGATCACCAATTTCTGGTGATAATACATATTAATTTTAACATCCAGTTATATTTTGTGCATTTAGTATTGCATCCTGTTTTTTTTTTTTACAATAATCCATATAGCTGGCCAGACCTAGATCTTAAAGGAACCTAGTTCAGATTTTCACAGCTCTTATGCCGCAGACGCAACATCGTTTTTAATGTCATGGAAAAAACTAAATTTTTCTCATCGTGATTCTTGTCGGGCCTGCCTTGCATACACACGATCGTGAAAAAAAATGCTTGAGCAAAGCGTGTCGACGTACAACACATACAACGGCGATATAAAGGGAAAGTTCCATTCAGATGGCCCTACACTTTGGGCCACTTTTGCTAATTTCATGTTAGTGAAAGTTTAGTTTAGTGAGAGACGATTTGCGCTGTTCAACCTTTGTGCTTTTCAACCTTTGTGCTTTTCAGTCTGTTACAGCGTGACGAATGTGCTAACTCCATTACAAATGCTAGTTTTACCAGAAGGAGTGCTCCCGTCTCATAACTTGCTTCTGAGCATGCATGTATCTTTCCCGTCGTTAAAGCCTACACACGACCGTTTTTCACAACGAGAAAAATTAGAGCATGTTCTAAATTTTCAATGCCCATTTTTCACATAGAGAAAAATGCTCTGGAGCCTACACACGGTTGTTTTTAATGACCAATTTAAAAAATTGCATTTTTCTCGTCATGAAAAACGGTCGAATGTATGCGGCATTAGAGTGAAGAAGCCTTTCCATGTATGAAGGTTAAACCTTTTTTTCAATGTCATATGTCATTTTTTTCTTCCACCTTACCCTATCATCGGAATTCTTTTGTCTGTCCACTATACTAAATATTGTCTGCCCCAATTTAAGTCATCTACCTCAAGATGACAACCATAAGGGGGATGTTAAGCAAATGCCTACCAGAAATTTCACTTACTGACTAACCAATCAGCAAGTGTGAACAGAAGACTGGAGGCCTTAGAGAAGCACAGTATGTACATGTTAAGAAGTATGTACACGTTCAAATGGACACACTTGCTAATATTTAGTTCTGTGGAATGGCTTGCAGCGCCGATTCAGCTGATTATCTGAGGAGTAAATTCTCTCGACCCCCCTTACACCGCTACGCACCACATATTTTCAGATTTTGCTGCCAAGTTCTATGTGAAAACTGTTTAATGGAACTCTTTGTGTGTTATTCTCACGAAAGTTCATGGTGACTTTTTAGTTTTAATTGATATTTAGGCAGTGCGCAAATAACAATAGAAAGCTGGTAATTTATAAAGAAAGTTTTGTCACAAGGGTCACACTTGCCTGAGAACACTTTGGTGTAATTTGTTTTTTAAAATGCAATCTCCGGGAAAAAGACATGAATCAACCTGTAAGAAAAAAAAAAACAGCTTAATGTAAACCTAAATTCAACATCTGTAATAAAGATAAAGAAGAGGGTGGCTGAAAGGTAAGCAATATCTATCTTTTTCTTTTTTCATTATTATTTTTTTTTTCTTACACTATAGTAATTAAAAATAAGCAACTAGAAGGATTAGAGATGAGCCTAACACAAACCCCCCCCCCCCCCCTGGTTGACAGAAGTTCGAAAGTTAGTTTCATGCAAGCACCATTAAAGTCTATGGGACAAGAATGTGCTAATTTTAAAGGCTAATATGCAAGTTATTGCCATAAAAAGTGTTTGGGGACCTGGGGCTTGCCCGAGGTGACATGTATCAATGCAAAAAAAGTTTTAAAAACAATTTTTTTTTTTCAGAAGCAGTGATTTTAATAATGCTTAAAGTGAAACAATAAAAATGAAATATTCCTTTAACCCTCCTAGCGATAAACCTGAGCGTGACTCGGGGTGGATTTTCAATGTAAAAATCGGTATAAATATGAATATGCAGAGCCTGCAGCGCACGCTGGCTTACCTTGTATCCAGGCAGGGTACTGTACTTACCTTGTCCCTGGATCCAGCGATGCATCCATGCTGTGTGAGCGAGTGGCGTCCTCCATTCGACTCACACAGTGCCCGCGCGCCGCCGATCTCCGTTCCCTGCGACGTAACGGCGCACGGGGGCGGAGACCGGCGGCAAATTAAAAAAAGTAAACAAACACATTACATACAGAATACTGTAATATTATAGATTACAGTACTGTATGTAAAAAATACACACACCCCTTGTCCCTAGTGGTCTGCCCAGTGTCCTACATGTACTTTTATATAATAAAAAAAAAATTTTTTGTGCCTGCAAACTGTAGATTGTCCATAGCAACCAAAAGTGTTTCTTTATGTCAAAAGTGATTTTAGAGCAGCTGTAAAACAGCGATAATAAATTATAATCACTGGCAGAAATGAGCGATAGCGATTCGTGGGGAAATTTGTCATAAAAAAATAAAAGTAATGCCAGCGACAATTCTGCAACTGAGCAAATTTCAGTGATTTTGATTTAATTACATTATCATTTGTTATAATTATTTATAGTTATTTATTATATTATAATTTTATGATTTTGTGTTTCAAACTTTATCATACCAGAGATGTCTACTAGACTATTGTTTGGACAAATTTAAGTGAGTTATTCCTAAGAATTGCAGGCCTACAGTATAAAACGCAGAATTTCCATGCAAAATAATTGTACCGCTTTTGGTACGTAATTCCAGACAGAATCATACCGCCAGGGAGGTTAAATATCATGCTTGTGGAGTGTCTATAGTATGTCTGTAGAGTGGAACAGTTTTCCTTTGTTTAGAACGATACCACAGCAAAATGGCATTTATAAAGGAAAAAAAGTAGGGCTGTTACTGAATAAAATTTTGGTGTTTGATTGATCGATTTTTTTTTAAATTGGTTAATTGACTAATTTTGATTAATTATAACGCACATACAAATCCAACTACTTTTAGCTGATCTCCTTGCAGGCTGATTCCCAGTGCAGCTACCAACCACTGGAAACATGGATAGCAGGATACAAAAAAGCAGTGCTCGATGGGAATAGCATTAGAACTTGTATAGTCTTCAAGTAGGTAACAAAATAAATATTGCACTGGAGATAAAATTGATGTAGCTACATAAAATGTAAAAATAGCGCGAGTAATACCAAACGGTAGCAAAAGCAGTCATAAAAACATGTAGATAAGTATGATACTGGTATAAAAATGTGTACAACGATACCACTGCTGAATCCAGATGAGGAGATGTTAACATCAGTCCATCGGCATGTAGATTTCCCGTGAAGGGAACTATCACAACTCCCAGTGGATAGCTGTAGAATCCCAGGTTGATAGAGGGAAGTGATAGAGGGAAGTGTAACAGCCCTTGAATGTGGCAGATAGTAAGGTCCTGCCGGCATGCAGATATGAACGCACAGCAAAGGAGCCCTTCAGATGGACACGGTAAGCCCCGCCGGTGTCCATAACATCACCGGATCTCAGACGGAACTCCCTGAAGACTGTAATGTATTGTCAGGTCCCAGCAATATAGATGAAAATCATTGAGGTTCCCCTCTACCCCCAGTCCATTACGAGACCCTTTGGGTCTGGGATGGATATTAAGGGGAATCCCACACCCAAAATAAAAGCTTGGGTTCCCATATGGCCCTATATACTCTGAACAGCAGTATATATACTATACAGGCTGTAGAAAATGGTGCAGCGCTTATATGGGAATTCAATCAGCATCACGTCACACGTTACAGGCTCCTCCCTACTAGTTTTGTCATCACTAACGTCTTCAGGGACGTTAGTGATGATGAAACTAGTAGGGAGCAGCCTTTACCTGTGACGCAACACTTGTACTAGGACTCAGAGGCCATCTTTATGGTTAGAAGCGCTGGTCGTTTCTTCAGTTTTTATCTGCTTGATATTTACTTCATAAATGTGAGTGTATTCATTTCTTTATCCTTTATTAAACTAATTCTTGGGATGCCTGCTGTTATGTATGGTGTATACCTGGTCGTCAGATCCTAGTCGCAGGAGGTGGCCTCTCGTACGGCGCTGGTTCGGGAGACGCTGGATTTGGGAACAGCGGCTCGGGAGCGCAGCGGGGTAAGGGTGCCTGGATGATGGTGCAGGTCAGCACGGTACAGGTTCTTCCGGGGTCACTGGAATAAGGGAAGAGCAGGCACTCTGATACGGGAGCTGGTGGTTTGAAGGCTGATGCAGAGGTTAGCGATCCCGATGCGACTTGGCAGGTGACCTTGGTGCGGACGGCAGGCGACTCCGGGACTGGTGCAGGTCGAAGTAGACAAGAGGATGAGACGTAAGCTGGGTCAGGCAGGCCGAGGTCGAACACGTGAGCAGACGAAGGGTTAAACAGGCAGGCGTAGTCGGGAGTTCAGGCAGAAGGTCTGGCAGCGGTAGTAGCGATAACAGAAGGCAGGTCCAAGCAGGCCGAGGTCAGGTTTGGAGAGGTACGGAGAGTCAAACGTAGCCGGGTCAATATCAGAACAGATAATTCAGATGCAGGTTAATCAGAAGGTATTTTGGCAGATCAGACAGCAAGGGGCTGCTGCATCTGACTGCCTTTTAAAGGCACATTGGCGCCAAAGACTCGCGCCAACGTGCACGCGCGCGCTCCCGCCGCGCGCGCACGCGCGCGCACCACCCGCGCACGCGCGCGCACCACCGGTGCACGCGCACGAGCGCGGACACGCGCGCGCACACCAGAGGCGCGCCGGGGGCCGGCGCCAGGGCCCTGACATTGCCCCCCCCCCAAGGGGCAGCCTCCGGATGCCAAGGCGGGCCTGTTTCTCAGGGTGGGCAGAAAAAAAGCACAAATTAGTTCTTGGGCGTGGATATTGTCCTCGGGTTCCCATGAATTGTCCTCCGGCCCGTACCCCTTCCACTTGATCAAAAATTGAATTTGCCCCTCCCGTTTCCTGCAGTCGAGGATGGCTTCTACTACATACTCCTCGCAGCCATCAACTGAAATAGGTTCAGGTGGGCCAGCCCCTCTGTCAGGAAAGGGATCAGGAGTTGCGGGTTTCAGCAATGATACGTGAAATACCGGGTGAATCTTAAGAGACTCAGGTAAAGACAGTTCATAAGAAACCTCATTGATCTTTCTTCTTACCGGAAAGGGTCCCATAAACCTGGGTGCCAGTTTCTTGGAAGGACAAGCTAATCTGAGGTTACTAGTAGAAAGCCATACCTGATCTCCCGGTTGCAGGTCCAGCTCACCTCTCCTTTTCCTATCGAAGGCTTTCTTGCTGTCGGCTTGAGCTTTCGTTACTGCTTCTTGTAGCACCCGGTTGTTGCGACTGAGGAAGTCCACCGTGCTCTGCACCGCCGGAACTGGGGATTCTGGAAGAAAATCTGGTAAGAAGGTTAGATTAAAGCCATAATTGGCGAAAAAGGGGGATTGTCTGGTTGCCGAATGGCTGGCGTTATTGTAGGCAAATTCCGCCAGGGGTAGCAGGGAGACCCAATCGTTCTGGGAGAAGGAAGTGAAACATCTAATATATTGCTCCAGGGTCTGGTTTGTGCGTTCAGTCTGTCCGTTGGTCTGGGGATGGTAGGCCGAGGAGAAAGCAAGTTTGATATTCAGAATCTCACACAGGGCTCTCCAGAAACGTGATGTAAACTGGACCCCCCTATCCGACACGATGTTTGCAGGGACCCCGTGGAGTCTGACAATTTCCCTGATGAAGACACGGGCAGTCTCAGCAGCTGATGGAGTACTCTTTAGTGGAAGAAAGTGGGCCATCTTAGATAGGCGATCTACGACTACAAAAATCGCTGTGCACCCCTCGGAACATGGAAGCTCTACTATAAAGTCCATGGCGATCATCTGCCATGGTCTATCGGGTACCGGCAGAGGTTTTAGTAAGCCCCAGGCTCGATTTCTTGTAGTCTTGTTTTGATTGCAGGTTGGACAGGTATTGACGTAAGATTTACAGAATTCCTCCAAGCCTGGCCACCAGAAGGTACGCCGTACCAGTTCAAGGGTTTTACGGACTCCGAAATGTCCTGCCAATGGATGGTCATGAAGTAGTTTTAGGACCTCTACCCGAATATCCGATGGCACAAAAATTTGGCTCCCTCTCCAAAAAAGTCCGTCTCTGGGGGTCAGGGTGACACCAGGGGGTTTTGAAGAGTCCGTGGATGCCTCTCTAAGTCGGGGAAGCAGATCATGGTGCAGCAGTAAAAAGTTCCCGGCCGGAAGAATGGTGTCAGGGGCAGGTAAGTCCTTGGGATTATCGTGCATCCGTGATAATGCATCTGGCTTGATGTTTTTTGAGCCGGGGCGATACGTGATGTGGAAGGAAAAGCGAGAAAAGAATAATGCCCATCGGGCCTGTCGGGGTTTCAAGCGTTTTGCGGATCTTAAGTACTCTAAGTTCTTGTGGTCCGTATAGATCAAGACCGGATGTGCAGCGCCCTCCAGAAGGTACCTCCATTCCTCCAGTGCAGCCTTGATGGCGAGTAGTTCCCAGTCGCCAACATCATAATTCCTCTCCGTGTCACGATCCCCATCGTGTCAGGCAGACGGCCAGGCGTGGCCGTGCTCAAGGTGGCTTAGGGTGGAATTGAACCTGGGACCTCTTTGTTACCAGCCCAAACCCTTACCTCTCAGCCACTGTTGAATTAGAAATTCATGTTGCTTTCCAGCTATGGTGGTGCTGAATGGAATGTTCACCTTAGCTGGATTTCATTACCTTCCACACCTGAGATTCTTGCTACAGCTGACACAGCTTAACCAGTTAGCCAACCTATAAAGCCCTACCTCACTTAGAGAGCAGTGTCAGTTCATTTTGGTTTGATCTCCCTGTCTGTGCTAAAGCAAACTGCTTATATATTAAGCTCCTTGACTGACCCCGGCTTTTGACCCTTGGCTTTGCTTTCTGGACTGCTGTTTGCCTGAACCCTTGACCCGGCTTGGACTTCGGATACCTGTGACTTCTCCAACACCTGACCACGGCTTGTGACCCGGATTTATCTCTTGCTTTCCCTATTGCGAAAGGACGCCTGCTGTCCTGAGAACCCCTTTCACGCCACCTTGCTGTACCCGCTCTGAACCTCAGTGGACACCACAGTTCGCTCTACACCCCCTCCGGGACCACCAGCATACCAGGCTTTACTCTCCTAACCGCAAGTACCACATACTATAGTCTGTGCTTGTAGATTTGTAGTACTACCTTGTGTGTATCATAGATACAACCCTGTTTTCCCCTGAGGTAGTTGGTTATAGGGGAATAAACTACTGCAGTCTCTCAGTTGGTTATTCACTAGAGGTTGTGATGAATTAACCCCAATCTCTCTGATTACTCTGAGTGAGAAGTGGTGGTTGTATCTGAGAGACCTCTATAGTTTAAGAACCAACTGTATACTGTAGTTGCGTAGCAGGGATGTTACACTCCGCTGGGGAGAGTTTTCGGGAGAAGAAGCCCACGGGATGCATCAGATCTTTGTTCCCCTGGCGTTGGGAGATGATAGCGCCCACTGCTATCTCGGATGCGTCTACTTCAAGGAAGTAGGGTAATGCCGGGTCGGGGTGGCTAAGAATCGGGGCAGATGTAAACAGTCCTTTAAGTGTATCGAAGGCCTTTTGGGCTTCTGGATTCCACTGGAAACGTTGGTTCTGTTTGGTTAACTGCGTGATTGGCGAGATAATCGCGGAAAAATTTCTGATAAACCTTCTGTAAAAATTTGCGAAACCCACAAATCGTTGCACCCCCTTCTTGTCCAGAGGTGCTGGCCAGTCAAGTATGGCGGACACTTTGTTGGGGTCCATCTTAATTCCTGTAGGGGATAAGATCAGGCCAAGGAACTGAATGGTTTGTTGTTCGAATTCACATTTTTCGACTTTGGCATATAGTCTATGTAGACGGAGGCGATTTAGGACCCTGCGGACGTGTTCGCGGTGTTTGTCCAGCGATCCGGAGAAGACCAATATGTCGTCTAAGTAGACGATGACGAAGATGTCAAGAAAGTCTCTAAGCACGTCGTTGATGAAGTGTTGGAAAGTCGCGGGTGCATTGCACAGACCAAAAGGCATGACCAGATACTCATAATGTCCAAAACGGGTACGAAAAGCCGTCTTCCACTCATCCCCGTCCCGAATGCGGATTAAGTTGTACGCTCCCCTCAGGTCCAGCTTGGTGAAGATGGTGGCAGATCTTAATTCATGAAAAAGTTCAGGTATCAGAGGCAACGGGTAACGGTTTTTTATTGTTATGTTATTCAATTCCCGGTAGTCCACGCATGGGCGGAGAGATTGATCCTTTTTACTGACGAAAAATATTCCTGCGCCTGCTGGGGAGGTAGACGGGCGGATGAACCCTTTACTCAGATTTTCGTCGATATACACCTTCAGGACCTCCTGTTCCTTCTCAGACAGCGGAAAGATGCGTCCAAAGGGGATTTCAGCCCCTGGGAGGAGCTCGATTGGACAATCGTATGGACGATGAGGCGGAAGGGAGTCGGCTCCCTTCTTGCTGAAGACATCGGCAAATTCATGGTATGGCTCCGGGATAGACTGGAGCAAGTTGGGGTCAGTGTCCATACAAAGTAGAGCAGGGGGAGCCGGTATGCAGAATTGTTGACAGTAGGAAGAACCGAATGACACCTTTCCAGAACTCCAGTTGATTACAGGATCGTGGGCCTGGAGCCAGGATAGGCCCAAGATCACAGGGAACAGAGGCGAAGAGATGACATCTAGAGTGAGTAGTTCCTTATGTAGGGGAAGAATCGTGGTGATCAAGGGAAGAGTCTCTTGGGTAACTTGTCCTGAATTTATGCGGGAGCCATCGGCCAGGAAGACGGTAAGTTCATGAGTCTTTTTACGTAATGGTATGTGATGGAGGTCAGCGAAGGCGGAGTCGATGAAGCAGCTGCATGCCCCTGAATCAATGATGGCGTTGACTGGCACTGTCTTTTCCTGGAGCTGAAACGAAAGAAGAAGAGCAAGGTGGGAGGCACGGGTAGGCAGGGTTGACAGATTAACAGGATTCGGAGAAGGGCACTTACGCATCTTGGTGGGACAATTGCTCACGTAGTGACCGGTCCCGCCGCAGTAGAGGCACAGGTTTAGTTGGCGGCGACGTGCCCGTTCTTCAGGTGGCAGCGTTGGTCGCATGAGGCCGAGTTGCATGGGTTCGGAAGTGTCTGGAGGGGCACTGGGAGAATTCATGCTGGTAGGAGGTAGGTAGCGGGAAGCGGGCATCGGTGCCCTAGTGGTCATCCACACAGGCCGGTTTGGCTGAGAGGAACGCTCGGCCCGACGTTCACGGAGTCTACGGTCAATCTGGATGGCTTTAGTGATTAGGTCTTCGAGAGTCTCTGGCACCCCTACCCGGGCAAGCTCATCCTTGAGACCTTCGGAAAGGCCCAGGCGGAATTGGTGTCTGAGAGCCGCGTCATTCCAGAGTGTATCCGTGCTGCAGTGTCTAAAGTCTGAAACATAGTCCTCAACTGCCCTACGGCCTTGCTGGAGCGCGAGTAGGGCAGATTCAGCAGTGGCGGCCCGTTGAGGATCGTCGTACAGCAGAGCCATGGCTTCAAAGAAGGCTTGCAGGGACTGGGTCTGAACATTGTCTTCTTGCAGCAGTCGGTGGGCCCAGGTCTGCGGTTCATTTTGGAGGAGGGAGATCACAAACCCCACCTTGGTAGCTTCCAAAGAAAAAGTCCGAGGTTGCAAGGCAAAATACAGCTCACAGGCGTTGCGGAAGGCCCGGAACTTCGCCCGATCACCTGAGAACCGTTCTGGGATAGGAACTCTGGGTTCGGGTGGAAGCATCACCACTGAGGGGGCGGAGGCCGTCGGAGAAGATCTAGTGGAGGTTGCGGAAGTTGCATCGCTGGAGCCCGACAGGTTTTGGACTTGTCCCTCTAACCTCATATATCCATCTTGTAGGTTCTTGACAGCTTGTGTGAGGGATGCCAGATGTTTGCAAATCTCGTCCACAGCGGGGGCTACTCCTGCAGGATCTGACATGATGGCTGTCTGATACTGTTATGTATGGTGTATACCTGGTCGTCAGATCCTAGTCGCAGGAGGTGGCCTCTCGTACGGCGCTGGTTCGGGAGACGCTGGATTTGGGAACAGCGGCTCGGGGGCGCAGCGGGGTAAGGGTGCCTGGATGATGGTGCAGGTCAGCACGGTACAGGTTCTTCCGGGGTCACTGGAATAAGGGAAGAGCAGGCACTCTGATACGGGAGCTGGTGGTTTGAAGGCTGATGCAGAGGTTAGCGATCCCGATGCGACTTGGCAGGTGACCTTGGTGCGGACGGCAGGCGACTCCGGGACTGGTGCAGGTCGAAGTAGACAAGAGGATGAGACGTAAGCTGGGTCAGGCAGGCCGAGGTCGAACACGTGAGCAGACGAAGGGTTAAACAGGCAGGCGTAGTCGGAAGTTCAGGCAGAAGGTCTGGCAGCGGTAGTAGCGATAACAGAAGGCAGGTCCAAGCAGGCCGAGGTCAGGTTTGGAGAGGTACGGAGAGTCAAACGTAGCCGGGTCAATATCAGAACAGATAATTCAGATGCAGGTTAATCAGAAGGTATTTTGGCAGATCAGACAGCAAGGGGCTGCTGCATCTGACTGCCTTTTAAAGGCACATTGGCACCAAAGACTCGCGCCGGTGCACGCGCACGAGCGCGGACACGCGCGTGCACACCAGAGGCGCGCCGGGGGCCGGCGCCAGGGCCCTGACACCTGCACTATGAATAGTTTTATTTTCTTTGCTGGGTTTTCCGCCTATGAGGTCAATTAAGGGCCTGATTATGCTCATGCTGCTGAAGATCCTATTTTGGGAGGCACCCAGGAATGTTGACTTGTACTAAAGGAGCTGCTGCTTTTTCTCTACACCCTTTGCTGTTGAAGAGCTGCTATTGATATATTGTCTTGCAAGTTTTTATCTTCCTTTTGGCATGAAGCAGTGTGTTTGGGTTCTGGTGGCAGTGTCCGAACCAGTGATCTTCACAAGAATTGGTATATGGACTTTATAATTGGTCAATTACATTTAATGTTATGAGTGATTCAATTCCCATATAAGCGCTGTACCATTTTCATGTTTTCCTGCATTTTGTGTCAGCTGTTTTTCATTCATCTAATTTATTGTGTTGCTTCTTTGATCCCAGTGCAACAAAGCTGTGTTTTTTTTTATTTACTGCCTGTCCTATATACTCTGCAGAAAATTGGGCCTTAGGTGTTGGTGGTACCAGAACACAGAAAGCCCTCACAGATATTCTTGTTGAGCGCAGGAATGGGCCCTACTGGGAAATATTAGTGTTGGCGGTGGTTCCCTAAACCAAAAATATTCTTAGAAGCTAGCATCATCACGATTAAGGAGGAATAGGATAGTCTCTCAGCATGATATGATAGTCACTCAGCATAGGCAGTAGGGATGAGCTTCGCGTTCGAAACGAACATATGTTCGACTCCAACATCGTCCGTTCAATCGGTCGTCGAATTTCGAACAAAAACGATCGTTCGCGGCAAATTCGAGTGAAACGAAACTACCGTTTTTAAAACTTTTTTTCCATTGATACTATCAATGGAAAAAAAGTTTTAAAAACTAGTTTTTTTCAGGAGTCTTAAAAACGACCGTTTTTAAAACTTTTTTTTTCCATTGCTACTGTCAATGGAAAAAAAGTTTTAAAAACGGTTGTTTTTTCAGGAGTCCTGCTCCTGAAAAAATGACCGTTTTTAAGACTTTTTTCCATTGATACATGTTCCCTGGGGCAAGACCTGGGTTCTGAAAGCCGTTTTCCAACAATAACTTGAAAATTGGTCTTTAAAATGATCGTTTTTGAATTCGAATGTTCGAGTCTCATAGACCTTCAATGGGGTTCTAAATGTTCGTGCGAACAATCGGACCGTTCGACGGTTCTGGTGCGAACCGAACGCGGGGGTGTTCGGCTCATCCCTAATAGGCAGTCTCCAAGGGAACCCACATCCATAGACAATTAAATTCGTTACATCAGCATCAGGTGCTTAATAGCTGCTGATCCAAGACAGATTATTTTTTATTAATGTGAGCCTATCAACAGAGTCTGTGGACAGGTGCACTCTATGACCCGTTACAAAACCCTCCAGCAGCATTGAATGTGCATTCAGAAAGTACGCTGGATGCAGGACAGGCCAGTAGCTCAATTGCATATTGAGCAAGCTCTGGCCAGTGGTCCATCCTCAAAACCAAGTAACCCAGTGGATGCTCTGTTGAAAAGGTCTCCAGGTCTTCTCATGCCCCTAGATATTCCAGCACCATGTAATGCAGACGCTGGCGATGGTTGCTTGAACTGATCAGACCTTGGTGCTGAGGACTGAAAATTGTCTGAAGGCATCGGTCAGCTGGCCACCTTCTACACCGCTCTTTCTCTGACTGAACAAAGCCTCAGCAACACGTTGTCTAGCACCAGGAAATTTTAACCTTCCAGGGTCTGGAAATGCATTGCACAAACCTCTCTTCAAGGTTTCTGGAAGATGTTTCATCCTCTGCTACCTGAGAAGGCAAGATGATTTCTGCAACCTTACCCTTGTAACATGGATCAAGAAGTGTTGCCAGCCAGTAATGATCCCTCACCTTGATACCATGAATCCTATTGTCCTTTTGTGGGCTTTACAGAATCAGGGAGGCCATTCAGTGTAAGTTTGCAGAGGCATTTGATTCTGAGTCCTCTGGATCACTAAGGATCACATGATCGCAACTACCTCCTTCCAGCCACGTACAGCTCCTTAGAATTCTGGGGACTGAAAATGATGCCTTGAAGACTGCTGCTGAGTGTTATCCTCCATGTCCATGCTGACACAATCCTCCTCTTCTTCCTGTTTGTTTGGCGGGCCCACAGGAATACTATCTGGATAAAGTAGGCCTTGAGAGGTAAGGAAGTCCGTCTCTTGCTTCCGCTGTAATGTTTAAAGTGCCCTGTCCATTATTCCACTAAGCGTGTAATCCAGCAGAAAGACAAGAGGGACCGTATCAATGATGCATGCATGCATTGTCACTGCTCACCATTCTTGTGGCCTCCTCAAATGGTGACAGGGCAGTGCATGCATCCTTGATCAGTAGTCACTAGTGTGGCGAAAAAAAAAGCCAAGCTCCACTCACCCTGTCCTGGTGCCATACTCAGGTACTCATTGATGGCCCTCTGCTGCATGTGCAGCATTGCCAACGTTGAGTTCCACCTGGTGGACATGTCACAAATGAGGCGGTTGGTGGGCAGGTTGCAGTCCCTTTGAATGTCAGCCAGCCAAGCACTGGCATTATATGACCAGCGAAAATGACTACAAACCTTTCTGGCCTGTCTCAGTAGATCTTGTAAGCCTGGTACCGGGTCAAGAACCGCTGCACCACCACATTTAGGATGTGAGCCAATCATGGAACATGGGTCAAGTGTCCCTGTTGGAGGGCAAAGAGGAGGTTGGTGCCATTGTTGTGTACAACCATTCCTGGCTGAAGCTGGTATGGCATCAACCACCTCTGAGCCTGCCCCTGCAGAGCTGACAGAATCTTTTCCCCAGTGTGGCCCCTGTCCCCTAAGCAGACTAACTTAAGCACAACATGACATCTTTTTGCCTGAGTGCTTGCATAGCCCCTTGAAAGCTTACAGAGCACCGCTGGTTCAGAGGACAAATCTGCAGAACAAGAGGCCATAGGGGAAGAAGAAGAGGGGGTGGAGGAGAGAGCTGTGACGGAATCACCACTAGCATTTTGGAGGCATGGTGGCGGAACAAGCACCAACAATACTGAACCCTGTCCTACATCCTTCCCAGCTGCCAGCAGAGTTACCCAGTGCGCCGTAAAAGAAAGGTAATGTCCCTGCCCATGCCTGCTGGACCGTGAGTCAGCAGAAATATGCACCTTACTGCTGACCACCCTGTCCAACAAGGCCAAAACACTGCCTTCCACATGCCGATGGCCGTGAAAAAAAATGGTGTTTTGGAACCTGCCACTGAGATACAGCACATTCCACAAATTCAGGAAAGGGGGCAGAGTATACCAGCTGAAAAGGCAGCATTTGCAGTGCTAGCAATTTGGCCAAGCTAACATTCAGACGCTGAGCATGTGGATGGCTGGGACCAAATCTCTTTCTATGGTTTAGGAACTGGTGTAAGGAAATGTGCCTGTTAAAATCAGATGGTGTACTTCTAGCAGATTGGCTGCAAGTACTTGGGACACCTATTGCTATACCTTCATTCCTCTCAGTGCAGGTTTTTGAGAGGACTGGAGCTACACCATACCTACTGTGAAGCATGTGGGTGGCAACATCATGCTTTCGGACTGTTTCTCTGCAAAGGGAACAGGGCGACTGATCCGTGTACATGAAAGAATGAATGGGGCCATGTATTGTGAGATATTGAGTGCAAACCTCTTCCCATCAGCAAGGGCATTGAAGGTGAAACATGGCTGAGTCTTTCAGCATGACAATGATCCCAAACACACCGCCCAGGCAACGAGTGGCTTCATAAGAAGCATTTTAAGGTCCTGGAGTGGCCTAGTCTCCAGATCTCAACCCCATAGAAAACCTTTGGAGGGAGTTAAAAGTCTGTGTTGCCCAGTGACAGCCCAAAAACATCACTGCTCTAGAGGAGATCTGCATGGAGGAATAAACCAACATACCAGCAACAGTGTGTGACAACCCTGTGAAGACTAACAGAAAACTTTTGACATCTGTCATTGCCAAAGCATATATAACAAAGTATTGAGATAAACTTTTGATTTTGACCAAATACTTATTTTCCACCATAATTTGCAAATACATTCTTTCCAAATCAGACAATGTGATTGTCTGGATTTGTTTCCACATTTTGTCTCTCATAGTTGAGGTATACCTATGATGACAATTACAGGCCTCTCTCTCTTTTTAAGTAGGAGAACTTGCACAATTGGTGCCTGACTAAATACTTTTTTTTCCCCACTATATATATATATATATATATATATATGGCTTTCTTTTCAAACAATAGGTGCTGGAACTTAACCACAGCCCCACAAAACCCCTCCATCCACACACACACCATAAAATAGTGGGTGTGTTCAGTCAAATTTCCCAGAAACAGTAGGTCTTAAAGGGGCATTAAATACCAGGATCGCATTACATACAGCAGGCGCCCTGTGAGTAGGCTCTATTTGTAAATTTAGTTTAGCTCAGAATTTTATGCCAAATTATGCGTCTCTGTTCCAGTTCAGCTGCATTGCACATCTTCCACCTGACTGTGGGTGTCACTGTCACCAGGAGTCAAGGTTAGAAATGCAATGGGCTGAGTGTATTAGGTGCCTCTTGCCCAGAAGCAGCCCAGTGGTGTGGTCCCTGCCGCTGTGCATTCTGGGGAGGGGTACTTAAAAGACGGACACCGTTCTGGGGGGGTCTTCCGATCCTGGCCTGATGGCCCTCCTGGCCTCAGTGATGTGTTAGCATCCTTTTGGTCTCGGGGCCTGATGGCCCGAGGCTCTGCTACTGAGATTAGGCCCAGGAGTTTCTGGGGCCTACTGGTCCAGGGGTGGTCCTGTGCTGGCTTGCCTACGGAAAGAAGCAGAACAATTGGGCATCCAATTAGAGGACGCATTCTGGCCAAATTACCTCACTGTGCGGCCGGCTTGGCTGAAAGATCTTGGCACGGTGAGCTGTGTAATTTCTTTGGAACTTTGCAAAGTGTGTGTGTGGTTACATGATCCTGTGGCAGAGGACCGTCAAACAACTCGACGGCACTCATCAAGTCTGTGACAAAGACTTTTGAAAAAGCTTCGCACTGGCTGCTAGGTCAGTGAGAGAGGCCTATCCCGGTGGTTGCTAAATCCAGTGTGGAAAAAATGTGTTCTTTGGACCCAAGAACGTACCTGTGATATGCAAAGCAAGGTACCCTACCCTTCCACCCCTCTACATATATATATATATATATATATATATATATATATATATATATATATATATATATATATATATATATATATATATATATATACAGTGCCTTGAAAAAGTATTTATACCCCTTGAAATTTTCGAAATGTTTTCATGTTACAACCAAAAACATAAATGTATTGTATTGGGACAAAGAGGCACATAATTGTGAAGTGGAAGGAAAATCATAAATTGTTTTCAAATTTTTTACAGATAAATATCTGAAAAGTGTGGTGTGCATTTGTATTCGGCCCCTTTACTCTGATACCTCTAACTAAATCTAGTGGAACCAATTGCCTTCAGAAGTCACCTAATTATTAAACAGAGTCCACATATGTGTAATTTAATCTTAGTATAAATATGTCTGTTCTGTGAAGCCCTCAGAGATTTTTGCGAGACCCTTAGTGAACAAACAGCATCACAAAGGCCAAGAAACACACCAGACAGGTTAGGGATAAAGTTGTGGAGAAGTTTAAAGCAGGGTTAGGGTATAAAAAAATATCCCAAGCTTTTAACATCCTACAGAGCACTGCTGAATCTATCATCCGAAAAAGGAAAGAGTATAGGACAACTGCAAACCTACCAAGACATGGCCGTCCAACTACTGTAAACTGACAGGCCGGGCAAGGAGAGCATTAAAGGGGTTGTAAAGGTTTGTTTTTTATTTTCTAAATAGGTTCCTTTAACCACTTAACCCCCGGACCATATTGCTGGTCAAAGACCAGAGCACTTTTTGCGATTCGGTACTGTGTCGCTTTAACTGACAATTGTGCGGTGTGGCTCCCAAACAAAATTGGTGTCCTTTTTTACCCACAAATAGAGATTTCTTCTGGTGGTATTTAATCACCTCTGCGGTTTTTAGTTTCTGCGCTATAAACAAAAATATAGCGACAATTTTGAAAAAAAATAATATTTTTTAATTTTTGCTATAATAAATATCACCCAACAATATATAAAAAAAACGTTTTGCTCAGTTTAGGCCGATACATATTGTTCTACATATTTTTCGTAAAAAAAATTGCAATAAGCGTTTATTGATTGGTTTGCGCAAAAGTTATAGCGTTTACAAAATAGGGGGTATTTTATTGCATTTTTATTAAGATTTTTTTTACTAGTAATGGCAGTGGTCAGTGATCTGTTTTCGATACTGCGACAATATGGCGGACAATTCCGACACTTTTTTTTTTTTCACATCAGACTTTACCATATCCAGAGAGTCACTCGTGTTTTCACAAGTAGAGAGGGGCCGTTATCTCCACTTCGGTAATGCATCATTTGTGAATTTCTATTTTGTTTATTTACTTTTAATTTTTGTTTTATTTGTTTCTCTCTTTTTTTTTTTAAATATTAAATATAGGTACAATTTTTATGAATATTCCTCTACTTATTATTCTTTACTAAATATGCCCTTATAGTTCTCCACTTCCTCCCGTTTATTCTCTCTTTTTCTACTCTCCGGCTGATCTTCTCTATATCTACCCTCCCCTCTACCCAACCCCTTCCCTCTCCCCCCCTCCCCTTTATGTGGTTTGTTTCTAAGTTCATATTTATTCAGACATTGTCTTTGTGTATTCTTGCGTCCCCTTATATATCTCCCATTTTTTCCATTTCCTATTGTGTTTTTCAAGTTGGCTGTTATCGGTGCTGCTTAAATATTCCATTTTATTATAATTTTCCTTGTCAAATATATCTTTATTTGAGCATAATACAGGCATTACATTGGTATTACGAGAAATAAGTAGAAATACATTCTTATTAAATAATAAGACCAAAAAACAAAAAAAAAAAGAGAAATTATAAACTAAAAATTAAGATTCTGATATGAATTGACAATCCTCGTGAGTTATTTAATATGGCTGGTTCTGTTACGATACAAGGATAGGCTGCTGCACTACGTAAAGAAGTGCGTCGAGGGAGGCATACCTTTGAATATTATACTCGCCTCAGTATCTTGTGGAATATAAGAATATTAATTAGCAGGTGCGTCTGTATAACCTGGCATCGAGAGGGTGCCTGACTAGTCTTAACTTCTTGAAGATTCCTGAGTGAAATGAGGATTGCGGCAACTTAATGAAAGAAAAATAAGAAAAATATAAAATATGACAGGAGGGGGGGGGGTTAGGGAAGGGAAGTCTGCACGGCTGGGCCGGGAGGCCCCGACAAACGGTGTGTGAGTTCACTGCCGCTTCGATGGGTGGGCTACCATGGCATGAGTACATCATTGTTAAAGGCGTTCCGTGCTATGTGTGTACCCCAGGGTGCCCATACCTGTTCAAACCTGGTGATCGTGTCATTCTCTAGTGCCGTCATTTTGGCGTATACCATTGCATTGTTCATCCTATTGATTGTTTCATTCACTGTTAATGTCGAGGTTTTCCAGGCCTTCGCTATGGTCCATTTTATTATAATTTTCGATTCGCGAGAACCACTCTTTTATGTCTGGTTTATTTATGTTTAGCCAATTTTTTGGAACTAATCCTTTAGCAGCATTTATTAATTGCGGGAGTAGGGTTTCTTTCCTTCTATTCTTTGGACCTTTTATATCGTGGAACAGGCATGTGTAGATATTATTGTCTAGATCTTCTTGAGTTATTTCCTTTGTGATTTCTTGGATTTCCCTCCAATATTCTATTATTTTGGGACAACTCCACCAGATGTGCAGGGTTGATCCTGTGTGGCCGCAAGCTCTCCAGCATAACGGGGAGTTGTCCTTGTTGAGCTTATTCATAATTTTCGGTGTCTTATGCCATCTAGTGATGCACTTATAATTCATCTCGATAGTGTTCATATCTGTTGCGGTGTTGTGCACTGATGCTATAATTTTTCCGAGTTGTTGGTCTTTAAATTCTTTATTTATTTCCCGTTCCCATTTTTTTATAAAATCCGGTTTATCTTGTGTCTCTAACTGCGTGGCACACAGTTTTTCAAGTTGAGTAAGATTCTCTCCCTCTCTTATTGGTGTGGGAATTGATTTTACCAAATGCTGAAGTTGTAGATATTCCCATTGGTTAATGTTCCATCCAAGTTCTTCTTTTATCTTCTGGAATGATTTAATCTTTCCCCTTTCTATAATATATTTTATTTGTGCTGTTCCTATTTTATTTCCTAATCGTGTCTCTTTTCCCGGCAAAAAATAATTTGTGCTCGTGAGTGGTATTAAAGGTGAATTGTAAATCCAATTATTCTGTTTATACATGTGTCCCATACTCGAAAGGCATTTGTGGTTATTCCATGGATATTTCTCCCCAGATCTCTATATTTGCGGGGTATCCATATATTTTTATGTAGTGCTGTATTACTTATACTATTTTCTACTCGTACCCATTTCTTTTCTTTTTCTTTGTGTTTATTTCCCCATTCTACTATTCGTGCTATAATTATAGATTTATAATATCTCTCTATATCTGGTGCTGCTAATCCACCACATTTTTTACTTCTTGTGAGTGTTTTAAAATTTATCCTCAGGGTTTTATTGTTCCAGATATACTTTATCGACATTGATTTCATTATCTTAAAAAAACGTTGGGGGATTTTTATGGGCAGCGTCTGGAATTTGTATGTTATTTTTGGTAGGTTCATCATCTTAAAGGCGTTGATTCTTCCGATCCATGTGAGGGCTTTTGTAGCATTTTTTTTAAATCTGTTTTCACCTCGTTTAATAAGGGAATAAAGTTGGCAGGAAACAGACCCTCTATTGTGGATGTCAGCTTAATCCCCAAATAGCTCAACTCCTGTACCCATGTATATGTGCGTTGTTTTTGCAGGGCTGACTCTTCCTTTTTTCCCACACCAATATTCAAAATTTCTGTTTTTCTGGGATTTATTTTAAAGTTCGTTAATTCTCCGTAATTTTTTATTTCTTTAGCAATCTCTGATAAAGTTGTAGTTGGGTTTGTTATTAACATTAAAATGTCATGGGCATATGCTGCTACTTTGTGTTCTTCTTCACCTATTTTTGCTCCTTCTATTCTGGAGTTGTTTCGTAGCGTTGCTAGAAAAGGTTCTAATGCTAATATATATAGCAGTGGGGAAAGGGGACAGACCTGTCTAGTGCCATTAAACATTTGAAAGGGGGCAGAGACTTTACCATTAACCTTCACCATTGCCGTTGGTCTGTTGTATACATTTTGTACCCAGTGTCTGAATTTTGGCCCTATCCCCAAATGTTTAAGGGTTTCTGTCATAAAACCCCAGTCCACCCTATCAAACGCTTTCTCGGCGTCGATTGAGAGTGGGGGTTTTAATGCCTCATTTTTTTTCATCAATAATATCGTTTTTAGGATATTGTCTCGGCCTCCTCGTCCTGGTACAAATCCGGTTTGGTCTGCATTGATCCAGTCTGGTATTAAAGGGGTCGTAAAGGTACACGTTTTTTTACCTTAATGCATCCTTTGCGTTAAGGTAAAAAAACATCTCACAGCACCCGCCCCCCCCGAGCCCCCGTTGTGCTTACCTGACCTTTCGAATCTCCCAGGCGCGTCCACGTCGTCCTCTTTGGTTCCCAGCCTGGCCGTTGATTGGCTAGGCTGGGCGGATTGATAGCAGTGCAGCCATTGGCTAGCACTGCTGTCAATCAGAGCGGATGACGTGGCGCGCCGGGGGCGGAGCCGAGTGATACAGTCGGCGGCTATGGCCGCCGCTGTATCACGGGAGCGCGCTCGCAAAAGCTTTCCTCCATGCGAGCGCCCTCGCATGAAGAGGGAAAGCTTTTGCGAGGAAGAGCCCAGACAGCCGCCGAGGGACCCCAGAAGACAGCTTTCCGGGCCACTCTGTGCAAAACGAACTGCACAGTGGAGGTAAGTATAACATGTTTGTTTTTTTTTTTTTAAACAAAAGCCCTGACTTTAGTGTCCCTTTAAGTCTTTGAGTCTTGTGGCAAGAATTTTTGCGTACAGTTTGGTATCCGTATTTAGTAACGCGATTGGTCTATAGTTGGCACATATTGTCTTGTCTTTATCGGGTTTTGGTATTAAAGTAACATGTGCCAGCAAAGATTCGGGTCGCATTTCTGTCTCTTCTCCTATTTGGTTATAATAATCGCATAGTCTCGGGACCAGCAATTTTTGAAATTTTTTGTAATACTTGATAGTAAATCCATCGGGTCCCGGGCTTTTCCCGTTTGGCGTTTCTTTAAGTGCTCTTATAATTTCGTCTTGTGTGATCTCCATTTCTAGAGCTGCCATCCATTCTTTTTGTAATTTTGGCAGGTTCGCGCTGTTTAGATAATCTTGTATTTTCTCTCGTCTCTTTTCTTCCTCCTTATAAAGATTATCCTTGCCTATTGCATAGAGTGTACTGTAGTAGGTGTGAAATGCATCGGCTATATCGACTGTTTTGTTCACTATTTCGCCTCTTATGTTCTTGATCTTTTCTATAAAGTTTAACGCCTTTTTATGTTTTAACATTTTTGCAAGATATTTTCCTGGTTTATTCCCTCCTATATAACGCTCCTTTTTCATCCTGAAGAACTCTTTCCTTGTCTCTTGTTCTAATTGGTCTTTCAGGGCCTCTCTTTTAGTCATTAAAGCACAGGTTTCAGGTTTCAGATCTTTTTTATGTCTTTGTTCTAATTCGTATATTTCTTTCAGGGTCTTTTTGATATTATTTTCCCTTTCTTTCTTTTTTCTGGCGCCTATGGCTATTAATTGTCCCCTTATCACGGCCTTGTGCGCTTCCCATATAGTTGCCTTACTTAAGTCTGGTGTATCATTAGTCCGGAAGTACTTTTCTATTTCTGTTTCAATTATCTTCTCTGTTTCTGGCTCTTCTAAAATGTCTTCGTTTATTCTCCAGACTCCCTTTCCTCTTGTCTCCCTGTGGGCCATAAGTTTCATTGTCACTGGCGCGTGGTCTGATAATGTGGCTGTTTCTATGTTTGAGTCCACCGCTTCCTCTAACAGACTATGTTCAACCAGGATGTAATCTAGTCTGGAGTACATCTTATGTACCACTGAGTGATAGGAGTAATCTTTTTTACTGGGATACTTCGGACACTTTTGACACATTTTTGGGACCATTGGCATTTTTATAGTGATCAGTGCTATAAAAATGCATTGGATTACTATAAAAATTACACTGGCAGTGAAGGGGTTAACACTTGAGGGCGGGGAAGGGATTAAGTATGTTACTGAGTATGTTCTAATTGTAGGGGGGGTGGACTGACATGGGGATATTACTGATCTTCTGTTCATACATTGTATGAACAGAAGATCAGCATTTCTCTCCCTGACAGGACCGGGAGCTGTGTGTTTACACACACAGCTCCCGGTCCTCGCTCTGTAACAAGCGATCGCGTTTGCCCGGCGGCCATCGCGCCTGCCAGGCACGCGCACGGGAGTCGGGGGCGAGCGGGGGGCGTGCACACTCCCCTAGTGGCCGCTTTTAGAGACAACGTTATTGTACGGGCTCTCGCGCAGGGGAGCTAGTGCATTGTTGGTTCACTTACCTTTTCCTTCGATTTTCCCTTCTAAATGTTTTTTTTTTTCTTTGTCTGAATTTCTCACTTCCTGTTTCTCCTCAGTAAGCTTTCCACCATCATCCGAGCAGTGGTTAGTCAGCCATAACAGCTTACTGAGGAGCAGGGCCGCTGATAGGGGGGGACCACCAGTTCTCCTGTAGGGGGCCCGGGCTCACAGGGGGGCCCAAACAGCAGAGGTAATCAATGCAGTCGGATGAAGGGCAATTGCAGAATGCCCTATGTAAATCTCTGCAGCAGCTGAAAACTGGTTTCTCTCCCTCCCACCGACTTTCAGCTGCTGCAGAGAGACACAGACACAGCTTCCAGGTTCCCTGTCCCATTAAAATTGTAACCCTGTATTGTTTTAATCCCTTGTAAAATGTAATACATTTCTTGGATTTTTTTTGTAATAAATTTTTTGTAAAAATTGTGTAGCTGGGTCGTCCTGTCAGGAGTTAATGACAGGCCATCCCCGCAAAGACTATATCCACATCTGTAAATATGTACATTACCTTTAAGGGGGGCTATGCATTGGGGGACAGAGAGTAGTCGGAGATATGGACTCCATTGACTCTAGTGAGAGAACAGACTACATTTCCCACAACACCCTGCCTGTATGGAACATGTGACGCCTCCGCACAGGCTTGTGGGGGAGGCTACTTAAGGAGAGGGATCAAATTACCTGAGAGGCCAGTCATCCAGAAGGAAGCAAATCTCCGGCGTCCAGCCCGTGTATCCGGAGATCGGAGAGGAAGCCCAGCTGACAATCGAGACAGTGGGATGCCCCGTCCGGGATCTTCGAGCCGTGGAGCAGTGACTCACCGACACGCTCTCTGAGAGGAATACAGGCGGATTGGCCTGTCGGGTGAGAGGGTAAACGCTCATCTTTAATTCTTCTATTAGACAGACCTTTTAGTGCCATCTCACAGGCCTCCCGCCCTTCCGTTTGGCCTCCAGCCTGAACTCATACTATTTTTCCACATTTTATCGTGGTTATTCAGAAGTGACTGACGCTGGCTAGCGATCAGCTCACCAACACTTGAGTTGACCATCCCTTGTTGGAGTTAACTTTCCTTCATCTCCCATTACTCCCTTTGGATTACAATAAAGGATCTTGTGCACCATCCGGCCGCAACGTGACTTAAGCTGTTCTGCAGAACTGCCAGCTAGAGGGCGCTCGCGAGCATAGACTGCCTGTTTAGCTTACCTGAATGGTACCATTCTTTAGTATATAGATTTCTCCGTTAATGTCATTTATTGGTTTCAGCAAGTTCAAATCTACTCTCTTTAGTCTACCTCCAGTAAACGTATTCTTTTGATTTATTTACACTGCTTGTGAAGTGTGTTTTGCTCATCCAAGGGACCGCCCAGGAGCAGGTAATATTATCAGTACACTGTCATTTCATGCTATACACCTGCTATTGTGACCCCAGTCAACCGAGGTCACAATACACTCACTGAGCTTCTGATGTGTCACGGGAGGGTTTGAGCAAGTTAATAGGGGTGTGCTAAGTCAATAAAGAGTAGATCCCAAATCAAACCAGCGGCTCCTTCGGGGGTAGTGTTACAATTGTAAAACATATATATTTGTTTTAAAGTTTAAATCTTTATTTTAAAAAAAATATAAAATGTTTTATTCAAAAATGTAAAAAAACTATTAAAAGAATGGCTAATTCACACAGATTCTCTGTTATCTTTGTGTCTGCTATGAATGATTTCAGTATATTTTAAGTGAAAATCTTATTTTGATATATTTGAGGGGAGGCCTGCCAGGTAGGCTGTATGGGGCCCCATGATTTCTAACAGCAGCCCTGCTAAAGAGGAACAGGAAGTGAGAAATTCAGACAAAGAAAACAAAGAAAAATAAACATTTTGAAGGGAAAAGATAAGTGAACCAACAATGCACTAGCTTAAAGGAACCTATTTAGAAAATAAAAAAAACAAATCTTTACAACCCCTTTAAGAAGGATCCAAGAGGCGTATTGTAACTCTGGAGGAGCTGCAGATATCCACAGCTCTGGTGGGAGAATATGTCCAAGGGACAACTATTAGTCCTGCACTCCAGAAGAAAGCCATTTTTGAAAGAAAGCCATTAGAAGTCCTGTTTGCAGTTTGCAAGAAGCCATGTGGGGGACACAGCAAACATGTGAAAGAAGGTGCTCTGTTCAGATGAGACCAACATGTAACTGTTTGGTCTAAAAACAAAACGCTATGTTTGGCAGAAAACTAACACTGCACACCACCCTGAACACACCATCCACACTGTGAAACATGGAGGTGGCAGCATCAAGTCGTGGGGATGCTTTTCTTCAGCAGCGACAGGGAAGCTGGTCAGAGTTGATGGAAAGATGAATGCAGCCAAATACAGGGAAATTCTGACCATGTGCTTGCCCCATCTGAGTAATTCCATCAGAAATTCCGATTAATTCCATCGGTGTTTACATAGAGAACATGTTCTCTTTTCCTCCGATGGAATTCCGTCGAAATTCCGATGTGAATTTGGTCAAAGGTCTGATCGTGTGTACAGGGCATTAGAGTCTTCAAAAGACTTGAGACTAGGGCAGAGTTTCACCTTCCAGCAGGCAACATTAAACATACAGCCAGAGCTACAATGGAATGGTTTAGATTCAAGCATATTAATGTGATAGAATGGCCCAGTCAAAGTGTAGACCTAAATCCAATTGAGAATCTGGGGCAAGACTTGAAAATTGCTGTTCACAGATGCTTTCCATCCAATCCGACTAATGGGCAAAAAATTCACTGTCTAGATATGCAAAGCTGGTAGAGACATCCCCAAAAGACTTGCAGCTATAATTGCAGTGAAAGGTTGTTCTACAAAGTATTTACTCAGGGGGGCTGAATACAAATGCACTTTTCACATCTTTATTTGTAAAATAGTTTTGAAAAACATTTATCACTTTGTATATATATATTTTTTGGTGGGTGAGGGAGTAGCAGTATACTTTTGTTGTTGATTAGGGACGAGTCCGATGTTCGAATCGAACATCGGGTGTTTGCCTGTTCGCTGAATAGCGAACAATTTGGGGTGTTCACGGCAAATTCGAAAGTCGCGGAAACCCTTTAAAAGTCTATGGGATAAATCAAAAATGCAAATTTTAAAGGTTAATATGCAAGTTATTGTCATAATAAGTGACCCGGTCCTGCCCCAGGGGACATTTACCAATGCAAAATAAAGTTTTAAAAACTACAGGAGCAGTGATTTTAATAATGCTTAAAGTGAAAAACAATAAAAGTGAAATATTCCTTTAAACTTCGTACCTGGGGGTGTTTATAGTATGCCTGTAAAGTTGCACATTTTTCCCCTGTTTAGAACAGTCCCTGCGCAAAATGACATTTTTAAAGGAAAACAGGCATTCAAAACTACTAGCGGCTATAATGAATTGTCAGGTCCTGGCAATACAGATAAAAGGAATTAAAAAAAAAATGCATTTGCCCCCCCCCCCCCCCCAGTCTATTACCAGGCCCTTTGGTTCTGGTATGAATATTAAGGGAACACTAAACCAAAATGTAAAAAAAAAAAAATTCATGGGGGTCCCCCCAAATTCCATACCAGGCCCTTCAAGTCTGGTATGGACATTAAGGGGAACCATGTGCCAACTTGAAAAAAAAATGACGTACGGGTCCCCGTCAAAATTCATACCAGATCCTTCAGGTCTGGTTTTAAATGAAAATTTTAAATGAAAATGGCATGGGGTCCCCCCAAAAATCCATACCAGATCCTTATCCAAGCACACAACCTGGCAAGCCGCAGGAAAAGAGGGTGGGACGAGAGAGTGGCCCCCCACTCATGAAGTGTACCGGGCCACATACCTTTAACATGGGGAGGATGCTTTGGGGTCTGGACCCCAAAACACTGTGTTCCCATATTGATGGGGACAAGTGCCTCATCCCCACAACCCTTGCCCAGTGGTTGTGAGGGTCTGCAGGCGGGGGGCTTATCGGAATCTGGAAGCCCCCTTTAACAAAGGGAACCCCCAGATCCCAGTCCCCCCTATGTTAATTGATAATGGGGTACATTGAATCTCTGCCATTTCACACAAAAAAAGACACTTGGGGCAAGAAAAAATTCCAGCGATGTACATCCATTCTCGAGTTGAGGATACAGAGGAAAAAAACACTGGCAAGATCCGCCATCCTTGGGAGGTTTCCATCGAATGACAGTACATCTGCCGTGACAGCTCTTAAACAACTGAGGGCGGGGCCGCCCATCTTGTGCGTGGGTGAACCGGCCCCGCAATGGTGATTTCCTGTGGTTTCTCCGTGACGTCACGGGTGACTCCACCATCCTCTTTCGCCACGGGAAACCCTGTTGCGACAGAGGCGGGTGGGGTCACCCGTGCACATGACGGGTGGTCACGCCCCCAGCTATTTAAGCTGTAGTGTCATTTTACGGGAACCTCCCTTGGAGGCGGATCGTGTCTGTGTTTTTTGTTTCCGTATCCTCCGCTCGAGAATGGATGTACATCGAATAAATAGGTGAATAGATACAACCTATCCCAATATAAACATAAATCCTATTGCAAACTATTTTAAAAACTATTTTAAAAAATGTGCAATTACATATAAAGTCAATGGTAATGACAACACCTGCAGTGAAATAGTGTGCAATTACATATAAATAAGATAATGTTGAACAATATACAATATACAGTGAACTGTATAGTGACCATAAATAATATTAAAGTGCTCAGTGCTCGAATATCCTTGTGGTAGGTTCCACCTTCACCAATGGGACACCTCAAGTGGGGATGGATGGCTCCTTACCAGATGATGTTGACCTAAATTAAGGTCAATAGAGCTTGGGTAACAACACCTTTCCCATGGGGATTCCAATGTAGTTTGACGGGTACTTGCAGATATCATAAAGAAAAAGGAAGAACAGCTCCCATAGTGTAAAACTATTTATTAAGATGTAAAATTGCAAATACACAGTGCCAAGTGGCCTCTTACTTGAATAAGTGCCCGTGTCCCGGCACTGAGGCTGTAAGCTTGTATGGTATGGAGAGAGAAGCGAAAACCGGCGTGCGTTCCACTGCAGTGCGCGAGGAAACCAGATAACCGGATGTGAATAATCAATGCGTGCCCAGGTACCGCCTCGACGTACGTTTCGATATGATCGTCATCAGGATCATATCGATCATATCGAAACGTACGTCGAGGCGGTACCTGGGCACGCATTGATTATTCACATCCGGTTATCTGGTTTCCTCGCGCACTGCAGTGGAACGCACGCCGGTTTTCGCTTCTCTCTCCATACCATACAAGCTTACAGCCTCAGTGCCGGGACACGGGCACTTATTCAAGTAAGAGGCCACTTGGCACTGTGTATTTGCAATTTTACATCTTAATAAATAGTTTTACACTATGGGAGCTGTTCTTCCTTTTTCTTTATGATATCTGCAAGTACCCGTCAAACTACATTGGAATCCCCATGGGAAAGGTGTTGTTACCCAAGCTCTATTGACCTTAATTTAGGTCAACATCATCTGGTAAGGAGCCATCCATCCCCACTTGAGGTGTCCCATTGGTGAAGGTGGAACCTACCACAAGGATATTCGAGCACTGAGCACTTTAATATTATTTATGGTCACTATACAGTTCACTGTATATTGTATATTGTTCAACATTATCTTATTTATATGTAATTGCACACTATTTCACTGCAGGTGTTGTCATTACCATTGACTTTATATGTAATTGCACATTTTTTTAAATAGTTTTTAAAATAGTTTGCAATAGGATTTATGTTTATATTGGGATAGGTTGTATCTATTCACCTATTTATTCAATTTTCTTTTAGCGCCCCTATCCTACGCACACAATTGTTATAATTCAATCCATTGATTTATCCAGGGAGCAGCTTTTTTATTTTAATTTTCTCACCCCTCCCCCACATTGGCGCGAGATTTTCCACACAAATACCTTAATGGATGTACATCGCTAGATTTATTTTTCTTTTATAATAAAGGACTTGTCCCAAGCTGTGTCTTGTGTTTTTTTTTTGTTTTTTTTACACTTTTTGGTGAAATGGTAGGGATACCCGTTACCAATTCACATAGGGTCGCTGGATCTGGTGGTCCCCTTTCTTAAAGGGGGTTTCCAGGGGGGGTGTGGCCGGCCAGCAAGCGAGATGGATGCCTAGCTCATGAGCTCGTCTGCCAGGGAGAGGACCAGATCACTAGCAGCTCGTTTTGCGACCGGAATCTATACCAGTCATCCTCCTAAGACCCTCTGGACACCTGCTGAGGATGTCTGGGAAACGGAAAACGGACCAGCACCCGCAAAAGCTGACGGCCTTCTTCCAATACACAGGCCAGGTCAGTCAATCCCAAAATGGCGCCGCCGGCGTGGCGGCGATGGGGGCAAGATCCGACTTAACAAGCCCTACACAGGGACTACAGGACCCCCCTTGCCCTGCCTCACCTCCTGTGTCTAAAACGGGAGACAACCCCATAACGGGAAGTCCGGCAAAAGCGCGGCTCCGCACCGATCGCGGCCCGCCGCGGATACATCCGCAAATCGAGGCCCCGGCTTGCGGCCTACTGCAGGCGAATCAGGCCCTGCACTCCTCCATGGCACAATTCCCCACCACAGGCCAACCAGTGGTAGATACCACGCTGAAGGACATGTTACTGTCCCTCCAGTCCTCCCTGATGACAGACCTCTCCTCAGTTTTCTCAAAACTCACTACAGAAATGCAAGGGCTGGATAGCAGAGTCTCACACCTAGAGAACAGTATGGGAGACTGCACAACCACAGTGAACAATCTTATTGACTCCTATGATGACATACAAAATGAACAGAAATGGATGAGGGCCAAGCTGGCAGATTTAGAGGACAGGTCCAGGAGGAATAATTTGAAACTGCGGGGGGTCCCTGAATCCATATTGCCAGCAGACCTTCCCAAATATGCCAGGGAACTCCTTCATGCCATACTGCCTGACGCCTCTCCCAGGGATCTTATAATTGACAGGATCCACCGCATAGCCAAACCCTCGCACCTAGCTGCCACGGTACCGAGGGACGTCCTGATGAGAATTCATTTCTTTCACGTCAAGGAACGGCTACTAGCAACCGTCAGGGGAGGCCCACCGCTGCAAGCCCCGTTCAAAGGGGTCCTGCTATTCCCGGACCTATCAAAATATACTCTACAACTCAGACGCCAACTCAACCCAGTCACAAAGGGTCTCCACAACAACAAAGTGCAGTACAAATGGCGCTACCCAGCTACCCTGCTTGTAACGAAAAATGGCTCCACACATGTGATCCAGGACCTGCAGAAAGGTCTACAGATGCTACATTCATGGGGTATCCTCCCTGAACCACCGCAAGATCCGTCTGCTCTGAAAGCTCAAAGAGGACCCAGACCTGCACGTCGTGCCCCCGTGACCCAAGAGGATGATACGGAACAGATGAACTGATTATTCTGAGCTTGCTTTTCCATCTCTACTTAACAGATGCTCTCCCTGGCATCCAGCCGTATACTGTTTTCTCTTTTTTTTGTTTGTTTCATTTGTTTCAGCCTTGGGACTTTTACCCCCCAAACCGGCGGTTTAGTTGACCATTTGGTCCCTGCACTCCGCTTCCTAACTGTATTGGTGGCTCAGCCACTCCGTATCGCTCTCAGCAATACCACCAGTTGTTTCTTGTCTGTTCAGTTATTTAACTCTTGATTCTCAGTTGCAGCACCTCCTCTACCTCCACAGAGACTCGCACGGGGCAGACCCTTGACCAACGACTTCCTGCCAGACGGTACTGCGTTCTACACTCAGATAAGCTCACCCTGCTCTCCAAACTGTAAGTGACCTTGGTTATCCTACATGTTCCCCAGCCGTTTTTCCCCAATGGCGACTAAGATCCTGTCCCTTAATGTAAATGGGTTAAACCAGGGATCTCCAAACTACGGCCCTCCAGCTGCTGTGGAACTACACTTCCCATGAGGCATTGTAAAACTCTGACATTCGTAGACATGACTAGGCATGATGGGAATTGTAGTTCCTGAACACCTGGAGGGCCATAGTTTGGAGACTCCTGGGTTAAACCACCCTGCAAAAAGGCACTCCTTATGGAAAACTGCGCTGGACCTAAACTGCGATATACTGTGTATCCAAGAAACCCACCTTCTGTCCCATGGGACACCTCTGTGCTCCAACACACGCTTTCCCCATGTTTTTGCAGCCCCTTTCACTTCCAAAAAAAGGGGAGTGATCATCGCAATTAGAGATACGGTCAAATTCCTCCTGCACTCTGTGGTAACCGACCCGGATGGGCGTTATGTCATTCTTTTATGTAATGTCAATGGTACAGATTATACCTTGGTTAACATTTACGCTCCCAACGTCAAACAGATCGGCTTCCTTCGAAAACTAAAGAAAATTGTTCACCCCATTAAAAGGGGCCACCTGATTATATGTGGAGATTTTAATTTAGTACCCGATATAACTATGGACTCTACCTCCACCTCGAAACGTAGAGAATCCCCTCTAAAGCAATTCATAAAATCAATCGACCTGTTCGACGTTTGGAGGTGCCATCACGGATCAGAACGTGATTACACTTTCCTTTCCCCCCTCCACAAAACGTACTCACGTATTGACATGTTTCTTGCTGACAAATGGCTGTTGCAATCTATCAGCGCATCTGTGATCCACACTGCGACCTGGTCGGACCATGCCCCTATCACCATCACCATTTCGGACTCTCCTAGCACAAGGCCCACGTATGTGTGGCGGGCCAACAACTATATTTTACAACATCCTTCCTACTCCCCAACTATCTCTGACCACCTGTCAGAATATTTTGACCTAAATACGGGAACCGTGTCCGATCCAGGCGTGGTGTGGAACGCGCACAAAGCGTTTGTAAGAGGGATTTTGATTAAACTCAGCGCATCACACAAGAGACGCAGAGCTGCAAAATTAGACACTCTGGTCTCCCAGATAGACTCCTGCGAACAACTAAACAAAACCAATCCAGACCCAACTAGGACAGCCCTTATCCTCTCCCTACGCCAGGAGCTGAGACTCCTTCTCCTCCACTCCTTTGAACACTGTCAAAGGAAGTGGAAAGCGAATACCTATTCCACGTCCAACAAAGCAGGCAAAGCTCTAGCACAACGCATTAAAAGGCGTCAAGCTAAAAGCAAAATCGATTATCTTTACCACCCCCACACGAATGCAAAACTCACAAACCCTCAAGAAATAGCCGACGCGTTCAGCGCATACTATGGGGACCTATACAACCTTCGCAACGACCGTGACACTCACCAACCTTCCTTGACTGAAATAGACAATTTCCTTAATCATGTTAGTCTGCCATCCCTCACAACGGACCAATTGGCCCGACTTAATGAGCCCTTCACTGCTCCTGAAATCCTAGCAACCATAAAATCCCTGCCAATGGGCAAATCCCCTGGTCCGGATGGTCTCTCGGGGGAATATTTCAAACAATTTGCCCAACAGCTGGCACCTACTTTAACCGCACTTTTTAATACCGCGATCACCTCTTCCAAATCCCCTGCGGAATCTCTACAAGCACTAGTGGTTACATTGCCCAAATCGGGCAAGGACCCGACCTCCCCCCAAAATTTTCGCCCAATATCGCTCCTCAACGTAGACCTAAAAATCTATGCTAAAACGATTGCTACGAGACTTATCAACATCATGCCCACATTGGTTCATAGAGACCAGTCCGGGTTCACGATAGGTAGACAAGCGTCGGATGCTACAAGACGGGTGATAGACATTCTACATCATGCAGAGTCTAGCGGAACGCCTTCTCTGCTCCTATCGTTGGATGCAGAGAAGGCGTTCGACAGAATCCACTGGGGGTACCTACGACGTGTACTTGAAAAATTTGGATTCCAGGGTCATATACTCACAGCTCTACTGGCTTTGTACACAACCCCTTCGGCAAGAGTGTTCTCAGCCGATATGATCTCCCAACCATTCAACATATCCAATGGCACCAGACAGGGCTGCCCGCTATCCCCACTGATTTTCAATCTTCTCATAGAACCACTGGCGGAACACATTAGACAAAATCCACGGATCTCTGGGTTTAAATTGGGCCCCACCACTCATAAGATCAGTTTGTTCGCGGACGACGTTGTGCTCATGCTCACCGACCCGACAACGTCCCTAATCGAAGCCAATAAAACCCTCCATTGGTTCAGTGAAGTGTCATATTATAAGGTTAACGCCAACAAATCCTTCATACTAGACTTGGGTCTTGACGCCACTTCTAAAAACCTGCTACAAGTACAATTTCCCTATACGTGGGCGGATTGGGAGATCTCTTATTTGGGAATCCGACTGACTCGCTCCATTAAACATCTATTTAAATACAACTTCATACCCTTCCTTGACAAACTCCAGAAGGACATTCAGGACCTGGCCAAACATGAGCTCTCCTGGTCTGGGAGGCTCGCAGCATTTAAAATGATGCACCTGCCGCAGCTCCTCTACCTATTCCGGACAATTCCCATTCCTATTCCAGGATCCTACTTCCATTCCCTACAAACCACCCTGAACACACTGCTATGGCAAGGCAAGAAGCCCCGCTGTGCGGCACATCTGCTCTCCAGGCATAAACATGCCGGGGGGGCAGGATCCATTGACTTTAAGGAATACTACTGGGCCACGATCCTTACACAACTCTCAGACTGGTTCCAGCCGGTTCCTCTTACATTGTGGGGACAGCTGGAATCCACTTTGATAAACCCTAACAATCTCCGTGAATGGATCCTGGGAGTACCACACGGAGCACTGGTGTCTAATTCACTCCCTCCTACAATGCGAGCATCAGCCTTAGCTTGGAAGTTTTTAGTTCACCAAGGTGAACTCCATCCTCTGCCGTTCCATCCTCCCATACCACTGCAGTGCCTCCGGCACTGTACTATTGATCTAGATCTGAAACGCTGGACATCCAGCGGTATATCTCTCCTTCAAGACATTATGCATGGGGAAACGTTGCTTACATTTCCCCAAATACAAATCAAATTCCACCTGGCCCATTCGGAAGTCTTTACCTACCTTAGAATCAGACACTGCCTATCTCGGATACCCAACCCGTGCTACCCTATCCCCCCTTCTACGTGGTCTCTCCTGACTTCTGCCCCATCCAAAAAAAAAAGGAATTTCCCTCTTCTACAATTCTTTCCGCCAAAAAACGGTATTAGCGAAATCCAAACCACACTTCCAATGGGACGCAGACTTGGGACAAACTCTGTCTGCAGACCAATGGCATTCTGCACTTCGGTCCATTTATGCAGCTACATGTAATGCGGCACTAAGGGAACTTACTATGAAATTGTCGTTACGCTGGTACCTCACCCCGGCTAGGTTAGCTAAATTTAGCAGCAATAGCCCCGACACCTGCTGGAGATGTGGAAATGCCAAGGGTGATTTAATGCACATATTCTGGTCCTGTCCGTCCATTACCAGGTATTGGACTACCATCTTCCGAATACTCTCGGACCTAGCAAGTCACCCTATACTCCCATCAGCACCTCTGGCACTTCTGAACATAGACATTGACCAAACACCAAGGGACACACAACTAGTAGTCACTAACATCCTGCTGGCAGCTCGGCTGAGCATTGCCAGACTCTGGAAATCGACCGAGTCCCCGAAAATAGAAAATGTTATTGACCTAGTGAACCTCCACCACAACTTTGAGCTCACGCTGGCCTCCAGCAAGGGTCGTCTGGCGGAAGCTCAAAAGAGGTGGCATGCATGGGCACATTGGCCTAACGTAGCACTGTTTTTGTGACTCCGGAGGTCGGTTTAGACCGCCCGGACTACCAGGGTTCTAGCTTCAAAATACCTCCTTATACCTTGTATGTTTGAGAAATGTTCTGTGAAACCTAACACTGTTGCTGTATCTGGCTTAAGCTGCCAAATTGTAATGTTTGACAATATGCTGTTTCTGACTCTGTGTAACCATTCTTGACGAAAAACTGGAATGTACTCATTTTGTTCTACTTGTAAACCGAAATACTCAATAAAAAAAAAATATTGAAAAAAAAAAGGGGGTTTTCAGATTCCAATAAGCGGTTAAAGAGGTTAGAGACAGAGCATTACTTTTTAAGTTAAATGACCCATGAGTGCCAATATGATACACACAGCCATGATACACCTCGGGATAAGATATTTAAAAAAAAAACATATCCACCCATTTGGTCCAGCCATTTTATTCTGCATATAGGCAAAAATTCAGAAAGTTACAGAATAGATATTACTATAGTTTTGTCATGCAACGTTTTTTATATTCTAAGTCAGTCGAGATAGTCATTGTACAATTCTCATATATAATATAAACCTATATATCATTTGTTTTAAAGCTAATTCATTATGTATAAACACCAGTCAGTCTTATTTATCAGAAAAACTGTTACTGTTTCCATCTAGCAACAAATCAACTTACTCCCATCGTGGTTCTGATGGGCATGGGAAAATAAATGAGGGAAAGGATGTGAATGCTCCAAGACAGAACATGTGTTTTTTGGACACATAATTTAATTAGGAAGCATATTTATATAATCTAATTTACAGTCTTAATTTGAATAATAGTATGTGTACTGTTTAGTGATCTGAGCATGACATGCAATGTGCTCTACATACACAGTTTTAGCTAATGCAATGGTATCATGAGCAATAGATAAAACCAGTTAGGGTATTGCTAATGCTACCTATGAAAATGGAAATTGTGCTTACTTACTTATTTAGCTAAATGCAGCACTGGTCCAATGCTGCATCTGTCCCCGTCGGCTCTAACACTAAGAACTGAGCGATCAAACACTGCCAATTTCTTGGTTCTCACAGCTCTGAGAGCTGGTGACTGTCAGTACTCCTAAGATCACTGGAGCACTTGGCTGTGGAGGGGGGCGGGATCAGCCTGTTTAGGCTCTCATAGGCTCGCTGAGAGGCTGAGCCAGGTGGCAGTCCAGGCATGTGGGTGGATCCTGACCATATGGTCGTGATCTTTCCCGAGGTCTGTGATGTCAGCCAACAGCGGGTTTCAGCCAGCTGTCTGCTGAAAATGGATCCCAGTAGCGTATAATGTACTGCACTCCTGTGATGCATATGAGAAATACAGCCAAATGAGCTTTGGCTGTACTTCTTCTTTAACCACTTCCATACCGGGTCTATTCTGGCACTCCTCTCCTACATGCAAAAATCATCATTTTTTTGCTAGAAAATTACTCAGAACCCCCAAACACTATATATATATATATATATATATATATATATACTAGGGAATAGAATGGCGGTCATTGCAACTTCTTATCTCAATTAGTATTTGCGCAATCATTTTTTAAACAATCTTTTTTTTTTTATGAATTAAAAAATAACAAAAAATAAATTTTTGTGTATAATGTGAAAGGTTTTTTACCTTCATGCATCCTAGCCTGACCCCCCTCCAATCCAGAAATGTTCACTCTAGCCTTGACTGCATGGGGACTCTCCCTCCTCATTGGTTCAGACTCCCACTGATGTCAATCACAGCCAGTGAGCCAATGAGGAGACAGGGCCGAGCCGCAGCTCTATGTGTCTTATAGACACATAGAGCTGTGGCTCAGGAGCGAGCATGTAGCGGTGCCACCAGGGCAAGCGGCTTTCTCTGGGATCACTCCTCAAGGGGGAGGAGCCAGGCACACCAACGTGGGACACTAAAAGAGAAGGATCGGGGCTGCTGTTTGCAAAACCACTCCACAGAGCAAGTAAGTGTGACATGTTTGTTATTTAAAAAAAAAAAAACGCTTTAGTATTACTTTAAGGTGGATTTGTTTTCTTTTATATTTGTTTTCATATTATTATTTAATAATCATCAGGTTTGCATTTAGCCCCTTCATAACTTCATTTCACTACCTTGCAAGTAAGTTGTAAGGTGTCAAAAACTTGCCAGCTCTTATGCTCATTAGAATCCCCCCCCTGGTTCTGGCTCATATGTCCAATGGCTCTGATTGATTGTGTAGTCTCTTCTGAAGGGCTTTAAGTACCATCTGACCAATTATGAGATTCTACCAATTACAGGGCAAACAACACTTTCACTTATAAAGTATGTAAGTATTAGTTGGGCATGACTTTTTTTTTTATAGTACAGGCCTGCTTTAAATTATACAATGCTTCTTGAAGATTACAATTAATTTGGGTGATTCTAATAGGATGACGAAAGAATCTAAGGCACGGTGTTTTTGGGAAACACCAGGCATTAGCCCAGTGGGTTAAGTCTCCTGACAACACTACATTTTGTTGTTTAACCTCTAGGCCAGTGGTCTCCAAACTGCGGCTTGGGAGCTGGATGTGGCCCTTTGCTTGCCTTTATCTGGCCCTTGGGGCACTATTCTCCCACTGATACAACACTATTCTGCCAACAGACACCAAAAATGGGGCACTATTTCCCCCCAAAGATAGACATGATGGGGCACCATTCATCCGTTAATACCAGAAGTGAATATGTTTACTCCCACTGATGCCAGGAACATTTCCACTCCTGCTGGCCACAGTCTGGTCCTCCTACAGAGAAGAATTGCAGCTCCAAGACCTCTAAAGCACACACCTTTTTAGAAACTTAAGTTCAGGTTACTTCTAGAAAAAGATCCATTAAAGAGGAAGTAACCCCCACTACCCGAAAAATAGGAGGAAAAAAACCTGAAAGAGAAAGGCATAATGAGCTAGTATGCATAGCATACTAGCTCATTATGTTGCACTTACCTGAGTTTAAAGCCCCCAAAATCCTCCCCGTTTGCCACCGCTGCCATGTCCCCTTGCACATACTTCCTGTTTTTGCCTCTCTGGCGCTGTGATTGGCCGGAGCGGTGATGACGTCACTCCCACAAATGCGTACGTGACCTCCTCCCCGCGCATGTGCGGGAATATGGCATTAACCTTGGTTATACCATTAGGAAAAATGCCACTTTCAGTGCGTCTGTGCCGTTGTCAACGCCACGCATGGGCCGTAGACATCGGCGCCTGTAATTAGTGCAAATATATCCTTTATCATTTCTCTATGGGCATGTTCCTGTAACCATTTTTTTATCTACATTCATACAATTTCTTCAATGCCAATAGATCTTAATTTGTAAATAAAGCGTTTATGGGGTACTGTATAAAATGCCTTAAAGAACTCTCGATAAACTACGTCCAAAAGCCTTTCTCTATTAAAATTACAGCTCCCCTTCTCTTCATAACCTCCTGTCACAATATTACCATTTTTACTTGTTTGCTTATGCCCTTGAGTTGGTGCATGCCTATTGGTTTTCAGTGAGCCATCAGCACACATCCAGGGGCTGAAAAAGTACCTGCCCCTTTTCTCTTGTGCTGAGGGGCAGGTGTGTTTGTTTTGCCCACATATGTGCAATGTGCTGTCATTGACAATGAATGGTGATGCACTACAATTCTCATAGACCATGTGATGTATCATATCTTAATGTGTGTTAATGTGCAACACTACACAGTCACTAAAGTGTGAAGGCAGCCTTAATCTAGCTCATGTATGAACATTGAACCCTTATCATCCACAATTCTTCTTATAATTAATAAACTGTGAAATAGCCTTTGCCCCAAGAAAAGTATTAAATGGTTGAATTTATAAATAACAGGCACTTGTTTACAAATGGATATCCATAAATTGTCAAATATCATTACAGGCGTTTACCTGCATTTTGCTTAAAATGGAAAACCCCTTTAAGGTTAACTAAGTCCTTTTTTTTTTAAATCTAGAGTACTTCTGGGTCCACCATTTTCAAATAAAATTGGAACACTTTGATAATAAAACAGCAGTCCTTGGGAAGAAGTTTGGCTTTGAAATTAAATTAAAATCTAGTGCCAGGGATCTAGGTTGACCCCATTAACTGTCACTATTGATCACTGTCCGATCTTCATTTAGAAGGCCTTGTGTCTCCTCGCTCTGCTCCTTGCACCGTCCACACATGAGCTTTTTGTGGAGTCCATTGTAAAGGCACGTTCCCAACAAGAGGACGACAAAGCCAAGAATCTGCAATGGATGGAACTGTTCCCAGCCCACGGCCAAGCTGACGACCCAGATGACCACAGTCCTCAGACTATCTAGCACCATGCGGGTGGTGGCACTGATCTCCTTGGTCACGCTTATGCCAGCGAAGTTAAAGAAGGCGATGCTGGTGATATTACCCATCAGGGCCAGGATGATGAGAGGCTGGCGACCCATTTGGCAGAAGGCATCCAGAGAGTCCTCTAAAACTCCACGTTCGCTGTTACTGAAGCCGCCGGCAGGAATGTAGTAGAAGGGGATCAACAGGATGGTCAAAATGATAAATCCAAACAGACCTGAAAATAATAATAATTCTAATAAAAAAGACGTGTTTTAAGCAAGTGCTCATTTTAAAGCAATAATAGCAAGGAATGATTTTCAAGTTTTCTGGAGCTGAAAAATGATTGCCATATCTAAACAGAAATACCCCCTTTATTTATTATTGCATTTAACATACACAATGTTACCAAAACTATTGGGACACCTGCTTTTACAAGGATGTGAACTTTAATGGCATCCCAGTCTGAGTCTGTAGAGTTCGATATTGAGTTGGCCCACCCTTTGCAGCTATAACAGCTTCAACTCTTCTGGGAAGGCTGTCCACAAGGTTTAGGAGTGTGTCTATGGCAATGTTTGACTATTCTTCCAAAAGCGCATTTGTGAGGTCAGGCACTGATGTTGTACGAGAAGGCCTGTCTCGCAGTCCCACTCTAATTCATCTCAAAGGTGTTCTATCAGGTTAAGCTTAGGGCTCTGTGCCGGCCAGTTAAGTTCCTCCACCCCAAACTCTCTCATCCATGTCTTTATGGACCTTGCTTTGTGCACTGGTGGAACAGGAAGGGACCATCTCCAAACTGTTCCCACAAAGTTGGGACCATGAAATTGTTCAAAATGTTTTGGTATGCTGATGCCTTAAGAGTTCTCTTCACTGGACCAATCATGGCACTACCTGCCTGGAGTTTGAATATTCTCCCTGTGCTTGTGTGGGCTTCCTCCACGTACTCTGGTTTCCTCTCACACTCCAAAGACATGCTGGTAGGTTAATCGGTGCCTGTCCAAATTGGGCCTAGTATGTATGAACTGTATGTATGAATGTAAGTAAGGGACCTCTAGGAGCTTACCGATTGTAAGCTCCTAGAGAACAGGGACTGAAGTGAATGTATAATAAATATGTAAAGCACTATATAAATTGACAATGCTATATAAGTACCTGTAATAAATAAATAAAGAAAAAATATGTGTGAACAGGCACTAATGTGTGCGTAAAATAAAATCAGAAACCCAGCCAGTTAAAACTTAGCATATGATGGAAAATAAATACTGTATTTATTGGCGTATAACACTCACTTTTTTACCCTGAAATTTAGAGGGTAAACTGTGCCTGCGTGTTATATGCAGGGGGCTGTGGAAAGTTTTTTTCCTGAAACTTCCCTCTACACACGATCAAACATATCTGCTGAAACTGGTCCGCAGACCAGTTCCAGCGGACATATCCGATCGTGTGTATGGCCTAGCAGACAGGTTTCCAGCAGACAAAAGTTTTAAAGCATGCTTTAAAACTTGTCTGCTGGAAAGCTGTCTGTCGGATATGTCCGCTGGTTAGTACGCCTGACCAGCGGACCGAAATCTCCCGCATGCGTCGAATGCATTTGACGCATGCGGAAAGCATTTTACTTCCTGGTTTGGTGACGTGGCGGCGTCAACGTCACCTCCACGTCCCCGCGATGTCTGTCCGCTGGGATTTTGGTTTGATCGCGTGTACACACATCAGACCAAAATCTCCCAGGAGACATGTCCGATGGAAACGGTCTGTCGGACCGGGACAAGAAGCTGGAAACCAATGGCGAATATAGATTTGCTAGTATCATAAGTGGGGGGGTTTAGGGCACAGTGCTCTTCGCTCCGAGGAACCTTTAACAAGCCAATTAGAGCCTTAGGTTCTAAACACATGCTTGTAAAAAAATGACGGACCTCATAGAAACCTATTAGTCTGGCGCCCAGCACAGTGCACAGCCACACACATAGAACGATTGATTTTTAAATAACTGATAATATGACTAACATTTTTTTAACTTCAAGATGTTAAAACATGTTAGTCATATTATTAGTTATTTAAAGGGTTAGTAAAGGTACTTTTAAAAAAATAAAAAAATAACAAACATGTCATACTTACCTCCACTGTGCAGTTTGTTTTGCACAGTTCGTTTTGCCCGATCCTCCTCTTCTGGGGTCCCTCATCGGCTGTCTCGGCTCCTCCCCACAAACTGCCTTCTGGGAAGCGCTCTCCCAAGGGTGTTAGCTTGCAGGCACGCTCCCGTGTGATACAGTGGCGGCCATAGCCACCAAGTGTATCACTCGGTCCCAGCGTGCCGCATCATTGATTTATTGGCAGCAGCGGGAGCCAATGGCTGCGCTGCTATTAATCTCCAATGAAGAGCTGAGAACAGTAGAGAAGACCGGGCCGAGAAGCCAGCGCGTCCACGACGTGGGATTTTCGAGGGCTCAGGTAAGTAAACGAGTGGGCTGGGGGGCTTCTAAGCATCGGATGTTTATTCACCTTATTGCATTGGATGCATTAAGGGAAAAAAACGTGAAGCTTTAAAAATAAATAATTTTATGCTTAGATTATGCAAACTAGGGGGGGCGGCGCCCATGCGCCCCTTATGAACCGGCCGCCACTGAGTCCTCTAATAAATAAATAGAAGTACCTGGTATTTCCTTTGAAATGACAGGGGAGTGAAGGAAAGGTAAGTGTGCGTAATGTAGGGAGAAGGGTGGGATTAACACAAATTTGCTGCTGTGGCTTGAATGGGTATGCAATATAAAAAGAAAATATAGATAAATACAGATCAATGTAGATAAATGATACCAGTTCAAACAGCTGGTGGAGCACTACTTACCCTCAGTTCCCACAGCTCGGAGGGGATGTACGTTATGTTTGTAGACAAATTTCTCTTCTAGAACCATCTGGATAGATACAATGATCTGAGCCATGATAATAAGCAGATCACCTTGATGGAGATAATAACAGACAATGGAAAATATAAATAGTACAAAACGTATGCAATTATGTAGCTTCGCTGTAGATCAAAAACAAGAACTAAAGCCTGGTACACACGATCGGATATCTGATGGAATCTAATCCGATGGATTTTTTCGGCGGATATCCGATGAAGCTGACTTTTATCAGTCAAAAATCCGACTGTGTCCAACGCGGTGACGTAAAACACTATGACGTGCTGAGAAAAAGAAAGTTCAATGCGTTCGAGCATGTGTCGACTTTATTCTAAGCATGCGTGGATTTTTGACCGATGGACTTCCACGCAGAGGATCATTTTTTTCTATCGCTTTTTTATCCATAGGAAAATTTAAAAACATGTTCTATTTTTTTTTCACTGATGAAAAACTTCCATCGGTCCGTTTTCATCAGACAAACCGATCGTGTGTACAAGGGTGAGTAGAAGAATAACCATGTGATAGAAACTTACACTAAAAATCCACACAAAACTGAGATCCTGGGAATGGTCACTAATGGTGCCTAAACCCATGTATTAGGGGAGGTGTATCCAACAACAACCAACCATAAGAAACACACCACAAAGGATATAGGACCTACTACAAGCTACCTAAAAGTATTTATTAACTGCTTCAAGACCAGGCCTATTTCTGACATTTGTTACTTAGAATTCCCAAACATTATAAATATTTATATATATATATTTTTTTTTTAGCAGAAACCCTAGAGAATAAAATGGAGGTCATTGCAATGTTTTATGTCACACTGTATTTGCGCAGCGGTCTTTCAAACGCTAAGCAGGGAATGAAAACAACTAGGTACCCAATAAAAGCAGCACACAGTACACACATTAACATTTGTTGACCACACATTTAACTCCTTGATTTCCCTAGATGTTAACCTCTTCTTGCCAAGTGTCATTAGTACAGTGACAGCGCATATTATTAGCACCGATCACTGTTATAATGTCACTGGCGATGTCAGTGGCAGTTAGTTGGTTCACACAAAGTGTCAGATTGCCCACCGCACTATCGCAGTTCATTATAATTCGCCTATTACTGCCATTACTGGTATGAATTAATAAAAAAAAAAAAATCCAGTATATATTGCATCGTTTGTAGATGCTATAAGGCTTCATGCACACTGGCTTAAAAATCACTGCTACAACTGGAGTTTTGTGTTCTGCCTGTAGAAGCAACTCAATGTTATCCTATGTGTTCATGCATATTTGGAAAATTAGAGGCATATTTTGAGCTCAACGTTTAGAGGCAGGAAAAAAAAAAAAACCTTCTGGTTTGCGCTCCTGATTGGAGCTTTCTGGCAGAAAAAAACGCAATACTTTCCTAAACTCGTCTAAACGCTCTATATGAATTTTAGTTTTCTGCCAAAGGAAATGCCATTTTTTTAAGCCCAGTGTGCATGGAGCCTAATTTTCACACAGACCAATCAATATAAACTTTTTAGTAAAGACATGTAGAGATTATTATTATTATTATTATTATTATTATTATTTTTTTACTTATTGGATATATTTTATAGCAGAAAGTAAAAAGTTTTTTTTTTTTTTTTTTCAAAAATGTCAGTCTTTTTTGTTTTATATAATAAAAATTAAAAACCCGGAAGTGATCAAATACCATGTAAAAATGCTCTATTTTTTGCATGACTGTGCAATTGTCAGTTAAATTAGCTCAACGCCTCATAGCAAAAAATGGCCTGGTCATGAAGGATGGTAAATCTTCCAGAGGGCAAGTGGTTAATAAAGGATGCTTTGCTCATTGGCCTTAAAGTGATATACAACTAAATGGACTATTTGTTGAATCAGACTTGTGTTTTTTTTCAACCTAAATAAACAAATATGTGTTTACCTGTAATGACATCATTGAGGTCCTTCCCACTGCCGTGGCCACTTAGTAAGTCCGCCAAGCCTACAACGACCAGTCCAGCGATGGTGACCAGGATCCCGACCCATTGGCTGCATTCCAACTTCCTCCCCAGGAACGCCACGGACAGAAGACCTGTGAAGATAATGACAGCTCCTCGCAGCATCTGGAAACTGGACGCACTGGTCATGTTCAAGGCTAATGGAAGGATAAGAAAGGAATAGTGAATAAAATTAAGAAACATAAAATCTAAATCTTATAAAGAAAAAAAGTGATATACTCTTTAACCACTTCTGGACTGCCCCATGCATATATACTGCGCCAGGGTGTCCCACATTGGCCAAATCACGTACCTGTATGTGAATTCTATCTCCATGTCTGGGGTGCGCACGCCAATCAGTGGGTCTGGCGGACCCAATGTTCGCCGGTACCCTGTGATCGTTCCATGTAAACAAGGCAGATCGCCATTCTGTGAGAGGGGAAGTTGGAGATCTTGTGTTCCTGCTAATCAGGAACACTGATCTCTGGCTTCCTCCAGTTAAGCCACCCCCTCCCCCACAGTTAGAAAGCACTCCCAGGGAACACATTTAACCCTCTGATTGCCCCTGATGTTAAACCCTTCCCTGTCAGTGTCATTAGTATAGTGACCAAGGCCAAGGACCAAGGAACTCATCGGGAAAAACACATTGTTTTCCTCGACGAGTTCCTTGTTAGGCTTGTCGAGAAACTTGACAAGCTGTCTTTGCGTACACACTGTCAAGACCAAATCTCCTCATTCTCAAATGTGGTGACTTCAATACATACAACTGCAAGGAAAGTTTGATTCCACTGGCACAACCCTTGGGGCTGCTTTTGCTAATCTCATGTTACTGCATGGTAAAAGTTTGGTGAGAGACATTTGCACTTTTCAGTCTTTTACAGCGTGACAAATGTGCTATCTCCATTACAAACGCTACTTTTACCGAAGGTGCGCGGGTTTCTAAGCATACACACCAACGTGTTTCTCGTCGAAAAGCAGCCCGACGAGGAACACGACGACTCCCGTCTCTTTTTTCCTCGTCGAGTTCCTCGACAGTTTTCTCGATGAAAAGCATACACTCGACTGGTTGCCTCGGCAAAAAAGGTTTGCAACCAAGTTTCTTGATGGATTCTGTCGAGGAAACCGGTCGTGTGTACGTGGCCTCACAGTGCATATTTGTTTAGCACTGATCACTGTGTTAGTGTCAGTGGTTCCCATAAAGTGTCAAAAGTGTCTGATTTGTCTGCCGCAATGTTGCAGTCCCTACTGATTTGTTTCTATCCCATACTGTGTAGACTCTATAACTTTTGCGCAAACCAATCAACATACGCTTTTTGTTTTTTGTTTTTTTACCAAAAACATGTAGCAGAATACATATTGGCCTAAATTGATGAAGAAATTTTGTTATTTTACATTTATTTTTTTTATTGGATATGTTTTATAGCAGAAAGTATTTTTTTTTTTAAATTGTCGCTCTTTTTTTGTTTATAGCACAAAAAAAAAAACTGCAGATGTGATCAAATACCACCACAAGAAAGCTCTATTTGTGGGAACAATAGGACATCAATTTTATTTGGGTACATTGTCGCACGACCCAGTAACTGTCAGTTAAATGAAGTGCCGTATCGCAAAAAATGGCCTGGTCATAAAGAGGGTAAAACCTTCCAGGGCTGAAGAGTTAACATGTCAATGTAATTTCCAGATTTTTCACTCTTGTTAAATCTGCGGCTTTTATAAAAAAATAATGCCGGTTGGTGCCACCAAGTAGGCCCTTGTATGAGCACTTCCTGTTATGAGGTGACAACTGTGCTCCTTCGTAGTCACCCTGTCACATGCACCCCAGTTTGGGACTACAAGCCTCAGTGATGACACTAACCCTAAGGAACCCTAAGATGATTACATTACTTATATATTGCATTACGAGGATACATTTGTCATTTTAGGCCTTCTTTAAAATCGCTGTACAGTTACCTTCTGTTTGGCTCTGTGTACTCACCCACATACATGATGCTGGTCCCGGTCATGTCACAGATGGCTGGTGGAAGGAAGAGGAGAGAATTAAAGGGTTCGGAAGACGCCATAGTGGGCTGGGGAGATCGCCTGTCCTTAAAGACCAGGATGTAGAAGACAGCCAAACAAGAGAGCTCTCCTAAGAACATGCCCACCGCCTAAAATACAAAGAAAGAGACAGTTCAGTTCATGACCGCTATCTACTACATGAGGACTCCCTACCATCTACAATGATTTATTCCAGCCCTTTATGTAAGCAGGTTGTTCATTAAGGCTTAATTTACATGGGCATATGCATTTTATGCATACTGTATACATATATGGGAATTCTGCATGTAGAGCAGGTTCCTTGCTGGTAGAGCTAACCAAAGGTTCTACTAAAATACACACCTAAAGTACTTGTGTTTAGGTGCGCCATAGGCATGCGCAAGGGGTGTGCCAGGTGTGCCTGGGCACACCCTAATCTTGGAGTTAACAACCTGTCAATGGTGGGCAGGTGACAGGTAAACCTCAATCCTTCCTTGCTAACCCTCAGAACCTTAACAGGAGAGGTGGCGGGGGTGGAATTTAGTGGAACCAATCTGTATTTTTCTTCTACAGCAGCTGAAAGTTGGCTTCTACTCCTCTCCCTTTTGTCAACATTCAGCTGCCACAGGAGAAAAATATAGGGGATCGGTACTAATACATGCCACCCCTCTTTTGCCTGTTCAGCCCCATACACACATTGGGGTATCTTCTTTACGCTACGCCGGCACAACGTTGAGAGGCAAGTATGGTATTCACAAACCAAATGCTCTCAATGTTGCGCCAGCGTAGCGTATAGTCGTCGGAGTAAGCCAATGTAAGTCAAAGTAGGTGGAAGTGGGCTGGAAGTGGGCGTGTAACATTTAAATGAAGCGTGACCCCATGTGAATGATGGGCTGAGCTTCAAACAAGTACTGAAAACAAACGACGCATGCATCGTCTCTTGGACGCATCCCAGTGCGTATGCTCACAGTCACATCGAAATAACTGCCTAAGATACGTCAAAAACACTGCCTACAACGTGAACGTAACCTATGCACAGCCCTATTCACGTACTACGTAAACGGCGTAAAAATCTACAGCGTTTGTTCCCTGGTCCATACCTTTGCATGGGTTGCGCCTCCTATATGAGGAATAACTTTACGCCAGACTTAATCCTTACGCAAATCGTTTAAAACATGCGCCGGGCGCAAGTACGTTTGTGAATCGGCGTATCTTACTCATTTGCATATTTTAAATGGGAACGCCAAATGTGTCCAGTGTAACTATGCGCCCACAATACGCCGGCGTAGGCAAGTTATGTCGGGCGGCTGAAGCCTTATTTTTCGACGTATCTAGCTGTGGGAATCGGCGCATAGATACGACAGCGCACATTTGTACTTACGACGGAAGGAAAGAACAAGAGAAAGAAAGCTAGAAAGGAAGAACAAAAGGAAAGGATGAAGAAAGAACACAAGGAAAAACAGAAAAGTGAAGGAAGGGAGGAATGAAGGAAGAAACAGGAAAAATAAAGAGAAGGGAGCTAGGAAAGAAGGAAGAAGATGGCAGCATGAAATATAGAAGAACAAAAGGAAAGGAGGAAGAAAGAAGAAAAGGAAGAACAGAAGAAAAAAGTGAATGAAGCAAGGAAGGAACAGGAGAAAAAGAAAGAAAGAAAGAAAGAAAGAAAGAAAGAAAGAAAGGAAGGAAGGAAGAAAGAAAGAAAGAAAGAAAGAAAGAAAGAAAGAAAGAAAGAAAGAAAGAAAGAAAGAAAGAAAGAAAGAAAGAAAGAAAGAAAGAAAGAAAGAAAGAAAGAAAGAAAGAAAGAAAGAAAGAAAGAAAGAAAGAAAGAAAGAAAGAAAGAAAGAAAGAAAGAAGATGGCAGCATGAAATACAGAATAACACAATGAAAGAAGGAAGAAAGAATAGGGGGCAGAACCGAAGAAAAAGGTGAAGGAAGGGAGAGAGGAAGGAATAAAGGAAGGAACGAACAGGAGAAAAAGAAGGAGCAAAGGGAGCCAGGAAGGAAGTAGATAACAGCATGAAATAAAGACGAACAAAAGGAAAGGAAGAAAGAAGAAAAGAAGAAAAAAGTGGAGGAAAGAAGGAATAAACAGGAAAAAGAAAGAAAGAAAGGTGGAGTAACTTGTTCCATGGTGCTCTCAGCCATTACTGACAAGGATCCGGAGATGTCACTCACCTGAAGGAAGGGATGCTGGAACTGATGAGTTGCTTCATCATTACATCCTTTAGCACTGAAGTTGTCTGCCCACCTACAAAGCAGAAATGTATCCAGTAAGACGAATATTTCTACATCTTATCCACTATAGCCTCGTAAACACGGTCGGACATCCAACAAACTTTCCCTTAGATTTTTGTCCGAAGGGAGTTGTCCGGTCACACACATAGCATACAGACGCCCTGACTTTTCTGCAAACTTTTCTAAAACTTTCCCAACATCACATGTTTTTTCTGCTCTTTTCTGCTCTTTACTGCCACCCTTTGGTTAACTTCTGCTATTGTTGGTTGATTGTTGGTTGATTTTAAAGCGGGGGTTCACTCTAAAAAACATGTATATGCCATCCCATCCAGCATACTTTCGTCAGCTACAGTATGCTGTTTTTTTTTTTTTTTTTATCGCTGTACTTACGGTTTATTCGCTAATTCTATTTTCTTCCTACAGCCGGGAATAGGCGTTCCTACATGATTGATGGCTATGGCGCGTCACGCCTTCTGAAAATAGCTGGACTAGGACTCGGCTCTTCGTACATAGCCGAATTTAGGCTATTTAGGCTATTTTCGGAGGGCGTGACGCGCCATAGCCGTGCCATAGCTGCACGGGAGGAAGAAAATAGAATTAGCGTAAAACAGCATACTGTAGTTGACGCCAGTATGCTGGATGGGATGCCATATAATTGTTTTAGGGTGAACCCCCGCTTTAACATTGGTTCTGGCCATGCGTATTTGCACTTTGTACAAAAGTCGATGGCTTGCTGTACACATGGTCAGACAAGGTACCATCGGACTTTTGTTGCCGAATAGTTTGTCCATTTGCAGACCAAACTTTTTGTCCGATGAAACTTGAAAAAGTTGGTCCGATGGAGCATACACACAATCGGACAAGTTTGAAAACTTGCAGATTTTGAAGTTTGTTGGCAAAAAGTCTGACCGTGTGTATGGGGCTTTAATGTGCTTTTCTTGGCAGACACAGTCCATGTAAAGAGCGGGACATTCCTGTCCAATAAAACACAAGAACCACTTATGTATCAGTCCCTACCACTGATTCCAAACTCCGGAGGAAAGCAGGTTGAAGTGTATATAAAGGCAACACTATTTTTTAGCTTTGTATACAGTAGGTGATAATTAGAACCCCTGTCAGGTCTTTTTTGGTGTCTGTGTCCCCGCTTGAGACATTTACTATTTTATGTGTCCTGGTGGCCATTATCAGAATAGAAGGTGAGAGAAAATATGAAATTCTAGATGTCACCATCAGACCAAGAGAAGAAGGGAAACCTGTTCCTAGATAAGAAGAATCCCTCACTTTGGTGGGATTTCGTTGTTATTTCTCATTGTGTCTCCAGGACAGTAAGTTTAAGGAAACATCCCCAGCAAGACAAAGAAAGCAAAGAGAGCTTCAATTATCACCTACCCTACTAAAAAATAAAACAAGAACATGTTGGCTGTACATACACATGAATTACAAAGCGCTGGAGGAAAAACTGAATTGATAAATTGAATAAATCAATAAATCAAAAGTTGAACTCAAAATATACTACAAGGCTTCCAGAAAGGGTGACATCACTGGGTCCTCTTCTGGAATCCCGGGAAAGCTTTAATGTATCCATTGTTTGCATTAGAAATCTATTATTATGTACTTTTGGTCACTATGGAATGTCCAATTACTAATAATATATATATCTCTATATATATCTCTATATATATACATATATATATATATGCCTCATATAAAGTCCCATGACCGGGTATATCCTCTCTTTGCTGTTTGTTTTTAATTTTCCTTGTACCAGTTTGGGTGTTATTTGCAAAAGTGAAACTTCACCACATTCACTAAGCCCTGGGGCAAATTTACTTGCAAACTTCCCTTACAAATTGAACAACCTATTGGCTTTTAGCAAATCAACTCTGTTGTGTACCGAGGGCCTAAAGTAGTTCATATTGTAGCATGCCTTCTACATTTTAGCCACTAGATGGAGACAAATGACTGCAAATCTGTATTCTTCTGTGATTGAGATATGAGATGACATTTTCAGCAATGCCTGTTTTTTTTTTTTTTGGCCAGAGATCAGGGGTCAGACTTGTCTCTGTATTTTTCTACATGTCGGTCATTGTCAGAGTGAACCAGAAAATATGTGCTGAGGGATGTTATTCCCCCTCTTGTTCTCAGATCCCCCCTTCTCCTCCTCGTTCTATGGACATAGATATGTAAGCCTCTCTATACCAATCTACAGACAGACCGCTTTTGGGGGTGGGGGTCAGACGCTGTATGAGCAATTAACATCCAGGACTCCACTAAATTAGGTAAAACTTCCCTTTTAAAAGGATACCCAATCACGTGCAAGGAAAATAAAAATAATAATTCTTGCACGTGATTGGATGATGGAAGTCAGTAGAGCTTCTGCTCATTTACTGAGCTCTGGAGCAAATGCACTTGAAGAATGTCTATTTACATTTTGGAAATCAACCCCATTGTCTCTTTGTCTTTCCATGCAGAAAGAAAAAAAAGTGTAAAAATATCACACATAAATAAAATAACAAAAAAATGTAAGAAAAAGGCCCAGATTCACAAAGCAATGTACGTGCAAATGTGCGCCGGCGTATATACGCCTAAAAACTGCCCACCCTACACTGACGCAGCTTACATACGCCGGTGTAGCGTGGGCGCACTTTTCGTCTGGACGCATGTTGCTGCTCCCATTGATTAGGCATTCAAACATGCAAATGAGGGAAATATGGCGATTTACGAACATGCGTGCGCCCGACCCATGCTATGCGAGGTGTGCGTAAGTTGTATGTCCGGTGTAAAGTTATTCCCCATAGATGAGGCGCAACCTGGAAACAGACATGCAAAGGTCTGCACCAGGGAACACAAGCCGGCTTATTGCGTTGGACGTGTGTCTGGCTGGGCGCACGTTAAGTTCACGGCGTATGTGGTGATCCGGCGTAGCTTAGGCAGTTGTGCTGGCGTGGTTGTGAGCATGCGCATAAGGGTGCAGTTTCATGCGTCCACGTCACGGCAATGTCACGGCGCATGCACAGTTCATGATACGCCGGGCGTACAACACGGCACCACGCTCGGACCATCATTTGCATCGGGTCACGCCCACTTCCACCTATGCCAGCCTGCGCCTTCGAAGAATATGCCACGCTGATGCAGCGTTGGGAGCAATAGCTTGCTGAATGCAATGCTTGCGTTTGGCGTAGCGTACAGCGTTTGCGATACGGCGGCTTAATGTGCGCCCAACTCTCTGTGAATCTGGGCCAAAATACCTAGATTAAGGTTTGATCTGGGTCAGTGCCAGGGTTAGTGTTTGGGTTAAAGGTCAGGGTCAGTGTATTTATTTATATATTTTTGATTAGCATTAGTGTCAGTCAGAGTATTTTAGGTAGGACAACAAATTAAAATAAAAGCAAAATGCGCACTATTGCTTCTGGGCTGCACTTTGGGTACAAACAACGTACACATATGTGGTATCATTGCAATCGTAAGGAGAATTTATTTTGGGTTGTTCTTTTTTTTTTCTTAAAGCTTAACTACTTCAACCCTAACCCTACAGGGCACTTTAACCCTCTTCTTACCTAGGTCAATTTTCAACTTTCAGCGCTGTTGCACTTTAAATGGCAATTAGCATTTTTTTGAGACAGATGGAGTTTTTTCGGTGGTATTTGATCACCACTGGGTTTTTTATTCCTCGATGAATAAATGAAAAAAGACTGAACATTTTGAAAAATAAAAACATTTCTGTTATAAAATTTTGCAAATCAGTAACTGATGAGTTACAGTTTCCTTCACTGATGTGCAGTGATAGGCTGCACAGATGGGCACTGATGAGGTTGCACTGATATGCGGCAAAGATAGATGGCCCTTATAGGCTGCACTCAAGAGCACTGATGAGGTGGCACGGATGAGGAGGCACTAATCAGGCTGCACTGATATGTGGCACTTATAGGATGCACTGAAGGGCACTGATGAGGTGGCACAGATGAGGCTGCACTGATATGCAGCACGTATAGGATGCACTGAAGGGCACTGATGAGGTGGCAATAATGAGGAGGCACTAATGAGGCTGCACTGATATGTGGCACTTATAGGCTGCACTGAAGGGTGCTGACGAGGTGGCAATGATGAGGTGGCACTGATGAGGAGGCACTAATGAGGCTGCACTGATATGCGTCACTTATAGGCTGCACTGAAGGCCACTGGTAGGAGACACTCACTGATATAGAGGCTCTTATAGGCTGCACTGAAGGGCATTGATGGGCACTGGTAGGAGACACTGATATAGAGGCACTGATAGATGACACTGATGAGCACTAATGAGGTGGCACTAATGAGGAAGCACTGATATGTGGCACTTATAGGATGCACTGAAGGGCACTGATGGGCACTGGTAGGAGACACTGATATAGAGGCTCTTATAGGCTGCACTGAAGGTCACTGATGGGCACTGGTAGGAGACACTGATATAGAGGAACTGATAGATGACACTGATGGGCACTGATGAGGTGTCACTAATGAGGAAACACTGATGAGGCTGCACTGATATCTGGCACTTATAGGCTGCACTGAAGGGCACTGGTAGGCAACACTGATATAGAGCCACTGATAGGCGGCACTGATATATGGCACTAATAGGCATTACTGATAGAGCTGCATGGATAATCAGTGCCCTGATTATTTGTATAAATGTCCCCTTTGTTTGACCCTGACTTGCCTCTGGCAGAAATAATAAATCTCCTAAATGCTCTGGACCAAGAAAATCAGCATGGCAGCCAGGCAACAGGCATTTTCAGAAGGCAGTCAGCAATGTTAACTGTAACTGTGTGTTTATGGTATGGAGGTGGTAATGGCTGTCTTGGGTACTTCTGATTGGGTGGTAGGAATCAGGAAGAGTGCACAAGTACATAATAAAGTGTCTGTTTTTTTTTTATTGTTTTTGCAGAACCCAACATAAAGGAACAGATTCCAAGCCACAACCACAAGGCAGAGGATGCTAAATAACACAATAATTCCACATAATCCTAAGGAGAAAGTAAATCCTAGTGGTTTAAACTTATTTATAGGGTAACGTAAGTGGTTAGTTTCAGTGCAGTCAATACAAGTAGAAGCTACATTTTTTTCTGTATGGACCACATCTGGAAAGCAGAAAAAAAAATACATTTAAAATGCAAGTCGCACTGCAACACTGTCCTAAGGATTTTCAGGTGTCAAAATAAGATTTTAATAATTTAATAATTTTTTGTTTTTACCGCCACTTAACTGCACATCTAAATGAGACCTTAACTTAAATATCTATAGAGACACAAAGGCAAATCCACTTTGCACTACAAGTGCAAACTACAATTGCAAAGTGCTCTTGGAAGTGCAGTCACTGTAAATCTGAGGGGTAGAAATGAGAGGAAGCTCTGCTGATTTTATTATGCAATCATGTGTAAGCTAAAATGCTGTTTTTTACTCCCCTTGCATGTCCCCCTCGAATCTACAGCCATCTATGTGTAGCGGGATATCACCCTTTTAATGTGATATAAAAGACTACCATTTGCTGATCGAGAAGGATCTCAGCTCCCTCCTGTGGCCGAGATGAGTTAGAGCCACCTGTTGTTTACTTTTTGTCCTGGTACTGCAGAGAGTGTTGGGAGATTGAGTACAGGGAGAAAAGAGACTCCATTTGCCCTGGCCTGTTATAGACTACATTACCCAGAGAGCAGCTGTACAAGCCCAAAATGCTTTGCCTTCCGTGCAGCCTTCTGGGGGAGGTAATTTAAGGGGGAGGATGTACTTAGCTCGCTCTCTCTGGACCGCCTTTTTAACCTAGGAGGACACTTGTTGAATTGTCCCCACGGCAGTAGGCCAGAATTGAGGCCTACCTACGGCCGGGCGACGTGCCATTGAGGAATAGAGACAGAACCTCTGAGGGAGAATCGGACGGGCTTCCAGTATCATTGCGACCTGTCTGAGAACTGGAGGCTGCCGTCTAGCAAGACTGTGATCGGAGATTGCGTACGGAGTGTCACGGAAGGACAAGGTCTGAACTGGTTGGGTGAGACGGGCACCTGCGCAAAGACCTACTGACTGTGAGGGTGGATCGTCCACATTGGCCAGCGTGATTTCATTATTTTGGGCTCTTTTGCCAGTTTATTTATTACCACATTGGATTACAAATTACCCCTTGCGTACCAATGCATGCCTACGTATCAGTGCACGGACTCTTGGGATAATTTGAACCGGTGTTTGGTCTGATCAACCATGCCACGTTAGTTAGGTATACCACTTAAAGACTGCCTATTTAGTTATTGCAGATTACGGATATCCATTTTATATTCTCTGATTGAGTAACTGGTTTTATTATACTGTACAGTATTGTTGATAGAGAGAAAGCTGAGTGAGGCTTGGCAAGGGGGGTGCTTCAATGTGGATGCCTTGTCGAGGGAATCCCCTTTGCTGTGTGCTTGCACAGGTCTGTATAGACACTGTAGTTTAACTTACACCTATTTGTTGTTACTGTTGCTGACTCAGCAGGGATCTGCGAGCAGTTCACTACAGTTTTACCCTTGTTTCTTCGCTTTATCCTTGCAAGTAAAGTACCCCTTTGGTTAAGCAGTCTATCTGTCATATCGCAGGATCCATTCGATTCAAGGTAACCTTTAACCGCTTAAGGACCTTAGGTGTTTTTCAGATTTGGTGTTTTCAAGACTAAAACATTTTTTTCTGCTCGAAAATTACTTAAAACCCCTAAACATTATATATATATGTATTTTTTTCTAACACCATAGAGAATAAAATAGTGGTCATTGCAATACTTTCTGTCACACCGTATTTGCGCAGCGATCTTTTTGGAAAAAATCACTTTTTTGAATTAAAAAATAAGTACGTCGAGTAAAATGATACCCAACATGTCACGCCTAAAAATTGCGCCTGCTCGTGGCATGGCGTCAAACTTTTACCCTTAAAAATCTCAATAGGCAATGTTTAAAAAATTCTATAGGTTGCATCTTTTGAATTACAGAGGAGGTCTAGGGCTAGAATTATTGCTCTCGCTCTAACGATCGCGGGGATGCCTCACTTGTGTAGTTTGAACACCGTTTTCATATGCGGGCGCTACTCGCGTATGCGTTCGCTTCTGCGTGTGAGCTCATCGGGACGGCGCACTTAAAACTTTTTTTGTTTGTTTTCTTATTTATTTATATTTATTTTATTATTTTTTACAAAAAAAAAAATTGATAACTTTTATTCCTATTACAAGGAATGTAAACATCCCTTGTAATAGAAAAAAGCATGACAGGTCCTCTTACATATAAGATCTGGGGTCAAAAAGACCTCACATCTCATATTTAGACTAAAATTGCAAAAAAATTGAAACTGTAATTTTTTCAAATGACAAAAAAAAAATGTTTCTTTAAGACGCTGGGTGGGACTGACGTTTTGACGTCACTTCCGCCCAGCAGAGCTATGGGGACGGGTGGGGGCGATGTTGCCCTCACTCGCATCCCCACACAGCAGCCGAACGGACCCGATCGCCTCCGCCGCTACCGACGGCAACAGAGGCCCTCTCCCGCCACCGATAACGGCGATCTTGCGGCAAATCCACAGCAGAGACCGCCGTTATCGTTTAAAGGACCCTTATCAATAAAGATGGATACCTCGGTTGTGGCAGCAGCTGCTGCCGTTACCGAGATATCCATCTTTAAAAATAGGACGTATATTTACAGTGCAGTCCTTAAGTGGTTAATTTACATCATTTTCTGTAGTGTGACAGGATATTGTGCCCTCCAACGATTACCGTATTTATCGGCGTATAACACGCACAGGCGTATAACACGCACCCTAACTTTAAGAGGGAAGTTTCAGGAAAAAAAAATTCCCATTATACCAGTTGTGCCGAGGAAGGGATTTGAGCCAACTTCAGGGGTTGACAACCAGAGCGTAGACCCAAAACAAACCAGCAGCTCCTTCAGGGGTAGTACTACATATATATGGATATAAATCCACTTTGTGTGCACCAAGTGCCTTTACAAATCCAGATAGTAAAGGTAGTGGTGGCATCGATGATATGTTCTGTGAGCAGGCCCCCCATCCACTACAGGCTCCCTGCATGTCTTTATGGACCTTGCTTTGTGCACTGGTCCGAATCATTTGGTGGAGGGGGATTATAGTGTGGGGCTGTTTTTCAGGGATTGGGCTTATCCCCCTTAGCTTCAGTGAAGGGACCTCTAAAGTCGTCAGCATACCAAAACATTTTGGACAATTTCATGCTCCCAACTTTGTGGGAACAGTTTGGGGGTGGCTCCTCCTTGTTCCAACATGACCGTGCACCAGTGCACAAAGCAAGGTCCATAAACACATGGATGAGCGAGTTTGGGGTGGAGGAACGTGGCTGACCTGCACAGAGTTTTGACCTCAACCCGATAAAACACCTTTGGGATGAATTAGACGAAGACTGCAAGCCAGACCTTCTCATCCACATGTGCTTCTGGAAGAATGCTCATACATTCCCATAGACACACTCCTAAACCTTGTGGACAGCCTCCCCAGAAGAGTTGAAGCTGTTATAGCTGTAAAGGGGGAGGGTAACTCAATATTGAACCCTACAGTAGATAGACTGTGCACGTTGCAAGTGCAGTTGCTAAAGGGCTTAGTAAATGAGGTAAAGATTCAGTTTGCAAAGTATGCCCAATCGCATGCAAGGAAAAAAAAAAAAATGGATATTTTCTTGCACATGATTGGAGGATGGAAAACATCAGAGTTTAATCTCATTTACTAAGCTCTGGAGCAACTGCACTTGCAGAGTGCATAGACTATTTGCCTTTAGTAAATCAACCCCTAAGACTTGGGTGCCATTAAAGTTCATGTAAAGACAGGTGTCCCAATACTTTTGACAATATAGTGTATGTTTGGTGATGTATGTTTTCTATTGTAACTGAATTAAGAAGCTAAAGGAAAAAAATGTTTTTTCTTTAACACAGTCCAACACTCAATTTTTTTTTAGTGTACTCTAAAAAAATGAATAAAGTGTTGACAGGGCCTCTTTAACCTTGGGTTTGAACTTGTTGTTGTTCTCTGCAGCCGGAGTGGATTGACGTTTATTACCGGGAAGAATGCAGGAGGCAGCTGACAGAGGAGTAACCTGAATAGTACATGCCAGGACAAGGTGTGATCACAGGATCTCTCTGCCTGTAATATATGGGTAAATACACCAGCCAATCAGGCGTTACAGATAAGCACGCTGTCATGTGACCTCCCTCTGCAATGATTGCTAATACATAGGGTGATAGTAAATAACATGGTGACACAGAGGGTGACAACTGATACGTTATCTCTCTACCGTCCTCTAGATCTACAGAATACAAACACCACTATTCTCTAAAGCTTTCTTATTCACATAGGGCCAGATTCTTAAAGCTGTTACGGTGGCGTATCTCCAGATATGCCGTCGTAATTTCAAATCTGCATCGGCGTATGTTTATGTCGATTCTCAAAGGCAGATACGTTAAAAAAATAGGCTTCTTCCGCCGACGTAAGCTAGATACGCCGATTCCCGAACGTAATTGCGCCCGGTCGTCGTATTTTACGTCGTTTGCGTAAGTGTAAAGTTACACCTGCTATATGAGGGGTAACTTTGCGTAGGTGAGGCGTATGCAATGTTAAGTATAGACGTCAGGACAGCGTCATTTGCGTAAGTCATTCGCCAATAGGGATTTGTGTAAGTTACGTTCACGTCGAAAGCATTCACTATTTGCGCCGTTCAAAATAAACGTCAAAAACGTGGGGTCACAACACATTTACATAAAACACACCCACCTCTTCCACATTTGAATTACCCAAGCTTACGCCGGGCCATTTACGCAATGCCGCCGTAACTTAGGACTCAAGTGCTTTGAGAATACGGCACTTGCGTCCAAACTTGCGGCGGCGTAGCGTAAATACGATACGCTACGCCCCGCTGGTATTTACGCCGCCGTACGAGAATCTGGCCCATAATGTCTAAGTTCACACCTATGCATGTTTTAGTGCGTTTTGCAGTTTACAGAAACGCACTACAGTCCCTCAACATGGTTTCCTATGATATGCATTCACATATGTGCGTTTTTCAGCCGATATGTGTTTGTAGAGGGGGCTTTTTTTGCTGCAGTAGATTGTATTTTGCATGCAATAGGCTTCAATGGACCCGCACCAAAAATGCATGTTCAAAACCGCTCGTAAAAAACGCATAGATGTGATCCCAGGGTTAGGCCCCATTCACATCTGAGCAATTTGGAATTGTAGCAGAATTGGCACAATTCTGCCTGCTTTGCCAAATCGCGCTAAAATCATGGCAAAATGAGCGACGCAAATTCATCCCTGATAGCACCCCAATTGTGATGCGATTTTGCAGACACAAAACATGCAAAAATTGTGGCAAAATGCACATGAAAAAATAAACACACCTACCTCGGGGCCAAAATGTAATTTTTGAGCTTCTCTGGTGCTGCAAACGCACATAGGGCAACCTATTTAAAGGGGAGTTCCACCCACAATTTAACTTTTTAAATATAAATACCCCTGTAATACACAAGCTTAATGTATTCTAGTAAAGTTAGTCTGTAAACTAAGGTCCGTTTTGTTAGGTTGTTACAGCATTTAGTTTATAATCTAGAAATAGACCGTGGCCATCTTAAGTGTGGGCATCATGAAGCCAGACTGTATGACTTCCTGGATTTCAGCTTTGCATATCTCGCACATGCTCAGTGCTGCACAAGCAATGTAATAGGTTTCAGTCAGGTTTGCAAGGACTACTGGGAAACATGATGCCTATCCCAGAAACCCTTGTGACTTAATAGCCTAGGCTAATAAGGAGGAGGAAGTAATGAAGGACTACAAAATAAAGGTATTTACAAGCAACAAAATAAATAAAAATTGTCCATTCTGAACACTATGAGATTAGGGCATGCAGCACAGACAAACATAAAAAAATGGGTGGAACTCCACTTTAAGTGAATGGGCTTCCCTATGCATGACACGCAGAAATGCATGTAAATTGCACAAAAATATAATCATACATCAAATGTGAAGGGAACCTAAAAAAGAACTAAAGGCAAAGCTTTTATTTTATTTATTTTTTTAATTTTGGATAGAGTAAGGGAGGGTTATGACCCTGGTTATTTTTTTTTCCCTTCACGTCCTGTCTGATAGCCAAAACAGCAAGTGAGAGGAAATGTGCTATGTGAGGGAACTCCAGAACAAGTGTCCCCCCACTGGAAGATTTCCCTTCTGTTCCTGTTCTGGTGACACCCCAGATTGGGGTTTTCTTTTACTTTCATTCTCAGGGATAATAGTAATTAGGATAAACAGAGAGGGTGAATCTCCCTAAGGCCTCGTACACGTTGTTTCTCGCGACAAACTTTTTCTTCTTTTTCTTCTTGTCAAGCTTTCCTGTCGAAAATTTCGTCGTTCAAACGTGGTGACGTGCAACAACATGTACGACGGCACTATAAAGAGGAAGTACGATTCCTTTGGCGCCACTCTTGGGGCTGCTTTTGCTAATCTCGTGTTACCGCGTGTTGGTAAAAGTTTGGTGAGAGACGATTCACGCTTTTCAGTCTTCGTGCTTTCAGATCGTTTTCTGCAGTTCAGTTTGTGCTTGTGGGTTCGTATCTTGTCTTTCAGGGCGTGCGGTCAGGTCGTATTTGTTTTACAATGCGTTCCTGTCCACTCGTTTCTGGTTTTCAGGTCGTTCTTCATAGGACCTGCTGTTCTTCAGTGCGTTCTGTTTAGTTTGTTCTGAACATCGTAGAGTTATGCAGTCGGTGTGTGTTGGTCTTATTGTTTTAGACCTAGACGAGGCCATTAACAGTGTGAGGAGGCGTTCATGGACCAAGAATTGGTTGCTCTGTAGGAACCAATTCTCTAATATGAGATATAAGATTTCTCCTTTAATATCACATTCTATGTATTTAATGTATGCTAATGTATTGTATTCCTTTCTTCCTTCCCTAATTACCATGATTGCGGCTAGTAAGCATAAGATCAGTGATTTATTTTTCCCAATCTCATGCTTTTCAGCCTGGAGGAGAGATGTGGGGTCTTATTGACCCCACATCTCTCCATAAAGAGTACCTGTCACACACCATTCCTATTACAAGGGATGTTGACAAATAGAAAAAAGTGGTCAAAAAAATAAAACTGTAAAAAAATATGTGAGGTATTGCCGCGTGCGTTAGAGCATGTGTAACAATTCTAGCACTAGACCTCTTCTGTAACTCTCAACTGGTAATCTGTAAACATTTTCAAAGCGTCGCCTATGGAGATTTTTATTTGCCGAAGTTTGGCACCATTCTATGACTGTATGCTATTTTAAAGCGTGTCATGTTAGGTATCTATTTACTCGGCGTAACATCGTCTTTCATATTTTACAAACATTGGGATAACTTTACTGTTTTGTTATTTTTTAATTTATGAAACAATATTTTTTCCCCAAAAAAAAGGTGTTTGAAAAATGATTGCACAAATACCGTGCAAGATAAAAAGTTCCATAGACTGTTATTTTATTCCTCAGGGTGTCTGCTAAAAAAAAAAAATATAATGTTTGGGGGTTCTGAGTAATTTTCTAGCAAAATAATGATGATTGTTACATGTAGGAGAGAAGTGCCAGATTAGGCCCAGTATTGAGGTGGTATAAAAGCCTGGTATTGAAGTGGTTAAAGTGGAGTTGAGCTGTGTCAAATGTGACACCAGAGGGGGAGGATTCCGAAAGCGAAAGTTCCATTTTTGGGTGGAAGTAAGTAAAGCTTTAAGTAAAACTTCCACGAGTGGATGCCCTTACTGTCCAGACAGACCAGGTCTATGTAAGTATGTCATGAAGAGGCATTGAAAACAGAACAGTGTATCATCAGTAAACTACTCACGAGAAAAGCAGACAAGTTCCTTCTAATGCCACATACACACAATCGGTTCATGTGATGAAAACGGTTTGATGGATTTTTTCATCAGATATCCGATGAAGCTGACTTTCATCAGTCTTGCCTACACACCATCATATAAAAAAAACGATTGTGTCAGATACACGGTGACGTAAATAAAAACGACGTACTGAGAAAAATGAAGTTCAATGCTTCCGAGCATGTGTTGACTTTTTTTTTTTTAAGTGTATTTTGTGTCTGTACTCGAGAGAGGAGCCGGACTGCAGGAGTTGGTAGTAGGCCGACCTCCCCCAGAGGCAATCTGCCATCTTTCTCCATGCCCCCGGGTGGCAATGGCGGGTGTGAGGGGGTCCTCCCACACAGCTTGCCCTACCTGATCCGCTTTGAAGCTCAACGGGGCAGAGGGACTCCCCTATGAGGGAGTGAGAGGATCTAGCCCACTCAGCCAGCCCCGTTAGTCCTTTGCCTCTCTTTTTTAGAGACCGCGTGGCCAAAGTGTGTGCATGTTAACCCAATTTCGAGTGCGTGTAAGTGTGGTGGTTTTGTGGGAGGGGGGTGGGTGTACTAAGCGCAGGCTTACCTCGCATAGCACACCCGCCGGGAGCCAGGCTGAGACCACCAAACTCAATTCACATGCAGCCGAGACCGGGATCCGAACCCTTAGCTGCAGAGGTGAACGGCTTGTCAGCCCAGTGCCAATCGCGTTAAGCCACCGCAGCTAGCATGTGATCGGTTTTTTAACCATCAGATAATTTTAAAACAGGTTCTAATTTTTTTCACCGATGGTAAAAAAAACTATGGGGCCCACACACGATCGGTTCGTCTGATGAAGACGGTCCTGCTTTCATCAGATGATCGCGTGTACGCGGCATTAATGTTTACATAACTCCACGACATTAACACATTGGATTGAATGTACTCTTCCCTGTACACAAGGATTCTAATGTTGCAATTTTGTTTCACTTTAAATGAGGAAGGGGGATGTTTCCTATACTGTAAGTGGTTTCTAGACTGTGAATGAAGCTTCGTTATGCAACTTTGTGTTACGTCTGAGCAGAGAAACTCTATGAGCCCTGACGATTACTCTTACCGACTCCTGGCAGCAGCCAGAAGAAACACAAAGCGTTCTGTTACACACAGCGTGAGGAATATCCGTCTCATCTTTCCATGCCACAACTTATTTTTCTTCTTTTATCAATTTTACTAGTGAGAATAAATACCATACTGTACATGTACAATGTTACTGCACGTGTGGGGAAAGTAATCCCTCCCTAACTGTACAGAGAAGGGGAATGGACAGAAGTTGTAAGATTTTAATGATTGGGTCTACATCTATGAGTGACACTCCAAGCACAATTGTATATTAATTCGGAGACACCAATCACAGTAGTGTGCCAGCTTTTAAAGGGCCCGTCTGCCCCAATAAAGCTAACTGTCAGGAAGAAAAACAGAATCACACATTGGCAGACCACCCAATCAAGAGGATGACGGATTGCCTTCAGCTTGTCTCCCCTCAAGCCACACCCTTCTCACAGGCTTAATCATAGATCGGATGAAACGCGTTAGTGAGGCGCGGCTTGGGAGGAGACACGCTGAAGGCGATCTGTCAACTTCTGATTGGGTGGTCTGCCGTATGTAGTTCCATTTTTCTTCCTGACAGTTAGCTAGCTTTATCAGGCTGACAGTTGGGTTTACATCTACTTTAAAATATTCCCATCCCAGGCACATGTAAAAGACAAAGGCATGGAATTTATCACATTGTGTTCATCTCTGTTGAATTTGGGAAGCTGTCCATGAAGTGGGTTGGCCCTATCTGCAGCCACCAGAACCTCCTGACGCAAGTAGCAAGCAGTGCCAGTGTGAAGTCTGTGCCAGCAGGAGGTCCACTCAGCTCTGAATAAACAATTACTATCTTAGACACGTGAGATTCTTTAGCCCTCTATTCTATCTGTAGATTGAACTCAGAACATGCTGCTGTCACCTGGTGGACATTAGTAGAACTGCATTATAGTTGTTATATGTTTTCCCTTTACGGTTCATGTTAATGTTTTGTACTGTATACCCATGTTCATATGGTCTCCTGCACAACTTGTGTTGAATTTCTTTGTTAAGTAAAGTAGAAAATGCTTATCACAACTGGTGTGGTCATTTGGCTGAAAATTGTTACTCAACATACATACATACTTAACTTTACACACAATTAAAATTGAATGGCACCCCAGTCTTAGTCTGTGAGTGAGTAAGGCCGCGTACACACGTACGAGAACCTTGTCGGGCTAAACCCATCGTTCCCGATAAGCGGTCGAAAAAGCTTGTCGAGCCAAAGTCCTCATTGAACAACGAGGAAAAAGAGAGCGTGCTCTCTTTTTTTGGCTCGACGAGCTTCCCGACAGGATGCTCGTCGGAAGTGTACATACGATCGAGCTTCTAGCCAGAATATGTCTCCCAGCGAGCTTCTCGCTGGATTCTGCCGAGAAGCTCGGTTGTGTGTACGGGGCCTGAGTGAGTGAAAAATGTATGCAGCACTGCACATGCAAACTGAATTGCCTCTGGGCGCTCGTTGTCCATTTCTCCTTTGAACTCAAAAGAGATGGGTTTTGATCTTTCTCCTAAAGGCCAAGTGATTCTCCTCCAACCGAATGCTGGTTGGTAAAGCGTTCCATAGTCTGGGGCCTTGGACCGCAAATCTTCTTTCTCCTTTGGACTTGTATCTGGCTTTGGGTATTTGGAGTAGATTTTGATTGGTGGATCGCAGAACGCGATTGGGGTTGTAGGCTTTTAGTTTTTCGCATTAATATTGGGGGGCATTTCCTTGAACACACTTATGCGTCAGACAGAGCACTTTGAAAGTAATTCTGTCTTTTACTGGCAACCAATGAAGGGATCTCAGTGAAGGTGAGATTGACTCCCATGTTTTTTTCCCAGTCACAAGTCTAGCAGCCGTGTTTTGAACGACTTGCAGACGAGTGATTTGGTACTTTGGGAGTCCGAGATAGAGGGCATTTGCATAGTCAAGTCTGGAGTTAACAATTGTTCCCACCACGACTGCTATGTCTTTAGGAATAAATGGAATAAGTCTGCGTAGTAGGCGTAGCAGATGGTGAGATCCGCTGACTACTGACCCTATTTGTGCATCCATTGTCATGTAGGTGTCGAAGATGACCCCAAGACTTTTGACTTTGGTGCTAGGGGTGATGATTTTGCCCAGAATAGGTGGAGGTGTCCAAGTTGTTGCCAGTTGATTCTTTTGATTGGCGTGAAACAGGAGAAGTTCTGATTTCGAACCGTTGAGTTTAAGATAACTCTTTGTCATCCAGTTTTCTATCAAAGAAAGGCATTTCTCTAGACCGAGATAATGATCCTTTTTGTTGCAGATGCGAAAGTACAATTGTGTGTCATCTGCATAAGAGTGGTAAAGTAACTTTTGGCTACTGATGATTTCAAAGAGAGGGCGGAGATAGATATTGAACAGCTCCGGTGACAGAGGGGATCCTTGAGGGACTCCGCATGACACTGTGTGTTTTTCAGAAGTGAAAGGTCCCAATTTCACTATTTGTGATCGGTTTTCCAAAAAGGAGAAGAACCAAGATAAATCACCTTCCATGAATCTGGCTACTTCAGCGAGCGGAGTCAGTAATGGTTTGTGGTCTACCGTGTCAAAAGCTGCGCTTAGGTCCAACAGTACTAGAAGACAAGATTCTCCTTCGTCTGCGGTCTCAAGGGCGTCATCTCATATTTTGAGCAGTGCTGTTTCTGTCCCGTATATATAAGTAAAAATATCAAACTAGAACAAAACAGTCCAAATGATAAACAGCGCTGATTAAAATTGGTTAGATGCCCAGAAGTAAGTGCGTAGTAATCACAGCATTAATCTTCCTTCCTTGTCTGTATGAACCACCAGTGAAGCGCACTCGTCACTTCCAGATCGCCATAATAGCCCCGCCCTGACCGGTTTCGTCATCCAATAGACTTCAACAGAGGGCGCTTACTTCTCGGGACTTGGACACCACTTAGAAGACACTCTTACGTTTTGCTTAACATTTATCTACTGATATGATGTGCATTTTGAGCGGGGGGTCTATCAACTGTGTTAAGGGTTATTTTTTTTTTTACTATTAAAACGGGATTACACTATTTGGTGCCCTCTTGTTTTTCTATATTTGTATATGTAGCATTAACCCTTGCTGACCCCAGCTATGTTGACGGATGTTCCAGTGAAAGATACTAGACATGTGCAGACTGGAATATTTTGTTTCGTTTTTTTTCGTTTTCGTTTGGAATTTTTTTTTTATTTAGTTACTCCCGAAAATCGTTTTGATTTATTTCATTTTTCGTTGGGGAATAGCTTTCGTCCTAAAATCTAATAATACTTGGTTTCTGTTGAATGGTCAAAAGAATATTCGACGGAACGTCAAATCTTTACGTAGAATCGTACATTTCCGTTTGAATATTCCACCTACAAGAATTCTAATGTTGTATGACTAGTAATAATGTCGAATCTATTTTCTCATAAATCAAAATCTATTCTCTGTAATGTCGAATCTATTATTTCTATAGTGTCTAATCTTTTCTCTATAATGTCAAATCTTTTCCCTATAATGTCAAATATTTTCCCTATAATGTCAAATCTTTTCCCTATAATGTCAAATCTCTCTATATCGAATTTTTACCGCAACGAAAACGCAAATAAAACATTTTTTATGCTGGATCTTTCGGTTTTCGTCTCTTGCTTTTTTGTTATCGTTTGTTAAAACGATAACGAAAAAAACTGATTTTCGGACGAAAATGCATTCTAACGAAAACAAATGCACATGTCTAAAATATACTGCTTAAGGCCTTTTACTATTGGTCCTCTGGTGAATTTGTACCCCGAAGTGGAGTGTGCCTCACGTGTGGTGAAAACTGGGACGAGGTGTAGGATCCATCACAAACTTATCTTGAGAAGCACTTATCACTGTATAATTCCCGTTACATCGTCATCATATGAATGCCTCTATGAAGTTGGACATCTAACCAATTTTAATCAGCGCTGTTTATCATTTGGACTGTTTAGTTCTAGTTTGATATTTTTACTTTGTATCTGTTCTATTGGTTTTTGACTTTTAGATTTTAAATAGCTGCTTTGCTTTTTACATATCCCTTTTTAAAACAAAAGAGTGATAGTGGACTCTTATCCTATTGGTTCTACTGCTAATTAATTTTCTGGGATAACTTAGCCCTGTGGCGCTGAGATGTGCTTCTAGGCCTGGTGTTGCTCTTTGTGTTTTATATATATATATACAGCCCTCAAAATTTCCACTCGCCTACTAGCATTTGGCGAGTGGATTTAAGCTGGGGGCGAGTGATGACAGGGCTGCATGACCAATCTCCCTCCAATCTGTGCCTACACTTAGAGTCCCGATGCGATTGGCGGCCAAAGAGGAAAGGTGCATGCTCAGGAAAAGTAGTCTGGTGAGCCGCGCACAGGCAGAGCAGTACACAGGTGCTCTCCTTACAATTCTCATTAAGCCATGGGACCTAACAGTATGACCTCTCTGAGCCTGCCCCCTCCCCTGACCAATGTAGCTGGAGAGCAGGAAGTAATAAGTGAGGTGGAGGATTGCGAAAATTACCACTCTGGTGCAGCGCTCACTGAACGTTGCCCTAACATGAGAGCGGCAGCCTTCCAGTTTGTGCAGTTTTCTTCTCCTTGGGTAAGTGGGGACATGCAAGCGTGGAGCCGCACACACAGGCTCCTGATGATGAGATGAATAGGAGAGAGAGGATGGATGGGAGTTGCAGAGTAGACAGCAAGAGAGAGTAGAGGCAGTTCTAGTTCCCTGTCCCTCTGGTCTGCCCCCAGTGCCCTGTCTCTCTGGTCTGCCCCCAGTGCCCTGTCTCTCTGGTCTGCCCCCAGTGCCCTGTCCCTCTGGTCTGCCCCCATTGCCCTGTCCCTCTGGTCTGCCCCCAGTGCCCTGTCCCTCTGGTCTGCCCCCAGTGCCCTGTACCATGTTGTTGTTAATATTTAATTGTGTAACTTGATTCTGCATAAAACATTTAACAGTGTCATTCCATGAGATAATCTACGAGGGTGTGTTTACGGGTGCAATTAGGCACAGGGCAGTGTATGAATTAGGTGGGGCAACTGGTGGCGAGTAACTCTTGAGGCCTGGCTAGTAACTCAGGGCTTGAAATTTTGAGCCCTGTAATATATATATATATATATATATATATATATATATATAAATACAGTACAGACCAAAATTTTGGACACACCTTCTCATTCAAAGAGTTTTCTTTATTTTTATGACTATGAAAATTGTAGATTCACACTGAAGGCATCAGAACTATGAATTAACACATGTGGAATTATATACATAACAAAAAAGTGTGAAACAACTGAAAATATGTCATATTCTAGGTTCTTCAAAGTAGCCACCTTTTGCTTTGATTACTGCTTTGCACACTCTTGGCATTCTCTTGATGAGCTTCAAGAGGTAGTCACCTGAAATGGTCTTCCAACAGTCTTGAAGGAGTTCCCAGAGATGCTTAGCACTTGTTTGCCCTTTTGCCTTTACTCTGCGGTCCAGCTCACCCCAAACCATCTCGATTGGGTTCAGGTCCGGTGACTGTGGAGGCCAGGTCATCTGGCGCAGCACCCCATCACTCTCATTATTGGTCAAATAGCCCTTACACAGCCTGGAGGTGTGTTTGGGGTCATTGTCCTGTTGAAAAATAAATGATGGTCCAACTAAACGCAAACCGGATAGAAAAGCATGCCGCTGCAAGATGCTGTGGTAGCCATGCTGGTTCAGTATGCCTTTAATTTTGAATAAATCCCCAACAGTGTCACCAGCAAAGCACCCCCACACCATCACACCTCCCCTCCTGCTTCACGGTGGGAAGTAGGCATGTAGAGTCCATCCGTTCACCTTTTCTGCGTCGCACAAAGACACAGTGGTTGGAACCAAAGATCTCAAGTTTGGACTCATCAGACCAAAGCACAGATTTCCACTGGTCTAATGTCCATTCCTTGTGTTCTTTAGCCCAAACAAGTCTCTTCTGCTTGTTGACTTTCTTTAGCAGTGGTTTCCTAGCAGATATTCTACCATGAAGGCCTGATTCACACAGTCTCCTCTTAACAGTTGTTCTAGAGATGTGTCTGCTGCAAAAGGTGGCTACTTTGAAGAACCTAGAATATGACATATATTTTCACACTTTTTTGTTATGTATATAATTCCACATGTGTTAATTCATAGTTTTGATGCCTCCAGTGTGACTCTACAATTTTCATAGTCATGAAAATAAAGAAAACTCTTTTAATAAGAAGGTATGTCCAAACTTTTGGTCTGGACTGTATTGTATATATATATATATATATATATATATATATATATATATATATATATATACAGTATATATATATATATATATATTACCCAGAGCACCCACCAACAAAGTGGGACTTTAAATAAACCCACAAGGGAATAATATACGGTACCTTTGAACAACACAAATTAATATATCAATAAATTATTACTTTATTACTTAATTTAAAAAGTGAAAGCTAGTCAGCCTTCATCAGAGTTAGATTAAAACCATATACAGTATTTATTTACAGTGGAACCTCACCTGGATTCAGCAGTGGTATTGTTGTACACATTTTTATACCAGTACCATACTTAGCTACATGTTTTTATGACTGCTTTTGCTACCGTTTGGTATTACTGACACCATTTTTACAGTTTATGTAGCTACATCGAATTTTATCTCCAGTGGAATATTTTATTTTGTTACCTACTTGAAGACTATACGAGTTTTAATGCTATTCCTATTGAGAGCTGCCTTTGTGTGTTTTTTGTATCTTGCTATCCATTTTTCCAGTGGTTGGTAGCTGCACTGGGAATCAGCCTGCAAGGAGATCAGCTAAAAGTAGTCGGATCTGTATGTGTGTTATAATTAATCAAAACTAGTCGATTAATCGATAAAAAAAAAAATTGATTTATCGAAAATGAAAATTTGAATCAGTAACAACCCTAGTGATAACATGTCCTGATGTGGTGTATTTGATTAGTATTGCATGGTACTGCATCTCACCAACAGGGGTAATTTGCATCATCGTATCTTGCAGTAATGCATATTATAACAGCTCAGAGGTATGAATTGGGCCTGACTGCCTATTCACACCACTGCTTTGCCCAACACACATCAACACAGTCAACACTGAGTTGGTGCTCAGAGGTGTCATTCATTGTGAATGATGTCCCAACACACCTACAATTTGTATGAAATGCAGTGCAGCACAATGCATGGTGTTCTGCGATAAAATGCAGCTTGCCCCATTATCACATAAGTTGCTGTGTTTTCAGGGCATTCATTTTGACTGGGCTATTTGACTCACCACAATGCATGTCAATGCATGCATTTCTGCACACAAAGCAGTGGTTTGAATAAGCCCTCAACGTATAGCCAGCTATGACTGATTGGCAGTGTGCAGTGGGTCACATTGTACAACTTGTAGGATCTTCTGCTGAGTAAGGCTGACACTTCCTAGCTGTAATGGCAATGTGGTCTGACTCATCACATGACCATCCGCTCAGAATCTGCTGTCACATACAGTTTTAAAAAAATGCGAAGAACAGCTAAATTACAGAGGAAATCAGAGAAGTAAGTCAAAGGGGATCCCCTACTCACGCACTGCTTGTAATGGGTAACGTCTTAGCTAAGGTCCTGGAATCATTCATCCATGAACATAGTACAGGCATTTCTAAGATCCTGAGCAGTGGCGGCTGGTGATCAACATTTTTGGGGGGGCGCAAACAAACGAAAGAAAAAAATTGCAGCCTCACCGTGCCCATCAAACGCAGCTACTGTGCCCATCAAATGCAGCCACTGTGCCATCAAACGCAGCCACTGTGCCCATAAATTGTCACCACTGTGCCATGCCATCAAATGCAGCCACTGTGCCATCAATTGTCACCACTGTGCCATCAATTGTCACCACTGTGCCATGCCATCAAACGCAGCCACTGTGCCATCAATTGCCACCACTGTGCCATCAATTGCCACCACTGTGCCATCAATTGTCACCACTGTGCCAAGCAATCGTCACGACTGTGCCCAGCAATCATTAATACTGTGCCCAACAATTGTCACCACTGTGCCGAGCAATTGTAGTCATTGTGCCCATCAATCGTCACCACTGTGCCCAGCAATTGTAGCCATTGTGCCCATCAATTGTCACCACTGTGTCCAGCAATTATAGCCATTGTGCCCATCAATCGTCACCACTGTGCCCAGCAATTGTAGCCATTGTGCCCATCAATTGTCACCATAGTGCCCAGCAATTGTAGCCATTAATCCCCCCCCCCCCCGCCTGTCACTTACCTTTCTGGGGTCAGCCATGCTTCTTCCATCCCTCAATGTGTTCTTTCGCCCTTGTTGACGCTTCAGCCAATCAAGTTACCAGTAACCTGATCGGCTGAGACACCTGTCACTCCTATCCAAGGAGCCGCTGGCTCTGATAGGCACTTCCGCAGCCGCCGTTATTCAGATGGCCAGCGCTCACCAGGGGGGCGGCCATCTGAATATTTGGCGGCAATACATGCATACATGAAAATTGTATATTGTCAGTGGCGTGTGCAGTAGCCAGAGGGGGCAGCGCTCCAGCGACCTCTATACACGCACCGCCACTGGTCCTGAGGTCAGTTGGAAACACCTGATTAAGATTTCCCATTGGGCCCTAAAGGGTTGCTGTATTAAGAAATGTGTAAGCCTCCATTGCTGACTTAAAAATGCTATTTTCCTGGTTGTCTCTGGCTTCAGTGCTTTTAGATATGTTTTTGTACAAATGCATTTTCGTCCAAATTTGGGGTATTTTCATTATCGCTTTAACAAACGAAAACTAACGTGCAGAATCCGAAATCCGAAAGATCATAAAAATGCTTTATTTTCGTTTTCGTTGCTACAACAGTTCGGTATAGGTAGGAGATACGACATGACACTGACAATAGCAATCTGTGTCTATTCAACCTGTGGTCAAATGTGCCTAACCTTAACTTTATTAGTCCAAGATTATTCTACATAGAGAGAGGAAAGATTTGACATTATAGAGACAGTGTTGTGGTAGACCATTCGACATGAATGACGAAGATTCGACGAAGCAGCGAAAAACATACAAACGTTGAATCTGTCATTGAAGGCTTATAGTGTCTGTCGAAAGTTCTAAGAAGATTCGACAAGCAGCTAAACTGTACGACGCTGCAATCGTATATTTCCAGTAGAATACTCCGCCCACAAGCTATAGTAGAATTCTAATGTTGTATGACTAGTAATAATTATATTTAGAAATTATTATTACTAGTCAACCAACATTAGAATTCCTCTATAGCCTATGGGCGGAGCATTTGACCATTACCCACTTAAGGACCTGCTCATGTACATATATGTCGGTACTTTAAAGATGGATATCTCAGTAACGGCAGCAGCTGCTGCCACAAGCAAAATATCCATCTTTTCTTTGAGCGGTCCTGTAAACGATAACGGTGGTCTCCACGGCGGATTCACCGCAAGATCACCGTTATCGGCGGCGGGAGAGGGGCCCCCCTCCCGCGCCCTCCGCCGCTTCCCGGAGCCATCGACGGAGGCAACGGGGCCTGTCCCCTGTTCGGCTGGCATACGAGTGAGGGCAAGATGGCCCCCACCCATCTCCATAGCATAGCAGGGCGGAAGGATTGTAGCCTGTGGGTCTTTGGGCCTACACTGAAATCTAGCTGGAATAATATGTGGCCCTTAGCGTCCAGCCTCCTCACGGGAGCCCCTCAGCTAGTACATATTGATCAGCTTTGGCTGACCATGAGGAGTGTGGTCCTCTGGGTCTTTTGGCTACTAAAGTTAAGGAAATTCTCGTATAACAGAATAAAAATGCGTAAGTGATGTAATGTATTGTATTTTTGGAGGAAAACTGTATTATTTAAATCGTAAGATCTGGTATCGTACATCAAAAATTATTTGTATAATTTCAGACAAACTGTCATGATTGGCTATCAAAAGCTGTGTACTAACAATCAGATTACCGTATGATCGCTTCTAAAGTGGCATTTGTCATACAATTTTCTGATCGTGTGTAGCAGGCTTAAAGTGATTATAAAAGTAGATTTATTTTTTTATCTCAATGCTTTAAATGCATTGAGATAAAAAACCTTCTGTGTGCAGAGGCCCACTTTAGCCCCCCCTAATTCTTACCTAAGCCCAGGGCTTTTTTTCTGGGGGAACTTGGGGGAACTCAGTTCCACCACCTTTGGCTCAGACCCTTTGGTGCCCGCTAACCACAATCACTTGTGAACACAGAAGTCTGGTTTCTGTGTTTACAAGTGACTGCTTTGTAACCCCCTGAACTCTGCACACTGTATGTAATGCAATTCTGGTATTTAATGCCCCTTTAAGACCCTTCTACTGTTTGTGAAATCTGAACAGGTCGTGGTTGGGTTCCTGCACCTATTTTCTGAGAAAAAAAGCTCTGCCTAAGCCTATCTCTATCCGCTGCTTTCAAAGTCAGTGAGCCAATGAGGAAAGAGAGAGGGTGGAGCCTAGCCAGGGGTCTGTGTCTGAATAGACACACGGAGCTCCTGCTTGGCTCGGGTGCCCCCACAGCAAGCTGCTTGCTGTGGGGGCACTCATCAGGGGGCAAGGGCCAGGAGAGCCGAAGACAGACCCGAAAAGAGGAGGATCAGGGCTACTCTATGAAAGACCATTACACAGAGCAGGTAAGTGTAACATATATAGCAAAGATAGTAAAGCAACAAGTCTATTCAAGTCCTGTAATTTACTAAAGCAGCGCTAATTGTCACTCCACTCAGCGTGATCAATCCTTTCTTATAATAGTTCATAAGAAGTGTCGGAGAAAAGATGATATATCCAGATGAACCCCCAAGTGCTTATTGTTGGTCTATGAAGTGCTCTTCACTCCAAACAACTTCCACGGTGTGTCACACACCCTTTCGGGTATATACTCACCAAAAGGTTGAGTGTAGTAGGCACTGAAAAGAAGTGTGTTTAATCTACTTCTCTATACATACTCCAATCGATCTCCCAAAATGGCACTCTCAAACTCCTCGGATGTCCCGGTTTATAAAGGGAAAGAAGGCTCACAATAGTGTAATCCTGTTTCTCTTCTTTTATTTATAAATCCTGACATCAATACAATCGATACAGTCCCAAGTTTAAATTACAGCAGGTATTATTTACATAGACGTGCCATCCATATAGATGTTTGTAGGCATATATATGTTGGTCGCGTCCACCGCAGACAAACACATTGTTACTTCCTTGTGTTTGGAACCCACCTGGAACGTACAGCGTCACTACGTCACTTCCTGATGCCGTGAGATCAACCCTGACGTTTCGTCCTTGCGACTTCTTCTGAGGGACTTGGGGGTTCACCTGGATATATCATCTTTTCTCCCACACTTCTTATGAAGTATTATAAGAAAGGATTGATCACGCTGAGTGGAGTGACAATTAGCTCTTCTTTAGTAAATTACAGGACTTGAATAGACTTGTTGCTTTACTATCTTTGCTATATATATTTATTTTTTAAAGCGGCTGCTGAAATTTTAATAATTTTTATTTGATTAAATTTTATCTGTCTTTTTACATATATACATATTGTGATGGTATGCGAGGTGCGATACATGACAACACGTATATTTCACCTCGCATTCGTTCTATTATGAGGGACTGAACCGGAATCCGCTCCGGGTTTTACAGCCTTTTGGGGCTGGCTAGGGTTCCGGTCCGGATGTTTGGGTCCACTGGAGTCCAATGTCAGCTGGACTTTAAAACGACCAGGAAGAGAGCTCAACAGTGCTCTGGCTTTGAGACTCAGGAAGGGACCTGAGTGAGTGGAGCGCTGAGTGCTGGACTAAAAAAGGTTTGCTTTACCTCATGTTTTTGTGGGTGATGGGGACCAGCCCTGCACTGTATAGAGAGGAGACTATTTGTTTAGTTAGCCCCAGACGGCAAGGATTTAATTTATTGTTTTGTTTATTTTTATTTATTTTTTGCTTGCAGACTATCATTCAGAAAATTTGATCCCCACGAGCTAATCTCCCACACGTGGTGGATTCAGCGGGCACTTTTCTGAAAATGGAAGACATGTTAAAGGCCCTGCTACAGGCCAATGCAGCCCAGCGGCAAACCAACCGCCAAGTCGCAGAGTCCGCTGCAGCACAACGAGAGGCCACTGCAGCACAACAGGCTGCCCAGCAGGAGATAAACCACCAAGTCGCAGAGGCCACTGCAGCACAATACCGCCAAGTCGCAGAGGCCGCTGCAGCACAACACGCTGCCCAGCAGGAGATGAACCGACAGTTCGCTGAAGCTCTGGTGGAACTGAAAAGGGGGTCCGAAGATAGTACGTGCCTCCTACCACCTGCAAAAGATGACACCGGCGGATGATGTTGAGGCGTACATGACGACTTTCGAGAGAGTCGCTGTCCGCGAAGGATGGCCAAAAGAGCAGTGGGCGGGACTATTGACCCCATTCCTAACAGGAGAACCCCAAAAGGCCTATTTTGACCTAGAACCAGACAAGGCCCAGGACTATGAGACTCTAAAGACAGAGATACTCGCACGCTTCGGTGTCACCATGGCAGTCCAGGCCCAGCGCGTCCATCAGTGGTCCTACTCCAGCAACAAGACACCCCGGTCACAAATGTTTGACCTGGTCCACCTCACCAGAGACCCTGACTAGCCCTCAGATTGTGGAGCGTGTGGTAATGGACCGATACCTGTGTGCGCTCCCTGCTGCCCTGAGAAGGTGGGTCGGACAGGGGGACCCCAACACTGCAGCCCAAATGGTGGACCTAGTGGAGAGGTACAGTGCTACAGAGGACTTGGTAAACCCACCTATGCCCCACTTTGGTGTGTCTAGGGGCGCAAGATCTCCCAGCGGTTCGGGTAAGACTGTTCCGGGGGTTCAAGAGCTTGGGGAAAGTGGATAAGAATGTTGTTACAGCAGATGAGACTGTGGGTCCTAGACCTGTAGACTGGCCACAAAAGCCAGGAAGGTCTTTGGGACCGTTAAGAGGACTGGGGGTAGGGCAATTACAGTGTTTTCGTTGCCATGCATTAGGCCATATTGCTGCAAACTGCCTTCTAAATTATGAAGCTATGCAATGTGATTATGTTGATAGGATAAGACGCATTTCTCTGTTTGCACAGGTCGCATGTGTTGCGACAGATCAGAGTCGCCTTGAAAAACAGATGTGCGTTGTTTCAGTAGATGGCAAGCCTCTTACAGCCCTGCTAGACTCTGGTAGTGTGGTGACCCTAGTCAGGAGTGCTTGTGTAGACCCCGCAAAACTACACCCCAGTAGCATTGGGGTAATGTGCATCCATGGGGACACTCGGGACTACCAGATGGCGGTGGTTGAGCTTGATACCCCCTGGGGCAGTGTAACACATTCAGTGGGGGTGGTACCCTCACTGCTCCATGAAGCTTTAGTGGGGAGAGACTTTCCCCATTTTTGGAAATTATGGGAGAGCAAAGGGAGGCTCGTAGATAGAGCTCCCACCTGCTGTGGAAACACGGGAACTCTCACCAGACCCGTTTTGCCAAAGGGAAAGGCATGCTGTTGGTGGGATTGAAGAAACCGGAAATCCTCTTCCTTTCCCTGCCATGGCTGGGGAACCGGAGGACTTGGAAGCTAGCACCCAGCCTGAGGGAAACAAACAGGAAATCCCATCGGACCCTGATATGGAGAGTAGCCAAAATGTGGTACCTGACTTGGAGGTCAGGAGAGAGGATTTCTGTACCGAGCAGCTGCGAGAGCCCACCGTCTTGAGAGCCAGGGAAAGTGTTCAGATGTTGGATGGGGAACCGGTGGATCCTAATTGGGTGGTATCCTTCCCCTACATGGCAATTAAAAACAATTTGTTATATCGAGTGATAAAACATGGAGAGGAAGAGGTAGAACAGCTGCTGGTTCCCAAACCCTTTCGCAGGGTGGTGCTGGACCTGGCTCATGGTCATGTAATGGGGGGACATCTCGGGGTCGAAAAAAACCAAGGAGAGAATCACCCAAAGATTTTTCTAGCCGGTTTGCATGCAGAGGTCAAGGAGTACTGCGAATCGTGCCCCGAGTGCCAAATGTCAGCACCGTCGCCCCATTTTCGCAGCCCAATAATAATAATAATCTCTACCAATAATCGAGGTCCCCTTTGAGAGGGTTGGCATGGACCTGGTCGGGCCGGTGGTGAAATCGGCCCGAGGTCACCAGCATATTCTGGTGATCCTGGACTATGCGACTCGCTATACTGAGGCCATACCCTTGCGTAACACCTCCGCTAAGGCTATTGCCAAGGAATTGGTCCAGATGTTTAGTCGATTCGGGATACCAAAAGAGATCTTGACCGATCAGGGCACCCCTTTTATGTCCAGGGTTACCAAGGAATTGTGTAGATTGTACAAAATCTCCCACCTTCGTACTTCTGTCTACCACCCCCAGACAGATGGTCTGGTCGAAAGGTTTAATAAAACATTGAAGAGTATGCTAAAAAAAGGTGGTCGACAAGGATGGGAGAAACTGGGATTTTTTGCTACCATATCTCATGTTTGCCATACGAGAGGTTCCACAGGCGTCCACAGGCTATTCCCTCTTTGAGCTCTTGTATGGTAGATATCCCAAGGGCCTGCTAGATGTTGCCAAAGAAACGTGGGAAGGAGAGGTCAGCCCATATAGGAGCGTCATAGAGCATGTCTCTTTAATGCAGGATCGAATCGCAGCTGTCCTGCCCCTGGTATGGGAACGTATGGAGCGAGCCCAGGAGGCCCAGAGAAGGGTCTATAACCTTGGTGCCAAGGTCTGTACTTTCAGCCTGGGGGACAGAGTAATGGTACTGGTTACTACGGTAGAAAGTACGTTTCTAGCAAAGTGGCAGGGTCCCTTTGAGGTTGTCGAAAGGGTGGGGGAGGTAAACTACTAAGTCTACCAGCCAGGGAAAAGGAAACCACACCAAATTTACCATGTAAATCTCTTAAAGCCCTGGAAGGACCGAGAGACTTTACTGGCCACGTCCCCGCCTCCAACAGACCGGATACCCGTGACACCTGACGTCCCCATCATGGATTCCCTGTCCGTAGCACAACAAAGTGACGTTAGGGCATTCGTGCAGAAAAATAGACTTTTTTTAACCCTTACCCGGACTGACCAACACGATCCAACATGACATAGTGACGGAACCAGGGGTTCGGGTGAATGTAAACCCTTATAGAATTCCAGAGGCCCGGCGAGAGGCAGTGGCGGAGGAAATAAAAAATATGTTAGAGTTGGATGTGATCGAAGAATCCCACATTGAGTGGTCAAGTCCCATAGTGCTGGTCCCAAAACCTGATGGCAGTATCAGGTTTTGTAATGACTTTAGAAAACTTAACAGTGCGTCCAAGTTTGACGCCTACCCGATGCCCGGGGTCGACGAACTTGTGGACAGGTTGGGACATTATCGCTACATAACGACCCTAGACCTAACAAAAGGTTATTGGCAGATACCGCTTACGGAATCGGCCAAGGAGAAGACTGCCTTTTCCACTCCTGAGGGCTCGTTTCAGTATAAGCGGATGCCGTTTGGTCTGCAAAAAATGGCCCCAACCAGTCAATAAAAAAACAAGTGAGGGCCTTCCTGGGCATTACGGGGTATTACAGGCGTTTCATACCCAATTTTGCCACCATTGCCGCCCCCTTGACCAACCTGACGAAGGGTAGGGGGTCGGTCATGGTCAAGTGGAACCCTGAAGCCGACGAGGCATTTCAGAAGTTAAAACAGTATCTTTGTATGGTACCCATACTAGTAACCCTGGATTTTAGCCAGGAGTTTGTTGTACAGACGGACGCCTCTGAGGTGGGCCTAGGGGCTGTACTGTCACAGAACAGGGATGGTGAGGAGCACCCAGTGGTATACTTGAGCTGGAAGCTGAACAAGCACGAAAAAAAATGATGCCATCGTAGAAAAGGAGTGTCTCGCCATTAAGTGGGCCTTAGACTCCCTGAGGTATTACCTACTGGGGAGGTCATTTAAGCTGGTCACAGACCATGCTCCCCTCACGTGGATGTGTAACAACAGGGAGAAAAATGCTTGTGTGACAAGGTGGTTCCTGGCTTTATATCCCTTTAAGTTTACGCTCCGGGTTTTACAGCCTCTGGGGCTGGCTAGGGTTCCAGTCCGGGTTTTGGGGCCACTGGAGTCCAATGTCAGCTGGACTTTAAAACGACCAGGAAGAGAGCTCAACAGTGCTCTGGCTTTGAGACTCAGAAAGGGACCTGAGTGAGTGGAGCGCTGAGTGCTGGACTAAAAAAGGTTTGCTTTACCTCATGTTTTTGTGGGTGACGGGGACCAGCCCAGCCCTGCACAAGACTATTTGTTTAGTTAGCGCCAGACGGCAAGGATTTAATTTATTGTTTTGTTTATTTTTTTAACCTGCAAACCATTTATAAATAAACCTGGCACCCGCCAGACTTAAAAAGAAAGTGCCTGCCTGCGGACTATCATTCAGAAAAGTTGATCCCCATGAGCTAATCTCCCACAATATATACAGTATATATTTATATACCTCCTGTAGTGGCAATATTATATAGTATATTATTTTATTTATATATATATATATATATATATATATATATATATATATATTGTTTGTGAAATTAAGTTATTAAGATTCTGTGGGCTCCTGAGTGCCGAGATAGTGAAAGGAGGTCTGGGACTACTTTTTGTATATAGGTAAGTATAACATGTTTGTTATTTGTAGGCAAAAAAAAACAAGATATTAGTATCACTTTAAAGGGGAGTTCCACCCACAATTTTACTTTTTAAATATAAATACCCCTGTAATACACAAGCTTAATGTATTCTAGTAAAGTTAGTCTGTAAACTAAGGTCTGTTTTGTTAGGTTGTTACAGCATTTAGATTCATAGGGCCAGATTCTCTAAGAAAATCGTCGGCGTAGCGTAAGTCATTTACACTACGCCGCCGCATCATACTAGAGCAAGTGCCGTATTCTCTAACCATTTGCTCCGTTTTTTGCGTTGGCGTAGCGAAAATGGGCCAGCGTAAGCCTGCGTAATTCAAATGGGGCGGCTTGTATTTAAATTAAGCGCGCCCCCGCATCGAACAAACTGCGCATGCGCCGGCCGGGGAAAAAGTCCAGTGCGCATGCTCCAGCTCACGTCGGAAAGCGTCGTTGAAACTGACGTCAAAACGACGTGATCGTCACTTACGCAATGCCCTATTCGCGAACGACTTAGTAAAACGACGTAAGTGACGGAAAAAGCCGACGCTGACCCGATGCCATACTTAACATGGCATCCAACGGCACCCGACGGCATCCGACGGAACTTCGTAAGGTTACTCCTCATAGAAGCAGGGGTAACCTTACGAGTTCGTAAACAACGTACGCGACGACGGGGCGGCGTAAAAGCGATCGGGAATCGGCGTACTAGCCTCATTTGCATATGCAAATGAGAAAACAACGTAAAGGCCACCTAGTGGCCGGAGTTGTCATTACAACTACGATCCACAAGTGTAATGGTATTACACTTGTCGGATGTTGAAGCGTATCTGTCAGGGACCTACCTGTGGGCTCCGACGAGCCCCTGTTGCTCGCGCTCGTGCTCCAATTGCGCGCGTCTGCACGCCGCGCGTGCGCGCGCGTGCACGGCGCGCGTCTGCGTCACGGGGGCGCGCGCGTGCACGGCGGGAGCGCGCGCATGCGCACTAGCCCTTCTTCCCCTTTAAAAGCTCAGTAGCAGCAGTGACACCTTGCTGTCTGATCTACAGCTTTGTGTCCTAAAAACCCTGAAACCTGATGTCTGTTGAAACCTGATACCTGCTTACCTGATACCTGTTGAAACCTGATACCTGCTCTACCCGATACCTGACCCGGCTCCGTCTGACTACCTGAATACCGTTACCGACCTCTGGCTTGATCCGACTCCGCTCTACTCTGCTGCCCATCGTTATGAGACCTATGCTTGAACTTTGACAACGCTACCTCCGCTACAGAGTGACTTTCGGGTGATCCGCCCATCTGACCCTTGTTGACTGCATACCCGTTCCTGTCTTGCATCTGACCAGGCTCGTCCACCAGTTCCCGCTATCCGGTTCCGGTGGCCCTCCAGAGACGCTGTCTCCTACACTGCCTGTCCGCAAGATTTCCATTCCGACCGGTCTGCTGTCATCCCAAGCACTCTTACCCCACCGCGCTCCCGGACTTGCTGTCCCCACTCCAGCAGTCCCTGAACCCGGGCGGTAAGAGGGGCTCTTTCCTGCATACGAGGCTCTATCCACGAGGTACGTAACAGTATCAGACAGCCATGTCAGAGCCTGCGGGAATAGCCCCTGCCATAGACGAAATCTGCAAACACCTGGCGTCTCTCACAGAAGCAGTAAAGAACCTACAGGAAGGCTACGTTAGACTAGAAGGACAGGTACACAGCCTGGCTGCCCCCAGTGATCCAGCTGCTCCTTCAACCTCCAGATCCGCATCAGCTGTTTCTGCTCCTTCGGTGGTAATGCTCCCACCTGAACCAAGAGTTCCAGTGCCAGAGCGATTCGCTGGCGACCGCACCAAATTTCGAGCCTTCCGTAGCGCCTGTGAGCTCTACTTCGCCCTGCAACCCCGGACATTTTCCTTGGAGGTCACCAAAGTGGGATTCGTAATCTCCCTACTACAAGGGGACCCTCAGACCTGGGCCCACCGGCTGCTCGAGGAGAATGGTGACCAGACGCGGACCCTGTTCGCTTTTCTTGAGGCCATGGCTCTGCTATATGATGACCCTCAACGAGCCGCTACCGCAGAGTCTGCCCTACTCACGCTCCAGCAAGGCCGCAGAGCGGCTGAGGACTATGTCACGGACTTTAGGCGCTGGAGCGCAGACACTCAATGGAACGATGCAGCTCTGCGGCACCAGTTTCGCTTGGGCCTTTCTGAAAGTCTGAAGGACGAACTCGCTCGAGTGGGGGTGCCCGAGACCCTCGAGGATCTAATTACCACAGCTATCCAGATCGACCGCCGGCTTCGTGAACGCCGGGCTGAGCGATCTTCTCAACCGAACCGTCCCACCTGGATGACTGCAAAGGTACCTATGCCGGCTTCTCGCTACCTGCCTCCTACCCACCCAGATTCCCCCAGCACCAACCAGGACTCATCTGAACCCATGCAACTTGGCCTCATGCGGCCAACACTACCACCTGAAGAGCGGGCACGTCGTCGCCAACTCAACCTTTGCATGTACTGCGGCGGGACTGGCCACTACGTTCGCAACTGTCCTGTTAAGACACGTAAGTGCCTCATCTCAGCTCCTGTCAACTTCTCAGCCCTGTCAGGCAATGCAACCCACCTTGCTCTACCTTTCTCGTTACAGTGCCAGGGAAGGACAATTCCGGTCAACGCCATCCTTGACTCCGGCGCATGCAGCTGCTTCATCGATACCGCTTTTGTCAACCTGCACAACATTCCCTTACGAAGAAAGACCCATGGACTCTCTGTTTTTCTGGCCGACGGCTCCCGCATCAGTTCTGGACAGGTAACCCAAGAGACTCTACCTCTACCTGCTTTAATCGCTCCTCAGCACAAGGAACTGTTGGTCCTAGATGTGATTTCTTCTCCTTTGTTTCCGGTAATCCTCGGCCTACCCTGGCTTCAGGCTCACAACCCTCTGATTAATTGGGCATCTGGAGAGGTGTCTTTTCAGTCCCCTTACTGCCAGCAATACTGTCTACCCGGGCCCACCAGTTCACCTCCCACCTTACTATGTATGGACTCTGACCCAAGCCTGCTTCAGTGCATTCCTGAACCCTATCATGACTTCCTGGACGTTTTTAGTAAACGGGGGGCCGACTCCCTTCCGCCCCATCGCCCCTATGACTGCCCGATCGAGCTCCTCCCAGGGGCCGAAATTCCTTTTGGGCGTATCTTTCCGTTATCAGAAAAGGAGCAGGAGGCCCTAAAAATATATATAGATGAAAACTTACACAAGGGGTTCATCCGGCCTTCTACCTCCCCAGCAGGCGCTGGAATATTTTTCGTTACCAAGAAGGATCAGTCCCTCCGTCCGTGTGTGGAATACCGGGAACTAAATAATATCACAGTGAAAAACCGGTACCCGCTACCCCTGGTACCCGAGCTCTTCCAAAAACTGAGGTCGTCTACCGTCTTCACCAAGTTAGACCTGAGAGGGGCCTACAACCTGGTCCGTATTCGGGAGGGGCACAAATGGAAAACAGCTTTTCGTACCCGATTCGGTCATTACGAATACCTAGTCATGCCCTTCGGACTGTGTAATGCGCCCGCCACCTTTCAGCATTTTATTAATGACGTACTCAGAGACTTTCTGGACATCTTTGTAATTGTCTATCTTGATGATATCTTAGTCTTTTCCAGATCATTAGACAGACACCGAGAGCATGTTCGTAAAGTCCTCCACCGGCTCCGACTACACAGATTATACGCCAAGGCAGAGAAATGCGAATTTGAACGTCAGACCATCCAGTTCCTGGGCCTGGTAATCTCTCCCACCGGAATTAAGATGGACCCTCAGAAGGTGTCTGCTATCCTCGACTGGCCAGTACCCCTGGACAAGAAGGGGGTACAACGCTTCGTAGGTTTTGCAAACTTCTATAGAAGATTTATCAGGGGGTTTTCTGCAATAATTTCCCCCATCACACAATTGACCAGACAAAACCTACGTTTTCACTGGAACCCAGAAGCTCAAAAGGCCTTTGACCGTCTCAAAAAGCTTTTCACGTCAGCCCCGATCCTCAGTCACCCTGATCCTGCACTACCCTATATCCTCGAGGTTGACGCATCTGAAGTCGCAGTGGGAGCTGTTGTCTCCCAACGCCAGGGGAATAAAGACCTAATGCATCCCATCGGATTCTTTTCCTGGAAACTTTCTCCTGCGGAAAGAAATTATGATGTCGGAGATCGTGAGTTACTTGCCATCAAGACCGCATTGGAGGAATGGAGGTACCTGTTAGAAGGCGCAGCCCATCCAGTATTAATTTATACCGATCACAAGAATCTTGAGTACCTAAGATCTGCTAAAAGGTTGAAGCCCCGTCAAGCCCGCTGGGCGCTGTTTTTCTCACGTTTCTGTTTTCACATCACATACCGGCCAGGTTCAAAGAACGTCAAACCAGACGCACTATCCCGGATGCATGATAACCCCAAGGATATACCGGTTCCTGACACTATTTTACCAGCAGGTAACTTCCTACTTCTCCAGTCTGGTCTACTCTCCGAAATTAGAGAAGCATCCACAGACGCCTCCAAACCTTCCAGCATCACTTTAACATCTAGGGATGGACTGTTTTGGAGAGGCAGCCAAATTTTCGTTCCAGAAACAAGCCGTGGGGAAGTCCTGAAACTCCTTCACGACCACCCGTTGGCGGGACACTTTGGGGTTCGGAAAACCCTCGAACTGGTACGTCGTACCTTCTGGTGGCCAGACCTGGAAAATTTCTGCAAAACATATGTTAACTCATGCCCCACGTGTAATCGAAACAAGACCACAAGAAGCCGAGCTTGGGGACTGTTGAAGCCCCTACCTGTACCCAATAGACCCTGGGAAATGATTTCTATAGACTTTATAGTAGAACTTCCTCGTTCGGAGGGGTGCACGGCAATTTTTGTAGTCGTGGATCGCCTATCCAAAATGGCTCATTTCCTTCCCTTAAGGAGTACCCCAACGGCCACAGAGACTGCTCGTATCTTCATCAAGGAGATTGTTCGGCTACACGGAATTCCATCCGACATCGTGTCTGACAGGGGGGTTCAGTTCACGTCCCGCTTCTGGAGATCCCTATGTGAAACCTTGAAGATTAAACTCTCCTTTTCCTCAGCTTATCATCCCCAAACCAACGGGCAAACAGAGAGGACCAACCAGACTCTTGAACAGTACATTAGGTGCTTTACGTCCTTCTCTCAGGACGATTGGGTTTCCCTGCTACCTCTAGCGGAGTTCGCGTACAATAACGTCAACCACTCAGCTACCGGGCAATCCCCTTTCTTTGCCAATTATGGTTTTGATCTAACCTTTTTACCTGACCTTTTTTCAGAATCCCCAGTCCCGGCAGTGCAGAGTACGATGGAGTTCCTCAGCCACAACAACCAGGTATTACGGGAAGCGGTGACTAAAGCTCAAGCTGCCAGTAAAAAGTTCTTTGACCGGAAGAAGAGAGGCGAATTGAATCTTCAGCCAGGTGACCAGGTATTGCTATCTACAACCAACCTCAAGTTGGCCTGTCCTTCAAAGAAGTTGGGACCAAAGTTCATAGGACCTTTTCCAGTACGAAGGAAGATCAATGAGGTATCGTATGAACTATCCTTACCTGATTCTTTGAAAATTCATCCAGTATTCCATGTGTCATTGTTGAAACCTGCAGTTCTGGATCCCTTTCCTGATAGAGGGACCAGTCCCCCAGAACCTGTTTTTGTTGATGGGTGCGAGGAATACGTTGTGGAGGCCATCCTCGACTGCAGGAAGCGGCAAGGGCAAATTCAATTTTTAGTAAAATGGAAAGGGTATGGCCCAGAAGACAATTCCTGGGAACCCGAAAACAACATCCATGCACAGAGACTGATTCGCAATTTCTTTTCCGCTCACCCTGAAAAAAGAATCCAATTTGGCATCCGGAGGCTGCCCCTTGGGGGGGGCAATGTCAGGGACCTACCTGTGGGCTCCGACGAGCCCCTGTTGCTCGCGCTCGTGCTCCAATTGCGCGCGTCTGCACGCCGCGCGTGCGCGCGCGTGCACCTATCGTGCGCGCGCGTGCACGGCGCGCGTCTGCGTCACGGGGGCGCGCGCGTGCACGGCGGGAGCGCGCGCATGCGCACTAGCCCTTCTTCCCCTTTAAAAGCTCAGTAGCAGCAGTGACACCTTGCTGTCTGATCTACAGCTTTGTGTCCTAAAAACCCTGAAACCTGATGTCTGTTGAAACCTGATACCTGCTTACCTGATACCTGTTGAAACCTGATACCTGCTCTACCCGATACCTGACCCGGCTCCGTCTGACTACCTGAATACCGTTACCGACCCCTGGCTTGATCCGACTCCGCTCTACTCTGCTGCCCATCGTTATCAGACCTATGCTTGAACTTTGACAACGCTACCTCCGCTACAGAGTGACTTTCGGGTGATCCGCCCATCTGACCCTTGTTGACTGCATACCCGTTCCTGTCTTGCATCTGACCAGGCTCGTCCACCAGTTCCCGCTATCCGGTTCCGGTGGCCCTCCAGAGACGCTGTCTCCTACACTGCCTGTCCGCAAGATTTCCATTCCGACCGGTCTGCTGTCATCCCAAGCACTCTTACCCCACCGCGCTCCCGGACTTGCTGTCCCCACTCCAGCAGTCCCTGAACCCGGGCGGTAAGAGGGGCTCTTTCCTGCATACGAGGCTCTATCCACGAGGTACGTAACAGTATCTATGCCAAAGTGATGCTAAGCATCACTCGCATAGATACGAGGCAAAAAAACGGCGATACGACGGAGTATCTAAGATACTCCGTTGTAGCGCCGCTGAGAATCTGGCCCTCAGTTTATAATCTAGAAATAGACCGTGGCCATCTTAAGTGTGGGCATCATAAAGCCAGACTGTACGACTTCCTGGATTTCAGCTTTGCATATCTCGCACATGCTCAATGCTGCACAAGCAATGTAATAGGTTTCAGTCAGGTTTGCAAGGACTACTGGGAAACATGATGCCTATCCCAGAAACCCTTGCAAATAGCCTTGTGACTTAATAGCCAAGGTTAATAAGGAGGAGGAAGTAATGAAGCACTACAAAATAAAGGTATTTACAAGCAACAAAATAAATAAAAATTGTCCATTCTGAACACTATGAGATTAGGGCATGCAGCACAGACAAACATAAAAAAATGTGTGGAACTCCACTTTAAGTGTGCCTTGCCCCAGTCAAGAGTCTTGCACTTCAGGAAAGGGTCCTTCCTCCTCATGAGGGAACCATGTGACACACCCTAGAGCACTTTTTTTGTGTGTGTTCACATTTTTTGGTATCCTTTTGCTGTTTTGCTTTTGTGGCCCGGGGCTTAGAAAAAAAATGATCAAAGGAGAGCTGGCATTTATGCCCTGTCTACCTTCTTAGGGATGTAAGGTTTGGCTCAGATGCTTTGGGTTGGTTGTATGACACCTGACCCCCCAAAATTGTCTATTAACAGTTATAGAGTGGCCCAGGGAATTTAGAAATATGTCCTTTTTGTAATGGTAGCTGTTACTATTTCAAAAGTTATCCTTGATCGAATGGAGTTAAAGAAAAGTATGAAGCATTAGTCTGCTGTCCACCATTTGGTCACATCCACATATCTACTGGATAGTTAAATGGACCAGAAACAAAAGTGAAAGTGATTTTTTTTCAAATAGGTAAAGTGCAAGGAAACGTTTGTGCAAAGTTTCTTTACCCTTTAAACCACCCCACTAAAACAAGTGTAGCATGCCCTAACCCCTCATAAGCTTTATACTTACCTAAAACCCAAAGCAAGGCCCATTATATTGTTTAGATGGCACATGACATTACCAAATTAAGTATGGGATTGTAACGGTCACCACCGCTTACGACCTTCCATCCAACCACGACAAGCTTATCCGACATTCCACAATCCTGCATACATGATCCATATCAATTCCCAGAATAAGACGAGACAGAGCTCCGTACTTGCTTCCTCAGATATCACCCCTTTATTGATATTTTCTCAGCTTCTTTACAGTTTCAAGCATAATGCAGTTAATCACAGGACAATGTAGTCTCCACCCCCCTTCACACCATGGGGGCTTCAATCACCTTAAAAGGCATTCAGGTAAGCTAATTATGTAGACACGTCGGCACCGCATCATCAATAGAGTTAACTCAGAGAGGATGACATCAAAACCAAATACTATCACACCTGAGCATTAATACATTCCTGCATCCATAGAATTCAATTAACCTTGAATAGTAACACAGACATCTAGTTGAATAAGTTATCTAGACAGCTTTATCATACAATGGCAGAGTCTTGTGAGAGTGGGTGCAATCAACACCTTTTCAACGGAATGTCTTTCACATGAATAGCCAACACCTCAAGATATTTCATTAGCCTATTATACAGAGGTTTGAGTCACTGTCTGGTTGACCTGGTCAAGTCATCATGAACTCCTTGTGATATCTCAGTCCTGAAATATGAATTATCATTAATGTCCCATCTCATGTAATATATGAATTATGATTCTTTGTCACCCTATGGCCCTAGTGGACATAAGGTTACCCTAGACATAGGAATATCTCAGTCTGTCACGGTTCATACCGTTACAGGGATGTTTGGCCTCAATTGTCTCCTATCCATCTACTGGAAGTGTAAGGGGCTGAACTACACATGCATACTACAGACAGCTGGTGAAGAAGCCGGAGGAGCTACTGGGGCAACCTTTGGCACAAGAGCGTTCACATTGCTGGAAGGATACGTACAAAATAGCAGGATGGTCAGTCCAATCTATGGAAAGAGATAGCCAGCAGCCAGGAAAGATGTAATCTACAATGATACATGGATGCACCCCCTCCTGAGGGAAGCCTCTCTGTTTGGGTGGTAAGAGAAATTACATACCTCATGTATGGATGCCTTAGTAGGCCAGAGCACAGATGTTTCTCAGTGGATCATATCTCTCTCTATAGACTTGTTTTGGGTTACTTCGCCAAGCTATTGTGCCGCCCCCTAAGGAGTGGCTGAATACACAGAACCTTGTTTATTTAAACTGTTTAGTAAAGCAATATAAAATAGATTTACCCATTCAGACATTGTGTAATTCCTGACTAACAGGAACGTCCCCTGGAATTTTCCTGTGTGCTTTAGGGATGTGAGGTCTCTGACTATGGGTGAAGAGTTGGATAAACCACAGTATCCTCGTCAAACCAGGCTGGGTTCCCTTTTAGAAGGGTAGAGCCAGCGGAGGGCCATCCTAGGAGTAGAACCCAGGAGACGCATGTTAAAAGATTCCTGTGGACTATTGGCCACCACTCACTGCCGGGCTCCAGATAATTAAAAATGTTTACATTTTGTCCCACCACATAACACGCCTTTCTTTACCTCCCATGTAGCTCTGTTCATCAACCTGGGGTGATCAAAATTCCAGGTATGGGAATGGTAGAGCATATGCCTCCCTCCCCTTTCTCTCCTGCAATGGTACTGGGTTGTTGAGGGCACTCATCTCTGTGCACGCTAGATTAGAGTGACTTTATGCATACATAGAGCTTTCTCTTGTCTGAGAATCCAACACATGTATTTTCCAGCACACCTGACAGTTCCATACACTTTGTTCTAATGAATTGCGTGAAAGAATAATTACTCAAATGCTAGATACAGTTACAGAAGAGGGGATACAAAGTCAACATTAACTTCTTCTTTATACCTGACAGTGTTAATGTCATCAGTCATGAGGATCATGTATAATGGGGTAAAACTCTCAGCATAGTTTGGAGTATCGGTACTGATTTTGAGCATAAACCTTAAACCTTAAAATAACCCCACTATGGCAACCAAGCCATATTTCAAAAATATTGAAATGGATTCAGAGAGATCAGCAGAACCAATCTGGGACTTGGAAGGAGGTTGTCCCTACTATGGTACTGTAGCCAGTTTCCAAGGTTGGTAGCTCTCTAGCAATAGAGACGCTACAAGTACCAGCAAGCCAGTAGCTCTCTATAAGTGAAGGAACTACAAGTACAGTACTAATGTATCTGCTGCTGGAAGCCAACTCATTGGAGAAGGCTATCCCTGCTATGATACTGTAGCTGGTTTCCCAAGCTGGTAGCCCTCTAGCAGTAAAGGAACTGCAAGTACTTGTTTCTCTGATGTTGGAGGCCAACCAGTGGGAGAAGGTTGTCCCCGGCCATGGTACTGTAGCTGGTTTCCCCAGCTGGTAGCCCTCTAGCTGTAAAGGAATTACAAGTGGCAGCAAGTCAGTAACCCTCTAGCAGTAAAGGAACTACAACCACTTGTTTCTCTGATGTACAACCAATTGGAAGAAGGTTGTCCCTGCTTTGGTGTAGCTAATTTCTCAAGCTTGTAGCCCTCTAGCAGTAAAGGAACTACAAGTAGAAGCAAGCCAGTAGCCTTCCAGCCATACAGGAACTACTAATACTTGTATCTATGCTGCTGGAGGCCAACCAGTTGGAGAAGTGTGTCCCTATTATGCTAATGTAGCTGGTTTCCGAAGCTGTGGCCCTCTAGCAGAAAAAGTACTACAATTGCCAGTAGCCCTCTAGCAGTAAAGGAACTACAATACTCATGTGTCTACTTTTGGAGGCCAACCAATAGGAGAAGGTTTCTATAGAGCTGGGTGAATAAAAATCAATTGAAAAAAATAAAAAAACATTTTTTTATTCAAATCAGATTTTTATCAAATTTATTTTAATTAAATGCTTTTGGAGTAAAGATAGTTTTCTATTTAAGATACATTAATGATGTAGTTTATTCAGCATGAAATGGAGCTTAGTTATGTAGCATGAGGCTGTATATTATGCAATATTTTCATATTTGGTCAACTCATGCAATGAATCCAAGTTTTGCAAGCTGAGATAACATGCACTGCATTGATGCGATCACACAATTTCACAGTAACCATGAGATAAAACAAGATTCAGGAATATTTCTGTATCCAAAAGTTCTACAAATCTACAGTATGTACACTAAAAACTGTATGATTGAATCAGTTCTGATATCGCTGTTTTACTAACCCGATAGCTTATTAATCAAAATGGAATCTTTAATATTTGCAAACAAAATGAAGGTTTCCTAACAGCAAAATTAACTGCTTACATTTAAAGAGCAACTGTCATTTCAGATCCATCATGGCAGCGCCTATTAGCGGGCTTCCACTCACCTGCTGCTGCCATGTCCCTCACCTTGTTGTATCACTGCCACCAGGGCTGGCACTACCACTATGTGAACTAGGCAGCCACCTAGGGTGCAGCCACAACCACTAGAGTCCGCCAGGAGGAGGGGCGCCGAGAGCTTGTCAGTGCCTCTTTCTCACCTGTCACATTTTGCTATATGTGGATGTCTCTTTGATGAATTGGGCTGTCTCTTTGCTGGGTTTGGCTGTCTTTTTGCAGGATTTAGATGTTTTTTTGCTGGATTGGGATGTCCCTTTGCTACAGTATATGGGGACATCTCTTTACTGGATTGGGCTGTCTCTTTGGATTGGGTATCCATGCTGTCTCAGACATCTTAGCTGTCTTCCCAGTATCCAGGAGAGTTGTGGCTTCCATCTGTCGGCCAGAATATGCTGCCATAAAATTACACCTCTGGATATCCCTGAGGCTCCTTGGGACTACCAGAACGCCGGACCACCTGCCATATTACTAATATGATGTGCTCCTACCCATTCACCCATTTGTGATGCTGCGTACACACGATCATTTTTCAGCATGAAAAAAAAACCCTGTAGATTTTCAGCATGTCCAAAAAACGTTTTTCCAACTTCATCATTAAAAACGACGTTGCCCACATACCATTGTTTTAAAAAAATGATCAAAGCACGGTGACGTACAACACGTACGAGGGCACTATAAAGGGAAAGTTCTTATCGCCTTAGGGCTGCTTTATCTGATTCCGTGTTAGTAAAAGTGTTTTTAACCCTTTTGGGAAATGTAAAGTTTTACTTCTGCACTTAGAGGCGCCTTTTTTTCTTTTAATTTTCAACTTTTATTTCTACATAGACTGATATCTGCTTGGTCTGTTACTCAGAGCGCCCATACACGCTTTTATCTTTGCTATATGTGGGAATGACTCTTTGCTATATGTGGATGTTTCTATGCTGGATTGGGTTGTTGTTTTGTTTTTTTGTTTTCTTTTTGCTGGATTGAGCTGTCTCTTTTGCATTTTTTTTTTTTTTTTTAAATTAAAAGAAATTTAGAAGTTTCATGTTTAGCTGTTTTAATATCATCACTGCATCACCTGCCACCCCATTAAAGTGAATGGGACTGTCGGTGAGTCAACAGCAGATCAGAGGAGGAGCCGCTGTGGGACAGAGGTGACAGTTGCTCTTTAAATATTATGATTTAAATCAAGTTGATTTAAATCAAGTCTTTTTACTAGTGATTCAAATCATGATTTAAATTGTGATTTAAATTGACTTAATCTAAATCAAATCCACTCTGCTATAGCGTAGTCTTAGGCAGCGCGCTTATTGTAAACAATAACAGATTTACGTACTTGGCAGACAGCGTGTTGATGGAGCCCGTCACGAGCATCATTGCGGCCAGGATAAGCTGGTACGACGTCCAGGCCATGGTTGCTGTTCAGTGCTCAGGGGTTCCCTTCGGCCGAGGCTGCTGGAAGAAGGATGAATGCAGCTTGTTTATGAACAGATTAAATACAGTAGAAGAGAAGACGGTGGTTTCCTGTATGAGCAGAATGTGCAGTCATGTGACCGGCAAGTCAGCTGTAACCCATAGAGGGAGCGTGAGACACAGCCGGTGTGTGTGTGTGACGTCATGTGCAGACACTGGCAAGTGATTAGGGCTGCCAGTCTCTGCTTCTGCAAAAACAGCAAAAAAAGAGGAAAAAGAAATGTTAAATTTGTTGCATTGCATTGCTTATTTAAAGGATCGGTCCACCCAGATTTGATATTTCAGTGTTTGGTAGATACCGGAGATCTAAACCGACTGGCAGTCTCTTTGGGGAAAGTTCTTCACTGAATTCCTGGCTCTGCACACCTGCTGTGTTCATTATAAGGGTCTCCCGCCACCTCTTCTGGTTTTTATTTTATATTTGGAGGATATAATAGGATACGCTGAGACACACAAAAGGTGGGCAGCGGAATCCAAATCTACCAGGGGGGCAGGAACAGGAATTACGTAGATCTTCCTTTTGGTGTGTCTAGGTCACAGGAGTCTCAAACTGGTGGCACTCCAGCTGTTGTGAAACTACAAGTCCCATCATGCCTCTACCTGTGGAAGTCATGCTTGTAACTGTCAACCTTGCAATGCCTCATTAGCATACCTCCCAACTTTGGAACTTGAGAATGAGGGACATTTTAGTGAAATAGCAAAAAGTGGACTTCCTTGTACCTATACAATATACATTAATTGCTGTGCCACAAGCTGGAGTCACACTAACACATACCTTCTATACTCCTTAATAACACCAGACCCCCCTATACTATACTATAGAGGGGGTCTGGTGTTAACTAGGAGTATAGGGGGGGTCTGGTGTTAACTAGGAGTATAGAGGGGGGGTCTGGTGTTAACTAGGAGTATAGGGGGTCTGGTATTATCTAGGAGTATGGGGGGGTCCGGTGTTATCTAGGAGTATAGGGGTTATAGGGGGGTCTGGTGTTATCTAGGAGTACAGGGGGGTCTGGTGTTGTCTAGGAGTATAGGGGTTATAGGGGGGGTCTGGTGTTATCTGGGAGTACAGGGGGGTCTGGTGTTATCTAGGAGTACAGGGGGTATAGGGGGGTCTGGTGTTAACTAGGAGTACAGGGGGTATAGAGGGCCTGGTGTTATCTAGGAGTACAGGGGGGTCTGGTGTTATCAAGGAGTACATGGGGTATAGGGGGGTCTGGTGTTATTTAGGAGTATAGGAGGGGTCTGTTGTTAACTAGGAGTATAGGGGGTCTGGTGTTATCTAGGAGTATGGGGGGAGGGTCTGGTGTTATCTAGGAGTATAGGGGGGTCTGGTGTTATCTAGGAGTACAGGGGGGTCTGGTGTTGTCTAGGAGTATATGGGTTATAGGGGGGGGGTCTGGTGTTATCTTGGAGTACAGGGGGTTCTGGTGTTATCTAGGAGTACAGGGGGTATAGGGGGGTCTGGTGTTAACTAGGAGTACAGGGGGTATAGAGGGCCTGGTGTTATCTAGGAGTACAGGGGGGTCTGGTGTTATCAAGGAGTACATGGGGTATAGGGGGGTCTGGTGGTATTTAGGAGTATAGGAGGGGTATGTTGTTAACTAGGAGTACAGGGGGTCTGGTGTTATCTAGGAGTATGGGGTGAGGGTCTGGTGTTATCTAGGAGTATAGGGGGGTCTGGTGTTATCTAGGAGTATAGGGGTTATAGGGGGTCTGGTGTTATCTAGGATTATAGGGGTTATAAGGTTTGTCTGGTGTTATCTAGGAGTATAGGGGGGTCTGGTGTTAACTAGGAGTATAGATAACACCAAACCCCCACATCCTCCTAGATAACACCAGACCCCCTATACCCCCTGTACTCCTAGTTAACACCAGAATCCCCTGTACTCCTAGATAACACCAGATCCCCCCATACTCCTAGATAACACCAGCCCCCCTATACTCCTAGTTAACACCAAACCCCCCTATACTCCTAGATAACACCAGATCCCCCTATACCCCCTGTATTCCTAGTATTTTTTGTATGCAAGACAGATACACAGACTGCTGGTACGTGTACTGTAGTTCCCGTATAAAAAACACATATACAGACTGCTGGGACTTGTAGTTCCTGTATATAAATAAACAAATATACAGCTGCTGGGACTTGTAGTTCCTGTATAAAAAAAAATATACAGACTGCTGGGACTTGCAAAGTTGTAACTAATACACACACATTTATATACACTCACACAGCACAGTAAACTGACCTGCTGAACTTCTGTGCAGACCCCTGGCTGGCATTCTCTGCTACACATGGGGAGGGGGCGTGGCTGAGCCGAGACTGAGGGGCGGATTTCTTTCTTAGTGAATGCAGCCAGTAGAAGAGCTCGGTGAGTGAAATCACATACTACTAGCACAGGGGGCAGCTCTAAAGGGTTTTGCAATCACTTGGGCTGCCGAAGAACTGGGGGAAGCACAGCCCAATGTGCTCTAGACTGGCTACCATGTGACCTCCCCTCCTCCTTCTTCTCACATGTAACCTGCTCTGCCTCCACAGAACCTAGCCTTTGTCCCAGCCACGCTCTTACCTTACATTTGCAGCTTGGAGCCAGGAGTCGGGGGGCGGAGCTGGGAGAGAGAGCCGCTCTGATCAGAGGTAGCTTCCTCCACAGTGCGCACCCGCAAATCGCGTCATCGGTTGCCAGGACGCCGGTGGTCCTGGCAACCAGTGTCTCTACAAAAGTTTAAGGGGAAGGAGAAGTTTTAGGGCGGAGAGAGAAGCTGACATATGCTGCTGGCAGAAATCCTTACTGGCTGCAGTGAGGATACTCCCACTGAGTGGAGCCCAGTGTCAGAACTTACTTGTTCTGGCACTTGGCTGCGGGAATTTAGCCCTGATTGCGGGACTTACTTCAAATTCCGGGACGGTTGGGAGGTATGCATTAGACTTGTGGTTTTGCAACAGCTGAAGCGCTGCCAGTTTGAGACCCTGGGTCTAGGATATGCAAGAAGCCAGAGGCTGAATCAGCCTGCCATGTTCCACCTAATAACACTTTTAGGGTGACCTTTAAAATGGCAAATAAGACAAGATGACAAAGCTGTAGGGAAAACCAAAGAACAGTAAAATCACATTTTCTTTTAACAGTGTGCTGTTTTTTTTTTTGCTGAGTAAGTAACTGTGGAAATTCAACAGTTTTGCGATTTAAAGCAGAATTTCACCCAAAAGAGGAAGTTATGCATGTCTGACTCTGTGCCTCCCCCCCTCCTCTTTAAGTTCTGGTAGTTTATAATTTTTTATTTTGGGGAGGTAGGTACCTGGTTTAGACTGCTTCTGTATGGTTAAGGCCTGAATCTGCAATTCTTCTTTTTACCAATCTTTCTCTATCTACCTCAAGTTAACTGTTTGTATATATAAAAACACAAAAAAATGATATATACAAATGCAAATAAAAAAAATGCAAAAAGATAAATATATATAAAATGATATATAAAAATGCATATATATATATATATATATATATATATATATATATATATATATATATATATATATATATACGCAAAAAAAGGAAAAAATATATAAAAATGCAAAAAAAAGAAATTCAAATATACAAAAACAAATATAAAAAACCTTGCCACCACGCAATCTCGCCCCAGCAACCTGACACCTGATGAGACCCTTGCAACCACGCAAAATTGTCTCAGCAGCCTGACACCCTTGTTGAGAACGTTACAGACGCAATACTGTCTCGGCAGCCCCACACTCATCAAGACCCTTGCAACCACAAAACATCTTCTCAGCAGCTTGACACCCTTGTTGAGACCCTTGCAAATGCAATACCATCTCAGCAGCCCCACACATATCAAGACTCTTGCAACCACGCAATACCATCTCGAGCAACCTCCCACTCATCAAAGACATTTGTTACCACACAGTATCGCCCCAGCAAGCTGACATTCATTGAGACCCTTGCAGCCAGACAAATCGTCTTAGGCCTCATGTACACTGCTGTTGGTAAACAGATGTTTAGGAACAGTTAGGTGTTTTTCAGCCGCCCCTGTTCTCTCCTCTATGTTATCTTATCAGTACATGTACACATGATCATTTATAGTCATTTCTAGGCAGTTGAGTTTAGAAACCTTTCCGGGAAAAAAAATGGGTCCAGACAGATGTTTAAAGGCATTCGAAATGCCAATGCCTGTAACAGCTCGTAATTGCTGCCAGACGCGGTAACTCATGTTTACCAGAATTTCATTCACAGTAGTTTTCATAAAAAAAAAGTCAGGGAATACTGTCTCAGCAGCTTGACCCCTTATTCGAGACCCTTGCAAAATGTAATATCATCTCAGCTACCTCACACTCGTCTAGACCTTTTCAACCACACAATCTCATCTCAGCAACCTGACACCCATTCAGACCCTTGCAGCCATACAAAGTCGTCTTAACAACCTGACACTCATTTGAGACCATTGCAAACACAATATAGTCTCAGTAACCTGACACCCGTTTAGACCCTTGCAGCCATACAAAGTCGTCTCAGCAGCCCGATACTCATTTGAGACCATTGCAAAACGCAATATAGTCTCAGCAACCTGACACCCGTTCAGACCCTTGCAGCCATACAAAGTCATCTCAGCAGCCTGAAACTCATTTGAGAGCATTGCAAAACGCAATATCGTCTCAGCAACCTGACACCTGTTCAGACCCTTAAAGCCATACAAAATCGTCTCAGCAGCTCGACACTCATTTGAGACCATTGCAAAACGCAATATCGTGTCAGCAACCTGACACCCGTTCAGACCCTTGCAACCATACAAAGTCGTCTCAGCAGCCTGACACTCATTTGAGACCATTGCAAAATGCAACATCGTCTCAGCAACCCCTCACTTGTTGAGACCCTTGCAACCACACAATGCCATCTCAAAACAAACCTCATAATCATCGAGACCTTTGCAACCACTTAATATTGTCTCAGCAAACCAGACTGAGACCCTTGCAACCATGCAATGCTGTCTCAAAACAAACCTTCATACTCACCGAGGCCCCTGCAACCACACAATATCGTCCCAGCAACCTGACACTCACTGACACCCTTGCAACCACACAATATTGTCTGCATTAGTATAAAACACCTTGCGACACGCACCTATGTGCAAACCCGAATACAAACTAAACTTGCAAACACACCTCAGTGACAAACAATCAGCCACACAAATACACAGTGGCACCCAGTTGGCCATTCATCTTCAGTGGCACGGGGGCCACTCATATTTTCTCTGTCTTTTTTGCCTGAGGTTAGTTCAGGTTTCTATCCAGCACCAGCGAATGCACGTTGGTCTGTGAGTGCACATTGGTCTGCGAGCGCATGTTGGTCAGCGAGCACACGTTGGTCAGCGGGTGCACGTTGGTCAGAGGGTGCACGTTGGTCAGCAGGTGCACGCTGGTCAGCGAGCGCACGTTGGTCAGCGAGTGCACGTTGATCAGCGAGTGCACATATATCGTCTTGTTGGGCACCTGTGTATTGTCTTAATTTTCTCACACCAATGCAAGATCCAGTCCAAGTTCTCAAACTAGACCAAGCATCAGTAGCAGACTTAGCTATGTGGAACAACTTCCCCACCTGATAGAACAACATTTCAATCTTCATCCCGGCAGTGTCAGCCAAGCCACCACAGACTTTTGCGGCCATTTTTCGGCCGCCACTGGTTCTCGAAACCTTGGCCCCCAGAAATTCTCACGCCTCATGCTGTACCCGATTGTGGCAGCTGCAGTCACCACAGACAATCAGGCCACAGCCGATATCATCAATTAAGGTAGATCTAAGCCACTCCTCATCACGTCCTTCCTGTGCAGGCTCATGAAGCTGTCATTCTGTCACCAGTTTAATATCTTCTGTAGACATATTCCAGGCAAATGCAAAATCACAGCTGATGCGCTGTCCCATTCCAACCTTACTTTGTTTTTTCCAGCAAGAGCCAGGAGCCGACCAAACAACTATCCCTGTCCCACCCTGATCATTGCTGACGATGGACTGAAGTCGCATCTCACCAACGCAACCCAGCTTATTAACCACTCCTTGCCACACAACACACTAAAGGCCTATCACACTGCTTTGAACACTAACCACACATTTTTGGCCCCTTGCCCCAGAGCAGCAATAGGCAACATTAGACACATCCTAGCCTTCATATCGTATTGCCACATGCAGCTGACCCTTTCTTGTAATAGTATCACGTCATATGTAGATGGCATCCAGCATTTCCTGTCCCTGCAGGACCCCAGTAAATCGTCAGTATTCTCAAGCCCATGCAGTCAAGTCCCTCCTACAGGGCACACAGTAGGACCAACCTGTAGCCAATGGCAAGCGCCTACCTTCCTTTCAAGAGTGCCCTCTTTAGGGACATGTCAGAAATCCTTACTCGTTCCCCGTTTCGGGCTTTGCCCAGCCTAGTCACCCAAACAGCCATGTACCAGGCCTGCTACGGTTCCCTACGACCTAGTGAATTTACAGTCAGTGGCTCCAGCAGTCAGACACTGCTCCGACGCGACTGACTCACTTTTGAACAACTACACACTCACAGTCTGCAAACGCAACAAACCAGCCCCAGGGGTTGACATCAACCTGTTTCAGACTAACAACGCCTGACGCCCAGTGACGGTGCTCGACTGACTACTGCTCCATCTACCCAGCCAATCTGATGGTAGCTTGTTGCTACCCTTTCTAAACCTGCTCCCTGAGTGGCAGACAGTTTGTCAAGCATATCAGAATCCTCCTAAGCAACTTGGGCTTCAAAACCCAGTCAGTTCTCTGGACATTCTTTCCGAATTAGAGCAGCCTCAGCTGCCTCCCAACAGGGAGTATCAGACCACGTAATCAAGATACCAGGCTGAGGCAAGTCTCCTTGTTTTGCCACATACATCCCAAATCCTCAGGAAGAATGGCACAAATCTTTACCAAGCTGGCTTAGTAAATACAAGAAATCAATAAAAGCTATTTCCCTATCTGAGTCTTTTGCCCCCTTTTCTTGGCATACTGACTAGACCACCAAGGCACACTTCAGATCTATTTATATTGTAAGTCTTGTTGCGTGTTTATGTGATCCACATCACTCTCAGTCAGAGTATAACGACCATAAATAAGGCCAGTATGGTGGCCTGAGTTTATGGGAGGAGCCCGGAGAGTATTTAAGCAGCCCACTCACACATGCTCTTTGTCGGTTCAGTGTGCAGTACTACATGTCACTGGGCCGACTCTTTCTAGCTCATGTCCGTGAGTCTGCAAATTCAATCGCATTCGACACCCTTCTGCCCTTTCCTTTTTCAGGGCACTTCTCAGCATATCCTTCTTCAATTAACTACTCATTACTTACCTTTGGTATGCCCCCTTTTCTTGGCATACTGACCAGACCACCAAGGCACACTTTAAGTCTATTTATGTTGTAAGTGTTGTTTCTGTGATCCACATCTCTCTCAGTCAGAGGGTAACGACCATAAATATATATAGATAGATAGATAGAGAGAGAGAGAGAGATAGATGTAGCTCCTGGATTTTTGCCATATAATGTCACGCAATGCTATAATGATGTTAGAATGGCGTTGACTCCCTCTGGTGGTTAAAAATATATACTTCAATAGATTTTATTTCTTTTTTTAAACAGAGTTTAGTGTCATTTTAAATTTGGGAATATTGTGATATGTCTTCTACAATTTGGCCACTAGATGGACACATATGTTACTTTTCTTGCACAGACTGCTAATCTGTATTCTTCTCAGGCCGTGTACACACGACCGAGGTTCTCGCTGGAAACCAGCGAGAACCTCGCTGGAAGCTGCATTCCAGCGAGGACCTCGGCCGTGTGTACACTCTCGGCGAGCTTCCCGCCGGGAAGCCCGTCGAGCAGAAATAGAGAGCACGCTCTCTATTTGCTCGACGGCCCGCCTGGAAGAATGGCTGGTTGCCATTCCCGACGGCCGGGTCGCCGATTTCGACGGCCGGCAGGGAACCTCGACGGGCGGAACGATGTGTTCTGTCCGTCGAGGTTCCCTGCCGTGTGTACACGGCCTTAGAGTTGCCAACTTTCAGTAAATTTGCAGTTTGTAAAATCTATAATTGTTGCATCCAGTAATGAATGTCAGTTACGGACATCCAGCCTACATGTCCGTAATGGACAATCAAGGACAGATGCAAAAAGTACAGATTTTACAAACTGTTCGTAAAATTACTGAAATTTGGCAAATCTGATTCTTCTGTGATTGAGATATGTGATGACATTTGCAGCAATGCTTGTCTTTGGTCAGAGATCAGGGGTCAGTCTCATCTCTGTATTTTTCTGCATGATACTCATTGTCAGAGTGAACTAGAAAGATATGTGCTGAGCATAGGCGTGCACACAGGGTGCGCCCGTTCTGCCCAGGCACACCCTAGTCACCCTGTGCAGAACAGATTCCCCCTACTGACTTGGCTCCCCCTCCTTTCCCCACAACACTGCAGGCTTCCCTCCTCTACCACCAGTTGTTACTGTGGATGTTTTTGGATGAGTAGGGGAAGGGGCCAGTAAATATGCCATTTACTGGCCCCTTCTATTTCTGAATGAACATCATGAGTGATCGGTAGAGTGTGTTTGAGGTTTGGGGTGCACACCCTAATGCCAAAGGCTGTGCACACCTATGGTGCTGAGGGATATTATTTCATAGCTCACAACTGTCCCTGATTTGGAGAAATGTCCCTCTGTCCCTCATTCCTCCTCATTTGTCCCTCATTTTGGTCTAATCTATCTAGAGGTATATTAAAATGCACTTTATCTATCAAAAAGTGTTTCCCAGAGCTAAACCCTTCATCTAATTTCTAAATTGCTGCATTTGTAAATTGCGAAAGCCAATATAAAGGAATAGTAGTGGTAAAAAAAAAAAAAAAAAAACACTTGTGGGTTTAGCCAATCTTATTTTTTGGTGCAATTCTCCTTTAAGGGGGCGTGACAATGGGTGTGTCCTATGCCTGCATACGTTTGCTGATAGGTATCCCTCATTCCCATTTCAAAAAGTTGGGAGGTATGTTATTTCCCCCCCTAAGATGACTTAGCCTCTTGCTCTCAGTACCCCATCCTCCTAATTTAAAAAAAAAAACGTTAGTATTCTAAAGATGTCAGATGATACAACAGTATTTCCACTAGAGTAATTCCACTAATTGTTGCCTGGTGCTCAATGCTTTTCCATTCATTTTGAAAGATAATTTTACTTTTATATGAATTAATTCTATTAGACACTTCCTCCATGTTATGTGTGTTTTTTTCTCCATAGGCCTTGGATAAATCTGTATTATTTTAAATGTAAAGGTCTAAGGGTAGAAACCATAAAATACCTTTTATGACCTTTATAGCCTCTATGGTGCCCATCTGTGATTTAGTTTCACTGTGTAAATGTAGCCTGACTGTACATAACTTCACGGCTAAGGTCCAATGGCCCTCAGGGCATGTTACAGAAGTCCATCTAAATCAGAGAGGGGCACAGAAGTGTGTTTTCTTGCTGATAAAAGTAATAGCAAATATATGTCTCTATTTGTTGTTAGGGGGGACTTAAAGTGTTACTAAACCCAGGAGCCTACATTCACTATATATATTCTCCCACAGTACACAGATCATGGAAATGCAATTATTTTAATAAATATAAACTGCTAAATACCCTTTATCATTAGCAGTATGTAGCAGTCTTTTGACTTCTATCTGTGTCTGGTTAAAGCTTGTAGAGGAGTTTTTATTCTACTCTGACTGTCCTATGAAGCTTCAGGACCCATGACCCTCTGTCTGGACAGTGCTGATTGGCCATTTGTCAATCACATGCACCCTCCCAAGAAAAAAAAAAAAAAACTCTATAGCAATACACAACTGAGCATGTGCAGGGTGACTCCAATGGTTCTGTCTTATGAGGAGATGGATTGGGGAGAGTGGAAGAAGAGGAGGATCAGAGAAAGAACAGTGCTGCTGCATATGGGCACAGCGCTGGATAGAGATAGGACTCAGGTAAGTATTTTGGGTGGGGATTGGGGACAGTGGAAGAAGGGGGGAAACAGAGAAGACAGGATCAAACAGCCTTTTTACACAATGCAGAGGATTAACTACTTAGGTTCCATGGGGGGGGGGGGCATAACAAGCATGCTTTGCTGCATATACAGACAGATTTTACTTTTGTAGGTTTAGTAACACTAAAAAGTTCTGTTATCTTCTTGTTTTCCCTTAAATGGAAAAAAAAGTGGTTATACTTACCTGTTCTGTGCAAGGATGATGTACAGAGCAGTCTCTTACCTCCTCTTCTGGGGTCCCTCACTGGTGCTCTCTTACCCTGAGTATGTCAATAGAACAAGCTGCTTGCTATGGGGGCACACACATGGGCTCGCTTCCGAGCTAGGCTGTTTGCATTCATTGCCACACACAGCAGGACTTGCCCCTGCCCCCCATTCTCTGCTTACTGGATTAGATTGAGAGCATCTCAATCTATACTGTGAGACTAAAGAGAAAGACCAGTGCTGCTGCATTTGGTCACAGCACTGGATCGAGATAGGACTCAGGTAAGTGTTTGGGGTGAGGGAGGGTGGAGACAAACAGCTAGCTAATGAAAGTTTTTTTTTTTTTTTTTAACCTTAATGCACATACGATAAAAAAAGTTACATTTTAGAACTACTTAAGTGCCTGTTTATACCTGTGCCGCAATGCATGAGCATTCTTGCACTGAGGTGTGTTGCGGTGGGCTGAAAAGTACCCCATGCATGAGAAAGCAGGTATTATACCCCTTTCACACCAGGACAGGAGTTGAGGTGGCGGTATAGCGGTGAAATTTTTAGCGCGCTATGCCATCGGAATTGCGTCGGTATTCGGCTGCTAGTGGTGTGGTTTTAACCCCCGCTAGCGGTCGGAAAAGGGATAATACCGCCAGCAAAGCGCCTCTGCAGAGGCGCATTACCAGCGGTATTGCCGCGGTGTCCCATTGTTTTCAATGGGAAGGAGCGGTATACACACTGCTCCTCTCACCGCTCCAAAGATGCTGCTGGCAGGACTCTTGGAGCGGTTCCGCCAATGCATCGCCTCAGTGTGAAAGCCCTCAGGTCTTTCACACTGAAACTGCAGGGCAGGAGTTTTTCATGCGGTATTTAGGCGCTATTTTTAGAGCCTAGAGTGTGAAAGGGGTCCTAAACTCCTCAGTGTGAAAGGGTCTTACTGTGCATTGTGGTGCAGCATTGATGTGTTGTGGCTTGAAGTGCCATTCATTGTGAACCCATGTAGAGTGTGACAGTGTATCATGGTAGTGCGCACACTTCACCATGCATTAATGAGAAAAACAAAAAGTGAAACCGTGCAAATGGCAAACAAATTAACACATAAAACCTGCAGCATGAATTTGTAGGATAACATACATAGGGCCAGATTCAGGTAGATGAGAGTATCTTTCCTCTGGAGTAACGCTTCTCATTTACGTTACTCTGAAGACCCTTTCAGCGCAAGTCCTGTAATTCACATAGCAGTTGCGCGTAAACTTGCGCCAGAGTAACGATAATGCGCTGGCGTAACCCGACGCAAGTGGAAGTGGGTGTGATCATATGTAAATGATGGGCGGGCCCAGCGCAGAGGCTTACGTTCAGCGCATCATCCACGGAGCATGCGCAGTGAGTGCGGCTCCACTCGCCCCCCTTGTGCGCATGCTCACAACTTCCGTCGGCACCACTTCACAGGAAACGTCAGCGCAATGCCTTCCGTTGGGCGTTTAAATGCGCCCGTAGAAGCGCCATTCCGGCACTAAAGTATATCCTGCTCCCCCTCCCCGCAGTGATGTTACTTTTGTTCTGAGATGGTTGCTCCCGTTCACCGCAAACACAAAGGAGAAGGCTGAACTTTAATGGCCAGGAGCTGTCAGCCGTCATCTCGGCTATGGAGACCTATGATGTCTTCCTCCATGGCTGTAAAATTTGACAGACAAGCATGGACAGAGGTGTTGTCCTGCAAGTGGGGGTGCTCAGCTAGCTCTTATCGTCGGTAACGCTGCTGTAGCTGCTCTCCTGCTGACCTGTGACCGTCTGAAGTAAAGATAAAGCAGCCTTTTGTAGAAATAACTTTGCGCCGGACGGACGAGATACGCGCGGCACATGTAGCCAGCGTATGGTGCTAATCCGTTCGTGAATTGGGAAAAATCCCTCATTTGCATATTTGCAGGGGAAATCAATAGGCGCGACTGATGCGCCCAGCAAAATTAAGCGCTGACGATACTCTGGCGTCGGAACGTTCCGCCGGTCGCAAATGACCCGTTATTGGGCGCATCTAGTTTGGTGGGTATGGGCACATAGAAACGACGGCGCATCATCACAGTTACGCGGCGCATATCAAAATACTCCAGCGCAAGTGTTCCTGAATCTGGCCCATAGAATGTTATTTGATAAGTAATATGCCGCACAAACTAAAATCATACAGTACAGGACATTAAAGGATCACTAAAGGAATTTTTTTTTTTTAGCCAAATAGCTTCCTTTACCTTACTGCAGTACTGGTTTCATGTCCTTATTGTTCGTTTTTGCTTTGAAGTTGCTGTAATCCTGCTCTAATCTCCACACTTCCTGCTTGTCTGTTTCCTTATAACCACAGTGCTGGGAGCTTTCTGACGGTGGTCTAAGCTGTCATTACTGTGTGTCTAAAACTTCCCAGAACCAATCAGATTCATTTTAAAAACAAAACACTGCCCTGGATTTGTTTGTTTTTGTTCTGTGTGTCTATTTCTACTTCACATAAACATGAAGCCAGTTCAAAAGTGAAACTAACCTGCAGGCACATTATATGATTGATTTTTATCTATTTTTAATCATTTTGAAAAAGAATCAGTTAACTTTTATGTCTCTATACCCTGTAAACAGTCATTTCAGCAAAAAAATGTTTTCCTTTAGTGACCCTTTAATAGCAAAAGTGAAATTTTAAAGAGTTCATGGAAATCGTGTCAAAAGTCTCAATACAAGGCATTTTCCCCCTTCCTGCCTAGACAATTGTCCGGTCATACAACACTGTACCCAAACAACATTTTCATAATTTGATTCCCACAAATAGAGCTTTTCTTTTGGTGGTATTTGATCACCACTGTTTTTTTTTTGTTTTTTTTAGCACTACAAATAAACAAAATAACGAAAATGTTGGAAAGAAAATGCTTTTCTTTGTTTCTGTTACAAAACATTGTAAATAAGTATGTTTTCTCCTTCACTGATGGGCATTGATGAGGCAGCACTGATGATGAGGCACTAATATGCGGCAGTGATGGGCACTGATAGGTAATAATGATATGCAGCACTGATGGGCACTCATGGATGGCACTGTTGGGCACTGATAGGTGGCACTGGGCACTGGTAGGTGGCAGTGATAGGTGACACTAATAGGTGGCACTAAACGGCACTGATAGATGGCACTAAAGGGCATTGGTAGGTTAAACTAGTGGGCACTTATGGGCACCCATAGGTGCCACTCATGGGCACTGATTGACCGCACTGATATATGGCACTGTTAGACAGCACTGTTTAAGAGGCAATGGCAAGCATCACTGATGGGCACTGAGTGCCATCCCCATTGGGCATTGATTGGCATACCTGGTGGTCCTGCACCAATAATCAATCAGCTCTTCCTATTTACACTGTGATCAGCTGTGATTGGATACAGCTGATCACATGGTAAAGAGCCTATGTCAGAGGCTCTTTACCAAGATCGGAGATGCGGTGTGTCAGACAGACACACCACACCACCGATCGTCGCTCTGCGTGCCCCCACAGGTGCGCCCCGTGGACGTGCGCTAGCTTGTAACCCTGCTGGACATCATATGACATTCAGTCAGGATAACTGAAGCCGCGTACACACGGCAATGAACCTCGACGGGCAGAACACATCGTTCCGCCCGTCAAAGTTCTCTGCCGGCCGTCAGATTCGGCGACCCGCCCGTCGGGAATGGCAACCAGCCATTCATCCCGACGGGCCGTCGAGCAAATAGAGAACATGCTCTCTATTTCTGCTCGACGGCATTCCCGACGGGATGCTCGCCGAGAGCGTACACACGGCCGAGGTTCTCGGCAGAATGCGGCTCCCAGCGAGGTTCTCGCTGGTTTCTGCCGAGAACCTCGGCCGTGTGTACGCCGCCTGAACCACTTTCCGGTCGTCATTCTGCATACAGCAGGCGGGAAGTGGTTAAGCTGTGTCAGATGAAATCTCCATGTGTTAGAACTTCCCTCATTGTAGAAACTCACCACATATCTTTGAACCCAGTGAAGATAGCAGCTTACCAAAAAGCATGTGACTCCCTGCTATAGAGAAGTCAAATATTGCTTGTGTGCAAGAAACTCTCTCTGCTTGGATCCTGATGGTCTCCAGAATCACCCTCGGTCTCCTCAGACAGGTCCTCCATGGTTAATGGTCTTTCCTTAAATTTGGTGGGTGCAATTCGTTTTCACCCACTGATCCGGCCAATAACTCTCTTCCTGTATTATGGTGGCTCTACCTTCTGATATTCCATACCTTTAAAGAGGGGTGTGGTCCCTCCAGGCATACCTACCCTTTATTCTATACATTAATCTTAATCATAATCTTTGGAGACTCTCAACAATTACAGTTGTGTTCAAAATAATAGCAGTCCAGTGTAGAGTTCAATTAGTGACGTCATTTAGTTCTTGAAAATACAGGTGTCAAACAGGTGGCCTTTATTTAAGGATGAAGGGTTTTCCTTGGAGCCCACAGCCACCCACCCAGCCTCTTTGCAGCCGCCCATTCAGTTCATGGCATGGCTTGGGGGCAGAGACTAGCGGTCAGCTGACTGGTGAGGAATGTGAAGAGATCCTACCTCCTGATTTTGGCATAGATGTTGCTTCTATGAAACACCACAAAGTCGGAGACACAGAGAGTAACAATACCTGTGATAATAGCTGCCATTAAAAGTCCCCACTACAGTTCTCAGATCAGCAGATGACCATGATCAAGAGCACCTAAGTTGGCTGATCATAACCCCCCAGCATTGCCACTAAGCCCAACTCCGCGCCAGCACTGCCACTCATCCCATTCCCCCCCACCATCCACCAAGGAGTAAGAGAAGGAATAATGTAAGGTAGAGGAAAAGAGGGGGAGCAACAAAAAAAAAGGAGAGAAAAAATAAGAGAAAGAGCAAGAAATCTGGTTAGAGAGAGGAGGAGGGGGAATAGACAGAGATAAAGGGGAAAGAAAGGAGAACAAAGAGAGAGTGGTACAACCTAAAATGTACCATAGGGGGTTTTAATACTGTATGAGTGGAAGGGACTCAGGGAGTGCTAAATGTCTGTAGGTTAGGGGCGCAAATTCCTTTTCTCGCCTTGGGTGCTGACAACCCACGCTACGAAAATAAATAATTTTACTGTTAAGGGTCCCCGCAACTTGAAAAATGTTATCAAGGGGTCACGGCACTACAAAGGTTGAGAACCACTGGTTTAGAAGAACAGCGTACTTTGATTAAAGAGTTGATTGGAGAGGGGACGACATATGAAGTAGTGCAGAAACTGGTAGACTGCTCAGCTAAAATGAACCCAATATGGCAGCCAAAACCAGAGAGACTTGGAAGAAAACGGAAAGCTACTATTCTAATGGATCGAAGAAAAGACAAAATGGCAAAGACTCAACCAATGATCAGCTCCAGGGTGGTCAAAGAAGGTCTAAAGTTATGCCATTTTTTTTTTATATATATATATTGTGAAAGATGATGTTACTTTAAATAAATTCATACCCAACATGTCACACTTCAAAATTGGGCACGCTCGTAGAATGGCGACATACTTTTACCCTTAAAAATCTTCACAGACAACGTTTAAAAAATTCTACAGGTTGCATGTTTTAATTTGCTCTCTCTCTAATGATCGCAGTGTTACCTCACATATGTGGTTTGAATACCGTTTTCATATGCGGGCGGTACTCAAGTTTGCATTTGCTTCTGCACGTGAGTACAGCGGGACGGGGCGCTTTAATTTCTTTAAATAGTTTTATTATTTATTTATTATCTTCCCACCAGTACAGATCAGGAACAGCAGCGGGAAGTAGAGGTGCGTCCGCCTCCACCTCTGATCTCACTCGGTGGCCAGCACTAGAGAGCACACTCACTGAGACCACCACAGAGTGCTGGAGGGGAGGGTAGATTCTGTGCAAAGGGAAAGGGAAAGTTTATCCCATGGAGATGCCAAGGGTGAAGCACTGTCACTAGAGATTGGAAATCACAGGGCAGGGGCAGGAGATAGTGGAGCTCTTATGCAGTGGAAGGATGCTATCTCTACATATTCCTCCTGAAAATGCTAAATGCCTACTCCTCTGCCTCTCTCTCCCCAAGGCATTCAGCGGCTGCAGGAGGAATATGGAGATATCAATTCCTCTATATGCAGTCAAACTGCTCCAACTATCCAGGCATACAGGGGGGCCACACGGGCCCCCAACAGCATGGTGCCAGGTCACAATTGTGACCCTGGTGACCCCTGTAGCTACGTCCCTACCCCTGAATAGGGATGAGCTTCGTGTTCGATGCGAACACATGTTCGCATCGAACATTGGCCGTTCGATCGTTCGTCGAAAACGAACAAATCGGGTCGTTCGCGCCAAATTCGAATGACCCATAATTCACTGCGGCGTTGGGCGCTGATGATTGGCCAAGCATGCACCATGACCCCGCATGCTTGGCCAATCACAGCGCCCAAAAAACGAAGAGACCTAATTGGCCAAAGCCTGGGTGCTTTGGCCAATTAGGGCTCAGGGCTTTAGCACACGCCCCACACTATAAAAGGCCGCCTCCCGGGCGACCTTGTGTAGTGTGTTCCGGCTTGCTTTGCAGTCAGATAGATAGATAGATAGATAGATAGATAGATAGATAGATAGATAGATAGATAGATAGATAGATAGATAGATGAATTTCAGAGTAATAGACAGTCTTGTTGGACTAAAAAGTCAGAGATATCACAATTCTTCTAATGCCACAGCGCATGAGGCACTTCATAGTGCTGCGCCTGCCACAGTATTGCCGGGACCCGACAATTCATTATAGCCGAGAGTACTTTTATTGTTTCACATTAAGCATTATTAAAATCACTGCTCCTGAAAAAACTTTTTTAAAACTTGTTTTTTGCATTGATACATGTCCCCTGGGACCCGGGTCCCCAAACACTTTTTATGACAATAACTTGCATATTAACCTTTAAAATTAGCATTAGTCTCCCACTTTAACGGTGTTGGCGTGCTCAAACACATTTTTTGCCTGTTTGCATGTTCTGCTGCGAGCTCGAACCGGGGCGGGGGGGTTGTTTAGCTCATACCTAATAGTGTATATCCAGCTTAATTGTAATTGTAATTAGGGTTGTCCCGATACCGATACTAGTATCGGTATCGGGACCGATACCGAGTATTTGTGTGAGTACTCGCGCAAATACTCCCGATGCCTGGTAGAATACTTTTTTTTTTTTTTTCGAGTGTGGGTGGAGAGGGGGTGGAGAGGGGGCGGAGAGCGGAGCAGAGTAGTCCTCGTATAGGGGAGAGGAGAGCTGCTGCCGCTGCCACCTTAGACAAAACCAAGTCAATCCCCCCCTTCTCCCGCCGCTGCCGACATCTAGTTACTATGCGCTGGGGGAACACAACAGCTGTCATTTGCATTTGAATAGCTGTGTTCCCCCGCAGCGCCGTCATGTATAGCCCCTTTCCCGGGCACTTTGATAGACAGGTCACCCGTCCGACGGGTGACCTGTTTATCAATGTTTCTGGGAAAGGGGGAGGGGCTATACATGAGGGCGCGGCGGGGGAACACAGCTATTCAAATGCAAATGACAGCTGTTGTGTTCCCCCAGCGCATAGTAACTAGATGTCGGCAGCGGCGGGGGGAGGGGGGGATTGACTTGGCTTTGTCTTAGAAGACACAAGGCTGTATAAGGGACATGGCTGAATTTAGGGACATGGCTGAATTTAGGGACATGGCTGAATTTAGAGACATGGCTGAATTAAGGGACATGGCTGAATTTAGGGACATGGCTGAATTAAGGGACATGGCTGAATTAAGAGACATGGCTGAATTTAGGGACATGGCTGAATTTAGGGACATGGCTGAATTAAGGGACATGGCTGAATTAAGGGACATGGCTGAATTTAGGGACAATATCTTCATTTGGGGACACAAGGCTGCATTTGGGGACACGTGGCTGCATTTAAAAAAAAAGTATCGGTATTCGGTATCGGCGAGAACATGAAAAGAAGTATCGGTACTTGTACTCGGTCCTAAAAAAGTGGTATCGGGACAACCCTAATTGTAATATATCACTCTTTCCTTGATAAAAACTAAAATAAAAATATCTGAAACAGAATCAGAGGTATTAGCAAGACCAGCTAGTCAGATCAATCAGGACTACAAGTACCAGCAAGCCAGTAACCCTCTAGCTGTAAAGGAACTACAAGTACTAGTGTCTCTGCTACTGGAGGCAAACCAGTGGGAGAAGGTTGTTCCTACTCTGGTACTGTAGACTGTTTCTCAAGTTGGTAGCCCCTAGTGGGAAAGGAACTACAGTCAACAGTAAAGCTTAGTACACATGGGCCGAATGTAGGGCGTTTATCGGCTAGTTCAACAAAAAACAGTCAACATTTGGCTTGTGTGTATTATGGTCGGTCCAACAGAAGCCAGCTGTAACAGTCACCACTGTTAACGATCTTCCATCAACCCAAAACAGCTTATCCAACAGTCCGACAATCCATGTAGACACTATCCATTCCATTTCCCAGAATAATGAGACTCACACAGCTCTGTTACTGGTTTCAAAATGTATGAACAAACTCTTTAATGGTTAGCTCTCTTATATACAGTACAGCCATGTTACAGTTATCAAAGGAACAAAGAAACTCTCCACCCACCACATTACACAATGACCTTCATACACATCCCTTTAGATAATGACATTCAGGTGAGTTAATTATCCCCCAGACATCCCAACTCCGACAACAGCTATTCACCTGCATAATACACATTCCTATGTCAGACGTTCAGGCACCGAATTACAGGAGTTAATTACTACAGCTGACAAGAGACATTCCACATCTATTCATCAATAGACTTTTCACACAAAACAGCATCACACAATGAAAGGTCTTTGGAGCAGACATAATTAACACAATGGACACAGAATGCAATCGAAGCAAGACACTTTAACATCCCATAATAGGCAGCCTCAATTAGCATCTCAACAGCCTAGGTTAAGCATTGAAGGAGTCATTCTTATTGACCGGTTGTGGGTCAGCATGAAATCACCTGTAATATGTCCACATCTCCTGCAATACATGATTTATCAGTAATGTCCCATCTTATGTAATCCAAGATATAATTTCTCAGTCACCCTGTGCCCAAAACGGGCACAGGGTGACCTTAGACCCAAAAGTCATTAGTGACGCTGGCACAGGAGTACCCCCCATCCTTCAAAAGTCTCTGTCACAGGCAATTCTGTTACACCAGCCATTGGGCGAGCTCCTGTAGGACGAGCATGCTGGAAAGCCAGCACCCAGATAGCGCCTGGTCAGCGCTCTCAGCTGGTGAGGGGCATTCCCCTGTCAGAACAACCGGGGTAAATTGGTGTATTAACGTTGGATCGTTAGCACAGAGGCTCAACCGGAGCTGTCAAGTTTTTTTTTTTTTAAAACCAGTGTGTACCAGTAGCCCACTAGTGATGAAGGAACAACAATTATCAATGTCCCCACTGTTGGAAGGCAATCAATGAGAGAAGGTTGTCACAGAGTGATCCTAGACAGCTTGCTCATTCCAGATAATAACTGATTGTACATACTTGGCAGACAGCGTGTTAGAGCTGTCACGAGCATTATTGCAGCCAGGATAAGTTGGTATGATGTCTAGGACATGGTTGCTGCTGGGTGCCCAGGGGTTCCCTTTGGTCAAAGCTGCTGGAACAGGGGGATGAATATTTCCTGTATGAGCATACTATAATCATGTGACCAGTGGCATAATTTTCCACCTGTAACTAAAATAAAACTTTTGGGTTGACCTTTAAAATAGCAAAAAAGATACAGTAGAGCTGTAGAGAAAACCAAAGAACAGCAAAATAAATTTTACTTTTACATGTATGAACGCTTTTTGCCAAATTGAACAGTCGAATGTCAACAGTTCAGTTCTACAAATATACAGTATATATGTTTATACAATGTATAAAGACTGCAATTATGCAGTATAAGGCATGTAAGATGGTCAAGTCACGTAAAAATTAATTTAACTTGTATGAAAAGTGTCCAACTGCCTCTGAACGTACACGCCTCTGTCCTGTGTACATGGGGCCTAAAGCATATAAAAAAAACTTTTTTAGAAAGGAGAAAAGCTTGGGTTTTAGTATTGCTTAACAATCAAACTCCTGTGCTTACCACCTAGCACTCACTATAAAAGTATAGATCAGATAGTGTAAAATATTTAAGATTAGTGCGGTGCTAAAAGTGCCCTATTCCTTCTTAGCCTGTTCCTGCCACCATCTCTAGGCCTTTTAAAAACTTCTAGCTGTTGGGAGACAGAGGTGGGAATTTGGGTCATGTGACCACTGCGATTGTCTGTCACATCTTTCACGTAATCAGAAAGCTCCAGATTGCAAGTATGCATCCGAAGCTTGCCGCTCCCTGCCAGTGACTGCTGGAAGCGTGTACGAGGCGGACTCAAAGCACAACTTTGTGTTTACATAGGGCCGTATATATGAAGTCCCTCTGCGTTAAAGCCCACCTGCCAAGATGCCATATATATGCAGGGCCAGCTCTACCTATAGGCAAGGTAGTCGCTGCATGTGTTCCTTTCCCCGCTTGCCCCCCCCTCGCCCTGTCAGCAGCATGGGACAAGTGAAGGTGGCCAACTCTGTGTAGGCCAGACCACTGATGCTTGTTCCTGATTGGCCAAGAAGAGGACCAATCACAAGAGGGGAGATGGTTGCCATGGGACATGTAGTCCCAGTGATATATAAGAAAGAACTGCAGACCCCTGCATGCTGACTGAACTGAGAGGGAGAAGGGCAAGCTTGAAACCAGGAAAGGAGAAAGGATCAGAGTTTCTGATCTAGGAAGAGACCACAAAGCATCCAAAGAGAGAAGACTACAAGACCAGAAGCAGGGGATGGAGCTCTTTCCCCTTGCCTGCTGGGTGAGACATCGGGGGCCTGAGCAAGGTGGTGACCCTTCCTGTCAGCAAGCTTCACAGTCAGACTTGGGTCAACTATCACAGACACCTTATTGGCTGCATGGACAGGCACATCTATACAACCATCGCTGGGCTATCAGGTCGTCAGTCGGGCATCCTTCAAGAGCTTGTTCTAGGACATGCCATTCAATTGAGCTTTGGTATCTTCAGGATTGGTAAGCAAGCAAAAGCCCACCATGTGTACACCCTACAAAGACACTGCATGCAGTGGTGTCTCTGGTTTTCATATTTAGGAAGGGCACATTGGCGGACAGGAACAAAATAGGGGGGCAACTATAAAATGCAAATATATATATATATATCTGCTGGGGCCCTTTACTATGATCCCACAATGGGCCCTTTCACATCTTCTGCGGTGAGCTCCCTTCCTACTATACTAAGGCCCCCCAGGGTGGCAGAAAACAAGCAATATATGTCACCAACACACCAAGAAAATATAAGGTTCCAAAGCAGTGGGAGAACTATCAGGGTTGCAAAGGTTGTCTTGCCACCGGGCCCTGAAGTTCTGCCACTGTAGGGTTCTACAGCTGTTCTGTCCCTGCTATTGACAGCGCTAGTCTGGCATCTGTCTCCTTGGCTTTTAGGACCTAGTGCTGGTGACATTATGGGCGCATGCAGGGGAAGGCTAACACTATTGGTTATAGAGAGCCGAGCCCCCAGCTGGTCACCTAGCAGCAGTAATGCTGTATAACCTTCTCTGTTGACATGCTGATCGGGATGTGATCCAGGTGATGTTCCCAGTTAGATCTAATAAACACAGTATTTATTAGCATCAAGAGTACAACCACATATATGTAATCAACCGTATGTTCAGCAGCCATGTGGGCTCTATGCCTGTAAAGTGTGGGCTTTGATCAATAAGATCACTGATATTTAATGCAAGGATTTTGACTAGGAGCATCACCTGGATTGCATCACGATCAGCATGTCAGAGAAGGCTCCACTGCTGCTGAGCAACCTGCAGGAAGCTCAACTGTCTACAACCAAATGAGATGGACTTGGATGTGTTTGAAATCCCACATGCCCGATCCCGCCAAAAAGCCAACATTCCACAGTGCTAATCACAGCCAGTGAGACATTTCCTGATCTGTGCAGCTGAGGACCGGGAAATGTCTCACTGCCTGCGATTAGCGCTGTGCAGTGTGGGCTTCCTGGCAGGCTCTGGGATGTGGAATTTTGAACATGCCCAGTCAATCTCTAACAACAAATTGTGCTGGCCCTCCTGTACATCAGCCCCATAAAGTAACCAGCACTGGTGCTGCTGCCATGGAGACAGAGACCAGCGCTGTGAATAGCCAGGACAGGACAGCAATTCTGTGAGGATTCCCCCATCCACCTACAATGTGTAGATGGGGGATTTTTTTTTTTCCATTTAACCCAATAGTTGAATGTAAAAAGTGATCAATATATGGGCTGCCTTATGCCGCGTACACACCATCACTTTATGTGATGGAAAAAAAATGACCGCGTGTGGGGGAAAATGTCGTTTTATGTCTTGTGAAAAACGACAAAAAAAAATTGAAGCATGCTTAAATTTTTTGTGTCGTTTTTCAAAACGTCGTTTTTTGTTTCACAAAAAATCACTGTGTGTAGCAAAAAACAATGTTTAAAACAAAGTTTTTCAACCCGCGTATGCCCAGAAGCTAGTTATAAAGCGAGCTTTAATGGAAAAGAGTGGTGAACGTAACCTCACTTTGCTAGAGCATTGTGAAAAAACTATGGTGTGTAGGCAACGTCGTTTTTGAAAATTGAAGTTTCAAAAACTTAGTTTTTTACTTCACAAAAAATGTCGTTTTTTTTCATCACATAAAGTGATGGTGTGTACGCGGCATAAGAGCTAAGATCAGCCATAGACAGTTTAAATCTCACCTGGTTCAGCAGGAAATAGCTGAGATTTGAACCATTATTGAGCAGATTCTCTGGTTGCTATAGCCACTAGTGATAATCACTGTTTGTCAGGAGAATACAATTGCTGGGCAGGAGGGATATTCCATTGTCACCACTGTCTGTGTTGATGGGGGAATCGTGCAAGTTTCTTTCCTGCAATCTGTGGATGCAGGAAAGAAATTTTCACCGTATATTACATGTCTAACTTAAAGTGAAAGTAAATTGTGAATGTCTTGAAAGAACAGGAGAGGGGGAGGGAGACAGATGGGGGAAAGAAGGGATGGAGATAATGCAGTTCAGTGATTACAGTGTACTGCAGTCTGCAGTGCACACACTCACCCACGGTCCAGGTTAGAATCTCAGGCATCATTCGCACACAGCCAGGAATGCTGCTGATTTTCATATTTCCCGCCCACACATCCGCTCTCTTCAGATACAGCACACTGGGATAGTGTGGGCGGAACTGAAAGGAGGAGGAGGAGCTGTATTCCTCCCTTCTGGTATGTGAGGAGAGTGGGGTGGCTGGAATCGCTGGGCTGTAAAATAGTGTCATAGACTGACACTCGGCTTAGCTTGCAGTCACCACTCTCGGGAATTTACAGAAATCAGTCTGTTTTTTCAGTAACTGAGATGAGGGCTTGCCCCCCCCCCCCACACACACACAGTGCTCGTGGAGTCCTCCTTCCTGGAACTCGCTCTTCTCCATGCCAATGAGGATGCAGGGGAAGAAGCAGATCGGGTGGTTGTGTGAGTGATTGCATTATGCAGTGTCAGCGAGCAGAGGGAGGTAGAGGAATCCCCCGCAGGAGCTGACTGGGGATGCTCTCCCTCTCAAGAGAGACTATGTTACTCCAGCGGCAGCCCAAGCAAAATACAAAAAAATGCAAATATATATATATTGGGAGGGCACATGGTGGGGCTCAGCATAATGTTTGGGGGGGGAGGGTCAAGGCCCCCTCTTGCCCCCCTAGGGATACCATTGACTTCATGCAGACAACTTTACTCTATCTCTGTGCATGAGATCTCCAAAAGGAAACACTTTTCAAAGGTCATTCACAGCAATCCCTTGGGGCATTGTTAACCTCTTAGTGCCACCACCTTCCGGCCCTTTAAGAGGCTTATGATGCCGTTAGGAGAGGTGCAGGGTGGAGTCAGGGTCGGGAACAGGGGGCAATATTAGGTTTTTGCACCAGCCCCGCATATATGTGTGCTGAAAGAGGTTAAATAAAGCGTCAATCAAATTAGAAATTATGAAGTGTCCAATTTTTTACTTGTGAAGTGCTAATGCTCAACAAAGCTAAAAGTCAAACAGTGACTACATTTTCCCTTGTAAAGTGCAAATGCTAAGCCATCCGTCTCCCGTTGGGCAGATATACCTTTACTTCCTGTGCCATAGCCAAAACAGGAAGTGAAAAACATGACATACAGAAAGGGTGAATCTCCCCAACGGGGGCCAACGGGGACCAAGGTTGATCGGGACGAGTAACCTCTTAAACTCAGAGTGAAAAAAAGAGGCGCACATAGCATAACTCCGTGGACAAAGATTTAATAAAAGAATAAAAATGTACTTACACAGCACACGATATAAACAGGCATAAAACAAATGTTGCCGGCCGGCATGAAGGAGCCCTCCTCCTCAACGTGGTGACGCCTCTTTTTTTCACTCTGAGTTTAAGAGGTTACTCGTCCCGATCAACCACACTTGAAGATCCTGGGAACTACAGGGATACCAAAGGCCGTTGACTGGGCTATAGTCAAACGCTGTTTACGTTTGACCTCTGGTAAGCTGCTCATTCGTTTGGTGGTGGGTGCACCTTTGGAGTGTTTTCACTTGGTGACACAGAACAGAGGATCTAATTTTTGGGAACATAATTTCCAAACACACTATGGACTCTAATGGACTCTAGTGGTTAATACTACTGTATATAGACTATTTCATTATTGTACTATTGATGGTCATATATGTGGCGCGGCTTCTATATATTGTTTGTTGTCTACTTTGTTTATCACACGCTTGCTGCAGCCTGCTACTTTGGGGGGAGGGGTTTTATAGCGCGGTCTTTTTTTTTTGGGGTTTACTTAGTAACCATGGGAGCATTTTAACAAACATTAAAAGGAAGTGTCAGGTCAAAAGTACAATTTTAACAAAAGTTAAAAAATAAGAAATAAATGATATTATCTCTTATTAAAATAAAATGTATTATCCAAATATTAATTAAATGAGGCATCATTAAAATAATTTCAAGGTCCCTCATAGAATTATAGTTAAGGTGAATAAACCTTCAGAGATGAATTTCTATCTTTTGGATAAATAAAATAATTATGACTAATGGTGTGTGATACTTTCATTGCTATTTCCTCTGTGGGTGTCTGAAGTGTCTGAGGCTTTTATTTTTAGATTGTTAAAAAAAAAAAAATCTGCTCAACAAAGTCTAAAGTAAAGTAAATATAAAAACAATAGCAATACATGAGAAAAATAATATATAATAAAAAAAAAATGATAACAATAATAATCATAATATATACACACATACACACAATGTCCTCAAGCTGCCTATATTGATTGTGCAAAGTGGGGTCCTGGGCTCACGCCTCAGTACCAATCAAATGCAGCCTTACCAGCGCCCATCAAATGCAGCCTTACCAGTGCCCATCAATGCGGCCTTACTAGTGCTCAGCAATACAGCCTGATCAGAGCCCAGCAATACAGCCTTACCAGTGCCCAGCAATGTAGCCTGATCAGTGCTCATTAAATGCAGCCTCACCAGTGCCCATCAAATGCAGCCTTGCCAGTGCCCAGCAATGCAGCCTTGCCAGTGCCCAGAAATGAACAGTGCCCAGCAATGCAGTCTCACCAGTGCCCAGCAATGCAGCCTGATCAGTGCACAGCAATGCAGCCTTTCCAGTGTCCCCAGCAATGCAGCCACACCAGTGTCCCCAGCAATGCAGCCACACCAGTGTCCCCAGCAATGCAGCCTCACCAGTGTCCCCAGCAATGTGGCCTCACCAGTGTTCCCAGGTATGCGGCCTCATCAGTGCCTATGGCACAGTGGCTGCAATTGATGTCACAGTGGCTGCGTTTGATGGCACAGTGACTGCAATTGATGGGCACTCTGGCTGTATTTGATGGGCACAATGGCTGCAATTGATGGCACAGTGGCTGCAATTGATGGCACAGTGGCTGCATTTGATGTTTTTTAGTATTTTTCAGAATTTTTCAGTTTGTTTGCGCACCCACAAAAAAATTTGAGAACCAGTCGCCACTGACTACTATTATTACTTTTGCACATCTGATTGGCACTCTGTGCTGCTTCTCCACCCCCTTCTCCATCTCATTGAGCTCTGCTGTAGAGATTGTACAGTAGACTGCACTATCTGTTAAAAAAACAAAAACAAAAGTGGCAAGCACAGAGACCTTGCAAGTAAATGTAGTCATAACCAAAAAAAGTATTTTTTTTTGTGGAAGGTGGATTCCCTGGCCAGACTTGAACTTTTTAGGCTCATGCACATGGACATAATAAAATATTCTGATCTACACTGACTGATTCTGTTAGAAGATGGCATAAAGACCAAGCATAAAAAAGGCAAATTTTGGTGTGTAATTATGTTCATTTACTGTATGCACATTTACAGGCAAATGGCGCTGGTCATAATTTGAATTTTTTTCTGCCCACTGCCTACAGTTACACACGTATGTATGGTTGCATGCATTTAGGCGCATATGTGCATAAATTAAGCTGATAAGCTCCTCTTTGAATTTCGCTTTAGGGCATTTTTTTATGCCTCTAAACATCGCTCTTAAAATACATATTTAAATGCCTAATGTACACAACCTCATAGGCTAACGTAGAACTGCATTTAAAAGGCATAAAAATGCATGTTAGATGCCTGTAAAAATAGGATTTTTTAATACAGCTTACCTGTAAAATCCTTTTCTTGGAATACATGACAGGACACAGAGAGTTAAGATAGTCACCACAGGTGATTGGACACTGGTAACCCTAATTACAAGGCGAGATCCTTTCCTATATAACCCCTTCCATATGAAGAGCTCCTCAGTTTTGTAGCAAAGCAATAAGTGTCCCAATGTTTAATCCCGAAGAGGGGCAGGAGCTCTGTGTCCTGTGATGTATTCCAAGAAAAGGATTTTACAGGTAAGCTGTATTAAAAAAAATCCTATTTTCTTGTTAATACATCACAGGACACAAATAGTTAATTACTTAAATTGAAGAGAGGGAGACACAGATCAGAAACATAGACCGCCATTGGGCCAGAGGATCTATGCTGCTGCCTGCAGTACACTACACCCGAAGGCAGCATCCTCATGCCCTCTCACGTCTACCTGGTAGAATTTAGTGAATGTATGGACCAAAGACCAAGTAGCAGCCTTGCAGATTTGAGCCGTGGAGGCCTGGTGATGCACTGCCCATGAAGCACCCACCGCTCTAGTCGAGTGCGCTTTAACCCAAAAAGGAGGAATCTTCTTTTCTAAAGCATAGGCCTAAATAATGACTTCTCGAAATCCAACTTGCAACAGTGGCCTTCAACGCTGCCTGGCCCTTCCTTGGGCCCTGTGGTAGAATAAACAGATAATTAGTCTTTTGTATCTGAGCCGTAGATTCCAGATACATTTTTACCGCTCTTACAACTAGAGAATGTAGATTCTCTTCCTCCGCGGATTGCGAATCTGGAAAAAAGGATGGTAAGACTATATCTTGATTCAGATGAAATCCTGGAACCACTTTAGGTAAAAAAGCTGGGAGAGGACGCAAGACCACCCCGTCTTTATGAATAATCATATATGGCTCTTTACATGAAAGAGCCACCAACTCTGATACCCTCCTTGCTGAGGATATGGCCACAAGAAAAAAATAGTTTCTTTGTCAAAAGAACTAAAGAGGCATGGTGCAATGGTTCAAAAGGTTGTTTCTGTAAAACAGACAAAACCAAATTTAAGTCCCATGGGCACACGGGAGACTTAACTGGTGGATTTAAGTGCAGCACTCCCTGAACAAAGGACTGGATCAGGGAATGAGAGGCAAGCGTTTTTGAAATAATACAGACAAGGCAAAGATCTGGCCCTTGATAGTGCTCAAGGCCAACTTATTTTCAATGCCTGACTGAAGAAAGGCAATAATCCTGTTAATGGCATACTTCCTAGGATGCCACCCCCTGGGTTCACACCAGGAAACATATGCCCTACAGATTCTATAGCAGATGAGTCTGGGGGCCATATTTCTAGCATTTACCAGAGTGAATAGGACTGGGTCTGAGAGCCCACATCTCCTCAGAATGTGGGTCTTAACAGCCAAACTGTCAAATTTAGACTTAAAAGCCTTGTCTCGGCACTTCCTCGTTGCCAGGTAATTGTGCCTTCTCAGCCTATGCCTTGCTATTTTTCTGCCCTGCTGCCATCTGTATTTGCTACCGCTCGTGAATGACCCTTGACTACTCTACTGCCTGATTTCAACCTGCAACCATTTGTGATTGACCTCTTGGCTTGTTTATTGACCACGCTGCTGTTTAACCCTTATCTGCTTATCAGCTACTGGACCCCGGCTTGCTCACACCCTGGTGGAGCAACCTAAGGACCGTGACCTGGTACTAGCTCACAGCTAAATCCATCTCCACCATCAGGAGCTCTGGTGAACACCAGCTAATACTTAGACTCTGCACCTTAGGTGAGCTTGTGTCATCTACCAGAAGAGACTGTCTGTATAGCTGTCCTGCAACAGCTATAGCTACTGGTCTTCAAGCCGATGCCTGATCCTGACACCAGGATCTCCAGCACCAAGCCGGGGTGACCAATATCACCAACTTTTCTTCCCTCTTGGCTCTCTGAAGGAATCGTGGGAGAAGCAGAACTGAAGGGAAAGCATAAATCTGAGAATACAGATTCCACAGAATTGTCAGGTATTCCGACCCTTGAGCCAGTGGATCCTTTGTCCTTGACACAAAGTTGTCAGTTTTATGTTGAACCTGGAAGCCAAGGGGTCTACATCTGGGGTACCCCATTTCTGACATACTGTATGGCTTGAAATATGTGGGGGTGTAGAGACCATTCTCCTGGAGTCAGTTGCTGGTGGTTTAGAAAATCTGCTTGCCAATTTTCTACCCCTGGAATTAAGACCGCAGATAGGCAATGAATATGCCTTTCTGCCCAAGAAAAAATGAGATTCACCTCTATTTGGGCATCCAGACTGCTGATGCTCCCTTGGTGATTGATATAAGCCACTGCTGTGGCGTTGTCGTACTGTATCCAAACAGGACAACCCTACAGTCTGTAAGACCAGACTCTGAGGTCCAGATGAACTGCCCAAATTTCCAGAATGTTGGTGGGCAGGAGCTTTTTGGCTCTGGACCATTTTCCCTGGGCAGATGCCTCTTCCATAACCACTCCCCAGCCTATAAGGTCACGTACACACAATCATTTTTTCATCGGACCACGCTGAAGTGGTCTGTTGGTCTGATGTGCGTACACACCATCGGACCAAAATCCCATCGGACCAGAACGCGGTGACGTAGAACACGACGACGTGATGAAAAAACGAAGCTCAATGCTTCCAAGCATGCGTCGACTTGATTCTGAGCATGCGCAGGTTTTTGGTCCGATGATTTTTTGTACTAACCATCGAACCTGTCCGACGGACAGGTTTCCATCGGACAGGTTTTAAAGTATGTTTTAAAACTTTGGTCCGCTGGAAAACGGTCCGATAGGCCGTACACACGATCGAACATGTCCGCTGAAACTGGTCTACGTCAGGTGCTATACGCCCCATAGCATGAACGTTGATTGGGACGTGAACTGTTTCATTAACCAGGGGTAGGCGCCCTGAGATCATGTATCCTCTTTCTTGTTATTTAAAACATCACCAACTTATTAATGGCTGGTAGTGCCACCATGCCATTCTGTATGGGATGTACTAGATTTAAATCCACTAAGGGTGATCTCCACTCACCCGATTTTTGTTGTTCTGGTTCTTTTTTGTTTAATGAGGAATTGTGGGAATTTCCCCCATGGTTCCCATTATGTTGCTAGCATTGAGTGTGGATGGCCCGGATTGTCCCAGTCTGGGCGGGTCAATCTGGGCTGTTCTCACATTATTTTTAACATTAATACAACCTTATGTCTTCCACAGTGTGGGATTGGTCTTGATTATCCAGTCTCATATACTAGATCTGATACGCCCTATCGGGTCTGGGTGTCACGGTTTGGGCGTTCTGATTGGAGCCTCCGATACGCGTGACCAGTCTCCAGCAATGTGAATTCCTTTATTCATTAGGCCATGATTCAGGAGGACTTAGTTTATTTACGTCACGTGACCGGCGAGGTGTCTTTATCTTTTCGATTGGGCATTTCGTCCGGTCACGTGACTCGCTCTGGAATCAAGGGCAAATGCTGATTGGCTACCGCAACCATGTGGTTTGGCGGCCGTCTGAATGGTCCAAGCTATAGGGCAGACTGGCTGACTTGTCTGGGTGCTGCGCCCCCTCAACAGCGGATTGGTGTGTGAGATGGTACGCGTCGCACTGACATGTGGAAGGTAGCGACGCGAAGGACGCTAATCGTCCAGTGTGGTCAGACGCCATGTCATTTGCCTCATGAGATTTATATACGTGTTAACACACGGACACTGCATCGATTAACACTACAGCACACCCCCTCATCTAGAGTAACGAGAGTGTACTAATGAAACCAATCTTAGTATGAGACTCTGATGTTAACCCTTGATACTGTTCATATTGTGAAACTGTTCATCTTATATTATCAGTGTCCCCATACAGGGGAATTGCAGCCAAATCTACCTAGTGACACGGGATCAGACATCTGATATATAGCTGCAATTGTGTATTGAATATAAGGGTTATGCTTTTCACTCTAACCTACCAAGGAGAGACTATGATGCATACTATAGAGTTACATATTTTTTGAGATGTATTTAAATATCATTGCATATTGTGTATATCTTGCAACGTTTTTGGTTTTTGTGTATCTGCTACATCATATCCTGTTCCAAGCACCGCCTTGTTGGGGGAAGGCTTAACAGCCATTTTATATATAAGTAAGCGAGCGCCCCCCCCCACCTACTGAGCCGTACCAGGCAGTATGCCCTCAACATGGGGGGGTCAGGTGCTCTGGGGCAGGGGGGCAGACTTCTGCCCCCCCCACCCCAGAGCACCCTGTCCCCATGTTGATGAGGACAGGGCCCCTTCCCGACAACCCTGGCCGTTGGTTGTCGGGGTATGCGGCCGGGGGCTTATCGGAATCTGGGAGCCCCCTTTAATAAGGGGGCCCTCAGATACCGGCCCCCCACCCTAGGTGAATGAATATGGGGTACATCGTACCCCTACCCATTCACCTGGAGGCAAAGTGTAAACACAAAATAAACAACACTGGGTTTTTAGAGTATTTTATTAGACAGCTCCGGGCGGCCCCCCTGTCTTCTTTAGCTCTTTTACCAGAGGTGGCCTTCTCGCGTTTTCCGGGGGTCTTCTCCCGCTCTCTGGAGGTCTTCTCCGCTCTCCGGGGGGTCTTCTCCTGCTCTCCAGGGTCTTTTCCTGCTCTCCGGTGGTCTTCTCCACTCTCCGGGTGTCTTCTCCGCTCTCCGGGGGTCTTCTCCGCTCTCCCGGGTCTTCTCCCGCTCTCTGCTCTTGATTCGGCGCTCTCCGGTGCCTTCTTCTTCTTCAGGACTGGCCGCCACTTCTGTCACGTCTTCTTCTCTTCTTCTCTTCTCTTCTCCAAATGTTGACTCAACGCTTCCTCCCGCTGTTATGACGGATGTGCGGCTCCCAGCGACTTATATAGGCCTATATTGTGACGTGGCAGTCCCATCATGCTCCGGTAGGTACCACGTGGGTAGGTACCACGTGCTCCTGAGGGGGGAACCCATGCCGGATTTTTATTTAAAATCCGGCGGGGAGTTCCCTCTCATGATACATACTAAACGCTGCGTGTAGATTTGGCGGGAATCCAAGTCGGATCCCCGTCGCTTCTATGACGGCTTTGTCTCCATCGCGGCAGGCCAGCTCCGCGCTGGCTCCCGCGATGGGGCTCGTAGGTGGTCAGTCTCGCCGAGAAAGGGAGCGAGATTGACCCAATCTCGCAGTCACCTACTGTATTTTCTAAACATTGCAAATTTAATTTTAGAATGGAATACAGAGACCCGAAAGGGAAGGTTCATTCTGGTTAAGGGTACGATTGATGACAGGTTATATACATTCATATCTTACTATGCTCCTAATAGAGAACAAACAGTTCTTCAGACAACTGTTCCAGATTCTTGGTCCACTTATGAAAGGTGTCATAATTTTGGGAAGTGACTCTAATACAGCTTTTGATAATAGCCTAGATAAATCGAAACCACGTAGGTCACAATCAGTTAGACCCAGCAAAGCTAGTGTACACATAGCTTGAATGATTTTTCAGTCTAGATTAACAGATATTTCGAGGGAACTAAATCCAAACAATTGGGATTTCACAAATTTCTTACATTCACACCAGTCTGACTCCCATATAGATCACGTCTTGATTTCTACACATCACATTCCTTTGACCCTACATCTTCTATCTTAGATGTTGCTTGGTCAGACCATTCTATGGTTCCATTATCTTTACGGAAAGATAATCCTAGTCAACATGCCTCTCATTGGACTCTTAATCAGTCTCTTTTGAAAGATTACATCTTAGTATCTGAAATTCAGGAAGCTCTGCAAGAATATTTTTTGCCTCAATGATGTACAGTAGGAGATGTTTTGGAAGGAACCCTATGGGCGACTCACAAAGTGACCATTAGAGGTAAACTAATACAAATTGCAGCAAGACAAAAGAGAGAGAGAGAGAGAGAGAGAGAGAGAAAGTCAGAAATAGAGGGACTGGAGGCAGAATTTGCAAATAACATAAAAGAGATCCCTCCAGTGTCCCTGTTTCCAAGTTGGATGCTGCTCGAGCGGCTCTAAATTTGTCTCTCACTGTGAAAACAGATAAGTCTATCAGATGGACTGGGGGCAAGTTCTATCAGAGTAAAGATAGGATAGGACCCATGTTAGCACACAAATTATGGCTTCGATCACATGCTCTTCCCAAAGTTAAACAGGCAGATGGTACCTTTACCCTTAACTTTCAGCGCATAATGAAGGCATTCCAGGACTTCTACACTGAACTATATAAAGCAGAGACATTTTCTAATTCCACTAAAGTAGAAGATTTCCTAAATGACTTACACGTACCTGAACTGATGGTCTCATAAGGCTGAAATTGATGCTCCCTTTTCTACTACAGAGGTGTCAGATGTTAAAAAAGTATTGAAGGGGGGTACAGCACCAGGGCCTGATGGTTTCTCTTCTCCATATTATAAAAAGTTTTCTGAAACCCTAACCCCCTACCCCGCTAGATACTTTAATTTCATGATTAAGGGCCACTCCAATAGGTAATCAACTTAATATGGCGTATATTTTCATAATTCCAAAACCAGATATAGACACCAGCCAGATAGAGAACTTCAGACCTATCTTTCTAATTAATGACCTAAAAATTTTGACCAAAATATTAGCAAACAGATTGACGGCTTTCATAGGCTTATATATTCATAAAGATCAGGTCAGGTTTATTCCTGGTAGGCAGGGCCTTGATCAAGTGCGTAGAGCAGTGGATCCTATATCAATAATGCAATCGGGTTGGGAGGGGGGACATAAACAAGAAGGTATGCTATTATCGTTGGACCTTCAGAAGGCCATCGACTCAGTTTCATGGCCGTTTATCTTTTCTTAGGTTCTTAGACGCTGGGGATTTGAACCGAATATTCTTGGGATCCTGGAAGCCTTATACTCGACTCCAGAAGCTAGAATCAGACTTCAGGGACTTTTCTCTGACACACTTAAGATTGGTAGGGCCACGCGTCAAGGCTAATCCGAATATCAGGGGAGTTCAGTGTGGTCAAAATATTCACAAATGCGCATTATTCGCAGATGATCTACTGCTATTTTTATCCTCCCCAATCTCCTCCTTGCCCGAGTTATGTTTTCTGCTCAAAGTGAATATGTCTAGGTCTCAGGCTCTCAATGTGTCCCTCTCAGATCCTATAGTCTCCCAATTACAGGAAATATATGACTTCAGCAGGAGTAACTCATCAATTAAATATTTGGGAATCAATATTACCCCCGAATTCAAAATTCTGTATCAAGCAAATTACCCCTCAATGTACCAAAAATTGGAAGCTGATCTTAGGATCTGGGAGTCACACAACATTGCCTGGATGGGTCGAATTAACTTGGTTAAGATGACCCTTTTGCCCAGACTTTTATTTTTGTTTAGATCCCTCCCTATCCCGATTAGAAGGGACCACTTGAAAACTTTTCAAGGTAAACTGACTAAATTTATTTGGAATAAGAAAGGTCCATGCTTATTGTACCGTAATCTTTTCAATATCCCTAAACAAGAAGGGTTAGGTCTTCGTAACATTTTATGGTACTATCAAGCAGTTTAGCGCAATTGTCCGTTATATATTTCAAAACTGAGCAACCATACTGGGTATTAAAATAAAGTGATGAGTGCAAATTAAACCCCTAAAAGTGAGCGGGTCAAAATAACTATAACAATCTAACAAATGGACAGTGAATATATACTGATGTGGTCACAATAAAGTGAAAACATACATTTAAGTGGACCAACAACCCCTAGAGGTGAAACCAATGTCTCTGTTGAAAAAAATTATAGCAACCCAAGATAAAGTCCAAGACATAAGTGCATAAACTGATTCAGAAGCTCCTGTCCATGAACAACAATGTGACAATCCGGATGAATCTTCAAAAGAAATTAGGCTCATAGAGCGCTTACCTCCCAAAAGAAGAAAATACGCCTAAAGAAATCCTTGATGCCACTGGAAGGAGCTGTCCTTAGTAGTGGAAGAAATCCAAATCCAGCCACGATGGGATCAGCTCACCACGACAACCATGAGTATTATCATAGATGGAGTAAAAGAATAGAGGCTCTCATCGTGAAATATGTAAACTACTCGAACAATTTATTGAAGCTAATATGTGCTTACAAGAAAAATCAGATAAAACGCCAAACAGCACTTCCGGTCGGACGGTCAGGGTATCACGTCACTTCCAGTCAACCTTACGCGTTGCGTCACGTCATGTGACTTCATCAGAGGTTACTGAATGGCTGAACGATACTGCCTTTTAAAGGTACAAAACGGGAATGAACCCGCGACCATTTTGGAATCCATAACCAAAAACGGAAATTGCACAGCGGCCATTTTGAAAAAGGGAAAAAAACTAAAATATGTATATATATATATATGCAGCAACTGAGGGCAAGATAGAACAAACAGATGCACATTAGAGCACAATCTTAATATGACCGATAGGATATCGGAACATCACACAGAATGTATAAGAATTTGCCGAAATCATTCTAAATAGGTATCTGTGCATAATGGCCTTCCAAGAATAAATTAAAATGTATAAAAAATATATATTAATATAATATATAAAAACATTTAAACTATCAATAAAACCATAGATGCTACGTGCAGTAGCATCTGGAGAGAGGAGGGGGGTCATTCTGGACCGAAATGAGTGATACCCTTCACGCTTACATCAAGATGTTATTGAGTAGTAACGGTCAGGTGAATCAGATAATAATCACATATCTAAATCAGAAAAAGATGTTAGATGTTAAGAAGTTAAAAATTGCTTAAAAAACACTTTAGGTCGAACTCGACGTTTAACCCATTGGGGACTAATGTGTTGAGAGAGTGAATCCACTGGGATTCCATCTGGCTGATGGTTCTAACCAGATGAGCTCATCTCCAGGGCTTATTAAATTGATCTATGCCCCAAAAAGATAATTGTTTGAGGTCTTTGTTATGTTTCTCCGCAAAATGTCTGCTGACACTATGCTTAGGAAAACCCTTTTCTATATTAACAACGTGTTCTTTTATCCAAACCATCAATGCTCTCTTTGTCCTTCCTACATATTGTAGGTTGCAGCTGCATTGTAACACATACACCATGCCTTCTGTATGGCAACTAATGAAATCCTTGATTTGATGGCATTCATTGGTTTGAGTACCAACAAAATGTGTCCTTTTCTGTTGGGGACTCTTAGGCCGCGTACAGACGAGAAGGCATGTCCGCTGAACATGTTCGACGGACCATTTCCAGCGGACATGTCTCCTCGGATATTTGGTCTGATGGCGTGTACACACCATTGGACCAAAATCCCCTCGGACGGATAACGCAGTGACGTGGTGGTGACTTTGAAGCCGCCACGTCACCAATCCAGGAAGTAAAATACTTCCACGCATGCGTCGAATCCATTCGGTGCATGCGGGAGATTTATGTCCGCTGGTTAGGCGTACTAACCAGCGGGCATGTCCGATGGGCCGGTTTGCAGCTTTGCTTTGAAATTTGTCCGCTGGAAATACCTGTCCGCTAGGTCGTACACACGATCGGATATGTCCGCTGAAACTGGTCGGCAGACCAGTTTCAGCAGATATATTCAATCGTGTGTACGCGGCCTTAGAGTTTTTACAGGCATAGCAATATTTACTAAAAAAGGGGTGATACTGCGCTGTCTAGGCAAGATACAAAAAAAGGAATAAATTGCAAGCGGCTTTAAATGGTGAGATACTCACAGCAAAAACAGTAATATTACAAAAACAAGCTGCGCAATATGAGAAGCTCTAAAATGATAAAGAGCAATACCAAACAGTGAAAACATATATATATATATAGTCCATCAAGCAGTTAATACAAGTGGAAAAACATCTGATGGTATAAATCGGCAGTGAAATTCCGTATGTTCAAGCAGATGGTGACATCACAAACAGGAACCTCAGAAAAGTGATGCAGATAGAAAAAACACCTTCACCGATGGAAAACACTGTCCCTTACCAGAGGGGAAGATCCCAACTAGAGACCTTCTGATCGCAGATGGCTTTCTCCCCAGCCAGGGGGTTCAATAGCACGAAATCCAATGGTCAACAGCTCCTCCCGTAATGAGCAAGTGATCAGTGTTGATTGATGACAAATTATAAGAAAAAAAGGTATATAGTGTAAAACCATTTACCATTTATTAAAATTAAATTAAAATTGCACTTACAAAAATGTAGGTAAAATATGCATGTAAATGTAGCCGGCCGGCTAGCACAACTCGAATATCTCCTGGACACGATTTGCAGTTATAGACGTCAGCACGCCGTCCCAGGGGCCCCAGGACGAAGTCTGTTTAGACGAAACGGCGTAGGGAGATGGCGTGCTGACGTCTATAACCGCAAATCGTGTCCAGGAGATATTCGAGTTGTGCTAGCCGGCCGGCTACATTTACATGCATATTTTACCTACATTTTTGTAAGTGCAATTTTAATTTAATTTTAATAAATGGTAAATGGTTTTACACTATATACCTTTTTTTCTTATAATTTGTCATCAATCAACACTGATCACTTGCTCATTACGGGAGGAGCTGTTGACCATTGGATTTCGTGCTATTGAACCCCCTGGCTGGGGAGAAAGCCATCTGCGATCAGAAGGTCTCTAGTTGGGATCTTCCCCTCTGGTAAGGGACAGTGTTTTCCATCGGTGAAGGTGTTTTTTCTATCTGCATCACTTTTCTGAGGTTCCTGTTTGTGATGTCACCATCTGCTTGAACATACGGAATTTCACTGCCGATTTATACCATCAGATGTTTTTCCACTTGTATTAACTGCTTGATGGACTATATATATATATATGTTTTCACTGTTTGGTATTGCTCTTTATCATTTTAGAGCTTCTCATATTGCGCAGCTTGTTTTTGTAATATAGCAATATTTACATGGAACAAAACCCTTTGTGTTGAAAAACGTATAACCACTCCTAGGTGGGGGGTCAACTAAATTTTTGACCAGCATATCCCTAATAGTGGGTGCTCTTTTATATACAATGTTGGGTTTTTCCGGTAAAATAAGATTCAAATGTCTATCCCCTTTCAAAACTGGGTATTGATTGAAAGTCAAGAAGCTCCTTCATTCTCCATGGAAAATGTACTTTGGTGTCCTCTGAAAAGTAGACCTCCTATCATGTTGCCAACCCTCTCACAATCTCTCACTATCTGGGATTCGCTTAGGAAGCTCGCTTCTCTGGTCTCTGTGATGCAACCACTAGCTCATCTGTTTAAAAATCATCCTCTATTTCAACCAGGTATGGATGATGAAGCCTTTAAATGGTGGCGAGAAAAGGGGGTGTTCTGCATTGGCCACTTTCTTTCTCACACGGGTCCATTACCTCTTAAACATTTTATTGACAAACTAGACATCCCTTCTACTGAAAGGTTTAGATTCCATCAGATTTCACGCTTTGTCCACTCCTTATGGAAAACTAACCCCAATTCCAGGGGAGTTACGGCATGTGAAGCCTGGTGTGAACAAGCCGTGGAGTGGAGGGGGGGGAATCTCTGTGATCTAGGAGTCACTTGTTTCTCATTCTGTGAAATTACCATACATGTTGGCCTGAGAGAAGGAACTTCAGATGGAATAGTATCTGAAGAACTGGCATAAGAACTATTAATGCTCGCTTACATTTATAACACTTTAATCAGCTAATGTAAAAAAAAATACGAGATGGTATTTGGTTCCCACAAAATTGGCAGCAATGTACCTTTCCACTTTACCTCTTTGCTTTAGGGGCTGCCATGGAATCGATTCTATGATCCACATATGGTGGGGGTGTCCCAGAATCCAAGGACTTTGAAAAAGGGTCTTCCACATGATAAGAAAAGTTACAGGTTGTGCTATCCCTCAAACACCAATGATTGCCTTGCTTAATGTTTTTTTGCCACATGTTCCTAAACTCACCCATAAATTGATTCTGTTTATATTGTCGGGAGCTAAATTGAACATTGCTAAAGCATGGAAGAGCTCATCTGTATCTCTATTGTCCATGAAAAGAAAGATTTCATGGATAATGGAGCAAGAAAAAATGGTCAGTTCATTATTGGATACGACTACACATTTTGAAGCTTTATGGGAACCCTGGGCTCGGTGTCTGGGAATTTCCTTTTTGGAATTTATATCGAACAAGAAGGTATTCTATACTCTCTTCTTCACTATTCCCTTCTATTCTCTCTCTTTTCTTTTTCTTTATTTTACTCTTCCCTATTCTTTTTCTGTAGAATTTCCTTCTTTTTTTTTTTTTAACAACATAGTACTTCATTAAACGGTCACTAAAGGAAAAAAAAATGGGCTGAAATGACTGTTTACAAGGGAAAAGAGACATAGGGCCAGATTCAGGTAGATGCGCGCATATTTTATCCGGCGTAGCGCAGCGCATATACGTTACGCTGACGCGAACTAGTGAGCCAAGTCCAGTATTCACCAAGCGCATGTTCGTTAATTTGCGACGGAGTAAGGAAAAAGCGCTGGCGCAACCCGACGCAATTGAAAGTGGGTGTGATCATATGTAAATGATGGGCGGAGCCCAGCGCAGTGACTTACGTTCATCGCATCATCCACGGAGCATGCGCAGTGAGGGAGGGCTCCCCTCGCTCCCCTGTGCGCATGCTCACAACTTCCGTCTGCACCACTTCATGGGAAACGCCAGCGCAATGTGTTCCGTTGCGAGTATAAAAGCGGCCGCAGATGCGCCTTTCCGGCGCAAAAGTATATCCGGTTTCCCCCACCCCAGGGAAGTAACTTTTGCTTTATGATGGCTGCTCCCGTTCCCCCCAAAGAGAGGAGAAACCTCAATTTTAATGCCCAGGAGCTGACCGTAGTGATCTCCACTATGGAGACCTACAACGACTTCCTCCACGGCAGGAAAAGTCGGAAGACCAGCCGGGATAGGAAGCAGGGCATCCTGGAGAGCATTGCTGGCAGGGTCAATGCTTTGGGCTACTCCACCCGGACTGCTGCCGATATCAGCAAGAAAATAAATGACTTGAGGCGCAAAGTCCGTGGCAAGGTGGCCACCATCAGGAGGCATGAGAGGGGCACGGGTGGTGGACCCCCATGTGCGGTCAGCCTGACCACAGAGGAGGAGGTGGTCGCCCGCTGCCTGGAGAGGGAGCAGTTGGAGGGGGTCCCGGGATATGATTCTGTGGAGGAAGGCTCCAGGACAGGTAAGTGTTTTTTATCCCCTATTTGGTGTGTTGCATGTGGGGGGGAAGGGTACATGTGGCAAGTGTCTGGGACCACCCAACATGTGTCTGCTTTGTGTCATCCACAGATGACGGAGCTGGGCCATCATCTGTCGGCGGCCAGTCCACCCCAACCCCCCAACGGCATCCTGAGCCCGACCCCCTGGGTGGTAAAGACACAGAGATGGAGGAGAGTGCCCTCACCTCACCTGATGAGGTGGTTGAGGAGGAGCCTGGCTTTACAGATCAAGACTTTGTTTTAACTTTGGAGGAGTCCTCCCCTTCTGCAGGGCCCTCTGTAATCCCCTCCCCCATTCTAGGAAGCACCTCAAGGGCGACTCCATCCCCCTGGGGACAACCATCTCCTGGCCCCAGGAAGGCGACCCGGAAGACCAGGGGGGTGTCTGATTTGGTCCATGACCAAATGGCCCGGGACCAGGCCTGGCAGACCCAGCAGATGGGGGAGATTGCTGGGCATCTAGACCGAGTGGCTGACAGCCTGGGCTCCGTGTCCCAGTTGACCAACGCTGTGCAGGACGTCAGCTGCAACTGCGCTGCAGTGGTGACCAGCCTGGGGGAGGTGCAGGCTGATGTTCGGCACCTCACTGCAGCCGTCCATGCCAACACTGCTGCCATCCGGGAACAGGGGAGGCAGAGGCAGCGTGACCAGCGGCATAATGTCACCCGCCAGCTGAGGATGCAGGCCGAGACCAACCACTATCTGAGCCGGATTGCCGTGGCCTTGGAGGGCATGCAGCCAACACCTGCCAGGAGTGGCCCATCCGGGGATCAGCCACCTCCAGATGCCCCCCCACCCCCACCCACTCCCTCCAGGAAGCTACGGAGCCAGAGAGGGCCCACAAGAAAGAGCCCCCGTCAGCCCAGATGAGGGCATTTTTTTTTATATATTTTTGGCTCAGGTTATGAGTATTTATTCTTTATTTGAACTTTGCTCAGGTTATGAGATTTTTATTTTATTTGAACTTTGCTCAGGTTATGAGATTTTTATTTTAAGTTTAACTGCACACAGTCAGGAGTGCAGGGGTCAGTGTGAATGGTGTGTGAATGTGAGGGGGTGGCACTCCTGCCAGTAAGGGGTGTCACCCTCGGCCGTTGGGGAGTAGTTATCCCCACAGCTGTGTGAATGACGTGTGAATGGTGTATGAATGGACAGCAACATCATTGGGGCCTTGACGCCAGCGTTGCTGCTCCCAAGTCCTGCATGTTGGACTTGGGCTAATCCAATGCGATGTGGATGTGGTGTGTGTGATCTAGGGACATCAGTGGTGTGCATGCGTGCATTGTCCGTGTGATCAATGTTTTGGTTTAGTGTCCAAAGATGCCTACGGCGATGACCCTCCTGACTGCTCTTCCATCAGCTGAATAGGTCTCCTCTGGCAGGGGGGGGCTGTCTGGTTGGGGGGTCAGGTCATCACGTATGTCAATCTGCAGGCCTTTTCTCATGGCAAAGTTGTGCAGAATGCAACATACACCGATGATCTGACACACAAAGGTAGGGGGATACAATAGGGCCCCCCCAGAATTATCCAGGCAGAGGAAACGGGACTTCAGGAGCCCAAATGTTTGCTCCACCACTGCACGAGTTTTGATATGTGCTTCATTGTATCTTCTCTCTCCTCTGGTTTGGGGGTTCTGGAAAGGAGTCATTAGATGGGGTCCCAGTGCATATGCAGAGTCACCTGTAAGGGAAAAGACAGGAGGATGTTAGTCATGCATGTGCCCCTTGTGATGTCAGCATCATGGGGGGGGACAGTCATGCCTGCCACCCATGTCACTCACCAACCAGCCAGCTGTCCCCATACATGTTCTGTTCGAATTCCATTGGGATGGGGCTCTGATTGTATATAAAGCTGTCATGGCTGGATCTGGGGTGTTTGGCACGGACGTGCCATATGAGGCGTTGGGCATCGGCTATCACCTGTACGTTGATGGAATGCCAATGCTTCCGATTGTGGTATATGTGCTCTGTGGCACTGGGGGGCTGGAGTGCCACATGTGTGCAATCAATGGCCCCCACGGTGCGTGGGAATATGGAAATGCTGTAGAAATCCTGCATTGCCTTCAGCCGCAGCTCCTCAGTGGTGGGTCTGATGAAGTGGTTGGACATGCGTCTGAGGATTGCAGGGATAACCTGGTGCACACATCTGCTCATGGTGGACTGTGACATCCCAGCCACCACTCCACTTGTTCTTTGAAAAGAGCCACTGGCAAGGAAATGGAGTGTTGCCAGGACCTTGACCAGTGGCTGCACTGCATGTGAGCGTTGTGTTGGGCTGGTGATGTCATCCTGCAGGGTTGTGGTTAATTCCAGGATGACATGAGGGGTGAATCTGAAGATGCGATACACCTCAGAATCACTCATGCCAAACAGGTCTATGCGGGTACGGTATATCCTCTCCCGTGCCATCCTCCGTGCCATCCTCCGTGCCCTCCTCCTTCTTTGTTAATCTAAAGTCAGTAGTATAGCTATGCGCGACGATGCCCCTGGCATGTTGGCATACAGATTGTTGAGCAACACGTGTGACTGCTGAGCTGCTCACTAACAGTGTTGCTTTATCTAACAAGTAGACTTTTTTTTTTGACATCCCAGCCACCACTCCACTTGTACGCTGGAATGATCCACTTGCAAGGAAATGAAGTGTTGCCAGTACCTTCACCAGTGGCTGCACTGCTTGTGAGCGGTGTGTTGGGCTGGTGATGTCATCTTGCAGGGTTGTGGTTAGTTCAAGTATTGCATTAGGGCTGAATCTGAAGAGGCGATACACCTCCTCATCCCCCATGCCAAAGAGGCTCATGCGCGTGCAGTATATCCTCTCACGTGCCCGCCTCCTCCGTTCCGGGGGACCCATTAGTAGTGCTAGGACCACGGCTGCCCCTGGCATGTTGGCACACAGAGGTGTTGTCCTTGCAAGTGTGGTTGTTCAGCTTGCTAGTTTCGTCGGTAACGCTGCTGCTGTAGCTGCTCTCCTGCTGACCTGTGGCCATCAGGAGTAAAGATAAAGCAGCTATTTGTAGGAATAACTTTGCGACAGACGGACGACATACGCGCGGCGCATGTAGCCAGCGTCTGGTGCTAATCCGTTCGCAAATCGGGAAATCTCCCTCATTTGCATATTTGCATGGGAAATCAATAGGCGACGGATGCGACAAGCGAAAATATGTGCTTACGATACTCTGGCGAGGGAAAGTTAAGCCGATCGGAAAAAGCCAGTTTTCTGTCGCATCTAGTTTGGTGGGTACGGCCGCATAGATACTACGGCGCATCTTGACAGTTACGCGGCGCATATTGATATACTCCAGCGCAAGTCTTGCTGAATCTGGCCCATAATAGTTAACTGATTCATTTTAAAAATGATTACAAATAGATAAAAATCAATCATATAATCAACCTATATTTCTAGTTTCGTTTTTGCTGTTGTTTCCTGTCTCTCTGATGTACAGAGCCAAAGAGCCAATAGAGGGCAGTGATGGTTTGTCTAAAACCCCTCAGCCCAATCTAGTTTCAGTTTACACACAGTAATCACATCTCCTAGATTAGTGACCACAGTGAGAAAGCTCCCACAACTGTGGTTATAAGGAAACAGACAACCAGGAAGTGTCCAGAACAGAGCAGGATTACAGCAACATCAAAGCAAAAACGAACAATGAGGACATGAAAACAGCACTGCAGTAAGATAAAGGAAGCTATTTAGCTAAAAAAAAAAACCTTTAGTGACCCTTTAGGTTATTTAGGAATTCTTTGATTTATACACTAGTTTGTTATACTGTGGTTAGGATGTTAGGCCGCGTACACACGATCGAATCTATCTGCTGGAAATGGTCCGACGGACAGTTTCAGCAGACAAATTCGATCGTGTGTACGGGCGGACAGATGGGTTTTTCCAGCAGACAGATTTTAAAATCTGTCTGCTGGGAACCCGTCCGTCCGACATGTCTGCTGGTTAGTACGCTAACCAGCAGACATATCTGCCCGCGCATGCGCGGAAGTGTTTTACTTCCTGGTGATGGTGACGTGGCGGCATCAACGTCACCGCCACGTCACCGCCACGTCACCGCGCTGTCTGCCGGCAGGGGTTTTGGTTTTTTTTTTTTTTTCTTTTTTTATTTTTTATTTTTTTTTCCACTTCAGTCTTAACCGTAGTACACGATCGTGTACACGATCAAACCAATACATCCCAGCAGACAAATCCGATCAAATCGGTCTGTCAGACCGATTTGATCGGATTTATTTGGTCGTGTGTACGCGGCCTCACACTATACTCTAGTAAGAGTCTAAACTGATATTGGGCTCTTGTTAGAGTTTGAAGTAATCTTAGTTCTGTGTGTGCAGGCTGTCATATGATAATTATATTGTACTATTTTTTCTATGATGGAAATAAAAAAAAATTGAATGAGAAATACACACTGGCAGTTGGCTAACTGCCTTAAATATGCTACTGTTGATGCTGATTTTAAAATTATTTTCTTTGCTATCTTTGTATGGTATGCTGCTAAACTTCTTCATTTTAAGGCTCTTTTATGATGGAAATTACCAACAGGACCTTGACCACTTATAAAAAAGGGAAGTAGGTGGAAGAATGTATCCTGAATACAATTGATAAGAGCTCACAATGGTATAAAAAACGTATAAAAAATAAATGAAAATTAGAAAGGTAGAGGAAGCTCCTCCTACCCAACTCTAAGGATTTTACTGTGAGATATCAATCGTGATAATAAGGTAAACACACCAAACACATAGGTTATATATCAAAAATAGAAAATTTAATTTACATAAAATTATTATACATATAAAACAAATCAATTGAAAGACGACCCCAGTATTTACAGAATAGCAAAGACAGGGTTTGGTGCGCTAATTGCCAACTAGTTTCGCATTTATATGCTTCTTCAGGGCTGTTAGCACCTCGGTCTCTTCTGAGAGCTAATCGTCTGTGTGTAATAATAAATGCCATTAGTATAGAACAGCAAATATATAATATATTTTTTACAAAATTATCAATATTTAATCTAAAAAGGTACAAATTTGTATAGAACAAAATATGAAAAAAATATGAAAGTGTGCTTACCAATCCTGTTAAAAAGTTGAGTGACTAGACATAAAGTCAGAACGCATCTATTATCCCGACAGCGTAGGACAAGACCAGGAGCGGGAAAACCAGAGGAAGCCAGATCCACCTGGTTGTCAAGTGTGGATGATAGGGTGTTGAGGTTGTATTACCATATAGCAGAATAGAGTTCTGAAAATTATTAGAATGGATATATAAACAATTTTTTTCAAAATTTATAAGTATATATCTAGAGTCTATGGTTTAATAGACAACTGTACAAGTACATGTCATATTTTGTTTTATTCCATTTTATTTAATTTTATTTATATTTAATTTTCGCTTTTATAGCAGAGCTGAAATAATCCAGATTTGCTAATAAATGAAAACAGTTTTTTTAGGGACATTTGTATAGTGGCCATACTATACTATGATATAGATACCTAGAATTAACATTAAACAACCATATCCTAGTTTGCCACCGGGGGTGCTTGGACCCATATATTTGCATTCCCTAATTAAATTTTATTTTATTTTAGACTCCCTATTAATACCTACTTATCAAAAGAGAAAAAGAGAGATAGGGTGTCTACTACTGATAATATAAACAAATAATGATAATGATAACAACATCTTAATCTGGGTGTAAATAATAGGGGCAAGCTTTGCATTAGTATTAACTAGCAGATGATAAAATATCACCATAGGTACACATAGTATGGAAATAAGGGCCCAGATTCACAGAGCGATTACGCCTGCGCAACAGGAGATGCGCGTGCGTAAGTCTAAATGTGCGCGTGCGTTTTGTTGCGCGGCATCCCCAAAACGAGATACGCAAAAAATCGACTTTTTTTGTCCCGCGTAATTTCGTTAGACTGGCGCATCCTTCCGCGCAAAAGTGCGATAGACACACCATTGATTTGCTAGTCAAATATGCTAATGAGGGACTTACGGGGATCCACAAAACAACGTTGGGGCAGCGCAGGCGACGCAGTGTGCGCAACAGCAAAATGTCCTGTCTAAAATTAGAGCTGATAAAAGCTGGTCTAAAAAAAGAAAAAAAGTCTACTTGTTAGATAAAGCAACACTGTTAGTGAGCAGCTCAGCAGTCACACGTGTTGCTCAACAATCTGTATGCCAACATGCCAGGGGCATCGTCGCGCATAGCTATACTACTGACTTTAGATTAACAAAGAAGGAGGAGGGCACGGAGGATGGCACGGAGGATGGCACGGGAGAGGATATACCGTACCCGCAAAGACCTGTTTGGCATGAGTGATTCTGAGGTGTATCGCATCTTCAGATTCACCCCTCATGTCATCCTGGAATTAACCACAACCCTGCAGGATGACATCACCAGCCCAACACAACGCTCACATGCAGTGCAGCCACTGGTCAAGGTCCTGGCAACACTCCATTTCCTTGCCAGTGGCTCTTTTCAAAGAACAAGTGGAGTGGTGGCTGGGATGTCACAGTCCTCCATGAGCAGATGTGTGCACCAGGTTGTCCCTGCAATCCTCATACGCATCGCCAACCAAATCATCAAACCCACCACTGAGGAGCTGCAACTGAAGGCAATGACAGATTTATACAGAATTACCAGATTCCCACGCACTGTGGGGGCCATTGATTGCACACATGTGGCACTCCAGCCCCCCCAGGAGACAGAGCACATGTACCGCAATCGGAAGCATTGGCATTTCATCAATGTACAGGTGATAGTCGATGCCCAAGGCCTCATATGGCACGTCCGTGCCAAACACCCAGGGTCCAGCCATGACAGCTACATATACAATCAATGCCACATCCGATTGGAATTCGATCAGAACGTGTATGGGGACACCTGGCTGGTTGGTGAGTGACATGGGTGGCAGGCATGACTATCCCCTCCCATGATGCACATCACAAGGGGAACATGCATGACTATCATCCTCCTGTCTTTTTCCTTACAGGTGACTCTGCATATCCACTGGGACCCCATCTCATAACTCCTATCCGGAACCCCCAAACCCCAGGAGAGGAAAGATACAATCAAGCACATGCCCAAACCCGTGCAGTGGTGGAGCGCACCTTTGGCATCCTAAAGTCACGTTTCCGATGCCTGGATAAGTCTGGGGGTACCCTCTTGTACTCCCCAAACTTCGTGTGCCAGATCATCGGTGCATGTTGCATGCTGCACAACTTTGCAGAAAGAAAGGGTCTGCAGATTGACCTACGTGATGACCTGACCCCTGAACCAGACAATCCCCCCCTAACCGAGGTTACCCCGTCTTCTGAGGGAAGAGCAGCCAGGAGACAGCTCACATTTGGCATCTTTGCACGTTAAACATACACATTAATCATGGCACAATGAGAATGCATGCATGCACAACACTGTGGTCCCTAGCACACACACCCCACATCCACATCAAATTGGATTGGCACCAGTCCACCATGCAGGACTTGTGAGCAGCAACGCCACGCCAAGGCTCCAATTATGTCACTGTACATTCATACACCATTCACACGGACCTGAGGATCACTTCTCCCTGGTCCTGGGGAACCCTTCTCCACCAAAATAGAGGGTGACACCCCTTTTCCGGCAGGAATGTCACCCCCACATTCACACAGCATTCACAACCCAAAAAAAAAAAATGACCTGCAAAATCAAAAAATTTCCAGCAAAAAGAAAAAAAAAATGACAAAAAAAAAATAAAAATTTAAAAATAAAAAAAATGGGGGAAAAACAAATTACTGCCCTCTGCGTGAGCCACGCCTGGGGCGCCCCTGGCCACGGCCCCGGCTTCTCAGGGGAGACTCATGGGGGAGGGGTAAAACCGGGGAAGGAGGATCAGCCCCTGATCTCTGCCCACCTGGTGGCCTGCCCTCCAAGGCCACGGCAATTCTGTCCAGGGCAGCACCAACTGTTGCCGTGTTGGCCTGGATAGCCAGGGTAAGGGCCCTCACATCCTGCCCAACGCCTGCTGATGTCATCTGCAGTTCATTTAGGCAGGTTGTGAAAGCCCGGGAGTGGGAGTCCAGGTTCCCCAGCGTATCCTTGATGGAGGACAGGCTCTCCTCCATCCGCACCAATGTCTGGCTGACCTGTCCCAGATGGCGGGTCTGGAGGAACTGGTCCCTTCTCAGGGTGGCGGGCAGGAGATCGGCCAACCCCCTGGTGGTCTGGGATGACATCCTGCCTCCAGCTGATGCTTGTGGCCGGGGAGAAGGGGAGGCCCTTGTGAGGGGAGCCATGTTGGGGGAGGAGGGGGGGCTCCCCCTTAGGGAGGCCTGCCTGCTGGCAGCCAGAGGGGAGGAGTCCTCAAAACCCAAACGTCCAGTGCCTGACATGGACTCCTCCTCCTCATGATTCTCCTCCTCCTCATGATTGTCCTGCTCCTCATGATTGTCCTGCTCCTGTTGAACCTCCTCCGCGGACTCCGGCCTTGTTGGGGGGGGCCTCATTAGGCTGCTGTCCTGGGGTTGGTGCGGTCAGGCCAGATGGCCCTGCACCCTCCTGCACATCTGTGGATGACACAAAACATTCACAGGTTGGAGCATCCACACACTTGCCACATATTCCCTTTCACCCCCTCCCCCACACATGCTACACACCTGATATTAAAAAAAAAATCACTTACCTGGCACCACGGGCTGGGGACTTGAGTCAAAGCCGGGCAGGCCCTCAACTTCATGCCGATGAAAGGTCAGGGCCACCGCACGCTCCTCCGTTGTCAGGCTAATACGGCATGGTGGGCCCCCTCCTGTGCCCCTGGCATGGGCATGCATTCTGGCCAACTTCTTTTTGACCAGACGCCGGAGGTCATTGATTTTTTGTCAATCCCAGACCTGGTCCGTGTCTCCCCCTGCCCCGCTGAATTCACCTGGTCAGTGATCCTATCCAAAATCTCCCTCCTCCTGGCCGGGGTGGTGTTGGCACTCTCTGGGCCGTGGAGGTAACGCCCATACTCGCTAATGGCCCGGGCAAGAATCTGTTTTTCCACAACTGTAAAATTCAGCTTGCGTTTTCTCTCACTCATCCTTCCAAAAAAAAACAGTCCCAGTCAACAAAATTCACGCACACAAACAAGCCCAACCAATCACAAAACAAAACACACAGAGAGAAAACGACTCAGCAAGAAACAGTCCCCAAAAAACAAAACAAAAATACAGCAGAAAAAGAAACAAAAAGAAATATATCAATCAAACAAACAGTCTCTCAAACACTTATCAAAAACCACTTTCAAAAATCTACTAACAACCACTTGATCACACAGAACACTAATCTGACAACTACAAAACACACCGCAACGAACAACAAGAACAAAAGCACTTTGTTAAATGGGAAGGGACAAAGGGATGTACTTTTGCAAAGGAAGTGCGTTTGTGTGTGTCTATTTATGCTGTCTGCGTAGTTCACAACGTTGCCCTAGTCCATTTCCAATTTCACTGATTGCGCCGCTCCCGAGTTGTGAGCATGCGCACATCGGAGCTGACATGGTCTCGTTCAAGCGCGCGTGCGCGAGCCGGCCGGCCCTTCATTTGCATGGGGTCACGGCTCATTTCAATGTAACACGCCCACGTCCTTCCCAATTTGTATTACTCCTCCTTACGCCTCTGGAAAAACGTTACGTATGCGCAATTTCCTGCGCAAAAGCTACGAGAATAGGGTGATTACGCGGCAAAATTGCGCAAGTCTAACGTAAAGGCGGTGCGCTACGCCGGTCCAATAATGCGCAGATGTACCTGAATCTGGGCCAAGGTATATTACACACTATATGGTTGTGTGCATGAACAAAGATTTTTACCTTGTTTTAGAAGATGGAGATACTGCAGGACATGGGGTCTAGGATCCTTCCAGTTTTAATGTGCCACGACTTCTGTTGATAATGGTAAGCCTCACGCATCCAGAGCGGCGTCTGACATGGATAGTGTCAGCGCCGCTTTTCAATGCTCACCCTCACCGGAAGTGAAAGGTCCTGAATGACCTCTGACATCACTTCCGGTCCGTGCGTCCCAGCGAATGCGCACGCATACCCGGAACTAGGCATCGCCATATAGGCGTGAGATGCAATTAGAAGCGCAGCACGCCGCCATGGATAGCCACCGTTGATTGGCGAACAGCCAACCATTACCGAGTAGGCGGCGCATTCCCTCCGTCAAGGATGACGGAGGGAAAGGGGGGCATTCCCTGAATATCAGGTTAGCCTTCCCCTGGGACACACAATCAGCCACACAGAAACGCCTCCCACTCCAAAGACAGCCCAGACCATCGGGAAGCAGCGAGATGCTTGTCACAAAAGTCAAAACAGGATTTGAACGTGATATTTACATTTCTTTACATATAGATACATTGTAATAATAGTACATTACCAGGATATGGAACACATATTAATGCAGTATTTTTGAACGAACAACTCAATCTATGGTTGGTAGAACCTTCAGATTTCAGTATATTGACAGAATTGACAGATAATTATTAACAGGTAGGGGAACACAAATACACATACATATAATAAAAAATAAAAAATAAACAAACATTTAGATTAATAAGGATGAATAATAAATGGACACTGAGTAACTGTAACTAGAAAATAGAAAGTTCCAATATACAGATGACCAATTTCTATTGGACAGAGATGTATTAGCATTTAATATATGATATAAACTATCCATATGTTCTACAGTCCCAGTATCTAAAGTGTTTTTAAAGGAACGGCCGATATGATGGTGAGGTGTTCAAACCTGGAGGGTAGGTTGCTCTCTGGTTGTATATCCAGCGTGCTTCGCGTTGTAAGATCTTTTTATCAAAGTCACCACCTCTCTCTGGAATAGGAATTACCTCTAACGCAAAAAATGATATGTAAGAGGGGTCATAACTGTGGTGTAAGCCTACATGCTTACAAATTGGAGTGTACAATAGACCAGCATCCAAATAATACAGGTGGTCCTGGATTCTCTTGGCAAAGGGGCGTTTAGTCTTACCGATTTAAAATGCACCACATCGGCACCTGGCTAGATACACAATGCCGATAGTGGTGCAGTCCACAAAGGTCTTGGATTTAAAGAATCCTCCTCTTGGCAATGGACAACCATCGCCCTCTTGGATCCACGGACACTGTTTACAGTTCCCACATTTATAGGTTCCGTAACCTCCAGATGCTTCTACACCTACTGCATCAGGGGTAAGATGACTATGTATTAAACTGTCTTTGATTGATCTAGATTTCCTATAGACAATTTGCGGTTTCTCAGTAACATATTTAGAAAGTATCGGATCCTCTGCAAGGAAATGCCAATTATTGTTAATTAATTGACGAAAAATTTCCTGATGGGTGCTAAATGTTGTAATTAATTTAGTTGTGGGGTTAGATTCCTTTTTCCTACTCTTGAAAAGTAATCTCTCTCGTGTATTCAGTTTTGTTTTTGCATAAGCCCTTTTCAAAACTTTTTTGCTATAGCCTCTTTTTAGAAGGCGGCCATAGAGGGCACGTGCTTCTTGCTCAAAGTCCTCTTCTCTCGTACAGTTGCGACGTAGCCTAAGATATTGACTGTAGGGGATACTTTGTATCAGAGGCCGTGGATGAGAGCTTGAATAGTGTAAAATTGTATTGCCAGCTGTCTCCTTCCTGTATAAATTGCTGTAGACTGTACCATCCTCATTCAGAAACAGTCTCAAATCCAGAAACGGAATGCTTCTGGTATCCGACTGGATAGTAAATTTAAGGTTTAATTCATTTGTGGATAATAACACATAAACTGAGACAGCAAATCTGCCGAACCCGTCCAGATGACTAACACATCATCGATATACCTCCGCCACAGTAGAATATGGCGGAGGTATATCATGATTTGAGACTGTTTCTTTTGGCCTTTCAAGAGTTTTATTCTAAACTTTACAGTTCAACCCATGTTGATGGTAGCCTGGGGGTCTCAGTACTTACTACTGATCATAAGAATATTTTGGAGGCAGACTTTTCGGTTGGGGAGATAGTGGAGGTCATAAAGGACCTGAAGACGAGTTCAGCCCCCCGGGCCGGATGGTCTATCGGCGCCTTATTATAAGGCTTTCTCAGATACATTAGCACCTTATATGGCTAATTTTTTTTAATGCAAAGACCAAAGGAACTCCTCTAGATCCCCATCTCAACACTGCCTATTAGTGATGAGCGGAATACGCCATATTCGATTTCGCGATATTTCGCGAATATTTCGAAGAATATTCGCGAATATTCGTTAATATCGAATATTCGTGATATTTTTTTATAAAATATCACGAATATTCGATATTTACGAATATTCGCTATATTTTATATAAAAAAAATGCGAAATTTCGCTAGTGCGAAATTGATTGCGAAATTGATTGCGAAATTTGAAAAAATACGAATATTCGAAATAGCGAATATTCGCCACGATATTCGAGTTATTCGCGAATACTCGAATATGCAATATTCGTAGCGAATATTCGCAATGCGAATATTCGTGAGCAACACTACTGCCTATATTACTGTAATTCCTAAGCCTAATAAGTACCCGGAGGAGGTGGAGAACTACAGGCCCATTTCCCTTATTAATAACGATCTAAAGATTTTAACCAAAATTTTAGCCAACCGTTTAGCTTCCTTTATAGGTAAATACATTCATAAAGACCAAGTAAGTTTCAATCCAGGATTTCAGTGTCCGGATCAAATAAGGAGGGCCATTGATGTTGTCTCCCTTCTGCAGTCAAATTGGGCTGGTGGCCCCAAACAAGAAGGAATGCTCTTATCTCTTGATTTGCATAAGGCATTTGACTCCATTGATTGGCCCTACTTGTTTTATCTTCTGGAAAGTTGGGGGTTTGGTCACAGGTTCTTAGGTGTGCTCCATTCTTTGTATTCTATGCCTAGAGCGATGATTCGCTTTCCAAGGGCATTACTCTCCCCCTTTTAGTATCTTTAGGGGGATTAGGCAGGGATGCCCCCTCTCCCCCTTAATTTTTGCTATCGCCATCGAAACATTGGCTATTGCTATTCGCTCCAATCCTAATATTCTGGGTGTCTCTTGTGGATCCCAGACCCATAAATGTGGCCTTTTTGCAGACGATATGTTGCTGTTTGTTACTTCTCCTATCACCTCTCTTCCCAATCTCTGCGAAGTTTTAAAAGACTTCTCTACAGCCTCAGGTCTTAATGTTAACTATACAAAATCATATGCCCTTAATATCTCCTTAAACCTGGACACGGTAGCAACATTAAGAAGCTCCTTTGCTTTTCAGTGGAGGGACACTTCCTTAGAATATTTGGGCATTTATCCTACCCCTAAAATAGAACAATTATACTCAGCGAGGCTCCCTCTCTCCAACACGGTGTCTGATTGAACGGTCCGGCTGACATTATTCTACCACACCGCAGCCCCCAATTAGTTCCTGGTCTCCTACACTGTTTGGAATTCATGTTCCTACTCCTATGGGATCACTCCCTCATCTCTACACGCTCAGTTGTCTGACTGTATCACTGTACTAATCTGACCAGCCTTTTATATGCTGCGGTGCATACATCTGGATTGATCCATCAGCCGTACTCTTATCTGGACCGACTATCAGCCTTTGTATATACCATTGTTACATCCATTATACCTTACCGGATTCTATATCTAAATATATCCACTATCGTGGACGAAAACCTATAGCTCCTGAAGAAGCACTCAACTGTGAAACATGTAGAGCTTATGTTTAATGTTACTTATATCCACAGTAGCCATTAACCAGTGTTGATGTCTATATTGGACCAGTTTTGGTTTTAACAATTATTTTCTTTTTGTCACTATTACAAAATATCCTGTGATAAATTATGTTCTTTAATGTACTTTTATGAAAATGTACTGTAATGTTGATTCGAACACCAAAGTCTTTTTGGGGTTGCATCAATAAAAATCTATTTTATGTTAATGATTGGTGTCTAGAAAGTAAATTTTTTCTTCAAACAACAAATCTTTCTATCCAATTTTAGGACGTGGCACTGCAGTACTTTAGGACACCCATAGTTCATCCTATGGTTTGTGTACCTCGAATCTTTTTCAAAATTATACTCAGCGAACTCCCCCCCCCCCACTTATAAGAAACTTGAATCGGATCTGAAAGGTTGGGCTAAGGGTGATCTTTCTTGGCTTGGTAGAATACATTCCATCAAAATGACTCTCCTTCCCCGACTGTTGTATTTATTTAGGGCACTCCCAATTAACATTAGGAAAGATCACCTACAATTTCTACAGAGGAAAGTCAATTGTTTCGTGTGGGGTGGTAAGGGACATAGATTGCTTAGCTCCACACTTTTCAGACCCAAACAAATTGGGGGATTGGGCCTGCCGAGACTGTTTTGGTATTTTCAGGCGGCGCGACTGTCTCAGCTCTCGGTGGTCTATTCCAAGTTCGAGATAGAGAGACAAGCTGCCCCGTCTTGCACTTTGGATTTTTTACTTTGGGTTCCCTCCAAGGATCGCCCCCCTATTCTTCCCCCTATACTGTCGCAATTCCTCTCTCTTTGGGACAGGTTGAGACTCAATACAGCATTGATCTCGGAGTGTCATCCCCTTGCCCACATTTTCAACAATCCGGACTTTATACCAGGCTTGGATATCAATTCATTCAGGTGGTGGTTGGATAAGGGACTGTACCGAATTGGACATTTCTTTCTGGCCTCTGGTCCTATAACTCCAAAATTCTGTAAGCAGCAACTTGATCTCCCGATGTCAGAACTTTTTAGGTTTGGTCAGATTCAACACTTCCTCCATAAACTTTGGAAGGGAAAACCCATCCCACCACGTTTTACGGCTTATGAACTGTGGTGTGGGGGGACAGTTGAACAGAGGGGTGGAATCTCTGTCATATATCAATCTCTTGCCCACCAAGATAGTAAGACGTCTTATATGTTAGCTTGGGAAAATTATTTCCAAATTCAGTGGGATTTAGATTCTAGGTCGTCTGCCTTTTCCAAAGCGTTCAAGGGAATCCAAAATGTTTCCCTGATTGAGGCCAATCTAAAAGTGTTAACAAGATGGTATTTCACCCCCGCTAAATTGTCTCTTATGTTCCCTGCTGCTAACCCTTTCTGTTTCAGAAGATGTGAAATTATTGGTTCTATGGCCCACATTTGGTGGGAATGCCCCAGAATTCGACAATTTTGGAAGAGAGTATTTAATAAAAAATTTCAGGTTACTGGGCTACAGGTCCCTAGAACCCCTGAGGTTGCCCTCCTCAACGCTCACATACCCAAAATCCATAAATTCAAGCGAACCTTGATTCACTTTATCCTGTTAGGTGCTTAAGCAACATTAGCTAAGGCATGGAAAAAAAAAAATATCTTTTCTGGCAGCAAAACACAAACTCTCCTGGATTATGTCCCAAGAAAAATTATCTAGCATTTTACTTGACACTACAGAGCGATTTGAATCCATCTGGGAACCATGGGCCCATTTTGTAGGCATTTCTCTATATCCAGGGGTCTCTGCCTAAAGCTTTTGCATTTCTGGTGTTTGTTGGATTGTAGTCTCGTAAATTAGCTCCTTTCCACTCTATTCTCCCTTGTTTCCTCCTTTTTCCTCTTCTCTCTCTTGTTTATCCTTGTGTCTCTTTTTTTCTTTTTGGTGCTCTCCAATTGGATAATGTGTTATCTATCTTATTTTAAGGTTGTAATTTAACCTATGTATCGCTCTTGTCCGGAGATGTTTTAAAATGACTTAGCCTTTCTTTGAATCCTCCGGTTAATTTCGTTTTAGTTCTGGGTTGAGCTATTGATGTGATGATTTTTTTAAGAGGTCTTAGGCGGCGTACACACGGCCGAGGTTCTAGGCAGAAACCAGCGAGAACCTCGCTGGGAGCCGCATTCTGCCGAGAACCTCGGCCGTGTGTACGGATTCGGCGAGCATCCCGTCGGGAAACCCGTCGAGCCGAAATAGAGAGCAGGTTCTCTATTTGCTCGACGGCCCGTCGGGATGAATGGCTGGTTGCCTTTCCCGATGGGCGGGTCGCCAAATCTGACGGCCGGCAGAGAAGCTCGACGGCCAGAACGATGTGCTCTCAAGTTGCTTTCTTATATGTTCTAAATTGTGACATTTTTCCCATTGGTCAGCCTATTTCAGCTGACATTAAGTCTATTTTTTGTTTTATTTGTACTATTCTTGTATGTCTGTTTCTCTATTGAAATTAATAAAATCTTTGACCAGACCAATTTTTAGTTTTCAGCGTTGTTGCACTTTGAATGACAATTGCGTGGTCATACAAGACTGTACCCAAATTAAATCTTTATGTCCCCCCCCCCCCCACAAATAGAGCTTTCATTTGGTGGTATTTGATCATCTCTGTTTTTTTTTTTTGCGCTATAAACAAAAGCGCCCAGAGGCGATTCAGTTTGCATGTGCCGCGCTATACAAGTTTTCATTCATTCATTCATTCAAGAGCGTCAATTTAAAAAAAAAACACAATATTTTTTACTTTTTTATTTAATAAATATCACAATTTAAAAATAAAATAAAATTTCTTTCCTCAGTTTAGTCCGATACCTATTCTTCTACATATTTTTTGTAAAAAAATTCGCAATAATCGTATATTGATTGGTTTGCTTAAAAGTTATAGGGCCAGATTCAGAAAGCATTTACGCCAGCGTATCTATAGATGCGCCGCGTAAGTGTCAAGATGCGCCGTTCTATCTGTGCGCCATACCCAGAAAACCACATACGCCAGAAAATTTGCTTTGTCCGACCTGCGTAATTTGTAAGCGCCGGTGTATCGCATGCGTATCGTTACGAGTGGCGCTTATGCGCCCACACATAGATTAGTATGCAAATATGCAAATAAGGCAGATACGGCGATTCAGAAACGTACGTTTGTGCAGCACTGGCTCCACACGGTGCGCTTAAGCTGTACGTCTGGCCTAAAGTTACCCCTCATAAAGCAGCGGTAACTTTGCAGCAGACATGCACAGGTCAGCTGGACAGCAGCTACAGCAGCACCGTAACGGAAGATTTGAGCAACCACACTTGCAGGACAACACACATCTGTGTGCCAACATGCCAGGGGCAGCCGTGGTCATAGCACTACTGCTTCTACGGGCACGTAGGAGGGCACGGGAGAGGATTTTCCGAACGCGCATTAGCCTCTTTGGCATGGGTGATTCGGAGGTGTATCACATCTTCAGATTCAGCCCTGATGCCATCCTAGAAATTACCACAGCCCTGCAGGATGACATCACCAGCCAGACACACCGCGTACAAGCAGTGCAGCCACTGGTCAAGGTACTGGCAACACTGCATTTCCTTGCCAGTGGATCTTTTCAGCGTACAAGTGGAGTTGTGGCTGGGCTGTCACAATCCACCATGAGCAGATGTGTGCACCAGGTTGTCCCCGCAATCCTCAGACGCATGTCCCACCACATCATCAGACCCACCACTGAGCATCTGCGGTAGAAGGCAATGCTGGATTTCTACAGGATTGCAGGATTCCCACGCACCATCGGGGCCATTGATTGCACACATGTGGCACTACAGCCCCCCCGTGCCACAGAGCACCTATACCGCAATCGTAAGCATTGGCATTCCATCAATGTACAGGTGATAGCCGATGCCCAACGCCTCATATGGCACGTCTGTGCCAAACACCCCGGGTCCTGCCATGATAGCTACATATACCGTCACAGCACCATCCCAGCACAATTTGTGCTGGGATGGTGGAGGCCCTTGAGGGGATATCCCTGATGGGGGAGGTTGTTTGTGAGGGTCCTGGCATATGGATCTCCTCCAGAAAGTAGACCCCTTCCTCAAGAGCAAAGTGCTCCTCCTCCACTTCCTCCAGAGGGGAGGTGTGGGCAGAGTCCTCCCTAGAGGTCGTGGGTTGGCCATTAGCCGACGAGGGGACAGCTCCCTCCTGGGCATCTGTGGATGACACAAAACATTCACATGTTCGTGGACACACACACTTGTAACATGTTCCCCCCTCCCCACATGCTACACCCCGGATAGGAGATAAAACACACTTACCTGTACTCAAGGCATGATCCAGGGATTCATAGCCTGGAACTCCCTCCACCTGCTCCCTCTCCAGGGACTGGGCAATGACCTGCTCTTCAGGAGTGAGGGTGATCTTGCAGGCTGGTCCACCTCCTGTGCCCCTGGCATGCCTACTCATGTTGGCCAGCTTTTCCTTGACCAGGTGACGCAGGTCATTTATTTTCTTTGCAATGTCCTTTGGGGTCCGGACCTCATGTGATAAAGAATGGATCTGGGCAGTGATTTGCTGCAGGATCTCCTCCTTCCTCTGCTTACTCGTCTGCCCACTCTGTGCCCCATGGAGGCATGCACCATATTGTGAGATGCCCTCAATAATAATTGCCCTCTCTTCAGGGCTGAAATTCCTCTTCCTCCTCTCCTTTGCAGGCATGGCTCAAAAAAGATGGAAGCAATTTCCGTTCCGTTCCGCTTTTATACACTGGACCGGCGTATCTTAGGGGTTACGACGTGCGGAGGTGTGCGCATGCGCAGAGGGGTGTAGAACTGACGTCCACGTCACAGCGCTTGCGCCGTTCGTTCGGCCCTTAGTTTTCATGGGGTCACGCATCATTAACATGGATCACGCCCACTTCCTTCCTACTTTGAATTACGACGGCTTACGCCGAAGAATTTATGTTACACCACCGCATTGTCGGGCGCATTGGCTTTCTGAATATCATTTGGCGTCTTCATGCTACGCCGGCATAGCGGAAAAAATATACGCTACGCATGCATAAAGATGCGCTGATGTATCTGAATCTGGCCCATAGTGTCTACAAAATAGGTGATAGATTTATGGCATTATTATTTTAATTATTTTTTTACTAGTAATGGCGGCGATCTGCGATTTTTATTGCGACCGTGACATTGGGGCGGACACATCGGACACTTTTGACATGTTTTTGGGACCATTCCCATTTATACAGCGATTATTGCTATAAAACTGCACTGATTACTGTATAAATGTGACTGGCAGGGAAGGAGTTAACACTAGGGGGCACTGAAGGGGTTATTATGTTCCCTAAAGTGTGTTCTAACTATAGGGGAGAGGGGACTTACAAGGGGAGGAGGCCGATGTGTGTTCCTCTGTACTGGGAACACAGAATCAGTCTCCTCACCTTTGACAGGAGGTGGATCTGTGTGTTTACACACACAGATCCACACTCCTGCCGTGATCACCGGCAATCGTGGGTCCCCGGCGGACATCGCGGCCGTCAGGCACATGTGCCGGATCATGAGCGATGCCGTGGGTGCGCGCACTCCCTGGATTGCCGGGGAAAAAAGGACATCATATGACGTCCACCTGGATCGAAGGAGAATTCCTGCCGGCGTCATTTTATAATGGCCCGGTAAGGTAGAGGTTTAAGGAATATGTTGATCATAAGTTTCTAAAAAAAAAATTAAGTTCATTCCAAATTATGCAATCAAGAAAATCCCTACTCTCCGTGTATATTTTTATGTCATATTTACAGAATAAAATAATTGATCTCAAAAGTGTGTAACTCACTTAGGGCCTAAATGAAATCATCTGATTGCTAATGTTAGCCTTTATATAACGAGATGTAGAATGTAAATTGTACCACACTTAAAATATTTTCTATTGATCTGTTGTGTGTTTTATGTTTATTGTTTTATATCACTTTGCTTCGAAATTTTTAATTTCTATTTTTTATCCAATGTGTATATTGTCAGTTTATGTTTATTCATTTAATGCAATTTTGTTATTTTTCTTATCAAATTTTATTTAATTTTTTTTATTTTTATTTTTTTTATAACATAGAGACAAACTGTCACACAGAATAAAATAACTAAATGTTTTTTTTTTATTTCAATGTATGCTTGACTAGTATCCCGGTGTATTGTCCATTTGCTAATTCTGTACAGGCTGAAGAACGAGATATGAGTGTACTATAAAAGGTGCACTAGCTGTGGATGGAATAGACCAGGAAAGGCTCAGTTTAGCAGAGAAAGAATGTAGAATTATGACCACTTTTGCAAAGGCAAAATGTTTTGAAGAAACTGGTAACCTTGGAGGTTATTTTAATAAATATTTAATTAACTTAAATATATGTAATGTTTAATTAGATTTAATCTAACACATTTCAGGGTTCTGCACCCCCTTTCTTCAGGGGAGATCGATTTTTCTACCACTCTGCTCAGGAACAAAATGACTGTAATTGCTTGAATAAATGTGCAAGAAGTTAAGATTGAGAGAAAATTGTATAGAAGGCTGAAGATGGCAGTATTTATTTTGACCTGTACTGCATATAATGCTAGGTGGGAAGAACATTTTGTTAATTTACCTGTAAAGCAACAACAAGAAAAAGCCCAGAAATACACACTGGCAAGTTGGCTAACTGCCTTAAATGTGCTAATTTTGATGCTGATCTTCAAATAATTTTCTTTGCTATCTTTGTATGGTATGCTGCTAAACTTCTCATATTTTTTTTATTTATCTTCTATTTTTTAAGGCTCTTTTATGATGGAAGTTACCAACAGGACCTTGGCCACTGAAGTAGTTCTGCTGGGCTTTTCGAAAAATCCTAAAATTAACATTACACTGTTTGTATTGTTTTCTGTGGTCTACCTTTTAACTATCGTTGGAAATGGTCTTATTATATGCGTGATCTTGATAAGCCATCACTTGCATATTCCTATGTACTTTTTTCTTTGCAATTTATCATTTATTGACTTCTTCTATTCCTCCACAGCAATGCCCAAACTTCTAGTAGACCTCCTATCTAAAGATAGAATAATTTCAATCACTGGATGTGGCATTCAAGTTTATATTAGTATTTTCTTAGGAGATACAGATTGCTTTATCCTAGCACTCATGGCTTATGATCGATATGTTGCCATCTGTAACCCTCTCTACTATCCCTTCCTTATGAGGTGGAGAACGTGTTTATGGTTGGCGTCTTTTGTATGGATTTTAAGCTTTTTAATATCTGTGGTTCCATCGCTTCTAATGCCAATGAGAGCTTGTAACCCAAACCAGATCAACCATTTTATGTGTGAGATTATAGCTGTTATTACGTTATCGTGTGACAATATATATATGAATCAACTTGTGATATTTTCAATCAGTTTTTTTACCCTTCTCCTGCCCTTTATGCTTATTATCTGCTCATATGTTTGCATCATATCATCAATTTTAAAAATCCACTCTGTTGAACGTTCTAAAACCTTTTCCACTTGCACATCACATATTACCGTGGTGATTTTATTTTATGGGACAGCAATGGTTATGTACTTCGGTCCATCATCTCAATACTCAACGGACCAAGAAAAATTTATTTCTGTATTTTATGTCATTGTCATTCCCATGCTAAATCCTCTCATATATAGCTTAAAGAACAAAGAGGTGAAAAATGCAATTTTGTTGAGAAAATCTGTTTCTCACTCATTGCATTAATACGATCCAGGGAAGGATTGAGCTATGGGGAATTTGACCATCTGGGTATATACAGTATGATTAATAAGGTATATTGGTTTGGTGACCCTGAGTGGAGATACTTAACTTTATCATCCAGGCCTCAAACAGTTTGGAACTTGCAGTCAGTAACCCATGCTGATCATCTGCCTGTCCCTTGTTACATAGTTACAAAATACATAGTTAGTAAGGTTGAAAAAAGACACAAGTCCATCTAGTCCAACCATAAAAATAAATAAATAAATAACCTGCACTCACAGTGTCTGAAAAAGTCTTCAAGCACCAACTCTAAGATGCCATTCTTTGCCCACTTTTTTCTATAAGCAATCACTGCAGGACAATGACACACTTTTGATTCATCTGTGTATTCCATAAAATAGCTGGTTGGTTGTGTTCCACCCCCCCCCCCCCCCCAGCCAATTGTTTTTAGCCCTTTCCTAATAAGTTTATTGGCTTTTTTTTTTAAAAAAAGAGATACTTAATGAATTTATTTTGTTGCATAGAACATAATAATCAACCAGTTGACTAAATACATGTCTTACAAGTATAAATAAATTATGAACAAGCAATGATCCTAAAATCAGCATTTAATTAACGTACTGTATATACTTGAGTATAAGCCGACCCGAGTATAAGCTGGGGCACCTAATTTTACCACACATATTGACATATTGACTCGAGTATAAGCCTAGGGTGGGAAAATGCAGCAGCTACTGGGTAAACAATTCCCATCTGCAGCCTTACTGTGTCCATTTGCAGTCTCACTGTGCCAATTTGCAGTCTCACTGTGCCCATTTGTAGTCTCACTGTGCCCATTTGCAGTCTCACTGTGCCCATTTGTAGTCTCACTGTGCCCATTTGTAGTCTCACTGTGCCCATTTGCAGTCTCAATGTGCCCATTTGTAGTCTCACTGTGCCCATTTGCAGTCTCACTGTGCCCATTTGCAGCCATACTTTCAAATTACTAAAACAGTGTGTGTCTCCCGCTGTGTAATGCAGTCTGTTCGGCCGTCCATTGAAACAAATCCCGTCCGTCCGTGATAGAGGAACATTGATACGATGCTGGGAAACTGTATCAGTGGTCTGCCTATCACAGACGATGAGGAGGCGGGGCTTTATTTTAATGGACGGCCGAACAGACTGCATTACACAGCGGGAGACACGCTAATTTGGGTAATGAAAGGTAGAGCTCACTCCAGTATAAGCCGAGGGGGAGTTTTTCCGCCAAAAAAATGGTCTGAAAAATTTGGCTTATACTCAAGTATATACAGTATGGTACAATTACATATATAATTTTTTTTCTTTTAGAATCAAGCAGAGATAAAGGAAATATACATTTCAGGCAACTTTTTATGTGTATTTGAAAAAAAAAACAATTATTAAAAATACACTATACAAATGTATTATACCTATATCTACTTTTTTTCTAATATACAGTAATTAAGTTATAAGTAAAGTAAGATTAAAGTCACAGCAGGCCACGTGACTGCCCTGGGATCTTGATAAGATATATTTGACATATATTTTTTATGACAAATTCTTGGAGATCTATTTATAAATGTTTTCACATAGAATTTGTGCAAATTCACTCAGGATTCACACATTTTTTAATTCTAAAGGGAATTCAGGGTGAAAGTTGTATGAATAAACCTACATACAGTATTTACAATTCTGTTGGCTTTAGCAGAAGACATGTTTTACACAAATGTAATGCTGTTTTTTTTTTTTTTTTTAATTTCCTGAACACTTTAACATGGTTCAAATCCTTTATGAACTATTTTTCTTTTTTACAAATAAATATTCAATACTGTGGGAATTCATGCATGGGTTTAACGGAGTGTTTTCGTTTTCTATACAGGGAGTAAAACAAGCAGAGCCCTTTGATTTAAGGGTCTTTTAAAAAATAAGGGGCCAGATTCACAGAGCCCTTACTCCGGTCTATCTCGTGTTAGACCGGAGTACTTTCAAATTACGCACGTCGTTTCATTAGTCTGAATCCTCAAACCATGAAACGACGGCTGCGGGCTTCACGTGTTAGTACGCCTTTGGATCTACGCTGCAATAATTTTGCGGCCGCTAGGTGGAGTTCCCGTCGTTTTCCGCGTCGGGGTATGCAAATTAGCTTTTTACGACGATTCACAAAGTTACGAGCGTCGTTCGCAATCTCTTACGGCATCTGTAGTCATCTTTTTGTCACGTAAAGTTATTCCACCTTTTATCTGGTCTAGTTTTAGACAGCCCATGTTAAGTATGGCCGTCGTTCCCACAGCGAATGTCAATGTATTTTTTTATTTTTTATGTAAGTCGTCCGGGAATAGGAATGTACGTAAACGACGCTACTCAAACACAAATGACGTATCGACGTTATTTCGCGCAATGCACGGCGGGAAATTTCTGAACGGAGCATGCGCAGTTCGATCGCAGCGGGGACGCCCCTAATTTAAATGCTTCACGCCCCCAATCGCGTATTTCGATTCTGCCGCAAGAAATACACTATGCCGCCGTACGTTACGGGCCAAAATCTACTTGGATTCGTCGTAGAGCCAGGTAAAATTTGGCGGCGTAGTGTATCTCTGATACTCTGCGCCAATGTAATTGTATGTGAATCTGGCCCAAGCTTTCTAACAAATATCATTTTAAATGAAAGCAATATCACAGAAATTACAGCCCTGGGGCCATCCTTAATTTTATCAAACAAAATTCTGACTTTGATGCCCGTACACACGATCGTTTTTCGGCCTGAAAAAAAAAACAACGTTTTTAGAACTTCAACATTAAAAACGACGTTGCCCACACACCATCATTTTTTTAAATGCTCTAGCAAAGCACGGATACGTAACAGCACGTACGACGGCACTATAAAGGGCCATTTCCATGCGGAAGTTGGCCTCTTTTACTGATATCGTGTTGCTGTGTGTTAATAAAAGTTTGGTGAGAGACGATTCGTGCTTTTCAGTCTTCGTGCTTTAAAGATCATTTTCTGTCGTACAATTTGTTCATTTGGGTTCGTATCTGTCTTACCGTGCTTGTATTCAGTTTGTATCTGTTTTTGCAGTGCGTTCTTTTCTGCTCGTTCCTGTTTTGCAGGTCCGTTCTTCAGAGGGCTTCCTGTTCTTCAGGGTGTACTTTTTTAGTCCGAGCTGATCAGATGACCGTTTACGAGCCATGTTGCGGGTATGTTCTCGTCTCCAAGATCGTGCTGTGCTTGGTGTTGGGATTTGTGCTGTATCCCGGCTCCGGTCCATGAGGAGGGTGAGGAGGAGTTTGTGGGCCAAGAACTGGTTTCTCCACAGGGACCAGTTCTCTCATATGCCTTTGCTTATGATGATTTCAGGAATTTTCTTAGAATGTCTGACCCCGTATTTCAGCAGCTTTTGGCTTCGGTGTTGCCATATATCACCAGGCAGGACACTGTTATGCGGGAAGCCATCACTGCTGAGCAGCGGCTAGTTGCTACGTTGCGCTACCTTGCAACAGGGAGAAGTCTGTAGGACTTGAAGTTCTCGACGGGCATCTCCCCCCAGGCTCTGGGCGTCATAATCCCGAATACCTGTTCGGCCATAATCCAGGTTCTGCAGGAGGACTATATTAAGGTAAGTTGTGTCCTTTAATCCCACAAACTATGCATTTATTGCTTGTTTTTTTTTTTTTTTAAATCAGTCCCTAATTAACCTGTTTGTAATATGCTGTGGATGTTCCCTTTGTCCCCATGCATGCTGTAATGTTTTTTTTTTACATTTTTCGGGCCTACATGCATATTTCCAATAGCCAACCTCTCCAGCATTCTATTCTGAGCCCAAACACACCTAGCCTAGTCACTTCCCCCCCTTTTTTTTGCCTCCATTGTAGTGCTCCATTAGGTTTGTCCCTATATCCGCCATGTATTTTTGCCTCCATTGTAGTGCTCCATTAGGTGTGTCCCTATATCCCCCATGTATTTTTGCCTCCATTGTAGTGCTCCATTAGGTGTGTCCCTATATCCCCCATGTATTTTTGCCTCCATTGTAGTGCTCCATTAGGTGTGTCCCTATATCCCCCTTTTTTTCTGGCCTCCATAGTAGTGCTCCATTAGGTGTGTCCCTATATCCCCCATGTATTTTTGCCTCCATTGTAGTGCTCCATTAGGTGTGTCCCTATATCCCCCTTTTTTTCTGGCCTCCATTGTAGTCCTTGCCCAAACCCCCCCCCCCCCTAAATGTGTGTTTATTTTAAATGTTGTTTAATTCACAGAGTGCATTTTTTATGGGGCGTTTTTGAGGGTCCCAAATTATCTTGTGCCCCCCCCCCATAAGCAATACTTTTTTTGCCCATCAGAGGTGGTGATAAATGTGCTTAGTGGTCCCTTATTATTTCTGGCTCTTAAAATAATACTTTAAATTAATGATCTTCTTTGTTTTTATCCAAGAATGTTTAGTGATATTCTGGTAGCAATGTTTGTTTGAATATATGTTATTTTGTTTTTCTCTACAGTTCCCCACCACGCCACAGGAATGGCAGACTGTGGCAGCGGACTTCTCGCAGCGTTGGGACTTTCCGAACTGCGGAGGAGCCATTGATGGCAAGCACGTCCGCATCGTGCCACCACCCCATTCAGGTTCCAATTTTTTTAACTACGTGCTGATGGCGGTGGTGTCTGCCAACTATGAATTTCTATACCTGGATTGTGGGATAAATGGGTGGATGTCCAATGGCGGGGTCTTTGCTGAGACCGAGTTCGCCCAACGGCTTCAGTCGGAGGACCTGGGATTGCCACCGGCAGAGGAGAATGAAGATGGGCTGCACTTCGTCTTAGTCGCTGATGAGGCGTTTGCCTTAGGTCCCCACCTCATGAGGCCATTTCCCCAACCCACCCTCACCCCTGAGAGGAGGGTTTTTAATTATCGACTGGCCAGAGCCAGAAGGGTGGTTGAAAACGCCTTTGGCATCATGGCCAGCCGATTCTGGTTATTTCTCACAGCCATTAACATGGCAGAATTCAAGTGGAACTATATAATTGTGTGTTGCTGCATTTTTTCATAATTACCTCAGAAGACATTCTTCTACTTATTTAATTCTTGTGCCTAATGAGGCCATTGATGGTGCTCCTGTGGAGGCCTGTGAGGCTAGTCATACAGGCTTGGCCCCCCAGGCTTGGCCCCCCAAAGTACCCGTCCTGTGCGGCACAAATATGTTGAATATTTTATGGGGAGGGGGGCCATTCCAATGCCAGATCTTAACTAATTATTATTATTATACAGGATTTATATAGCGCCAACAGTTTGTGCAGCGCTTTACATCAGGGAAGACAGTACAGTCACAATACAAATCAATACAGGAAGGATCAGAGGGCCCTGCTCGTTAGAGCTTACAGTCTAGAAGAACTAATCTGGGTTTATATTTTTTTTTTCCATACACATTAAAAATCTGGGTTTATATATATTTTTTTTCCATACACATTAAAAATCTGGGTTTATATATATTTTTTTTTCATACACATAAAAAATCTGGGTTTATATATATATATATTTTTTATACACATAAAAAATCTGGGTTTATATATTTTTTTTTTCATACATAAAATTGAAAAAATATAATCATGCATATTAAAAAAAAACATAAAACAAGAAAAAAAACATTTTAAACCCTCCCCAAAACATCCATCGCATTTTTTTAGCCTTTGTTCCACCCTTTTGGATTTGTCTTTCATTTGTCGTAAACTGATGCGGATGTCTTCAAGGTCAGCCCTGCAGGCCAACACCTCTCCAATCAACAGCTGGGCAATGTAGGTGTCGATCCCGTCACCAGCACAAACAGGAACAGCTCCTGAAATTTTGAACCAAGCCATGTATTATTATTCTGCTGGCCTACATATATTACCTGAAGCTGTGGTATGTCCTCCACATCCTGCGGGGGTGGCGCTTGTGTGGTGTTTTGCTGCTCCTGCCTTGCAGCTTGATTGAGCCCTACAAGATTAAAGAAAAGGGAAACATGTTTTAAAAAGATTAGATGCCTGAAAGAGAAGATTCTGAATCATTCTTTATAAAAAATAGTGTGAATATTGATGTTTTAACAACAGTTCTTCTAAGCTGAACACAGGATTCTATCCATTCACAAAGATCATTCAATTCTATTATCTTTGGTCAAGTTTTCTACATGGAAGCAAACCAAGTATCCCCTGGATCACCTGTGTGTGACACCATAAATAGGTTGTTCTTGTGGCCAACCCTTGTGCTACTGAGTCCACATGTGTATAACCTACTGCTGAGCATACTCTCCTTTTACTGAATATTGACTTAATAGTGCTGACTAAAATCTAAATAAGAACACATCTACATTTATTCCACAATTGATCTAACATAAATATAAAGCAAGATGTCCCAAGTTTCATGTTTGTGGGCACAGTAGTTGGTCGTAGGAGTCATTGTTCATTCAATCACTAATAAAAAAAGACAATCTTTTTGTCTGATAGAGTGTATATAAAAAATATTCCAACAATATATTCCAGATCTGATACATCTGGATCAGGTGGGATTTGTCCCTACTAGGGAAGCATGCAATAACACAATTAAGGCTATTAATCTGGTGCAGATAGTGAATACAACACAGATGCAATGGATATTTTTTAACACGGACGCAGAAAAGGCCTTTGACAGGGTGAACTGGAGTTACATGAGGACAGTAAAAAACACGGAGGCTTTGGGAATAAAATAATACAGTGGATATTTTCCATGTATTCAGGCCTAACGGCTCAGGTACGAGCTAATGGAATACTGTCGGAGCCTCTCTTGATTTCAAATGGGACAAGACAGGGATGCCCCCTGTCCCCACTCCTTTTTGCCCTGTCACTAGAGTCTTTTCTGTGTATGTTACGTTTAAATTCTAATATCTCAGGCATACAAATAGGGAAGAATCACTGTAAAATTACAGCCTACGCAGATGATATGTTGTTCACTCTCACAAATCCGCTGATCACAATCCTGGAATTAATGAAGGAATTCGAGAGATACGGATCCCTATCGAACCTACGTATTAATTTTAATAAATCTGAAGCAATGGGTGTAAACGTTCCACATACAGCGATAACATATCTAAAACAAAATATGAGTTTAAATGGACAGATAGAGCACTGACCTTGGTATACAACTTGCAGGGAAGGTGGACAAGATCTTTGAGCTGAACTGTCCACTCTTATTGCAAAAAGTAAAGATGGTATTGGACAAGTGGAATCAGGGCTTTCATAGCTGGCTGGGTCGTTGTAATATTATTAAGATGAACATACTCCCGAAAATTCTGTATTTACTACAAACACTACCAATACATATACCATCAAAGCATTTTAAACAGTGTCAGAGAGTGATCTTTGAGTTCATATGGGCACATAGGAAACCCCCAGATACAAAGGAAACAATTAATGTGCACTAAGCAGCAGGGAGGACTTGGTGTCCCAGATATACGGAAATATTATTATGCAACACACCTGAACAGGTTAATAGACTGGAATAGGCACTCAGATACGAAGCTATGTGTACAAATCAAGCAGGCACAATTTAAAATACTTCCTTAAAGAGATGAACAAAAATCCTATAGTGGGTAATACGGTGAGGATTTGTGCAGCAGCACTACCTATGATAGGTATCGAGCCCAGGACCTCCCCACTATATCCAGTGATAGGTAACCCCCTCTTCCCATTGGGATATGAAGACGGAGCATTCCGGCATTTAAGGAATAGAGAGTGTACACAAGTAGGGAGGTATATCCACATGGGAAGATGGGTTACAATAGCGGAACTGATAGAAATAAAAAATGTATTCCGTCTTAAATTCTGGAACGCACTTCAGATGGTTCACTTCCTGAACACATAGCTGAATCCAGAGAGCTTTGAAAGACCACTCATGAGATTCGAGAAAATATGCAATGAACAAGTAACACTACCACATACTCTCTCAATAAGTTATGAGTTATTAGTGCAATCAGGAGGCTGCCCTCTGAGGTGCGTTCAAGACTGGGAAAGGGAACTAGAGAAGACATTCAGTCCAGAACAGCGACAATGCATATACAGGCGAGCACACAAAACATCAATATGCGTGAGAATACAAGAGACAAACTATAAGATCTTTACGAGATGGTATAGGACAACAGAAAGGCTAAACAAAATTTTCTCAGAGGTATCAGATAAATGCTGGAGGTGCCAGGGAAGCAAAGGAACGATGCTACATATATTTTAGGAGTGCCCAATGTTAAGGAGTTTTTAGTTAGAGATTAAAAGAGCTCTTCAGTTCTGCTCAGAATATGAGATTCCGTAAGATCCAGAATTCTATCTTCTACATTTAAACCAAATACCAGAAAAAGCTTACAGGGAAATAATTACCGTATTTATCGGCGTATAACGCGCACCGGCGTATAACGCGCACCCTAATTTTAAGAGGTACATTTCAGGAAAAAAAACTTTCAACAGCCCCTTTTATATTCCAAAGCCCCCCTGCACATTACACATAGATCACAGCACATTACACATACAGTAGATCCCAGCACATTACACGTAGATCCCAGCACATACACAGATCCCAGCACATACACAGATCCCAGCACATACACATATCCCAGCACATACACAGATCCCAGCTTGTCCACTGGCTGATTTATATGCTCTGTCACCTGTCCCATCAATTGCATTGCTTCCAACCTGGGAAATACACAGATCCCAGCACATACACAGATCCCAGCACATACACAGATCTCAGCTTATCCACTGGCTGATTTATATGCTTTGTCACCTGTCCCATCAATTGCACTGCTTCCAGCCTGGGACATACACAGATCCCAGCACATACACAGATCCCAGCTTATCCACTGGCTGATTTATATGCTCTCTGTCACCTGTCCCATCAATTGCACTGCTTCCAGCCTGGGACTGCAGGCGAGTGCTGTATGGGTGGGGATACTCTGCCCTCCTACCTGCTTCTTCTGTCCCAACATGAGCCGTTCCACTCACCCAGCCGTCTGCACGTCTTGGTTCTCCCCACGTCGGATCGGGTCTCCGGGTGTTCAAAACAGCGCCGGAGAAGCGAGAGAAGCGAGCGAGAAGCTAGTCAGGATCCCCCGCTCAAACTCTCAAAATGCACAGTCATGTGACCACTCTCCTCCTCCAATCTGAAGCTACACTCGGAGGGGGGAGGAGGAGCAAGGAGAGGAGAGAAGGGACTTGTATCGAACAGGAGAGGTGGGTGGGGACGGCCGGCGCAACACCCACGCCCAATCCCCGCCCCCCCCACTGGTAAAAAACAATGACATTGGCGTATAACACGCACCCACGTTTTCCCCCTGAATTTCAGGGGGAAAAAGTGCGCGTTATACGCCGATAAATACGGTATACGCCATCCATTAGATGACGCAAAGGCCTGTATAACAAAGAAGTGGAAGTCACCAATCGCACCAATAGCGGAGATGTGGATATGTAAGGTTAAGGAAATAAGTAAATTGGAAGAGTTAGTTCTGACAACACAAAATAAAAAGGAAAAATATTTAAGAACGTGGACCCCCTGGAAGTCCTATATGGACTATAGGGGAGAAGTTTAAGGAGGGCAAGGTTTTAGAAGGAGCCTGGGAACCTTAAAGGGGTATATATATGATTAACTGGAAAACCACAGAAATATAGAGAGGGGTGAGGGGAGAGGAAATTTTTTGATTTTTTGATTCTGATTTTTTTTTTGGTTTTGTTCTTCCAGGATGCTCTTCCTGGGATGCCGGGGGGAAAGAGATATGTATGAAGGAGATATATGTTTGATTTTGACTGCAAGGTAAAAGGGAATGTACAATAATAGGTTGGATTGTGACTGTCGTTTTGTATTATTGTTTTTTTTTTTTTGTATTATTGTTTTTTCTTTTAAAGCGGAGTTCCACCCAGGAAAACCACTTTTGCCCATCTTCTTTAAAAAAATTAAATAAAAAAAAAAAAACTGAAAAAAAAAAAATACTCACCCGAAATACCTGTTGCTATGCGGAAGTCCGTAATCTGCCTCACCTGCACCGCGGTCTGATTTCTTCTTCTTCTTCTCCTAATGAATGGGGCGCGCTGCTTTCTGGGAACTGTGTGTGTTCTCAGAGAGCAGCGCGCCCATTCACAAGCCAGCGTGAGACTCACGCAGGCGCAGTAGGAAATGGGCAGTGAAGCCGTACGGCTTCACTGCCTGTTTCCCATAGTGTGAATGGCGGCGCGGGACCCGGAGCGATCGTAGGACCGGCGTAGGGGGGGCCATCAGCGCGGGCAAGTAGGACAAGGTAAGTGTCCTTATTATTTAAAGTCAGCAGCTACACTGTTAGTAGCTGCCGACTTTAAAAAAAAAAAAATTGCGGCTGGAGCTCCGCTTTAATATGTGTTTTATTGTTTTGTTCTATAATAAAAAGAAGAAAAAAAAATATTCCATTTGGCCATGCCTAGAACTAGACATTTCCTTAAACATTGTTTCAGACAAAAAGATCGTCTTTTATTATTTAAGTGATCTAATGAACGACGACTCCTATGACCATTTACTTTGCCCACAAACATGAAATACATACAGTAGTACAACCTGAAAGAAAAAGCACATGGCGCCAAAAAAAAAAACCATGATTACACAGGAAAATTACTTACTTCTTCTAATGATTATTTTTATTTTAGCCATCTGCTCTGGCTCCCTTAATTTCAGGTCAGACCATCTTTTTCTTAGTTCTTTTGACCTGCGCTGCCCAAATTTCTGGTGTAGACTCCTCACCACCTTCTCCATGATTTGGGCCTTAATCTTGTCGGGATACCTGTATGGGCCATGTTTGCCATCGTAGTCCTCCCTCCTTAAGATGGCAACCATCTCCACCATCTCCTCCAAGGACATTCTTGTGGCCTTGTACCTCCTTCTGGTTCTTGTGGCTCCTGCTCCTGCTTTCGCCTGGCCTGCCTCCTGGCTGAAATTCGCACTCTGCTGGTCCTCCATGTTGCTCCGCATTACAGGAGAAAGAAGGGGCGGGGAAAGTGCTCGATCGAACGTCAGTGGAAGAAGGCGGAAGTAACGATATATCAAGTTGCCAACTTATCTCAGGTCAGTTCTGTTCAAGCCTATTTTTTCTAGGCTGTTATTGTTTGGACTCTATACTCTATACTTATATTGGGCTATTTATTTGATTTCCCAGTAATACCCATAAAGTTGCAGTCACGTTAAAAATCGCTGACTGCCACCATTACCAGTAAATAAACTATTAATAATAAAAATGGCATAAAACTATCCAGTATTTTGTAGACGCTATAACATTTGCGTAAACCAATGAATATACGCTTATTGCAGTTTTTTTTTTTACAAAACATATGTAGAAAAATACATATCGGCCTAGACTGAGAAAAAAATATATTTTTTTAAAAAAAATTGGGGATATTTATTATAACATAAAGAAAACATATAGCTTTTTTTTAAAAGATTGACGATCTATTTTTGTTTATAGCGCAAAAAATAAAAACCACAGAGGTGATCAAATGCCACCAAAAGAAAGCTCTATTTGTGGGGAAAAAAGGATGTCAATTGTGTTTTTGACAGCTACGTGCTGAATTTGCAAAAAAGTGTCCGGTCATTTGGCAGCCAAATGGTCTGGGGCTGAAGTGGTTAAAGGTTATCAGTTTAGAGTTACATGGGATATGGGGTACTAGAATTATTGCTGCTGCTATAACTTTTGTGATGATACTCACATGTGTGGTGCGAACACAGTTTGCATATGCGTACATGACCTACCATACATATGTGTTTGCCTTTGCGCACAAGCACGAGGAGATCATTTTTATTATGTATTTATTTATTTATTTTTTAAACAAAATTTGCTTTGCTAAACCCACCTCGAACCTAACCCAGGTGTGTTTGATTTATCCCTAGTGATCACTGAGAGAAAGAGAAAGCAGGGAGAAGAGACAGTATGCAGACCTTCCTTCTCACATGCTATCTTTCCTCACTTACTTCAGTTATAGCCTATTGAAGAGAAGATTTGTGTAATGGGTAGGCATAGTGAAAAAAGTAGATATAGAATAAAATACAAACTCGGAATTAATATACCATACTCGAGTATAAGCTGACCCAAATATAAGCCGAGGCACCTAATTTTACCACAAAAAAACCTGCGAAAACGTATTGACTCGAGTATAAGCCTAGGGTGTCTATCTGCATGCCTTACTGTGCGCCACTTTGCCTCACTGTGTCCATGCCTCACTGTGCCCATGCCTCACCGTGTCCATGGCTAGACTGACGTTTAACATAGGAGTCTATAGAAGAGGTGCCTGACTTTGAAAATCGGTACTCCTCAGCCGTAGGTTTCCCAGACAACAAAATGTGCACACTTATAGATGAGAAATGGGGCTACATGTGTGCCAAGTTTCGGGTCCAGTGGACCTACGACCGGCCGGTATCGGGTCCCCAAATTCACCATAGAAATTACCATTTAACATGGGAGTCTATGGAAGAATCAGTGCTCCCCAGCCAGGTTCCCCGGGCAACAAACTTTGCACACTTGCAGAGGAAGAGTGGGGATACATGTGTTCCAAGTTTGGGGTCCAGGGGACCTACAGTTTGCTGGTACCAGGTCCCCAAAATCCGGGAGATCAGGCGCAATAAAGTGACTCGAGTATAAGCCGGGGGGGGGGGGACATTTTCAGCACAAAAAAATGTGCTGAAAAATTCTGCTTATACTCGAGTATATACGGTAGTTATTAAACTTTAATATCCAATGGTTAGTTAATAGTTTTGTGTTTTAATTAAGGCAGATTATTTCATTAATTAGTGTTTGGTCAATTAATGAATTTTTGGAGGGATTGGTTATTTACAGCTACTAAATCAAAAACACGGCCTTTGAAAATGCCTAATACAGTATCTAGAAATCTAGAACATACTCCCCATACTCATATGTTTAGGTTATTTTAATGGTATTATTTACCAAGAGTTCAACTATGATTAAAAAAAAAAAAAAAAAATCACAATGAGTTTTGTAATGAACAAAATTGCACCGTTTGATATTAATTGATCTCAAGGGGTCAGAAACTGATTATAAATTCTGTGCTTATAAGTGATAACGTTATAAGCTAATCTGGCAGCGACCAGAAAAACATCAGAGTTTTCAAAATTCTATTTTTTTTTCTTTTATAATTTTTCTTATGATTTTTAATTTTACTATTTTGAAATAAAAAGATTGCTGCTATTTTTCTAATCTACCCTTTTTGTAAAAAAATACATTTATTTTTATACCTCTCTCTTGTATTGGATGCTAAAACAATTTATTTGTATTCTTAATGAAAAGAAAAGGTAATTACACTTTAAGACAAGAAATATAAAAAAAAAATATGAAAAAAAATATCAGCCACACAGCAGTGCTCCTGGTGAAACTCCTTCCCCTATCCTTGTGAACAAGCCAGGAGTGATGAAACACATCAAAGAAGATTTGTTTCTAGGGACATTGTTGTATGCAGTCACTTTGTTGACAATTAATAAATATGGCAAGAGGAGCTAAGGGTGTAGTGTGGCAGATATATATATATATATATATGCTTTTAGAAGTAGCTGGTATTCGGTTTGCACTCATAAATAAATATAAATGTACTAAAAAGTGCACAATGCAAAATGATGCACAAGTTGTAGGGAGTCTATAAGCAATACTGTTAATAGCCTGTGGCCCTTGACTTATTTTAGTCTGTTTTAACATGTCATAACTTATAAGTATTGTTTCTTTGCTGTTTTTTTTCTATTTTTTTATTATGGTTGTTTGAATTATTAGCTGTTGTTTCTAAAAGGAAATTGCTACTAATGACATCAGTTTTTTAAGTGGAGGGAGGTTTTCCTTTTTTTTCTGACCCTTTTTAGCATGCCTGTCCCAATAGTACACAAAAATAACAATGTACTTAAAACCAACAATATTTATGATACACGGGTTAAAATCTAACAGGACAATCTAAAATCATGTGGACAATGTTGCCAAGTTTGTTATACAACCAACAGAACCGAAGGCGAGGGTGGGTTCAACACATTTTGCACAAATTGGGCTTCTTCATGGTCCACTTGGTGTTCACAAAATAATAACCCAAAATGGTGGATAAAGTGGAAAGTGGGGGGGGGGGGGGGCTCACAGTAATTCTACCACAGAGATGGTATCAAAAGAAGTCATAGTTTCCTTGCACATAAGAATAGCCCCATTTAAAACCTCTAGACCAGGATAATGTGAAGGGAGGGCATGATGATCATAGCTTAAGATGAAAACCCCACCAAACATCCACATAGGTCACAGAAGGCACCATCCCTGTATTTAGCCCCAAAAAATTTAACAAGTATGTGGCATGCATATGCCTTTTGCTTATCCCAATCACCTAGCTAGCCTTAGTATCAAATTAAGTTCAGATACCATTGCCACATAGGAAATACTGAGGCTGGGGGCCAAGGATTAAAGAGACAGTTTGCTTACTGTAATACAGCTAGAACTGATGACTGAAGGAATAGAGAAAACGTTTTGGTTATGTAGTACAGAGTCAGCGTGGGTGAACTATAAGTAAACTGGACACTATTCCACTCACATCGATGCAAAAAGTGGTCATAAAAAGTTTTTATGGGCATATGGCCATATTAGGTCAATGGTGTCACAAGCATTCATGCCCCTTTGTGTATGTGCAGCTGTGTGTGGAAGTGACCGCTTGGTCCATACCCAAGTTCAGACCAAACTCAAAGTCATCCCTAAACCTCAGTTACTAACAAGCAGAAATATGCATGGATAGTTGTGTGCTACCTATGACAACTTTAGTAGTGTTAAGCCTTGTACACACGATCGGTCCATCCGATGAGAACGGTCCGACGGACCGTTTTCATCGGTTCACCGATGAAGCTGACTAATGGACTGATGTGCCTACACACCATTGGTTCATGTCCCGATCGTGTCAGAATACAACGTCACTATAAAGGGTAAGGCCAAAGCCTTCGGTGCCACCCTTGAGTCTGCTTTTGTTAATTCCGTGTTCCCACGTGTTAGTGAAAGTTTGGTTAGAGCAGATTTGCGCTTTTCAGTCTCCGTGCTTTTACAGGTCGTTTAAATGGGCTGCAATAAACGAGACACTAATTTGAAAAATGTAGAATGTGCCATCTCAAAAACGAACGCGAGTTTTACAAGAACGAGCGCTCCCATCCCCTCATTTAGTCTGAGCGTGCACGGGTTTTAAACCGATGGGCGTGCGTACTAACGATCGGTTTTGAACTATCGGTTAGCCGTCTATCGGTTAAATTTCAAAGCAAGCCCTCTGTTTTTCGACTGAAGGAAAACTGACCGATGGGGCCTACACACGATCGGCTTGGACCGATGAAAATGAACCTCAGCCCTTTTTCATCGACTTGAACCGATCGTGTGTACGCGGCCTTAGGCCATGGCCTAGGCTTGCTAGGCAGAAATCCATCACTGACTACAGACAAACAGATATAGTGAGTTTTTTATTAATCAAATGCCCAGACAAGCTTTGAGCCCCAGCCATTTACAGAGTAAGGCTGCATACACACGATCAGTCCATCCGAAGAGAACAGTCCGAAGGACCGTTTTCAATTGGTTAACCAATGAAGCTGACAGATGGTCTGATGTGTCTACACACCATCGGTTAATTAACCGATCGTGTCAGAATGCGGTGACGTAAAACACAACGACGTGCTGAAAAAAATGAAGTTCAATTCTTCCAAGCATGCGTTGACTTGATTCTGAGCATGCATGGATTTTAAAATTTTAAAGCAAGTTCTCTTTTTTTTGACCGAAGGATAACTGACCGATGGGGCCCACACACGTTCGGTTTGGACCGATGAAACTGACCTTCAGTCCGTTTTTATCTGTTTTGACCGATCATGTGTACGTGGTCTTATACTCCTACTCCTGTTCATTTTCTTTTAAAGATATTCAAACCTTCTGCATAAGTTTGCTCTTTGTCATATCCATAAACCTGTTTTCTTAAAGACATCTGGCTCTAAGGACTTTTTTTTGGTATAAATGTATTCAAAAGCATCTGATTCTGAGTGCATCCATGTCCAGTTTGAATCCAATTTCTTCACACAAATTTCTGCGTAACTGTAATCAACTTACTTGTTCTGATATATAGTGACACATCTTGACACATCTGACCTTTACTGGAATGTTCTGCCTTGTGTGTGTTCTACACCATATGCCTCATTTTAAGTTCAATCTGTTTTATTAAGTTTAATATAAAATAGTATTTATATAATTTTATGTGCAATCCAGAAGTTAGGTAATAAGCAGTTGTGCAAAAAGTGGAGGGAAAAAGGGAAAAAATATAATATGTTAGAAGTTATTTTTTAAGTTCAGTCTGTTTTATTGACATCTTATAAGCAAGCTGGGTTTAATTAAAATGTTATATTTTATGTAATGTAATATAGTAAAATGTAGACATTATAGACAATAAGCAGGTGGGAGGAAGTGGTAGAAACAAAGGAAACAAGATGAAAACACAGTAAGTAAGAACGTTTTTATATCCATATGAATTATTACTTTTTTTTTTTCTTTTTTTTTTTGAGCAAGGCAGATGTTGGACATTAACCTCCATGTGTCCATCCTAATAAAGTGAACATTGTCTTTGAAATGCATTGATGAAATGTCTGTTTTTCAAATAATACTCTAATGGTAAAATGATGGACTACCAAGATTCTTAGGCATGATTTCTCCTTAACAAAAACAAATTGAATATTTGCAATTTTTGGCTAGCATGTTTTGCTGATGATTGGATATATGGAATTTTTAAACTGAGGAGAAATTGTGTTTTTTTTATGCTTCTATTATTTGTATTTAAAATAACATTTTGAAATTGTAATTGATACATCTTTGGTATCTGAATACTCTATGCATATTCTGAGGGAAGGAAATTATCATTCAGAATGTCTCCCATAATGAAAAAAAAGCTGGTTTACTGAAAGTCAAAAGCTTATCACAGTTTGGGAGTAAAACAGTGTGAATAATGTCAAGGAAATTGGATCATGACATTTGCTTGAAGGTTTGCTAGTCTCCAATATCTATCGCAAATAACCAGAAACTTCTGAATTATTTATGTGCCTTGAGTGTTTTTTGTTTTTTTATGCTCAGCATCTGTTGGTTAAGACTTCAAATGCTTTCTTATTAAATTTTATATACGTTTTCCTAACCATTTGATTTTTTATCCATAAAACGAAAGCCACTTAATATTGTTACAAATTTTTTTTTTAACATAAGTCCATTGTTGCCATACCTTACCATTGGACAGGCTTACTCCTAGAGTGAGCTTATTGTAATTTTTATGTGATTATCTATTTTCTGGTAAAGTTTGTGCCATGAGCTTCAAGAACAGGACGATTATCACTGAAATAATTCTTCTAGGGTTTTCTACAGACTTAAAGACAAACATTATACTTTTTGTTCTGTTTTTCTTGATCTATGTGATAACTCTTATTGGAAATTGTCTTATAATATTAATGATTATTATTAATCCTCATTTACGAACTCCAATGTACTTTTTTCTGTGCATTTTGTCTTTTCTGGATTTGTGCAGTTCATCGTCGGTGGTTCCTAGGCTGCTGTCTGACTTATTTTCTGCTCAGAGATCCATTTCACTTGGAGCCTGCGCTCTTCAGTTCTACACTGTTATGCTCATGGGAGGTACCGAATGTCTTCTTCTTGCCCTTATGGCTTATGACCGATACATTGCCATATGTTGGCCTCTCCATTATTCCGTTCTCATGAGATGGAGTGTTTGTTATCGACTTATAGCTCTTTTGTTGATAATTAGCTTTTTCTTCTTTGTTTTTCCATCACTTTCCTCACCCATGGCCTTGTGCAATCCGAATCGGGTCAACCATTATATGTGCGAGCTTCTGGCCATCGTAAAACTGACATGTGATCGTGTCCCCTCAAGTGAAGTCTCCATACTTATTTTGTGTTTTGCTAGTATCCTTCTCCCTTTTGTCTATATTATTGTGACATATGTTTGCATTATTGCCACAGTATTAAAGATTAAATCTGCAGGCAGATCCAAGGCTTTTTCCACATGTACCTCCCACATTTCTGTAGTGGCCTTATACTTTGGGACTGGGATGATTATGTACTTTGGACCATCATCAGACTACTCGACAAGCCAAGGGAAGTACATTTCAGTTTTTTATAATGTTGTTTGTCCAATGTTAAACCCAATCATTTACACCCTGAACAACAAAGAAGTGAAAGAAACATTGAGGAAACGTCTTTCAAACACAACTTCATGAATTTCAAAGTGAAACTTTGGTATAATATTTTTGTGTGAAGTAACGTTTAAATTGCAATAAAAATTTTAAATGCTTTATTACTGTACTAAAAGAGAAGTATGTATTTTTTTCCCCTGAATCATACTTACCTAGTTGGATGCAGCATCGGTCTGATGCTGTAACTTTCCCAGCCGGCTGATCACTAGGGATGAGCCGAACACCCCTGGGTTCGGTTCGCAATAGAACCTGCGAACAGACCAAAAGTTTGTTTGAACTTTAGAACCCTGTTAAAGTCTATGGGCCAGATTCAGGAACAGTTAGGCTGGCGGATCCAGTGATCCGCCAGCCTAACTGTCACTTTGAGCCGGCGTTTTTGTTTTCTGTAACCAGAAAACAAGAAACGCCGGGTTGAAGCTCCGATGCGATCAGCGTAACTGAGTTTTGCCATCGCATCGTTACTTCAACTTAAAAATGGCGCCGGGGGCGTTCCCGCCGATTTCGGCTCAAAAAATATGTTAATGAGCGGAAATCGGCAATTCACGAGCGAATTCCGGCGCGACGCAATGACGGTACGACGTTTCCGGAAGGGATACGCGGCGCGAAGATATACCTACATGGGGTTGGAGTATCCTATGTTAGGTATAGGCGTCGTCATCACGTCGCTTGCGTAAAAAGATCATGAATGGGAATGTGACGTCATTGACGTTCATTCACAGAATTTGGAGCATGCGCACGGGGATGCTTTGACACTCGACGCATGCGCAGTACGTTCGCGGCGGGATCGCGCTTAGTTTAAATACTACACGCCCCGTACCCGCCCAATTTGAATTCCGCCGGCTCATTTTCGTTACGCTGCCGCAACTTTAGGAGCAAGTGCTTCATGAATAACAGCACTTGCTGCTAAAATTTCGGCAGAGTAATGTAAATGAGAAGCGTTACTCTGGAGCAAAGATGCTCCCATCTACCTGAATCTGGCCCTATGGGACTCGAACGTTTGAAATCTAAAGTACTAATTTTAAAGTCTAATATGCAAGTTATTAAAAAGAGAGAGAGAAGGGTTCCCCAAATGGGCTTTTAGGCAGCAATATAAAAAAATGTAGAAGTATTGTATAGGTTATATAAAACAGTATTTATTGCCAAAATCCCCGATACCCACATGAGTTAGAACAAGTTGGAACATTTGTATAAATAAAATAAAGGTCAACATTCCTGAATACAGTATGCATAGATAATACATATACAGTTTTGTATCGTTGAGCCCCGACGCGTTTCGACCAATCCGGTCTCTTCAGGGGGCAAAAATGTTTCTAGAAAATAATAATATTATGGTATAAGTTCAAAGTAAGTACATGACAGCATATAAAACAATAGAATGCCATAATGATATAGTTACCACTGAATCAGGAAATGGATAACATAAAAAGCCGTTGTGAGGTCCGGAGGGGCCTGGACTGCCCCCGCCCACCCAAAGTAGCGGAGAGGCCCACCCCAGGGAACCTGCAAGGAGCCACACAAAGAGCACCCCCCAGGAGCAGCGGAGGGGCAGCCACCTGCAGAGGAAAACCCATAAAGCCCATGGTTAGTAGAAAGAATTATTTCGGGTAGGTTGGTTAAAAAGTTAATTGCTGAAATACAGCCAATTAATTGTATGGGTACATATATTAAGGTAATATAATGGTACAAGGGCTAGGGGGATATATAGGGAGAGTAAAGGCATACTTAGGGGTCCAATACGAGTAAAATAATTGGGAGTATAAATTAGGTGAAAAATTGCTGTAATGAGAATCAGTGAATACAAGTGAAAGAGATAGTGAGTGTAAACTGATAAGGTGGGTGATTGCCAGAATAGGACAAACCAATGGTGAAATAAGAGTGAAAGTTGAAGTGAGAAACAATATGGTGAAAGTGAAATAAAAAATAGGAAGGTGGATGATTAGTCCCCCAATGAAATGGGGGATGGTGTGAGTGAGTATAATGAAGAGTGAAAGGATCTTAAAATGCATGAATAAGTGAGATATTTACCTGATGAAATCAAGGGTATTCACTGATTCTCATTACAGCAATTTTTCACCTAATTTATACTCCCAATTATTTTACTCGTATTGGACCCCTAAGTATGCCTTTACTCTCCCTATATATGTTGGCAATTGGCATTTGCCCTTAGCCCTTGTACCATTATATTACCTTAATATATGTACCCATACAATTAATTGGCTGTATTTCAGCAATTAACTTTTTAACCAACCTACCCGAAATAATTCTTTCTACTAACCATGGGCTTTATGGGTGTTCCTCTGCAGGTGGCTGCCCCTCCGCTGCTCCTGGGGGGTGCTCTTTGTGTGGCTCCTTGCAGGTTCCCTGGGGTGGGCCTCTCCGCTACTTTGGGTGGGCGGGGGCAGTCCAGGCCCCTCCGGACCTCACAACGGCTTTTTATGTTATCCATTTCCTGATTCAGTGGTAACTATATCATTATGGCATTCTATTGTTTTATATGCTGTCATGTACTTACTTTGAACTTATACCATAATATTATTATTTTCTAGAAACATTTTTGCCCCCTGAAGAGACCGGATTGGTCGAAACGCGTCGGGGCTCAACGATACAAAACTGTATATGTATTATCTATGCATACTGTATTCAGGAATGTTGACCTTTATTTTATTTATACAAATGTTCCAACTTGTTCTAACTCATGTGGGTATCGGGGATTTTGGCAATAAATACTGTTTTATATAACCTATACAATACTTCTACATTTTTTTATATTGCTGCCTAAAAGCCCATTTGGGGAACCCTTCTCTCTCTCTTTTTTGCAATTTCGGGGCGAGCAGCTTAATTACGTTCTCAATATGTGTCCTTTCTCTTTCGCAATATGCAAGTTATTGTCCTAAAAAGTGTTTCGGTATCTGGGTCCTGCCCCAGGGGACATGTATCAATACAAAAAAAGTTTTAAAAAACAGCAGTTTTTTCAGGAGCAGTGATTTTAAAAATGCTTAAAGTAAAACAGTAAAATTGAAATATTTCTTTAAATTCCGTACCTAGGGGAGTGTACAGTATGCCTGTAAAGTAGCGCTTGTTTCCGGTGCTTAGAACTGTCCCTGCACAAAATGTAATTTCTGAAGGAAAAAAGTCATTTAAAATCACTTGTGGCTATAATGAATTGTCGGATACCAGCAATACAGAGAAAAGTCATTCATAAAAAAAGAATATGTGGGGGTCCCCCCAAATTCAAGGTATGAAATTTAAAGGAATATTTCACTTTTATTGTTTCACTTAAAGGAATTATTAAAATCACTGCTGCCAAAAAAAATGCAGTTTTTAAAATATTTTTTTTACATTGATACATGTCCCCCTGGGCAGGATCCAGGTCCCCAAACACTTTTTATTACAATAACTTGAATATTAGCCTTTAAAATGAGAACTTTAGATTTCAAATGTTCAAGTCCCATAGACTTTAACAGGGTTCTAAGTTCACATGAACTTGCCGCGAACACACCAAAAAGTTCGCTGTTCGGCGAACAGGCAATGTTCGAGTCGAACATGAGTTCTACTCGAACTCGAAGCTCATCCCTACTGATCACTCGGTTCTCAGGGTGGTGGTGGACACAGATATGTGATGTCAGAAGACCTGCCTAGCATTTGGAGTAGAGCTGTGAATTGAAGCTGAACCTATAAAATTACTTATTCTGCTTTAATTGCACACTGTCATCATCTCATAGTGTACATTACAAGTTGAAGCAGTTCAGATAGAGCCTGCCACATTTCCTGGCTGAAGAGATACTAACATCATCTAGTCTTTTCCAACCCAAACTAACTGTCTGTGGGCCACTCCTTTCTTTCATTCATTGTATTGAAATTTTACATGGAGGATCAGCATCACACATGGGCTTTACCTAAGGTGAACTGCATGCAATCGCAGCCTGCTAATTGAATGTTTACTCCTCCAAACTGACATCCACCAATCAGGGCATTCTGATATTTGCATAACTGCTTCTAAAAGTGAGACCATTGCTTGCATCAGGGTTAAGGGTCCATGAATAGTTCTAAGGCAGAGTGCTATGATGTTTTAAAAACATAACAAAACAGTGCTGGCCCCTCCCACAGGTCATGATCTGCCTGCATTGGGTAGAGATTTACAAAGACCCAGTGATGACATCACTGGGTAAAGAGTAAGGCCGCGTACACACGATCAGACCGGTCCGATGAAACTGGCCTGAAGACCAGTTTCATCGGACCAAATTGATCGTGTGTACAGCCAATCGGACCGTTGTCCATCGGACCAAAGTTTTAAAACTTGCTTTAAAATCTGTCCGATGGATACCTGTCCGTCGGACCAAAACGATGGTTAGTATACAAAAGCATCGGACCAAAAACCCGCGCATACTCAGAATCAAGTTGACGCATGCTTGGAAGCATTGAACTTTGGTTTTTCAGCACGTCGTTGTGTTCTACGTCACCTCGTTCTGGCCCGATGGGATTTTGGACTGATGGTGTGAACGCACATCAGACCATCAGACCACTTTAGCGGTGGTCCGATGAAAACGGTCTGTCGGACCAGTCTCATCGGTTTGGTCTGATTGTGTGTACGTGGCCTAAGATATATAATGAAATGTGTTATTTTTTTATTTTTTAACTGTGAGGTGGGAAGGAAGTACCACACAAGACAAAATATAGGTGGCTTAAACTCCAGCTTTTTGCCTCTCACCCTTCACATACTTAAACACACATATTTTTATCCCAATGTCTTTTCACACGCAATGGAACTCCATAGATCTCTCCAAAAAACTTTGTTGGAACATTTCCTTACTCCTTTTAGATAACCTCCAGGAAATTAGAAAATTCATGCTTGTGATGGATTAAATTGACTTGTGACCATGTTTTTTTTTTTTTCAAGTGAACTTTCAGTATTGATCATATGCTTTACTTTCCCCATTTTGATGTATTGTAGGGACATACTGTATACTAGCATCATATATCAGAAACAAAATCAGCTTTATTGACAAGGTATACACAGGCATACAAGGAATTTGCCTTCAGTTTTTTTACAGTTTTTTTATATTAAAAGTTTATAAAAAAAATGACATTCAGTGGCTGAACATTTATGTGTATGTGTGCACACACACACACCCACACCAAAACCACAACACAATATGCAAGTCATAGTTACACACACAGTTACTATATAAATTTACTAATACTCTAGAAACAGACAATGTCGTTGATTTACTAAATACAAATAGGCTGTTCACTTTGCAAGGGATTAATTCTCAGAGCTTAGTGAATGAGAAGTAGCCCTGCAAACTTCCATCATCCAATCACATGCAAGCAAGGTCAATCCCTCCATTCCATGTCCTCCTCCTCCTCCTCCTCTTCCAGTCTCATCTCTTGTTTCCCATATCCTCCTCCAGTTCCATCTCCTCCTTCCATCCCATTTCCTCCCCCTCTAATCCCACTTCCTCCTCCAGTCCCATCTCTTCCATTCCATATCCTCCACCTCCTCCATCTCATGTCCTCCTCCTCCAGTCCCATCTCCTCCATCCCATATCCTCCTCCTTCTCCATCCCATGTCCTCCTCCTGCTCCAGTCCCATCTCCCTCATTCCATGTCCTCCTCTTCCAGTCTCATCTTCCCCATCCCATGTTCACCTCCATCCCATATCCTTTTCCAGTCCCATCTCCTCCATCCCATATCCTCCTCTTCCTATAGTTCCATCTCCTACTTCCATCCTATTTCCTCTTCCTCCAAGCTCATCTCCTCCATCCCACTTCCTCCTCCAGTCCCATCTCCTCCATCCCATCCCATATCCTCCTCCTCCTCCTCCTCCAATCCCATCTCCCCTATCCCATGTCTTCTTCTTCCAGTCTCATCTCTCCCATCCCAATTCCTCTTCCTCCACCTCCTCCAGTCCCATCTCCTCCAGTCCCATCTCCTCCATCCCACTCTCCCCCTCCTCCAGTCCCATCTCCTCCATCCCATGTCCTCTTCCAGTCCCATCTCCTGCATCCCATGTCATCCTCCTCCAGTCCTATCTCTTCCATGGTTCCACCTCCTCCACTTGCAGTCCATACAACATGTTTGAGTGCAGTAGTAAACAACATATAACACAGTGTATTGAATGTGGAAGTTAGAATGAGAGTGCGGTGGGAAAGAGACAAAAGGGTAAGAGAGAGCAAGAGGACAGTGATAAAGGGAGACAGAGGGGGAAAAGCAGTGTGGGGGGAGAGGGGATGACAAAGATAGAGAAAGAGGGAGAGAGCGAGAAAAAGTAGAGATTAGCTATAGCACTACATATCTATGCATGACAGGCTCCCATTCCTTAGCTTACACATCACAAGGAGATGTCCAACAAACCACCAATGGGGTCACTACAGCCTGTCAGACTTCCACATATATACAAAAGTGAGTACACCCCTCACATTTTTGTAAATATTATGTGACAACACTGAAGAAATTATACTTTGTGACAACATAAAGTAGTGAGTGAGTGAGCTTGTATAAAACAGTGTAAATTTGCTGTCTCCTAAAATAACTCAACATACAGCCATTATTGTCTAAACCGCTGGCAACAAAAGTGAGTACACCCCTAAGTGAAAATGTCCAAATTGGGCCCATATAGCCATTTTTCCTCCCCGGTGTCATGTGATTCGAACAGAGTGCCCGTTAGCACGAACATTTAGAACCCCATTGAAGTCTATGGGACTCAAATGTTTGAATTCAAATGTGCGCATTTTAAAGCCCAATATTCAAGTTATTGTAGGAAAACGTCTCTGAGAACCCGGGTCTTGCCCCAGGGAACATGTATCAATGGAAAAAAAAAGTTTTAAAAAAGGTTGTTTTTTCTGGAGCAGAGATTTTAATGATGCTTAAAGTGAAAAAAAAATCCTTTAAATATCGTACCTGCTGGGTGTCTATAGTAGTGGCACCTGTTTAGAAATGTCCCTGCACAACATGAGATTACTATAAGAAAAAAGAAATGTAATACTGCTTTAATGTAATGTTTGGATACAAATCATTGAAAAAAATAGCATGAGTTTCCCCGCAACCCCTCCCCCCAGGTCATTACAAGACCCAGTGCCAATCCTAACCTCCCTGGGGCCCTAAGCAAAATGACATGGCACATTAAAAATGAGAAGCGGGGGGTGCTGACAAAAGTGTCACATTAAAGAAAGTTGAGATTCTAGTAATTTGGGGGGCCCTTTGGAGCTTTGCGGGGCCCTAAGCGGCTTGCATAGTGAGCCTATAGCGAGGATCGGCCCTGACAAGACCCTTTGGCCCTATATACTTTGAACAGCATTATACAGGCGGTACAAACAAGACAAGGACTGCAGGTTTGTTAAGTAGAATCTGAACCATGTCATACTGTAATTGGAGCGCAACAAAGAGCCACATGCAAAGTATTGCATCAAAAATTGTTATTAGACATCCCTGTTAAACAGGGGCAGAAATATGTGGCCTTAGGCACAACACAACACTGCAACCCCTCACAGATACTGTAATTGGAGCGCAACAAAGAGCCACATGCAAAGTATTGCATCAAAAATTGTTATTAGACGCCCCTGTTAAACAGGGGCAGAAAAATTGGGCCTTAGTGGTGGCGGAGCCCAGAAACAAAAAATTTATTACTAGCTATCAGCAAGATCAGTGAGGAGGAAAAGGATATTCCATCAGCAGCATAACAGGACAGTCACTCAGCATCAGCATAGGCAGTCTCAAAGGGATCTGACATTTCAAAAAAATTATTCAGTTACATCAGCATCAGGTGCTTGGTAGCTGGTGTTGATCCAAGCCTGATTCATTTTGATGAAGGTCAGTTGATCGCCGGAGTCGGTGGAGAGGCGCACCCAGTGATCGGTCACAAAGCCTCCAGCAGCACTGAATGTGCGTTCTGAAAGAACGTTGGATGCAGGGCAAGCCAGCAGCTCAATTGCGTGCTGTGCAACCTCTGGCCAGTGATCCATCCTCAAGACCCTGTAAGCCAGAGGATTTTCGGTGGGGAAGGTGTCCAAGTCGGATCTTGCCCCTAGGTATTCCCGCACCATGTAAACCAGACGCTGGCGATGGTTGCTGGAACCGGTCAGACCTTGGGGCTGCGGACTAAAAAATTGTCTGAACGCATCGGTCAGATGGTCACCTTCTCCCCCGCTCCTTCTGTGACTCACCGAAGCCTCAGCAACACGTTGTCCAGGACCAGGATTTGGTAATTCCCCAGGTCCTGGGAACGCGTTGCACAGACCCTTCTGCAAGGCCTCCCGCAGAAGTTTCATCTTCTGCTCCCTCTGCGACAGCAAGATAAGCTCTGCAACCTTACTCTTGTAAGGTGGATCAAGGAGAGTTGTCAGCCAGTAATGATCCCTCTCCTTGATAATACGAACACGAGGATCCTTACGCATGCTTTGCAGGATCAGGGAGGCCATGCTGCGTAGGTTTGCTGAGGCATTCGGGGCACAGTTCTCTGGGCCACTGAGGATGACAGGATCCGCAGCCACCTCATCCCAGCCACGTAAAAGTTCATGGGTTCCTTGGGACTGTAAGTGATCCCTTGAAGACTGCTGATGCTGAGTGCTAGACTCCACCTCCATGCTGCTGATACAATCATCCTCCTCCTCCTCCTCGTCCTCTTCCTGTGTGCTAGGTGGGTAAGCAGCACCACTGTCTGGATAAAGGGGGCCTTGAGAGATAAGGAAGTCCCCCTCTTCCTCCCTCTGTTCTGCATCAAGGGCCCTGTCCATTATTCCACGTAGCGTGTGCTCCAACATGTGAATAAGAGGGACAGTCTCACTGATGCATGCACTGTTACTGCTCACCATCCTTGTGGCCTCCTCAAATGGTGACAGGACAGTGCATGCATCCCTGATCAAGGCCCACTGGCGTGGGGGGAAAAAAACCTAACTCCCCTGAGCCAGTTCTGCTGCCATATTGGCACAGGTACTCATTGATGGCCCTCTGCTGTGTGTGCAGCCGCTGCAGCATGGCCAATGTAGAGTTCCATCTGGTGGGCATGTCACAGATTAGACGGTTCTTGGGCAGGTTGTATTCCCTTTGGAGGTCTGTCAGCCGAGCAGTGGCATTATATGACCTCCGGAAATGCACACAGACTTTCCTGGCCTGCTTCAGGACATCCTGTAAGCCCGGGTACCTGCCCAAGAACTGCTGCACCACCAAATTCAGGACATGAGCAAAACAGGGCACATGGGTCCGTTTTCCCTGTCGCAGGGCAGAGAGAAGGTTGGTGCCATTGTGGCTAACCACCATTCCAGGCTTAAGCTGGCGTGGTGTCAACCACCTCTGAGCCTGCCCCTGCAGAGCTGACAGTGTGGCACACCAGCTCTAGCACCGCATGGCATCTCTTGGCCTGCATTCCTGCGTAGCCCCTTGTATGCCTATGGAGCACGGCTGGTTCCGAGGAGACATCAGCACAATAAGAGGCCACAGAGGAAGAAAAAGAGGAGGGGGTGGAGGAGAGAGGTGTGTCACAACCAGTAGTAGTGTTTTGGAGGCGTGGTTGACGGAACAACCTCCAACACTACTGTACCTTGCCCTGCATCCTTCCCAGCTGCCAGCAGAGTCACCCAATGCGCCGTGAAAGAGAGGTAACATCCCTGTCCATGCCTGCTGGACCATGAGTCAGCGGTAAGATGCACCTTACCACTGACCGCCCTGTCCAGCGAGGCATGGACATTGCCTTCCACATGCCGGTAGAGAGCCGGAATTGCCTTCCGTGAGAAAAAGTGGCGTTTGGGTACTTGCCACTGAGGTACCGCACATTCCACAAACCTCACGGAAGGGGGCAGAATCTACCAACTGAAAAGGTAGCAGTTGAAGTGCTAGCAATTTCGCTAAGCTAGCATGTGGATAGCTGGGAGAGTACTTCTTTCGGCGCTGAAGCAGCTGGGGCAGGGAAATTTGTCTGGTACTATCAGTAGATTGCCCGCATGTACTACTAGGTTGTGACACACCTATTTCTACACCTTCAGTCCTATCAGTGCAGGCTTCAGAGAGGACAGAGGGTCTAATGGGGTTGGAGGTCCCAGCTGATGAGGGACAAGGGGAGGTCCGCTTTGTTCTTTGGTGTGGGTATGCTTGCCAATGAACTGCATGGCAGGTCGACATATGTCTGGTCAAGCATGTGGTGCCCAAGCGGGTGATGTTTTTGCCACGCGAGATACGCTTCAGACATATGTTGCAAATGCAAATAGCAACCGTGCGATCTGATGCACTTGTCTCAAAAAAGGCCCACACCAAAGAACTTTTGCAGTAACGTTGAGACACAGCAGCGCCCTGCACAGGCGTAGCTCTGCGATGTAATGAAGTTAGTGTGCTTCCCTTAAGCTGGCCCCTGGAGGGCATCCTGCCTCTTTGGAGATGTGCCTGTGCCTCGTCCTCCTCCTCTCTCCTATCAGACACCCACGTAGAGTCAGTGACCTCATCATCCCCTCCCTCCTCATCACTGTCGAAAACCTGGCAGTATGCTCCAGCTAGGGGAACATCACTGCCAGATTGCTGTCCCTCTCGGCCACCCCCTCTCTCTGGGCTCACATCAATGCCTTCCTCTATCTGTGTTCTATCATTGGAGCTTCAAAATGCTGCGCATCTTCATGCACCATATACCCAACACTGTGTTGAAACAGTTGGGGGGACTCCTCAGGAGAACATGGTGGGAATAGGGAAGGATTGTCTGATGCCATTGTGCAGAGGGAAGAGGACGCCTTGGCAGCTGCTTTGCCAGACAAACTAAGCTCAGCCTGGGTGAGAGAGGATGAGGAGGATGAGGACAGCTTGGTCATCCACTCTACTAATTTCTCTGCAAGTTGAGGCTCAACACGGCCAGCTCACAAAATGAAGGTCGAGCGTGTCGAACGGCCACGTGCTGAAGAGGATGCCCCATGTCCATCACCAGCGTTGCCTCTAGATGCAGAGCCTGCTTGCCCTCGTGAACCTCTGCCTCTCTTTGTTGTCCTTCCAGACATTTTAATGGCCTGCACAGGACAAAAACAGTACACACACCTCGTACCTTTAGGTACAAACTGGAGAGGACAAGTGCAGTAAACTCCAAGTAGGTTTAAGTGAAAACTCTACAGCACAAGTGCAGTAACACAAAGGACGTTTAGGTGCAACTGAACAGCACAAGTGCAGTAACACCAAGTACGTTTAGATGCTAATAAACAGCACAAGTGCAGTAACACAACTACGTTTAGGTGCTAGTAAACAGCACAATTGCAGTAACATAAAGGACATTTAGGTGCAACTGAACAGCACAAGTGCAGTAACACCAAGTACGTTTAGGTGCTAATAAACAGCACAAGTGCAGTAACACAAAGGACGTTTGAGTGCTATTAAACAGCAAACGTGCAGTAGCAGCAACTGCGTTTAGGTGCTATTAAACAGCACACGTGCAGTAACAGCAAATGTGTTTAGGTGCTATTAAACAGCACACATGCCGTAACAGCAAATGTGTTTAGGTGCTATTAAACACCAAATGCGCAGTAACAGCAACTGCGTTTAGGTGCTATCAAACAGCACACGTGCAGTAACAGCAAATGCGTTTAGGTGCTATTAAACAGCAAATGTGCAGTAACAGCAAATGCGTTTAGGTGTTATTAAACAGCAAACGTGCAGTAACAGCAACTGCGTTTATGTGCTATTAAACAGCAAACGTGCAGTAACAGCAACTGCGTTTAGGTGCTATTAACCACTTGACCACCAGCCGCCGTCAAATAACAGCGGCAAGGTGGTTGCTTAACTCTGGGATCACGTTATATAACGTGATCCCAGAGTCGCGCTCCCGCGCACCCCTGGGGCGCGCACACGGGAATGTCCGTGACCGGAGGATCACGGATCGCAGTAAATTGCCGCTGATAGCGGCCGTTTAACACGTGATTGCTCCGTCCAATGATGGATCGATCACATGTAAACAAACCGGCGTCATTTGATGACGCCAGTTCCTCCCTCCTCTCTCTGTACCAATCGTTACAGTCTGAGAGGAGAGCGCGGATGGCAGCAGCACTGTGGGATGGATCTGTGACTATTGAAGTCACAGATCCATCCATCCCTGCTCAGCCATCCCTGCCACCCCCTGCAATACTCTGCATACCCCTGCGCAATACTCTGCATACCCCCCTGCGCAATACTCTGCATACCATCCTGTGCAATACCCTGCGCAATACTCTGCATACCCTGTGCAATACTCTGCAATACCCCCGCGCAATACTCTGCAATACCCCCTGCGCAATACTCTGCAATACACCCGTGCAATACTCTGCAATACCCCGCGCAATACTCTGCAATACCCCCGCGCAATACTCTGCAGTACCCCCGCACAATACTCTGCAGTACCCCCGCACAATACTCTGAACAATACTCTGCAGTACCCCCTGCGCAATACTCTGAACAATACTCTGCAGTACCCCCTCCGCAATACTCTGAACAATACTCTGCAATACCTCAGCACAATACTCTGCAATACACCCGCACAATACTCTGCAATACCCCCCCACAATACTCTGCAATACCCCCGCACAATACTGCGCAATACTCCCTGGGCAATACTCCCTGCGCAATACTCCCTGCGCAATACTCTGCGATTGTTTTTTTTTTCAGGCTTCCCAGCTTAGAGGTGAGATGTGGGGTCTTATTGACCCCATATCTTACTGTAAAGAGGACCTGTAATGCTATATTCCTATTACAAGGGATGTTTACATTCCTTGTAATAGGAATAAAAGTAATCAAAACATTTATTTTTGGGGAAAAACGTGTCAAACTAAAATAAATAAAGTAAAACGAACAATAAAAAAAAAAAAATTACAGCGCCCCTGTACCCGTGTGCTTGTATACAGACCGCACACTCGACAGCACACGTAAGTCCCGCCCACATATGAAAACGGTGTCCAAACCACACATGTGAGGTATCGCTGCGAACGTTAGAGCGAGAGCAATAATTTTGGCCCTAGACCCCCTCTCCAACTAAAAAGATAACCAGTAAAACCGTTTAAAGCATCGCCTATGGGGATTTTTAAGTAGTGAAGTTTGGCGCCATTCCACAAGCGTGTGCAATATTGAAGGGTGACATGTTGGGTATCTATTTACTCGGCGTAACCTCATCTTTCATATTATGAAAAAACATTGGGCTAACTTTACTGTTTTTTTTTAAAAGCACAAAACTGTTTTATTTCCAAAAAAACGTGTTGGAAAAATTGCTGTGCAAATACCATGCGCGATAAAAGTTGCAACGACCGCCATTGTATTCTCTAGGGTCTTTGCTAAAAAAGCATATATAATGTTTTGGGGTTCTATGTAATTTTCTAGTAAATAAATGATGATTTTTCCATGTAGGAGAGGAATGTCAGAATTAGTCTGGGTGTTCCAGAACGCCTGATGGTGCTCCCTGCATGTTGGGCCTCTGTATGTGGTCACGCTGTGTAAAAGTCTCACACATGTGGTATCGCCATACTCGGGAGGAATAGCAGAATGTGTTTTGGGGTGTAATTTGTGGTATGCATATTCTGTGTGTGAGAAATAACCCACTAATATGAAAATTTGGTGGGAAAAAAAAATCTTGATTTTGCAAAGAATTGTGGGGAAAAATGACAACTTCAAAAAACTCACAATGCCTCTTTCTAAATACCTCGGAAAGTCTTCTTTCCAAAAAGGGGTCATTTAAGGGGTATTTGTACTTTTCTGGCATGTTAGGGTCTCAAGAAATGAGAGAGGCTATCAGTACATCAGGTGTGATCAAATTGATACATTTTCAGTAATTGGTACCATAGCTTGTAGACCCTATAACTTTCACCCAGACTATAAAATATCCCAATTTATTTGTTTTGTTACCAAAGATATGTAGCAGTTTACATTTTAGGCCAAATTTTTGAAGAAAAATTACTTTTTTGCAAAATTTTATAATAGAAATGAAGAAAATTCATTTTTTTTTACAAATTTGTTGTTCTTTTTTCATTTATAGCGAAAAAAAACTGCAGAGGTGATCAAATACCACCAAAAGAAAGCTCTATTTGTGGGGGAAAAAATACAAAAATTTCATTTGGTTACAGTGTTGTATGACTGAGTTATTGTCATTCAAACTGTGAGAGCACCGAAAGCTGAAAATTGGTCTGGTTATTAAGGGGGTTTAAGTGCCCAGTGGTCAAGTGGTTAAACAGCACACATGCAGTAACAGCAAATGTGTTTAGGTGCTATTAAATAGCAAACGTGCAGTAACAGCAAATGTGTTTAGGTGCTATTAAACAGCACATGTGCAGTAACAGCAAATGCGTTTAGTTGCAAATAAACAGGACAAGTGCAGTAACACCGAGTAAGTTTAAGTGTAAACTAAACAGCACACAGGCAATACAACACGTTAGAACACTGCAGCTAGCACAATCTCCTGCCTGACAAATAGGAATAGCTGATCTAGCTAAGCTATAAAGTGTATAAATATATGTACAACTCCTAGTGATGTATATATACAGTAGGTGACTGGGATATTGTGTCAATCTCGCTCCCTTTCTCGGCGAGATTGAGCACTTGCGAGCCCCATCGCGGGAGCCAGCGCCGAGATGGCTTGCCGCGATGGAGACAAAGCCGTCATAGAAGCGACGGGGATCCGACGCGGATTCCCGCCAATTCTACACATGGGCGGAGTTTGTTATGAATCCTGAGAAGGAAGTCCCCACCGGATTTTAAATAAAAATCCGGCATGGGTTCCCCCCTCAGGAGCATAACGGGCCCTTAGGTCCTTCTCAGGATTCATAACAAACTCTGCCCACGCGTAGAATTGGCGGGAATCCGCGTCGGATCCCCGTCGCTTCTATGACGCACTCGCTGGAATGTGCTTTTACTATTCCAGCGAGTGCGAGATGTCGGCAGCCTGTCGCCGAGAATCAGCGCGATGCTAAAAACACATTCTCGGCGGCAGGCACTGTATCCTCTACACACTGTAAATTAAGCTAAACTGACTAGCCTGCCTGCTCTATCTATCTGTCAAAATTGCGTGAAACAATTTACATGAATCTCACCCAAATGGGTGAGACTATACTGTGATAGATGAAAAAAACAGTACATAAATCATAGAAACATTTACAAGGATAATGAAACCCTTAAAGTGCACAATACAGTGTATTATAGGGCATGGAGGAAGTCCTTCCAAAAAACAATGTATAGACACCAGTAAGTCTTCTTAAAATATGAGACACTCCTGTAAGACACTTCTGTGTTACTGGGGATTCGAATGGTACACGTGATCCACTTCAATAAGCATACAAGACAGCCAGACTGGTAAATTAAGAGAATGGGTACTCTTACCACATAAGGTGGACACCTATGCCAGTGGCACCGTGTCAGACAGGCATGTGAGAGCTCCTCGGATGGATGGCTCTATGGAGAGTGATGGTTGGAGGAATAGTAGATCCTTCCCAGGAATCCAAAGGTCCAAATTAGAGAGTGGCTCCAAGCTTTCAACTGGAACAACTCTTGTGGATATCCATGGAAAAAGCAAGAAAACTCCACATAGTGTAGTTTGTTCAAAAAGGAAAGCCTTTATTAGGCTAATAAAATACAAAGCAATAAAAACAGAGAGAACTGCCAGTTCTATGGAAAGATCTGGCACACGTGATCACATGAATATAAAAAAAGTGTGGTAGTTGGGAATGTAAAAGAGCTATGTACCCGACATGTTTCGAGCTAATGCTCATCGACAGGGGCATAGCTCATTCCCCTACTCCACGCCATATATATACTGAAAAGATAATTCACTGTGTCTCAAAACAGCTGCAATCAATTCGTTTGGAGAAACTAAACTAATTAACTACGCCCACTAGTGTCTGCAGGGAACCACACTGATCATACTTATCCAGCCCTATAGTCATTAGGTCATATAAATTCATTGGTCCAAGAGAGGTATGAGTAGGTTTCCGCCCACTAATACGTGTCATAACTGAGAGACGCAAACCGAGCTGTTTACCTCCCGGGAATACAGCCCATAGGAGATAGACATCCCGGACTGGGAGGTGATTGGTCACACAAACGGGCGGGGGAGCGCACGTCACCACGTAACCACGTGACGACGTGACTCAACACGTCGCCCCTCGGATGGACATCCCGAACTGGGAGGTGATTGGTCACACAAACGGGCGGGGGAGCGCATGTCACCACATAACCACGTGACGACGTGACTCAGCACGTCACCCCTCGGGAAAGAGACGTATCCACCCCGAAGGCGTGATTGGTCACACTACTACGAGGGGATAGGCGCACGCAGCCAAATGGCGCAACCGTAACGTAATTACGCATACCCATCTACAGTGGGCGTCAACCAGTGACTCAGCGGGAACGTAGCCCTGCACTATACGGCAAGCTGCATTGATTGGACCGTGACCAAAAAATGACAAGCAGAACTGGACAGAAAGTGAGCAGAGTGGTAATCACAATTCACAGCAGACTAAATCTCATCCACATATTAGGCCAATTAGTGGTGAAAAATCAGTCAAATCCCATTGGGGAAAAAGAACTAATTAACAACTAAGAATCGATCAATGGCAGTGCGTGACACAATCAATCATCAGTGTCAAGTCAAAACACATTAGAGAATACATATAATATACAATCCTGGCTTGGCAATCTTATACGTGGAACGATAGAAAAAAGGTGTTTAGAACACCTTTTTTCTATCCACTAAAAAAGATATGTTTATGGTTTTAAGATTTATTAATAAAAGCGTTGATGTCTAGTGTTGAGCGGAATACGCCATATTCGATTTCGCGATATTTCACGAATATATAGAAGAATATTCGTGAAATATTCGTTAATATCGAATATTCGTGATATTTTTAATCAAAAAATTTTTTTTGCAAAATTTCGCTAATGCGAATGCGAAATTGATTGCGAAATTCTCATCCGCACATGCGCATGCGCGTGAACAACACGCGAAAACGGAGATCATTTCCTGGATCTTTGCCAGTCTATTTTCGGATCGCTATTTTGTGCTGCCCTGCGAAGCGAAGATGGTGGGGAGTACTTACACAAACTTATATGAAAGTATATGAAAGTATTCGCGAATATTCGCAATACGAATATTCGCATTGCGAATATTCGGCAACATAAAAGGATCGCCTCAGCTACTCGGCCCAGGGTCTCTAATCATTCCAGCAATGCTTTTAGACGTCGATGGAGATCACTAGGATGTGATCTGTTTTAAAAATAAATTCGAAAAAATACGAATATTCGCAATAGCGAATATTCACCGCGATATTCGAGTTATTCGCGAATACTCGAATATGCAATATTCGTAACGAATATTCGCAATGCGAATATTCGTGATCAACACTATTGATGTCCCACTCTATATTTAACCCATAGGGTGAGAAACAACGGAGCTGGTAGATCCAGAACATTTCGAGTTGGGATACTCCTCTGACCCTCGACTCCCCTCTCCAGTGGGGGGTAAATTTGTCTATAACCTGAAGGCTGGTTCCTGCAGGGTGTTTATCATGAAATTCCAAATAGTGTTTGGGCACACTATGGTTTGTTTTACCTTTCCTAATGCAAGTGATATGTTCATTCACTCTGATTGCAAATGTGCGTATGGTCCTGCCTACGTATTGTTTCTTACATGGGCATGTAAGAAGATATACTATGTATTTGGTGTTGCAAGTGACAAAAGACTTCATCTGGTAAGTGATGGCAGTTACAGTTGAGGTAAAGTTATGTATTTTTCGGCTTGTTAAAGTGTTAAGCAGACAAACATTGCACCTTCTACAAGCATGGAAGCCTTTCACTTTCCCTTCAGGAACACCCCAAGTAACATTGAGTAGCAGTTGGAAATAAAGCCTTTAAAACTGACCACCTCCCTCCATACAGTGAAATATGGGTCGGGGTCTCCAGAGTCCCACCAAATTGAGCCCTGATCGTGTGTTGCAGTTGTAAATAGTAAAAGTGCATAGTCCGGGGAAGCCAAAATCGCTCCAGCAGATCTGCAAAGGTGCTCAAATTGTCTGCCACAACGATATGGCATAGGTGTGTGACTCCATGCCTCCTCCACTGAGCCCCACACACCAGTGTTTGTAGTTCTGGGTAGTATCTATTGTTCCATATTGGGCTGTGTAACGGAACGTCGCAAACTCCGCTTGAGTGCTTTCATCATATACCGCTTGCTATCAGTCTGGATAGAGTTATCAGATATTCCAGCTGCCCTCAACACACAACGAGACGAGACTTGTTTGTGTGCTAAACATGGAGGGCCAGATTCATGTACATTGGCGCATATTTTGACCAGCGTATCGCACCTCCTTTACGTTAGACTGGCGCAATGTAGAGGCACAATCACCGTATTCTCGTAGTATTTGCGCAAAAATTAGCGCCGGTGTAACGTTAATTCCGAGGCGTAAAGCGGAGTAATTCAAATTGGGAAGGACGTGGGCGTGTTACAATGAAATGAGCCTTGACCCCATGCAAATGAAGGGCCGGCCAGCTCGCGCATGCGCACATGAAGCAGACCATGGTCAGCACCTCTGTGCGCATGCTCACAACTCGGGAACGGTGCAATCAGTGAAATTGGAAGTGGACCCGGGCAACTTAGTGAGCTACGCAGACAGCATAAATAGACAGACACAAACGCGCTTCCTTTGCAAAAGTACATCCCTTTGTATCCCTTCCTATACAGCAAGGTGCTTTTGTTCTGTTGTTTGTTGCGTTGTGACTTGTCTTTGTGATATTTGTTGACTGTTTGATCTAGTGTTTTGTAGAATATATTTGTAAGTGTTTTTTGCTTGTGAGACTTTTTGGTTGATAGAATGAATGAATGAATGAATGAATTGTATAGCGCAACGCATGCGAACTGAATCGCCTCTGGGCGCTTTTTCCAGCCAGTGTCTGCTTGGCTGGTGCGGTCATTTTTACCCCGTAGGATCTAGACACGCTAGGGACACACAGTCATACACACATATGATAGATTTTGTTTGTTTGTTTTGTTGCTTGATTTTTCCTGCTTGTTTTTGTGAGTGATTTTTGTTGATTGTTTGAGAGAGAGTTGATGTATGAGTGTGACTGAGAGGAAGCGGAAGAGCAATTTTTCTTTGGGGGAGAAACAAATCATTGCCCGGGCCATTACCCAATATGGGCGTTTCCTCCACGGCCCGGAGAGTGCCAACACCCCCCCGGCCAGGAAAAGGGAGATTTTGCAGAACATTACTGACCAGGTGAATGCATTGGGGGGGGGACCAGGACACACGAGGGGATCGTCAAGAAAATCAATGACCTCCGGCGTCTGGTCAGAAATAAGCTGGCCAAAATGGCAGCCCATGCCAGGGGCACAGGAGGGGGCCCACCATGCCCTGTTAGGCTGACAGTGGAGGAGAGTGCGGTGGCCCAGACCTTTCATAGAGAACAAGTGGAGGGCCTGCCTGGCTATGACTCCAGTCATGAAGGCGTGATGCCAGGTAAGGTTTTTGTTTTCCTATCTGATATATAGCATGTGTGGGGGAGGGGGGGAAAGGAATATGTGGCAAGTGTGTGGATCCTCCAACCTGTGAATGTTTTGTGTCATCCACAGATGTGCAGGAGGGTGCTGGGCCATCTGGGCTGACCGCACCATCCCAGGGACAACAGCCTGATGAGGACCCCCCGACAGCCGGAGTCCTCGGAGGAGTTGGAGGAGGGGGAGTTGGAGGGGGAGGAGTTGGAGGATGAGGAGTTTGAGGAGGAGGAGGATGTCATGTCAGCCGGTGGATTTTTGGTTTTGGAGGAGTCTTCCTCTCTGGCTGGCAGCAGCCAGCCCTCCATAAGGGCTAGCCCCTCCCACTCCTCCCCCAACAGGGCTCCCCTCCCAAGGGCCTCCCCTTCTCCCCTGCCACAAGCATCAGCTGGAGGCAGGAAGTCGTCCCAGAAGACCAGGGGGGTGGCCGAGGTTCTGCCCGCAAATCTGAGAAGGGAACAGGCCCTTCAGACCCGCCATCTGGGACAGGTCAGCCAGACTTTGGGGCGGATGGAGGAGAGCCTGTCCTCCATAAAGGATACGCTTGGGGACCTGGACTGCCACTCCTTGGCTCTTACAAACTGCCTAAACAAACTGCAGACTACTACAGCAGACGTTGGGCAGGATGTGAGGGCCCTCACCCAGGCTATCCAGGCCAATACGGCATCACTAAGTGCTGGCCTGAACAGAATTGCCGTGGCCTTGGAGGGCAGGCCGCCAGGTGGGCAGAGACCAGGGGCTGCTCCTCCTTCCCCGGATTAGCCCCCCCCTCCCCATGAGTCTCCCCTGAGGAGCCGGGGCCGTGGCCTTGGTCGCCCCAGGCGTGGGTCACGCCAGCGGCATTAATTTGGTTTCCCCCCTTTTTTTTTTCAGGACATTTTTTTTTTTTGCTGTGTTTTTTTTTGTGTTGTGAATGATTTCTGAATGTGGGGGTGACATTCCTGCCGGAAAAGGGGTGTCACCCTCATTTGTGGTGGAGAAGGGTTCCCCAGGACCAGGGGGAAGTGATCCCCAGGTCCGTGTGAATGGTGTATGAATGTACAGTGACATAATTGGAGCCGTGGCGTGGTGTTGCTGCTCACAAGTCCAGCATGGTGGGCTTGTGCCAATCCAATTTGATGAGGATGTGATGTGTCTGTGCTAGGGACCACAGTGGTGTGCATGCATGCATTCTCATTGTGCCATGATTAATGTGTGTGTTTAACGTGCAAAGATGCCTAATGTGAGCTGTCTCCTGGCTGCTCCTCCCTCAGAAGACGGGGTAGCCTCGGTTACGGGGGGATTGTCTGGTTCAGGGGTCAGGTCATCACGGATGTCAATCTGCAGGCCCTTTCTCACTGCGAAGTTGTGTAGCATGCAACATGCACCGATGATCTGGCACACAAAGTTTGGGGAATACAACAGGGTCCCCTCAGACTTATCCAGGCATCGGAAACGTGACTTCAGGAGGCCAAAGGTGCGCTCCACCACTGCACGTGTTTGGGCGAGGGCTTCATTGTATCTTTCCTCTCCTGGGGTTTGGGGGTTCTGGATAGGAGTCATGAAATGGGGTCCCAGTGCATATGCAGAGTCACCTGTAAGGGAAAGGCAGGAGGATGTTCATCATGCATGTGCCCCTTGTGATGTGTGCATCATGGGGGGGACAGTCATGCCTGCCACCCATGTCACTCACCAACCAGCCAGGTGTCCCCATACACGTTCTTTTCGAATTTTATTGGGATGGGGCTCTGATTGTATATAACGAAAAAGACAGAGAATTGAGCGCACTCCCAGAGTCCAGCCTATACACAGATATGATTCTAAGACAGGCAATTCAGTAGTGAGAAAATGGTATACATTAATATATTGGAGTCCATATATAAGAAAATGTCTATAAGCATAATAGCCTAAGACCACACTAACACTTGATGGCAGCCAGCTGACAGATGAAGCAATCTGTAAACGACAAGAAAAACACAAAAGCGGCGCCTTCTAAGCGTAGCAGTAGTGAAATTTAATTGATGTGTTCAAACAATAAAAAAATAAATAAAAAAGACCTACTCACAAAGCAGGTGAATGATCAGGCATGTGAACAATAACGATTTTCTTCCGCAGGTAGTGAGTGTCCATCTCGCTGGGTGTCGATTGCTGGTTACTGCTGACGGCACAGGCGATGTATAACAAGATCCCCTGGAACCAAAAGACAGGGGACCTGTTTCCCAGTGTAGCAGCGTGAGTGTTGTCACTTCCTATGCGTGGGCGGATGCGCGCGTTCGGGACATTCGTGTCCCTTCCTCAGGCAATGAAGAGTCCATTTTACTATAGGGCAATATAACCACTCGTCGGCCAGCCCATGTTATTCCTATTGGATAATATATTGTGATGCAAACCTGTTATAGACGCCCACCATTTGAGGTCAGGCGAACAATGTAGACTAGATACTAGCTCGTCTGTAGTATCATGTGCCGCACCTTTAGGCAACCAGATTGGAAAATCTAATCAAACAATTGAAATTGCCAATACAAATACCTCTGATTCACTTCCTCTAGAACTGGCTTCGCCTTTTTTGGTGGTCGCCCCCCTGTCCTGCCCAAAAAGAAAGTTGTCCATAGAGGCAGGAGAGGGGGACGACGAAGACCAGGAAAGGAAAAAAGGGAAGTTTCACAAACCGTGAAAATTTTCAACCTCTCCACCAGAGAATTATCTACAGCAGAACAAACCCTTCTGGCCAGAGGACTAACTTTTGCACCTACAGCACAACCAAACCCCTTTACACTGTTCCTGGATCTCAATAGATTTATCAGGAACATCACTGTTAAAAGGTTCTTTAATATCAAGGCCTTGAACAACAGTTCTGTTACTGACTTTATTCCACCTGACGATACGACAGACATACATACACCTACCGATCACTTTCACGACTGTAGTGCCCCGGAGAAGATGGCACTAGACCACCTTGAGTTATTGTACACTGAGGACTGTGATGAATATATAGAACTTCTCACTCAACATCTCTCCTCCTCTCCCCCCATACACTGGGAAACAGGTTCCCTGTCTTTTGGTTCCAGGGGATCTTGTTATACATCGCCTGTGCCGTCAGCAGTAACCAGCAATCGACACCCAGCGAGATGGACACTCACTACCTGCGGAAGAAAATCGTTATTGTTCACATGCCTGATCATTTACCTGCTTTGTGAGTAGGTCTTTTTTATTGTTTGAACACATCAATTAAATTTCACTACTGCTACGCTTAGAAGGCGCCGCTTTTGTGTTTTTTTTTTTTTGTTTTGCTCTGATTGTATATGTAGCTGTCATGGCTGGATCCGGGGTGTTTGGCACAGACGTGCCATATGAGGCCTTGGGCATCGACTATCACCTGTACGTTGATGGAATGCCAAGGCTTCCGATTGCGGTATATGTGCTCTGTCTCATGGGGGGGCTGGAGTGCCACATGTGTGCAATCAATGGCCCCCACGGTGTATGGGAATCTGGCAATTCTGTAGAAATCTGTCATTGCCTTCAGCCGCAGGTCCTCAGTGGTTGGTTTGATGATTTGGTTGGCCATGCGTCTGAGGATTGCAGGGATAATCTGGTGCACACATCTGCTCATGGAGGATTGTGACATCCCAGCCACCACTCCACTTGTTCTTTGAAAAGAGCCACTGGCAAGGAAATGGAGTGTTGCCATGACCTTGACCAGTGGCTGCACTGCATGTGAGCGGTGTGTTCGGCTGGTGATGTCATCATGCAGGGTTATGGTTAATTCCAGGATGGCATGAGGGGTGAATCTGAAGATGCGATACACCTCAGAATCACTCATGCCAAAGAGGTCTATGCGTGTGCGGTATATCCTCTCCCGTGCCCTCCTCCGTGCCCTCCTCCGTGCCCTCCTCCTTCTTTGCTCATCTACGTAAAGTCATTAGTATAGCTATGAGCAAGGATGCCCCGGGCATCTTGGCATAAAGTTTGTTGTCCAGCAAGTGTGACAGCTCAGCTCCTCACTAACAGTGTTGCTTTCGCTGACATGTAGACGGATTGTCTAATTTTATACCACCTTTTATATGGTCTAATTTTAGACAGGACGTGCAGCTGTTTCACACAGCGCGTAGCCTGCGCTGCACCAACGTTCTTTTGTGGATCCCCGTAACTCCCTCATTTGCATATTTAAATAGCAAATCAATGGTGTGTCCAGCGCAGTTTTGCGCGGACGGATACGCCGGTCTATCGAAATTACGCCGGTCCAAAAAAAGTAGTTTTCTTGTGTATCTCGTTTTGGGTATGCGGCGCATCGAAACGCATGCGCAAAATTAGACTTACGCCGCGCATCTCCGCTCTGTGAATCTGGCCCGGAGTGTTTAATAGAACCAAGAATTTAACCTTATATACAGTTGAAAGAGGAGGTAACCTGAACATAAATTAACATGAGCTAATTAACTAGTCATTTACCCAGACGAGGTGACACCTAGATATGATCTGTTAGGGTAGATGTCCCTTCTCCGCTCACCTGCTATACTATACACATTATAATAAGTGTAAACACAGGACATCTTCACACAATAGCCAGATCAATTAGCACAGAGAACAGATAGATGGCTGGAGGTGATGACATTAGCATCTAACATTATGAATGAATCACTCTTACAATTAACCCGTTGAGTTCAGAATCAAAAACCAGTAAATAGTTCTTTACAGATATCCTGGAATATATTGTGGATAATAATTACATAATAATCCCATCTCAGGTAGTCCAAGATATAATTTCTCATTCATCCTATGCCCCTAGTGGACATAGGATGATTTTAGACATAAGAGGGTCCGAGTCTGTCACAGGCTGTATTTGGTAAAACCTTATACTGTCTGTAACTGTCTTGCCCTTTTCCATATTTTCATATTAGGGCAAATGTGGGGAATCTCTTATTAGACTTTGCGTAGGCCAAAGCCTTGAAGCCCTCCGCTACATCCGATAGCCCCATTTTGTGGCACATGAGAGTTTTAACAGGGTCTACGGTGGGTCAGCCTGCCATCCCCCGTCTCCCTGTCCAGCAGGGTGAGGGCTCGGGCCACATGCTGCAGCTGGGAGGCAATATAAAAAAGCCACGGTTGGGGAAAGCCAGACCCCCCTCCCCTCATTCTTGGGTTACTGCAGTTGTTCCAGCTTACCCCTGGGGGGCTTGTCCTGCCACAGGAAGGACCTGAAAACAGAGTTAATAATGCAAAATATTTTAAGGGGGATCACCGTGGGGGTATTATGTAATATATAGAGAAGCTGGGGCATGAAAATCATTTTGATCAAGTTTACCCTTCCTACCAGGGACATTTTTAGTCTCGACCACACTTTTGTTCGGGCATGGATGACAGAGCAGGGGTGACAGATTAAGGGGGATGTAGTGTTTCTAGGGAGACCTGAATTCCTAGATATTTAAAGCTAGAGGTTATCAGTATTTGAAGTGCCGTTAGAGATGATTTAGTCCAGTTGATTACCAAGCCAGAGTACGTTCTGAATTGTACTATGATCGACATCACTGCTCTCAGGGAGTCTGAAGTGTCTCCCAACAACAGCATAGGGCCAGATTCAGGAACAGTTAGGCTGGCGGATCCAGTGATCCGCCAGCCTAACTGTGACTTTGAGCCGGCGTTTTTGTTTTCTGTAACCAGAAAACAAGAAACGCCGGGTTGAAGCTCTGATGCGAGCAGCGTAACTGAGTTTCGCCATCGCATCGTTACTTCAACTTAAAAATGGCGCCGGGGGCGTTCCCGCCGATTTACGCTCAAAAAATATGTTAATGAGCGGAAATCGGCAATTCACGATCGAATTCCGGCGCGACGCTATGACGGTACGACGTTTCCGGACGGGATACGCGGCGCATAGATATACCTACATGGGGTTGGAGTATCCTATGTTAGGTATAGGCGTCGTCATCGCGTCGGGAAAAAAAAAAAACACGTCGCTTGCGTAAAAAGTTCATGAATGGGAATGTGACGTCATTGACGTTCATTCACAGAATTTGGAGCATGCGCACGGGGATGTTTGGACACTCGACGCATGCGCAGTACGTTGGCGGCGGGATCGCGCTTAGTTAGAATACTACACGCCCCGTACCCGCCCAATTTGAATTCCGCCGGCTCATTTGCGATGTGCTGCCGCAACTTTAGGAGCAAGTGCTTCCTGAATAACAGCACTTGCTCCTAAAATTTCAGCAGCGTAACGCAAATGAGATGCGTTACTCCAGAGCAAAGATGCTCTGCTCTACCTGAATCTGGCCCATAGTGTCATCCGCGTATAGCATGATTTTTTCTTGTAGCTCCCCGTACCTAAAGCCCTGGACCTGTGGACTGGACCTTATTGGGGTGGCCATTGGCTCAATAGCAACCGCGAACAAGAGCGGAAACATAGGGCAGCCCTGTCATGTCCCCCTGTGGAGCATAACGGGTAGGGAAGTCCTATTTGTTGTTTGCTTCACAATAAAAAAAAAGCATCTTCAAAGTTGTGGGCATGGTCTGTAAATTAAATGACGCAAATCCTCAAACAATCCATGTTAATTCCAGGTTGTGAGGCAACAAAACACGAAAAATGCCAAAGGGGTGTATACTTTTGCAAGGCATTCTACCCGACGCTAATCCTACTAAAATCCCTGACTTTGTGCAAGTGTACAAAGTGTGTAAGTTTAACAATTGGTGCCGGTTTGAAGCCAAAGGGTAGTCACATCAAATATTGATTTGGTTTGGATTTTTCTTCTGTTTGCTAATTTTTTAATTGAAAAAAACAAACAATTAAAATATATATTTAAAAAAAAAACATTCTTATTATTTTACCTTACAGCACTGTGTTTTTATATATATATACTGTATATATATATATATATATATATATATATATATATATATATATTACCTTCCCCAGATTAATCTCCTCAGTCCTCAGGTCCAGCATTATTTTTGCATTTACAAATAAATTATATTTAATTAGTATCTCTGCATCAACTTTGCAGAGAATTTGTCCCATAGTAATTGCTCTCTGGAGTTTAGGTTTTATAAATAATGTGAAGATGATCACCAGCATTTTTTGTATCTTTCTTTGATTGATGTTGGGTTGAAGCTACGCAGCACCACACTCTCAAATGAAAACAGACCAATATTCTGATGGCATGTGATTGTATTTCTTTTTTAAATGATTTAAAATTGATTTAAAAGTAAGCTCTTGCTTCCAATACAAATATTTTATCAATTCTACCACCTTGAATACAATATTACATATTTTTTTTTTATAATTAATTTAGTAGCTTTGTTCAAAAGTATTTACTGATTTCCTGTGATGTTCTTTAAGGATAACCCAACTACAGGCAAATGCAATGGGGTTGATCTGCTAAAGGAAAATTGGCTTTGAAAGGGAAGTTGGACTTTGCAGGAAAATTTTCTGTGGTGCTTAGTGAAGAAGGTGAAATTTCACTTTTCGAAGAATACCCAAGTACATGCAAGAAAAATAAAAAACAAAAACCAAACTGCAAAACAAAAGCACATATATAGAGGATGAAAGGCAGCAGAACTTCTAAGGCCGTGTACACTCGATCGAACATGTCCGCTGAAACTGGTTCGCAGACCAGTTTCAGCGGACATGTTCGATTGTGTGTACGGCCTATTGGACCATTTTCCAGCAGACAAAAGTTGCAAAACATGCTTTGAAACCTGTCCGCTGGAAACCTGTCCGTCGGACAGGTTCGATGGTTAGTACACAAAATCAACGGACCAAAATCCCACGCATGCTCAGAATGAAGTCGACGCATGCTTGGAAGCATTGAACTTCGTTTTTTCATCACGTCGTTGTGTTCTACGTCACCGCGTTCTGGTCCGAGGGGATTTTGGTCCGATGGTGTGTACGCACATCAAACGAACAGAACACTTCAGCGTGGTCCGATTAAAACGGTCCGTCGGACATGTTTTATCGGATACGTCTGATCATGTGTACGCGGCCTCACACTAAGCTCTGTGGATCTGGGGATAATTCCTTTGCTAAGTACAACTTTTCTTGCAAAAATGAACATCCTATTTGTCTCTAGTAAACCAACCCCAATGCCTTTTCAATTCCTACAATTTTGTCAAGGGAAAAGAGTGGGTAGTTATTAAAGTAGTAGTAAACTCAGATTTGTCACTTGTACCTACAGGTAAGCTTCTAATAAGGTTTACCTGTAGGTACAGTGAAAATTGTCCTAAACATACTCACAGCGGCAGCAGCGGATGATGTGACCAGTGTATGCACAGTGTGCTCTGCATTCAGGGCACACTGAGTGTACTATCAATGCAGTGAGCACTGTGCCATGGTCATGACATCAGTGAGCATATGTGGGAGTGATGTGATCATGGCCCGGCCATTCAAATGGCAAGAGTGCGGACCAGGAAGAAGGCCTCTGAGTTTGTTGAATGAAGCCCTCTTGTGATTTTTCTCCATTGTTACAGCGACTTTAGTTAAAGTGCTTCTGGCTCTTTCTCCTGTATCTTCTATTTGGGTCACTTCATTCCTCTTTTTCCAGTCATCTAGCCACTTCCTTTCCATGTTAAATCTTGCAGCTTCCTAGTATTCTTCCAGAGCACTTTGGATCTGCGTTTCAGTCAGACTTCTGTCCTGGTGTAAGTCTACCTTTAGTCTACCTTGTCTCCATTAACTCATATGTGTCACTTACACACACATACTGTAAAGTCCTAGCTGGGGTGAGCCGCAGATCCCGTGTATAAGGAGACCCCAGTGGAGGAAAATACAGAGACTTGCTTGTAAATGCCGCCCTATTACACAGCCTTTACATTTTAGCACATCCACCCCACTGACTGCTCTACAGACTGTGCTCTGTACACACTCAGCCCGCCCATTACATGGCACAGTAAACAGTTCCTCGGCTTTCTGAAACTTTCAGGACTAGATTATATGATACCAGCCTTCAGTTCAGCTCTTCCTCCTGATAACCACAAGTTCCTTGAAATGTTCCACCTGTTCCCCTGGTCACGTTGCACAGGTTACAGCATGGCAGGTTGGAAGCAGAGGATCATGTAGGTGAGTTATCAGTATCCAGCTACTCAATGCTATTACTGATATCAGTGCTGTGCAGGGTGGCTAGTGTGTAATTGGCTCTCTTTGTTTCTTTCTTCTGCTGGTGACAACCCATGGAAAACATTGTCTACAGGTCAGTCTGCTGCCCTGGTTACTGCTGATACTAGTGCAGCCTGGGGGTGCAGCATTTACTAGAACTGGGCTGTATTTTCCTCCACCTGCAACATCTGAAAATTGTCGTTTTCTCCTCTCCCTTCAACTAGCAGTTAATCAGTTCTAGTAAATGCTGCCCCCTCCTGTTCAGAGGTCTGTATACAAACTGTGCGTATTATAAGGGGGTCCCACCATCCCTGTGCAGAGTTCCAGGGTCTTTATACCCGCTGTGCCCATTATGAGGGGTCCCACCATCCCTGTGCTGAGTTACTAGGTCTGTACACCTGATGTGCCCATTATGAAGGGTTCCCACCATACCTGTGCTGAGTTCCTGAGTCTGTACACCCGCTGTGCCTATTATGAAGGGTTCCCACCATCCCTATGCTGAGTTCTACGGTCTGTATACCTGCTGTGCCCATTATGAGGGGTTTCCACCATCTCTGTGCTGAATTCCCAGGTCTGTACACCTGATGTGCCCATTATGAGGGGTTCCCACTATCCCTGTGCTTAGTTACGGGGTCTGTATACCTGCTGTGCCCATTATGAGGGGTCCCACCATCCCTGTGCTGAGTTCCTGGTTCTGTTCACCTGCTGTGTCCATTATGAGGAGTTCTCACTATCCCTATGCTGAGTTACAGGGTCTGTACACCCGCTGTGCCCATTATGAGGGGCTCCCACCACCCCTGTGCTGAGTTCCTGGGTCTGTACACCCACTGTGCCCATTATGAGGGGTTCCCACCACCCCTGTGCTGAGTTTCCAAGTACATACACCTGATGTGCCCAGTGATAATGGAGGTGGCACTGCATATAGGTGGCACTCAGTGCCCATGGGCACTGATAGACAGCACTGATGGGCCTGCACTGATCATCAGTGTTTGATTATCTGTGTACATATCCCCTGTACAGAGCCGGAGGTACCTATAGACAAGGTAGGCCTAGAGCTCACATCAGTCAGGGGCACCATACAGATGCCCCCCACCACCCCCAGGCTCAGTGACTGACTCCACCCCCCAAAATGGTAGCAATCTATAAAATGGTGGGGTATACATGGGTAAGGACAAAGGGGGTGGAGCCAAAGGGGGCGTCAAAATTAGGTTTCACCTAGGGCGTCAGAAATCCTTGCACCAACCCTGCACTTATCTGGTACGCCATATGTTCTGGTACCCTTGCCTACTGTGGCTACAGCAAGTAAGTTGACCTGCTTGTCTAAAAAGAGAAGCTATAGGAGTAAAAGCTTATGCTAAAACTTCCACTTTATCTATGGCTGGTACCACATTTGTTTCCCCTCTAGCTATGTTTGGGTTTGTCTGCCTTTGTCTTGTATTAGTCAGATCTTCTGGTTTTGCCTTTGGCTTCTTTTTATTACTGTTTCCAGCAAATTACCCTTGGCTTTCATTTAATAATTTGCTCCAGCTTGGACTGCCATGAAGCTGGTGTCAGTCTTGGTGTTCATACTACTATGGGGCTTATTTTCCTGATTCTGGACCAGCTGTCCATTATTGGTCATTAAAAGTGCTTCTACCAATTCTACCAGCATTGGTCATTACAAGCTCTTATCCTCAGGCTTCGTACACATGACCAAGAATCTCGTTGTAAAAGAAATGTCGTTTTCCTCGACCAGGTTCTTGTCAGGCTTGTCGAGAATCTTGTCAAGCTTTCTTTGCATACATTTCAAGACAAAATCTTGTTGTTCTCAAACGCGGTGACATACAAAACGTACGACGGCACTATAAAAGGGAAGTTTGATTCCACTGGTGCCACCCTTGGCGATGCTTTTGCTAATCTCATGTTACTGCGTGTTAAGTAAAAGTTTGGTGAGAGACGATTTGCGCTTTTTAGTCTGTTACAGCGTGACGAATGTTCTATCTCCATTACGAACGCTACTTTTACCGAAGGTGCGCTCCCGTCCCATGCTTTATTCTAAGCATGTCTGGGTTTCTAAGCATACACTCAAACGTGTTTCTCGACGTAAACCAGCCCAACGAGAAACAGCTTATGCTTTGATTTTACCAGCACAGTCAATACCACATTTATTATCATTCTGCATTGATATAGACCTGACATATTATGCACGCAAGTGGCTCAAGAGACTACAGGGAATGTACAGCACTACAATGAAAAAAATGGGTGAAGGTGGAAACTGTATTTTCTGAAAGAAAAATGCCCCCAAATGCCCTCAAAAACTGCAACTGTTTATAAAATACATTGTTGTAGCAAATTATGTGTCATCCATCTAAAGTTTACATTAAAAAAAATAATAATAATTTGTTGGGTTGTGGAAACCGGGTGTAAAATAAAAGGCAAATAGACATTAAAATTATTGCAGCCCTTACCCCTCGGTGGGGCCGCTTACAATACTGTATATCCAGGTCTCCCTTACCAATACAAGGCTGCCATCCACAAGCTTGGTTCAATGAAAACGAACAATAGAGGCTCAGTCTAGGGGATGTATTTTTAGAATTTATTGCTAGATAACTTGGGGGGTTTAGGGTCACAGGATACTCCAAACAGTAATAGCAATCAGTAGGAGGACAATCTTCATACTAAATCCTCACAACTGCAGTCACACACGAAAGTCCCAAATGTAGATCCTACTCACAGTGTCCCAGACCAGGACTTCTGGTAGTGCCTCCAGCATTGATCCTTTACCAGTCTTCCCCAGGCCTTCAGCCCAGTTCCCGCTGAGGTCCTTTGCAATTTTCTCAAAGCCTCCTAGTCTAATGCCTGCTGCAGGTCAAGCTGTGATCATTGACTCAGTAAAGCTGCCTCTAGGGAGCAGCAGCCCCAAGAGAAATGGAACCATTACTGGAGAGGAAAGAAGGCCTCCCAAACATTTACCACATCCCCAGCCACCTTCTGTATACTTCTCTCCAGGGATTGGCGTGATAAATATTTACACGACTTCCGACTTCAGAAGCTATGAGAAATCAAGCACTCAGCTTGCGAAACCCTCACCAGAAAAAAAGCAAAAGATCACTGCTCCACTAATTACAATAAAGCCAAAAACTACATTTGGCCTGACAGCCTAGTTAGAGGAGGAAACTAAAATTCTAGGATCTTGGGGGATTCTATCTTTGATAAAAAAAACATGATTTTGAGTATTTTTTACTTTAACCAGTTCCCTACAGGTAATCATTCATGTGCTGTAAAATAGTATTTTTTTTTACATTTACTCTACATACGATTGTATATTTGGCATTAACACAAATCCACTCCGCTCAGAGTCGTGTGCCATTAATAACAAATGTTTTGTAATATTATGGAGTTTAATATAGGATTCCTTTATAATATTTTGCAGAGTTATATAATGGACCCCATGAACCGGACAATTATCACTGAGGTCGTACTCTTGGGATTTTCCACTGATCTTAAAATTAATATTGTGCTTTTTGTTCTTTTTTTGGTGATTTACGTTAAAAAGGTTGTAGGAAATTGTCTTATAATATGCATAATCATATTTAGCCATGATTTTCACACCCCAATGTACTTTTTCCTTTGCATTCTGTCTTTTGTTGACTTATGTAACTCATGCTCAGTTGTACCACGTTTGCTTTCTGACCTATCCAATGTTCGGAGAGCAGTCTCACTCAGCGCGTGCGTGTTGCAGGTCTACGTGGCTCTCCTCATGGGGGGTACGGAGTGTCTTCTCCTCGCTATTATGGCCTATGACCGGTTTGTTGCTATTTGCCAGCCCCTTCACTATTTGGTCATTATGAGATGGAGCATTTGCCACAGACTCACGGTCCTTCTGTGGGTGATGAGTTTTCTAATGTTTGTTTTTCCTTCTCTTGTCAAACCCTTGGCCTTGTGTAGTCCAAATGAGATCAACCACTTTATGTGTGAGCTTTTAGCTGTCATGAAGTTGACTTGCGAACGTATCTATTCAAACGAACTCTTAGTATTGATCATAAGCTTTACTGCTCTCCTTCTCCCATTTTTGTTTATTATAGGGACATATATGAGCATTCTAAATTCTGTGCTAAAGCTATACTCAGGACACAAATTTAAGGCGTTTGCCACATGTTCCTCTCACATTACTGTGGTGGTTTTATTCTACGGAACTGCAATGGCCATGAACTTTGGAGCTTCATCACAGTACTCAACAAGCCAAGGAAAATATATCTCTGTCTTTTATAATGTTATTTGTCCAATGTTAAACCCAATCATATACACTCTGAATAATACAGAAGTAAAGAAAAAATTAAAAAAGATCCTGGGCAGTGGGGCAGGGTAATGGAATAACTACAAATATCTAAAATGTTTCTAGTGACAACTCCATAGTGTTGTATAGAAAAATTATAAATAACAATTGTAATACACAGTAGGACATAAAACACTGTCTATATGAGCTTACACTCTAAATAGAGAAATAGATAAATATATATAAAAAAAGTGTTTTTTCCTCAGTTTAGGCTGATACATATTTTTCTACATATTTCTGGTAAAAAAAAATCGCAATAAGCTTTTATCGATTGGTTTGCGCAAAATGTATAGCATTTACAAATTAGGGGATAGTTTTATTGCATTTTTATAATTTTTTTTTTTTTACTACTAATGGTGGCGATCATCAAATTTTTTCATGACTGTGACATTATGGCGGACACATCGGACAATTTTGACACATTTTTGGGACCATTCTAATTTTCACAGCAAAAAGTGTTATAAAAATGCACCTGTTTACTGTGAAAATGACAATTTCAGTTTAGGAGTTAACCACTAGGGGGCACTGTAGGGGTTAAGTGTGACCTCATATGTGTTTCTAACTGTAGGAGGGCGGGGCTAGACATTTGACATCAGTAATCGTCTTTCCCTATAACAGGGAACAGACAATCGCTGACACTGCCACAATGAAGAACGGGGGAAGGTGTGTTTACACACACCTCTCCCAGTTCTTCAGCTCTGGTGACCGATCGTGGGACACTGGCTGTGATCGGGGCCGCGGGTCCTGCATGCGCAGTCATGGAGCTTCGGACCGGGTCACGTGCGCACCGCCTGTGGCGCGCTCGCGACCCCATGGCTGGGGTTAAAGTGACACGTACAGGTACGTGATTGTGCCCAGCCATGCCATTCTGCCAACGTATATCGTCGGTAGGGGGTCTTTAAGTGGTTAAAGTGTATGTAAACCCTAACAATGAACGTGCTTCCTTTTGGTCTGTTAAATATACGATTAAAAGAGTTTTGTTATATCTTGTGATAAGTGCAAAAAAAAATGTTACTCCAAAATACAAAGTTACAATATGCCCTGTGCATTTTTCATGTTGTATCTCAAATAGGATAACTAGCCCCCTCCATTCCTATCTTGGACTACGGAATGTTTAGTCCCTATATTTCGCACATGAGGATAGTTGGAGGGATTTAGTACTTTAACAAAAAAACATAGACTGTGCTGACACCATTTAATCCATAAAATTGCTGTGTGTTGCTGACATCCTCCAGACCCTTTATTAGCTTTGTTGTCCTTCTTTGTACTCGCTCCATTAAGCTCTGCTCCGCTCTTACTAAGCTCTGGAGCAATTTGCTTTTAGTAAATCAACCCATGTATGTCTCATCAAAACCTGAATAAAACATAATATATAAAAACATAAAAAACACATTTACAAATGTAGCGGTACCCCTATAAGGGCTGCAGAATAGTAGTTCCACCTGTCACCCTGCCCAGCCTGGCCTTCACTTCCAGTCACTCTCCAGACAATGAATAGCCCATCAGGTTAGTTTTTTTGTATTTTATTGAGGGATTAGAACTTGGATGGAGTAAAGGGATTTATGGGATGCCCATAAAATTATTCTTGCACGGTATGGGACAATAAGTTACATAGTTAGTCAGGTTGAAAAAAGACACAAGTCTATCTAGTTAAACCATAAAAAATAAATAATATCGTACAATCCCATTTACCCAATTCTATATTCACAGTTGATCCAGAGGAAGGTGAAAAACCCCAGCAGAGTATGATCCAATTTGCTACAACAGGGAAAAAAAATCCTTCCTGATCCCCCAAGAGGCAATTGGGTTTTCCCTGGATCAACTTTACCTATAGTTAGTACCCAGTTATATTCTGTGCATTTAGGAAAGTATCCAGGCCTTTCTTAAAGCACTCTACTGCGCTGGCCAGAACCACCTCTGCAAGGAGTCTATTCCACATTTTCACAGCTCTTACTGTAAAAAAAACCTTTCTGTAAAGAGTGCCCCCTTGTCCTCTGTGTTGACCGTAAAGTGAATAATTCTACACCATCTTCACTATACGGACCACTTATGTATTTGTACTTGTTGATCATATCCTCTCTTAATCTCCTCTTCTCAAGAGTGAATAAATTCAGTTCTTCTAATCTTTCCTCATAGCTGAGCTCCTCCATGCCTCTTATCAGTTCGGTTGCCATTCTCTGCACTTTCTCCAGTTCCCCTGTATCCTTCTTGAGAACTGGTGCCCAAAACTGGACTGCGTATTCCAGATGAGGTCTTACTAATGATTTATGATATCTCGCTCTCTGGAGTCCATACCTCTCTTAATACAAGAAAGGACTTTGCTCGCTTTGGAAACTGCAGCTTGGCATTGCGTGCCATTATAGAGCTTATGATCTACCAAAACCCCCAGATCCTTCTCCACTACAGACTACAGATCCCCCCCAGTTGTACTCCCCCTAGCATGCATGATGCATGCATATTCTTAGCCCCCAAGTGCATAACTTTACATTTATCAACATTAAGCTTCATCTACCACATAGTCGCCCAATTAGAGTGCATTGAGGTTGACTTATAAATTGGAGACATCCTGTAAGGACGTTATTCCACTGCTTAGCTTGGTGTCATCTGCAAGGACAGAAATTTTATTTTTGATCCCAGACCCAATATAATTTATAAAGATATTAAAAAGTAAAATTCCCAACACTGAACCTTGGGGTACACCATTACTAGTAAATAAAAATGCCCAAAAAATGTCCCCTATTTTGTAGATGCTATAACTTTTGCGCAAACCAACCAATAAATGCTTATTGCAATTTTTTTACCAAAAATATGTAGTAGAATATGCTTTGGCCTAAACTGCTGTTTGTAGCCTAAAATATTTTTTTCCATCAATAATTTGTCTATGTGGTCTTTCATTAAACTTTCCAGTATCTTCCCAACTATAGAAGTTAAACTGACAGGTATATAGTTACTTGGTAAAGACTTTGTTCCCTTTTTAAATACAGGCACCTCACTCATTGGCCCTGCGCCAATCCAGTGGTACCATTTTAGTCCTTAACAAGTCCCTAACAATTAGATACAATGGCTTTGAAATTACAGGGCTTAATTATTTTAGGATCTGTGGGTGTATACCATCTGGTCTAGGCCCACATAGCATGAATCTATCCATGGCTGCCGCTGCCACCCACTATTTAGGTGCCCGTCCCCTTTTCAGGCCTCGGGCACCTGAATTCCAGTGGCGGGGGGTGTTTTTAAGGCACTTAGTTAGAGCCAAAAAATGTGACCTGCGAGCACCATGCCTGGCACTCGCAGTCCAACCAGGTGTGTTGGAAAAGCGAATATTCGCTTTCCTAACACTGAACCACCTCTCCGCCATTCAGGTGCTTGGGTCTCTTACCTGTCACCTGATTGACTGAAAGGATAGGCGCTGTGATTGGACACCTATTAGGAGGAGAGGACGGGAGGAGACACATGGAGGACACCGCTCGCCGCTACCTCCCTCGGTTGCACCGAGACAGGCAAAATGCCGGGCAGATGGCGAGCGGGCAGGCGGGGGGTCACAGTGGTGGCATTTGATGGCACAATAACGGCATTCGATGGCACAGCGGCATCATTTGATAGGCACAGTGGCAGCATTTGATGGGCACAGTGGCTGAGTTTGGGCACGATGGCAGCATTTGATGGCACAGAGGCAGTATTTAATGAGCACAGTGGCTACATTTGGCACAGTGACAGCATTTGATGAGCACAGTGGCAGCATTTGATGGCACAGTGGCTGCATTTGATGGGCACAGTGGTTGCAATTAATGGGCACAGTGGCAGCATTTGATGGGCACAGCGGCAGCATTTGATGGGCACAGTGGTGGCATTTGATGGGCCTGGTGGCTGCAATTGATGGGCACAGTGGCTGCGTTTAATGGGCACAGTGAGGCTGCAATTGATGGGGGTATTTTTTCAGAATTTTTCAGTGTGTTTGCACCCCCCCCCCCAAACATTTTGAGCACCAGCCACCCCTGGATTTAATCCTTTTGCACTCTATTCACAGCCAAGAGAGTTTTGGTCAAAGTTAGGCTTCAAGCCCTTTCAAGGATCAAATTGATTTACTAAAACTGGAGAGTGCAGCTGTGCATGGTAGCCAATCAGTTTCTCAGTTTGGCTTGTTTAACCTCCCTGGCGGTTTTCCCGTGTCTGACACGGGGTAAAAATTTCCTGCTACCATCGTTGATCCCGTGTCAGACTCGCAGAGCGCACAGCAAGTGCCTTACCTTCTCCTGCGATCCGACGCTGTGCTCGCTGGATCTGTCACTTCCTTGTTCCTAGCGACGCACGGGTGCGGAACTGGGCGGGAATTTCAAAAAAAGTTACACAGTGCAATCCCCTCAGATTACAATGTATCACCTTTAGTAGTTACAACACTACTCACTGACAGTGCCCTTGCCTTCCCCATAGTGCCCATCTAATAAAAAAAAATGACATAAAAAAAGCGCCACTTTTCACAAAAAGCGCTTTTGGAGCAGCTGAGTGACAGCGACAATGGTGCAGAGATGCTCGCCGAACAGAGTGAGAGTGAGTCGTGGGATTTGTCATCTGACCCTGAGACCGACACTGATCTGTCAAGTGATGAAGGCGAAGAACCTGCACTTAGCCTCAGTAATGTGCGCACTTGGTGCCCTATTGCCGATACGGACCAGGTTGCGCCCCCAAGATTTCCGTTTACCGGATCACCAGGGCTGAAGGTAGATGTGGAGCAGGACAACCCTCTGGCCTACCTAAAATTATTTGTTACAGAGGATGTCATAGAAAAAATTGTAACGGAGACAAACCGCTACCAGGAGCAGCAATCCGCTACGCCGCATGCCAAATTTTCCCGCAGCAGAAAATGGGAACCGGTGACCAGAGAGGACATCTGGCAGTTTTTGGGGCTCATTATTCTGCAGGGCGTGGTGGGGAAACCGCTTCCGAAGTGGTACTGGACCACCAACAAATTATTGGCCACTCCATTTTTTGGCACTGTGATGTCAGAATGCCGTTTCTCTCTCATCATGAAGAACTTCCACTTCACCAACAATGAAGAGTTCGATGAGGCCACGCATCCTGCGCCCAAACTCAAAAAAATATGGGAGGTATGGCAAATTATTGTTGGTAATTTCCAGCGGACCTATGTGCCAGATAGGGATGTCTGTGTGGATGAGAGCTTGATGGCCTACAAGGGTCGCCTGAGTTGGATTCAGTACATTGCTTCAAAAAGAGCGCGGTTTGGCATCAAGTCATTTATGCTCTGCGAGGCATTCACTGGGTATATATGGAACTCCGTCATTTATACTGGTAAAGGCACAAAGTTCAACCCCAGGTACAGCGGCTATGGGATGGCCACATCATCTGTGCTTACACTACTGGAGCCATTGCTGAACCAGGGGTACTGTGTGATCACCGATAATTTCTATACATCTCCGGAACTATATGAAGTCCTGATACAGAATAAGACTGATGCCTATGGTACCGTTAGGCCTAACCGCCGTGACATGCCATCTGCATTTGGGAAGAGAAAATTAAAAATCGGAGAAATTGTTGCCTGGCAAAAGGGTAAGATCATGGCAATGCGATGGCGAGACAAAAAGGACGTGTGCCTCATGAGCACTGTCCACAATACCTCCACTGCCATGGTCCACACAAAAGGTGGAAAAGACGTGCTGAAGCCCCAAGTCGTGGTCGACTATAACAGCTCAATGGGAGGAGTCGATAGAGCCGATCAGGCTATGACATACTACCCCGCTATGCGGAAACAACAGAAAAAAATATTACAAAAAAATATTCCGGCATCTTCTGGAACAATGCCTTTGGAAAGCCTACATCCTGCACAGGGCATATAGTGGCAAGCCTCTTGTCCACTCTGACTTCATCTGGAAGGTGGCTGAGCTGATTTTCGTCAATCACCAGGTGCCATCTGTATCTGCAAACAGACCAGGACGTTGGGCTGTTGATGTGGTGAATCCAGAGCATCTGACGGGTCGCCATTTTTTGGATTATATCCCACCAACTGCAAAAAAGGCAGCACCTGCCAGAATGTGCGTAGTGTGCTGCTCAAAAAGAGATAGCAAGGGGAAAAAAGTCCGAAAAGAGACAAGATACTATTGTCCTGACTACGATGTCAGACTTTGTGCAGTCCCCTGCTTCAAAGTGTATCACACTCAAGATGTATATTGAATTTTCTTTATTTGACTAAATTCATTATTCTTTATTACAGTATTAAATAAAATAATATTAGTTATTAGATTATAATTCATGATTTTGTGTTTCATCTTTTATCACATCTGGGATGTCTACTAGAGTGTTTGGTCAGGTTTAAGTAAGTACTTACTAAGAATTGCAGGCCTATAATACATAACACCACATTTCCTTGCAAAACAATTGCAACGCTTTTGGTACAAAATTCCAGACAGAATCATAACGCCAGGGAGGTTAAATAAGCTTTGACAAACAAAACCTGGAAGTTGATTTGTTCCTATGCAGAGCTGCAACAGATTTTACACTCTCCAGTTTTAGTAAATCAACCTCATTGTGATGAGAAAGAAATTTGAATCGTTGTACCTTTGTTGATAAGATTAGTGAGTCTATTGAGCCATTTCGTGTGTATCCATGATGACTTAAATCAGCCTAGGTTAAATCGTATGTGTTTGTAAGCCTCACCTGAACAAGAAACTCATCAACAGTCTCAGATGTCTAAGAGAAGAGTTGATTGGCAGGTTTGGACTCCATACTGTCATATTAATTTTGTTTCTTGGAAGAGTAATTATTTATTATTTTAACACTGGAGTTGGACTTTTAAGTGATGTCTCCTCCAGGACATGGTCACTGCATTGTGGTTCTATCCGCTGATGCCCACTACAGGACTCAGTAATGACATAGGGGTCGGAGCATGAAATCACAGGCAGGGAAACACAGGCATCCATTCCTGGAAGTGTTAAAGCTTGTGTGCAGCAGCCCCCTAATACTTACCTGAGCCCCATCTCAGTCCAGTGATGTGCACAAGAGCAGCAGCTCTCCCTGATCTTCTCCTCCTCATTAACTGAGACAGAAGTAGGAGCCATTGGCTTCCCCTACTGTCAATCACAACCAATAAGCCAGTGAAGAGGGAGTGGGGCGGGGCTGAGATACACTTCGTGTTTGAATGGGCACACAGAGCAACGGCTCAGGTGCTCAGCAAGCTGATTGCTATGGGGGCACTCAGTAGGAGGGAGGGACCAGGAGCACCAGCAGGGGACCCAAAAAGTGGAGGACCGGGGCTGCTCTGCGCAAAACCACTGCACAGAGCAGGTAAGTATGACATGTTTGTTATTTCAAAAAAATCTGCCTTTAATATCACTTTAAATGCGGAAGAGTCTTATGGAGGCTGCAACAATTGAAAAGGAGCAGATGTAGAAAATATGGACAACCAGAGAGGTTAATTGTTAATAATTAGTGTGTATTTTTTCTTCCTTGCAACAGTAATTATTCTCCAGAGCTCAAGCATTAGCTATAAATTCTTGGGAAATATCGTTTACCTTTTATATAACATGCTGATTATTTACTTTCCACCCTGATAATCATGTCACAAAAAAATATTTTGTTTTGTACTTGTGTTTCAATTGTATTTAACTTCATTGTGCACAGGAGCAAATCTACAGTCGTTCTTTTCATGCTTGTTTTTCAATTTGTACATTTTGCCTATGCAACCTTTCAGATAAATTAACTCTGTTTTGAAGCATTAGAATGCTTTTGTAAAAAAAAAAAAAAAAAAAGTTCTCCCCATAGTTACATTTTCTTATATAATTGCATTTGCCCTTTTTCCTTTTGTTAGTGCTTGTTTTTTTTCTTTTTTTTTTAATAAATCTATACAACCTTTCATAGAAATGGAATCTGTTTTGAAGAATTAGAATGCTCTTGAAGAAAGGAAATTTCTCCTCTAAGTTACATTTTCTTGTACCAGTTGCATTTGTCCTTTTTTTGAGCTGTCAGATTTAATTGAATATTTTTATATTTATATTTTTCTTACCTTTCAGAAGGCATGAAAAGTAGCAATCATCTGACCAAGGTATTTACAAGTGGGTTTTGTATAACCTGACTATTTGACACAAATGAAATATATATATATATATATATATATATATATATATATATATATATATATATATATATATATTTCATACACAGGCTTCTTTTGGTGTTTTTTTTTGCTAAATAATTGAAAAAATTAACATATTCAATAAAATCAACTTTTTTTAATTTTGGTCAATATGTATTCCGCTACATGTCTTTGGTATAAAAAAAAATGAAATCCCAATAAGCATGTATTAATTGGTTTATGTGCAGTTTATAGAGTCTAAAAAATTGTGTACAGTATATGCATAGTTACGTAGTTAGTCTGGTTTAAAAAGGACACAAGTCCATCTAGTTCAGCCAATAAAATATGAAAAAAACAAAAACAAATATATTTGAAAATTGATCAATCCTGTACTGATGGCCTATATTGTTTTTGAGGCCCTTAAAATGCCAAGATAGTACAAATACCCCCCAAATGACCCCTTTTTGGAAAGTAGACAGTCTAAGGCACAGGTGTCAAACATAAGACCCGTGGGCCGAATCTGGCCCTCCATGTCATTTCATGTGGCCCTCGCACACCTCCTGCAGCTGCAGGAGAGCTCCAGCCCTCTTCTGCTTCTCCTCGAGACCCTTACTTTCTGCTTTCAAGCAATGCATCCAGCTTCTTTACAGCAGCAGCATAAGGAAAGGGGGTGCACTGTGATGTAAGGGAGGGTGGGGGACTCAACTTTTGATGGTGGGGTGGCTCTTGACATCTAATATATGGGGAGGGGATGTGCTGGACATCTAATCTTACAGATACAACCAACCCTTTTGAGGGCAATCATAATGCTGGTGCGGCCCACAATGGGTACGACACCCCTGGACTAAGGCATTTAGAGTTACAGCGAGATGTAATTTTTTTGTCACAATTTGTTTGGAAAATTAGGAAATTAATCACTTGCCGACCGGCTCACGCACATATACGTGGGCAAAGTGGTGCATTCCCGTGAATCGACGTACCAGTACGTTGGCTCCTTCAAGAGCCATAGTAGTCATGGCGGGAACAATCGCCGCCTGCCATCCGCGACCGTGGGTACTAGGCCACATGTAAACACACAAATCCTCATTCTGATAGAAGAGAAGTGACAGATCTACTGTTCGTAGTAATTACAAACAGCGAAATGTCTCCTCCTCCAGTCAGTCCTATCCCCCTACAGTTAGAAACACTCATGAGGGAATACATGTATCCCCTTGAGCGCACCGTAGTGTTGACCCCTTCTCTGCCAGTGACATTTACACAGAAATCCGTGCATTTTTATAGCTCTATTCACTGTATAAATGTCAATGGTCCCCAAAAAAGTGTCAAAAGTGTTAGATCTCTCCGCCGCAATGTCACAGATCACCATCATTACTAATAAAAAAATAAAATAAAACATGCCATAAATCTATCCAATATTTTGTAGATGCTATAACCATTGTGCAAACCAACCAATATATGCTTATTGCATTTTTTTTTTTTTTTACCAAAAATATGTAGTTGAATACATATTGGCCTAAACTGATGAAGATTTTTTTCTTTTTTTTTTTTTGGGGGGGGGGGGGGGATAGTTATTATAGTAAAAATGATGTCAATTTTGTTTGGGTAAAACGATGCATCACTGCTCAATTGTCAGTTATGCAGTGATGCAGTGCCATATTGCAAAAAAATGGGCTGGTTAAAAAAAATGTTTTCACTTTTTGTTTTACATGTCATCAGTGCTGTGCAGCATAAAACATCCTGTCATCAAGGCAGTTCAGTGTCACCATAGTGACACTGTACTAATCTGAGGAAGGAGGGGGTGGTCACAGATTACATTTTTTACACTGTTATTGCTTATACAGTAATGTCTACTGTATAACAAAAAGTTTTAGCTGCCATGAATGGGTTAAATATTCATGAACAGCTACTGTAGCTTATGGTTGTGATATGTGATTGGCTACAGCTAATCACATGGTACAGTTAACCAGGTACCATGTGATTTCTGTGTGCCAATTTCAGATCACAACCGTAAACCAGCTCTTTATGAATGAAACTCCATTCATGACAGTTTATTTACATTGCTATCATGTAATTGCTATGACCAGTCATAGCATTCTTAGGATACCCAGTGCCTGGTTACCAGTAGTCTGAAGGAGACACAACCTGATTTGCACAAATTGTATTGCTATTTTCTTGATAAATGACCCCCAATGGGAGGTGAAAACACCATTTTTAATTCACATAATTCAGTCACCATTTTTAATACTCATTAGGACTGTGGAAGCTGTTTGGATGAACAGCGAAAGTCTTCAACATTACAAGTCCAGTTTGTTGTGACTAACTGCTACTAACTATATCATAACCTGGATAAATGAGAACCTTCACAGACATATAAGTCAGAGGCTAAATAAAAATGTAGCACCCCTTACTTTCAGAAGGGACGCTATTGTAAATTTAGTGGGGTGAGAGACTTACCTGCTCTCACCCAGGTTGATTTGTGGTAAATTTGGGCTGCTGTTAGCTCTGAATTGTCCTGTGGGTCATTCTGTGCTCCAGAGATGCGGTCTCATCTCTGGGCAGCAGGTGGCGCCAGAGGGGTTCAGGCAGAGACGCTTTTCCCCAGCAGCCAATTGGAGGAGTGTTTCCCTCACGGGGCATGCTGGGGCAGGGTATATCTGTGACAGACGCCATTTTCCGGGGTTCTTCGTTGGTTCCTGGTTCCAGGTGCGGCACCCACCTTCAGAGTGTGTGCACATCGCGGGCCCCACCACTATAGCCTACCTGGCCGGGCCCTGCTACGCAGAGTTCCAAACTCTGGGCCCTCATGGCTCAGAGCAACTAAAGTTGCCAAGGGTCCCCAGTCACTTACTGGGTCCCCACAATTCAAGAGAAAAGGATCCCAAGCTGGGTGCTGTTCGGTGGGGAGTCGGTCTGAGGTGAACCCGGAGGCAGGTGAACCAATAGGGTGCAGACAAAACCATCGGGGATCTGAGTGACCGGACACTGATAGGTTGTATGCAGCAAACTGTCAGTCGGTGTCTCCTTTATTATTGACTGAGAGGATTCTCACTATATTCATGTTCCTGAGTACTGGACCTGTGGCAAAGGCCTTTACTAATTCTATCAGAGCCAAGTCGATGGCAGAGACTTGTTCCTTCTCAGCATTCTCAGTGACTTTCTGGCTGCCAGGGGCGCTATACCCACTCCGGCTGGATTCGCGACAAGACAAATACATTCGTTGGAGGCAGGACTGCTTCTATTATCCACAGCCTGTATCTGCAAGGTTACTCTTTTTCACCAATCTACTCTATCTACTTCGAGTTGACTGTTGGTCGTGTTAGACCAGAAATAAAGCATTGAAAACGTCAACCAACGGTCTGGAAATTCTATTGCTGCTCTCTTCACCATCATCAGTCCTAGACACCATCACAGAGGTAACTTAAATCGGTCCTAATAAAGATTGGGTCCAACTGGAACTGGCCTACTCTTCACAGTCCCTCCTTTATTACCCTTGGACCCTCCACTCTAAATCCTCAAAAAACTCCTCCAACCCTCTCATAGCTAACACACTAAAAATATGGCACAGGCTAGCTTTGCCTTATAAACTAGCTACAATCCCGGGCCCGTTGACACCGATAGCAGGAAACCCTGACTTCCTTCCTAGAAAGAACCAAAAATCCCATTCCGAAGCCTAGCCCCTCATTACAATTTTTAGTCACCCACTGTATGACTGGCAACGTGGTTAAACCATTTTCAACCCTTAAAACAGAATATGGAGACTCATCACCAAATCCCTGGTTCTATCTGCAACTTACAAACTTCCTGGTAAATAGCAAATACAAATCCTCATACTTCCAAAGATTGACGCCCCTTGAAGACATTTGCCATAAAAGGACTCAGGTCCTAAAGACAACCTCCTTAGCCTACACTTGGCTGATCTCACACGACTCTGAAGAGGCTATCAAATACAAAGAGAGATGGGAGAGAGATCTGGGCCGGCAGTTTACTGATCACCAATGGGAAAGGGCATGTATATTTGCACACAAATGTTCATTAAGCACCAAACACCAAGAAACTTCATATAAATTGCTAACACAGTGGTATATTGCACCATCGAAAGCTCACAAATGGTCTCCGGCAATCTCTGAAAACTGTTGGCGCTGCAAAACAGATGTAGGTACCTTCCTACATGTCTGGTGGGAATGTCCCCAGATCCATAGTTTCTGGGAAGAGGTTTCCACCTGGATCAAGCACATCACTGAAACTAAAATTTACCTGGACGCCGCAGCCTGCTTATTGCACATAAATTCTTTTTCAATACAAAAATATAAAAAGTTCTTAACAAGGCACTTGCTTACAGCGGCAAAATCATTGATTCCAATGCATTGGAAAACAGATAGGACTCAAGATGTCAGAGACTGGCTGGAAAGGGTGCGTTATATATATACAAAATGGAAGAACTTATTGCTATGAAAAATGAATGTAGTACCAGCTTCATTGAATGTTGGTCGCCCCGGGTAACTTTCACTTACTCAAAAGAATTTGAGTCTCTCTCTACTCGATAGTCTCCCCCCCCCCCCCCCCCCTAGGCCTTAAGCTCCTTGACCTTGTATTTAAGCCTCTCAAGCTGCGTAATCCTTCTAAGTGTCTTCAATCTTTTCCAAAATTGATTGCTTGTCTCACTTTCCTTCTCCTCTCGGCCTTCCCTAGGCAAAATATGATAATATTCCCCTGCCCCTTAACAATTAGTCCCTACCTGCTCCCCCCCCCCCCTTCCTGCAATAACCTTTCTACTCCCCTTCTTTATCTCCCCTCCATCATCATATCCCTATTCCCCATTCAATATTCTTAATAGGCCTTCTCAATGAGATACATCTAAACTCTTTAAGATAATGTTCTCATTTATGTTATTCTCATATGTAAACAAATCCATGTTTCTGGTTTATATTGTTACATACTGTTTACTGTACAATTTATACTCGCTTTAATAAACCTTGGATTGTGAAAAAAAAAAAAAAACTTAAATACGCCGATCCCAAATCTAACCAGCGGCTCTTTCAGGGGTGAGCGCTACAAAAAGGTAAATGTTAGGGTGTATAAGTATCACTCCTTGGCAAACAGAAGGAAAATAAATGGAAAAAGTGACAGATTGTATCTTCCTAGGCTCCAAGATCACGACAGACTTTAGCCATGAAATTAAGAGACGCATTCTTCTTGGGAGGAAAGCAATGTCAAACCTAGACAACATTATACAAAGCAGAGACATCACTCTACAGACAAAGTGCCATATAGTCAAAGCTATAGTATCACCAGTAGCAACCTATGGCTGTGAAAGTTGGACTATAAGGAAGGATGACTGCCAAAAAAATCTAGCTTTTGAACAATGTGTTGGAGAAGTCTCTTGCAAGTCCTTTGGACGGCAGCAAGATCAAACCAGTCAATTTTGAAGGAAATCAAGAAGAGAGGACTCATTGGAAAATACCCTGATGCTGGGAAACATGGAAGGAAAAATGAGAAAAGGATGACAGAAAACAAAATGGATAGATAGCATCATCGAAACAATGAACATAAAGTTAGGCAAGCTCTGGGAGGCAGCTACATCAATAGCCTGGTGTCAAAATACCAACCAAATCATTCTCTTTGCTCCTCCCAAGACCTCCTGCTCCCTAGCTCCCTTGTTTCCTCCTCCCATATTTGTCTCCAGGATTTCCCCAGAGCCTCTCCCATCCCCTGGAACACTCTACCCCAATCTGTCTGACTATCTCTGACTCTGCCCACTTTAAGGCAATTTCTGAAATCTCTTCTTTTTACAGAATCCTATTCTGCCCCCGCCCAACAGTGCTTTTATTTTCTCCATATTTTTTTTTTATCCCTCCACAGCTATTACCTTATTTTATCACTTGACCCTCCCATTTAGACTGTAAGCTCTAATGAGCAGAAGGGATGGGAGAACGGTTCGGACCAAGCATAAGTTCAGGCCAAACTTTGGCTGTTCGGATGTTGTGACGAACAACGAACAAAATGTGGAGTTCGGGGCAAATTCGAAAGCTGCGGAACCCCCTTTAAAGTCTATGGGACACTAACATGAAAAACCAAAGGTTCTTATTTTAAAGTCTTATATGCAAGTTATTGTCATAAAAAGTGTTTGGGGACCCAGGTCCTGCCACAGGGGACATGTATCAATGCAAAAAAAAAAACATTTTTAAAACGTCAGTTTTTTAGGGAGCAGTGATTTTAATAATGCTTAAAGTAAAACAATAAAAGTGAAATATTCCTTTAAATTTCATACCTGGGGGTGTCTATAGTATGCCTGTAAAGTGGTGTATTTTTCCTGTGTTTAGTACAGTTCCACAGCAAGATGACGTTTCTAAAGGAAAAAAAGTCATTTAAAACTGATCACGGCTGTAATGAATTGTTGGATCTCAGCAATACAGTTAAAAACTCATTTAAAAAAAACAGCATTAGTTCCCCCCAGTCCATTACCAGGCCCCCTCCCTCCTGAACCATACCAGGACACATGCCCTCAACATGGGGGGGATGTTTTGGGGTCTGGACCTCAAAGCACCTTGCCCCTATGTTGATGGGGTCAAGGGCCTCATGCCCACAACCCTTGTCTGGTGGTTTTGGGGGTCTGCGGGCAGGGGCTTATCAGAATCTGGAAGCCCCCTTTGATAAGGGGACCCCAGATCCCGGCCCCCATATGTGAATTGGTAACAGGGTACATTGTACATCTACTATTTCACCAAAAAAGTGTCAACAATTGTAAAAAAACAAGAGACAGCTTGGTACAAGTCTTTTATTAAAAAGGAAAAAGTCAAGGAGCTGTGGTGGCTCAACGTGATTGGCACTGCGCTGACAAGCCGTTCACCTCTGCAGCCAAGGGTTCGGATCCCGGTCTCAGCTACATGTGAATTGAGTTTGGTGGTCTCAGCCCGGCTCCCGGTGGGTGTGCTATGCAAGGTACGCCTGTGCTTAGTTCGCCCACCCCCCCCCCCACAAAAACCACCACACTTGCACGCACACAAAATTGGTTTAATACGCACGCACTTTGGCCATGCGGTCTCCTAAAGAGAGGCGAAGGACCTACGGGGCTGGCTTGGTGGGTCAGGCCCCCTCACTCCCTCATAGGGGGAGTCCCTCTGCCCCGATGGGGCACACCCGCCATTGCCACCGGGGGCATGGAGAAGGATGGCGATTGCCTCCGGGGGGAGGGTCTGCCTACTCCCAACTCCTGCAGTCCGGCTCCTCTCTCTCGAGTTCACGCACAAAATACACTTTAAAGAAAAAAAAAAAAAAGAATAAAAAAAAAAAAAAAAAAGGAAAAAGTCCTTCGATGTAAATCCATCTCGCGCCGACGACCTAAAAAATTAAACAAAAAAAACAGCTGCAACAGATGCGCCTCCATAGGAGGCGCCCGCCGAATGACCCTTACTGTAATTCTGATTGGCTCAACAGCGAATGCACGCACACAAAAAAAGGTTAAAGCGCCCCGTCCCGACGAGCTCGCGTGCAGAAGCGAACGCATACGTGAGTAGCGCCTGCATATGAAAACGGTGTTCAAACCACACAAGTGAGGTATCACTGTGATAGTTAGAGCGAGAGCAACAATTCTAGCCCTAGACCTCCTCTGTAGCTCAAAAAATGCAACCTATAGAATTTTTTTTAAACGTTGCCTATCGAGATTTTTAAGGGTAAAAGTTTGACGCCATGCCAAGAGCGGGCGCATTTTTTAAGCGTGACATGTTGGGTATCATTTCACTCAACGTAACATTATCTTTCACAATATATACAAAAATGTACTGTTGTCTTATTTGCGCTTGTAAGACCACTGCGCAAATACGGTGTGACAAAAAGTATTGCAATGACCACCATTTTATTCTCTAGGGTGTTAGAAAAAATATATATAATGTTTGGGGGTTTTAAGTAATTTTCTAGCAAAAAAAAATGTTTTAGTCTTGTAAACACCAAATCTGAAAAACACCCAAGGTCCTTAAGTGGTTAAGGTCCAGTTCACACAACATACAGTCCAATGGCATAGTTCACACCATTGCTTGCAGTTCCAGTGTATTCCAGTTTCACAAAATAAAGTAGAGCATGCTGCATTTTTCCTGCACTGGACTGTGCTGGAACGCTGTAAAACACAACAAAAATGCATCATAAATGCACTGGAACGCATCAAAAACGCCCAAGCATAAAAGCATCTGGAACGCATCTGGACTGCATGTCTATGGAATGAACTTGCCCTAAAGATAGTAACTTGGGGGGGGGGGGAGTACTCGGCCTGTAGCATGTATCCAAAATTATGCTTCGAGGATGTATGGCTTTAGAGCAAACTTACAACCGACATTGCAGATGCAAGATTTTAACACAAAACAAAAAATAGCCTGTCCCCCCCCCCAATACCAAGGCCATTTGGGTCAGGAAAGGCTTAAAATAAGAACCCCCATGTGAAAAACACCACCCCCTCCCACACTCTAACAAACCCCTAGCCAAACACAGCAAGCCAGCAAATAAAAAGGGGGTGGATGCTTGGGGGCAGGAGTGGCTCGGGCACCCCAAAAGTCAACCACCTTGTTCCCATATTCCGGGGTACAAGGGCCCTTTTCCACACAACTCTAGGCTGGGGATGTAGGGGGCTGCAGACAAAGGGGCTTTATGGAATGTGGAAAGCCCCTTTAAACTAGTGGGTGTAAGGTGCTTTGTGGTTGGTATTGGTCTGAGCCCAACATGCCCCAAAGGCAGACAGCTATGTTGAATGCATGTTGCCATGTATGGTTCAGGAGGGGGTTGGGCGATCGCTCTTCTCACCCCTTTCCTAGCTGGCCCCTTTGTTTACTCCGAAAAAGGATGTGGTTTGAATTGGTGAAGGCAGCTCCCAGCCTTTGGAGAGTAGAGTGTAGAGTTCTCCTTTAAAAGCAAAACTCTAGCCAAAAGTAATCATATGCATTAGAGAGGGGGAAGGTTAAATACCCTTTTTAGCAAGAGTATTTTTACACAGTTTTAACAAGGTACATGTCACATGTTAACAATGTATAATGCTAACATACAAAAAAGTAGTGAAGTCCCTGGCCTTCTTTCACTATCTCGGCGCTCAACAGCTAATAGGTTATTAAATAGCTTAATTTCACTAATCACCATAAATAATATCCTAAAAATGGTGTATATAGTGAAAAATGACAATGATATAGTTAAAATATATAATAAGGTTAAAAAATAAAATATAAAATCAACCTCAAAAGTTCAGCAGCCGCTTAAAATTATAAACATATATATCAAAAATAGTAAACAACAAGTCCTTTCAAGTCTTGTAAATCACTAAAAGCAGCGCTAATCATCACTCCCATCCAACTGATAAATCATTTCCTACGAACAGTTCATAAGAAGTATGGCAGACAAGCAAAGCGTATCACCACGTGATTAATGTTGGTTCAGAAGGTGTTCTTCACTCCAAAATAACATCCACCATGTATCACAAGCCCCCTTTCGGGTATGTACTCACCAAAAAGCTGAGTATAGTAGGCACTGCATAGAGGTGTCTTTAATCAACTCCAGGATCACACTCCGTTTGATCTCCCCAAATGGTGCTGTCAGTATCCACACTTGTCCGGATTCATAAAAAAATAAAGGCTCACAATAGTGTAATCCTGTCACTCTTCATTTATTTAAAAATCTCTCTTGACACAGTGTATAGCATATACAGTCCCAAATGATTAGAATTACTTTCAATATTCATTATATGGACGCCCCGTCCATCCTATTTCACACAATCGTTTGGCTGGCTTCAATAGAGTTTACTGTGTCCACCGCAGACACTCACAGCGTTACTTCCCTATGTGTGCGAATCAGATGGAACGCAGATGGAGCGCACAGCGTCAATAGGTTACTTCCTGATGCCGTGAGGTTAGCCCTAACCTCACGGCATCAGGAAGTAACCTATACTCAGCTTTTTGGTGAGTACATACCCGAAAGGGGGCTTGTGATACATGGTGGATGTTATTTTGGAGTGAAGAACACCTTCTGAACCAACATTAATCACGTGGTGATACGCTTTGCTTGTCTGCCATACTTCTTATGAACTGTTCGTAGGAAATGATTTATCAGTCGGATGGGAGTGATGATTAGCGCTGCTTTTAGTGATTTACAAGACTTGAAAGGACTTGTTGTTTACTATTTTTGATATATATAATGCTAACATGACCTGTGTGCAAATATCCTAAAAAAAAAATACATAAAAGTGAACCACCGTTAAAATTTTTTTTTAGTTTAGAGGTGCGCAAATGCATTTTGGCGGCACAGTGAACGAACGCATTTTAACGTGCACAAGAGCCGCTTGCGCATGCACAGTGAATAAATTGATCTCACGCAGTTCTAAACGTACTTGTGTAATCAGCACCTGTTAAAATGTGCGAAACACGGCGGTCGTTCCCGAGACACTGCAGCATGTAATGGCTCATGTGTGCCAGGCTGCCCAGAGGCAAGGAAAAGCTGTCCTCTGTGGGCGGTGTATTTTCTGTGTTCTCTGTATTCCCTCAGCCACACACCAGTGATGGTCGTCTGGGTGCCACCCTGCTAACCCTCTCCTCCTCCTCATCCTCCACCTCATCATCCTCCAGCTGTGCCCTTGCTGGACAATTGGCCCCTTTGTGGTGCAGAACCCACCCTCGCTGAATGACTGCCCTGACAAGATCCCGATTTCCTCCTCCTCCTTCTCCTGCCCATTCTCTTCCATCATCGCCCAAAGCGTTTTTTTCAAGAAGCATCGGGATAGTCACAGAACCACCGGCAGGCCATGTTGGTGGAGTACGAAACAGCAACAAGGCACACAGGTTGAGGCTCTGTTCCGCAGAGTGACTGCGTGCGTCCTGCATGCCAACCCTGCTGCTGCTCGCACTCTGGCCATCGGTGGAGTTCTGTGGGCACGTCACATATGAGGCGGTTGGGAAGGCCATGTCCCTGTGTGTACAGACAGCCAGCACTTTCTGCACAGCTGTGGCACTAAGTTTTAAGAACCTGTACCAACAAATCAGCAGTGTGGGGTTTTTCCCCCCAAACAGGAAAGTTTTAAAACTGCAGTGTGGGGTTTTTCCCCCCAAACAGGAAAGTTTTAAAACTGCCTGCTGGTGTTTACCCATGGCTGTGCTGAAGTTGATGGTGAATGTGTGTCATGATCTATGTCATGGCTTGGGTCACCTGCTGGTGGCACTGTTTCTCCCAGCAACAGGGGTGCAGTTCTGGTGTCCACCAGCGGGTGTCTCCCATGGGATGGACTCCTCTCTAATTGGACTGAACTGCTACAGGTATATAAGCCCGTCCTGCACTACAATCCAGTGCTTCAGTATTTTGCCTGTCAGCCCTGTTTCTGTTTGCTCAAGATACCTGTTGCCAGCCCAGTTCCTGATTTGCTCCCGTTGACCCCGGCCTGAACCTTGGACCTTTCTGATTTCTCCTATCCTTGACCCCGGCTTGAAACTTGGACCTGCTATATACGCTCTGTCTTTGGTATATATATATTCTTCACTAGTTTTGGTGGCTTGACCATTGCTGTGTTTGTAGTTTGCTGTTTGTCTTGTAGGTTTTCTGTTTTGCACGTGTGCCTTATTTTCAATAAATACATATTGTTTTACTTCCCTCTGTGCCTATCTTCCGTAGTGCAGCCCACTGACCTGTTAGCTAATATTGGATGCCTGTGTAGACATCCCCCTGACAATGTGTTACGCTGACCGGATGAGGAGGCGGTAGAGGATGAGAAAGCGGAGTAGGAGGAGTTAGCAACAGGAGGCAAACTGAAACGCCCTGCAATCCTTGGTGGTGGAAGGACATGCGCCAAACTGCTATCCGCCTCAGGCCCAGTCGCCACTGCATTTACCCAGTGCGCTGTTAGGGAGATATAACGTCCCTGACCGTGCTTACTGGTCCACGTATCCGTAGTTAGGTGATTTTGTCCCCCACTTGGTTGTGCAGGGAAGAGATGGCTGGCCTGTAAAAGTAGTGGCGGCTGGGCACGACGTACTGTGGGACAGTCAATGCCATCAGGCTTTTAAAACTCTGCATCTCCACCAGACGGAATGACAGCATTTCAAAGGCCAGGAATTTGGTAAATGCTGGCATTCAGGGCCAGGGATCGCAGGTGGGTAGGGGGGTAATTCCTCTTCCGCTCCAGTGTTTGGGAGATAGAGAACCGAACATGGGACATGTTTAGATGGAGATGTTTAGTGACCCAGGTGGTAGTGTTGTTTGCCGGTCCTCTAATTGTGGGGTGGCAGGTGGCACTGTCACTACAGAGGTGGATGAAGAGGCCGAGAGGCCCGAGACTGAAGCAGAAGAGGAAGCAGGAGGAGCAAGAGACCTTTCTTGGTTTTTGAGGCATCTACTCCACTGCAGCTCATGCTTTGCACTTAGATGCCTGGTCATGCAGGTTGTGCTCAGGTTGTGGTCAGGTTGAGAACGTGTATGCCTCTCCTCAGGCTCTGATTGCGCAGCGTGCAAAACACTCGTGTCTTGTCATCAGCACATTGTTTGAAGAACTGCCACGCTAGGAAACTCCTTGGACCTGGCTTTGGTGTGCTCGGTCCCTTGCTGCGTTGGGCAGTAGCAGGCGTACTGTCTAGGGGTAAGACACTCTGCTTTGGCACCCTGATCTCTTAAGCTATGATTAAGCACTGATACCCCAGTGTGAAAGGCGTCAGTATCCACCCCACTGTCTGCTGTGACTTGTAGTGCTGTTTTCATATTTTACCATTAAAGGCAACTTTTTTAAAGAATTTCGTGGAAGTGCGGCTGTCGAGTCTTTTCTCCAGTCTTTGCTTTGTGCATTGCCTGCACCCACACTTCTGAGAGGACACTGATTGCTGAGTGCACTTACCTGGAGCGGCAGTTTCCCTTTTCTCTACCTGCTCCCTTTTCTGCTGTGCGGGTGGCTCTGTGCGACCACCGTCTTTTCTTCCGAACTAGATGGGTCATCTGCATGAGGTTGATTCAGTGGCGGTCCGTCCATAGGGACGCACGCGCGCCGCCCCCCCTCCCGCAGTCACAAAAAAAAAACAGGCCCTTTAAGAACTTTTATTTGGCTAAAATGTCATTTTGACATTTTAACCGCAGTTCTGGCGGCCGTCTTGCAAATAACACACATTCATGCATAAATGCACGAATGTATGTTATTGTTGGTTGCCAGCTGCCTGGTCTATTCAAATAACCGGACATGGGTCGACGGTTACCCGAATAGCGGCAGCTGGTTGGCTGAGGGGAACTGCCTATCAAAGCCAGCGGCTCTTATAGGCTTTTCCAAGTCCGCCCTCCGGCTCTCGGAAGTCTATTCTCGGAGCGCAGACAGCCTGCGTTCCTTAAAAAAGACTGACGGCCGTTTCAGCCAATCAGGTTACCGGATTCTGGTTATCAGGAACCTGATTGGCTGAAGCGTCACCAAGCGGGACAAGACATCAAGGGAGGACATGGAAGCTTCAGGTAAGTTTATTTTACAGGGAAAGGGGCGACCATGGGCACAGAGAGCGGCAAAGGGGACAGAGAGCGGCAAAGGGTACAGCACAGTGACAACAATGGGGACAGAGGCGACAAAGGTCACAGCACAGTGACAACAATGGGTACAGAGGTGACAAAGGGCACAGCACAGTGACAACAATGGGCACAGTGACAACAATTAAAGGGCACAGCACAGTGACAACAATGGGCACAGTGGCAACAATTAAAGGGCACAGCACAGTGACATGCACAGTGGCAACAAAGGGCACAGTGGTGACAATTAGCACAGTGGCTGCATTTGATGGCATGGCACAGTGGTGACAATTGATGGCACAGTGACTGCGTTTGATGGGATGGCACAATGGTGACAATTGATGGCACAGTGACTGCATTTGATGGCATAGTGGCTGCGTTTGATGGCATGGCACAGTGGTGACAATTGATGGCACAGTGACTGCATTTGATGGCATGGCACAGTGGCTGCATTTGATGGCATGGCACAGTGGTGACAATTGATGGCACAGCGGCTGCGTTTAATGGCATGGCACAGTGGTGACAATTGATGGCACAGTGACTGCGTTTGATGGCATGGCACAGTGGTGACAATTGATGGCACAGTGACTGCGTTTGATGGCATGGCACAGTGGTGACAATTGATGGCACAGGGGCTGAGTTTAATGGCATGGCACAGTGGTGACAATTGATGGCACAGTGACTGCGTTGATAGGCACAGTGAGGCTGCATTTTTTTTTTTCATTTGCGCCCCCCCAAAAATTTTGAGCACCAGCTGCCACTGGGTTGATTCCATGTCGGGTCGAGGACCTCATCGTCTTCCACCCAGTCTTCACCACTGCCCTCCTTGTCGATTTGCACAATTGTGAAAGCAGCAGCAGTTGGGAACTGTGTTTCTTCATCATCCGAGACGTGCTGTGATGGTCCCCCCATGTACTCATCTTGAAACATAAGTGGTTGGGCATCGGTGCACTCAATCTCTTCCACTTCTGGGACAGGGCTAGGTGCATGGCCCTGGGAAAACATGCTAACAGAGTCATCAAAAAGCAGAAGAGACTGCTGCATGATTTGGGGCTCAGACTGCTTGGCTGATTTGCAAGGGGGTGAGGTGAAAGACTGATGGTCACTGGCTGCAGGTGCCAACTCCGATCTTTCAGCACAAGACTGTTTGGGAGACAATGTGAAGGAACTGGAGGCACTGTCAGCAACCCAAACTACTACCCCTTGTTCTGCTCTTGGCCTCAACATTCATAGAGCCGGATTAGGCCCCACCAAATACCGCTGCAGGCTCTGTCGCCTACTCTCCCTGCAACAGGAACTCCACCAGCAGCACCAAGACCGCGGCAACGTCCCTTATTTGACGTTCTACTCATATTTCTCAAATGTAGGATCTTGCCCTAAATGGGTGTTTTTTGAATACAACAATAGAGGAACACTAGCTAAGGTGTTTATCTCACACCTACAGATATGCAGGAAATGCACCAAAAAAATAAATATTTGCCCAAAATATATATATTTTTTTTAATAGCACAATAGAAAACAGAATGTAAAGTGTGTATCTCACACGTACAGATATGCAGGCAAGACTGCAAACACTGGAGGAAAAACTGTAAGATGTATTGTTTTGCCCTAAATGGGTGTTTTTGAATACAACAATAGAACAACACCTACAGGTATGGAGGAAACACTGAAGGAAATACTGCAAAATGTTTATTTTTTCCCTAAATGGTTGTTTTTTGAATAGCACAATATAAAAAAAGTATATAAAGGGTGTATCTCACAGTAACATATGCAGTGCTGCTGCAATTAGATTTGTGAAGTAGGACTGACTCCTATATATTTCTCTGCCTATAAGAACATCAGGAACCTTCACCCTAAATTATCTAATGCAGAGTATCTGACAGGAACATATGCAATGCAGCTGCAATTAGGTTTGTGAAGTAGGACTGACTCCTATATATTTATCTGCCTATAAAAACATCAGGAACCTTCACCCTAAATTATCTAATGCAGAGTATCTGACAGGAACATAAGCAATGCAGCTGCAATTAGGTTTGTGAAGTAGGACTGACTCCTATATATTTCTCTGCCTATAAGAACATCAGGAACCTTCACCCTAAATTATCTAATGAAGAGTATCTGACAGAAAAATATGCAGTGCAGCTGCAATTAGATTTGTGAAGTAGTACAGACTCCCATCTAATTCTCCCCTATAAGAACACCAGGAACCTTTCCCTACAGTAGCTAATGTTATGTAGATTGCTGAGTATTGTAATTAGATTTCTGAAGCAGCACAATCCTATCTGTCCCTGAGAAGAGCAGCAGCAGCAGCAGCAGCCTTCCCCTACCCTAGCTAAAGCAGAGTGATGAGCTGTGCTGTGTGCCTCTAGCTTATATAGAGGCTGGGTCACATGCTGCACTGGCCAATCACAGCCATACCATTAGTAGGCATGGCTGTGATGACTTCTAGGTCACACAAATAAAACAAATGCTGATTGGCTGCCTGCAGCGCGCCGTTACATACCCGAACACCGAACCCAAACCCGAACTTACAGCAAATTGTTCGGGTTCGGGTCCGGGTCAAAAAAAACTAAAGTCCGGTACAAACCCGAACTTTACAGTTCGGGTTCGCTCAACTCTAGTAAACAGTTTAATCTCTGTATTTGCAGATGATACTAAGCTAAGCAGGGCAATAACTTCTCCGCAAGATGTAGAAACCTTGAAAGAAGATCTGAACAAATAAATGGGGTGGGCAACTACAGTACAAAAGAGGTTTAATGTGGAAAAATAATGCATTTGAGTGTCAAAAATATGAATGCAATTTATTTAATGGGGAATCAAGGATGTAAAAGGACCTGGGGGTCCTAGTAGATGACAGACTCAGCAATGGCAAGCTGCTGCTAACAAAGCAAACAGAATATTGGCATGCATTAAAAAGGGATGTGTAAGGCAAAGTGAATTTGTGCTTCCCCAAGAAGTGTAGCAAAAAATAATTTTCTTTATGAAAATAAAGAAATACAGAAATAATGGTGGCAGGCACAGGGATGAAGAAGTTAATCACAGAACTCTAATCAGTACCTTATCAACCCAAACCAGCAATAGTATGGTGCAAGGGTCAAAATAATAAATAGTTGAGACAGAGAAAACTCTGTTAAGGTGCTGCAATCTTGTTGGATGCCGGAATATTCAGCAATCAGATAGAATGTAATAGATGGTGAAAGGTAGCGCAACCCACAACACTATAAAAACATATATGTATATAAAGAAATTAAGTTCATAACGATCAGTAGAAAGAAAATTGTCTCGTGATGCGTGCCTATAGCAAAATAGTTTATGTCTCAAAAAGTCCACAAAACAGAAGTGCTTTCTTATCCTCGGAGTGGAAATAGATGAACATCCATAAGTAAAAATAAACTTGGGCAAGTTGGCCCCTTACCAGAAAAGATGGACCTCTAATCCAGGTATAACACCGTGTTCAGTCCGTGTCCAGTGGACTGAACACAGTGTTATACCTGGATTATAGAGTTCGGACGCCCGGTTTATCCATCAACAGGAACCACAGCCATTGATCCCTTACTATATGCCTGTAAGACCTCTTTCATTAGAGGTCCATCTTTTCTGGTAAGGGGCCAACTTGCCCAAGTTTATTTTTACTTATGGATGTTCATCTATTTCCACTCAGGGGATGAGAAAGCACTGCTGCTATCAAATCCAGTGAATTTGTTTTGTGGACTTTTTGAGACATAAACTATTTTGCTATAGGCACTCATCACGAGACAAATTTCTTTCTACTGATCGTTATGAACTTCATTTCTTTATATACATATATGTTTTTATAGTGTTGTGGGTTGCGCTACCTTTCACCATCTATTACATTAAAAAGGGATGAACTCTGGTCCGGCCTCACCTGCAGTATGCTGTCCAGTTCTGGGCACCAGTCCTCAGGAAGGATGTACTGGAAATAGTGCGAATACAAAAAAGGGCAACAGAGCTAATAAAGGATCTGGAGGATATTAGTTATGAGGAAAGGTTGCGAGCACTATACTTATTCTCTCTGGAGAAGAGACGCTTGAGAGGGGATATGATTTAAATTTACAAATACCATACTGGTGACCCCACAAAAGGGATAAAACTTTTTTTGCAGAAAGGAGTTTTACTAAAACACGTGGCCACTCAATAAAATTAGAAGAAAAAAGGTTTAACCACAAACTACGTAGAGGGTTCTTTACTGTAAGAGTGACACGGACAACATACAGGGATATACAATGTAATACTGACTCATAATCACACACACAGGTTTGACTTGGGGGACCTGTGTCTTTTTTCAACCTCACCTACTATTTAACTATGTAACTATGCATTTCGATGTTATAGATTATATTTATATGTTCCTGTAAAGTGTATAAAAACTTACAAACTATTTTTGTATGATTGACATGTATGCCTCATTGTATATAGTTTTCAAATGGCCAAACTGTTATTTATTGTTTATTCTCATTGCTAAACAAACTGTAAAATATCAAGGTGCTGCTTTTTGGCACCAGAATAGCTAAAAAGGAGCTCCTGTAACTTCCATTTGAAGCCCAATTCACTTTTAGGTATGGCAAAACAAAAAAACATCTTAACCACTTAAGCCCCAGACCATTTGGCTGGTCCACTTTTTGCAATTCGGCACTGCGTCATTTTAACTGAAAATGTATGTCCTTTTTTTTCCCACAAATAGAGCTTTCTTTTGGTGGTATTTGATCACCTCTGCGTTTTTTATTTTTTGCGTTTTAAACAAAATTAGAGCGACAATTTAAAAAAAAATCAATATTTTTTACTTTTTGCTATAATAAATATCCCCCAAAAAATAAATAAAAAAACACATTTTGGTAAAAAAAAATGCGAAAAGTGTTTATTGATTGGTTTTGCGCAAAAGTTATAGTGTCTACAAAATAGGGGATAGTTTTATGTCATTTTTATTAATATTTTTTTTTTTTACTAGTAATGGCGGCGAACAGTGATTTTTATCATGACTGTGACATTATGGCAGACACATCAAACACTTTTGACACCATTTTGAGACCATGCTAAAAAAAAAAGGCACTGATTACTGTAAAAATGATTCTGACAGTTAAGGGGTTAACCTGTAGTAGGAGGCACTGAAGGGGTTAAGTGTATCCTAGGGAGTGATTCTAAATGTTAGAGTCTATGAGTGACACATCACTGATCACTGTTCCCGATGAGAGGGAGCAGACGATTAGTGACATGTCACTAGGAAGAACAGGGAGATGTTGGCCCAGATTCACAGAGAGTGGGCGCACATTTATGCCAGCATAGCGCACACACAGTACGCTACGCCGGCACAGCGCGGAGAGGAAAGCACTGCATTCAGCAAGCCATTGCTCACCAAGATGCGGCAGCGTAGTGTATTTTCGAAGGCGTATGCCAGCGTAAGTGGAAGTGGGCGTGATCCATGCAAATGAGGCGTGACCCCATGCAAATGATGGACCGAGCGCCAGACAAGTACGTATAACAAACTGCGCAAGAACCGCGCATGCTCACAACCATGTCGGACAACTGCCTTAGATACGCCGGATCACTGTGTACGCCGTTAACGTAACCTACGCCCAGCCAGACACACGTCCAACGCAAAATATGCTGGCTTGTGTTCCCAGGTGCAGACCTGAGCATGTCTGTTGCTGAGTTACACCTCCTTTATGGGGAATAACTTAACGCCGGACGTACAACTTATGCGCACCGCGCATAGCCTGCGTCGGGTGCACGTATGTTCGTGAATCGCCGTATTTACCTCATTTGCATGTTTGAATGGCTAATCAATGGGAGCGGCACCATGCACCCAGCCTAAATGTATGCCCCCCCTTACACCGGCATAAGCAAGTTACGTCGGCAGGGTGTAGCCTGGTTTTAGGCGTATCTCTGTTTGTGGGTCTGGCGCACAGATACGATGGCGCACATTTGCACTTACGCCGGCGTAACTTGTTATACGTCGGCATAAGTGCTCTGTGAACCCGGGCCGTTGTGTTTACACTGACATCTCTCCGTTCTTCAGCTCTGTGACCCAATCGTGGGATACTGGCGGACATCGAGTTTGCGGTCACGGAGCTTGCAACAGGGGCGCGAGCACTCCGCCGGCGGCGTACATGTGACCACATGGCAGCAAATTAAAGGGGACATACATTTACGCCCATTTGCCCAGCCATACCAGTCTGTTGACGTATACGTTTGTGCGGTGGTCCTTAAGCGGTTAACCTTGCTTTCCTCAATGGCAAAATTGTGCCGTTCGCATTTTTGGAAGGAAATTTAGTTCCTCTAGTCATAATGACCCGATAACTTTAATATTTCAAAGAACTTACCAAATAAAAGCATGCAGATAAAGACTTCCGACATGTGCTACATACTTGTTTCACATTAGAGATTGCATTTATGCTGTAGCATCAGTACGACAGCCAGAAAAGTACAATTTCCACAACCCAAGAACAAAAATGTAACATATTGAAGCTTGCCAGTCCTTAGATGTTGTGGCTGTATTTGTTTTCTTTTTGTTCAGCATTCTCTTCCTTTATTTCACCAGGTAGTCCTGCCAGTAACACATTTCCTGCCCTACGGTGACAAAGCACACTTAATGCACTGTATCTATGGAGGAGCAGTGCTTTCACCCTAGGACAAGATTACAAAACATTTCCCCCTCCCCACATCTCCAAAACATAGGGGGGATTAGCTGTCATTTTTTATCCCCCCATTTTTTTTACCTTATATTGCTTTTTTTAAATTGAATTTTATTGTTTGTTGCTTTTTTAGTGTGCTGATTATGGATTTAAATAGGACGATTGTTACTGAGGTCATTCTTTTAGGATTCTCCACCGATCTAAATATAAACATTGTTCTTTTTGTTCTATTTTTCATAATTTATTTTATAACGTTTATTGGAAATATTCTTATAATATGCATTATCATCTTCTACCATCAGTTACACACTCCAATGTATTTTTTCCTCTGTATCTTATCTTTTGTGGACTTGTGTATGTCCTCCACAGTTGTGCCCCGTCTCCTGGCTGACCTTTTCTCTGTTCGAAGGTCCATCTCCCTTGGTGCTTGTACCATCCAATTCTACATTGTTATTTTAATGGGAGGTTCTGAGTGTCTTCTCCTGGCCATCATGGCTTATGACCGATACATTGCCATCTGCCGCCCTCTTCATTATCCCATTATGATGAGATGGAGCGTTTGTTACAAGCTAGCAGCCTTTATATGGATAACTAGCTTTTTGGTATTTGTTTTCCCATCACTTATATTTGCTGTGCCCTTGTGCAACCCAAACCAGATCAACCATTTCCTGTGTGAAGTTCTGGCCATCATGACATTGTCATGCTACCACGTTTATTCAGATGAGCTTATGGTACTAGTTATATGTTTTGTTTGCATGCTCCTGCCCTTTGTTTTCATTCTAGGGACATATATATCTATCATTGCCTCTGTGTTAAAGATTCGCACAGCAAGAAGGGCAAAGGCTTTTTCCACGTGTACCTCCCACATTACTGTGGTGCTTTTATTTTACGGGTCAGCATTGGTAATGAACTTTGGTGCTACCTCACCGTATTCAAAAAGCCAAGGCAAATATATTTCCTTATTTTATCATGTCATTTGTCCGATGTTAAACCCTCTCATTTATAGCCTGAATAATACTGAAGTTAAGGATAAGCTGAGAAAACAAAATAGAGGATCTCTTGCTTCATATCTAGATATACCCCAGTTGAAGTCCAGTTAAGACGAAACTGGTCGGGTTTTTACTGGATCCTATCTGTTTCCACTGCGCAATTTGACTCCTTACATAGAATTTTGTTCCTTGATGTGGAGTATTGCTGTGAGTTGATGAATACGTTTTTATTTATGTGGATTATTTACACGCATGATTTCTGGTTTTCCTGTTTTGGAAATTTTTAAGTGTATTTTTGGATTTTTTAATAAAAACTTTTTACGCTATGAGGAGCCGTTTCCCCTCCTTTTTCCCTTTTTTATCTTCTCCCTGATTGAATCCTGTATGAGCATTATCCATTACAAGATATATATCATTGGAATTTTAGTTTTGGATATCCTTGGATCTCATCAAGAACCTGTCTAAGTTGCCTGTACAAGGATATACATTCGAGATAGAGACCAGGGAGGGCAGTCGGCCCACACACGCCTTGAGGACCCCCCACCGTATGGTGAGTTGTGGGTCTACTTCAGCTGGTAAGCGTATTTAATCTACCCTTACTTCAAACGATAAATTTCCTGGAGATGTGCTGATATTTGCCAGAGGGAATAGCATTCCACTATCTACCTAGGAGAATACATATACAATTCCTATGTGTTTGAATGGGACTACAGAGGGGATAACATTCTCCTATCCACCCATGAGATTATAAGCATTATTCCTTGGTGTTGGATTTGGACTTTTTACTTCTACCCATATGGTTGCATCGATTTGTTGTTTTTTCACCTTGTGTTTACACAGTCATGGTATTTGGAACATACACCTTTTGATATTGATTTATCACTACATATATGTTGTGGACTGTATAACCATTCCCTCAATAATTTATATATTTACTTCACGATTTATATAAGGTTTTTGAGTTATATTCATTACGGACCAGATGTGATATCTAGGCCCAATTTAGGATTACGTTCACATATCTTTTGGGCATCCTACCCAGGGGGACCTCAGTCTTTTGGTGCTGCACTTTTTCTACAGATATTAAATGATGAAATATTAATGCTCCTCACTATTATATAGAGACGCACCAATACCATTTTTTACGAGTAGCAATGCTTTTTTTTTGTTTTTTTGCACGTCAATGCCAATTACTGATACCTACCGCAACCTTATTGTTTACACTTCAGCTGGTAGCAATTGTACAAAGCATTGAAACGTTATTTACAAATGATTTATTTTTTTGCTTGCGCTTTTTTCAATGTGAAACGCCGATCTGGCCCAAGACATTGTGCTGCCTGAGTCCAAGAATGAAATTCTGCCCCCCCCCCCCCAAATAACCATGCCCACCAAAAGGCCCCTATAGCCATTATTTTATATCATGATAATTAAAATGAAAATATAATTTATCAGGAAGTCAGATTTACATGCAACAGCACCTTGTCTATATGCATAGTTATATGACATACCATTATGTTCAATTCCAAGGAGTGGGCTAGAGCAGTATAGGGGTGGGCTAGGGCAGTATATGGCTAGGGTAGTATAGGGGCAGGATAGGGTATTATATAGACAGACTAGGGTACTATATAGACAGACTAGGCTAGTAAATGGACAGGCTAGGGTAGTAATTGGATAGGCTAGGGTAGTAATTGGATAGGCTAGGGTAGTAAATTGACAGGCTAGGGTAGTAAATGGACAGGCTAGGGTAGTAAATTGACAGGCCAGGGCAGGGGCGGACTGACAACGTATGGGCCCCCTGAGCAGTGGATGTGGCCAAATTTTGTTAACAGACAGGAGGGGCTCATGGGTCATAGTTAAACAAAACCCATGCTTGACTGTACCTATAAAATGTGCTTTGATTGCTGTACCAAAAGCAAGCGTCCCACAGAGACATTTAAATCAGTAGAAAAAAAAGAGACTTTTCCATTATATATGATTTTCTGCACACTGAAAATAGACACATAGCTAACATTTTATCTGAGCCTCATTAAAATAGTCAGGGAGTGTTTAGCAACCAGCAACTGTTGAGACAATGAACACTTTGGAGAGTAGTCTGTAATGTACAGTATAGTGTATATCAGTCCACAAATTTTCCGAGTGGATAATGAGGGCTGGCGAGGAGCTGGACTGCCTGGTAGTGGGGGGCGAGCACTGCCAGTGATCAGGACCCGAGTGACTGGAGATAGAGGAGAGCTGTGGAATCACCGAGCGGTAAAACCCGCTGTAACAGCATTACATTAAAATTGTCTCTGCTCTGCTCACTGATCCCACACAGCCCCACCTTCTCCTAACCCCACGCCTGTACTAGACAGAATACATCCCAGCATTGGACCCAAGTTCTGTCTATCACAGGCGCAGGGTTAGGAGGAAACAGGGCTGTGTGCGATCAGTGAGCAGAACGGAGACAATTTCAATGTAATGCGTTACAGGGTGTTTTAATGCTCAATGTTCCCGCGGCTCTCCTCTAAATCCGGCCACCCATCCCACTTCCTCCACCCTGGCAAGGTTGTAATGGGGGCAATGTAAGGCTGCAATGGGGCCAATGTAAGGCTGCAATGGGGGCCAATATAAGGCTTCAATGGGGTCCAATGTAAGGCTGAAATGGGGGCTAATGTAAGGTTGCAATGGAGGCCAATGTGAGGCTGCAATAGGGCCAATGTAAGGCTGAAATGGGGGAACCGTGAGGCTGCAATAGTGGGCCCGGTGAGGCTGCAATTTTGGGCACGTGAGCCTGCAATATTAGGCATGGTGAGGCCGCAATTCTGGGCATGGTGAGGCCGCAATGTGGGACACGGTGAGGCCGCAATATGGGGCACGGTGAGGCTGCAATGTGGGACACGGTGAGGCTGTAATGATGGGCACAGGTCATGCTGCATTGATGGGCAGAGGTGAGCCTGCATTGATGGGCACTGGTGAGGCTGTGCTGAGGGTAACTGATAAAGATGTTGTTAATATTTATTTGTGTAACTTAATTCTGCATAAAACATTTAATTGTCATTTCATGAGATCATTTATAATGGCATGATTCGGGCGGGGAAGGGTAAGGGTTGGGTGGGGCAACTGGTGGTGATAAACCCTTGAGACCTGGCTAGTAGCTCAGGACTTGAAATTTTGAGCTCTGGTATATATAATGCAGAAGTGTGTAAGAATGCAAGGGTCAGGAGTATATAACGCACAGGGTTCTGCAGTCAGTGTTGGGTTTAGGAGTACATACACCACAAAGCAGGGTCTGGAGTATATAATGCATGGTCGAGGTCAGGAGTAGACAACAAAAGACTGCAGGAGTGAGGGTAGTGTAATACACAGTGTAGGTGTCAGGAGAGTACAAAATGCTCCCCTCAAGCAATACTCTTCCCCGCTTTACCCTTTCAGCAAAAGTCACCAATCCCTTCCCTTCAAAAAACAGCACTATTCTGCACTCTCACCCCTCCCAGCACAAATTCTCTCCCCCTCAATCCCCTTCCCAACACAAACCCTGGCACATATCCTCTCCCTCATCCCCCTGAGCACAAATCTTCCTTCTCCCCAATCTTCCATCCCAGCTCAACCCCCTCCCCCAAATTACTCCTCCCGGCAAAAATTTCCCTGGTGTAACACTGTAACCCCCACCAACGCTGTATCCTGGCCTAGGCCAACAAGGCCAAGACCTATGGCAGCACTTTTCAGGGGGGCAGCAGGGAAAAAGTCCCCACTTGCTTGCGCTACACTGTTAGTGTGCTTCTAATTGTTACTGTCCTATCATCCTTGACCACAAACATTCCTCACTGTGCTATATGTTTTCTGCTGCACCATTGGCATGGTTATATCTTCTTTGTCCTCCATAAAATTATCAGAAATGTATCAAAAAGTATAGACCGTGCACCCTAAGTCACGCCATACGATTTGCTGCCGCAAGGCGCTCCTGGGACATGTAGTCTACACTGAGGCGTGTGCCCAGTGTTGACTGTGCCTGTCATACTATGACACCCCTGAGCCTCCGCAGTTCATTCACAAAGCAGGAAGTGGCGGAAAAGGTGCTTGCTGTCAGTTTAGGAGAGGCTGCAGCTTGTGGGCCAGTAAAGGCGGTTCAGGCCATGTGATGGACGCATGTTGCTGAGCTGGGGGAGGAGCCTAGCCATGGCCCGGTCTGAGCAGATGGAGGAGGCTCTGGGTGGACAGGCTGGAGTTAACGGCGTGAGAGGCCAGGACATGTTCCAGAGGGGATAGCCCACAACACTCCCATAGCACTTCAAGACACCGTTTTTTCGGCCCGAGATGACAGTGGCTGTATGTCGGCGGAGGGACGGAAGCCCTTAGCATAGAGGAGAGCACAGAACAGCACACCTGGAGGATCCCTTCCCACCCCCCCCTCGTCTCAGGACTCAGATGGAAATGTGCTGGAAGAGAGGTGAGCAAACAAGACAAATGGACTGTTAGCAGCTAGCGCTGCACTTGTATATGCTCCACATGTGATCTGCCTATGCTCTGGTGACTACTGGTTTATCAGCCCCGGGGGAAGATTTTGAAAGACTCTGTGATACAACTGTGATAGATTTTGATGCACCTGAAATTGCTGGTAAAATAAATCTGTGTGGCTGGAGGAATAGCAGAAAAAATAAGTAGAGCAGTCAGAGTAATTTAAGAGCATGAGAAGCATTGCTAGAGACTGTGAAACCCTGCTGATTGTGAAAACACTACACCTGTATTCCCCTGTAATCCCCTACCTGCTTCAGTGCGACCCCATAATATTGAAACAGGGTCGGGGGCCACCTTGTTTACTGGAGGAGGGCATAAATTCTAAACATATAATGAATGAATGAATGAAAACTTATATAGCGCAGCACATGCAAACTTAATCGCCTCTGGGCGCTTGTTGTTCCTGTCTCCTTTGGTATCAAAAGAGATGAGTCTTGATCTTTCTCCTGAACGCTAAATGATTCTCCTCCAACCGAATACTGGTTGGTAAAGCGTTCCATAGTCTGGGACCTTGGACTGCGAATCTTCTTTCTCCCTTGGACTTGTAGTTGGCTTTCGGTATCTGTAGCAGATTTTGATTGGTGGATCGCAGAACGCGATTGGGGTTATGAGCTTTTATTTCTTCGCATAGATAATGGGGAGCATTCCCATGGATACATCTATGCGTTAGACAGAGTGCTTTAAAAGTGACCCTGTCTTGTACTGGCAACCAGTGAAGTGCTCTCAGTGAAGGTGAGATTGATTCTCAAGGTTTTTTTTCCAGTCACAAGTCTGGCGGCCGTATTTTGAAAGACTTGTAGACGAGCGATTTGGTACTTGGGGAGTCCGAGGTAAAGGGCATTTGCATAGTCCAATCTGGAGTTTACAATTGCTCCCACCACAACCGCCAAGTCTTCCTTGGGAATAAAAGGAGTAAGCCTACGTAGTAGGCGCAGCAGATGGTGAGATCCGCTGACTACTGACCCTATTTGTGCGTCCATTGTCATGTAGGAGTCAAAGATAACCCCAAGACTTTTGACTTTGTCGCTAGGGGTGATGATTTTGCCCAGAATGCGCGGGGGGGTCCAGGTTGTTGCAGGTTGATTCATACGCTTGGCATGAAACAGGAGAAGTTCTGTTTTCGCTCCATTGAGTTTAAGATAACTCTTTGTCATCCAGTCCTCTATCAAAGAGAGGCATGTCTCTAGATTGAGGTGATGATCCTTTTTCTTGCAAATGCGGAAATACAGTTGCGTGTCGTCTGCATATGAGTGGTAAAGCAGTTTTTGGCTGCTAATAATCTCAAAAAGAGGGCGAAGATAGATGTTGAATAACACCGGCGACAAAGGGGATCCTTGAGGGACTCCGCACGATAATGTGCATTTTGCAGAAGTGAAGGGTCCCAGCTTCACTATTTGCGAACGGTTTTCCAAAAAAGAGGAGAACCAAGATAAATCGCCTTCTGCGACTCTGGCTACTTCAGATAGCCGAGTCAATAAGAGCTTGTGGTCTACTGTGTCGAAGGCTGCACTAAGGTCCAACAGAACCAGAAGACAAGATTCTCCTTCGTCTGCGGCCTCGAGAGCGTTGTCCCATATTTTAAGCAATGCGGTTTCCGTCCCGTGTCCAGGACGGAATCCCGATTAAAATGGGTCAAGTAGCTTGTGGGTATCTAGATGCTGTTGCAGCTGTTGTACCACTACTTTTTCCATTACCTTTGAGAGTACATTTAGGCCTGTTATTGGACGACGGTGGAGTGGGTCCTTGGGGTCCAGGTTGGGTTTCTTCAAAATGGGTCGAATTATACCCTCCTTGAATTGGGAGGGCACTATTCCCTCCCTGAAAGATTGGTTGATAAGCTGCGTGATAGAAGGTGCCAGGATGTCGGCGCATTCCTTTAGCAGTTTAGTGGGGATGATATAATTCGGCGCGGTGCTGTTACGCAAAGTACCGATGATATTATTAGTGTCTTTGATAGAGATAGGTTCCAGCGTGAACTTACCTGGTTGTGATGAATTACTGCAGGTGTTGTGTATATAATTACAGGGAGGCTTGAGGGGAGAATTACTTTGCCGAATGTGTTGTCGGATCTTCTCGATTTTATTAATGAAGTAATCCGACAATTCATTGCAAAATTCTTGTCCGAATTGGGGGCTTCAAGACATCCTGGATTCATGGTCTGAGTGACCAGCTTGAAGAGTTCGCGTGGGCGATTAAGGGCGCTGTTAATAGCCTTAGAAAAATAGTTTTTCTTGGCTTTGAAGATTTCTTTATGGTATTTTCTTGTTGTTGCTTTGTAGACGCTGAGGTTCTCATCTGAAGAGCTTCTTTTCCAGGCGGCTTCCGCCCTTCTGCGCTCTTGCTTCAGTAACGCCAGTTGGTCATTGAACCAGCTAGAGTTATTTTTCCGGATGCGGGTTTTGCGTTTCGGCGCTATTAAGTCGGCTGACTGTAATAGGGCTGTATTTATGGTATCCAGTGTTTCTTCAGCCGTTTGGTTCGGCTGAATTGTAATTATTTTCTTCCTTAACGTGGTTTTGAAGAAGTTCCGAATGGAGCTTCTTCTGACATCTAGTCCAGTGTGCTGTCACTGGATTTGAAGTTTTAGTTAAGGGAGGGAAATCGGAAATAATGAATTTAATTGCATGGTGATCTGTCCATGGCAACGGTTCATTTTCCAAGATTTCTATTTCCAGATCTTGTCTGAAAATGAGATCGAGTGTGTGACCTGAAGCATGTGTGGGGCCACATACTACTTGTTGTAGCCCTAATCCTTCAAGGTGATCGATGCAGGCGTCGGCAATAGGGTCTTTCGGGGAGTTAGCCCAGAGGTTGAAGTCCCCGAGCAGCAAAAGATGTTTGCTGTTAAGGGTATAGGTGGAGATAAAGTCTGTCAATGATGGTAGAAGCTGCGATTTTGGGCCAGGTGGCCTATAGCAGAGTAGAATCCGGACGGTCTCCTGGGAGTTTGCTTGGAGTTGCAGAGTAAGGGTTTCCATGAATGGAAGAGGGTTTTGAAGGACTGGTTTAGTGATCGCAAGACAAGTCTTATGGATCACTGCCAGTCCTCCTCCTCTTTGCCCTATTCTGTTTTCAGTTATAATACGATAGTTTTCTGGCACCAGTTCTCCTAGAATGGTGTTACAGTCGGCTGTGAGCCAGCTCTCTGTAATAAAGAGGCAGTCTAAATCGTATTGTAGAATGAAATCATGGATTTCCAGTCGGTGTTTTACTGCCGACTTTGTGTTAATCAAAGCACATGATATATGCTTAGGCTGGGGTAAACGGCTGAGATTTTTGATAGTCGATCGTCGATCGATTCTCAAAAGTCGCTCAGTTCTTAGGGCTTTTTTGGTGATGGCTGGTAGAATTGCGGCAAATTGCCTCAGATCCCGAATAGTTTCTGCAGAATATTGCAGATTAACCATAGTCGCCAAACACCAGGGGGAGAAGGGGGGGGATTTTCAAGGATTAACTTAATCCTTGATCCTGGCTTGGTCCAGAGGAAGGCAAAAAAAACCCTGTCCGTGCTATGCCAATATGCTAGGACAGGGAAAAAAATTCCTTCCTGACCCCTTGAGAGGCGATCGGGCGAACCCTGGATCAAGTTTAAATAGTATTGAGGAAGGGGGGAATGGGGCTTGGGTGTTGCAAGATGGCTACCACTCCGGCTGCAAGAGCCAGGGTGGTGACCTCAAGGGGGGGGGGGATTGCCAACTGGTAGTTATTGAGTCAGGAGAGGGTGGTAGGTGACCCAATTACACGGGGGTAGCAAGCTGGTATCTGGAGGGGAGGTGCGGGGGGCTACTCGGTCGTGACAGTGAAAGGGGGGGGGGGGTGGGGGGGGCCCTACCTATCTACATCCCGTGGGCCACACGTCCTACTCCTAGGAAGCGTGCGCCGGAAGCTACCAGGATGCAGTTCTAGCCCTAGGGAAGAGGGGGGTCCTGCTGGTGTCAAGGGGGGGGATAGATGTGCGGCTGGCGGGTCGCAGCAGTGAAGGGGGGGTGGAGGGGGGCCCTACCTATCTACATCCCGTGGGCCACACGTCCTACTCCTAGGAAGCGTGCGCCGGAAGCTACCGGGATGCAGTTCTAGCCCTAGGAAAAGTAGGGGGTCCTGCTGGTGTCCAGGGGGGATTGCTGTGTAGCTGGCAGGTGGATGATGTATCAGGGGGGGGCCGCAAGACGGGGAAATACCGAGTCACTGTGGGGGGCTATGCGGCTGGATTCCGTGAGGGGGCAGCTCAGGGGGTGGCTGATGGTGGCTGGGGGGTTCTGCAGGTGTCCGGGGGGTTTGTGGTGGTTCTATCCGGTGAATGGAGCGGCGCGCCGCTAGGCCGCGGGTAAAGCCGGGGCCTTTCCTGAATGCTGCGGCCGCGAATGGTTCCAGGGATGGCGTGAAGGCCTCCGCCGCGGCTTATCCTGAAAAGGACGGCCGCCAACGGAGCTCGGGGAGGTGGGAGAGCCCTATAGATTAGGGGCTTACCTTTCTGAGGGCAGAGAGCGGCGGATCCAAGGGGACCAGGGAGAAAACCGGGGAGATAGGTGGGAGACGCCAGGGGAGAGCGAGAGGAGCGTGAGGTGCAGCTCTGGATGTCAGGAGCTGTCAGGTGCTGCATCCAAACACATCTTCTATAGGGTAAAAATTTGGGATTACCCCTCACTATCCTTACCCCCTCCAACTTTTTCCATGTGACTGCAATTAGTAAAAAGCTGAAATAGAACTGCATATCTGAACGTTGTCAAATACCCGGCCTAGGAAAAGCAGCAAATAACCTGGAGTGGGGGTGGACAAAACTCAGACCCTATAAAAAATAATCGTAAACTTAGAAATAGATCCCATCTCTTTGAAAGTAGGATGCCAACAATCACTCCATGACAACAGTTAATGTTCTAACGTATAATGTGCGAGGGCTGAAAACACCAACAAAAAGGCATAACATTTCGAAATAGATTGGGGCATCATGGGGCCGGAGTAGTTTTCTTATAAGAGACACACCTGTCCCATGAAACAAATGTGTGGCTATAGGGGTAGACTACCAATGTTAAAGGTATGTGGTCTGGTAAATTTCAGGAAGAAAGGCCACATGCTCTTGGCCCTCTTTTTTCCTGGCCACTCAGATTGCATGCCTGCATGAGGGTCTGGTTTGAATTTTTGGAGGAAACACACAAAGTTATTCTCTTTGTCTGTATACTGACCTCTTAAAAAAGGTAAAAATGGCATGGGGTTCCCCTTACATTTTCAACCATGCGCTTATTCAGGCTTGCAGCTTTGGTGGCCAGGAAAGACAGTGTAGTGAGTGTGCACCCACAGGTTAAAAGCCAGCAGGTACAAATACTGTAGCTGCTGACTTTTAATAAATGGACATTTACCTGTCCATGGTGCCATCAATGTCGGCAGCTGAAGCCGAGGAATCTCTTGTCTCTGGGCTGCCCCCGCCGCCATCCTCGCTGAGGGAATCAGGAAGTGAAGTGTTGCTGCTTCACTGTCCGGTTCCCTACTGCGCATGCGCGAGTCGCGCATCACGTCCTAACTGGTCCCCGTTGTCTCCTGAGACCAGTATGTTTGAAGATAAACACCAAATAAAAAATATATATAATCCAATGGTACATGAAAAACTTGAGCCTTTTATTTAACAAAAAGAGGCCCTAGTAATATGGTACAATCACACTTGATGATAAACTGTGTGAAATCGTGGCATGCCATGGGTGCCAGGACAATACAACTCTTATGTGCATGCTCTTAAAGGAACACTTAAGGTTAGTTGTTTATTAGTTCAATTGATTGCTGTAAGCTAGAGCATTTAAATATCACTTACCTCGTTTTTCCTTTTGACCTTCAAAATACAGTAATCCAGGTTTGAAAATGCCATTTCCTGTCTCTCCTCTTCTTGCTTTCCATCAGCACCTCAGACGTTTTGCATGGTGGAAAGCAGAATGTGCTCACCCCCTCCCTATGACTACAGTCAGGCCCGGACTGGCCATACAACATACCGGGCAAATGCCCAGTGGGCTGCCTTCCTTCCCTTATTTCTGAGGTGAATAAAACAGCTCGATTTCAACAGGTATCAAACTAGTTATAGTTATAGCGACAATTTTGAAAAAAAGTCAATATTTTTTACTTGTTACTATAATAAATAGCCCATTTTTTTTAAAATAAAATAAAAAAAATTCTCAGTTTAGGCCGATATGTATTATTCTACAAATTTTTGGTAAAAAAAAAAAAAATCGCAATAAGCGACTGGTTTGCGCAAAAGTTATAGCGCATACAAAATAGGGGACAGAATTATTATTAATTTTTATAATTTTTTTTTTACTAGTAATGGCGGCGATCTGCGATTTTTATTGGGACTGCGACGTTATGGTGGACACATCGGACACTTTTGACACATTTTTGGCGCCATTCACATTTATACTGCGATCAGTGCTATAAAAATGCACCGATTACTGTATAAATGTGACTGGCAGTGAAGGGGTTAACACTAGGGGGGCATGGAAGGGGTTAAATGTATTCTGGGTGTGTTCTAACTGTGTGGGGGAGGGGGACTGACTGGGGGAGGTGACCGATGCTGTGTCCCTATGTACAAGAGACACAGATCGGTCACCTCACTCCCTGACAGGACATGGATCTCTGTGTTTACACACAGAGATCCATGTCTTGTCCCTGTAGCCGCCGATTGCGAGTGCCTGGCGGACATCGCGGCCGCCGGGCACGCGCATCGGCATCTCTGGAATGCAGCGGGCACGCGCGCGCCGCCGGTGGCCACGCGCCACCTGCGGCGCTCGCGCGCCCTCTAGTGGCGCTCGCGCGCCCTCTAGTGGCCATTAGAAGCACAGGGCGCATATATGCGCCCTGTCAGAGATTCAGGACAGCCCGACGGCCGCATATATTCGTACGGCCGTCGGGAAGTGGTTAAGTTACAGTATATCATCTAAAGCCAACCAATCAAAATGTATGAGTACAAAAAAATAAGGTTAAGACAGTCATATATGGATTAACATTTGGCTGATTCATCAGAGACTGGGTAACTTTTGATCTATGCATAGGCAGGCTGATTGTACCCAAGTCAATCCATCAATCGACTTGGGTACAACCAGCCTGTTGGATTTTTCTACATATGGTTAATGCCAGTGGCCTTAGTCGCTAGCAGTAACCAATGTATTCTGCCGGTCGGGAATGCTCCTCGCACCCCCCCACTAGCAGAACAAAATACTGCAGAGAGAGGCATGGGGGGGATAGGGTGGATTGAGATTTTTTCTTTTTTTTTTACCACCACTGTAAAAAAATAATATGTATCATCTATGGCCACCTTTAGGCGACAGCAACGCAATGACAAGGGCGAGCGTAGCGTTCTCAAATACGTTAACTAGTTTTCCTGCTACTGAGTTGGTCTACCTTTTCTGGAAAACCAGCTGAATGCTTATTATTTGCCAAGTCCCCTAGAATATCCAACACAGGAAAAACGGGATGATGCTAACTGTAATAAAAAAAATAAAAAAAATAATGGTAACACCCATCTTAGTTGTCATTGACATCTTTCATAGTTTTATTGAAGTCTCAGACAAGGCAACATTTTTGTCAGACTTAGTTCATACAAAGCAACATACTCTTGAAAATAATTGAATTGAATTAGAATCCCATGTTGGTAATTATGATGCAGAATGTATTTTTGATGTGTAATAATTGCACACTGGAGCTTGAGCATTATGAATAAATTCTAGGAATTTTTTTGAAGGTTTACAGATTCTAGTGGGAGAGTTTATGCACAGGTATTGTCTGCTTCAACCTATTTTGTGTTCTGTTATATATTTAGTAATTATGTTCATCTGATTGTTTTTTGTATCACTTTTATATAATTGATCATTTTCTGATATATCAATATCCCCCCCCCCAAAAAAAAGCAACATTTTCCATTGATAAAAAAATATATAAAAAATCACTTATTTTTGCCTAACAGAAAAAAATATATATATTTAGTAATTATATAGAACATGGTAGCTGTTTTTTTTTTTTTTTTTTTTAAAGTAAGTATGTCATTTGCATTTTATTGGTTTTGAAATGTTTCTAATACCCACAAAACATTCTCATGTATAAACCAGCTGTATATGGACTTGAATCCTGTATTTCAAATGAATACCTATTTTAGTTACATTGGGCCCATAATACTGCAAAAAATACATACACACATTTAATAGCAAGGTTATGTATTAAAATACCAACAAAAGCTTTCACCTATTTTTGTAAAAGGACTCTCCAAAAAAAATGGTAATTTTTGTAATTAAGAGGTTTGATGTTTCTGTTATAATCATGGCAAACTATTGATAGATGCTACTATAAGAGAAAGTAGGTGAAACAATTCTATCTGGTTTCTTGTAAAAAATTACTCAACAGAATGTAAGTTGTGCAATAATAACCTCATAATTTTAATGCTGTGTTCTGTGTTATCAAAAATTATTTTGTATTTGGAAGTAAAAAATAAATAAAATACTGATAGATCTTAATATTTCAGAATTTCTTTTAAATAAAATCCAGATTATTAGAGAAATAATGTTTAAAATCAACTGCATGTGACTTTATTCTGTTGTTGTTTTTATTCCATTTATAATTTTAAAGTGAAGACCCAATACTAAAATTGTTTAAAGTGTTCCCCTGCATTAAGGTAAAAAATATCCCAGAATTTGTATCACCCTGGTCCCTTTAATATTTATTGATCCAGCACTGTGCCCATCTGCAGCAGCACTTTCTCTAAATTCACAGGCCAAAGGTAGCAGTGGGAACCATTGTAGTGGTGGGGTGGGGTGGGGTGGGGCTGAGCCTCATTGTGTGTGTCCATGGATGCACACTGCCTGACTCAGCAATAAACCCATAAGAAGTGGCTTTCTATAGTGGCACACCAAAAAAGGAGGAGCTAGGAACCCAGAAGAGGAGATTTCAGGCTGCTCTGTGCAATGCTATTGTACAGAGCAGGTAAGTATAAACCTCTTTGTTATTTTAATTTAAAAAAAATATATTCTACAAATACTTTAAATACTTTAAACGCTTCTCTTTTTGTCTTGTAAATGTTGCTGTAGCTCTAAAGAGGACAAATAGAGAGAGTGAATCTCCCTAACGGGGGCACAGAAATAAAAACTGACAAGCATTCAAATTTCTAATCCCTCTCCACTCTATTCTAAACTAAAAAAAAAGTTTTGCCTTTAGTTATACTTTAAGGGCCCTTTCACACGGGGCGGATCAGTAATCAGTAATTGCTCCGTTGATCTCCGCTGAGTCGGCGGATGACAGGGCAGTCCCCGCACACTGTGCAGGGACCGCCCTGTCTTTTCTCCGCTCTCCCCTATGGGGGGATCGAATGAACACGGACCGTCTGTCCGTGTTCATCCGATCCGATCCACAGACGGATGGAAAAGTAGGTTTTTCCTCCGTCACACTTTGGCTTTGGAGGATCGGAAAGGGGCCGGTGGCAGCGGGCATGTCACCGCTGACAACCGTGGCTCCATAGAGGAGCACGGAGCGTCCGTTCAGGTCTGCCTAAAAAAATGGCAGGTGGACCTGGACGTTCCGCCCGTGTAAAAGAGCCCATAGGCCTCGTACACACGATCGGACATATCCGATGAAAACGGTCCGCGGACCATTTCCATCGGATATGTCCGATCGGGAGTTTGATCCGATGGCGTGTACACACCATCGGATCAAATTCCCCGCCGCCGGACGGCGCGGTGACGCGGCGGTGACGTTGACGCCGCCACGTCACCGCCACGTCACCGCACCAGGAAGTTAAACACTTCCGCGCATGCACCGAATCCATTCGGCGGCGGCGCGGCGGCGGTGGGGGACGACATGTCTGCTGGTAAGTGTACTAACCAGCAGACATGTCGGGCGGACAGATTCCCACCGGATAGATTTCAAAGCATGCTTTGAAATCTGTCGGGTGGAGAAATCTGACCGCTAGCCCATACACACGAGCGGAGATGTCTGCTGAAACGGTCCATCGGACCGCTTTCAGCGGACATATCCCCTCGTGTGTACGAGGCCTTAGACTTCAATTTTGGCATAACCTCAGTTCCAAAAATAAGCTGGAATACTGTGTAAAATCTACAGAAAAACTGAATAAAATGATTTGCAAATATTATAAACCCATACTTTATTCACAATACAAAATAGAAAACATATCAAATGTTTAAACTGAGAGATGTACCATTTTAAACCAAAAAAAGAAATAAGGTCATTTTAAAATTGATGGCAGCAACACATCTCAAATAGTTGGGACAGGGCAACAAAAAGTGGTACTAACAAGGAAGAGCTGGAAGAATATTTTGCAAATAATTAGGTTAATTGGCAACAGGTCAGGTCAGTAAGGCCTCACACTATCAAATCTGTCTGTTCAAATCGGTCGGACCAACCGATTTGAACAGATCTGTCTGCTGGCATTTTGGTTTGCTTGCGTGTACACACGAGCAAACCAAAATCCCCGCCAGCAGACAGCACGCTGACGTGTCGGTGACGTGGCGGTGACGTTGACAAAGCCACGTCACCGCACCAGGAAGTAAAACATTTCCGTGCATGCGTCAAAATCATTTGGCGCGTGTGCGAGAAGACATGTCTGCTGGTTAGCATACTAACCAGCAGACAAGTCGGGCGGACGGGTTCCCAGCCGACAGATTTCTGTTTGCCCGTACACACGATCGAATCTGTCTGCTGAAACGGTATAGCAGACCGTTTCCAGCAGACAGATTTGATCGTGTGTACGAGGCCTAACACAATTGGTTATAAAAAGAGCATTTTAGAGGGCCAGGAGTGTCTCAGAAATTAAGATGGGCAGAAGTTCAACAATCTGTGAAAAGTTAACAATTTGTAAAATTGCAAAGGCTTTAACCACTTACTTACTGGGCACATACTGTATACCCCCTTCCTGACCAGGCAAAATTTCAGCTTTCGGTATTGTCACAGTTTAAAGGAAAATTGTGCGGTCATGCGATGTGGCTCCAAAACAAAATTGACGTTCTTTTTTTCCCACAACTATAGATTTATTTTGGTGGTATTTGATCACCTCTGTGGTTTCTATTTTTTTTGCGCAAAAAAATAGCGTCAATAGGGTCAATTTTTGCTATAATAAATATCCCATTTTTTTTTTTTAAAAAAGCATTTTTTTTTTATCAGTTTAGGATGATACGTATTCTTCTACATATTTTTAGTGAAAAAATTTTTGCAATAAGCGTATATTGATTGGTTTGCACAACATTGGCTACAAAATAGGGGGTAGAATTTTGAAATGTTTTCATTATTGTTTTTTTACTAGTATTGGCGGTCATCTGCGATTTTTGTCAGGACTGCGATATTATGGTGGACACATCGGACACTTTTGACACATTTTTGGGACCATTCACATTTATACAGCAAACAGTGCTATAAATATGCATTGATTACAGTATAAATGTGACTGACAGGGAAGGTGTTAACACTAGGGGGGCGAGGAAGGGGTTAAATGTGCTCCCTGGGAGTGATTCTTACTGTGAGGGGACTGACTGGGGGAGGTGAGCGATCTGTGTCCCTATGTAAAAGGGACTCAGCATCAGTCTCCTTTCCCTGACAGGACATGGATCTCTGTTTACACACAGAGATCCACATCCTTGGCTGTGTAACGGTGTTTGCGGGTACCTGGTGGACATCGTGGCCACCAGGCACGCGCATTGTCATCTCAGTGACGTGCCGGGCAGTGCTTGCGCGCCCCCCAGTGGCCAGAGGAGTGAGGCAGTAAAAATACAGCCTCCTGGACCTGTTGAGCCACCTTGTGGCCATTATTTGACAAAGGCCTGGGACTCAAGAAGTTAAATATATAGTCATCTATAGTACATAATATCATCAAAATATTACAAGAATCTGGAGAAATCTCTGTGCAAGGGACAAGGCCAAAATGCAATATTGGGTGCCTGTGATCTCCTGGCCCTCAGAAGGCACTGCATTCAAAACAGACATGATTCAGTGATGTACTGCATGGATGCATGGATGCAGGAATACTTTAAAAGAAAATCACTGTGTTTGAACATAGTTTGCTCACTGTGCGATCCAGGTAAATGTCTATCATGCAAAGAAGAAGCCATATCTAAACATATTTCCAAAAATGCTGCCATCTTCTCTGGGCCAAAGCCCAGAATGGTCTGTTACAAAGTGGAAAACTGTTCCGTTGTCAGATGAATTGAAATTTTACATTCTTTTTGTAAACCCTGGGTGCCCTGTCCTCCGACCTGAAGAAGAGAGGGACGTTCTGTCTTGTCATCAGCACTCAGTTCAAAAGACTGCATCTCTGGTGGTATGGGGGTGCATTAGTGGTTATGGAATGGGCAGCTTGCACATATGGAAAGGCACCATTGATGCTGAAAAAATATGTCCAGATTTTAGAGAAGTGTATTCTGCCATCCAGACAATGGCCCAGATTCACAGATCGATTACGCCTGCGCAACAGGAGATGCGCGTGCGTAAGTCTAAATGTGCGCGTGCGTTTCGATGCACGGCATCCCCAAAACGAGATACGCAAGAAATCTACTTTTTTTTGTCCAGCTTTTTTTTTTTTTTGTTTCATTAGACAGGCGCATCCGTCCGCGCAAAACTGCGCTAGACAGACCATTGATTTGCTAGTCAAATATGCTAATGAGGGACTTACGGGGATCCACAAAAGAACGTTGGGGCAGCGCAGGCTACGCAGTGTGCGCAACAGGAAAATGTCCTGTCTAAAATTAGACCATATAAAAGCTGGTCTAAAAAGAGAAAAATCGTCTACATGTCAGATAAAGCAACACTGTTAGTGAGGAGCTCAGCAGTCACACGTGTTGCCCAACAAACTGTATGCCAACATGCCAGTGGCATCCATGCTCATAGCTATACTACTGACTTTAGATGAGCAAAGAAGGAGGAGGGCACTGAGGAGGGCACTAAGGAGGGCACAGGAGATGTTTTTTTTTTTTTTTTTTTAACTTTTTATTTGCTTATACAAACTTTACAATTTAATCTAATCTAATACAATATTCTTATCTGATACAAGCCCCTCACTCTTCACTCTTCACGGGAGAGGATATATCACACACGCATAGACATCTATGGCATGAGTGATTCTGAGGTGTCTCGCATCTTCAGGTTCACCCCTCATGCCATCATGGAATTAACCACAACCTTGCAGGAGGACATCACCAGCCCAACACATGACACTACCCATGACACCCATGACAGCTACATATACAATCATAGCCCCATCCCCACAGATTTCGAACAGAACATGTATGGGGACAGCTGGCTGGTTGGTGAGTGACATGGGTGGCAGGCATGACTGTCCCCCCCCATGATGCACACATCACAAGGGGCAGATGCACTACTAACATCCTCCTGTCTTTTCCCTTCAAGGTGACTCTGCATATGCACTGGGACCCCATCTTATGACCCCATCTCATGCCAGCTCACATTAGGCATCTTTGCACGTTAAACACACACATTAATCATGGCACAATGAGAATGCATGCATGCACACCACTGTGGTCCCTAGCACACACACACCACATCGTCATCACATTGGATTGGCACAAGCCCACCATGCAGGACTTGTGAGCAGCAACGCCATGCCACGGCTCCAATTATGTCACTGTACATTCATACACCATTCACACGGACCTGGGTTTCACTTCTCCACCACAAATTAGGGTGACACCCCTTTTCCCGCAGGAATATCACCCCCACATTCCAAAATCATACACAAACAGAACCAAAAAAATAAAATAAATGACGAGCAAAAATAAAAAATGCCCAGCAAAAATATAATTTAAACAAAATAACAACAATAAAAGACAAAAATCACTCTGCAAAACAGTCCCCAAATATCTCAAAGACACGTCACAAACAAACAAACAAACGCTAATAAACAAAAGCACCTTGCTGTATAGGGAGGGATACAAAGGGATGTACTTTTGCAAAGGAAGTGCGTTTGTGTCTGTCTATTTATGCTGTCTGCGTAGTTCACTAAGTTGCCCTAGTCCACTTCCAATTTCACTGATTGTGCCGTTCCCGAGTTGTGAGCATGTGCACAGAGGTGCTGACCATGGTCTGCTTCAAGCGCGCATTCATTTGCATGGGGTCACGGCTCATTTCAATGTAACACGCCCACGTCCTTCCCAATTTGTATTACTCTGCGTTACGTCTCTGAAATAACGTTACGCATGCGCAATTTTCTGCGCAAAAGCTACGAGAATAGGGTGATTACGCGGCTACATTGCGCAAGTCTAACGTAAAGGCGGTGCGCTACGCCGGTCCAATAATGCGCAGATGTACCTGAATCTGGCCCAATGTCTTTTTCAGGGAAGGCCTTGCATATTTCAACAGGGAATAAAGAAGACCCAGGACTTTTGAGCAGTTAGAATCCTATATCAGGCAAGAATGGCACAACATTCTTTCCCAAAAACAAGCAACTGGTCTCCTCAGTTCCTATATGATTTGCAGAGTTTTGTTAAAAGAAGGGACACTACTCTGGGGTAAATGTGGCCCTCTCCCACCTTTTTTGAGGCGTGTTGCTGCCATTAATGTCAAAGTTACAGTACTTATTTTTTTCATAAAATTGTAAATTTTCTCAGTTTAGAAATTTGATATGTTTTATATTTCCTACTCTTAATAAAATATGGGTTTATGAATTTTGCAAATCATTGCATTCTGTGTTTATATATATATTCAGTCAAATTATAAAGTGTAAGGCTGAAACACATATACATTTTTTAGATGCATTTATGTACATATTTATTCCTATTAGGTTCATTTTTTTAAATCAGAGTTTATTTTTAGAAAGCACTTTTGCTTATAAAGTAAGGCCCCTTGCAGATGGGGCAGACTGCACCAAGCATATCTACCTGCTCAGTGAGGGATCTATCTACTGATCCCCACTGAGCAGGTGGATGACAGGTCTGTGTCAGCTCCACTATGCAGAGTGGACACGCACACACCCCACTCTATGGGGCAGTCAGATGGAAACAGACTGCCTGTCCTTTTCCTTCCAAATGTCATCCGATCTAATTTTCCGGATGGATGGGGGATGGATTTGCATCCGTCTGTTTTTAGCGGACCAGATTGGATGCTGGCGGGTGTCAGTGGACAAAGGTCTTCTGACACCTGCTGCTCCAAAGAGAGCTATGGATGGTTAGATCGGGTCCACCAGGAAAACTAGTGTCCATCAGTGTGAAAGGGGCCTGTCATATGGGATCGATGAGCAAAGACGTAGTAAACCAAGTACAGCTCAAAACACAGAAATTTTCTCTAATAAGAGAGTCTTTAACATTTGACCATAGACAACATACAGAGAGAACCATAGTACCATTCTGTAGTGCAAAAAAATATATTTTTCAACTATAATGCAACATAGGGGTACAATGCATCCATCAGGACTATACAGCATTACATTTGTGTGAGGTGTTGCACAAGCAATATATATTTTTTTCAAATAAGAAAAAGAAATCTTCAAAGCCAAGAAAGATTATTTTTCCTAGGCTATCAACAGCGCCCTGAACCGCCCCTGTGAACTCTTCAAGTTGGTCACGCAGACCATGAATCCAGGATGTCTTGAAGCCCCCAATTCAGATACCCAAGAATTTTGCAATGAATTGTCGGATTTCTTCATCAATAAAATTGAGAGAATCCGGGAAAGCATTCAGCAAAACAGTACCCCCCTCAACCCTCCCCCCCCTGATCAACCACTCAACACCCATGGAAACTTTCTACAGCAAGCAAAATTCACTCTGGAACCCATCTCCATCGAGGCCACAGAAAATATCATTGGCGCTTTGCGTAACAGCACATCGCCTAATGATATTATCCCCACTAAACTGCTGAAGGAATGTGCCGATATCCTGGCACCTCCCATCACGCAGCTTATAAACCAGTCATTTAAGGAAGGCATAGTGCCCTCTCTGCTGAAAGAGGGCACAATTCAGCCCATCTTGAAGAAACCTACCCTGGACCCCAAGGACCCAACTCACCGCCGGCCCATAACAATGCTAAATGTTTTCTCCAAGGTAATGGAGAAAGTAGTGGTACAACAGCTGCAACAGCATCTAGATACCCATAATCTACTTGATCCATTCCAATCGGGCTTTCGTCCCGGACACGGGACGGAAACAGCATTGCTCAAAATATGGGACGACGCTTTGGAGGCCGCAGACGAAGGAGAATCTTGTCTCCTGGTTCTGCTGGACCTAAGCGAAGCCTTTGACACGGTAGACCACAAACTTTTACTGACTCGGCTGGCTGAGGTAACCAGAGTCACAGAAGGTGATTTACCATGGTTTTTCTCCTTTTTGGAAAACCGATCTCAAACAGTGAAACTGGGACCTTTCACTTCCGAAAAACGCACGGTGTCATGTGGAGTCCCTCAAGGATCACCCCTGTCACCGGTGCTATTTAACATCTATCTTCACCCGCTTTTTGAAATCATCAGTAGTCAACAACTCCATTATCACTCATACGCAGACGGCACGCAACTGTATTTTCGCATCTGCAATAAAAAGGATCATCATCTCAGTTTAGAGAATTGTCTCTCTTTGATAGAAAACTGGATGACTAAGAGTTATCTTAAACTCAACAATTCCAAAACAGAACTTCTTCTGTTTCATGCGAGTCGCAAGAGTCAACTGGCAACAACCTGGACTCTCCCGCCCATTCTGGGCCAGAACATCACCCCTAGCTCCAAAGTCAAAAGTCTCGGGGTCATCTTTGACACCTACATGACAATGGACGCACAAAAAGGGTCAGTAGTCAGCGGATCTCACCATCTGCTGCACCTACTACACAGACTTATTCCATTTATTCCCAAAGAAGACGTAGCAGTCGTGGTGGGAACAATTATGAACTCCAGACTGGACTATGCAAATGCTCTCTATCTCGGACTCCCTAAGTACCAAATCACTCGGCTGCAAGTCGTTCAAAATACGGCCGCCAGACTTGTGACTGGGAAAAAACCCTGGGAATCAATCTCACCCTCACTGAGAACCCTTCACTGGTTGCCAGTAAAAGACAGAATTGCTTTTAAAGCTCTCTGTCTGACTCACAAGTGCATCCATGGGAATGCCCCGCAATATCTTTGCGAAAAAATAGAAGCCCACAATCCCAATCGCGTTCTGCGATCCACCGACCAAAATTTGGTCAAGGTACCCAAAGCCAGATACAAGTCCAAAGGAAAAAGAAGGTTTGCGGTCCAAGGTCCCAGACTATGGAACGCTTTACCAACCAGCATTCGGTTGGAGGAAAACCACCTGAGCTTCAGAAGACAGATAAACACTCTGCTCTTTTGAGGTCATGAGAGACAGAAACAACCAGCGCCCAGAAGCGATTTAGTTCGCATGTGCCACGCTATATAAGTTTTTCATTCATTCATTCATTCATCTATTTAGTTTGGTTCTCTATTCCTCCAGGTGAGTTAATAGATACCCACTTCACAGCTATCATCCTACGGGCAGCAAACCATGATTTAGTAACTGCTAGGGTCAGGCAGTCATCCATAAGGGAGGAGTCATAATGGCCAAAAATACAGGTGCGGGATATATATATATATTTTTTACAATGCTTTCTTCTTTGGGGGGGGGGGGGTATACAGTCGTGTCAGTGTTTTTTTTTTCTTTATTGATTTTTTTAAATGTTACTTTAAAATATTTACTTATTACAGTGTTTCTTTTTTTTTTTTATTCAACTCTGTTTGGGGGTAGGGGTCATTCGGTGAGATATGTCAGCGGTCTAAACCGACCCCTGACATCTCCCATTTGAGACATGGAAAGAGACTGAGGATAGAGATTCCCTAGTCCCGTTCTCAGCAGCCTCAGCTGCACTAAAAACATGCTCCACTGCGCTCATGCACATAACTGGATCGGAATTGGGCTCAGGTAAGAAAAAGGGGGGTCTGGGGGAGCTGCAGCACAGGAGGTTTTTAACCTTAATGCAACCACATTAAGGGCCAGTTCACACCAGACGCAGTTCCGTTCAGTTCCTTGTCCTTTTTTTCTGCACAAAATGCATGCACAGTGTTTTCCATGTATTCCAATGGCTCTAGTTGGCTCCAGTTCACACCATGCAGTCAGTTTCCGGTCAGTTTCTGCATGCGCATCGGGTCTCCCTCCGTGCAGCAGGTGCACATGCGCCCTCTAGCAGCTCTTAAAGAAACCCTGTATGAGGTTTCGCACAGGGGTGCCATTCTGCCCCTGTAAATAGACGTGATATGGTCATGAACCAGCTAAATAATCTCTTTCCCGAAAGCAAACAGCATGGGGACCTGGTCTTTTTACTTCACATTTCTGCACCAGTCATTTTGGCACTGATTTCCCTACCTAGCTCTCAATACCTAGATGCCAAAAGATAAGGCCTATGTCCTTTATGGACTAAATAGTGGATCCTCCAGTGCTACTTTGCTATTTATGTTTGAGCTGTCAAAAAAATTTGCCAGAAACAAGAGAAGTCGCCAACAGGTAGATGGATGGTATGAACATAAACATTTTGCTATGTGGCTCCATGGTTTGTAAGTATGCCTTTGTATATGATAGACTTTTAGAATATTAAAAATAAATATCTCTTTCCAGGTACAGTAAATGTTAAACACCTCAATGTAAGAAATAATGCATATACACGATGTCTACTCAGAAAAAAATGCATGTGATTAGCAAGGAAAGATATGAACAGCATTTGGCTTGAAATTCCAAAAACAGCTCCCCATGTTTGATAATTTGCTTTGTACATATAACAAGGGACCAGAGAAAATTCCAGATTTGACTTTTCAAAGCGAGAGAAAAAAATTATAAAAATAAGACAATACAATCTGAACTCCAACAAATGCAATTTTTTTTAAACAACAGATTTTGAGATCATTTAATTTTTAATACAAATATAAATAATACAATTCTGAAGTCTTCAACTTAATGGAACAACACAACAATACAATTCTCAAAGAGATAATTCTTTTAGGATTTTCGACAGATCCAAAAATAAACATTTCACTTTTTGTTCTATTTTTTCTAATCTACTCGATAACTTTTATTGGAAATATTCTTATAATATGCATAATTGCCACCAACCTTCAACTTCACACTCCAATGTATTTTTTTCTTTCCATTTTATCCTTTGTAGACTTGTGCAATTCATCATCAATTGTACCACGGCTGTTGCACGATTTATTATCTCTTCAAAGAGCAATTTCACTTGGGGCTTGTGCTGTGCAGTTATATGTTGTCCTTCTTATGGGAGGTTCAGAGTGTCTTCTTCTAGCCATTATGGCTTATGACAGATTTGTTGCCATCTGCCAACCACTCCATTATCCCGTTATGATGAGGTGGAGTGTTTGCTATCGACTTACAGCTTTTTTGTGGATAACCAGCTTCTTCATGTTTGTCTTCCCACCACTTGTATCTCCCCTGCCCCTGTGTAATCCAAACCAGATCAACCATTTTATGTGCGAGATTGTGGCTCTCATGAAAATAACATGTTCTCATATCCATGAACATGAGATTATTATGTTTATGATTTGTTTTATTAGTATTCTTGTACCTTTTGTGTTCATTATAGGGACGTATATTTGTATCATATCATCTGTACTAAAGATTCGCTCAGCACAAAGATCTAAGGCCTTTTCCACCTGCACTTCACATATCACAGTGGTGGTTTTATTTTATGGGTCGGCAATGATAATGAACTTTGGTGGCTTCTCACCCAACTCCAAAAACCAAGGGAAATATATCCCTGTTTTTTATAATATTATTTGTCCAATGCTAAACCCCATTATTTATAGTCTGAATAATAAGGAAGTGAAGGAGAAATTTAGAAAGCAAAATATACTGTCCATCTTTTTGGTTCAAATTTATGATAAATAAAATATTATGCACAGTATCCCTCAGTATCCAATATGATGGTCTGCTCCTACCATAATCATTGAAAGCAAATATCGTCAACCAGCACATCTGCAGAGTTTCAAAACCTTCTTTATTTTTAGGTTTGGAGGATATTTATAGCATTATTGAAAATATATTTGCTATTATATCTGACAACCATCAATTGCAGGTGGGGGGTAGGGATGAGTTTCTAGGAGGACAGAGTGCGGCACTCCCTCTCCTGAACCGCACCAGGCCACATGCCCTCTCCAGCGGAGAGAGGAGCTCGCCTGCTGCACTCTGGACAGATGGATCTTCTCATCGCTGGACCGGACCACTGATCACCTGTCACTGGAGTGATCATCCGTCGCTCGATAGAAGACAACGTTGGAGCAGGGAGCCGCATCGAGAGTGGATTACCACCGCTGGATTTGTATTTTTTTTAGTAATAAAGGAATTTTTCTACGATGTCTGTGTGTTTTTTTTTAACTATTTGCAATTCCTTTGTGAAATGGTAGGGGTACAGTGTACCCCATTACAAATTCACATAGGGGGGGACAGGATCTTGGGGTCCCCTTTGTTAAAGGGGTCTTCCAGATTCTGATAAGCCCCCCACCCGCAGACCCCCACAAGCACTGGCCAGGGTTGTGGGGATGAGGCCCTTGTCCCCATCAACATGGGGACATCCTCCTCATGTTGAGGGCATGTGGCCTGGTGCGGTTCAGGAGAGGGGGGGCCGCACTCTGTCCCCCCCTCTTTTCTGTGGCCGGCCAGGATAACGTGCACAGATCAGGGTCTGGTGTGGATTTTTTGGGGAACTCCATGCCATTTTTTTTTATTTGGGGTGGAGTTCCCCTTAAAATCCACACCAGACCTGAAGGGTCTGGTATGGATATTTGGGGGGAACCCCACGTCATTTTTTTTTTAAATTGACGGCGGGGTTCCCCTTAATATCCATATCAGACCTGAAAGGCCTGTTAATGGAATTTGGGGGGACCCCCACGCTTTTTTATTTTATTTTTTATGAATGAATCATCTCTGAATTGCCAGAGCCGACAATTCATTATAGCCGCAAAGTCGGTTTTAAATGACTTTTTTTCTTTCAGAAATGACATTTTGTATAGGGACAGTTCGGTACGGGAAACATGCACTTTTTCACATGCTTACTTTACACCCCCCCAGGTACAAAATTTAAAGTAATATTACACTTTTATTGTTTCACTTTTAGCATTATTAAATTCACTGCTCCCGAAAAAACAGACGTTTTTAAAACTTTTTTTTGCATTGATACATGTCCCCTTGGACAGGACCCAGGTCCCCAAACACTTTTTAGGACAATAACTTGCATATTAGTCTTTAAAATTAGCACTTTAGATTTCAAATGTTCGAGTCCCATAGACATTAACGGGGGTTCTAAAGTTCACACGAACATTTGGTGTGTTCGTTCTGATGCGAACCGAACAGGGGGGTGTTCGGCTCATCTCTCGTGAGACACTATGGGCCAGATTCAGGTAGAGTTAGGCTGGAGTATCAGTGATACTCCAGCCTAACTGTCACTTTAAGCCGGCGTTTTTGTTTTCTGTAACCAGAAAACAAGAAACGTCGGGTTGGAGTTCCGATGCGAGCGGCGTAATTGAATTTCGCCATCGCATCGCAACTTTAATTTAAAAATGGCGCCGGGGGCGTTCCCGCTGATTAACGCCGAAAAAATATGTTAATCAGCGGGAATCGGCAATTCACGATCGTATTCGGGCGCGACGCAGTGACTTTCCGACGTTTCCGTAAGCGATACGCGGCGTAAAGATAAAGCAGCCCCCTAGTGTGGTAGAGATTTTTCATATCCATATTTATAAGATTTATATGAAGATGTATATGTCATTCTTTTACAAGGTTTTTTATTATTTATGAGACTGGGGTATGTCGTTAGTCAATTGTCCTGTTTTTTTTATTAGTCAACAGAGTGACTCATTGTTAGAGTTCAACTAACAAAAGGCTTTCAAATCTATCAAAGGGATGGGGATCTGATAAGATGTGTCCCCTCATTGAAGTAAAGGAATGTCCTGCCACCTCCTGTTTGAAGACCACATTTTGGACTGTGTTGATCAGATAATAATACTAGGTGTGTGTGAACATCTGAAGGGTATATAGAGACAGTCCTAGTTTGGACTAGAGGCAGACTGAATCATGATGGAAGAGCTGACTTAGCAGCATGGTGATGTAATTTCTCCCTCTCTCTCTGTCTCTCTCTGTCCCTCTCTGTCTCTCTCTGTCCCTCTCTCTGCCCCTCTCTCTGTCTCTCTCTCTCGCTGTCTCTCTCTCTACAACTTACTATTGCATATTGTTGAATCCTCTATAGCCATATTCGTATTAATATCATGTATGTTGTATCGGTATTCAGCAGTATCCTCTGTTTTGACAAGTAATATCCTTTACGTTATGGATGTAAATATTGGAATACTACAAGTGTCTTCTCATTATCAATAAATGTAACCCTTTCTCTTGTTCACACCCCAATTGTTTGCTTTAATTTCTATTTAGACAAAAAGGTTTTTATAGCTTATATTAATTATTTACGTGCATAGTTAAGATATTCATAACAAATGTTGCCCCTGAGTGAGGAGAATTATTTTGTGTATGGTAGACAGAGCTGGTTTTTAAGTCTTTTGTTTTAACCTGTTTTTTTTACCTAACAAACAAACTTTTCAGAACTTAACCTTTTTGTCTATGTAATCCTTTATGTTGATGAGACTGATTTTGAATAATGTAGATATATAAAATGAAATTTCAGCAGGGTGTCAGTGCGAATAATAAGGATGCTGTTGGGAATCTTGAAGACAGTGGGCCAGAATCTCAGCGAGGTACGACGGTGTATCTCCAGATACACCATTGTGTCTATGTTTCTGGCCCTCGGTATCTATGCGACTGATTCTTAGAATCAGTTACACATGGATTTTGCCTAGATCCGACTTGCGTAAGTCACTTGCACCGTCGGATCTAAGTTGTAATGTTACGCTGGCTGCTAGGTGGCGTTCCTGTTGATTTCTGTGAATATGCAAATGAGCGTGATACGCCAATTCCTGAACGTAGTTGCGCGCCAACGTCATAGTTAGCGTAGTTTGCGCAAGTGTAAGGTTACCCCTGCTTGAAGGAGGGGTGACCTTGAGTAGATCCGGCGTACACCATGTTATGTATGGACAACGTCTGGTTTTCCCGTCGTTTACGTCGTTTACGTAGCTCGTTGCGAATAGGGCTGTGCATTAATTACGTTCACGTTAAAACCAATTTATTTGCAGCGTACTATGGAGCATGCACAGTGGGCTACATTTATGGCCGACACATGCGCAGTTCGTTTGGCGCGGGGGCGCACTTAATTTAGACACAGCACGCCCCCTCCTTCCTACTTTGAATTACACGCGGTTGCGCCAGCCCATTTACGCTACGCCGACGCAAGTTGCGGAGCAGGTGCTTTGAGAATACAGCACTTGCCCGTAAAAGGTGCGGAGGCGCATCATAAATGGGATACACTACGCCGGAAAAACGCAAATCTACGGGAATCTGGCCCGGTGTGTCTCTGCCAAAAATAAATTTCAGTGAACCCTTTGAATATTAGGCCAATCTTGTGAGTGAAACACACCTATGCTTTTGGGCTGTGTTTCTACTAGTGCAACTCCAATGTCGCCTGATACAGGATGCGATTGTGAGATGCAGCTGTAGTGCGACTATGGTGTGGCCTTGAATGGGTTTTTGACCCAGAAGTCACATCAGAATGCTGCAGGTACCTTAACAATCGCTGCAGCTTTGAGCCACATAGATTGGAATGGGGGATATTGAAAACAGTGGGCCGCGATTTGTAATGCGACTGTGTCCAAAGTCGCATGGCAGATCACATCAGTGGAGACGGAGACTAAATCACACTGAATTATCTGAATGTATGTGAATCTATTTTTCTGTGTAAGCGAACAGTGTAATTAGATCTACAAACACTGGCTATATTGTAACTGCTAAAAAAATCATTGAGCGTCAGTTAGAATTGCCTCCTACCCTACAAACAATCATAGGGTCTAATCAAGCTTAACGCTTGGGAAGCCCTGTGGTAAGTAAGCATTTCTTTTAAAATACATTGGAAAGTCCACGGGGAGATTAAACTTATTATGGACAAAAAAGTGTAGCGCTAAAATTATGTGAAAAATAAACAATATAACACTGCAAAGCATCATAAGTGACATAGAATGATTATATATATTACGTGAAGCAACACATAAAACTAATCACCAAGTGTCCAAAATGATCATATCAATAGATATGAAAAAAAGGAAAAATCAAAAAATTCTCATAGTGATTCAAAGTGTCCAAAAACGTGACAACAAATGACGTGAATTTTGATAGCAGGTCCACCACCAGAGAGAAAATTGGGAGGCTTACCAGAAAGCGTGGACTCAACTAAGTGTATACCTAATGAGTCAAGCAGACTTGGAACGATGGTAACTGGACATCAACTTTCCTTTGGAAAACCAGGGATGAGGGGTGGGTGTGAATCAGCTTCTCATATGTTGGAAAACCAAGCAGGATTGTAGCAATACCAGGACCAAGAAACTCAAATGTTCTTTAAAAAATCGGGAATGCTCAGATGCAACAGTAGGGGGAAAAAGAAATGGATGCAAACATAGTGTAATAAAGTATGATACTTTTACTGTAAAACACAAAATACAGTTGGTTGCACTCACATTTCAGCAGACATGTCAAGGCATATAAAAAACATCTAGCAGTGAAGTCAGCAGAAGACCCGACGCGTTTCGATCAATCGATCATCATCTGGGGTGCTGACCAACTGCTAAAACAAGATACAATATATAGCCATCTCACCCTTACATTAATCACGGCTCCAGCTGTCACAACTTGTTCATGTCAGCAGACTTCCGGGTATGGAGGCGCTGTGTAAACGGCGTGCGTTCCAGGACTCTCTCTACAGGACCAATTGGAGAGCAACACTGGACGTATGGGCGTAATGATGACAAAACGTGTGAAGATGCCGACGTCTGACCGTCTAGGATGCGCAGGCGCTGAGATGTCATCACGGCGCGTCCGCCTATATGGCAACTAATGATGACTAGATGCGCTCCAAGCCTCATAGTGAGAGAGACCAGAGCAAATCTTCTGATGAACGATCACATGACAGTCATGTGAACCAATCAGGCAAATCCACGTATAAAGATGTCATGTAAGTTAAAAACAATCACGATGTGCCGATAACGTCAGTGGAGACTGGAATCAGATGCAAAAAATCAAGGAGATGGGATATAAATGTATGTCAAATGTTAGGTGACAAAATAAAAATCACATGTTAAAGTGACAAATAATAATCACCCAAACGTATCAGGAAAAAAGAGAATAAACCTGTAAGATTAAAAGTACATGGGCATAAAAATTACGTGGCAACTAGTCAGTAAAGACTAGGTGTCACAAAATGCAAACTAGAAGTTTGGAACTTTAATAAAATTAGACATATTGAAGTCACTAAAAATAATAAAATTAAAAATTTAAATTAAAAATGAGGAGCCGTGATAGAGTAAGGGCGTATGGGAAAAATGGGACATCAAGACTTGTTAATAAAGGCATTAATGTCCCATTCAACATTGAGGCCATAAGGCACATAAGTACGCAATTCGTATATCCAGTAGACCTCTAATCGAGAAACTCCTCTCGTTTTGGCTCCTCCCCTCCAAGGTGGTACATATTTGTCGATAATCAAAAACTGAGTGCCCTTAGGGTTGCGTTGGTGACATTCCCTATAGTGGCGTGGGACCGTGTGTTTAGTACTACCACCCACGATTTTCGCAATATGTTCACCTACCCGTACGGAAAAGGTCCGTATGGTACGACCAACGTACTGTTTTCCGCACGGGCAGGTGATAAGGTACACCACATGAGTAGTGGCACAAGTGCAGAAGGATTTGATGGGATAACTCCGGCCCGTATTAGTGGACCTGAACTCCAGAGATTTAGATCGTCCATTAGTGTTAACCAGGCAAACATTACATTTTTTGCACGGGTAGTAACCCTTCATATCTTGAAAAAACTCAAGACGACATGGGGGGTCAACGACATTGGGAGCAATACTATTCCTGAGCGTAGGGGCTCCTCTAAAGATAATTTTAGCCTTTTCTGGTAAGGTGGGTCCTAAAACTTTATCACTCCTAAGTACGTCCCAATGCCTATCAATAATGGTCTTGATATCCCTATGTTGGTTAGAATATGCAGTGATCATAGAAAACTTGAAAGAGTCATCTTGTTCTCATGGAGCTTTCTCTACCAATAATGAGTTACGTTCTATTAATGCCACTTTATGTAGTTCTGCATCCACTGCCATGATGTCATAGCCCTTTTCCACAAATCTATTCTTGAGCATGGAAGCCTGTGAAAAATAAGCATCGTCATTGGTGCATTTCCTACGAAGCCGCAGGAACTGACTACGTGGAACAGAATTAAGCCAGCTTTTATGATGGCAACTGTCAGTGGGTATAAAACTATTTCTGTCAGTGGCCTTAAAATGAGTCTGGAATTTAAAGAGTCTGGATTCAAGACCAATCTCTAAATCAAGAAAAGTGATCTTGTAAGGGCTGGAATCAAACGTGAATGTGATGCCACGTTCATTGGAATTCAAAAAGGAAAAATACTCCTCCAGACTCTGTCGTGAACCATCCCATAGGAGGAGGACGTCGTCAATGTACCTAGCCCATAGGACAAGGAACGGGTGTTGGTCATGGTAGACAACGTCCTCCTCCCATTTGGCCATAAAACGATTGGCGAGGCTGGGGGCAAATTTAGCCCCCATAGCCACGCCGCGTCTCTGAAGGTAATATTTCTTGTCGAACCAGAAATAGTTGTGGGTGGTTGCGTATTCAAGTAACTCCATAAAAAACTTCTTCTGCACTTCTACAATGGTATGTTCACGATCAAGGAAGTGCCGAACAGCTTCAATTCTGAGGTGGTGGGGGATACAGGTGTATAAGGATGCTACATCCGCCGTAGCAAGGAGGTAGTCACCCTTAATCTCAACACTTCCCAAGCGTTTAATGGTCGCAGTTGTATCCTTAAGATAGGAAGGTGTTGCTTTAACCAAAGATTGCAAGTAGAAGTCGATATACCGACCTATACGTGATGTTATCGAGTCGATTCCACTTACAATAGGCCTACCAGGTGGATGTAATGGATCTTTGTGAACTTTAGGTAGGTGGTATATCGTCGGGATCCTGGGAGCTGTGGGCACTAGGTATGTCTTTTCCTTTTTATTCAGAATGCATGAACTAAAACCTCTTGCCACTATATCCACCAATTCTTTTTTATAAGTGTTGGTGGGGTTGTTGGGTAACAACAGATATGTATCTGAATCATTTAGAATACGATTCATTTCGGTGTTATAATCATTTTTATCCATAATCACTATGCCGCCGCCTTTGTCGGCAGGACGCACGACAAGGTCCTTGCGGTTGCATAGAGATTGGAATCCTTCCTTGGGTAAAGGGTGTTGGTAAAACCTCTTAATAGTCAAAGATTCTAGGTCTTTGAGGACCAAATCTTTGAAAATATTAACAGAAGACCCCGCAGGAGCTGCAGGATTAAACAGTGACGGGTTAGAGAGATTTGAGTGAACAGTTCCTGAAGTGGCCGCCCGTTCCATAAAAGGAGAGGTGTTGGAAATAAAATGCCTTTGAATATGGATCTTTCGAATAAATTTATGGACGTCTATAAATGTGTCAAACTTACTCAACTTGTTAGGGGGAGCAAATTTAAGACCTTTGTCAAGGACGAAAAGTTCATCAGTAGTAAGCTCGTTCCCGCTAAGATTAAACAATCCCGCGCCTACTACATTTTTCTCTTTTTTCCTCTGATGTCTCCTGCCTCCCCTGTTGCCTCTTTTGGATCCGAAGGCCTTTTTTGGCCTCTCACACCCCACTGAAAATCCTTATTAGGTTGACCGTCTGAGCCATGATGGTCATAGCTCAAATGGAGTTGTTGATATCCCATAGGGCCACCCTGGATCTCCTGTAGGGGCAAAAACCTATTATGTGTGTACATAGGGGGATATTGGTATGGGTATGGGCCAGACCCATACGGGGCCACATACCCATCAGTCCCCCTGGGTGATTTAACATAATCACGATGACTTTGATTATGATGTACAGGTGTCCTATAGTCTGATGTATTGCCTCTCGGGCGACCCTTACCTCCTTTCTTGGTATGGCGATTAGGGTTAGTCCTAACAGGGGAGTCAAAACTAGGGTGTCTGACTCTAGGTGGAGGGCCCCTTACGGGGGGTTGGGGTTTAGGATACATCTGGTTAGGTCGTTGTGAGTTGGTAGTGTGGCTCTCAGGGTAACTCTCGCTGTTGTTAGCAGCAGAAAGGAGATCTGAGTTGCCCGAAGTACCTACAGGTTTTTGCCAATTGAAGACAGTTCTGTTTTTATAATCCCCAGCATCCCTGCATCCAGCATCCCTGGAGTACTTCTTGTGTTTTTTGTGTTTTTGCTCCCTATCCTCCTTTTCCAAGTGTAACTGGAGGCTAGAGGAAAGGGAGCTGGAGATTAAACTTATTAAGTCATATAGTCAGTCTGACAAGTAGTGAAGAACAGGTGGTAAAGACGACAGGGGCGGTGCCTGTCAACCCAATTTTTGGTCAAAGTTTAGCTAGCTTTGGGGAATGCGACCTGTAATAAGGTTTGCGGAGCAGCTCAAGGTCCTTCGTCCATAAAAGGATGGGAAATCAAATCGCTTCCAGGGTCTAACCGTGGGGAACCTTACCACTTGACCCGGAAGGAAGAAATGATAGATAAATATGGACCTTGGGTTGTGAAATATGCAATATTGGGAATCGCTGGACTGGAAACGGTATTTTAAAGGATGCTTGGAGTACGGGTATGAACTGAACTGATGAGGTGAGTATTTTCTAATACGGACAAGCAGGGTCAGCCACTAAAATGTAGTAGTGAGGAACAGAGGTTATGGATTCAAGTATGATAAAGAACAGGATGATCTGTGTATGGTCTTGAGGTCATATTTGACCTAGCTAAGTGTGTTGTGCGGAAGTGTGTGAGATCCATGGATTGTGATGTTTTGTGTTTGTTAAAGTATAAAATTATGAATGGTGTTCTGTAGTTCACCCCCCCCCACCTCTTTTTCTTTGACACATTGAATGGTGTGTGTGTGACGTGTGTTCTCAGCTGCTGACAGCCCAAATGACCCCCCCTTCCTTCCAGGTCTGTGAGAATGTGTGAACAGCTGTATTGTCATGCAAACAATTGAACTGTAAAACAAAAGTAAAAAGCCTCCTAATATTAACTGTAATTTTGCTTCCATGGAAGAAACAGTCTATTGTTTTGAAGTTTTTCAGTGTGCTCAGTATGGTAAAGTATAACTGTCTTGCCAGACAAAGGGGGCACTTTGTGTTTGTGTTTTGTGTTTGTTTTGAGCTGCTCATTTTTAACCATGGTGAATACATTTTCCAACAAAGTCCACGTGGCAGTCTATATGTATTACATAATACATATAAATGAAAAGTTGAGCTCAACAATTTTTGGTATTTTAAAAAGTGCACAGGGAATGTAATGTAATGAAAATTTGTGTTTCATATGCTAATGTATTGTTACCGGTAAATAACCATTGATTTGTTTCCAGGATAAGAATGTTTTTTTTGTTTTTGAATGTTTATTACTAACTTTTATTTTGTGTTTTATCCCACAGATTTGATAACTGGGTTTTCAGCCTTTCAGAATAAGACAACTTTAAGTTGGTCGGTCAGTCAGGTTTCACAATGTTTTTAGGTTTTCATGACCAGTTGGAACATCTAGCTGTCAGTCCATCTGACTATGTTTTTGAATAGCAGAACCTACTAACTGAAGTCTGCGTATTAATTTTTTTTAATGAAAAGTTGAGTAAGAGGGATAGCAGGGGATAATTGGCACTCTAACACATATATTAGGCAAAGTAGCGTTCAGGGATACTGTTTTTTAGTGATAAAAGAGTTTTGGGGTATTCTCCAGAGTTTGAAATGGATCAGCCATAGATCCGTGGCATATCTGTTTTCTTATTACCGAAGATCAGCCATGCTGACACGTGTAGTTCCATAGCTCTAAAAAAAGTAAAAGCCTGATGCTACTTTGGCCGGACATGTGTTTAGCACAGCTTAAACTCCCCCCCCCCCCCCGCTGTTAAGCCTGGCTGTACAAGGTTATATTGCCTCAGGCTAAGGTATGCTAATGTCCCTAGCTATCTGTATGTCCCCAAATGAAATTCACAAGGGTTTCCTTCCGTGTCACCATGCAAAACTATTGTCTCCTAGAGTTTATTTTTGTCAGTGGTGGTGGCTATTTGTTACCCATTGTCTAATGAATAGTTGTGTGTGTCCAGGCACACTGGTCGGGGCATGTACCCCCTACTGTTCAGTCATCTCAGTGCTGCGAGGGATTGTTTATTTTTTTCTTAGTCTATTGGTCAGTTGTCTCTAGTAGCACCAGTTCCTTGAGATGGATACACATTATGCAATTTTTGTTTTCCAATTTCTTTTAGATTTACCTGCAGACATGTGGTACAAGGGCCTGCCTGATTACATACGAGTTGAAAGTGTATAGGCCTGGCCTTATATTGTATAGTTTTGGTTGAGTTTGGGGGAAAGGTGTGCAGGAATAGCGTATGGGGTGATCCCAGCTCTTGGCTATTCCAAGGGCCCTCACTTCCGATATATATATGTAGGCATGCAGTATTCTCCTCAGTTAATATCCTTCCTGTCCTAGATTACTTGTGTACCTTAACTGTGGTCTGTGACTTGCATGCCAAGAAGATCAGTACCCCAGGGTGGCACTAGACTCCTGTCTTTCATGTGAGTCCTGTCTGAATAGTGAAGGCAGTTTGTTTTGTAGTGATGAAGGATAACATAGTCTAATTACTGAACTGATAGAGCGGGGGAGAAGGTGTGCAGCCTCTGGGAGGGAGTGGGTGCACCTGGTGGCAGGTGGTTTTCCATCTGGGTATCCAGACTATTTCCCATACTTAGGAAAAAGAGAGGCTCAAGGGCAACCGTCTTTAGAGTGGGAGGTGGGTCACTGGGTACCGTAATTACTATAGAGCTGGAGATAATCAGGAACACATTGGGAGACCCTGGGCTACATATCCGGGAAGGGTTAGGAAATCCAACTCGTTCTATTCTCATCCCTAGGGGCAGGGATGGAGCTTTGGGCAGAGATGGAACTTTGTGCATATGTCACAGTCAATTTGGGTACTAAGCTATCAGACCCTATTGGGTTAAACCCTGGAGCCCATCCTGTTCTGAGGGTTTTGAGTCCAGACAGGAATTGAAAGAAGGAAATGTTTGAATGGGTGACTACGATGACCTAAATGTATGTGGGGCAGGTACCCAGGAGACTGGTACCTATGCATAATAAGGTGTCTGTTGGCCAAACTAGAGGGTGCCAGGTGATACATCAAGGGGGTGAAAACTTCCTCGCAGAGGTAGGGTCTCAAGCTTAGCAGTCCTACAGAGAAGCTCTTGTTTACTGGACATGTGAGGTACACCTTGTTGATGTCTCACCTGAGAGGTTGAATCCCGGCACGAGTATGCGAGTAACTACATACAGGAACATGCCCTGTTAAAAAAAAGGAAATAAACGCTGGCTAACAGGGTACAGTATGCCGTTACCACGTCGCTTCAGCATCTCACAGTGGTTGATAGAAACCTATTACCCTGTATGTGCTGAGTATACACTAAATCAAGTGACCAGTGGCTTGCTCCCAGAGATGTGCAGACACAGACTGAGGTTCACGCAGGACGCTTATATCTGAGGAGTAACCCAACAGAGGAGGGGTGTATTCAGCACTATGTAGGGGGAACAGGAGCCAGGATGGGTTTTAGTAATAGGATGGAAGGCGGTCTCCTGAGGAACAAACTCGCAGCCATGGCTTCAGACAATAAGCACGGCTTTGTTGCTCAGAGAGATTGGTGACATTCGTGACAACATGCAACAAAGTTACATAAATACCCCGTTTAATATGGCTCGAGATTTCGTCGACCATGTTAAGATATTGGAAGAGAGTATGATAGAGTATAGGACAAAAATATGTCATTGGCTCTGGCGTACATGCAGGGGCAGGTGGAGTTATCGACCAGTATCAAGCTGATTGTACAAATATCTGTATGAAGGGCAGTAGCCTAAGGAGTTGGCGTCACCACTCAGTAAGACTTTAACGCAACTCATCGCTTATACGAATCCAAAGTAGTGGTCAAATGCCTGGATGGGCTGTACTGGTTTGGATTGTGAAAGGTGAGGTGCTATATTATCCCATAGACGGAAGAGCAGACTCGGTCTGTAGATCTGTGGGCATCAATGGGCTTACTGACTGGGGATTCCATGTTGTTGCATCTGTGGCTAAGTGACCCACATGTGATCAGAGGGTACGGAAGCTGGGGGCAGGTTGATATTTCCCTCTGTCAGAAGCATGACCACGATGTCTTTTACATTTCAGGTCAATACACGGTGGTGAATGAGGAATGTTGGGAAGGTATTTCACTCTGTATTCTGAATGGGGAGATCATTGTGAGGGAGAAAACACCTAGGTATTATTTAGTACATAGACAAGTTTTGTTTCTTTGTCCTGGAGGATACCGATGGGGTGTTAGTCATGGAACTAGGGTGATTCTTGAACTGTTGGACTCAATACCGAATGCTGGGGTACAGGTGCTGGTATCACATGTCTAGTGATGCACTGTTGTCAGCATTAGGTTGAATTGTACTCAACTGGATACACTACCACGGGGAGTCTATTGTACCTATTCTCTTGTCCTTGGGATGGATATAGAAGGAATCCCAGGTCGCACCCCGAGTCGCCCGGAGGAAAGGTTTTATGGCAAACCCGACATCCTCTTTATACTTACTGAAACTTCCGTTGGGATACGGAGAGGAGTTAGAATTTTGGTAGGTAAGATTGGGCAACATGATTTAAATGGTGCCAAAAGGTTGTGCAAGGCATGAATAGAAAGGCCCATCTCTAAGTTTATAATGTAAGGGAAGGGGGTGGAACAAAAATAATAACGGCTGGGAATTCTCTGATATGGAGCTGACTGAGAGAACATTTTAGGTGGAAGTGGGGTAGGCTTCCCGGAATAAAATAGGTTTGTTTAGGGACACCTAGGTGTGGAAAGGGTAGCGCCTGGCTGAACATAGGGGGGTGAGGAGTTCCAGAGGTTCTGGAGCAGTCCTCAGGGTGAGCATGGTAGGGGGTAACAAGGGAGATGGAAATCAGGATGTTTTAGGGCCAAAAATGTTGGTAAACTGCACCCAGGGGGCGGTTCCCGATGCAGGTCACTATTACGGGACCGAGGCAAGGGGGTTGGTGCTGGTATCAGATGTCCAATGATGCCCTATATTCTGCCTACGAGTTGAACCGTACTCCGCGGGGTACATTACCTCAGGGAGTATACTGTACGTCTTCCCCGGTCCTGGGAATAGATATAGCCGAGACACAAGGACGCACCCCTGTTACCCCAGAGAAAAGGCTTGATATCAAACCTGACACCCCCATACATCTACAGAAACTTCCTCTGGGATTTGGGCCTGAGTTAAAGGCTTGGCTGGTAGATTTTGGGCAACAGGATGAAATATTAAATGTGCTAAGAGATGCTGAGAAACAAGCCACCATACGACTTACCCATTATCAAAATAAGTTGATACAAGTATCCCACGCTTTAGAGGGAGACGCTAGGATTTCTCGGTGGAAAAATGTAATTGGGTATAGTCCTAACGCTACAGCTTTCCTAAACATTTTGCTCCACCCTGTTGTTGTCCTAATCTGTGTAGCTTTATTGCTCTCCCTGATGCAAGTAATAATGTGCATTACTATCAGGAGAATGAACGCCAAAACTATGAGAATGGGCACCTCAACAAGGTATCTTCTCTCAAGGAACAGAAAAGCCACAAACTCAGAAACAAATTTCTGAAGAAGCCTGTTCCGATCCAGACCAGTATCATGTTAAAATATTTTTAATTTTTATTTAAATGTTGTATACATTTTTTTTAATCAATTTTTCATTTTTCTTATTAATTTTTTCCATTATTTTTTTTTCCCTATCTCATTTCATTCAGGTGAGAAAAGTTCCAAAAGGTTTGAACTTTGTCCACCTGAAGGGGGAGGGAATAGTGCATAGACCTAGAGGGAAAAGAATAAATAATGCATTGTTTTTAATTGCCCTTTTATTGGAGAACTATATCTTATTATTTTTTTTTATTATTATTCTTTGGTTTGGGGAAGAGCCTCTGAAATTTTTTTTAGTAAGAAGTACAGTCGGGTTTGACTAAATTCTAGAAAGTTTGTTGGCAACCATTGGTTAGTCGCTCCTTTTTAATATTTTCATTTTTTTAGGTTTTAACCCGACTTGTACATTGTTAAGTGACCATGATCAGGTTCACCTGTTGATCACCAATAGGGCAGAAGAGTTTTTTGTTGTTTTCTAAGAGAGGACCCTAGAACTATATTCTTTCCTGGTGATCTAGGAATAAGCCTTTTTAATTTGTAATAATAACGTGTGGTCAGGTTTACCCAAATTCTACAAATTTAAACCATCTCTCTCTCGTTATTATCTGTGTACCTGACCAGCAAAAATACCATTAATTACTAGTAGGAGAGAGGAGTCGTTTTTTAACGGAACAATGTTCTATTATTTTTTTTTATTTTTTTCTCTCTCTCGCTGTCAGCAAAAATTGACAGGGACGTTTTTTGAATACCGATTCAATGCTCTTTAACAATCGAAAGTGGAATCTAAACTGGAGAGCTTGGTTGGAGCAGCATTAAATCTGTAGTTTTTATTTTTTGTGTTTTTTTTTCTATTCTCCATAGTCTTTTTCATTACTCACCTCTTTTCCTTTCCTCCTTTAATATTATGTTCTCTAAGTGTTTTGGCTTCTATCATACATCTTCTCAGGATAATGTAACTAGAACTTCAGTCATATATTGTTTTTAAGGCGCGTTAGCATTCCTGCCCGCCAGTGCCATATTGTACACCCATTTGACCAAAGTATGCCTGGACATCCAGGTTTTCATGTCTTAAAGTAATTCTACCTCCCCTAGTCTACCTACGGCTTCATAGTCATAAAGGCCACCCCACGGCTCCTGTCTGACATTCCTCCAATAACTGTACACTAACGTTCTCCTTTCTCCTTTTGTATTCATACATGACTGTCTGGAGGCCCACCCAACCACCACCTGAAGAAACAACGACAACCAAGTCATTTTTTTTTAAGACAAACGTGCCATGAATAAGACACTCCGAAACCCTTCTTCATCATGCTGAAAAAAGTGCTGTCTCGCGGTCCGATCCAATGGTGACAATCAGAACACCATCTTTCCAAGATACAGGACTAAATATAAGGATCCCGCCATCAATGTTGGAATTCCACTCCTCCAATGCAGAGGAGCGATGAAACATTGCAGTACAGACACTCAGGGTTCGGATCGGAAGTCTCAAAAGGCACCAGGACTGTCTCAAGTCTACCTTGATGAGTTACGGCGAGTTCAAGAAAGGAAAAGGCCGCAGTGGTGGTGGAGGAAGGGTCGGGGCTTCTGGGCCGTTGTGGGTGGGTACCGGATCATTGAAGGAGGACATAAGTTTAAGGATGAACTTCAGGGGGAACTGTGGTAGAGATTTTTCATATCCATATTTATAAGATTTATATGAAGATGTATATGTCATTCTTTTACAAGGTTTTTTATTATTTATGAGACTGGGGTATGTCGTTAGTCGATTGTCCTGTTTTTTTTATTAGTCAACAGAGTGACTCATTGTTAGAGTTCAACTAACAAAAGGCTTTCAAACCTATCAAAGGGATGGGGATCTGATAAGATGTGTCCCCTCATTGAAGTAAAGGAATGTCCTGCCACCTCCTGTTTGAAGACCACATTTTGGACTGTGTTGATCAGATAATAATACTAGGTGTGTGTGTATATTAAAAAAGGGGTCCTTTCATCTCTGGATTACAGGCCACAATAGGACATTCCCAACATTGGAATGCTGGGTGGGAGAGTCCTTAAACTGTCATTCTGAAAAGACACATATTCAACCAATCATATTAAAGGTTTTTTTTTTCATGCTTAGAGCGGGAAAAGTTACATCTGAAGGGTATATAGAGACAGTCCTAGTTTGGACTAGAGGCAGACTGAATCATGATGGAAGAGCTGACTTAGCAGCATGGTGATGTAATTTCTCCCTCTCTCTCTGTCTCTCTCTGTCCCTCGCTGTCTCTCTCTGTCCCTCTCTGTCTCTCTCTGTCTCTCTCTGCCCCTCTCTCTGCCCCTCTCTCTGTCTCTCTCTCTCGCTGTCTCTCTCTCTACAACTTACTATTGCATATTGTTGAATCCTCTATAGCAGGGATCTCCAAACTACGGCCCTCCAGCTGCTGTGGAACTACACTTCCCATGAGGCATTGTAAAACTCTGACATTCGTAGACATGACTAGGCATGATGGGAATTGTAGTTCCTGAACACCTGGAGGGCCGTAGTTTGGAGACTCCTGCTCTATAGCCATATTCGTATTAATATCATGTATGTTGTATCGGTATTCAGCAGTATCCTCTGTTTTGACAAGTAATATCCTTTACGTTATGGATGTAAATATTGGAATACTACAAGTGTCTTCTCGTTATCAATAAATGTAATCCTTTCTCTTTTTCACACCCCAATCGTTTGCTTTAATTTCTATTTAGACAAAAAGGTTTTTATAGCTTATATTAATTATTTACGTGCATAGTTAAGATATTCATAACACTAGTGGAGTATCCTATGTTAAGTATAGCCGTCGTCATCGCGCCGAAAAAAAAAAATGTGCGTCGCTTGCGTAAAACGTCCATGAATGGGGATTTGACGTCATTGACGTTCACTGACACAATTTGGAGCATGCGCACTGGGATGCTTTGACAGTCGACGCATGCGCAGCACGTTCGCCGCGGGATCGCGCTTAGTTTAAATAATACACGCCCCGTACCCGCCCAATTTGAATTCCGCCGGCTCATTTTTGATACGCTGCCGCAACTTTAGGAGCAAGTGCTTCATGAATAACAGCACTTGCTCCTAAAATTTCGCCAGAGTAACGTAAATGAGAAACGTTACTCCAGATTAAAGATGCTCCCATCTACCTGAATCTGGCCCTATATATATATATATATATATATATATATATATATATATATATATATATATATATATATATATATTATCACTGTGCAAAAAATTTAGGCAGGTGTAAATACATGCTGTACATTAAGAATGCTTTTAAAAATAAAAGTGTTAATAGTTTATTTTTATCAATTAATAAAATAAAAGTAAACAAACATAAGAGAAATCCAAATTAATATTGCCTTCGAGACAACATTGATGGTACACTTTTTTAATGACCTTGGTAGCTATGTTGATCCAAATAATTCCAATTGTGATCATTCAGCCCAGAGCACCTGCTGCCATTTCTCTGCACTCCAGTTCTTATATTTTTGTGCATAGTAGATTTACATAGCCTTGTTTACATGTCATATGTGTGAAAACATAGAAACGGTGGTGCAGAAAATGGTTGTAGGTTCTCTGGACTGATGAGTCAAAATGTGAAATAATTGGTTGTAGCAGGAGGCAGTTTGTTCACAGAGGGCTGGAGAGCGGTACAATAATGAGTGTCTGTAGGCAACAGTGAATGGGTGAGATTCCTTGCAAGTTTGGGGCTGCATTTCTTCAAATGGAGTTGGAGATTTTGACACGATCAATGGTGTTCTCAACTATCTGGGAGTACATGGAGAGACAGAAGGATTTGAGACAGTTTACATCCACAGGCGATGTGTGGTTAGTTATGCAAGGTGTTTGGAACAGCCTACCTTCCTTCAAGTGTACCTAGAAGAATTCATGGTGTTTTGATGGCAAAGGGTGGTCACGCAAGATTTTGATTTGATTTGGATTTCTCTTCTGTTCATTTACTTTTATTTTGTTAATTAATGAACAGGGTTTCTGTGCTCAGTTAATTGCCTATAAGTTGCTTTCCCCATATGGAGAATGATGCATAATGCATGTTTACTATCTGCAGCACTATCGGATGCCTCCTTTTCATTGCCTGTGCCTGTATTTTTGAAGTACTGTACATAGTTCTATATGAATATAAAATACCAGATGTATAATGTACTGTGTTTTTTAGCAAGGTTCATTTTCCTTTTCTCCAAGACAAATGTCCTGATGAAGCACTATACATGAAATGCATAAACCTCTTGGATTAACACAGACATAGGAGTTACCTGTATTACACACCCTGTATACAAGATGTAACTGTAACTGGGATCTAATTCCTGTTTTTGGCTTTTAATTGTTGCCATTTTATGATGTAATAACCATACGGGCTCCTTTCACAAAGAGGTATCTTACTACACTCGAGTTTGTGGTAAGATACAGTGCAACATTTTTTATTTTTTTTTCCATTCACTAAAAAATGCTACTAAAATACTGCATGCATAATTTTATGAAGTAATTAAAGATGAGTCGACCACCCCCCTGTTCAGTTTGCAGCATAACTTCCGAACAGGGGAAAAATGTTTACCCGAAAGGCAAAGCACATTGAAGTCTATGGGAGCCAAACAGGGACCCTGCGCCATTTTTTTTCTTCTTGAGTTGAGTTGAGAGGTGTCTTAATATAGCATGGTCTTACCCCGAAGGAAAACCCATTGACAGATGATGACTCATGAGCTGTTAAAGACGCCGGGACCCGCTTCCCGACCCCACTCCTTAACAGCCAGCTTATACTGTGCCCTGATTGGACAAAGCTTTGCGCAATTAGGGAGCAAAATGCACTGTTCTGTGCACAGTGCATTGCAGGGAGTACCAAGGGTTTTTGTTTTATGTGCTAAATGCTGTATAAAGCTATAGTGAATTGACATTTTTAGGATCGCATGTGGTATTTGGGGAAACACTACACGTGTTCATTCTTTTTCGTCCAAATGCATTTTCGTCCAAATTTCAGGTATTTTCGTTATCGTTTTTACAAACGATATCGAAAGTGCAGAATCTGAAAACCGAAAGATCCAACATAAACAAATGCTTTATATTCGTTCATTGCTACAGCAGTTCGATATAGATAGGAGATTCGACATGACGCTGACAATAACAATCTGTGTCTATCAATCCTGTGGTCGAATGTGCCTAACCTTAACTCTATTAGTCTGAGATTATTCTACATAGTGAGAAAAGTTTCGACATTATAGAGAGAAAAGATTCAACATAGAGAGAAAAGATGCATTATATGGATTATACATGATATAGATGATAATCCATTAGACGGATTATAGAGAGAAAAGATTCGACATAGAGAGAAAGATTCAAGATTATAGAGAGAAAAAATTTGACATAGAGGCAAAAGATTCGACATAGAGAGAACAGATCGCTGTTGGAATTGGGTGGGGGAAGTAAAATAAAAATAATGATAATGATGAATGTTATTGGCTGATTGTAACCAAAGAGGAGGACCAGTAAAATAGCTAGAAGTTTGCACTTGGAGAAACAAATGTGAATGTTGGCTGACTGTTGGGGTAGAAAATTCAACATGAAACATGAAGATTCGACAAAGCAGGGAAAAACATACAAACGTTGAATCTGTCATTGAAGGCTTATGGTGTCTGTTGAAAGTTCTAAGAAGACTCGACGGAGCAGCTAAACTGTACAACGCCGCAATCATACATTTCCGGTCAAATGCATCCGCCCACAGGCTATAGAAAAATTCTGATGTTGGTTGACTCATAATAATAATTAATAAATATAATTAATTACTAGTGATACAACATTAGAATTCTACTAGCTTGTAGGAGGAACATTTGACGAGAAATGTACGATTGCGGCATCAAACAGTTTAGCTGCTCCGTCGAATCTTCTTTGAGCATTCAACAGACATCATAAGCATTCAATGACAGATTCTTCCAATTAATTTGGATTTTCGGACGAATGCAATTTTTAGAATAGATAGAAACAAATTTCGGGAGCAACTAAATGAATTTATTTTTCGGACGAAAACAAAATTCCGAAACAAAATATTTCAGTGTGTACATGTCTAGAAAACACCAGATCGCATGCAATCTGCTGTTGTGAATGGAGCCCATTGTGTTTTTATATGTGTTGGTTTCTCTGGGTAACCAATAAAGTCTGTATATTTTTTGGCTTTTTGAGGCAACAATATAGTCATTGGCTTTTTCTTTCTTTGTGGTTCCTAACCCCTTCAATTTTACCTGTAAATATATTATATAATTTAATTTCCCTTACTTTAAAAAAAAAATATATTTATTTTTTCGAAATGTTTAACAAGAAAAATATTTTCTGTACTAAATTTGCCCTAGAATTTTAAATACTTTAAACCTATGTTAAAATATTTAAAAAACGACCTTAATACTTGCATATGTGGTATCTGTATACAATCACAAATGCTGATGATTGTTTTAGAGGAGTGCTTTGCTAAGGAATAACTTTATTGGGAGAGCAAGTCGTTTTTTTCTGGGGGTGGGGAGAAATGTTTAATTAAGGATGGAGAAGAGGGTGATAGGCCGCGTACACACCATCAGTCCATCTGATGAGAACGGTCCGAAGGACCGTTTTCATCGGTTAACCGATGAAGCTGACTGATGGTCTGATGTGCCTACACACCATTGGTTAAAAAACCAATCCTATCAGAACGCGGTGAAGTTCAATGCTTGCAAGCATGTGTCGACTTGATTCTGAGCATGCGCAGCTTTTTAACCAATGCTTTTGCATACTAACGATCGGTTTTGACCTATCGTTTAGGTGTCCATCGGTAAAATTTTAAAGCAAGTTCTCTTTTTTTTACCAAAGGATAACTGACCGATGGGGCCCACACGCGATCGGTTTGGACCGATGAAACGGACCTTCAGTCCGTTTTCATTGGTTTTGACCGATCGTGTGTACGCGGCCATAGAGTTTGTGCATGGGAAGGTACCAACAAATTATCACAATTGCCTGTTTATTGGCCACATATTGTCACATTTGTCTACTTGTTAACTGGTTGAACTAACAATTTGTTATTTACCTTTTTAATGTTTTGTAATGAATGCTTATTTGGTGCCCACATATTGTAAGAGTTGATTGTTGCCAGTGGTTTGTATATGGTTTCCCACTGGTATTGCAAGGGTTGCATACAGTCACAGTTGTTTGGAGAACCATATTGTTTTAACCACTTAACCCCCGGACCATATTGCTGCCCAATGACCAGAGCACTTTTTGTGATTCGGCACTGCGTTGCTATAACTGACAATTGCGAGGTCGTGCGACGTGGCTCCCAAACAAAATTGGCGTCCTTTTTTCCCCACAAATAGAGCTTTCTTTTGGTGGTATTTGATCATCTCTGCGGTTTTTATTTTTTGCGCTATAAACAAAAATAGAGCGACTATTTTGAAAAAAAATGCAATATTTTTTACATGTTGCTATAATAAATATCCCCAAAAATATATATATAAAAAAAAACATTATTTTTCCTCAGTTTAGGCCGATACGTATTCTTCTACATATTTTTCATTAAAAAAATCGCAATTAGCGTTTATTGATTGGTTTGCGCAAAAGTTATAGCGTTTACAAAATAGGGGGTAGTTTTATGGCATTTTTATTAATATATATTTTTTAATAGTAATGGCGGTGATCAGCGTTTTTTTTTTCAGTACTGCGACATTATGGCGAACACTTCAGGCACTTTTGACACATTTTTGGGACCATTGGCATTTTTATAGCGATGCTATAAAAATGCATTGGATTACTATAAAAAATGCCATTGGCAGTGAAGGGGTTAACACTAGGGAGCAGGGAAGGGGTTAAGTATGTTCCTGGGTGTGTTCTAACTGTATGGGGGGGTGGCCTCACTAGGGGAAATCACTGATCTTCTGTTCATACATTGTATGAACAGAAGATCAGCGTTTCCCCCGCTGACAGGACCGGGAGCTTTGTGTTTACACACATAGCTCCCGATCCTCGCTCTGTACCGAGCGATCGCGTGTGCCCGGCGGCGATCGTGCCCGCCGAACACATGCACGGGACTCGGGGGTGAGTGGGGGGTGTGCGTGACGGCCGCTGGCGGTGCGCACGCGCCCCCTAGTGACAGCTAAAGAGCTGACGTATAGCTACGGGCTCTCGCCCAGGAGAGCCGACCTGCCGCTGTAAAATGACGGCGGGAGGTCGGCAAGCAGTTAATTCAGTTCCCTGTATGCCTGTCACTATCAATGAACAACAGGAAAGAGCTATATAAAAAAAAGGGTGATGGATTTTTTATACCTACCTATGTGCTTTCTATTCCTAGTTACGGAAGTCTACTAAGCAAAAAGCACACCAGTGTTGTTACCTCAATGCTTCTAATCCTTTGCTTTCTGCTTGCTAAATATGGATTTGAACAGGGCGCTTATTACCAAGGCTGTTTTTTAAGACCCTCTACCAATCAAAAAATGCTTTTTATTCTGTTTTTAATCCTCTATTTACATTTTTTTTTTACTGGAAATGTTCTTATAATATGCCTAATCATCTTCTACCATCAGTTAGATGGCCCAATGCAATTTTTCCTCTCCATCTTATTGTAATTTCTCAATGGCGGTGACCTGTCTCCTGGCTGAACTTTTCTCTGTACAAAGATCAACCTCCCTCAGGTCTTGCGTCATCTATCTCTGCACAGTTATTTTTATTTGTGGTACATATTGTGTTCTCCTGGCCTTTATGGTTTTTGATTGAAAAGTTGTTATCTGCCACCCTCTTCATTATCCGGTTATAATGAGGAAGTTTGTTAGCAACTGACTGCCTTTTTGTGGATAACCAGTTTTCGGCGTTCACTTTCCCAATATACACTATATTACCAAAAGTATTGGGACACCTGTCTTTACACGCACATGGACTTTAATGGCATCCCAGTCTTAATCTGTAGGGTTCAGTATTAAGTTGGCCCATCCTTTGCAGTTTTCAACAGCTTCTGGGAAGGCTGTCCACAAGGTTTAAGAGTCTATCTATGGGAATGTTTTACCATTCTTCCAGAAGTACATTTGTGAGGTCAGGCACTGATGTTGGGCGAGAAAGCCTGGCTCACAGTCTCCACTCTAATTCATCCCAAAGGTGTTCTATCCGGTTGAGGTCAGGACTTTGTGCATGCCACCCCAAACTCTCTCATCCATGTCTTTATGGACCTTGCTTTGAGCACTGGTGTTTAGTCATGTTGGAACGGGAAGGGGCCATCCTCAAACTGTTCCCACAAAGTCGGGAGCATGAAATTGTCCAAAATGTCTTGGTATGTTGATGCCTTAAGAGTTCCCTTCACTAGAACTGAGGCGCTAAGCCCAACCCCTGAAAAAAAACACACTATAATCCCCCTCCATCAAATGATTTGGACCAGTGCACAAAGCAAGGTCCACAAAGACATGGATAAGCGAGTTTGGGGTGGAACTTAACTTAAGAATCCTGACCTCAACCCAAAAGAACACCTTTGGGATGAATTAGAGCAAAGATCTTCTCGTCTAACATCGGTGTCGGATCTCACAAATACGCTTTTAGAAGAACATTCCTACAGATAAACCTTGTGGACAGCCTTCCCAGAAAACCTGAAGCTGTTAAACTCAATATTGAACCCAACAGACTAACTCAAATGAAATTTTAATCCTTGTGATTTTCTGTTTAAATGTAAGGAACTCTGACCTCACGGAATGGTCTCCTTAACATGATCACAAAATTGATAGGAAATGAAGGTGATAAAATCTTTGTTAGTTGACAGTAACACATTACATAGTTAAATTAAAGTCTCAGATGAATCAAAATGTTTACCAGACTCAAATTTCACAAAATAATATGATCTTAAAAACAATGTGCTGTTTTTATCCTTGGTCACATTTACAAAGATATTCAGTTAACAATAGAATCCCTTGTTGATAATTATAATTTAGACTGTCTTTTTGTCTTGTACAATAATTGCCCACTGGAACTCAGGCAATATGAATAAATTCTAGGTAATTGTTTTGCAGATTTATAGACTGCAGCAGAAATTACGAAGAAGGTTAGGTACTGTATTTCCAGCTTCTACATATTTTGTCTTCTGTAATATTAACAGTAATTAAAAAGAGCATTGAAGCTTTTTTTATATACTAAATGTACATGCAGCGGAAGAAGTTTCCATATGTTTTTGGTTGTAGGTATAGACTCCACCTGTATCTGTATTTCAAAGAACCTTTTGGTTTCCATTTGGTGTACTTCACTGCAGTCATTATACTAAAGACAATATAACACACACAGTACATATACAATGTATTTCATAAGGATGTTATATAAAAATGCTAACAAAAATGACTTTTGTAAAATTAGTTACTGTATATTTGCATGAAAAATAGCATGTTTAGGGTTTATGCCACAATTCCCTTAGCACATTGATAGCTGCCACTGTAGGAGAAAATGGACAAAAATTAGTAAAATAGTAAAGTAATTATTGTATGGAATTACTGCACTGGAAGTTAGCCATACATTGAAAAATATGTTTTCCTTCCCCATCCAAACACACAGACACACACACGAAACACCAACACCCCATAATGCATATTATACAGTGTAAAAATATATAATTTCAAAAATTCCAGATTATTGGGGATATTAGGCTCCATTCACAAAACTGTTTTCTATGCAGTGTTTAGGTGTTCCCTAAATATTGCATGCAATCCTGAAATTATCAATTCGCTATACCGTTTTTACAGTATTTACCACAAAACGTTCAAAAACTGTCAGTAAATACCACATTAAATGGGGGTTACAGTAAATTCACAAAAGGAAATACATACATTAAGAAATGCTATGTAATTAGGTAGTGGTCCAGGCATGTAGTATTTAAGGAATGGATTATGGATAGACAAGTATTCTTACAAAGGTGTGGAACTTGCGCTGTTAGGAGAGGGATGTCTTCAATTTGAAAGTTTAACAGATGAATACCAAATCTGACACTTTCAAGAACATCAGAGAATGACAATAGAATATCATACAATGAGCTATTGTTTAACAAGACACAGAACATTCTGTTTTGTTTAGTTTCAATTTGTATTTAAAATAAATACATTTAGTTAAATTTGTTTAATTCATTTTTGGAATTTGTTTCTTTCAATCGTGTTCGAATTTTCCAAATTCGATTCAATTGAACTCAATTCAACTGAATTTGGAAAATTTGAATCAGTTTGAATTTGAATTTCATATTATATGTTATATTCTTTATTTTCTATTTTTTTCTATTGCTTTTTGTATTCAACAAGTGCTGACCTGACACCGTGACAGGCCTTTATCCCTGTTATAAATGGAGGCCTTCATCCCTGTTATAAATGGAGGCAAGAAACAATGGTCATGGGACTTTATATGAAGCATGTCACTTCAAAAATAATTATTCAGAAAGTACTTAAAGTAAAAATGTATTTTACAATCAGAATTAAAATTCTGTAATTGGGTACCCCCTCCCTTCCCATTCTCCCCCCAAAGTCACCACCACGTTTTTTTTAAGCATTTGATCCAGGGCCACGTCCGATCGCCCCCAGGGGGTCAGAAAGGAATTTTTTTCCCCTGCCACTGCATATTGGCATAGCACGGACAGGGGTTTTTCGCCTTCTTCTGGATCAAACAGGGAAGTAGGATTCAGCAAATCCTCCCTCCCATCATTACTGAAAATCCTCCCCCGGTCAGACATCTGCCCCCCAGTACATCAGCGACTATGACTAATCTGAGATTCTCGGCAGCAACCATTCGGGGACTAAAGCCGTTTGCCTCAATATTACCAGTCGCCACCAAAAAAGCCTTAAGGACCGAACGACTGTTTAGAATCAATCGACGATTGACAGTCAAACACCACTTCCCCTTATCCCAACCAAAGCGCATATCATGCGCTCTGGTCAACACAAGATCGACAGTAAGACACTGACTAGAAATACATGATTTCATCCTACAATGACATTTAGACTGCCTCTTTATTACAAAAAGCTGGCTTACAGCCGACTGTAACACCATTCTAGGTGAACTGGTGTCAGAAAATTATTGCATGATAACAGAAAATAGAGTGGGGCAGGATGTGAGCAGAGAAAGAAGTGTCTTGGAGGAGCTCCGCCAAGCCCGACTACATCCATAGCCATCCTAAGTCGGCACCTAAGAACTGAACCTCCAAACCCCCTGTCCTGACTCCCGGGCTTCCCTTAAGCAGATCCCTACCTGAATCGGGGCCGTAGGACATCGGATCACTCTGCAAATTGAACTGCGGCTGACTCCATCCACTGGTGTTCCGCCGCCATCTTGAGGCCTGCGAGGTCTGGAAATCCGCCAAACTCAGGTGCCGCGACTGCGGGGCGGAAGGCGTTCACTCCCAGGCCCATCCGTAGCAGCTTTCCCGGAGGTGGAACTGTGGTAAAAAAACTCCCAACTCCCAGTGCGGCGATCATGGATCTCCAGCCATCTGCAGGGATAGACCGCAGTTTTGGCCTACACGTGGCGGCCATCTTGCTTCACCCAGGCGCTAGGCCAGCGCTACTCCTTCCCACAGCACCAGATCTTTGACCGACTATTTCTCCGCAGATTCACTGGGGATACTCAGCGTACCACCCCGGAGCCCGCAGTCTGACCCGTGTCGCCCTTTTGAGCAAGCCTGAGGGACCTGGTAAGTTCCGGTGGCCATCTTGGTGCACCCCAGTGGCCTCTTCACCTCCCTTGGGACTGATCTGTGCCTCCATCCGTCCCCGGGAACACCCTGGCCTGTTGGATCAAGACCCCGGATGGGGATATTAAGCAGGCATCGGGTTGCAGCCCTAGTCCTGGTGGCCTCGTGTGTCGGCCTTTTTGCTACTCCCAGACAATCTCCACACACCCTCTACGCCTAACTCAAATTCTATTTTCCCCTGCAGAGCCCCAACCTGGTAGATTGTGGCCCCCAACAAGGGCCTTTACGAACATATACACTATATGCACGGACTTCAGCCGCGGCATTGGCGTTGTGGTCCACCAGAGTTGGCCATCTTGTTATACCCAAGCTACAATATCCCTGGCCTCTTGTTGTTTCTGTGGTCCTGGATCGCTCCCTGTACAGCTATACGGGCTACCCATTGACCTTCTGTGACCCCCATCCATAACGCCCCACAGAGGGAAGCATGCCTAGCTTGTAAGATGGCGGACGCTTAAGGTGTAGAGCCTGACCCTTGTCCGTGTATCCATCGCTCCCGCTCTGCATTATTAGCTTTTAAAGCTCCGGGAGCCATCTCATCTGCTTCGGGAACTCTACAGCTACCTTCCGATTGTTATATGGGTAAGATTGGAAATCAACGGCATATCTACCAGAAAAACACTCCACAGGCTGTGCTCCAGCTTTCCCAGCCTATGGATCGTTTTCTCAGAAAGCCATCATGCCCGACCTTGGATGCCCCGGCGGCTGCTGTAGATTCGGCAGATGCCCTTCCGCTGGTTGACCCCTCTCTATTCGTCGAGAACCCCCCACACAGATCACAACCACCCAAATCCTCCGCAATGTCATCACCAATTACTGTGGAGGTGCTGGATGCCAAACTGCAGGCCCTGCTCCATAGCCTCACTCAAAACATCGCTAAAGAAGTGGGCAAGTTGGCACATGAATTTAGGGGTGAGATTGACCAGCTGGGGGAATGTACAGATACCTTGGAATCTAAATTTGACAACATGGTACAAGATTTTCATGTCATAGAGGAAGAAAATGCTAATTTGAAAAATATAGTCTCACAATTACAAATGCAACAAGAAGATCTCGAAAACAGAGAGCGCCGCCTGAACCTGCGCATTCGTGGAGTCCCCGAATCCATTTCGGATAAGGAAATTCGGCCTTACCTTCTTGCCCTTTTTGTTACTCTGGCACCCCACATTCCTGACATAGACTGGCGCCTTGATAGAGCACACAGATCGCTGGCTCCTAAGCCTCCCTTAGGTGCCAATCCCAGGGACATTATTGTACGCTTCCATTTATATGAAAGCAAGGAGGGCCTAACCACTGCTACCCGTAACAGGTCACGAGTTGATTTTAAAGGGGCAAAAATTCAAATTTTCAACAATCTGTCACCCATTACATTGGCTAAATGACACGCCCTACGTCCCATCACCTTTTATTTGCAGCAGAATCAAGTTCCATACCGTTGGGGCTTCCCATTCCGCTTATCTGCTACCAAAGATGGATCGCAACATTCTATGAGCGATCTGCAGGAATGCAAGACTTTCATCCGGAACCTGGGTCTTCCCCCTATATCTGACTAGGACTTACAGTTGCAGATTCCCGCTCCACGGCCATTCTCTACACCTGGGAGGATCTGGACCCCGGTACGCCAGAAGGCACGGAGGACCCCAACTACTCCCCAAAGAGCTGGGCCGTCCAAAGGCTCCACCTGAGACTAACTTCCCGCTTACCCTCATGCTTCATCTTTACAAATAGGTCATGCTATTGACCTATGTCCTTCAAGACTCCGGGCTCAGAATCTGATCTTTTATCCCCCATATGCCCCACGCATACGTTCTCTCTTTGCATACCCATACAAAAGTTATACGTTGACAGTTCCCTGTTTTTCCTAGTTCTCTGCTGTTTGGATCGGGCTGGGCTTCAGTGATTGATCTTGCAGGCTTCCGTGCCCCCTCAACATGGTCTTGAATCATGACCGTGTCTTCCCGAGGAGCTCTTCCCCCTCAGGCCTACCATCTGATTGGTTTGTATTTTTTGTTTTCTCTTTTTTGATATGGATCCTTTTTGATCCTACTCAGGATTTATCTTTTATTTTTTTATTTTTTGCCTTCATTTTTATTTTTTCTTGTTTATTTTGAGTTTTTCATGCTCCTTTATTGTATCTCGGATGCCTTTTTGATCCATATTTGATACGCAGGTATCTCTCTCATCTCATTATCATTTGATTGTTCATAATGTTTTGTTTGTTATGATTTATGCATCATGGTATATACATTTTTCTTGTTTTATGAATGTAATGTGTGCTTTGCTCATACGGTTTGGATATGGCTGTCAGTATATTTTCATGTAATGTTAAGGGTCTGGGCTCCATCCGTAAGCGTTGGCTGGCATTGAGGGAGTTCAGATCCTCTTGGGCAGAGGTGATCATGGTTCAGGAGACACATTTTAAAGCAGAGGTTTTATTTAACCACTTAACCCCCGAACCATATTGCTGCCCAATGACCAGAGCACTTTTTGCGATTCGGCACTGCGTCGCTTTAACTGACAATTGTGCGGTCGTGCGACATGGCTCCCAAACAAAATTGGCATCCTTTTTTTCCCACAAATAAAGCTTTCTTTTTGTGGTATTTGATCATCTCTGTGGTTTTTATTTTTGCGCTATAAACAAAAAAAGAGCGACTATTTTGAAAAAAAATCAATATTTTTCACTTTTTGCTGTAATAAATATCCCCCAAAAATATATAAAAAAACATTTTTTTCCTCAGTTTAGGCCGATACGTATACTTCTACATATTTTTAGTTAAAAAAAAAACTTTTTTTTTACTAGTAATGGCGGCGATCAGCGTTTTTTTTTACTGTGACATATGGCGGACACTTCGGACACTTTTGACACAGTTTACACACATAGCTCCCGGTCCTTGCTCTGTAATGAGCGATCGCGCGTGCCTGGTGGCGATCGTGCCCGCCGGGCATGCGCACAGGACTCGGGGACGAGCGGGGGCGTTTCTTCAGGCTCCCGTCTTAAACGTGACCGAGACATTCAGAGGAAGTCCCATTTTGGCTGACCTATGTAAAGCGGAAAAGCTTTTACTCACTCTCCCCATGTTGACACATCTGAGGACGGTGATTTCACTACGTAACCGCATTAAGTCCTGAGACTCGAATAATCATGCTAAATCCATGCTTTGGTCCAAGCAAAAGTTCTATGACTATGCAAACAAGCCCCATAGAATGTTGGTTCATAAATTAAAACCAAGATCCACAGCCTCCATCCCTGACTTCCTGTTACAACCTGACGGTAGTCCCACTTACTGTCCCCAAAACATGTCACGAGTCTTCGGTGACTTCTACCGAAAATTTCATAACTGCCTATCCATAGACCCTAATTCTCAGTTCACCCAAGAAAAATGTAATACCTTCATAGAGTCCTTAAAACTCCCTACACTATCCCCTGAGGATCACGCAGGACTAAACACTCCCATTACTGCGGTTGTAAATCAACTTCCATCCCACAAATCCCCTGGGCCTGATGGGCTACCCTATTCCTACTATAAGAGTTTCCTCTCTGATGTCTGGGACAATCCCTCATTCCCAATTTCTACACACCTTCATAGCGGTCATCCCGAAACCGGACAAAGATCCATCATTACCGGACAACTATCGCCCCATTGCTCTCCTAAACTCTGACTATAAATTGTTCACAAAAATCTTGGCTAACAGACTGTCTGTACTCCTCCCCTCACTCATCCATAGAGATCAGGTAGGGTTTGTCCCCACTAGGCATGCAAGAGATAATACTAGGCGAACTATTGATCTTATTGATTTGCTAACTAAAACCAAGAAACCTGTGGTACTCAGTTTAGATGCTTAGAAAGATTTTGACCGCCTGAATTGGTCGTTCATGTTCGCTATTCTGTCCAAATATGGCTTCACTGGTTCCTTCATGCATGCCCTGAAAGCTCTCTACTCCACACCCACCTCTCAGGTGCAGCTGGCTTCTTATGTCTCTTCGCCATTCTCCCTGAGCAATGGAACTCGACAGGGATGCCCCTTGTCTTCCCTGCTCTTCATCCTCAGTCTAGAGCCCTTGGCTGAAGCCATTCGCTCCCATCCGTACATAAAGGGGGTGGCGTTGAGACATCGGGAGTACAAATTGTCCCTGTTTGCCGATGATATTTTACTAACATTGACCCATCCCCATGTTTCGCTCCCCTCACTCCACGCCACTCTACACCAGTTTGGCAGTATTTCAGGTTTCAAAATCAACTCGACCAAGACTGAAGCCCTCCCTGTTAATCTTTCGACAGAAACACTCTCGACCCTGAAAGGCAAATTTAAATACCGGTGGTGCCCTCATTCGCTTAAATACCTCGGAGTTCACCTAACACCCTCATATTCTACACTCTTTCAGGCTAATTTCCCTCCTTTGTTCACAGAAATTAATAGATTGCTTAAAACATGGACGAAGCTTCCCTTGTCCCTCCTTGGGAGGATAAATGTACTCAAAATGTCAGTGATCCCTAAACTCCTCTACCTATTTGAGACCCTACCAGTAATGATCCCGATGTCCCAATTGAAATTACTTCAACAAAACTTTCTGAACTTTATATGGAATAACACGTCCCATAGGATAGCCAGCTCAGTTCTTCTTACAACTCGCGCTAGGGGGGGTTGGGAGTACCTGATATATTCAAATATTATTTTGCCACCCATTTGAGAGCTATAGCCTCTTGGATGAGCATTACAGTCCCTGCCCACCCCTGCTGCATGCTATGGCCTTCCTCTGACAAATATACCTCTCAGTTGCGTAGGGTTTGTTTAAATCCAATGTCGTTTACACTTTCAATTTGGAAAAGTTGTTCTGGAAAATACTCCCTCTCATCCCCATGCTCTCCTTTAGTAAATATTATCTTTAACCCGGAAATCCCTGACAGCCTGTCCTACGATGCTATGTTACCCTGGACAAAAGCTGGTGTATTTCAGATACGCCATCTGGTACACCCAGTGACACGTACACTGCTTACTTTTTCTGAGTTACAATCAAAAAACAAACTCCCGAAAAACCTCTTCTACTCCTTTTTACAAATTAGACATTTCATTTCCACCAGACTCCCACAATTGACCTTAATTAAGCCCACGGAATTTGAACTGTTGTGTTTTAGAGGCCCTTATGAACCTCACCTAATATCCACCATTTATAAGATTTTACACGATACTCCTCATATCACGGAGCAAACTCATTCTTACATGCGGAAATGGTCCCATATTCTGAACAGACCCATCTCTTTACTGGAATGGAAGGATATTTGGGAAGCTACTTCCAAGGTATCTAGATGTGTAGCCCAGAAGGAAACTGCCTTTAAAGTATTAATGTTTTGGTATAGGACCCCGGAATTTTTAATGGCAAGGAAGCTTCCGGACAATGTTGGAGATGTGGCTCTTTCTTAGGCACCCACTACCATATATTTTGGGAGTGTCCTATGATCATAACCTACTGGTCTAGGATTTATGCCCTTTTGGGAAAGGTTCTCGGTATTCCTGTACCTCTGCATCCTTTATACCTCCTCCTAGGATTACCCCTTCCAAAAACACCTAAACCCCTTAGGAAACTGATGGCCTTTATTCTACTAGCTGCTAAGCGGCCTATACCCCAGTGCTGGCTTACCAACATTCCCCCTTCTTTTACACAATTTCTGGCAGCTATTACAGACATACGTAGAATGGAACGCCTTACAGCTGTAATTGAAGACTCCTTAACTAGTTTTGACGCCATATGGGGTAAATGGGATTCTTCTGAATATAACTCTGAGATTGCACAGGTAACTCTGAGCTCATGAGCTTTGGGAGTAGGTTATCTCGATCAAACATGTGAAAATATATCACCTAGACTATTGTTAACCTTGTTTTAGTGGTTACTTGACTTCCTCTTTACTATACCATGATGCATTTGAAATGTCTGAAAATCACTTGACATTTTCTACTGTTTTACACATGTCGTGTTATGATTATTTTTCATTGGGATTGTATCCCATATGTTGACATTTTTATATGAATCTGTATATTGTTTCTTCCTTCTGAAAGATTCAATAAATAAACAATAAAAAAAAAATAGAGTGGGGCAAAGAGGGGGAGGCCTGGCGGTGATCCACAAGACTCACCTCGTGATCACTAAACCAGTCCTTCAAAACCCACTTCCATTCATGGAAACCCTCTCTCTACAACTTCAAACAAATCCCAGGAGACCACTCATATTCTACTCTGCTATAGACCACCGGGTCCAAAATCACAGCTTCTCTTATCTTTAACAGTGTTCATCTCCACTTATACCCTAAAGAGCAAACATCTTTTGCTGCTTGGGGATTTCAACCTGTGGGCCAACTCCTCACAGGACCCTGCCTGCATTGACCACTTGGAAGGACTAGGTCTGCAGCAGCTAGTATGTGGGCCCACACATGCTTCTGGTCACACGCTCAATCTTATTTTCAGACAAGATCTGGAAGTAAAAATTCTCAAACATAAGCCGTTACCATGGTCAGACCACCATGTAATCAAGTTCATTATTATCAAAAATGCCCCTTTAACAAAAACATCAAAACCAGTGACAACGCACTGGGTGAGATCTCAGAAGAAGCTCCATTCGGAGCTCTTCAAAACAACATTAGAGAACAAAATAAAAACAATCCAACTACATCTAACAGCCACAGAAACCCTGGATGTCATCAACACGGCTCTACTACAGTCAGCAGACTTAGTAGCGCCAAAACGCAAAACCTGCATCCGGATAAAACAACTCCAGCTGGTTTAATGACCAGCTGTCGTTGCTGAAGCAAGAGCGCAGAAGAGCGGAAGCTGTCTGGAAAATAAGCTCTTCAGAGGAAAACCACGCCATCTACAAGGTAATAACAAAAAATACCACAAAGAAATCTTCAAAGCCAAAAAAAATCACTTTTCCAATGCCATTACCAATGCCCTAAACCCCCCCCCCTGCAAACTCTTTAAGCTTGTCACCCAGACCATGAATCCAGTCTGTCTTGAAGCCCCCAATTCAGATACCCAAGAATTTTGCAATGAATTATCAGATTATTTCATTAACAAAATTGAAAGAATCCGTGAAAGCATTCAGCAAAACAGTACCCCCCTCAACCCCCCCCTCAATCATTCGCCCAATACCCACACAAATTCACCGCAACCAACAAAGTTCACTCTCAAACCCATCTCCATCGATGCCACTAAAAATATCATCGGTACTCTGTGAAATAGCACAGCGCCTAATGATATTGAATGAATGAAACTTATATAGCGCGGCACATGCGAACTGAATCACCTCTGGGCGCTCGTTGTTTCTGTCTCTCTGGTCATCAAAAGAGCAACGTTTTTATCTGTCTTCTGAAGCTCAGGCGGCTTTCCTCCAACCGAATGCTGGTAAAGCGTTCCATAGTCTGGGACCTTGGAATGCAAACCTTCTTTCTCCTTTGGACTTGTATTTGGCTTTGGGTACCTTGACCAGATTTTGGTCGGTGGATCGCAGAACGCGATTGGGATGGTGGGCTTCTATCTTTTCGCATAGATATTGCGTAGCCTATACATTCCCACCAAACTGCTGAAGGAATGTATTCTGGCACCTCCTATCACGCAGCTTATAAACCAGTCCTTCAAGGAAGGCATAGTGCCATCCCAGTTAAACAGGGCATAATTCAACCCATCTTAAAGAAATCCACCCTCGACCCCAAAGACCCAACTCACCATCGTCCCATAACAGGCCATAACAGGCCTAAACGTCCTCTCCAAGGTAATGGAGAAAGTAGTGGTACAACAGCTGCAACAGCATCTAGATACCCATAAACTACTCGATCCATTCCAATCGGGTTTCCGTCCCGGGCACGGGACAGAAACAGCACTACTCAAAATATGGGATGACGCTCTCAAGGCCGCAGACGAAGGAGAATCTTGTCTTCTCGTTCTGTTGGACCTAAGCACAGCTTTCGACACGGTAGATCACAAACTATTACTGATTCAGCTAGCTGAAGTAGCCAGAGTCGCAGAAGGTGATCTATCCTGGTTCTCCTCTTTTCTGTAAAACCGATCACAAATAGTGAAATTGGGACCTTTCACCTCAAGGATCCCCTCTGTCGCCGGTGCTGTTCAACATCTATCTTCGCCCTCTCTTTGAAATCATCAGTAGCCAAAAACTACTTTATCACTCATATGCAGATGACACACAACTGTATTTTAGCATCTGCAAAAAAAAGATCATCATCTCAGTTTAGAGACATGCCTCTCTTTGATAGAAAACTGGATGACGAAGAGTTATCTTAAACTCAACAGCTCCAAAACAGAACTTCTTCTGTTTCACACCAGTGGTAAGAATCAACTTGCAATAACTTGGACACCCTGCCCATTCTGGGCCAAATCATTACCCTTAGCGCCAAAGTCAAAAGTTTTGGGGTCATCTTCGACACCTACATGACAATAGATGCACAAATAGGGCCAGATTCACGAACAGTTAGGCTGGCGGATCGAGTGATCCGCCAGCCTAACTGTGACTTTGAGCCGGCGTTTCTGTTTTCTGTAACCAGAAAACAAGAAACGCCGGGTTGAAGTTCCGATGCGAGCAGCGTAACTGAGTTTCGCCATCGCATCGTTACTTCAACTTAAAAATGGCGCCGGGGGCGTTCCCGCCGATTTACGCTCAAAAAATATGTTAATGAGCGGAAAGCGGCAATTCACGATCGAATTCCGGCGCGACGCAATGACGATACGACGTTTCCGGACGGGATACGCTGCGCATAGATATACCTACATGGGGTTGGAGTATCCTATGTTAGGTATAGGCGTCGTCATCGCGTCGGGAAAAAAAAAAAAAAACGTCGCTTGCGTAAAACGGTCATGAATGGGAATGTGATGTCATTGACGTTCATTCACAGATTTTGGAGCATGCGCACGGTGATGTTTTGACACTCGACGCATGCGCAGTACGTTGGCGGCGGGATCGCGCGTAGTTAGCATACTACACGCCCCGTACCCGCCCAATTTGAATTCCGCCGGCTCATTTGCGATGCGCTGCCGCAACTTTAGGAGCAAGTGCTTCGTGAATGACAGCACTTGCTCCTAAAATTTCTCCAGCGCAACGCAAATGAGTCGCGTTACTCCAGAGCAAAGATGCTCTGGACTACCTGAATCTGGCCCATAGGGTCAGTAGTCAGCGGATCTCACCATCTGCTGCGCCTACTTCGTAGACTGATTCCTTTTATTCCTAAAGAAGACATAGCAGTCGTGGTGGGAACAATTGTGAACTCCAGACTGGACTATGCAAATGCCCTTTATTTTGGACTCCCAGAGTACCAAATCTCTCGTCTGCAAGTCATTCAAAATACGGCCGCCAGACTTGCGACTGGGAAAAAACTATGGGATTCAATCTCACCTTCGCTGAGAACCCTTCACTGATTGCCAGTAAAAGACAGAATTGCTCTTAAAGCACTCTGTCTGACGCATAAGTGCATCCATGGGAAGGCCCCCCAATATCTATGCGAAAAAATAAAAGCTCACAACTCCAATCGCATTCTGCGATCCACCAACCAAAATCTGCTCCAGATACCCAAAGCCAAATACAAGTGCAAACGAGAAAGAAGATTTGCGCTCCAATGTCCCAGACTATGGAACGCTTGACCAACCAGCATTCGGTTGGAGGAGAACCACTTGGCCTTCAGAAGAAAGATCAAAACTCATCTCTTTTAAAGTCAAGGGAGACAGGAACAACGAGCACCCAGAGGCGATTTAATTTGCATGTGCTGTGCTATATAAGTTCTTCACTCACTCACTCATTAACAACATGGAAACTGGGTGCATATTAAACACTCCTTATATAAAGAACTCTGCTGCAAATCTCATAACTCTCTTGCAAAATTGCTTCAGTTCTTGTCTTAGTAGATTGCACAGAGCTTGAAAACATATTACAGGAATCTTTTGCAACTGGAAACTCATTTTGGTGAGATATTTTTAATGTGTGCAGATGGTGTTCCCTTTAGCACTATAGCACTGAGACTGCTCAGTTGATGATGATGATGAAGGCTGAAGTCAGTTTGAGAAAACACAACATAACTTTCTAAGAGCAGAAGATATTCACTTGTCTCATTCCATTACATATCTAAAAAAGATAAATAATCCTTATTCAAAGTATTTATTCAGGACCTGTATGCAGTTTAGAATGAATACTTCTATAATATTAGGCTGTATCTGCATTCTACACCAACTGTTCTGGATGTACAGTTGGTTATTTTAAAGTAATGACTTGCATAGCCCCGGCCACTCCCTGAAAATTAAGAATAACTCTCCTATTGTTTGGAGTTATGTGATAGAATGAGACATATAAATACCTCCTGTTTTAAAAAAAAGCTCCACTGTGCTACCTTTTGGTTCAGTTGGAGGGCTTTTTGGTTTATTTAATCCCATCTCACCATAATCTTCATGGTGATACCTTCTCAGTTTGTGAGAAGACATGGTAAGGCTTAGATCACTCTCCTGAAAACAAATAAAAACATCCTTACCATTTTTTCTGTCTCTGTAATCCTGCTTAACAACAGCTTGTGAAATTAAATTAGAGATACTAACAAAAACGTACAAAGCCATTCACAACTCAGCCCCCAGCTACATTACTAACCTAGTCTCAAGATTCCAACCGAATTGTTCTCTTTGTTCCTCCCAAGACAGGCTCTCTAGTTCGCTTGTCACCTTCTCTTATGCTCATCTTCAGTACTTCTCTTGAGCCTCTCATATCCTCTGTAGTTTCCTACCCCAATCTGTTTGACTATCTCTGTCCACATTTAGACAATCCCTGAAAAACCTTTTCTTTAGAGAGGCCTACCTTGCCCCCACCTAACTACTGTATTTCCACTTTCTCCATCAGCTCATCCCCACAGTTATGACATTTTAGATCTCTTGACCCATCCTCTTAGATTGTTAGTTCTAACAAGCCAAGCCCTGTGATTCCTTCTGTATTAAATTGTATTGTAATTTTCCTGTAGCCCTAATGTTGTAAAGCGCTATGTAAACTGTTGGTGCTATATAAATCCTCTATGATAATAATAATTAGCCTCCATCCTGTGTCTGTCCCTGTGTATTTAACCTATAATATTTGGTTGGATACATTTGATGGATCATGGGAACCCTATGATATGTTTCTGATAGTCCCATCTTTTCTCCCTCCTCCATTTTCTTATTTGGAAGGAATTCCTGGGGCTCCTTGTGCTTCCTCTTTCTGTCCATTGTGGCGTCAGTAACAATTTACAAACACTTTTTTTTATTTTTGGCTGAGGATCTTCTGCATCTTGTTAGTTGGGAATACCTACCACCCATCTTTTCATGATGAAGATTACCTTTGAAATTGAAACAAATTGGACCCACATGTAACAAATGGTCAAAGTTTGATTGGTTATAAAGAATGAAAATACATATTTTGAGATGTGTGTTGATAGGTTTATGACAATTGAAGATGTCAAGGCTGTGGAGGAATTGATGGAACTTTGGGAGGAGGGCCACATTGACGATATTGATATGTTGGAAGCAGACCAGATTGATGGTGCATGTGGCCCCCCCCCTCCACCATTGACTGTGACTGCCACCCCTTTCTCTTCCATCATCTCTAAACCAATTAACTACAAACCCAGGTCACGGATGTTCCCGACTCTTCAAGGGAACCCCAGTGTCTGGGCATTCACTAAACAGGTCACCCAAACGATTTTGAAAACTAGGTGGCACAATCCTTCTCAAGCCAATTTAATTCCAGCCCAAAAGAAAGCCCTTGCTGATCTCCAACAAAATTCCACCATAATCATAAAACCCTCGGACAAGGGGGGTAATTTGGTGGTGATGGACATCAACGATTATGAATCAATGGTATTAAACATACTTAAAAATGTGGAATGGTACCGAAAGGTGTCACCCAATCACCTCAAACTAACTATATCGGTATACCATAGGCTCATTAGTTCAGCCTACTACAAAGGGACTATTACTAAACAAACGTGGGAATACTTAAATGTTGTATCTCCCCGTACCCCCACTTTATACGCATTACCAAAGATTCATAAAGATGCCCATCACCCACCCGGCCGCCCCATTGTCTCAGGAAATGGCTGCCTCACTGAACAAGCGAGCGCTATGATCGATGACTATCTGCGACCTCATGTCGAAGGGCTAGTGTCCTACCTTAAGGACACAGGAGACCTTCTCAAGACCTTGGATGGACTTAATGTCCCTCCGGGTTCTTGGCTTGTATCCTTGGATGTTGAAGCCCTCTACAACTCCATTCCCCATAATTTGGGGCTGGAGGTTGTAGAGAACTTCATCTCTGAAAGCAGTGAAATGTCACCTGTCTATAATCGCTTCATTCTGGATCTGCTCGCTTTTGTTCTAACGAATAACATCTTCCTGTTTGGTGGCTCCCACTACCTCCAGGTACAGGGCGTTGCTATGGGGACCAAATGTGCCCCCTCCTATGCAAACCTGTACCTGGGGGGGTGGGAGCGTGACCTCTTTCACCAGGACTCCATTCAGTCTTTCCTCGAGCAGATCCCCCTTTGGAGGCGATTCATCGATGACATTTTCTTTGTCTGGACTGGTTCCATCGGTGATCTTGAGACATTTATCTCCAGTCTCTCTACCAATCAATTTAATTTAAAATTTACTTACTCAAGCAGTCAGACTCAGTTGACCTTTTTGGATTTATCAATTAAAATTTACACTGATGGAACAATAGGCACCAGCCTATTTCGGAAACCATCAGCTGGTAATTCCCTACTCCACGCTTCGAGTTCTCATCCCGAACCCCTCAAGGCCAGCATTCCATATGGCCAATATTTGAGGCTTCGAAGGAATTGTAGTTCTGAAGCTGATTTTGCATTGGAATCCCAAGGTCTACGTAAAAGATTTATTGAACGTGGTTATAGTCAAAGATGCCTGAAAAGAGCTTTCGCTAGAGCCAAAGCGCAAAAAAGAAGCTCTCTCATACATGACATCAAACCTGTAAAAACCAATGCAGGAACACGTTTAATTACACGTTTCTCAAGCAATCATAAACAAATACGAGGAATCCTCGACAAGCATTGGGATCTCCTAATGGGTGATGATATGGTGGCAAAACATCTCACCAATCATGCTCAAATCACCTTCAAACGCTCCAATTCCCTCAGGGACCGTTTGGTCCACAGTCATCATTCTCCTCAAAAAACTACATCACGAGGACAGACGGGGACCAGACCCTGCCACAAATGTTCCTTTTGTAGTTATATCCATTCAGCATCCAGTATTATACTTCCAAATGGCAGTACCTTCAAAACAAAATTTGGAGTGAACTGCCAATCCATTGGAATTGTATATATCATGACATGTACATGTAACTCTTTCTACATAGGCAAAACAAAAAGGCCCTTTTACCATCGTATCCGGGACCATGTCTCCCTAGTACTGAAGAAAAAAATGGAGACTCCAATCAGCCGGCATATGGGCTTATTTCACCATTTCAACAGCCTTGAAATGCGTTTCTATGCCTTGGAACATATCCCCCCTGGGGACCGGGGAGGAGACTTTGACAAACAACTCTTACAAAGGGAAGCCAAATGGATATTTAAGTTAGCAGCTCTCAAACCACCAGGTTTGAATGATGGATTTAGTTTCAAGCCTTTTCTTTGATTATTCAGTCCTTTTTTTTTTTTTTTATTTGATATTGATCTGCAACTCTCTAGTGCAAAATCGTTTCTCTGTAATATGTATCCTGTGTAAATAGTTCGTTTTTAGCACAACAGGTATTGCTCACCATGCGGCGCCACAGCGCCCTCGATTGATTCAATCCAGATGTGGCTTAGTATGTATTATCACTCTGACTATAGGCATCCATGATTAATTTAGGTATCATTGGCTGCTCTGTCAACTGTTCATTTATTCTGAACAGTCTCCATTGTTAAAACTGATTTTTCTTCATTTGATCATTGCTTTAACTACTTTAAAACTTTTAATCCAGAACTATATATTCGCCAGCCTCTAGGGGGCAACCCTCGTTCTCGTCCATATTCCGCCATACATTTAGGCTGTACGGACAAGTCGGGCGCACCTGCATTGGACAAATGGTCACTTTTTTGTCCTGCATGTGATCCCTTGCAAAATGCTTGGATTTCTCCATCCTTTTTTGCGCCGCTTTGTCTTCCATCTAGCTACTGGCTCGGCCATATTATGGATCTCTTTGGTCCTTGCCACTACCTAAGATGGCACCTGCTCCTCCTATATTGGTTGCCCATATGCGTCTCGCTCTCGCCGGTCACGCCCATCAAGGCGGAGCGATGGGAAATTGTTTCCCGTTCTGCACGGCTTCTATACCAGGGAGGTAGGACTGAAAGGCTGGGGATCCCTTTCTGGATCTCCTTGCCTTTCCATCAGTCCTCCTTCCTCTCTGTCACCTTTGTTGAGGACCAGGTCTATGTCGCTGGGGTTGCACTGGCAACCTTCCAGCTTTCAAAATGGCGCCCGGACATTCTGCGCTGCTGTACGTCTGGGGGTTGTGCTTCATGCCCTGCCAGACACACCTATCCAGGCGGGCCGAGCATTTCAGGCACACCTCCCCTTCGGCGTCCTCGGCGCTATTGGCTGCAGCTGTCCTGGCATTTGTTTTGCTGTCCGCCCCCGGCTGCTACGTCAGACGCCGTCAGGTGGTATTTAAAAGTTCAGCTTAGGCTGACAACCCTGACTCGGCTAGCTGTTATCTGGAAATTTTTCAATCCATGCTGGTTTATCCAGCCTTTCTGTATGTATGGATCCAGATTTAGCAGGTATGTTTATAGATACACTCTATTGGTCTGCCAGTCTTATTAGACTTGCCTTGACCGATTCCCCTAATTTGCTTTAAACTATACCAATACCATTAAAAACGTACTTAACCTTTACTGATCCTGCTCATCTGTTGCATTTTCAGGTCTGGCTACTATGCCTCTGCCAAATATCATTATTTGGCATTGAAGACTGCGGATGATTGAAGTATTTTGATATTTATTTATACACCCTTTTGTGACCCTATCAGCCTATACATTTTTAGGTATTTGGTTTAGTTTATCCTACTGGAGGCTCTCCTCAGACTTGGGATGGATCTCTTTCCACCCTCATGATCTGTGTATTTGCCCCCTGTTTGTTGATCCGTTTTTCCTCTAATATCCAACTTTTTTTAAAACTTCTAAATTGTATTTCTTTTTCTTACTGCAGCCTCTTGTTATTGGTTGGCATTGGACTGATGTTTTTAGGAGTGTCCCTATTCTCCCTCTCCCCCCTGTCCCCTGACGAATCGTTCTGGAATTAGGTTGATCAAATATTTTCTTCCTTCAATCTCCGTGATTTTTAAATATGATCTTTGTCACACATTTGGATTGAATTTTCGTTCCGAGGGTGAGTGGTGCCTGCATGTTTTTTTGCTGTTATGTTCAGAACCTATGCATACCATACTGTTGTGAATACTATATATTGTTCCTATATTTACTGTTTTGTTGTTAAAACATTTATTACCATATGTCAATATATATGCTACCTGATTTTTTATCATGTACATTGAATATATATGTTAATGCATTATTTCAATGATTGTCATACTTTATTAATTTTTGTTTCTTTACCTATAGTTTTTCCTTGTACCAAGCCCCTGACGAAGCCCAGCTTTGGGCGAAACATGTTGGGCATCTATCGGGTATAGGGATCCCAGTGGCCTTCATTAGAGCCATTTTGGTTCATTCTTGGATCAATTATTTGTGTTATTTTATTTATATATTTTTTTGTATGTTCAAACTTAATAAATTTTGTACCTTTTATCTGCATTTATTGTTTATTTGGACACCGTTTCAAAGTCCCTGGGGCTTGTTACCCCAATTCCCCCCCCCCTTGTTTTCATTTGTTGTGTGTTGATAGGTGGTTGTTGTCCAATTTTCTAATCAACCCTGTTGTTTTATAAAGTATTTTATGATATGTTCAATAAAAATTATTTGTTTTAATTTTCTGTCTTTTTGTGGTGCCTAAAAAAATCTCATTTTTGGGGGACTTTTTTTTGGGTGTATTTGATATAATGGAACAAAACAATGACACAATTCTCAAAGAGATTATTCTTCTGGGTTTTTCAACAGATCCAAAGTTAAACATTTCTCTTTTTATTCTTTTTTTAATAGTCTACTCAATAACTTTCATTGGAAATGTTCTTATAATATGCATAATTGTTGCCAACCTTCAACTTCACACCCCAATGTATTTTTTTCTCTGCATTTTATCTTTTGTAGACTTGTGCAATTCATCATCAATTGTACCACGACTGTTGCATGATTTATTATCTCTTCAAAGAGCAATTTCACTTGGGGCTTGTGCTGTGCAGTTACATATTGTCCTTCTTATGGGTGGTTCAGAGTGTCTACTACTGGCCATTATGGCTTATGACCGATTTCTTGCCATTTGCCGTCCACTCCATTATCCCGTTATGATGAGGTGGAGTGTTTGCTATCGGATTACAGCCCTTTTGTGGATAGCCAGCTTCTTCATGTTTGTGTTCCCACCACTTGTATTACCTGTACCTCTGTGTAAACCAAACCAAATGAATCATTTTATGTGTGAGATTGTGGCTATCATGAAAATGACATGCTATCATATCTACTCACATGAGATTGCTATACTTGTGATTTGTTTTATTAGTATCCTTTTACCCTTTGTGTTTATTATAGGGTCCTATATTTGTATTCTATCTTCTATATTAAAGATTCACTCAGCACAAAGATCTAAGGCCTTTTCCACCTGCACTTCACATATCACTGTGGTAGTTTTATTTTATGGGTCGGCAATGATAATGAACTTTGGTGCCTTCTCATCTTACTCCAAAAACCAAGGGAAATATATCCCTGTTTTTTATAATATTATTTGTCCAATGTTAAACCCCATTATTTATAGTCTGAATAATACTGACGTAAAGGAGAAATTGAGAAGGCAAAATCTAATGTCAATCTTCTTGATTCGAAGTTAGGATAAATCAAATATCCATTGTTGATCAACCAGCACATTCACAGAGTTTCATTTTTTTTTTTTTAAGTTGGATTGAGTGTTGAAGATTTGGAACTTTAGCTAGGTTGTAAATGCTGTATGGTACACTGTTGAAGAGATGCTTCTTGTTCTCTTTGACACCCAACAACTGCAAGAAAAAATTGATGGCATATTATGTTCATGTGGACACAGACAGAAATAAAATACTTGTGAGTCAAGCTCAAACTATACTAAAGTACCATAGATTCACAGAGATCTGTCTAGCAGAGTCATGAAATATATATAATAAGCATATATAATACATTCCTTGTAATTAGAGATGAGAGTTTGGCCTGGGTTTGGTTTGTGGAAGGTTCTGCAAGCCTAGCCTGAAATCCACAAATCCTGAAACTAGTCCTTGAATCCTATTGATGTCTACAGGAGTCACATTGTATGTTTTGTTTGTTTTTTTTGGATCAATTTCAGTAGAGCAGAAATGGTAAATATTCAATTTGTTAAAATTCTGCAATGTATATTGTTCAAATTGAGGGTATGGTTTTATCTTAATTTTTTACCAGAAAAGTTTTAAGAGTATACATGTAAAATGTGCAAATATACATAAGATGTATGTATGCTTTAACCTCCCTGGCGGTATGATTCTTTCAGATTTTAGGTGCTGAAAGTGGTACCATTATTTGCAAGGAAATTCTGCGTTTTATACTGTAGGCTTGTAATTCTTAGGAATAACTTACTTAAATCTGACCAAACAAAAGTCTAATAAGCATGACATTTAAAAAAAAATAAAAAAAATTATAAATTATAATATAATAAATAATTATAAATAATTATAACAAATAATAATATAATTATAGTAAAAATTATTCAATAATGTAATGAAATCAAAAACACTTAATTTGCTCAGTTGCAGAATTGTCGCTGTAATTTTTTTTTTTATGACGGATTTCCCCACAAATCGCTATCGCTAAATTCTGCAAGTGATTTATTATCGCTGTTTTTTAGCTGATCTAAAACCATTTTTGACATAAAGGGACACTTTTGGTTGCTATGGACAATCTACAGTTTGCATGCAGAAAGAACACTTTTTATTATATAAAAGGACATGTAGGGCACTGGGCAGACCACTAGGGGCAATGGGTGTGTTTATTTTTTACATACAGTACTGTAATCTATAAGATTACATTGTACTGTATGTAATGTGTTTGTTTACTTTTTTGAATATGGCGCCGTTTCTCCGCCCCGTGCGACGTAACGTCGCAGGGAGCGGAGATCGACGGCACACGGGAACGCTGTGTGAATCGAGCGAGCACCCGCTCGCTCACACAGCGAGTAAGTAAGTAAGTAAGTAAGTAAGTAAGTAAACCCTGTCTGTGCACTCAGCGAGGCGAGCCCGAGTCTGACCCGGGGTTACCGATCGCAGCATGAAAATTTAACCCCGAGTCAGACTCGGGAATACCGCCAGGAGGGTTAAAGGGATTGTAATAGTCTCGGGTCCTCCAAGGTAGTATGTATCTTGGATGCGACTCTTCATCAGTAAAGTCTAATAAAATTATTTTTAAAACATTGACAACTTTTGAAGGTTTCCACATAAATTCAAACCATAACAAAAGGTCAAATGGTATCTCATGTTTGCACTATAAGGTCCCTTTCACACAATCGGTCTGCTCGGATCTGCCTGTTCGTTTTTTGAGACGGATCCGAACGGTCCACCTATTGACTTCTATGGGCAGGTGCATGTCAGTAGAGATGTGTACACTCACACCCGCCTGCCATCCAATCCAACAAGATCTGTTCAAAACAGACGAATGTCAATATGTTTGCCATCTGATAGGATTGGATGAAAATGGACAGGCTTTCCTTTTTCATCCGATCTTTCCATAGAGAACTGCCAGGCTCTGACAGGTCCGGCCCTGCACAGTGAGCAGAGAAAGACCCATCATCTGCCTGCTCAGTGGGGATCAATGAAAAGATCCTCCGCTGAGCTAGCGGAATCCGTCCAATGGATTCGCTCTGTGTGAACACAGCCTAATTCTAATCATAGGATCATGGATCACACACATGCTCTTCAAGGGGGTATTTAGGGATATTTAGGGATTCTTTTGTGTTTCTTTTGTGTTTCTTTTTTTTTTATGTTGATACAGCCTTTTTAAAGTTTGGGGTACTTAACTTTTAAAATGTAGCCTTTGGTTCTCTGCACGCTGTTGCGTCATTTGAAAGGAATAAAATCAAAAAAAGTACAAGGACAACATCCACCTCACATTATATCACTCCCAACCCAACTGATAAAATAAAAGTTAAGCATACACCAGTAAGGCCTCGTACACACGAGTAAATCTGTCTGCTGGAAACGGTCTGCTAGACCGTTTCAGCAGACAGATTCGATCGTGTGTACGGGCAAACAGACGGATTTGGCCACCCGACAGATTTCAAAGCATGCTTTGAAATCTGTCGGCTGGGAACCCGTCCGCCCGACATGTCTGCTGGTTAGTATGCTAACCAGCAGACATGTCTTCTCGCACACGCGCCGAATGATTTCGACGCATGCGCGGAAGTGTTTTACTTCCTGGTGCGGTGGCGGGGCGGCGTCAACGTCACCGCCACGTCACCGACACGTCAGCGTGCTGTCTGCTGGCGGGGATTTTGGTTTGCTTGTGTGTACACGCGAGCAAACCAAAATGCCAGCAGACAGATCTGTTCAAATCGGTCGGTCCGACCGATTTGAACAGATAGATTTACTCGTCTGTACAAGGCCTTAGGCCTATTATCTCATATTAAAACTGTCCTGCTGCTCGACATATTTACACTGCTATGTCATCCATGGTCTCTTAGGCTTCATTCACACTTGTATGACTTCAAAGTTGCGCTGACTTTGGAGTGCAGTGTTGGTGCAACTTTTGATGGGTGCAAATTGGATATGACTTTGATCAGTGATAATGGACAAAAAAATAAAAAAAATTATAAATTATAATATAATAAATAATTATAAATAATTATAACAAATAATAATATAATTATAGTAAAAATTATTCAATAATGTAATGAAATCAAAAACACTTAATTTGCTCAGTTGCAGAATTGTCGCTGTAATTTTTTTTTTTATGACGGATTTCCCCACAAATCGCTATCGCTAAATTCTGCAAGTGATTTATTATCGCTGTTTTTTAGCTGATCTAAAACCATTTTTGACATAAAGGGACACTTTTGGTTGCTATGGACAATCTACAGTTTGCATGCAGAAAGAACACTTTTTATTATATAAAAGGACATGTAGGGCACTGGGCAGACCACTAGGGGCAATGGGTGTGTTTATTTTTTACATACAGTACTGTAATCTATAAGATTACATTGTACTGTATGTAATGTGTTTGTTTACTTTTTTGAATATGGCGCCGTTTCTCCGCCCCGTGCGACGTAACGTCGCAGGGAGCGGAGATCGACGGCACACGGGAACGCTGTGTGAATCGAGCGAGCACCCGCTCGCTCACACAGCGAGTAAGTAAGTAAGTAAGTAAGTAAGTAAGTAAACCCTGTCTGTGCACTCAGCGAGGCGAGCCCGAGTCTGACCCGGGGTTACCGATCGCAGCATGAAAATTTAACCCCGAGTCAGACTCGGGAATACCGCCAGGAGGGTTAAAGGGATTGTAATAGTCTCGGGTCCTCCAAGGTAGTATGTATCTTGGATGCGACTCTTCATCAGTAAAGTCTAATAAAATTATTTTTAAAACATTGACAACTTTTGAAGGTTTCCACATAAATTCAAACCATAACAAAAGGTCAAATGGTATCTCATGTTTGCACTATAAGGTCCCTTTCACACAATCGGTCTGCTCGGATCTGCCTGTTCGTTTTTTGAGACGGATCCGAACGGTCCACCTATTGACTTCTATGGGCAGGTGCATGTCAGTAGAGATGTGTACACTCACACCCGCCTGCCATCCAATCCAACAAGATCTGTTCAAAACAGACGAATGTCAATATGTTTGCCATCTGATAGGATTGGATGAAAATGGACAGGCTTTCCTTTTTCATCCGATCTTTCCATAGAGAACTGCCAGGCTCTGACAGGTCCGGCCCTGCACAGTGAGCAGAGAAAGACCCATCATCTGCCTGCTCAGTGGGGATCAATGAAAAGATCCTCCGCTGAGCTAGCGGAATCCGTCCAATGGATTCGCTCTGTGTGAACACAGCCTAATTCTAATCATAGGATCATGGATCACACACATGCTCTTCAAGGGGTGGTATTTAGGGATTTTAATTTCTTTTGTGTTTCTTTTTTTTTTATGTTGATACAGCCTTTTTAAAGTTTGGGGTACTTAACTTTTAAAATGTAGCCTTTGGTTCTCTGCACGCTGTTGCGTCATTTGAAAGGAATAAAATCAAAAAAAGTACAAGGACAACATCCACCTCACATTATATCACTCCCAACCCAACTGATAAAATAAAAGTTAAGCATACACCAGTAAGGCCTCGTACACACGAGTAAATCTGTCTGCTGGAAACGGTCTGCTAGACCGTTTCAGCAGACAGATTCGATCGTGTGTACGGGCAAACAGACGGATTTGGCCACCCGACAGATTTCAAAGCATGCTTTGAAATCTGTCGGCTGGGAACCCGTCCGCCCGACATGTCTGCTGGTTAGTATGCTAACCAGCAGACATGTCTTCTCGCACACGCGCCGAATGATTTCGACGCATGCGCGGAAGTGTTTTACTTCCTGGTGCGGTGACGTGGCGGCGTCAACGTCACCGCCACGTCACCGACACGTCAGCGTGCTGTCTGCTGGCGGGGATTTTGGTTTGCTTGTGTGTACACGCGAGCAAACCAAAATGCCAGCAGACAGATCTGTTCAAATCGGTCGGTCCGACCGATTTGAACAGATAGATTTACTCGTCTGTACAAGGCCTTAGGCCTATTATCTCATATTAAAACTGTCCTGCTGCTCGACATATTTACACTGCTATGTCATCCATGGTCTCTTAGGCTTCATTCACACTTGTATGACTTCAAAGTTGCGCTGACTTTGGAGTGCAGTGTTGGTGCAACTTTTGATGGGTGCAAATTGGATATGACTTTGATCAGTGATAATGGACAACTCTTGTTCACAAGTTGCATTGTATAACATTCAGGTACAACTTTCATGCAACTTCTGAGGGCTAACATTGAAGTCTATGGCCCTCAAGTTGCCTTAAAGTCGGACCAAAGTAGTGAATTAACTACTTTGAAGTTGCTGCAACTTTAGGTCTTGCATATATGAATGGATATCATTGATATCATTGATAAACATGGGGAATGATTTGTCACGTCGCACAAATGTGAATGGAGCCTTAAAGAGTAACTGTTACACATATTTTAACAAACTGTGTTGCAGAATCCTACCTTTTGTTGTTCTGAAGTAATAGCTTATCACACATTTTAAATCTAAATAGTTTATTACTCATTTTAAATCGGTGTCCATGTGCAAAGTGAATGGGAGGTTGGGTGAATTGGTGATTTATTCAACATTCAGCCAGCTAGTGCACCTGTAGGGCTCTAATGAGAAAAATGGCAGGGTCTGCATCCCATGCTCAAAATCTGACATCTGACATTTCTAGGGAGCATTATGTACACCATCTGTGTACAGAACACCTCTAGCTAGCCATATTGGATTGCTTTTTACTAACAATTACAGCACTGTTAATTGAAAAGGAAAGGTCATTTAAAACAAATATTATTATGTGTAGTAATTGTATATACTATATTATTTTGTATTTGCTATGTTCCCACAGAAGTGGAGTTACCCTTTATGTCTTAATGAGAGCTTGATAAATATTGTCCAGCAGCTATACAGTTTTATATCAGCAAGGAAAAGACAACCACAACAAATTATAGAGCAATTTCTATCTGTGAATAAAAGTGGCTTATTAACATTGATGAAAAAGTATGTGTTGCATTTTTTAATTGAAATGAATCAGATTAGGTTGTTGCTGCCAAGCTAATTGTAAAATAATAAAAAAAAAAAAAAACATTTCACAGCCAAACATGTGCTGCCATTGTGTGTTGTCACTGGGGCTGTTCATGAAATTTGTACTCAATTTGGATGGGGGAATCACTCCTGCTATGCTATTATGTTCTGACAGTGGGGAGCCAGCCGACAAGTCCACCAGGTGGCCGTAGACCAGAAAAAAGCCATAATCGCCTCCGATTGGGTCTCCTATCTAGTAACATAACATGACATCACTTCCGGTTTACTTGGCTGCCAATGACATCGATTTTAAATCCCTAGTATTCCAAGATGCTGATTTTAACGTTTTGAATACTTTTAAGTGCAGAGGAGATATTATAGACCTCAGATCCCTCCATAAAGAGTACTTGTCACTGACTATTAGTTTCACAAGGCATTTTTACATCCCTTGTTACAGCAATAAAAATAATCAGATTTTTTAAAACTGTGTAAAAATAATAATAATAATAATAATGATAAAAATATTTAAAACACCTCGTCCCTCCATGCTTGCACGCAGAAGCGATCACATACGTAAGTTGTGCCCACAAATGTAAACGGTGTAACGGTGCAAACTACACATGTAAAGGTATCACCGCGATCATTAGAGTGAGAGCAATAATTTTAATAGTAGACCTCCTCTGTAACTATAAACTGGTAAACATTAGAAATTTTTAAAGTGTCGCCTATGGAGATTTTTAAGCTCTGTAGTTTGTCACCATTCCACAAGTGCAAAAGACTGCTGCACAAATACCATGTGACATAAAAAATGTATATATATTTATAATGTTTGGAGGTTCTAAGTAATTTTCTAGCAAAAAAATATGGCAGAAATAGGCTTAGGCATGAAAGGGTTAACATTTTGGGCCACCTCACCATACTCAACAGACCAAGGTAAATATATCTCTATAATGTATAAATTCCACTCGCCTGCTCGCATTTTGCAAGTGAAATTTAGTGCAGGGTGAATGAGGAGCAGGGACAGACCAGGCTGACAGTTTTCTGGCTGAAACGGTCAGCCAGGAAACTGTCAGCCGGAAGACACAGAGCGGCAGGGCCAGACTGCCCTGGCACCGCTTTGAGCTGAGCTGAACCTGCAGCGCTCCCCTCCCTCTCTCTCCTTCTCCTCTTGCATATCACACACACAGTGGGCATCTCCGGGTATAACAAGGTCCCACCCCCTAGAAAGGCTCATGTGATAGTAGATTGAATTAGTGTTCTGCCTATGAAATTAGCCAGTCTAGGGTGGTGGGACCTTATTACACTGTGCCGCCAAACACAGACCCAGCTCCGTGACACATAACATGGCATGTCTGCTGTGTGTGTGTAATCCATCATCCAGGCAATGGTGGGTCTGTATTGATGATAGGCACATTTAAGCTGCATTTGATGGGGCACATTTAAGCTGCATTTAATGGGGCACAGTAAAGCTGCATTTGATGGAGCACAGTGAGGCTGCATCGAGGGGGCACAGTGAGGCTGCATTGATGGGACACAGTGATGCTGCATTGATAGGGCACAGTGATGCTGAATTTGATGGGGCACAGTGAGGCTGCATTGATGGGATGAGGTTGCATTGATGAGCACAGTGAGGATGCATTTTTGGGGCACAGTGAGGCTACATTGATGGGCTAAGGCTGCATTGATTAGCACAGTAAGGCTGCTTTCACGGGCAGTGAGGCTGCATTCATGGGAAGTGAGGCTGCATTCAGGGGAACAGTGAGGCTGCATTCATGGGCACAGTGAAGCTGCATTCACGGGCAGTGAGGCTTCATTAATGGGCACAGTGAGGCTGCATTTGATGGACACAGTGGGGCTGGGTTCATGGGCTTTGTGAGGCTGCATTGATGGGCACAGTGAAGCTGTGTTCATGGGCACCATAAAGCTGCACTTCATGGGCACAGTGAGGCTGCAATGATGGGCACAGTGAGAGTGCATTAATGGGCATAGTGAGGTTGCATTCATGGGCACCGTAAAGCTGCATTTGATAAGCAGGGTGAGTATTTTTGAGTATGATTCTACAAGCTTGGCACACCTATTTGTGGGCAGTTTCTCCCATTCTTCTTTGCATGACCTCTCAAGCTCCATCAGGTTGTATGGGGAGTGTCAGTGCACAGCCATTTTCAGATCTCCCCAGAGATGTTCAATCGGGTTCAAGTCTGGGATCTGGCTGGGACACTCAAGGACATTCACAGAGTTGTTCTGTAGCCACTCCTTTGTTATCTTGGCTGTGTGCTTAGGGTGGTTGTCCTGTTGGAAGATGAACCTTCACCCCAGTCTGAGGTCTAGCGTGCTCTATAATAGGTTTTCCTCAAGGATGTCTATGTACATTTCTGCATTCATCTTTCCCTCAATCCTGACTAGTCTCCCAGTTCCTGCTGCTAAAAACATCCCCATATGATGCTGCCACCACTATGCTTTTCTGAAGAATTGGAATTGGCTAGGTGATGAGGATGGTTTCCTCCAGACATTTTAGTACATTTTGGCAAACTCTAGGTGGGTTGCCATGTGCATTTTAATGAGGAGTGGCTTCCGTCTGGCCACTCTACCATACTGGCCTGATTGGTGGAGTTTTGCAGAGCTTGTTGTTCTTCTGGAAGGTTCTCTTCTTTCCACAGAGAAATGCTGAAGTTCTGTCAGACTGACCATCAGATTCTTGGTCATCTGCCTGACTAAGGCCCTTCTCCACCGATCACTCAGTTTGGCCTGGCAGCCCACTCTAGGTATAGTTCTGGTGGTTCCAAACTTCTTCCATTTACAGATGATGGAGGCCACTGTGCTCACTGAGCTCTTCAATGCTGCAGAATTGTTTCTGTAACCTTACCCAGATATGTGTCTCGATACAATCCTGTCTGAAAGGTCTAAAAACAATTCCTTGGACTTCATGGTTTGGTTTGTGCTCTGACATGCACTGTTAGTTGTGAGACCTTATATAGACAGGTGTGTGGCTTTCCAAATCATATCCATTCAACTGAATTTACTACAGGTGGACTCCAATCAAGTTGTAGAAACATCTCAAGGATGAATCGTGGAAATAGGATGCACTTTAGCTAAATCTTGAGTGTGATGGTAAAGGCTGTGAATACTTGTGTACATTGGATTTTTAAATTGTATAATTTTAATAAATTTTCAAAGGCTGCAAACAAACTTCTTTCACATTGTCATTAAGGGGTATTGTTTGTAGAATTTTGAGGAAAATAACAAATTTAATCCATTTTAGAACAAGTGCTGTGAATACTTTCTGGATGCACTGTATATGTGCATACACCTTGATCATTGTAGGAGTATTTACATATATGCAGTTAGATCTGAGAGTTCTCATACAAAAGACGTAGTGTCATCCGCAAAAACACATGTATTGATAGAGTTACATAATGTATACACATTACACACTAAACAGTAATTACAAAACAAAGTACGATATGCCCCCTGGTTTATATAATATTTACAAATTACCCACAAAACCATATTTACAATGCAATGTACGATACAACTATGGAGTTAGTTTACTTCTCAACTTCAGGTCTGGTCATGATGACTGTTTTGTGTCCCAACACAAAAAGAGCGCACATCTTGGTTAAAAAGCATTATATTCCCCTCTAATATAATGCTTCTTAATTGGTCACTGTACCTAGTAAAACTATATTGGGCACAGCCTGATTTCAAGGATCCAAGGAAGGCTGCTGTTTACAACCCAGGTAAGATGTGATAGGAAAAACAAAAAAGTTGAATTTGTTTTACAATACTAACAACTGAAAAGCTAGGACTGGCATAATGCTGAAATGTACTCAATGGGTTAAATACATTCCCCTCTAACTACAATATCTTTATAATTACAAAATTATTTACATCTGTTAATGGAGATTTCACATGAACTCATTAAATATCTAACAATTGGTAACAGAGAAGCAAGCAGTGAGGGAGCGGTGAAAAAATAAAAAAATTAATATAATGGAGACAAAGGTTGGGAAATTAAACAAGACCTTTCTTGGTACTTATTTGCCCAACCATTCCTGTTGTTTTTTTTTGTTTTTTTGTTTTTTCTCCCCTCTTTTTCCTCATTATTTTCTTAATGATATGGGATAATGGGTGGGGGAACTTTCTTAGTAACACAAGACATATGATTTGGGACAGCAGTTATTTCACTAGATTAGAATGCCCATAATGGGCCTGAATATGTAATGATGGAGGGATAGAGGGGAATGGAGTTTGGTGTGGGAATGAAAGGGAAGAATTATGGAGGAAGGTGAGAATATTTTCCCTTATTTTTTTCCCCCTAATATGACATATGGATTGTTTTTTATATAATTTTTGGTTTTTGGTCACTTAATAAATAGTGTTGCTCACGAATATTCGCAATCAATTTCGCAATCAATTTCGCATTCGCACTAGCGAAAATTTGCATTAGCGAAATTTCGCAATTATTTTTTTATAAAATATAGCGAATATTCGTAAATATCGAATATTCGTGATATTTTATCCAAAAAAAATAGCGAAATTTCGCAATTATTTTCGCTTTCGCATATGTGAAATTTCGCTATTTTATTTTTTTTATAAAATATAGCGAATATTCGTAAATATTGAATATTCGTGATATTTTATCCAAAAAAAAATTGCGAAATTTCGCAATTTTTTTTAATGAAATATCACGAATATTTGATATTAACGAATATTCGCAAATATTTCGAAGAATATTTGTGAATATTCGTTAATATCGAATATTCGTGAAAAAAAATTGAAATTGAATATGGCGTATTCCGCTCATCACTAGTAATAAACACATGTAGTATAGATGGTTGGGAGAGATGGAGGAGGGAAAAGAAAAAGTGTAGAGGAATAGAAATGTGAGAGATAAGGAATAGGTACCGAGGCCTGGTAACCCTAAGGCCCTGTACACACAATCGGACCAAAATCCGATCAGACCAGAATGCGGTGAGGTAGAACACAACGACGTGATAAAAAAAGTTCAATGCTTTCAAGCATGCGTCGACTTGATTCTGAGCATGTGCGGGGTTTTGGTCCGATGCTTTTGTGTACTAACCATCGAACCTATCCGACGGACAGGTGTCCATCAGACAGGTTTTAAAGCATGTTTTAAAACTTTGGTCCGACGGACAACGGTCTGATGGGCCGTACACACCATCAAACTGGTTAGATGAAACTGGTCTGCAGACCAGTTTCATCGGTCCTGTCTGATCGCGTGTACGCAGCCTTAGATCTATCTGTGATGAAGATCATCAAGACCATTTGTATTCAGATATGGGGAGCGTCCTCCTCTCATGACCTTTCTCTCCTCTTTCGGGAAGACAAATAAATATGATATGGTTGAAATGATAACTAAGATGGATATAGTATATGCACCTTTGCATTATTTCAGCCATATTATATGTATTTGTCTTCCCGAAAGAGGGGAGAAAGGCCATGAGAGGCAGAGGCTCCACATATCTGAATACAAATACTCTGGAGGATCTTCATCCCAGATAGATCTATCAATTATCAGGCCTCTGTACCTATTCCTTATCTCTCACATTCCTATTCCTCTACGCCCTTTTTTTTTTCCTCCTCCATTTTCTATTTTTTATTTGCTCAATTTATGAATGTTGTCTTGGTATTCATTGTGATGTATTGTGTTTGTAAATCTTTTTCTGAAATGATTTAAAGGAATTTAACCGCTTAAGACCCGGATCATTATGCAGGTAAAGGACCTGTCCCCTTTTTGCTATTTGGCACTGCGTCGCTTTAACTGACAATTGCACTGTCATGCGACATGGCTCCCAAACAAAATTGGCGTCCTTTCCTTCCCACAAATAGAGATTTATTTTGGTGGTATTTGATCATCTCTGTGGTTTTTATAGTGACAATTTTGAAAAAAATTCAATATTTTTTACTTTTTGCTATAATAAATATCCCCAAAAAATATATACATTTTTTTCCCTCAGTTTAGGCCGATACTTATTGTTATACATATTTTTGGTAAAAAGAATTCGCAATAACCGCTTATCGATTGGTTTGTGCAAAATGTATAGCGTTTATAAAATAAGGGATAGTTTTATGGAATTTTTTAGTAATTTTTTTTTTTACTACTTATGGCAGCGATCAGCGATTTTGTTTGTGACTGCGACATTATGTTGGACACATCGGACACTTTTGACACATTTTTGGGAGCATTGTCATTTTCACAGCGAAAAGTGCTATAAAAATGCACCGATTACTGTGAAAATGACACTGGCAGTGAAGGGGTTAACCACTAGGGGGCGCTAAGGGAGTAGTTCTTTCCGTAGGGCTTCGTGGCTGGACATGTGACATCACTGATCGTCGTTCCCCATGACACGGAACAGACGATCAATGATAAGCCACAGAGAAGAACGGGGAAGGTTTGTTTACACTCACCTCTCCCTGTTCTTCAGCTCCTGTCACTCGGTCGCAGCTGGTCATGCGGGTGCGGTCATGGAGCTTTGGACCAGGTCGTGAGAGCTCCACAGGCAGCACACTCACGACCCACGGCTAGGTTCTTAACCACTTAACCCCGGGACCATATTGCTGCCCAATGACCAGAGCACTTTTTGTGATTCTGCACTGCTTCGTTTTAACTGACAATTGCGCAGTCGTGCGACGTGGCTCCCAAAAAAAATCCCACAAATAGAGCTTTCTTTTTTTGGTATTTGATCATCTCTGCGGTTTTTATTTTTTGCGCTATAAATAAGAAGGCCAGTATGGTGGCCTGAGTTTATGGGAGGAGCCCGGAGGGTATTTAAGCAGCCCACTCACACATGCTCTTTGTCGGTTCAGTGTGCAGTACTACACGTCACTGGGCCGACTCTTCCCAGCTCACCTCATGTCCGTGAGTCTGCGCATTCAATCGCATTCGACATCGCAAGTGCATTGCGGCTTCTCCGTTCATGGTCTTCGACGGCGGTTCCTGCTTACTGTCGCAGGTTGTATTCAAACCTTTTGTATCATGTGCAATCTTGCAATTCGTTATGCTTCCTATCCTGCATTTCTTTTGTAAAAATCTGCCTCTGAGATATTGTTGCTCATGTTCTAACATCTTAGATACAAGCTTGGTACATTTGTAACTTCCTCCTGCCAAACAAACTATTTATTTGTATATTCAGTGTCGATGCTTGCTGTCTCATTCATTTGGAGATTAGCATATATTCTTTGTATGAGTTCTTTGGCAGATTGAGGTGGTAATTGAACTCACCTGCTGCCTTGTCTGCACTTGATTAGCCTGGGGGGGGGGGTGGGTGCTGGTAGGTGTTCGGTTTCACAGCAAGGAGTAGCATACACTCTACAACCAATTCACAGCAGATTTGTTCAACACTCCTTACTTCCGATTCGTATCGGATTTGTTTCATGCATTTTACAACCATTTTTGTATCAGTCATTTCTCTTTATAACCGTTTTGTATCAGATACATTGCATACTTTCCACCATTGCCATTCTATGTTTCCCCCATGCCGTGCGTTTTAGTTTCCGCAGCGGAACTTACGAATTGTTTGTACACGGTTCTTCTCTCTCATTTATTTACTAAAGTTATTGCCTGTGCGTCATGCATGGCGCCACACCACGCCACACTCTTCGGATGTGTTGCACATCCACTCCAGTCCAAGCAAACCCAGTTGCATGTTCACTGTCCCAGGTAGGATTCGTTAGCTTGTTTGTCATGTCAAAATTCGTGGCCACTCATGGTGTCACCCGCATCATATGTTCGGTTCCCACAGTGGAGCTTATAAAATATTCGTACGCACTTCTCGTGTTCTATTTTCTACACCAAACCTTGTTGTTTTGCCCCATGCATGGCATCACGCTACACCTTTCCTACATGTTTCACTACAGCCACAGTCCGCCGCAAACTCACTCGCATGGCCCACTGTCGCAAGTAAAATTTGGTATTACATTCTTTATGTCCTATAAATTTGCTACCATTTGTGGTCTCCCATATTGTTCATTAGTGGCCCCTATGGAACCTACGGTTCTACCTTATACTGCTTGCTTAAGGTACAAACAAACCAGGTGTTTCTATACTTTCTCAGTAACCCAATTCTTATTGATTGAGACCTTGCAACCATGCAAATCATCTCAGCAGCCTGACACCCTTGTTAAGACCCTTGCAACACATGACCTTTACAAAACGCAAAATAAAATAAAATAAAAAATATATATACAAACGCAAAAAAAAAAAAAAAAAAGAAAACGCAAAAAAAAAACGTTGCCACCACGCAATCTCAGCCCCCCTCGGCAACCTGACACCTGTTGAGACCATTGCAACCATGCAAAATCGTCTTAGCAGCCTGACACCCTTGTTAAGACCCTTGCAACACATGATCTTTACAAAACGCAAAATAAAAAAAAATATATATAAAAACGCAAAAAAAAAACGCAAAAAAATACGTTGCCACCACCCAATATCAGGCCCCCGGCAACCTGACACCTGTTGAGACGGCTGCAACTACGCAAAATCGTCTCAGCAGCCTGATATCCTTGTTGAGACCCTTGCAAATGCAATATCGTCTGAGCAGCCCTCACACTCATTGAGATTCTTGCAACCCCGCATATATCGTCTCAGCAGCCTGACACCCTTAAGACCCTTGCAACACATAACCCTTACAAAATGCAAAGTATATATATATATATATATATATATATATATATATATATATATATATATATATATATATATATATATATATATATATACAAAAAATAAATAAAATAAAACGCAAAAAGAAATATAAAAGTGCAGAGAGAAAATAAAATAAAAATTGCCACCTCACAATCTCGGCCCAGCAACCTGACACCTGTTGAGACCATTGCAACCATGCAAAATCATCTCAGCAGCCTGACACCCTTGTTGAGACGCTTGCAAACGCAATACCGTCTCAGCAGCCCCACACTCATCGAGACCCTTGTGACCATGCAAAATGACCTTAGCAGCCCGGCACCATTGTTAAGACCCTTGCAACACATGACCCTTACAAAAAATATATATAAAACAAACGCTCAAAAAAAAAGAAATTGCCACCACGCAATCTCGGCCCAGGAACCTGACACCTGTTGAGACCATTGCAACCACACAAAATCGTCTCAGCAGCCTGACACCCCTGTTGAGACCCTTGCTAACGCAACGCAATACCATCTCAGCAGCCCCACGCTCATTGAGACCCTTGCAACCTCCCACTCGATAAAGACCTTTGTGACCATGCAGTCTCGCCCCAGCAACCTGGCATTCATTGAGATCCTTGCAGCCAGGCAAATTGTCTTAAGCCTTAAGTACACTGCTGTTGGTAAACGGACGTTTAGGAACAGTTTGGTGTTTTTTCAGCCGCCCCCAATCTCTCCTCTGTTATCTTACCAGTACATCTACACAGGGTCCCCAATCTCTCCTCTGTGTTATCTTATCAGTACATCTACACAGGATCATTATAGTCATTTCTAGGCAGTTGAGTTAGAAACCTTCCTGGGAAAAAAAAATGGGTTCAGTCGGATGTTCAGAGGCATTCGAAACACCAATGCCTGTAACGGCTTGTAAACACTGCCAGACGTGGTAACTAATGTTTACCAGCGTTTTATTCACAGTCGTTTTCATAAAAGAAAAAGGAATATTGTCTCAGCAACTTGACACTTATTTGAGACCCTTGCAAATGTAATATCATCTCAGCTACCTCACACTCGTCTAGACCTTTGCAACCACACAATCTCGTCTCAGTAACCTAACGCCCGTTCAGACCTTTGCAGCCATACATAGTCATCTCAGCAGCCCGACACTCACTTGAGACCATTGCAAACGCAACATCGTCTCAGCAACCCCTCACTTGTTGAGACCCGTGCAACCACACAAGGCCATCTCAAAACAACCTCATTATCATCGAAACCTTTGCAACCGTGCAATATCGTCTCAGAAAACTAGACTGAGACCCTTGCTACCACGTAATGCCATCTCAAAACAAACCTCATAATCATCGAGACCTTTGCAACTGTGCAATATCGTCTCAGCAAACCAGACTGAGACCCTTGCTACCACGCAATGCCATCTCAAAACAAACCTCATAATCATCGAGACCTTTGCAACCACGCGACATCGTCTCAGCAAACCAGACTGACACCCTTGCAACCATGCAATGTCGTCTCAAAACAAACCTTCATACTCGAGGCCCCTGCAACCACACAATATCATCCCAGCAACCTGACACTCACTGACACCATTGCAACCACATAATATTGTCTGCAGTAGTGTAAAACACTTTGCAGCGCGCACCACGTGCAAACTCGAATACAAACTAAACTTGCAAACACACCTTAGTGACAAACAATCAGCCACACAAACACACAGTGGCACCTAGTTGGCCATTCATCTTTAGTGGCATGCGGGCCACTCATCTTTTCCCTGTATTTTTCCCTGCAGTTATTTTAGGTTTCCATCCAGCACCAGCGAGTGCACGTTGGTCAGCGAGTGCACGTTGGTCAGCGAGTGCACGTTGGTCAGCGAGTGCACGTTGGTCAGCGAGTGCACGTATATCGTCTTGTTGAGCACATGTGTATTGTCTTGATTTTCTCACACCAATGCAAGATCCAGTCCAAGTTCTCAAACTAGACCAAGCATCAGTAGCAGACTTAGCTATGTGGGACAACTTTCCCACCTGATAGAACAGCATTTCAATCTTCATCCCGGCAGTGTCAGCCGAGCCACCACAGGCTTTTGCGTGCATTTTTCGTCCGCCACTGGTTCTCCAAACCTTGGCCCCCAGAAAATCTCTTAAATTTCTGCTTCACCCAGTCTTCATGATGCCTCGTGCTGTACCCCATTGTGGCAGCTGCCCAGGTCTGGGGCCACACTTGAACTGGACAGACAGTGTTCTTCACCACAGACAATCAGGCCACAGCCAACTTCATCAATTAAGGTAGATCAAGCCTCTCCCCATCACGTCCTTCCTGCGCAGGCTCGTGCAGCTGTCACTCCGTCACCAGTTTAATATCTTCTGTAGACATATTCCAGGCAAATGCAAAATCGCAGCTGATGCTCTGTCCCATTCCAACCTTTGTTTTTCCAGCAAGAGCCTGGAGCCGACCCAATAACCATCCCTGTCCCACCCTGGTCATTGCCGACGATGGACTGAAGTAGCATCTCACCAACACAACCCAGCTTATTAACCACTCCTTGGCACGCAACACACTGAAGGTCTATCGCACTGCTTGGAACACTAACCGCTAATTTTTGGCCATTTGCCTCGGAGCAGCAATAGGCAATGTTAGACACGTCCTAGCCTTCATATCGTATTGCCACACGCAGCTGACCCTTTCTCACAATACTATCACGCCATATCTAGATGGCGTCCAGCATTTCCTGTCCCTGCAGGACCCCAGTAAACTGTCAGTATTCTCGAGCCCATGCAGTCAAGTCCCTCCTACAGGGCATACAGAAGCACCAACCTGTAGTCAGTGGCAAGCGCCTACCTTTTAAGAGTGCCCTCTTTAGGGACATGTCTGAAATCCTTACTCGTTCCTCATTTAGGGCCTTGCCCAGCATAGTCACCCAAGCAGTCATCTACCAGGCCTTCTACGGTTCACTACGACCTAGTGAATTTACAGTCAGTGGCTCCGGCAGTCAGACACTGCTCCGACGCCACCCGACTCGCTTTCGAACACCTACACTCTCACGGTCTGCAAACGCAACAAACCAGCCCCTGTTTCAGACTAACAATGCCTGACGCCCAGTGACTGTGCTCGACCGACTACTGCTCCATCTACCCAGCCAATCTGATGGTAGCTTGTTGCTACCCTTTCTAAACCAGCTCCCTGAGTGGCAGCCAGTTTGCTTCAAACCCCAGTCAGTTCTCTGGACATTCTTTCCGAATTAGAGCAGCCTCAACTGCCTCCTAACAGGGAGTACCAGACCACGTAATCAAGATACCAGGCTGATGGGAAGTCTCCTTGTTTTGCCACATACATCCCAAATCCTCAGGAAGAAATGACACAAGCCTTTACCAAGCTGGCTCAATAAATACAAGAAATCAATATAAGCTATTTCCCTATCTGAGTCTTTTGCCCCCTTTTCTTTGCATACTGACCAGACCACCAATGCACACTTCAGGTCTATTTATGTTGTTAGTCTTGTCGCATGTTTATGTGATCCACATCACTCTCAGTTAGAGGTCCACGACCATAAACAAAAATAGAGCGACAATTTTGAAAAAAAAACAATATTTTTTACATTTTGCTATAATAAATATCCCCAAAAAATATATAAAAAATTTTTTTTCCCTCAGTTTAGGCCGATACGTATTCTTCTACATATTTTTCGTAAAAAAAATCGCAATAAGCGTTTATTGATTGGTTTTTACGCAAAAGTTATAGGCCCAGATTCACAGAGCGATTACGCCTGCGCAACAGGAGATGCGCGTGCGTAAGTCTAAATGTGCGCGTGCGTTTCGATGCACGGCATCCCCGAAACGAGATACACAAAAAATCTACTTTTTTTGTCCAGCGTAATTTCGTTAGACAGGCGCATCCGTCCGCGCAAAACTGCACGAGACAGACCATTGATTTGCTAGTCAAATATGCTAATGAGGGACTTACGGGGATCCACAAAAGAACGTTGGGGCAGCGCAGGCGACGCAGTGTGCGCAACAGCAAAATGTCCTGTCTAAAATTAGACCATATAAAAGCTGGTCTAAAAAGAGAAAAAAAGTCTACATGTTAGATAAAGCAACACTGTTAGTGAGGAGCTCAGCAGTCACACGTGTTGCACAACAATCTGTATGCCAACATGCCAGGGGCATCGTCGCGCATAGCTATACTACTGATTTTAGATGAGCAAAGAAGGAGGAGGGCACGGAGGATGGCACAGGAGAGGATATACCGCACCCGCATAGACCTGTTTGGCATGAGTGATTCTGAGGTGTATCACATCTTCAGATTCACCCCTCATGCCATCCTGGAATTAACCACAACCCTGCAGGAGGACATCACCAGCCCAACACAACGCTCACATGCAATGCAGCCACTGGTCAAGGTCATGGCAACACTCCATGTCCTTGCCAGTGGCTCTTTTCAGCGTACAAGTGGAGTGGTGGCTGGGATGTCACAATCCTCCATGAGCAGATGTGTGCACCAGGTTGTCCCAGCAATCCTCAGACGCATGGCCAACCAAATCATCAAACCCACCACTGACGACCTGCGGCTGAAGGCAATGACAGATTTCTACAGAATTGCCAGATTCCCACACACCGTGGGGGCCATTGATTGCACACATGTGGCACTCCAGCCCCCCCAGGAGACAGAGCACATGTACCGCAATCGGAAGCATTGGCATTCCATCAACGTACAGGTGATAGTCGCCTCATATGGCCTCATATGGCACGTTCGTGCCAAACACCCAGGTCCAGCCATGACAGCTACATATACAATCAAAGCCACATCCGAATGGAATTCGATCAGAATGTGTATGGGGCCACCTGGCTGGTTGGTGAGTGACATGGGTGGCAGGCATGACTGTACCCCCCCCATGATGCACACATCACAAGGGGCACATGCATGACTAACATCCTCCTGTCTTTTCCCTTACATGTGACTCTGCATATGCACTGGGACCAGGGCCGTCTCTACCATAGGGCAAACAGGGGCAGCTGCCCAGGGCCCTGTCACTGTTGGGGGCCCAAAGCAACCCCCTTTTTTTATTTATTTTTAAATAAAAAAAATATATTTATTTTATATATTTTTATTTTATTTTTTATTAAAGGGCCAATTTTTTTTAGAGGTCTGGAGGTCCCCAGGGGCCCGTAGTTCCCCAGGGCCCCGGATGAAGACCCCCCTTTTTTATAAAAAAAAACACTTTTATATATATATATATATATATATATATATATATATATATATATATATATATATATACTGTAGACATTGGGGGTAATTTACTCTTGTGGCAGATGCGTTTTTGTGCAGTGAGTCAACACCAAACAGGCATATAACGTTAAGGGCCTGGTAGCCCACGTTTATTAAAGGAGAAAAATAAACAAAAGTCCATTCAGGAATCCCACGCAGGGGTTTAAACGTTATCCAAAAATGAAAATATCAGCCCACCTAGCTACTCTTTAACAGCACTGCGGCTACAGGTACAGGTTCCTCAAACCATCACCTCCTCCAGACCCACGGTCCTGGATGCACACGGCTCCGAAGCCTTCCAACGCGTACAGCATCTATCCTCACACAGAGACAATAACAGCCACTGCTCCCACTTCCTTCACCTTCCTTCCCCTCTCCTTCCTTTAATGAGCTGTCTGCACCTGGGAAGGCAGCTTGCAGGCCATCTTAAAAACCTGGACACAGGTTGGAGATCCAGTCCCACCCAGATCTCTGAAGGATCTCCAAGCCATAGAGCCCCATGAAGTAATAGGAAAAATATGAGAAAACTGCCAGCGCAGTTTTCTCTGTTTTTAAATGTATGCTCTGCAGCTCTGCATATTGGATGAATGCAGACTCTGTGTCCACTTCAACATCATTTTTATAGTTACAGTAGCGCTTACTGTTACATACCTCCCCCCCTTGTTTCGAACCTGTAGGGGGCGGAACACACCAGCCCGAATCCTTGATTGGGGCACCTCTGCGCCAGCTGTAGGCCCAATCTTTTTTTCGGGTGCGTTTCCAGGCACGCTCTACCCTGGATCGCAACAGGGTTCTATAATTCTGTATACTCTGCCTTCCCACTCTTCTCTTGGGGTCCCTGAGCATACTCTCCTCTTGGGGAAACTCTGCCTTCCCTGATCCTACCTTTCACCACAGGACTTTCAGGTTCAAAAAAACTCTCTCTGGTTACCCACGGCAACCACATCACTTTTAACAGCACCACTCATTAGCCAATCAGACATTTCAATGTCACCAAGTCCAACACAATCCGTGCCATCCATCTCAGTGTTTGTTAGAACTAGACCCGAGGAGGGACCACACACAGGTAAGTGACTACAACCCACTGGTCCATAGCCAATCTCCACCTCACCTGTTGTCCAAACTCCATGGGCAACTGATCTAACAAATGACACTGATCCACGCATAAACTACTTCTTTCTGATGTACACATTACATTGTTGCAGAAACCAACATTAGTAATTCTCACAGCGTCTCCGGGTACTTTAAGTTGTACCTCTTTCTGAGCGTTAGAAAGCATCTCTGCTAGTGCTGCGTCTATTCTGGGCCCTTCCTTCTCATGAGGCTCAGCTGGTGAGACAGTATCTGCGCCCTCTACTGACCACTGCTCAGCTGCACCTCGGACCACACCAGCAGGGATGTTTCTAGTCACTACATCAGCCGGAGAGACCTTTGATGTCTCCAACAGTTCTGAGGGCGTTCCATACCATTTAGTAACTAGGGGCATCCTCTTAAAGAACCTCAGGACTATTTGCCACATTGTTAATAAGCATTGGACCCACCAATACAACTCTTGATCAAAGTTTCCCTGCACAGCCTGTACCACTTGGCCCCACCTATTGGTACTACGCAGCACAACCTGGTCCGTCTGCGTTGGAGACACCCAAGTGTACAGCGAGTGCGTTTTTACCACCTCCAACATTTCTAATAAAGTTTGTGTCAGCTCTATGCAACCCATGTCTAAATACCAGACCTTTCTAGGGACCTTTTCCCTGTCCAAGACATGGAGGGGCTCATCCACTGCAGGTTGAAAGGTTGAGACATATGAAGAGACCTCCACCTCCTTGAAGGTACCCATCATCACCGCCTGTTGCTCCCCTAGAGCGCTGTCAGACACATGTCTCACACTTATCCCTTCTGCACCAGTGTCAATGAGCCTCTGCAGGTCATTACAAGTCACATTGTCACCTTGACACTTGCTACCACTTAGTTGCTGGGTTGTGGACAACACATCTGCCATGTCTATGCCAAGAACCGCTCCTTCAGACTGGAGGGGATCAACCTTCACAGGGACTGACATGCCCTTGAGCACCGGCCACTCTGCAAACCCTCTGTCTGGCATAACAGATGTTGTGTCCACACACTTGTCTCCCATCATTGCTTTATAACTCATGGTTACTTTGTTTAGCGTTGCGACTGTTTCCTTGCACCATGCTTCCCAGTCTGTGGTACTTCCCTGACAGGCATTCTGCAGCGCCTGCAACACCTGTCCCAAGAGGCACCAAAGGAACCTGGGAATCATTTGCCACAACATCACCTGGGTCATTTCTATACCTATCCCCTTGGGATGACACATCTGACAAGGCAGGTTGCAATACAGCTTTTGCCCTACCAGCTCTGGGGGCGCTACTGACACACACAGCTCTGCACTTTCAGCTTTTGCAGGCTGAATTAACCCCTTGACAACTGGGTTACACTTAGTGTTGTGGGGCTCCGCCCACACACACTCACTGTGTGACACAGTCTTCCCTTGTTTTACCAGAGTAGCACCACAACCATCCTGGAAAACCGCTGGCTCCAACCCATGGAGATCCCATGAGACTTCCCTGGACAATCCTGTGCGTCCGGTTGCTATGGGAGATATCCTCCTCCCACCATTGGTAGTAAACACATTTTCAACATTTGCAGACATGACATTAAAGGAAACACATTTTTCAATGTCATCATTACCAATACCATCACACTTGCCAACATTTACCCTTTTATCAGCATAACAATCAGAATTTTCATTACGCTTAGACATAACTTCTACTTTTGCGCATTGTCCATTACCCACCACAGCCTGTGAGCCTCTCCTCACAGCACCCTCTATATTTAAAGGGGAACTCTTTGCTCCTTGAGCAGCTCCATAGCTGACCTGGGAAACGCTGTGCTTCATCACTGCAAGCTCCTTGGAGGTTTCCCTGGGCAACTCTGCAACACCTGTCACTAGGGAACATGGCACAAAGACACTTTTGGTCACCCTAGTTCAACTTTCCCAGTACTCTGCTGGATTATAGCAGGGCGATGCACAGTCCCCATGTCCATTTGAATCTTTAACCTTGCGGTCAGCTGGGCTTCCCATATGCCATCCCACTGCTCTGCAGCAAGTCCATGTCCATTTGTAGTGCAGATCTCTCTGCTGGACACACTCCCACTTCACTGCGATACATTGAAACAGTCTTACCATTCTCAGTGGCTGGTATCATAGTCTTCACTTGAGTGCGCTGTCTCTGAGCTGCATCTATACCAGCTACTGTCTCTTTGGGGCCACAGGAGGACACTGCAGCCTTTCCAGATTCCTCAGCGGTGTTCCAGAACTTTGGGCAAGTAAAGATGCCATGTCCCACTCGGCCACATTCCAGGCACGGGTACTGGACGCTGAAATTTAATTTCTTGGCATCTCCTCAACGCATGGCTCTTGTTGCCAGGGGAGATCGCACTCTCCAGCAAAGCATTGTTGCTTCTCTCCAACAGGCTGGGTATTGGCTCCTCCGGAAGCCACTT